>OX422213.1:565736547-567032851 GCA_949130495.1 Sambucus nigra | reverse complement strand
TGATTGGTCTGATTCATATGGTTGAAAGGAAATGTACGGCGGGGATAAACTTCTTCACATTTATTGTTTGGTATATCAATACATATGTTATTTATATGTAATGAAATAATACAATTTTGGAAAAATATTGAAATAATATATTACATTCAACAATGTTCATAACATACATGCAATGACCCTTAGAATGTTGAAGACATTTTAATTTTTATAAATAAATTTTCATTACGTTTTGGGTTTTCCTTAATAAAATACAATACATATGTCAGTTATATGTAATAAAATAATACAATTTTGGAAATATATTGAAATATTATATTACATTCAATAATATTCGTAACATACATTTTCGCCCACGCATCGCGCGAGGTACATGTTAGTTGGTAATAATGTGTGTCACCTATATTTTTTAAAGAGCCAAACGTTAATTTTTTAAAAAGCCAAATGTGCAAGCTGTTTTTCTTCATTTATATGTTATTATTTTTTATAAAAATGATCCAAATGTTGCTTTTTTAACATATTATTTATAGAAAAGATGTAAATGTTATTTTTTTACAAACAAATATACAACTATAATTATTGTGAAAATAACATTTGTACCCTCTAAACATTTGTAAAAATAAAATTTGCATCCTTTTTGTAAATATAACATTTGCAACCCAAGTAAAAAAATATTTGCATCCTCTTTGTAAAAAAAAATAACATTTGCATCATTTTTGTAATAATAACATATGCAACCCAACTAAAAAAAAATATTTGCATCCTCTTTGTTAAAAAAAAAACATTTTTCATCATTATTGTAAAAATAATATTTGCAACCCAACTATAAAAAATAACGTTTGCATTATTTTTTGTAATAAAAACATTTTTATATTCTTTATTTTGTATAATGACTCCTAAACTAGCTATTGGATGGGAGCATGGAACGACTGTTGGTGGAAATAAGAAGATTGCTTGAAATTATTGTAACAAGGCAGTTATTGGTGGTGTCACCAGACTAAAAGAACACTTGGCGGGAGTGCAAGGGACATTGAACCATGTCGTCATGTTCCTAGAGAAATAGTAATTAATATTAATTTTTTTTTTATAGATGGTATCAAGCAATGGGCCCTTGAGAAGAGGAAGAAGGAGAAACAGGTAGAGAATTTGAGGGAGCAAACCCAATACTATGATGAATATGACAGTAATGATGATGATAATGGCTTTAATGAAAATGATATCACTCATTTAGAATTAACACAGTTGAAAGTTTCTATCAGTTGAAAGATGATGATGATAGCCTTTTCAGTGATGATGATGATGATGGCTTTTCAATTGAAAGATTTGCCACGGAGTTTATTACCCTTGAGAGTCTCATTCACTACCAGTTTGAGTTGAAGCGAATGTGTACCACAAATAAATGGAGTGAATTCAATCTTGAGTGGACTCGACAGAGTGCAGCCACAAAAGTGTCGTATTTAATTCTAGCAGATCGATTCTGGCAACAGGCTGTCTAAGTTGCCAAGATTATGGAGCCCTTAATATTGCTTTTGAAGATCGTAGACCAAAATAAAAAAAAAACTACACTCACGGTCATTAACGAATGGGTGGACAAAAGCAAAACTAACAATTCAGGCAACTGGTACAAACAGAAGAATAATTGGCAGGTGATTGATGGAAGATGGGAGAGACAATTGCACCGTCACTTGCGTGCCACGGGATATTTCTTAAATCCGTTGTTTCAGTATTCGACTCATTTTTTAAACCATCCCAAGGTAAGAAATGAACTAAAAGAGGTCATCAAAAGGCAAGAGCCAAACGTACAAAAACAATCATTTGCAGTAAATGAGGTATTACATTTGTTTGCATCGAGCTATATTGATTTCATATGTATTGTTTCAAATTGATTTGTTTGTTTTTTAAGTTAAAACTCTTTACGGATGGGAGATGGGAGTTTGGCTCAGACCTTACCAAAGAAGCAATCAAAACTCTTCTTCCAGCTAAGCGATGGGTCAATTATGGTGAGGAAGCCCCCAATCTTAGGGGCATTGCTATCAGAGTCCTGAGTCAAACATGCTCATCTTCGAACGGTGAGAGAAATTAGAGCACATGGTGTCTCATCCATACAAAACTCCGCAACCAATTGGCAATAAAAAAAATGCATAAATTGGTGTGTGTGTATTTCAATTCGCGACTTAGAGTTAGAAATTTGACGTACATGCGAGATACTGAAGATTTTTACAACCCGATACACTTGAATTCAATATTTGAGGATGAAATCTTAGATGAGTGAATCCGGGAAAATGATAAAGAGGTCTTACCAACCGATGACTTAAATTAATCAGATGAAGGTATTCAACAAAATGAAGGGGAAGGAGGACCGGGGATCACAATCAATCGACACCAGTGGGTGTTCTTTCTAATTCTGATGATGATCATGGTGGTACTGGTAATGATAGTTAGCAAGATATTCCTGGTACTTACGGTAATGATGATGATGCTGACGATGATGACCAAGGTGGTGGTAGGGGAGATATTAGTAGGCAGATGCTGGTGGTAGTCGAAAAGGAGAGGAGTTGGTGGTAATCAACAAAAGGGTAGTTTTTACAATACTGGTATACATCATGGTGGTGGTATGACATGAGCACAAGGAGATAAAAACTACTATGCCACAAAGACACAAATGTTAGTAGGGTTCTTTTAGTTCTATCAGTGTTCTTAATTTATTGCTCATCTAAATTTTTTATAATATGGTTTGCATGATATATTCGAAATGGTCATCTTGAATTCATTATCTTTGAAAATTTGTTGAACAAAGACCACTTTAATGGCACCTGATTTAAAAATTAGATAATATATCCTTTGTTTTGTTGAAATTAGGTATCTTTTGAAGAAACTAAAACATTTAAATTTCAGGTATCTATTACAAATTTAGCACAAACTGGTATCTTTGTTCTGCTAACCATATCAACTTTAATGGTACATGATTTAACAATTAGATTTCATTATTAGTATTTCAAGAAGAGCTGGAAAAAAAGATACAAAAAATAGGGGCTTTGTTAGGTACTATTTACTATTTAGATGGTCATCTTTTAAATCGGATATGGTCATCTAAATTTCTTTTGTTGAAATCTGTTAATGGTTCTTTTATGTACGGATGAAAACTATACTTTCTCAGGTATTATACTATGTTATTGTTGCAGTTATCGGACATCATTTGACTGTTTGTGCTTTATATTTTCAGGATATTGTGTTGTTTGTGGAGTTTAGGCTCTCAAAGATGGAAAATTATTTAGGACTTACCACATCGATGGAAAATTAGAGCCAAACACTATGGAGACATCAAGAGACGTTCATGTATGAGGGTGATACTCGCCTCTAGAGCTGGCAATTTTTGACCCGATAACCCGTTTATGGTAATAACTCGAAATGACCCGAACATGACCCGATTAACTTGTATAGATTCAAGAGTACCCAAAACTTATACTAAAATAAAAATCAACGCGACCCGAAAATGACACAACTAACTCGAATTGCCACCCCTACTCGCCTCTGGCCCTGAGAGCACTTTGGGTAACATTGTAGTCACCGAAAGCCTGCCGCCCCTCTATATAGACAACGTAGCTCTGGTCGACCAACTTAGTAAGAGAGTATGCGATCTTCAGGGTGTTCTTCTCAGTTGTACCACCCATGGCCACAGTTTGATCAGTCAGAGCATAGTAGAACCCCTAAGCAGACGTCGCCACATCCATGTTTCTCTCGAGGATGTTCTTGACGAATGCGACTGTGCTTACCCTGTCAACCACATACGCTGGGATACTCTCGGGCAGACCCAGTGCAATCCTGTCGACGGAGCCACTGTGTGGGAACAACTCAACGACAACCAAAGCATCTATCAGCAGGATGAAGTCCATCTTCCCATCATAGGACTCGGACATGGGCCTTACAGTCATAGGACTCGAACATAGGTCTTACAGTCATAAGACTCAAACATGGGCCCAACAGTCATAGGACTCAAACATTATTTCTCTATTCGATTGGTTTGCTCATTAAGTTGACAATTTATATAGTAATCTGTAAAAGTGTTTCTATGTTTTCTTTTCAACTTAACACTATATTTGAATGAAATATGGTACAACCTTTTAATTTTTTTAAAGGTAAATATCATGAATCAAGATTTTCTGTATTTATGTTAAAGTTATTATGTTTATCCAAAGGTGCAAAAATTCTCAGATGTACATATCGATTAAGATAATATTTTATATTTATTTTGTTTACAATTTTGTTGGCGTTTTAACATAAATGAGTACTATTATAAAAGAGTTAGGTCGCATATAACAGTTATTCGGGAAACGATATATAGATGTTTTGTTGAAAACCGATATTTTTGCCGTTTTGGAATTACATATTTTCATAAATTTTGCTGTTTCACGATTACGTACATTGAAAATTTTTACCGTGCCTTCAGGCACTGGTATCCACTAGTATATATACAAGGCAAGAAAGAGTAGTAAATTATATTCCCCCGTGGATGCGAGTGGAGGAAGGAAAAAAAAATCAAAAGTTATTGCTTGTCTTGTAATAGTTGCTCGTTCATATATTTACTCAACCCCTTGTTAGTCTTGCTACACTTACACGACACGAGTCTAGGATAAGGTTGAAGCAGACACAATCAAGTGAAGACGACTTCACAAGTGATTCAACATACCATATATATATACTAGTGGATGCCCATGCCCGAGGGCACGGCGATAAATTTGCCCCCGTGATAAAAAAAAAATAGTTAAAAAAAATTGAGAAAAAATAAAAAAAATTTGAGAAAAAATAAAAAATAAATTAAAAAAAGAAAAAAATATTTAAAAAATTAATAAAAAATAGTTTAAAATATCGGAAAAATATTTAATAAAAAAATATAAATTTACACGTATTTAAAAAAATACATGTATTTATAATAGTATAATAGTATTTATAATAGTATATATATAACACAAAAAAAAAGAAAAAAAAATAACTTTTAGCATGACATTTCATGTATGGGCATGAAAGAGAAAAATGTCATGCATAAAAAAAGTAAAGATATTTTGGTAAAATTTTCAAAAACCATGCTCCTTTATTATATGGATATATACACACAACACACACCCCAAAAATGCATACCAATTTTTTTTAAATAGTAAAAAAAATATTTTGACTTTTTTTGTGACATTTAAACATTTCAGGCGACTCATAAAAAAAATTCAATTCAAAATAATTTTTTTGTTATTTTAAAAAAATCAGTCAAACTTTCATAACTTTTAAAATTTAAAAGTTTCAAAAGTTTGACTATTTTTTTAATATATATATATATATATATATATATATATAAGGAGATATTCAGAAGTGAACATAAAAGATGAACATTTTAATGAACCTTAACAAAGAGCACCCAATCAGTTTGAATTCATATGTTGTAATTGATCCACGTCAGGGACAATGAACACGCGTGTATTAAAAAAGATGCGTCCCACGCGCCCGTCAGTTACCGCGGACCAATTACAACATATGAATTAAAATTGAATGGGTGTCAAGTGTTTTTTGTTAAGGTTCATTAAAATATTCGTCTTTTATGTTCACTTTTGAACCTCTCCCTCCCTATATATATATATATATATATATATAATTTTCCCTCAAAAATCTGTAAAATTACAGCGACTGCGTAATTTTCTAACGATATTTGAAACCTTGATAATACATAAGAAAATTAAACTGCAAAAGAACTTACCATGTCCATTAAAATTGAGCTAACTTACCATGTCCATTAAAATTGAGCTAAGCAGCTAGCACTAGAGGGCATTGAAAACAACATACTGCATTTGGCTATTTGCTCAATGAGCTAACATAAGGGCAAAAGAAAATGAAGAAATAAAATAAAAATGGCCTTACTTTACTAATAAAGGAAGATATAGAAATTAGAATCCTGACAAAAGGCTCATTGGTATACCGATAGATTCTAATCCTATGTTAACAAAATTAAGAAATATACATCAAAATTTAGAGGAGTTTTTTTTTATGAAAGCATAGAAATTAAAAGTCATTGAAAAGCATGAGAGCGTCGTCAAGCTTCATGAGAGATGATTCTAGGACGATCAGAACTTTTCTCAAGCGCTTGTATCTTTCACCCATTTCCCCTACGAGCCTGAGCTTTTCTTTTGGTATTTGAAGAATCTGGCGCAATTTTCAATACACAAATGATTAGTGATTCCAAATATAATATCACAGTAGAAGCCCAAAAACAATCGTATATCCAAATTCCATACAAGAAACAAATTACCATATACATATGAAACCCCAAAACCCAACTTATAAAACACCTTATATTCCATCACAAATCAAACAATATGAATTTATCTCGCATGAAAATTTGAAGTTGTATACCTTCAATCAAACTAATAGACCAAATGATGAATGTGTTTATAGGGGTGGTAAATTGTCACACGACACGATCCACACGACTTTTTAGCGGGTTTGGATGAAGCCTTAACGAATATGGGTGCTTAAAGGGTGGATCCACTAAACACGACAACTTAATGAATTGGGTTTGGGTTTAGCCATTTAGTGTATATACACGACACGACTCGTTAAGGCACGACTTGAACACAATCCAAACACGGCACAAACCCGATAAGACACGACACGGTACACACAAAAGGCTTAACGGGTCGGGTTTGGGTAAAGGTGATTTTTACACGATTCTGATTAAACCCGGCACGAAACCGACATGATACGACTTATTGTCACCCAAATGACTAAACATGTCACCATGAACAAGGTTTGATTGCATCAATGAACAGTAATATAATCTCAAAGTATGCAAAAATTAAACATTAAAAAATGAAAGGAAATACTGGCATTTGAAATAATAACGTGCGGGGAGTAATAAACAAACTATGAGAAATCAAATTCACGTGACCTTAAGTGGCTTCAAAGCGCGCCTGTAGAAGAGAATGACTACTATTGATTAAATCTTACGTAAGCAGATTGGGAAAGGAAAACAAACAAACAGGGTAAAAAAATAACTTGAGCATGTCCAATCCTCAATTTGAAGTCTCTCTCTCTTTTCCTCTAAGCTGCTTATTTACCCCACCCAATAGTGCATTCACTGTGACAGGACTAGAACTATTCAAGTACAATAAGCCATTTACATCACTTGTGAATGCACTCCATTATTGTCTCTTGTATTGCAGTAATCCATATCAAAATCTTCACATTGGCACAATCAACTTTTTTTATCACTTTCTACCTTGGCATCCCTATATTGTGGGGCGAGGATCTCACGCAATCACGAAACAGTATAGAAGCACTTTTCATCGATCTAGTTCTTGGTAAAAACAAGCAAAAATACAAGTTTTAATATGATATACGCACTCACGCAAAGCAAAATGCAGCACAATATGAGAAGTTGCATTTGGTTTCATCAGCCCAAGAAAGGACAAAGCAAACGAAGAGAAAAAACAAAACAAAACAATTAAATTTGTCTAATTTTTGGAAGAGAAAAAAACCTGACAATATAAGCCCCAATTCTAATTCTCTAATAACAAAAATAAAACAGAAGAACATTGAGAACAAAATCTCTCCAGGTGCCAATAAAAGGGACAAACTCTTGTATTGTGTACACCACTATTACTTAAAAGATGAACGAGAATTAGACACAGAAAGTTCCATATTAAAATGTTATTGTAGTGTAGTTTATTTAAACTCTTCCGCTCCACGCTACACATCATATCGGTATCAGTATGTTGGATCATGGATTCCGACAGTTAAGACCAAGGGTGGTGCCACCAAAGTGAAGAGCAAAATGCAGCCAAAGACAGCACCGCCCCTCCCTCTTACCAGCTGGAGGCCCATGGGGCAGCAGAACGGAGGCTTCTCTACCACACACAAAGGGTGGACATATGCCCGAGGCCCGCCCAGCCCGCTGAAAAAAAAATAGGGCTTAGGTAAAGTAAATAGGCTCGAGAACCGGGCTTGACAGAAAAATTTATAGGCCTGATTTTTTCCTGGGCGGGCCTGGGCAAGTATTCTTAGGCCCGCTTGAGCCCACCAACCAGGCCTTAGCCCCGAAAATTATATATATATATAAACAGGCTCCGGTACATACCAAGTATACATACTAGGGGCTGTTTGGTTTGCAACTATAATTCAGCTTTCTGTGTTTAAATACAATTCTGATAAAAATCTGTGTTTGACAACCTGTTTTTAAATACTGCATTATAATATTTCAGGGCCTGTTTGGTTCTCTATTCAGAAAATTCGATTTAAACACTGTTTTTAAATACAGTTTTAAAATTCAGTTTTTTGTGTTTATAATTATTGGTGTGCGTTTGGTAAAGTTGTTTTTAAATACAGTTTTTTGAAAATTTGACAAAATTGACAAATATGTATATTTATATCATACATATGCGTGTGTGTGTGTGTGTGTATATATATATGTATGTACATATAAACATACATAAAACTTTCATACATACATGATACATGAATGTATACATACATACATCATAAATTATATACATGTACATTTAATAACATGTATTTTTAGGTATATTTAATGAGGTATGTTGTGGAGTTTATATATATATATATATATATACATATACATACATATATATACATATACATACATATATATATATATAAAACTTTCATACATACATGATACATGAATGTATACATATACATACATACATACATCATAAATTATATACACGTACATTTAATATCATGTATTTTTAGGTATATTTAATGAGGTATGTTAGGGAGTTTAACTCTCTCTCTCTCTCTCTCTCTCTCTCTCTCTCTCTCTCTATATATATATATATATATATATATTTATAATGATGTCGCATATATAATGCACTATAAAATTATATACATACATGAATTGATAATATTTTTTAATACATATGTACTATATGTATATTTTATATTATTCCATACATTAATAATATATGTATAAAACTATATATAAGTATCATGTATCTATTGATAATATTATTTAACTTTATATTATTCCATACGTAATTTTGTGTATATGTACATATATATTTTTTATTTATAAGAATTACACACATTAATGTATTATGTATGTATATTATATATTAAGGTATAAATGCATTAAAATATTAAGAATGAATAATTATGAGTTGAAAAATAAAAAACAGAAGTTATAAAACACTCTCAACCTGTTTTCTGAAAAACTTGATTATAAAATAAAGTTTTTCAGAAAACAGGTTGAGAGTATTTTATAACTTCTGTTTTTTATTTTTCAACTCAGAATTATTCATTCTTAATATTTTAATGCATTTATACCTTAATATATAATATACATACATCATACATTAATGTGTGTAAATCTTATAAATAAAAAATATATATGTTGTACACAAAATTACGTATGGAATAATATAAAGTAAAATAATATTATTAATAGATACATGATATTTATATATAGTTTTATACATATATTATTGATGCATGGAATAATATAAAATATACATATAGTGCATATGTATTAAAAAAATATTATCAATTCATGTATGTATATAATTTTATAGTGAATTATACATATAATATATATATGTATACATTCATGTATCATGTATGTGTTTATATATATATATACACACACACACGCACATACACTTATGTATAATATAAATATACATGTTTGCCAATTTTGTAAAAAATTCCAAAAAACTATATTTAAAAACAAATTTACCAAATGCACACCAATAATTATAAACACAAAAAACTGAATTTTAAAACTGTATTTAAAAACAACGTTTAAATCGAGTTTTCTGAATACAAAACCAAACGGACCCAAGTATACATCCCGATTTTTTTAAATAGTAAAAAAATTATTTTGGAGTTAAATTTTTTGTATGATATTTAAAAACATTTCAAGGGACCAATATAAAAGAAATCAAGTTAAAATAAACTTATTTGCTATATTAAAAAAATCGGTCAAACTTTCATAAATTTTAAAGCACTTTAAAAGTTGTGAAAGTTTGACCAATTTTTTTTTAAATCGCAAAAAAATTATTTTGAGTTGATTTTTTTTATATGGGTGCCTTGAAATGTTTAAATACCACGTAAAAAAATTTAACTCAAAAATATTTTTTTAAATATTTTAGAAAAATAGATTTGTGCCAACAAGTATGTATACTTGGTATGTATGAGAGCCGCTCTCTCGTAAAATAGTAAAAAATTATTTTTGAGTTAAGTTTTTTTGTGTGGCATTTAAACATTTCAAGGGACCCATTTACAAAAAATCAGTTCAAAATAAGCATTTTTGCTATTTTAAAAAAATCGGTCAAAATTTCGCACCTTTTAAAGCACTTTAAAAGCTGTGAAAGTTTGACCGATATTTTAAAAGTAGCAAGAAAAGTTATTTTGGTCTGATTTTTTTATATGGATTTTTTGAAATGTTTAAATACCATATAAAAAAATTCAACTCAAATATATGTTTTTTAATATTTTCGAAAATAGGTTTGCGCTATGAGAGCCTCTCTCTCTCTCTCTCTCTACATATATATATATATATATATAGAGAGAGAGAGAGAGAGAGAGGCAGGCTCCTGTGCACACTAAGTTTGCACAGAGCTGGCGCACACCAATTTTTTTAAAGCACTAAAAAAATATTTTTGAGCTCATTTTTTTATGTGATATTTAAACATTTCAATGGACCCATGTAAAAAAAATCCACTCAAAAAAACTTTTTTTACTATTTTTAAAAAATCGGTCAAACTTTCGCAGCTTTTAAAATACTTAAAAGTAGCAAAAGTTTGACCGATTTTTTAAAAATAGTAAAAAAAGTTTTTTTGAGCTGATTTTTTTTATATGGGTCCATTGAAATGTTTAAATATCACACAAAAAAAATCAACTCAAAAATATTTTTTTTACTATTTTAAAAAAAATGATGTGCAAACTTAGTGTGCACATGACCCTGGTTCTCTCTCTCTCTCTCTCTCTCTCTATATATATATATATATATATATATGGGAGAGGTTAAAAAACATAAAAGATAAACATTTTAATGAACCTTAACAAAAAAAAAACCTAACACCCAATCAATTTTAATTCTTATGTTGTAATTAGTCTGCGCCAGAGGCAACGGACACGCGTGACGAATGGGCATGTGGGTGTATTAAAAAACACGCGTGTACGTTGCCGCTGGCGTGGACCAATTACAACATAGGAATTAAAATTGATTGGGTGTTAAGTGTTTTTCGTTAAGGTTCATCAAAATGTTCATCTTTTATGTTCGCTTCTAAACCTCTTCCTATATATATATATATATATATATATATATATATTAGTTTTTATTCCTTTAAGGTTAGAAGTTATAAAAAAATATATAAATGAGGAACATTTAGAAACATCAATTTGAGGATTTATTAACTCTTAGTCTTGAGAGTACATTCTAAAATTAATTTTCTAAACAATAAAATAGGTCATAAATTTACTAAAAATAAAATTTATTTTAAAAACAAACTTGTGTTCCCTGGACAACGGGCCTAGGTGGGCTTGGCAAGAAGCTTCGTGAGCGGGTCTAGGCAATGAACTTTTGATTCGGGCTTGGGAGGGCCTGGGACATCTCAATTTTTTATAGATCCGAACCGAGTCCGCCCAAGCCTGACCCATGGCCACATCTACCACACACTACTTAGAACCCCAACTTCAGACAAGCCTCACCATCACGACAACAAATGAACCAACCAGGACCCGATAAAGTGTGCAACGCAATTGCCGATCACATCCAAGAGCTCCACCTACCCTCTGACCTCCAACAGGAGCCCCAGGCCAACACTAAATACTTTAGATAGGCCAACCCGAGACGGATCTAGCTTCAACATTAGGAGGCGAGCCTCTCCAGCGCCACCCCACAACCGACGAACCGCTGGCGGCGATGCAGTGGAGAGGAGCGGCTCTGGCCCTTTTGTGCAGATCCAACTCAGATCTTGTGGATTCCCACTAGCGTCGACATTCCCATCACTTTGCAGCCTGCCTGCGACGACTCTTACCTCCAATGAACCCCGATCTAACCACACTCCACCAAGACCTTCCATCACAATGGGTACCACCCTCCTCCACCCCTTTTCAAACCTAAATGAGCAAACCCTTGCCTAAGCATCTTCGAACCAGCCCCCCAAACCCTTTCCACCACTCTCCCGTCACCCTTGCACCCCTTCTCGGCCCAACAATAATGCCCCTTTATACCAAACCAATCCGGGAAATACCAACCTCTACATCGGCTACTACTCCTTGAGTATTCATCCTATTGCCCAATTTATTTTTGAATCGGCCTAATACTTTCCGCCACCGCTAAGTGAGACGCACAACCGTACCCGCCCCCTGACCCCACCCAAAAAAAAAGATCTGGTGCACCACCACCCGAGGTCTCTTCCCCTACTCTCGTGTTGTCCCAAGCTCTTCCTGATTCATTCGATGACGGAGGGGTGAGCAAAACCATTCTTGTTTTATATTTGTTGAGATTCATTTTTCTTCTCATTTATTATGTTATCGGAGGCAAAAGTTCCATTATTACCAATAATAGCTAAAATCATCCATGTTAAAATTGGGACCGCCACATTTACATATCCAGTTCGTGAACTCACTATGTTTTGGGTCGTACGATCAAGGATGTATAGTGATCCTAGTAACTATGGGGGCAAGTGACAACCTAATAACTCATAAGATGGTGGATAAGCTTGTGCTCCCTACTGACCCCTTACCAAACCTTGTCGCGTTGATTGGATTGGTAACAGTGGATTTCTATCACTGAGGCATTAGTGTCAAGTTCCAAATCCGTCTTACGTCAAAATTCACATTTTGACACTTATATTTGGGACGGCCTCGGCAGTAGGATCATTTTATCCAGCACAATAGCCGCACCAACACCTATTACCTTTCTTCACCAAGGACGAGAATTCTAGCCCCGCAGCCCTCAGCCTTCATTTCCTACACCACCTTGACCGCTAAGGCGGTTGAGACCTATTTGTGTAACACGCTGGTTAGTCCAATTTCCACCTTCGACATTGACATGCCACCAGAGCTCCGAGACCTTTTGGGTCCGTACGCAAATGTTATACCCCATCGGAGGAGATACCACCACTTCATATGTAACTTGTGATCCTTTCCATGTCACCGCACTCTCTGAAGGTAAATCATGACTATGTCCCTAGGCTGGAAAATATCCCGGAGGTGAGCGTCCAAGTGCCCCTTATACGAGATATACATATGAGCCAATCAGTCTTGACCATCTGCCGGTAATTAATTAAATTTATTCAAAACTCGAAAAACTAGCTTAAAAGACTCCTAATATGAGTATATATAAGTCTTGGGCCGTTTAGAAGAGTCCTTATAACATAAAACTCTAAAATAAAAAATAAAAAAACGTTTGTCACAATTCTAGACCGCGACTAACGGGCGAACTGTTTTAGTTTTAATTGGATTCTAACGCCACTTAAATTCCTCTAACTTTTTATATATATAAATAATATGGGATTAGGACTTTTAAACAACAATTTTACAAACTCTAAAAGCAGAAGACCTATTTTATTTTCATCATCTTCCTCCTACAAACCCTAGCCCAAAAGTTAACAAGTTTTAACTCAAGATTTGAAGACTCAAATGGTATTTTCTCAAGATCATACAAGAACCATACTTGGTTAATTTTTCGAGAGGATTCCAACCGTCTACTCAGATTTTCTAAACAACTTTTAATCGGGCATGGATACTCTATTCTTTTCCTTTAGTATTATTCGTCTCAAGTGTCGCCTAAACAATTAATTACATGGTTCTCTTATAATAAATTAGCAACATGAATTAGAAAAAGTGAGAACTAATTTCGTACTGTTGTCATGAATTTTTTTAATATCAAATAAGATTGGAAACCCTTGGGTGCATAGGATAGAGTATTGGGTTTTGGTTATTATGGGTTCGCATGTAGAATTTTATGGAGCTTATTTAAATGAAAATGGGATGCGTACACACTCATAAAAATTATGTAGTCAATAAAAGTGGACAATTATTGTGTGTTTTATAAATTTGCATGTTGATTAATCTATAATTATTAAATGGAAACAATTGTGTTAAGAACGACGACGGTGTTATTAATTAAATTAAATTAAATTAAATTAAATTGTGCCATTATGAGTAAATTGCAATAATGTTCATCAGTCTTCTAAAAAACCCGCCTAGGCTTGAGGCTTGGGAGAAACCCCCGCTTTATGCTTTTTACGCCTTATTCTTGGTAAAGCCCTTAAAGCGCACTTTTTTCTAAAAACAACAATACTTTAGTGAAATGATATCGTCTTTTAAAGAATTTTTTTACAAACCGGAACATTATCTCATCCAAAATAATCAAATAGTATTTTAATTTGCATATATTCAGACATATTTTTATGATATGTACAATTTTAGTATTTTAATCGCCTTGTTATGGTTAAAAAATATTAAAATATATTAAGAAGGCCTAAGGCTTAAGGCTTGGCCTCCACGCCTCGATCACGCCCCGCGTTTTTTAGAACCTTGATGTTCATATATGTTGTTGGATTGTGTGATTATATGTTATTCATATTTGTCATTGCGGGGACGACGGGATTTTTGGTAGTATGTCCTCACCTATATTTTAGGACACTCGCTAGGTATAGGACTAGTGGGTAGGCCTTAATTGCGGTTAACACTTTCTAGGTATGGGACTAGTTAGTGTAGAATTTTACGGATGGGATATTCCGGGGTGGGGCTGATTTCTATGTCGTGCCGTCGATTTGCTAGCCTAAGATTAAGAGTAGGGAGAGATTATTGATAGAAATTCATCCTATATCATAAGGTAGAACGTAATTGTGTTTTGAAGACCTTTGGGTACGGGACTAAGAGTGTTTTGAGGATCTCACGTCGATAATAAGGGTGGGTGAATAAGTTTATAATAATGAGAAGATGAGAAATTGAGAATTAATACCAAAGATAATAAAACGGGTATTAAAATATATTGGCGTCGTTAATAAGTGCAGGATTGACAGTTAAATGGGTTGGCTGGCTATTGCTACATGTGGGCGAGTGACGGCGTAATAAGTGCAGGGCTGACAATTAAACGGGTTGGCTGGCTATTATGACGTATCGTGCGTGGAACCTCGTCAATAATGCAGGATTGACAGAATACGAATTGGTTGGCTATTACGAGGGGAATGGGTGTAGTGTAGAATATGTAAGAGTCCCACAACTAAATATGACGTAAAACTTTAGCAAGAGTCCCGCACTAAAATGATGAGAACCTAGTGGGAGTCCCACAACTGAGACAGTGTAAGACTTATATGAGGGAGCACCGCAACTGATAATAATCAATTATGAAAAATGCTAAATTCGAGTAAATTGATTTAATAAATAAAAATGGAATTATTGAAAATTAAATAATTGAATTTGGGTTGTTGATAGACTTTGTTGTGGATAGATAGTGATTTATTTCTATAGCATGTTAATTTATCTCGTTTAATTAAAAATACTCTATTGTGATATTTATCATGTATAATGCTACTGTCTGGGTTCACGGACCCTAATTGAGGGGAGTAATGTGTATTCATGCTCGGCGCTCTGACCCTGTGCGTTGACTAACTTTTTCAGGTATAAGTTTTGGAGTAGTTGTATAGGAGTTTGGAGATATATCTTGGAGGTGCAACTGGAGTTTATTTATTTCATGCTTAGTAGTTTGGATTAATTTCCATTCATTCGCATTTATATTGAGACTCAGTTTACGGATTTGGTGGGTCATTCGGTTCCACAGATCTTACAGTTTTTAGTCAGATATTCATAGTTAGATCTTTTATTTAGTTTTATATTTATTGGAGATTTGATTAATTTGGAAATTAGCTTGGTGATGGATTTTTGTATCGCATGAATGGTTAATATTTATTGGGATTGATTTCATCATTGTTTTGTGGAATGAATTTAATGTCTCATATCTGTCACATGCTAAGAATGATATTTTATTTAGTTAACGCCGGGATAAGTTTTGGTGGCGGCCGACGCCAGAATTACGTGGGGTGTTACACAAATGGACCATTTTTGAAAAACGATTGACAACCACAAAGATAAACATGCCCTTGGTTGTCAGAGGATGGAAAACTATGGAAATCCATCAAGGCATCCTCACACTGTCTGTTAGGAATGGATAGAGGGGAGTAGAAGTCAACATTGGAGTGACGCCCCTTTATTGTCTAACTGCCATAACAACTTTGAATAAAGGCATACACGCCTCATGGTCAGCCAACAAAATATCTCTCTAAGTGACGTCATGGTGCAAGAGACCACCATCAGCTTGGCTATGCGCCCAAGTGGAATTCTGGAGGAAATTAAATCACATCGCATAATGGTATTAAGTTGGAAGGCCTCATAATCCAATTTGATGACCAACTCCAAATAGACGTGATACTCATGCATGTTAGGCGACAAAAAACTCAACAGTGGCTGAATAATTTAAAACAAGGACAGAGAGCTAAGAAAGCTATTAGGCTACCACTCGGACTAAGCACTTCACCAATCTTGGTCTTACGTGCATCACAAGAGAGGACTAAAACAATTGAGTAAAATCAGGGAGAGCCAAAATAGAGGAAGTGGTGGTCATCCTTGATGAGGCAAACCACCTCAATGGCCTCCTCCACAAAAGTCAGAATTTGACACCCTGTGAGTGTGAGTGTTGTAATAGGTTTCATAATGGATATGAACCTCAAAATAAACCGTCAACAAAATATAGCCATCCCACGGAAACTACGAACTTGCGCCACAAGGAACTAGCCATTTGACAATAGCATGCACCTTGGACTCGAAATCTTGCAACCCTCAGCAGACATAATGAAGCCCAAAAAATTGACTAATGGGACCACAAAAGCGCATTTGCACAACAGAAGGTGAAACTGATGTGGAAGCAACTCAAGATGAACGTGATCCAGGTGCTCCTCCTCCGGCCGACTCTAGATGAGAATATAGTCAAAGTACACAATTATGAACTTGCCTGGGAAGGGCGTAGTTAAACGGGGCATTGGATGACATCCTCATCCATTGATAAAGGTCGTCTTTCGTTTCAAAGGCGCATACGTATTTGGTGGTACCCACATTGTAGATCCAACTTAAAAGAACAAGTGGGCCAATGGTTCAAAGTCACAATATCGATCTATGACTTAGTTAATTTTTATGTAAAACACGGTATCGATCTTGGTATCAGGCGGTACATAAGATACACTATTTAGAGAGCATAAATTTTTTTATAAAAGAATTAGAATATTTTTAAAAAACAAAAATACTAATATGACTTTATTAGATAAGTGCAAAATCATCATTTCATATGCACAACATTATTTGATTACTCGTTGCGTCGCACTTGTCATTTGCAATATTTCATAATAGTTTAATAACAAGTAAGACGAACAACTTAAGTAGATACAAAATAACATAAAGAAGTTAATAAGATTTATAAAGAAAAAGTTGCAAATTATGATACATTAAATACATAGTATAATTTTTCATAACGAAACTCATTATTAATTAAGTAAATAATGATACTTAATTACTATATTTTAAGTAATATATTGTTCATATAAGTAAATAATGATAGTTAATATATTTTAAGTCAATAACGATGTAGTTTAATAAAAATATTTGAAGTAAATAAAGATACATTTTAAGGAGACATTATTAAAGACACTGTAATTCAAATGAGCAAATACAATATAAGTAAATACAAAAAGAGGTTAAAAGGGACTATTCTTTATTTAACCAACAAATCCTATTCTTGGTCATGAACCATCATCGACCCTGCTAAAAAGATTACTCTCAACGTGACATAGATGAAAATTTGTGGCTCGATTTAGTGAGAGGTTGAGGTAGAGCAATGAAAGCTTAATGTATCGTGTCTACCGATATATCACCTACGTGGGCCGATACGTGCAAGGCGATCACATTGGAAGAAGCTCCACTCGAACCTGCTCAAAGGAATACTTGTTTGATCGGTCGTCGTGTACGGAGCCTCAATCAACTCAAAAGGTGGCATATGGTCATGCCAACCACATTAAATAAAACAACATCCGAATATAACCTGCTCAACAATGAGGCATGGCATGGTATGGAAGGGACCAAGGTGGTACCGCTACCAAGCCAACCTATACAGCACACAATTTGTAAAGGCTCCACTCGAGGGTTTAGATTGTCAACCATCTTTTGTCAAGACGAGGTCCTCACTTGAACCTCCGTCAATAATCACGAGTGTAAGATATGAGGTGTCGAGACCAATTACTATCCTCTTTGGGCCGAGATGGGGATGCAAGGGTATGGAGGTATATCAAGGTGGTGGCAATGCGAAGGGTTAGATTCAGGGAGAAGGTTTGGGATTGAGGTGGGGTCATTGGCTCATTATGCATCAGATTTGAATCTGCATGAGTATTCTCATGACGAAATACCGAGGTTGGGACATCAGTGGGTATAGTAGCTAGCCATAAATTGTAGCTGAAAAAAGGTTCAATGAAAGTTTGGGGACTGAGGTTCACGTATTTAGACTGACTTGAAATTGTATTAGGAGTGTTTACTATGGAGGGTGGGTTCAAAAGTAAGGGGATTAATGGTGGGGTTGCCTACTGTAGCGAGTTGAGGTAAGAGGAAAGGGGTTTGGCTCGCATAACCCTAGGATTGGGGTTTGCAATAGTGGGAACAGGGGGAAGGTGGGATGTCGGAGGTGTTTCTAACCCTGTGATGGAGAAGGGGTGGTTGCAGCCTTAGTAAATTGGTTAGGGTTAGGAGGTAAGTTGGTTAGGTTTAGGAAGGGTCGTAACCAGAGTTGATTGGGCAATGGGTGGTGTTTATGACATCAGCGACCCTACCAGGTTAAGGCTGATTCAGATGTACCAGGTTTGGAATCCATGCCCCATCTTGCAAAATTGGGGTCAAATTTAGGGTTGAATCCCTAGAGTTGATCCAACCTTCCCGATCACTCAAAATCTCTTCCTTGATGCAAACCCTAGCCCAATGAAGAGAGAGGATTCAAGAACGAACCTAATACCAATTTGGTACAAATAGCTGAAGCAGATTACAATCACAACATAAGAATTAGGGAAGAAATTCTCTATCTAGCTCTCATTCATATTCCCCAAAAATGTAGTAACAAAATACAAAGCTATTAACCCCTTATGGAGACAAGTACAACAATATCCCTTGCTAATAAAGGTGAAATAATAAAGAAAGACAATTATAGCTATGCCACCGCGTAATATAGATTTAAGGCTCTATTAGATTGGAAGTTTTTTTTTTTATTTTGCCGTTGATAGGCATAATTAGACTTACCCCCTAGAATTTCAAATAGACAGTAAGTCCAACTTTTGTAGGAGGGACAAGTCCAATTATGCAATTATCTATGAGGATAGAGTAAAAAAGCCTAATATATATATATAGGAAGGCTCACCTACATCATGATGTATATATCCCACCTAGTTCTAAGTCCTTAGAAATCTTTTTTCCAAATTTTTTATTTCTCTTGAAATTGGTATTTTGAGCATTTTTTTGTAGATTTTTTAAAAATAGCTACAAAATGTATTTTGACCTAATTTTTTGAACATGGATTTATTGGAAGGTTAATTTCAAGAGAAAAATAAAAAATTTGAAAAAAAAGTTTTTTAGAACCTACAACTAGGTGTGATGTACGAGTGATGTATTGAGCATGATGTAGGTGAGAACTTCTCATATATATATATATATATATATATATTAAAAATATCGTGTATCTTCTTATTCAAAAACATATACAATGTTGTTTCATTAACCTTAATATAACTTTAAAAGATTGGAAGCTAGTTCATCAAGTACAGATTCCTTTTAGAGTTCTACATGCATTATCTTTACAGCTTGAAAAAATGGAAGTCTATAAAGGAGCACCAAAAAAGAATCAGATCAATGGAGAAGTAGCTGCTTACAAACCTCTTTTTCTTGTTCTTGCTCGAAAGCTATTCGCAATTTCAAATTTAAGGCTGCATGGCACATATCATCTAGTACATGTACCCAAAGCGGCCGCTTATTCACTTTCCACAACAAAAATTGTGATTGTTTGGCTCCATTTGTGGCAATTTTCTGCAAGGAGGATAACAAACTATTGTGAATATGACTTGAGGTGCCCCCTATCAATATATCATTCATATCATAAATCTAAGATCATCACCAATTGACTAGAGTAATTAGTATTTAGTACCAGCATATTGAAGTTTTTCTATTCAAAATCATGTCAGGTCTAATTTCTATCACTTTTTGGCTGGATTATTTGTGACTACATATTTACAATAGAGACGCAGTGATCAGTTAAACCATTGATTAATTAACATCTCTTTTTTATTTGCTTCCTCCTTTCTTGAATCAGCAGGAGGTTGCTATTCAAGTTATTGAAGTTATGTCATTGTAATTAGACCTAACAAGAACGAAATCATGCTATATGTAGAATTTGAACCTATGAAATCAGGTTTTATAGACCCAAGTTCTACAATACCAATAAATGATAACCCATCCGATAGTTCTTAAGATTCAAAAAACGTCACCAATTAATCTGTTTATTGCTAAAAAGTGATATAAAGCATGTATAATGGTATCATACAAGATGGCAGGAACTATTAAAAGAAGGATTGTTCTAGAAAATCTTTGGTGTATTTGGAAGGTAAAAATAATGGGATCTATAAGAATAAAGAGGAGGATGAATTGGTATTCATCTTATGGATCTTAGCTCTTCAGGAACATTTAATTTCATAAATTTTATCTAGTTGGGTGGAGGTTGTAAGATGAATTGGTACTTTATTTTTTCATCTTTCAGTTTCTCACTGTTTTTCCTTTTGGGTAATAAAAGTGAACTGCTTATTCTCATATGTCTGTAATCCTTCCCTTGTTATCAATAAAACTCTGTATCTGTATCAAACAAAATAAAGTAACTGCAATATAAAGACAGACTCCGCCTCTCCAACCTTTTACCATAGCTGGCAAAAGTTAGTGGTCCAGTCATTTACCCAAACTCAGTGACAGTATTTAACTTCATATTTACGAAGGCAGTCGCATCTACATCTTGGTCCCTCGATATTTTTACATGCCAATCCAAAAGTGAAAAGTGGAAACTTCTTACGCTAGTGATGCTGTCTTTGGGCTGCAGTAAATTTTGGGTCTTATTCTAGTTTTAGTGTTAGCTGTCTGTTGGGCTTTACTTGAGTTTCAGGCTAGACACCCAGTTTGGCCGGGATGTATTATTTTGGCTTCTATCTATATAACACTTGTAATACCAAAGCTACAAGCTTCGTTTTCTCCCAGATTCATGTTTTTTCTTCATTTTTTTCCCTCAAAAGTTCTGCAGCATCAGATTTATAGCTTAGTTAGCACTCATGACTTGGGTCACCAGGTAAATAACATCACTCATGATATCATAGGTTTGCTTCGCCACCATGTATTTGGGCCCTATAAATGCAATGGTATTCTCTCATTTTAAGGCAGCTATCAATGAAATGAGAGCGAGTTAAGAGAAAACCTAGTTCCTACTTTAAGGAGTTGTGCAATTTCTGCTATATGTTGTTGTGTGGCCTTGGAGGAACTGGCAGGCCACTCCTCCAAACCATGCCCCCAAGCGGCATCACACACATTTCCATCTCTTGCTTCATGGTTACCCCCCGCTTTCATCCAGCCGCAACAACACGCGACCAACCCTTTCCACCCTCCGACAACACTCCCTTGTTCACGGATCCCCAAGGACCCTACCCCCTGTTTTGAGTCGATAAATCCTGCATGTGTTGCCGTGAACTGCCCAAATCCATCACATCCATACTCAACCAAAGTCAACCTTTGCCTGCATCCTACGACACTCGCTGATGTCCGGGACGCCCCAACAAACCCTCCCCAAGTAATTCTTGCCACCCCCTGACCCACGGTCATCAACACGCTTCAGAATCTATTGTCCCATGAGCCCCAAATGTTGAACAACCACCAAAACCCCTCCAAACTCATAATCAAGAGCACTCGCGTGCTTGTTGCCGAAGGGCCGAATCTTGCCAAACCTTCGTTTTGCCGCAAAAACCTAGGCGTTCGAACAGTGGAGGCAAATTTATATCAAAACCCTTAGTATCGTAAGCCCTTCGACCTCATCGACCCTTATGCCATCGTCTATGAAGCACAGACACTCTCCCGGAAGCCAACGTGTCGTGTCCAACAACGTGTCGGACACCTATGAAGCACGAGCACTCTCCCGGAAGCCACGAGTCGACTTTGACTCAAGTGATGGTGATTGTGCTTTATTTATGATTCTTAAGGTCAAAGTGTGTTTGAATTTTATTTTGTATGGTCCATTTTCTTAATTTCATGTTAAGACTGCTCTAATAATGTATTTTATGGAGAAAATATGTTTTATTTCAATAATATATATATATTATATATTATACGTATCATAGCGTGTCGTATCCTAATTTTTGGATAAATCACGTGTCGCGTATCCCGTGTCGAAACACGTATTACGTGTCCGTGCTTCATAGGCCATCGTCGACGACCCCGATCCCGACCCCTACCGACGGCTGGCAAAGGTTGGCGACCTTTCGGATAGACTGCCAATTTTTGACACAGTAACCCGTTTACGGTAATAACCCGAAATGACACGAACATGACACGATTAGCTTGTATAGATTTAAATCAAATCAAAATCAGCGCGACCCGAAAATGACACGACTAAGCCGAATTGCCACCCCTACGTTCGAAGACCATCCCTCAAACCTTAAAAGTCTACTGCAAAACCCTAGTTATCCTTGTCTTTTCCACGCTCCATATCCCATTTGTGTCTGGAAAGTATTACAATTACACCCCCTCATAGTTGTCAAATTGGGATACAAGCCGCGTATCAACAAAAACCCTACCTATAGTGTATTGCATCGAAAGATACTATACAAGGCATAAAAAATAAGTAAAAATGAATAAAATGTAAGAAGAACACACTAATATCACTTATACAACATATTATGGTTTAAAACTCATTTTAGGACATGATTATCGTATAATGGTAAGACGTTTTTGTTTGTGGCAACATGAAAGAGACAAGTAAAATAAGAATAATATACTCTAAAAGTACTGATAACAAAAATGACTAGTAAGGTAGTTTTTCTATCATCACAGTCATATATAAACATACTCCAAGAGATCATAAACAATATACATCAAAAAAAGTCATGAACACTCATTAAGTTTTAGTTCATCAACTTCATCTTCAATCCTATCCTCCTCTTCGACCAATCTGACAAGATGGTGTTTCATTTTTATAACACCAACAAATCTACAATAATTTTCTCTTAAATGCAATTTATTATCTTCCCCGCCTATTCACAATGATTCCACCTCAGTCAAGATCAATAACTTTCTTTATCCTATCCATAAGAAAGAAATTAATATCAGTAAACTAAATGAAAATGCAAATATACTGTCGAATAGTTCATTAACAACAAACTCAATAACTCAAAAGGAAAAGAGTATTGGGGAGTATATTAAAGAGAGTATTAGAGGATATATTAATAAACCCCAAATGTCCACACTATCGTGACCTTTTTTTAAGGAAAGACAAACATGTCATGAGCTAATGTGGGGACCAAACAAAAGTGTGGCCTTCTCGGCTTAACAAGATTCGCAAAAACAAACAACATGTGGGGGAGATTTCACACAAGGGGAAGTGGTGGGTCGCACAAGAGAATGAATTCAGAAAATGTTAAAAACTTACTTGGGTTTTGCTATTTTATGATTTTTCAGTTCTTTTTTCAAAAGACTCGGACAAGAATCATACAATTGAAACACTAAATGGATCAGAATTAGAGGTTTTCCGCAAGTGGGTCCGAAAAACTAGACAAGGAGATTCGTATCGCTATCATATGATACGCGTATCATATCGCGATACGCAATGATACACTTAGGATACAAAAGCATTTGCAACACGGAAGTGTGACTAGTATTGTTAACCATGTGTATCTTGTATCGTATTAGGATACATATTGTGCATCGTACCATAGTGGAGAGAGACGAAGAGGCACATGATTAAAGATTTGTGATTAAGTTTGGGTTTCAGATGCATTGTGAAGCTCCATGCTTTTGTCGCTACTACCACCAACCGTTTTTCCTTAGATGAGTCATTCGTGGCCCCCATTACGATTTTTCTTCTCACAGTCTTCTCTCATCCTCTAACTGTGGCTCCGATCATCAGTAGTACACTATAGGAGGAATATTACATTACTCGACCCGATTTCAAGATGCTAGAGTTCTATCCATTATTGGAGAGGACAAAACTGGGTTCAATATCGGATACTTATTCAATATTTTATTGAGGTGGGTTGAGTAACTCACACTCACTTTCGAGGTGCAAGTGCAGTGTCATATTATCTTGGCGACTTCATCCCACTTTTGGGGAACTAAGATGGTTTTCTTTAAGACTACTTTTGATGGTTCATCTGAGGTAGCGCCATTCGGTTGCATGGGTTTGCCTGAGCCGAAATATGTGGATCTAATTTGGGATGTTTTCTAATCACGCTCAGAGATGATGCTGCAGCGCTTACATGTGAAGTTTTTGATTAAGGGTGCTCAAACCAAGGTGCAACACCACCTTCCTTCGTGAATGTTCTTGGCAAGTCTCGAGGCAAAGTCGGTGTTCTCGAGGCATAGATTGAGGCTTTGGCTTCTTAATGTCACTTTTTTCTAGTCAATATGTCGAGCGATTTCGTAGACTACTCTCTCTTGTGGGGGAGTGTAGATGAAAATGTAATTTTGTAATTAATATTAGTTGGCTTATTCTCGTGTCAAAACATTTGAGTCGTTAAGTCTTTCAAGTCTTATAGACTTGATTCGTATGAGTGAGGCATGGTCATTTGTCTTAGAATGAACCTTTGAAGTTTAAAAAATTTGCAAGCCGCTCATCGAAGACTTCGCCACGTATTCACATTGAAGTGAAGCCTATATCTTTTTTACTGAATTGTCTATAGCTAAACACACACCTGCACAAACGTTTTTAAAAATGTGTGAGGATGTTAAAATTGACGGAACAAGTGTTTGAAATGATTTAAACAGTCTCAGAGATCTTTTAAACTATTTTGAAAATGATTTGGGAGTTTGCTTAAGTGTTTGAACCTGTTAAGGCTTTTTTCGAAACTATTTTTGCCTTAACCGTTCGCACGGCTCTATATTGAACCCGTGCGCACAGTGGCATTAGCAAGGCTACAAAGTGAGCCCGTGTGCACAGCCTTGGCCTCGATTCCACACTGCCTGGAATCGTGCGCACAGCGGCCCCAAATTTTAAAAATTTCTTATTTAAAAGCCAATTTCCCTCCCATTTCTTAAGATCTGAAAACCTCATACACATTTTCTGAGAGTATTTTCGAGGTTGAGAGAATTATTCCTTTGCTTCTCTTTTCAATTTCACTTGTTCATTTCAAAATTGATAAAATTTAAATCTATGCTTTTAAGAGAGAATTGAGAATGTTTTGATTCAGATTCACATAGCCTATTACAATTCATAATTCTATTTTGAATTGTTGTGATCATCTACTGCTCGATCTAAAATTAGAGGCATCTCATAATTCTATTCGCGGTATGGAGCTTGCGGTGAATTCCCATCGATTATGGGGGGAAGTTGAAAGGTTTATATAGGTAAATACACGATAGAGATTGTGTGAGAGGTACCTTCTTGTCTTTCGTAAAATTGCTTTTCAAGTAGGAATGAGAATTGGAGTGCGTCGAGGTTTTTTACCCCTAGATGGGATGGGGTATTTTCCTCATAAACCTTGTCTTGTGGTTGTTTGTGAATAATCTCTACTCATATGCGCACACTTTATCACAAACATCACTTAGATCTAAATTGAATCTAGTGAATTGAACTAAAATTGCCTTGGGTGTGTTAGATATAATTTTCTCATGAAGATTCGCCTAATAACATTGTTGTGTGAGTTAATCAAATCAATTTGGTAAAACTTGTGTGAAGTAACTTGAATGTGCAAGAAAAATCGTTTGTAGGTGTTTTACTCATATAAATAACACACTTCTTAAGCCGCAATGAAGGCGTAGCTCTGGTGATGGTCTCTTCCCTCGATTTTTTCAAGTGGTTGAGATTATGTATAGCAGGCCCCGAGGGTTTAATTGTAAATTTTATTTCATTGTTGTTTTGCTATTTTTAGAATATATCAATATTCATTACAAATATTCCAGAATAAGTTAGAAATGAGTGATGTTATAGCTTAGGTAACTAAGCCCATGACATCATAGTTTAGCTTGGCCACCAAGAATTGTGCCCTGTGATTACCAAAGAATTCTTTATTTGGGGGCAGCTAGCCATCATATGAATATGAATTAATGAGAGTGGATTAACAGAAACCCTAATTCCTAATATGAGTTGTCTAATTTCCACTACGTTTACATCAATTTCTCTCATTCCACAATAGCCAAAACAGCAAACGCATGATGCATCTCCCCACAACCTTTCTGCAATTTGCTGTCTATATTTAGAACCCGAAATAGACAGATCCCCGCTATTCAAATTTCCTTCAAATTAAGAGGTTCCAAGAGCCTATTTCGAACGAATTATGAGTAACCAAAGAAGAAATTACCATAGTTTGATTCAAGCTCACTACACTCAAACACCACCCTCCTAATCCCATATGGTCTCTCTAACAACCTAGCCTTCTCCGCACCAATTGAACTACATTATAATTCTTCCACCCTGAATTCCACAATCTTTTCTTTAGTATACAAATCCAAAGTATTTTAAAATTTCTCCAACTATCTCCTACTTCATTTCTAAAATATTGCCATTATCCTTTACCAAGTTATTCAACACCTTATTTCTTATTTTCTTTTACGATTTTGCAAAAAGGTTGTGTGATTGTCCCGCACTCTAGTCCATTTAACATTTGCTTTTCAACTCCATTACCATTCCTGTTCCAAAATTAATCCCTGAAGTTTTTTCTTCAATTCCTTTTTTTCTAAAGAACTTGGCAGTCATATACAAACATATAGAGAGATAACTCAAGTGTACAATGGGGGTTCAGGAGTTCGCTGAAGAAAATATAACAGAAAACTAAATAAAAATATAGCAGAACTCTATCCACAGCAGAAAAATCAGGAAACCAGAGGACAGCCTAGCCCTTTGTTCAAGGCTTCAACGGCCAAAAGATGCCCTTGTATCCTAGAGACAGCAAAATATTCAAAGGACCATGTCTTCAGTCAATCACACATATTTGACTATCAGCCAGTTGTTCGATATTACATGAAAGCTCCATTTTATTAAAATGCTTTGACGTTGACATCCAAAAAGAAATTTAATTCTCTTCCACAACTTAATTTATTCTATAAAAGCATTGCATTTCTTTCATAAACTCCACGTCGTGCATCGCACATAAAATGATGCACCTCCACAAGCTTTTAGCCTTCTTATTATCCCATCAATGCAGGAACTCCATAGTTAAGAAATCATGCCATGAACGAGGCATAGCTCCCACAATATAAATCTAAAAAGAACCCTTTTCCTCCCACAAACACTAGAAAAATCCGTGTCATGATGTAATCAACATCTTCAACTTTTTTCTAATAAAGAATATGCAAATAAGGAGATAGACATGCTACATCTCTTATATTGCATCAAGTCGCAAGTATTCACCTATTTTTTGTGTTGGCACCATGCAAAGACATGGGCTTTTGAAGAAACTCAGGGGAAAAAAAACTCTCTCCTTATGGTTAATCGCTTTTCAGTTTCACCCTCCCCACCCCCTTCCTTCTCTCTCTCTTTTCCCCGGATGTACGTGGATCAAAAGACTCAAAAGGGGTGACAATATTTGTTAAATTATTGATTGATTTAGAAGCCATACCTTGATTTTTAGAGCCAAATTCCTGGCATGGCAGAGGCACAATCTTCACTTGTTCCGTGTTCACTCTATATTCAATTTCCATCTTTTGGAAAAAAAACAATCATGATCACTTGTTACTTACAAACTTGCTGTATCGTCTATACAGAAAAAGTTCAAAGCACTACCATACAAGTTCTCACACAAAAATTGTAGGGCAGTGGTAAACGGGTCTTTGGGGCTGATTATTGATTGGTTTCTTGGCTTAAATGTCGGCATGGTTCAAAGACTCGGCCAAGTCAACTCAGGATTGGCCGAGTTGACGCGGACTCGGCAAGCAACGATACCAAAAAAAAAAAAAAAAACGTCTGATATTGGTATAACTCGCCGATATATCAGCCGATCCGAGTTGTATGGTCGAGAAAAAGAATATCGTGCGTTTCTTGTTTGTTTGACCTAACACCTTTCTCTTTCATTTTACCCGTTATCACCTTCTCCCTAATTTTCAGCGCACACCCTCTTCTCCAAAACATTCCCTCTGCTGGTAACTTTGGTAAGCTCCTCCCCCACCCCCACCCCCACCCCCCACACACGCACACTCACCTACAACACACATACACATGCACACAACAACACATGCATACATACATAGCAACACACACACACACATACAAACACAACAACACACACACAGACGCACACAGTAATACACACACACATGCACACAATAACTATTAGGGCTAAATTGTTGATTCTAATTCTAAGTCGTTGATTATGAAATGGTAGATCAATTTGTTGATTCTAAGCAGTTAGAACTTAACATTTTTTTTTTAAAGTAGTATTAATATTACATGTTAAAAGAGGCAAGTCAATTGCTATGGATAAGCAATGTAAACGGATACGGATATTATTCGAATCCGGGGAATCCGAGAGGATACGAATATGGATAGTTGTTTTTATTATCCAGCGGATACAGATAGTGTATCCAAAAAGCGGATACGGATAGCATGGTATCCGCTCCGTATCCCGACGTTTACCACGCCTAATTGCGATACAACAATGTTCTAACAATCCAAGCATAAACACTAGGCACTACTTTGCCGCCTTTTCGAGGCCCTAGGATTTAGGCATTGAACTACAGCCTCACCTAAGCCTATATTTGGCTACTATTGTGGTGCATACATTGTTATTGATACATTGAATTGACCACTTAGACTTTGAGTTATATTGCTATGCTTATGCTAGTAGTTGCTTTTTATTATATTACATTTACAAATAATGTAAAAGCACGTCTAAGTGACCGGACATCTATCTAGGGACTAGGCTGACCTTCCAATTAGATGGCCTCCCACCACCCACCTTCCGCCTAATGCCTTTTAGAGAGACGGGCCTTTTAGAACATTGAATACAAGGCTTAGCATTACCCACATGAAATTTAATAATCTCCATATGCTCCTGATGTATCTTGAATGTCATGGAACATGTGTAGTTTGTCTGGGACAAACACATCATTGAAATTTTGTGTTCCAATCATATTAAAGTAAGGGTATCAAACCAAAAACCAATTAGTAATAGGTGGAAGATTCTCAAGATATTATATCTTGAGATGCACGATCTCATCCACCAATTGGCATTTAGGTGGAAGAGTCTCCGATATCAGATTTTATATTTTCAACATTCTCATTGCTTTGCACATCGCCAAAACATTTGCAGAACATATTGCTTACATGGGTTTTTTTCCCATGCATCGAGTACATTTCCATTTATACATCCAAATTTGTCCAATGTATGGAATAATCGCATGGTAACAAATATTCAGGGGCTTTGCCACCAAAGTCATGGACAATGAAAGCCTATACAATATAAATTCCTCCTCCCTGCAAGTTGACCACCAGAGGGAAAAATAAGCAAAGGCAAATATGTGTTACCTCCATATGCAGGTAATCATCTTTCCATAGCTGATAAAGAATCTTTGCGGTATCTTTCTTTTCAATAAATGTGGTATTCGAAATCTACAAAGAATGAAACAGTAGAATTAATAAAGTGAGGTAATCTTCTCAAATCATTTTATCCATTGTCCGCGCCCGCCCCACCCCCCACCCCAACCCACAAAAAAAAAAACGAAAGGGCTGCCAATGCAATATTTTTTATAACCGTAAAACATATGTATTTACATTCAGATAAAAAAACACCACATACCCATAAAAATTGGACAAATTTGAACATATAAGCATCAAGCATGCATATGCATATATACACAACCATATGTATAAACACACATTGTTAATATTTCTACGCACCAAATAGACATACACACAGGCATAAGAACATGCATGCAGACATTAAATTGAGTGAATAGCCAGATCAAATTGTCATTTTGGTGAAGACAAACACAACAACCAAGCAAGGAAATATTATGCACAAAAATACATCTGCTTCCTTGCTAATAAATCATAATATCATCAATTGAAAAACGTGAATCCAGAGCATCAGAAATTTCCGTGTGCCAATACGTTTCCAACACAAACACGGAGCCTTCTTTAAAGTATTTGTGTTGCCTAAGCCTCTTTCGTACTAGGGCCCCCATTTTTCAAAAGGGTAAAGACATCAATCTTTCCATGTAGAACATCAATTGAAATTGTTGTGATTAGTGGCACTGACAAAACGCTGGATTTAATTTTTAATTTTTCCTTGCTTCTTCTATTTTATCTTATTATTTTTTCCCGACATTTTAGGCTCATAAATATTAGTTTGTAGAAGAGGTCATACCTTGGTGCGATGGCAATTGCCCTCGTCCAGGCTATGGTTGGTCTCAGGTTCGAGATATGGGAGCAGCCTCTCCATATATGGAGGTTAAGGGCAGCCAACACCTGCAGTTAAGCGGAGCCTTGTGCACTGGATACGACCTTTTAAATATTACTTTGTAGAAAAATAGCTATTTAGAGATCACTTATTCTCTATATCTAACAGTTTTATAGAGTAAGAATGACACCATTAAGATGTTCCTATCTCCAAATATCAAGTGTGCTCATAAGTTTCAACTTCCACTTCCCGATTGTGTATAGAATAAAACTGTCATTGGAAACAATATAATTTCATTAAACAGCAAAGAGATTACAAGAAAAAGGGAGAAGTTCTCTCCAAGGGCCTATAGAACAGGTTCCTAACGAAAGAAGCTATACATAATTCTCAACTTATAAAATGATATCGCCCCAGCTCAAAATCAACATAAAAAAGGGATATTAAAAAAGCCTTTGGATGAAAGGGCCCGTGCATGCGGTGGCCATGAATTTCAAGCTGTCATAAACCACTTCTCCATTTCTTGTCTTAAAAATTCTTGCATTTGTCATTCCAAACTATCCAAAAAAGAGCCATTATTATAATCTTCAAAAGCATATTCTTTTGGCCACGACACACCATCTCCAATGCAAACATTTGTTTTATGTTCCTCATAATCCTCAATACCGGATTGAACCAATTATTGTGCCAAAGAAACCTCATGAGATCAATGAATTAGATGATCGATGTCTTCCTACAATTTGTGACATAACACACCAATTCGGTGAGAGGAACCTAGCTGTCTCTTTTGCATCCAAGCACAAGTATTCACTAATTTGTGAGCAACTTGCTACAAAAAACGTCTATACTTTCGAGGAAATACCTGTTGTCCATATGAATTTAAATGGGTAAAATTATTCAAAGGAGAATTTTGTAAGAGCGTGAAATAAGAAATACAAGAGAAACCTTCCCCATGCAGCTTTTATCTCCTATAATCACTAGCCCCTAATGACAAAAAAGCTTCCACGAACAAATTATGTAGGAGTACAAATTGTTCATTTCTCCCTCAAGATTCCTCAAAAAGTTTAGATTTCAAGAAATCAAACATATACTGAAGGAAAAAAGAAATGTAAATTCGGATTTTGGTTCAAAGATACGAGACAGAGATGGACAAGATCTTCCATTTGCTTCAGTATATAACTTATCACCACTGTCATCTCCTTTTGAACCTTCCTCAATATCAAACAAAGGACTGAAACTCAGTTTTTGAAAACCCATTACAAGAGACCCCGCATCTACTACTTAGCAACTGAGAAGGTAATGCTTTGATTCTCTGTAATAGAGTTGACAAAATTTCAATTTCCGGTAAAGTGCGAGGTATGCTAAGGTCATGCTAGCACTTCTTCATCAACCGGAGTAACTTCACATAATTTTGACTGATACCTTCTTTGTAGTTCAATGGTTTGTTGTAACCAAACAGTGGTATCATGTAAGCGTCCAATAGCTCCAGCGGAAACTAATCACTACAGTAACATTGTAGAAAATAGGCTTTTTCTCATTCATTCATTTCATTCATCTTAAAAAATAAAGTGATTACAATGGTTGGTAGGCGAAGTTATCTTGCTATCCAATATAACCTAAATGGGTAAACGACTAAAAGGGTAAATTAATAATATTTCAAGGGAATATTACTCCCTAACTGAAACAACAGTAACATAAAATTACGAAATAACCTATATAAAAACACTAAAAGAAAAACGTACAATTCAAAAAATTTACTATTATACAATCGGGACCTTGTCTACACATTAACTTTTCTACCGCTCCCAACAATCGTTAAATACATAAAAAAGGAAATGCAGCATTCACCTACTTGTTCTTGTTTTGTGACCAATTACCAAAATAAGATCATTATTGATGACACCAAGTGTGATTTTCAACCTCAAGTCCTGAAAAGAGGTCTTATACCTAAAGCCGAAGTCAAAAGATAGGTAAAAGGACCTCAGCCTTACAATATAAAAGCTCCAGCAATAGATCAAATAACCCCGATGGGTTCACATGGAACAATATCAGATCTATAACCTCGGCTCTCAATAGTAGAGTCTACACCACAAGGGTAGGACCTCAATCATCCCTCACAACGCATATTCAAGTATCAGAAGCTCAGCAAGGGGTTCTTAGTCCCCTATACCAGGTCAATACCTCAGGACACTGGTAACAAAACCTCAGAGAAGCCTCGTTATAAGAAGATTCCACTTCAGCCATCTCCTTAACAGGGTCTCTCTCACATACAGTCGAAATGTCCTAGTACATACCAGCAAGCAACCTCAAGCTCGGTGGTGCTCGCAAGCAGTCAGCCAAGGCGTCCTAGACCAAACCTGACAGGTAGAAAGTACACACACTGTATGCAAACCCCCACTCACCTCTTGCAGTTTGTCCTAGAGCATTAAATGCCATTTAATTCTCCCAAACACCATCATCACTGTTAACGTCCAGAATTGGAGGCAACATATAATAAAAGAAATAATTGATTAAGAGATAACTATGATGAAGAATAGGTATGAGAGACAGTGAGAACACAAGGACTTCTTACGTGGTTCGGCCTTGAATCGGAATCCTACGTCCACGGTGGTATTATTATGCTCGAGTGAGTGGTTACAGTTTAGGGTTTTCTCGATACAGCTCCCGGTTAAAGAAGGTAACAAAAAGTAGTCTCATTCACGTACCTGTCCCCTATTTATATGTGGGGATCAAATATTTACAAAGAGATGGAGTGCCTTTATAATTCGGGCAGTTACATCTTTACACACGTTTATAATGTATATCCGCACGCCCAGAGGTGCGGAACTGTTTAGATAACAAGACTTCCAAATAATCATGAGGTAACCACCCTTGGCGGCTATGATTCCACGTTGTTGGCCAAGGCATGTTTTGGTGTGTACAGGTTCACAGGGATGTACGTGTATCCAATCTTAAGACAATTTGGCGGGCCGAGCAAAAAAACACTGAGACGACCTCTTTAGATAATGAGGCCGAGCATATTTCGTAGTCTTCCTAGGTTTGTGGGATTTATCCTACACTGAGATCATGTGGGTATAACACAAAGCCCCCAAGACCTTTGGCACAAATGTTTCATCATGAAATCCAATGAGTGGGAAAGGTGTTATGCAATGCTCCTGCTCTACTGGTGGAGGTCGGCTCATCTTAGTTGACACCTATGAAGCACGGATTCTTCAAAAGGCCTGAAGAATCCGAATCGCACGCGAGTCGGGTGCGGGTGCGGGTGCGATTCGGCCTCGATTCGCACCCAAAAAAGAATCGGATATTAATTAAATAAATTAATTCTGGATTCGGGATGGATTCGGCAAGGACTCGGCTGGTTTTGATGGGATTCGTAAAGAATCCAAAAAAAACACAATTCTGATTTTTTTTTTCATTTTTCATCTCTCTCTCTCTCCCTCTTTCTCATTTTTTGCTTACTCTCCTTCAACATATACGAAGTTAACTAGGTTTCTTAACAATTTCCTGTGTTTGATTTTAGTTTAATGTTTTAATGTTAAATGGGTTTTGTGACCCAAGTTAAGTGCTTGTCATTATATTATATTGGATTCCACTTTTATAGTTTAATGATTTGTGGGTGATTATTATAATATATGCAAAGACTGATAATTCAGTTTTTTAACAACTTTCTATATTTGTTTTTGGTTTGATGTTAAAAGGGTTTTGTGGCCCAAATTAACTGCTTGTTATTACATTATATTGGATTCTATTTTTATAAAAAAAATGGTTAGTGGGTTTTAGTGGATTATTATAATATATGTGAAAGCTAATAGATAAGTAGGTTTCTTAACGACTTCGAATGTTTGTTTTTAGTTTAATGTTAAATGGGTTTTGTGAAGTTAACTATTTTCTATTATATTATATTGAATTCTACTTTTATATTTTAATGGTTAATGGGTTTTAGTAGATTATTACATAGTTGTCAAAATCGTCCGATTCGCGATTCGAATCGGACGATTCGATTCAATTCACTACCAAAACGATTCGAATCAACCTTAGAATCGCAAATGTCTAAAGAATCAGACTGAATCGGCGATTCACGATTCGAATCTTCCGATTCGGTCCGATTCACTTTTTTTTTTTTTTTCCGCGATTTTTTTCGCGATTTTTTTACATTAAATTAATATATAGGCTCTTTATGATATATATTTGTTTTATGTAGGGTGTTTTAAATTAATATGTAGGCTGTTTTATGATATATTTTTATTTTTTACATTTTTAAGCTTAAAATGAATGAGAACATGTGCTACGGTTAATTTTTGTGATATATTTTGGTATATTATCATGTGCTACGATTAGTTTTTTGTCATATTACGCTTAAATACCAATTCTATAGTGTTAAATTCCATTTACGTATGTTTTACTACGTTTTTATCGTTTGGTTCCGATTCGACCGATACGATTCACGATTCGATTCGCGATTCGGGGGGTAAACGATTCACGATACAATTCGCGATTTGACAACTATGGATTATTATAATATATGTGACATTGATGGTAGAGTCCCCCGTTTTAATATTGTCAATGTGTTAATAATGATGGAACTTATTTGTATTACTTAAAAATAACATAATATAATTTATATTATTATATTATATCTCGCCGCACCCGTATCCTAATTTTTTGAGAATTTTCGAATCGCCGCACCCGCACTGTGTCGCGCCCGCACCCCGTACCCGCATCCGTGCTTCATAGGTTTGACACATTATGATCTGCAAATTATGGTCTACACGTTATGGTCGGCACATTGTGGTCGGCCAAAAACTGAGCAGATTTCCTTCGAGGTTCTCATAAATTATCAAGGACACGTGTAACTGAAGAGTTCTTTGGGTAATGATGGCGCCTGGTCACGTGCAACTAATACTTTGTACCGACGTTTCAGTTTTCTACAGATTTGCTGACATTTTGTCTGCAACGTCTGTTCAGTCTTTTCATCAAAGGGTATAAATACACGCCACATCTTTCGTTTGCTCCACTTGGAAGATTTTTGCTGAGTCGAAGAGAGAGAGCCTTTGAGCGTCGTTTCCATTGTTGTGAAAGCTTGATCGTTTCTGGTTTCAAATTCTTCTCGCTTCATTCTCCATAGCTTATTTTGCCATCGCCTATTTTTACCAAATACGCCTTTCTTTGCTTTAGCTAGGGTTTGATCGTTCTAGCATTTTGTTGATTGATTATCACTGTTTACCATAGAGGCTGCTTCTCTTAGACGACCATAAATTTTGCTGGCTTAGTTTGTAAGAACACGTATGAATCCCCCCCCCCCCCCCCCCCTCGTCTAGAGAGTTTACGAGTTTGTTAGAAGTTTGGAACCAGAGCACCTTGGGATCACTGAAAGGAGGTTTCCCCTTCCTATTCAGGTGATTAGACCAGAAGAGGAGCCTGGTCATCCCGATTATACCCCTAACTCTCCTTCTAGTTGTGGTTCCTCCGTTGATCCAAGTGTGCCCAATATTTCTTCCCCTGTTCTAGAAACCCCTTATTGTTTCCCTTCCGTTAGTGAGGGTGAGCTTTCAAATACTGTTTCTATGGATCCCCTAAGCGCTGAAGATAACAGGCCGGAAAGTGTGGGTCTCCATCTTTCTATAGTTGGGTCTCATGCCGAGGTTTCTGGGGATGACGAAGAGGAAGAAGACGACCCCGCTGGTTCTTCCAAGTAATTATAATCCTACTAATACAGATGCCCGTTGGTATCAATGCACTGTGAAGGAGGAGGAGCTCGAGGCCGTAAGAGAGAGATGCGCCCTCCCAATAGCTATTTAAATTAGAATGCCGGACGTTTCAGAGAGGTGTTACTCTGTTCGTGACTTATACGAGATTTGCCTTCCCCTATGGGCTCTCCAGGTGGGTCTAAGGCTTCCTCTTCATCCTACCATTCGTTCCATTTTGAGAGGATATGGGGTGACCTTAACACAACTACCCCCCAACGCATATAGGACTATTCTGGGGGCGATGATGTTTTGGAAATCAAGGACAAGGTTTGACTTGACGGGGGTCCTTTTTAGGTATGTGTACAGCTTGAAAGACAATGCCAAAGCCCCCGGTTATTTTTATTTTTCTGCACGGAACCCCAATACAAAATGGTCACAGTGGTCCAATCTAGTAATCATAGTTGGAAAGGTTCATACGTGTTTTATCAAAGGTGATTGGGAATTTAGGGCCCATAAAAAGGACAGGTCATGTAGGGTCCCCAGAAAATGGAGTGGGTCCAATGACATGGGTAATATTCTTTCTGCGTTCATCTTCATTTTTTTTTCTGTCTTACTTTATTCCACTAAAGTTGATGTTATGTTGTTCTTGGGTATTTCAGTGAAACGAGCTCCCAGGCTACCAAAGTCATTGGTTGATTTGATTGTCTCTTATTGTGAGAAAAAGCCCCCCACTTTCAAGAAATTGTTTTCTGTAGAGAAGTTTATCGCTGCCGGGTATCACACTCCTCCAGGTGGCGGAATCCATTTAGAGTTTGAGATTCCACAAGAGGGTTGGGTGGCCAGGAAAACTCATTTTGAGTCTGGTGATCAAGTTGTTGGCAGAGTGGGTAGTTTGGAAGCAGGTAGGTTGTAATATCAAATTGTTCACCCCTTTTCTTCAGCTGCCTGTTTGTACTGATATATTGATTTACTTGTCTTAGCAGGCGAAGAGGAGCATCCCTCCGAAGAGACCGTAGGCATGGCTCCTCATTTTATCAACCAAAAAGCTCTGGCTGAAGCTCGTCAGAAAAGGGCTAGGGTCGGCCAAAAGCAAGTGGAGGCCAAGCACGCAGCCATTTTTAGGGCAGCCGACTAGGATGGTCATCGTCAGGAGGCAGCTGCGGCTGCTAAAGGCAAGGGAAAGTCCCCCATGGAGCCATCGGCCGAAGATAAGAGGTCAAGAGAGGAAGAGGAAGATAGGCAACCTCTCTGCAAGATGTTGAGGGGAATTGGTGGTGCACCCGAACCTAGGGTTGAATCAGATCCTAGCCATACATCTTGTTATGGGAAAGTCCCGGAGTTTGATTTCGACCCCGAGCACAAGGTTACCTATGAGGACTTGAGGTCCGACCCTGACTCCGTTTTTTATCATGCCAAAAATATTTTGGACCTGCTTGGCTACTGGGGTCATATAAAGGATTTTGAATTTTTTGCGTTGCTCCGATCCTAATTCTTTGTGGTACGTATCTCTTACTGATTTTTTATCACTGGTTCATAAGTGTTTTATTGTCATACCCTAATCTTGCTTTGTTGCTCATGGCCTAGGCGTCCATAGCCTAAACCATCCTTCAGGAGAAGTTCCTTGTCAATCACGTAGCTTACAACGAGCTAGTCAAGGAGAATAAGACGCTGAAGGCAAGTTATGGTAAGGTTTCTGAGGAGTTGAAATTGAAGGATGGGCAGCTGGTGTCCCGAATAGACGAGTTGAGCAAAATGGAGCAGGAGAACGTGGCCCTCAAGGAGAAGTCTAATACTGACGACGCCAAGATACAAAGCTTGATTGATGCTCTTGCAACGAAAAAGGAGAAGCATGAAAAAGAGCTGCAGGTTGCTCGCGACGCTTTGGTCAATGCCGGTACCGCTGCTGTGGAAGCTTTCAAGTCGTCATTGGACTTTAACATCGAGTGCCTGGGCTATTTCTTGGACGGGTACGAGAAGCTGAAGAAGAGAGTTGCTACTCATTTCCTGGAGATTGCCATGACGCCCCACCTGCTGGCGCCTGAAATGATAAACTTCTTGTGTTTTCTTTTTGTGACTCGAATTTCTGCTTGACATTGGATCTTGTAATTTTGAAAATATATTTTTGATATAATCTTTCCTATGCTTCTGTCTTTTTATAATGCGGCTTGGTTCGTTAACCATCTTGTGACTCAACCAAAAATATTGATTGAAATATTTCTGCTCGGACAACCCACAAGGTTGTACGGTAATGTTAGGTAGTTTTTACCCGGCGAGGATGCTTGTTTTTACCCGGAGATTGTGGTAGCGTGCCACCCTTTGTTGATAGGCGGCAACACGCAAGCAATGCTGCGTTTTCCCTGACTTCCTCAACCAGGTCGAGGTCCAACCTTCTTGCCATATTGTTTACTGGGAAATCATAATTGAGGACTCTGTGACTAGAGAGTCCTATTTCAGTGGGGACGACTGCTTTCGTGCCAAAGGCGAGCATGTATGGTGTTTCCCCGATGGCAATCCGTGGAGTGGTTCAGTACGCCCAAAGTACGTTGTGAAGCTCATTAATCTAGTTGCCCTTTGCCTCGTCGAGTCTTTTTTTGATTCCGTCTAAGATCGTCCTATTGGTGACTTCAATTTGGCCGTTGCACTGTGGATGCCCGAGTGCTGAGTGTACCTTATGGATTTTGGATCTGGTGCAATAGTCTTTGAAGTCTTGGTTGTCAAACTGTGTCGTGATCAGTGATAAATACTAAGGGCATGCCATAGCGGCATATGATCATCTTCTAAATAAACTAGAATACCCTCTCATACGGCATTTCTACCAGGGGCTCGGCTTCCACCCATTTAGTAAAGTAGTCTACTGCCACCACAAGGTATTTGTATCGTCTTTTTGTTCTTGGCAAAGGTCCGACCAGATCTATACCCCACGTGGCAAACGGTCAAGGTGATACAATTGGAGTTAGTGGAGCCCCTAGAGAACGGTGGATCTTTGCGAATCATTGACAATTATCACACCTTCTCGCGTAATCTGCGCAAACTTCCTTCATGGTCGGCCAGTAATACCCTTGGGTTGCTATTCGCTTAACCAACGATCTTCCGGCCGAGTGTGCCCCACAGCATCCTTCATGTACCTCCTTGATGAGCTTGTTAACTTCAAGTGGATGAACACATTTCAGAAGTGAGACGGTGTATTCTCTCTTGTACAATACTCCTGCTTTCAAAACATATTGGGTTGCCTAATAACGCAGCTTTCTGGCTTCGTGTGAGTCTGTCGGAAGCTTTCCTTCTTCAATGTATGCTCTTATGGGCATAGTTGTCAAATCGCGAATCGTATCGTGAATCGTTTACCCCCCGAATCGTAAATCGTGAATCGAATCGTGATCGAACCAGTCGAATCGGAATCAAATGATAAAAATGAAATAAAACATACGTAAATGGGATTTGACACTATAGAATTGGTAATTAAGCATAATATGACAAAAAACTAATCGTAACACATGATAATATACCAAAATATAGCCCAAAAATTAACCGTAGCACATGTTCTCAATCGTTTTAAGCTTGAAAATGTAAAAAACAACACAAACAATAACTAAAAAATTTAATAAACAACTCGAACAATAACTAAAAAAAACACATGGTTTTATAAAACATATGGTTTTATAACTAAAAAACATATGGTTTTATAAAACATATGGTTTTATATATGGTTTATGCAAATATAACTAAAAAAAACTTATGGTTTTATAACTAAAAAAAACAGGTTTTATATATGGTTTTATAACTAAAAAAATATATGGTTTTATACCTAAAAAAACTAGTTTTATATAACTAAAAACAGGTTTTAGAACTAAAAAAAATGATTTTATAACTAAAAAAAACAGGTTTTATAACTAAAAAGCTAATCGTATGGTTTTATAACTAAAACATATAGTTTTATAACTAAAAAAAAAGCAAAATAACTTTAAAAAAACATAAAACCGTATGTATTTATAACAAAAAAAAAAAAAAAAAAAAAAAAAACATCAAAGCGTAAGGTATAACCTAAAAAAAAAGCTAACGAAACCATTAAAACATCAAAACGGCCCTTGATTAAGCGTACCAGCCTTCATTTTGAAGGGCCTTCGATTTGCTGTACGAGTTGAAAACGGCCTTCGATTTGCTGTATGGGTTGAAAACGACCTTCATTTTAGGGTTTTTTTCTTCGGGCGGTTACTGTATGGGTGTTGGGATGAAAACGAATTGCTGTAACCGTTTTTTGTTTTGGTTTTGGGTTTAAACTTGAGTTACGGTGGGTAAACAATAACCAATTTTAAGAATCGTTTTTCAACTCGATTCACGATTCGAGTTGGAATCGTGCGATTTCACTTCCGATTCGTACGATTCTATAGACAAATCCGATTCTTATCTTGATTCGAATCGTTTTACCCCTGAATCGAATCGTACGATTCGACTCGCGAATCGGACAATTTTGACAACTATGCTTATGGGATCCATCCAGGAAGGTCCCATGCTTATCTCTACTATACCAGCACTTCGATTGGGGTACGATCCTTCTCAACAATGTTCTAGTTGCCGAAGCCAATCTGGCCAGGGCGTTTGCTCATACGTTTTCCAGCCTAGGGATTCTCTCAACACTTTTGCTTCTGTAAATCCACCTAATGTGTGGCGAGTATGATGCCAGCGCCACTACCTGCTGAACAAGAAGACTGTTCGACATATGACTTCCATGTTGGGTTGTCTGGAGTGAAGTGGCCTTCCTCCATTTTTCCGCACTTAAAAGAGCCGGTGTGACTCGCCATGTGGTTCCTTTTCACCTTTGGTAGAGCTCACCCCTTGCGGAGTCTACTCTGGATTTCCTGTGCTCGTGGTTTCTTCCAGGCAGGGTGGTTTGTTACCAGGGGTAGAGCTCTCTCCCGGAGGAGTCTGCTCTGCTGATTTCTGATCGTAAGTGAATTCAGGAATGAAGTCTGCCAGTACCTGCCCCTTTATTGCGATCCTTGGCTCGTACCGGATATCGTATGCACCTAGTTCCACCGCCCACACCATGAGCCGACCAGACTTTTCGGGCTTGTGTAGGACTTGTCGCAATGGTAAGTCGATGTAGATCACTATGGTGTGAGCCTGGAAGTACGGCCTCATTCTTCGCAAGGCTTCCCTTAGTGAGAGGGCGAGCTTTTCCATTTGCGGATATCGGACCTCAGCCCTTGGTAGGCTCTGCTGGTATATTAAATAGGTTTCTGAATCCCTTTCTCTTGCCTTACCAGCGCTGAGCTGACGCCTGACTCGAATACCGCGAGGTATAAGTAAAACGTTTCTCCTTCAACAGGTCGCGACAGGAGGGGCGGGGAGCCCATATATCGCTTTAGTTCTATGAATGCTTGTTCACACTCATCATTCCATTCAAAAGACTTCCACAGCACCTTGAAAAAAGGCAAGCACTTGTCTATGGCTCTTGAGACAAACATGTTGAGTGCTGCAACACGCCCGATTAGTCTTTGCACCTCCTTCTTCGTTGTCGGAGAAGTCATGTTAGGAAGTGCCTGGATCTCGTCGAGATTGGCTTTGATTCCTCGCTGGTTCACGATAAAACCTAAGAACATCCCTTCCTATACTCTGAAGACGCACTTTGCGGGGTTCAGCTTCATCTGATATTTCTCTAATTTGTCGAAAGTCTGGCCGAGGTCCCTGATGTGGTCGGCGACCACTTTGCTTTTGGTGAGCATGTCGTCCACGTAGACTTCCATCTTAACCCCTATCTGATCCTCTAAAGACTTTATTTACCAATCTCTGGTAGGTAGCGGCCGCATTCTTCTGACCGAACGGCATGACATTGTAACAGTAGGTGCCTCGATGGGTTATAAAGGAAATTTTTTCTCTGTCCGAGGGCTTCATTCGAATCTGGTTGTAGCCTGAATACGCGTCCATGAAACTGAGCAGCTGGTGGCCTGTCATGGCGTCGATGAGCTGATCAATCCTCGGTAGTGGCAAAACGTCTTTCGGGCAAGCTCTATTCAAGTCGGTGAAATCGACGCATATCCTCCGCTTATCGTTTTTCTTTCGTACCATGACGACGTTGGCCAGCCACTCCGGGTACAAAACTTCGTTAATGAAGTTAGCTTTTTGCAATTTAAGGATTTCGTCGTAAATAGCCTGATTCTTGCTGGCGTCGAAAACTCTCCGTTTCTGCTTAACCGGCTTGGCGCCCAGCATCACATTCAACTCGTGACATAGGAAATCGGGGTTTATTCCCGGCATGTCCTCGTGGCTCCAGGCGAACAATGTTTTGCGTTGTCGCAAGAAACTTATAAGCTCCTTCCTCAGGAGGGGATCCAGTGATGACCCGATCTGTACTGTTCTGTCTAGTTTGCTATCGTCGAGCGGGACTGTCTCGATCTCTTAGGCAGGCTGCCCTTTGACTAGTTTTGCCTCGTCTCGGGGGTCTATGGGCTCGATATGGTAAGTGGTCGTCAGTTTCTTCCGTTCACCCAGATCTCCCGAAATGAAGCAACATTCGTGCGCCACCTTCTGATTCCCCTTTACGACGCCTACCCCAAAGTGGGTTGGAAACTTCAAACACTGTTGCACTGTGGATGGGACAGCCTCGAATTTCTTCAGGCCGACCCTTCCAAAGATAAAATTATAGGCTGAGAGCACTTTCTTGTCGAGGACGAAGAACCGTATTTTCTTTGTTCGGCTGATCAGCCAAACGCCGACCATAACTTCCAGTTCTACAGTCCCCAACGGGTACACCCTTTCACCTGAAAAGTCGATCAGAGGTTGATGATAGGACGTGAGTTCCACGTCTTCCAATTTCAGCTTCTTGTAATAGCTGTAGAACATTACGTCGGCAGAGCTCCCATTATCCACCAGGACCCTTGCTACCCGTCCTTCTTGGGTGACCATAGTGACCACCAGAGGGTCGTCGTGGGGGTATAACACCCCTGAGAGGTTGTCCTTTGAGAAGCCGACGATTAACTTGTCTTTGTTCACCTTTTGTGACCTGCTGCTGGAGCTTGATGTCAGGTTGACCTGCGGTTGTTCGCAAGACTGGGCCTCATTGAGGTAGGCCTTCCTTTCTGCTAGGTCCTCTCCACCGCTAGCATCGCCTCCGACGATGAAGTGACAGTCGAATGCCATCAGGCCGACGTCACGAATGGGTTCCTTGGGTTTTTAGGGAGGTCTGGAACGTCATCCGAGTTGTCGTTCCTCCCCCTTGTCGGTCCCCCTTCGGCAGGGCGACTCTGAACGTCTCCTGCCTTTGCCTTCCTCTGGGATTGGCCAGCCACCATTGTCAACGTATTTCGACAACTTGCCCCTCCTTATCAACCCTTCAATTTCGTTCTTCAATGTTATGCAGTGATCTGTATTGTGGTCGTGGTCCTTATTAAATTTACAATATTTGCTTCTATCTCTCTCGTTTGCCGTCAACTTCAGCTTTCCCTGCCACCTGAGATCTTTAATTTCCCGGATTTCCTCAAGGATATGGTGGACTCCAACCGTGAGGGGAGTTTACTCGTCGTACTTCCTCGGCTTGTCACCCTTGTCCTTTCGCTCCTGCTTCCCATTGTTTTTGCCACCAGTGGCCTTCGAACCGTTGGACTCTTTAGCCGTTATCGCCTCTTCGACGTTCATAATCTTTCCTGCTTTTGCTAATAGCTCAGTCATGGTCTTGGGCGGCTCTTTGGCTAATGCCCAAAATAACTTGCCCGGTCTCGACCCGCTCATAAGGGCTGTAATTATAGTGGGCTCATTGTAGTCCACTGCCTCCAGCTTTTCAGTGTTGAACCGAGTGATGTAATCACAGATGCTTTCATCCACCCTCTATCGGACGCCAAGCAGGTGGGCAACTTGCTTTCCTGGCTTAGCACCGAAGCAGAAATTATTGACGAACAGATCGGTCAGCTACAGAAAACTCTTAATCTGCCCCTGGGCAAGTTGTACCATATCTAAGTCGAGTCGGTTTTGGTACTGGAGAATGCCTAGCATCTCATTTCATCCGGGATGGAGTAGATATTTGCGACGGCCTGATACTGTTCAATATGCAGGATGGGATCAATTTCCCGTCATACTTTGCAATGATAACTGGTGGTTTGAACTTTGCCAGAGTAGGATATGCTGTGACAGAGGGCACGAAGGGCGATCCTTTTGTGAAGTCGCGCTGAAGGGGATTCCTTGATTTGGCCATCTCACCGAGGCGGTCCTCCAGGCGCAAGATGGAGCCTCTCCACGGCTGGTTGTCGTCTGCTCATCCTCGGCCTTCGACTGAACTCTCCTCTTGGGAGGTCTACTCGAATTCGACCGACGTTTGGGCGGAACAACGGGAGATCCTGGTAGCGGACCTTCCTGATAGGCTTCTTTGGGACCAGTGGGCGACGCCGCTGGTATTTGCCAACGGTTACAACGTGGGCCCAATCGGTCAAACGTTGATCCTCTGCTCAATCGCTCGAACGCGCTAGGGCGTTCTTTTGAATATGACTGATCGTCGAAGTGGCTGGGTGATTGGATGGAGGAGGTGGCCCCGGAACGGTACATCTGGTCCCGCTGCGAGGCTGTTCGCCTGGAGGAACTGATGTTGGCACTAAATCCCAAATTCAGTCTCCTGGGATTTTGCAGCGCTCCCCTACGGTATTCGTACTGCCTTTCCTTATGAGGCACTAGGGGGAGTCGCCTTTCGCCGCTCCTGGACGCCTCCAGTCCGCGAGTCACATTTTCTGGGACGGACACCTGTGACCTGGTCTGGAGGGGGTGTGTCAATTGCCTGACACTTTCCTGCATCGCCTCTTGCCCTTTTGCGATGCCTACTAGTATTCTATGCAGGACATCGGCTCCAGTAGGGGTAGGTGGCGTCTGCACCTTCGCCATGCGACTGCTTTCAGGATGATCTGCCATTCCAACTATCTCTGTTGAGGGTTTAAGCAAGTTGTTTTAGGTAGGAACTGCAGTGGCTTGTTATAGCGTTCCCACAGATGGCATCAATTTGTTAACGTCCAGAATTGGAGGCAACAAATAATAAAAGAAATAATTGATTAAGAGATAACTATGATGAAGAATAGGGATGAGAGACGGTGTGAACACAAGGATATTTTACGTCGTTCGGCCCTTGAATCGGAATCCTACGTCCACGGTGGTATTATTATGTTTGTTTTCGTGGTTACTGTTTACGGTTTTCTCTATACAGCTCCCGGTTGGAGAAGGTATCAAAAAGTAGTTCCATTCACGTACATTTCCCCTAGTTATATGTGGAGATCAGATATTAACAAAGAGATGGAGTGCCCTTATAATTCGGGCAGTTACATCTTTACACACGTTTATAATGTATATCCGCACGCCCAGAGGTGCGGAACTGTTTAGATAACGAGACTTCCAGATAATCATGAGGTAACCACCCCTGGCGGCTATGATTCCACGTGGTTGGACAAGGCATGTTTTGGTGTGTACAGGTGATGTACGTGTATCCAATCTTAAGACAATTTGGAGGGCCGAGCAAAATAACACTGAGACGAGCTCTTTCGATGATGAGGCCGAGCATATTTCGTAGTCTTCCTAGGTCTGTGGGATTTAACCCATACTAAGATTATGTGGGTTCTTCCAGCAACACTCAACACTTTTATTATAAGGGCAGAGCTCAACCATGGTCGCCAATACCTTAAACGTCATTTCATAGCAACTCCCAATAGCTTGCTATATAAGGAGTGCTTAGGAAGGCTACAAGGATCCATATTCAAGTTATTGTTTAATATAGCAAGTGTCAAAAAATTAATGTTTAGCATTAGTTGAAGGGTTTGGACAACTTCCTCCTCATACATTGTATTCTAAGCACCACACTTAGGTGACTTAGATTTAATTTATTCATGTGAGTACTAAATAAGTAAGAAGTACTTTGGAGAGTCATTTAGTTACTTCCTAAGGGCTCTCTTCTCGTTATAAAGACTTCAGATGTTTCTTCCTGAGCTTAGCTAAATCCTAAGGTTGGGCATATTTGTATTATTCAGCGTTACATTGAATATACTAAAGAGGAACACCTTAATAGTGGATATAGGTATCTCAGCAAGTACTGAACAACAATACATCCTTATATCTTCATTATTTTAATTAAAGAACACCTCTTCCTCCTCCAAAGAGGCGCATTTGGTGAGGCTGAGGCCTTTACGGAATTCAGTTCCATCAATTATGTTCAACCATTTCAAAATTTAAATCCAGATCCATGCTATATATGGAGAATATCTATTATAAAATGATTTTACTTCATTTTCAACTGCAATGTCAGTAAAAACAGTTCCTTGCAGAAGTTAGTTTATAATTGTTTTGTTTAAATTTCTTGTTTGCATGTACTCTATAATAACTATTCCAAATCCTGAGCATCTGAGCATCCGACCCCAGACCAATTGGCAATTTGTTAGGGGCCTCAGAATCTTAGGATTTAATTTTCCGATGTGGGAGTTGCATATATTCTTAACAAATATCGTTTACCTTATCAGTCTCAACCAAGCGACCAGTCTCTGACAGTAACCTAAATATCCTGTAAGCCTCCCTCCCATATCTTTTCAGCACGATGGATTCCACCTGCAAGATAGGAGGTATGTTTATAATTTTATCTCGGGCAATATAATTCAAAATTTTCACATGCATGAACTGTGTACTAAACAAAGAAGACCTCATGATTCTGAGCCAGTTCAATGATGTTCTTCAAATCTGTACAACATTTATAATTGTTCGTCAATTGAAATGTATATAGAATATAATAGAACTCATAGATTAAAAAGAATTAAATTGAGCTAATGAAAGTCAATATCGTACCAACACTATATGTTTCATCTATCCCGATTAAGGGGAGATGACAACCCAACTGGACAAGGGATGCTCTGACATGCTCTAAGGTCATGCTACGACCTTCTTCACACTTCATCACCTCTTCAAATATAGTATTCATAGACAAGGGAACTGCAGATTATAGCATTAAAAATTATGTGAGAAATTTCTCTGTTAAAAACAAAAGAGATGGGAGGGGGGGAGAGAGAGAGAGAGAGAGAGAAAATTGCAATGAAATGTATGGCATTCAAGGGCATGAATTCCAGAAAGAACAATTACAAGTGGGAAGAAAAGAACAAAAAACATTAGCATACCATTTAGCAGTGATATTTTAGGAAAAGCAGCCGCATTAACCAAAAGAAATCAAAAACTACACAAAACAGTCTCTAATGATACTGCACACAAAATGATTCAAGGTGAACTATCCTTATATTATTTATACGCATAATATATAAAAAATAATTAAACAAAAAACCGCCTAGTCCCCGCCTAGCCTCCTAGTCCCTCGAAGGTCCCTCGCCGCCCGCCTAGCGCCTTTTAGAACATTGGCTTTTGTTGAGTTAAGTTGTATCTCTTTTATATTTTGTTTTATTCATACTGTGGACTGTTGGCCCGTTGATCTGGGTAATGCAGTTTTTCATTTAATAAAAATATGTTATGTTACTTTCCGATAACAAAAAAGATAACTAACACCATCAAAAAGTTGTCTGGTAATCCCACAGGCATACACTCCAATAGCTTATAAACATTTAATCCAAACTTTTTCTTACTTTTCTCCACTTCCTTAAACCTTTATTCATGAACAACCTCATGAAACCCTATCCTACGCGCTATCAATAACCACACTCACTATCTGATTAACCAAACCCGACATTCTTTTACGTTATATTCCCATGAGTCAATCTACTTTTTTATGATTACATCATGCAAACTTTTAACTTTGAAAAGGTCAAATTATGATGTGAACAGAGAATCGAATATCACGGAAGGTAAACAATTATATGAGAGATACAATTAAATGAGAGATTAGTCACCTGAATTTTCCATCTTCACTTTAGTCTCTGCAGTTCTACTTGCCTGTAAAATTGCATTTAAAACAATGCCAGCTCCATCATCAAGCCGCGATCTCACATTTGCAGTACAAGCCTATAATGCAAAGAGATTTGGTGTAGCAAATTGTGAACTTCCGAAAAAACAAAAAACTGATAAAACTGATTCAACCCATATCTTATGATGATACAATTTTTTTTTATTTTAAATAAAAAAAAATCGTTGATAATCAAGAGGCACAATACATTCAAAAATATCATAATACATTCGAAAAATTCGAAGCTCAATGGATATAAAAAGGTCCTAGTTTTTGAAGGGGATAATCCCGTCAGCCAATGAAGATAATAAGCTGGACCACAAGGGTTTATGGGTCGAAGGATAAAAGAAGGGTAATAAAAGATCATCTTTGTACAGAGAAACCTAACACTATAATTTTCAAAGGAACAAAACCAATTGATCAAAATTTTGTGGAGAGTATTAGGAAGTACAGATTTACATATTGACTATGTATGCCTTCGATAGCCAAATCAGGGGGGATTCTCATCATTTAGGAAGTCATGGTGGTGAGTTGTCTGGTAAGAGTCATTTTTCGCTTCCCTCTATCTTAAATCAAAGGAAGAGAAAATAGTTCTAGAAGGAAAGATATTGAATGTATCAAGAACGTGGGATAGGGAGGTGTTCATATTGGAAAAGGGGGCTGTTAATAACTGAACCAAAGATGCTACTAATATTTAATGTCAAGAGGGAATTGAGGAGAGATTGGAGGAGGAAAGAAAAAAAAAAACAAGCAAGATAGATTTACTTTGAAAGGAGAAATCCGGTGAAGTCAAAAGGCAACAATCAAATGAATTAAGGACTGGGATTATAGTGCAAAATTATTTCAGAGGAGGAAGCTAACAAGATTTTCTCAAGAAGGCAAGGTACGGTTGTTGGAAAATGGGATGAAATTGTAAATGAAGTTGATTTTTTTTAACCCTTAATGCAAAAAGAGAGGGAAAAACAGAGACAAAGGGGCTTGATTAAAGCCCTTTTATGACATAAAAGAAAATGGTGATTGGTTAGAGACAATTTGAAGAGGTTAGGAATACCCTCTTTGAGTGTAAAAGATAGAAAGCATCAAGGTCGGACGGTTCAATGGCCACTTTGCAAGAATTTTGGGATGTCATTAAGACAGATATTTTTATTTAACTCAGTTAAGCACCCATCTAATCCACAACGATCGACAGTTACCAAGAGAAACTGTTTTTTTTTTTTTTGGGGGGGGGGGGGGGGGGGGGGGGGGAGGGGGGGCGGTCAATTACTGTGGGGAATTGTTTTTAAAAACTGATGACAAACATTTTATCCTTAACAATGAAAGAGGTGTTGAATTATACAACTGATACTTCTCAATGGGATTTCAATGGGGGGGACAAACTCGTGATATTGTTTTTACGGCAAATAAGGCAATGGAGGAAGAGAGAAATGGAAAAAATGAAGGATTAGTTTCTAAATTTGATTTTACACTTTGAAACAGAAAGGGTTTAAGGTGAGGTGGAGGTAATGGAAAAGGGATTTCTTGGGTTCAGAAAACTTTTCGATCATCATCAATGACCTTCATATAAGAGAGGCATAAGACATGGAGATTCCCTCTTTTCCTTCCTTTTTAATCTTATGTCGGATATTTTAACAAGTGAAAAGGAGTGCAAATGGTTCGGACTTAATAGACGGTTTTAAAGTTATTAGTGAAAAAATAATGTGTCATTCTTATCATAAACAAAAATTTTATTGAGAAAAAAAAGGTACAATTAGAGTGAACCAACAATCGACATACAAAAAAAAAACAGTAAACTCTGAAAGGCAACATAAGGAGCAACCACGCTAGAGGCCAGCCTATAACTCTAATCAACAACTCCTAACAAGAGCCCCTTACCACAAACAATCAAAACCTAAAATTGACAACCCAAATCAATAGTTTTTAGCTAGATGATACAATTTTTTTAGTTAGTGGGGATAAGCAGAAATTGAAAATTTTATTAATATGGTAAAGTATTTGGGATAAATTCGTGTTTAGAATTGAAGTGTAAGCATCACTATAGGTATTAATGTTGAGGAATATAAAGTAATCACTCTTGCCAATGAAGTGAGGTGCATAATTGGTTCGGGGTCCTAGGAGTATTTGGGAATAGATTTAGGAGAAACCTAAGCAATAATTTTTTTGGGAACTTTGATGAATGTAATTTCTAAGAAATTAAATGTATGGAAAGGGAGTACCTCTCAAAAGGGAGTAGACTTAGTTTTATACACTCTGTATTTGATAGTTCTTCGGATTTATTTTCTAACATTATTTAAATTTTTTATTAACATTGTGAAAAAGAGTTGAGAATTAATGAGCGATTGTTTATAAGAATGGAGTGGGGAAGATGGGGAAAGGCTATCCTATTGATTTGGTGATGGTGTGGAGACCTACTTAGGAACAAATAATGGATTTTTTAGAATGGATGGGAAACTAGCCAATTGATAAAGGCTTTCTTCGTAACCCTTGGAAGTCCACATCTCAAGCCTTGGATTTGTTTCTCATATATATTCGGCAAAGAGGGGGGATGGAAGTGAAAGCTTTGGGATATGAAAGAAATCGAAAATTCCAAATTGTGATTGTTCTATTGTAGGTCACATCACGTGTCTACTAATCCTCATTCTATCATTGATTCTTGTTGTGTTCATGGAACTCACAATTTAATTAAGATTAATCGATTCCCACTCCACACAAATCCTCCCCTGCTCCAAAACATTTTAGTTGACACTTTTAATGGTTTTTGTGACATTTTTAGTGGCACAATGTGTGTGGAGTGGAGTAGGATTGTTGTGGAGTGAGAATAACCATTTCCTTCAATTATACTTAAAACTTTTAACTTTTCCTTAAAAAATTTCAATAATTCTTCGACTTTAATTCTCTTGTTTGGTTAGTGGACGGGACTTTTTTTAGATAATAAAGCTTCCAATAAAAGGCGGGGGTTAGTGATTTCTTGGCCTCTTTTTACATAAACCCTACTTGCGACTTTTGGTGGATTTGTTGTGCCCAAATATCCAATTTGTTGGGGAAACCTCCATCAACCATGGCCCCGGATGTAATTAAGATCTAATGGTAATAATAACAAGCACAATAAAGATGCAAAACAAAAGTAAACAACAAGCACACCAAGAAATACGTCGTTCACCATTCTGGCGACATCCATATAGAGGCTCAGTTCCAATATATAAAGAAATTACAACTACAATAAAGAAAAAAAAAACAAATTACACAACCCTATATTCTCTTATCCAAATCCAAGATAGCCATTATACACCAACTTTCCACTAAGGGTGTGTTTGATTGCAAACATGGAAAATGCATAGAAAATAGTCCATTTGGATGAGAAGTTGGAAAATGCATCGAAAAACATGCGAGTTTTTGGTCTTACTTTTTCTATTTTTTATGGAAACCAATTATTTGGTGGGTGGATAAGAAATATTTTCCACTAAAAATAAGGTTTGAGATGGAGCACTTGTTATGAGGATGAGTGTTGTCCTTACATGAATTATTCACAATCAAGGTACTATAAAGGTAAAACATTAGTCAAAACAACTATTTTCCATGGAAAATTATCCATGTCAATCAAACACACCCTAAGTGAATCCAAATTCTAAGCCAAGAACCCTCTCAATATCATGCACACAAGTGTATCCATGTACCTAATCCGATGTATCTGCTCTCTATGTAACCTAGTGAGATACCCCTCACACTATAAATAGAGCACACCCACCATACATTAAACACTCACCTTCACCACTCTCTTCCACTTTTGAGTAATACCCATGAGTGAGAGGGAAAATACCTCCCCTTTCACCCAAATCCTCACCTTGGGGACTTATATGTCTTGAAGGATCTCTCTCAAACTGATGTGTTTAATGATACGTAGCGCGCGAGTGTGCTCCCGCGAGAAGACTACTTTTTATTTTGTATTTTAGTTTAGGGTAATATTGTCATTTCCTTTTATATTTATTCTTTAATTGGTCTCCAAGCATGTTTGGGACTAATTAGTCATTTTTAGTAATTGGATGTCCTTTTTAGTATTTTGGGTCTTTACTTGGCTAACAAGTAATTTTTCTCTTATAAATAAGCCCTTGGCCCTTATGTAATGGCATTTGAATATTGAGAAAGAGAATAGAGAGACAAAGAAACCCATTTCATTAGTTTGGTTTTATTTGATGTTGTTGTTGTTGTTGTGTAGTTAAGAGTTGTGTAGTTGTAATAATAATGCTTCCAAATTCATGGATTCACATCAAATTGGTATCAGAGTTGCGTTGGTTCTTAGTGTTCGTCATGGTGCGGGAAGTGGGTATCGAGTTGTGGTTCCAACTCGGGCAAACCTTCAATCGTTAGATTGATAAATGTCCAAATAGGAATCGAGTGGATGGAAACTATAGATTCCATCACCACAAATTGGGGGGATACCAACCCTTTTAGCCTTTATCTTCCACCCTCCACCACCACCTTCCTCCACCTCCATCTACTGCCGCCACACAACCGCTACTTCTCCAAAATGCAACACCATCTTCAATTTCACCACCAAATGAAACCCTAACCCTAACCACAAATCCACCCCCTCTGCCTGCCTTCCTGCCCTAATCACCTTTTCTAGACCCCATGGCCATCGCCCAAAAAACCCCACCTGTTGCCGCCCCCGGAAAATCTCAATCTCCACCGATCAACTCCAAAATTTAGCAGTAGACTCGTCTTGGGCCAATCTATCAATGTCTCCAAAGGAGCGACGCAAAAAAAAACAGAGAAGGGTAAAAAATGCCAACAACGACCCACATCCAGCGAAGTAGGTGCCCAATTTTTGTCGCCCTTATGCTGTTTTTTTTTTTGCATTTCTCTCCCGAATCCATCATCCCCACACCTAGGCGAGTATCCCCCCCACCCCCACCCCACCCAACCCCATATGTCACCTCCGGCGGCCGGTCCAGCGACCCTTCGGCCCGCCGAAACTGCCCCCGCCCCTTTTTCGCCCTCTTTTTCCAACCCTTTTACCCCTAAAATACTCCCCCATCACCCCTCTTCTTTCCCTTCCCCCTTTCACCCCACCCCAAACCCTAGTTCCCCTTCCCCCTTTTCTTAGCCCTAATCACCCCCAGCCCTCTTTTTACCCTATTTTCTCCCTTTACCCACCAATCTATGCCCAACCACAATCAAACCCAATAAAAAATGGGCTTCCCTACTTTGATCCGATCTTCTACCCCCTATTTAACGTCAAATACGGTCAAAATTCGTCTAATGACCTATTTTTTATACAACTCAAGACTTCCATAAAAAATGTGTCCCACTTGGGATCTATTTCCGACTACTTGCCATTTTTGGGTCCGGCTTTCCGGAATGCCGCCGCCGCCTTCAGTCTTCTTGTTTCACCATTGTACTCACAAAGGTGCAATCGCCGAAGTTTCCGTCCGGCCAGATTCAAGGGTCCACCAAGTCAAGTTGCAATCATGTGCTCGTAGTGTAGAAAAGGCGCATATGATCGTCAATTTTTGGTTGCTCGGATTCCATAAGACATTGTCGGAATTTGGGTATATTAGACCCATTATTGATGAGGTTCATATGCATGGGACTAATTAAAGTTTGGGCAGCCCACTTTTGGTTGATTTTAATTGGGGTCTAAAATTTTTTCAAGGATTATATCATGCAGCATTGATGAGTCACCCTACACCCTCGAGGACGAGCTTTTCGAAGAAGGGGAGAATGATGTGTTTGGTGATACGTAGCGACACGTAGCACGTGGTTGTGCTTCCGAGAAAAGACTATTTTTTATTTTTTATTTTAGTTTAGGGTAATATTGTCATTTCCTTTTATTTTTAGTCTTTAATTGGTCTCCAATCATGTTTGGGACTTATTAGTCATTTTTAGTTATTAGTTGTCATTTTTAAGTCTTTTGGGTCTTTACTTGGCTACCAAGTAATTTTTCCCTTCTAAATAGGCCCTTAGCCCTCATATGTAATCACACTTGAATATTGAGAAAAAGAATCTAGAGAGAAAAAACCCATTTCATTAGTTTGGTTTTATTTGTTGCTGTTGTTGGGAAGTTAGTAGTTGTTGTGTAGTCGTAATAATACCTCTTCCGCATTCATGGATTCACATCACAAACCCTTAATATGAGCAACCAAACTTAGGGGTAGGAGAAAACTTGAGTCGAAATCCCAAAATACCCCTCATTTTAACCCATTTGCATCCCCATTCGTTGCTCGTTCCGCAACGTGCTTGCTGCAACAAAGCATCCTTCAATAGGAACCAAATTGGACAAAAAACAAGCGTTAATGTATTTCGAGCCAAATTTCCACCTTGGCGAGAACACCGCAAACCATATTATTGAAACGCCACGCAATGAGATATACCCTCATGTCGATTCTCCATTTGCTACACCAACCAAAAGAACCACCATTGATCTTCCTTGTAGCAGTTACATCAAAATCATATTTTGTTTCAATACCCCTCCAAAAAGTTGAATTATCCGTAAAAATTGCACCTAGTATACACCTTCCCTTGCAAATATACCTAATTCACCTTGCAATTTTCAACTGCTCTTCTTAACCATCTTTCAAAGATGAACACATGGGTCAATGCTTAAATGTAACTACAACGAGCCAAATATACCATTACTCCGAAAAGGGATCTCACACAACCATTCGCTAGCAAGATTTCCTCGCCATCGTCTGTCGAAACACACACTGTGTTCATCGGTTGTAAACAAGAGCGTTTGAAAGACCTTTCATATTTTGTGCAATGCGTTCCTAATATACTATCGAGATCAAACCAGACGACATCAACTAATCACACAAAACCCATACATTACCGTTTGATTCATGAACTCCACCTACGACGGAGTACTGTTTGTCCTTGAAATGCATCAGTTCTAGAGATCATGGTTCAAAGTATCGACCGAGTTGACTCGGTCTCGAGACTCAGGGATCCGAATCTGAGTCGCGATTCAAAAAAATTGAATCAGTTAAATATCACGATATCTTGGCTTATATTCTTCCATCAACCCCGTACACGAACCAGGTTGAATGACCTCCGCTCTCACCAAAATCTGACAAACACAGAGCTCTAATACTAATTTTTTGGGCCCCGATACCCAATTTGTTGGGACAACCTCCATCAGCCATAACCTCAAGTATAATAAAGATATAATGGCAATAATAACAAGCACAATAAAGATACAAAACAAGGGAGAACACAAGCACACCAAGATATACATGGTTCCCCTAATTGAATACATCCATAAAAAGGCCTGATTCAACTATATGTGAAGAAATTACAAGTAAAATGGAGATAAAACAAGGATAAATTACATACCCTATATTCTCCTACTAAAATCGAGGATATCCATTGAACACCAACTCTCCACCTAACTGAATCCAAAATCTAAGCCAAGAACCCTCTCAATCTCATGCTCACAAGTGTTTACATGTATGTACCCAATCCGATGTATCATGCTATCCATGTAACCCGGAGAGAAACTCCTCACACAATACAAATAGAGTGCACTCAACACACCTGTCATATATAAAACAATCACACTCACCACTCTCTTCCAATTTTAAGTAATACCAATGGTTAAGAGAGAAAATACATCACCTCTCATCGAAAACCTTCACCTTAGGAAGAGACTTTCATAAACCTTGAAAGCTCTCTCTCAAACCCTCAAAATGAGGAACCAAACTTAGGATTAGAAACCACTAAAATGACCCTTTCATAGATGGGGAGAAAACATGGAGGCAACTGATTTGGAGATGTTGGCTAAGAAGCTTGGTGGTGAGAAAGAAGGTTGCCATTTGTCTTATTTGGGTCTCCCATTGGGAGGGAACCCGAAGGCACTAGGTTTTAGGATCCCAGTACTTGACTAAATCACAAGAGATTGGATGGGTGGAAGAAAGGCTCTTTGTCGAGGGGAGGGAGATTGACCTTGATATCTTCGATCCTATATATAGTATCCTTATATATTTTTTATCCATTTCTAAGCTTCCGTTGATAATATATAAAATACTTGGAAAAGGGAGAAAATTCCATTGGGAAGGGTAAGGCAATGGCAAAAATGAACATTTAACAGCATGAAAGTGGAAACAAGACTTGAAAATAAAGGGGGTTTGGGAAAAGGGAACTTCATCCTTAAAAACAAAGCTTTGTTGGTGAAATGGTTATGGAGATTCCCTACAAGTATAGATTCTCTTTGGTGTGCTATAATTAGAACAAAATTATGGGTTGAGTATAAACGAGTAGGATTCAAAAAATGTAGAATGGGGGGCTCTTTAAAAAGCCCTTATTAGTTTATCTCATCCCACATTGAGTCATTTCTTAAGTATGTCTCACTGTAGGTGGGAGTTGGGACTCCAATTCGTTTTGGGTAAGATGTCAATAAGGGAGAGTCCTCTTTCCAATCCCTCTTCCTTATGTTGTATGGCCTCTCGTTGAATAATAATAAATTTGATTGCGAGTTTTGCTTCTTTGGATTCTAATTCATTTGCATTTTAGAACTTATCTTTTCAAAGAAAATTTTGGAATTCATTTTTTTATCTGGTGTCATTGATGGGGTATATCTCAAGTCAGGTGTGAGGGATAAAAGACGATAGAGTTCGTATACTTTGGAGTTCTTGTGCAAATCTTACTTCCAAAATTTACGTGATGACACCCACTTAATTTTCACGTCTTAAGACAATTTGGGCACCCGTCAAAAATTAAGATGTTTGCTTGGCTTGTAGCTCATGAAAATCTCAATACTTGTGATATGATCCAAAGGAAGAGACCTTTCGCTCTCCTATATCTCCAAATTCGTGTTATCTATGCAAGAAAAGTGGGGAAAGATTGAGCCATATTCTTCTACATTGCTCATTCTCAAATTTTATTTGGAGGAAAGATTTCGAGGAATTTGGAATGGTGAGGGATTTATCACTTAGACCATCGATGTGCTCATTTCGGAACTAAAGGGTCTGGGGGATTATACTAAAGTTTTATGTTTATGGAGATGTACAGTTTAAGAGATCTTTTGGAATATAAGGAAGGAATGAGAGCCATAACAGAATATTTGAAAGACGAGCCATAACAGAATATTTGAAAGACGAGTATAAGAGATGATAAACAAAAGAGAGCTGCAGAAACCACCCCATAACCCCTGCACAATCCCTGTAACTACTAAGCTTAACACTCAAAAGCAACTCAACTGACCCTTAACAACGACTGCAGCCCGGTTATCTTTGAAATTAAAGCATCCATCCACAAAGTCAAAGAACATAGAAGAAGAGGCTCACAAGGCGTCTACGAACTAACCTTTTTTCCCAAATTTCGTCTTTTTCCCTAAACTGATCTTGAAGGAATCATCCATTCCGTTCCAACCAACCACTGCAAATAAGAGCCATACTAATGCATCTCCCCAATGCTTTACCTTTTTTTCCTATCACCCACCATAAGCCACACCATAGTAGGGAAGTTTGCCAATACAAGGACGGGTGACAAGCAAACTGGATTCTTAAAGCGCTTAGATGACAGTGTCCACACGTGTTCATGGTACATGTGCTCCATGTGTGTGTGCAGGGGAGAGAGACGTCACATTATTCAGAAATTCCCTAACCCAAGAGTCAACTGAAAAGGGGTTTTTTTTAATTTTCAAGGTTCTAAAAGGCGCGAAGCGTGATCGATGCATGGAGGTCAAGCATCAAGCATTAGGCGCCTAAGTGCGCCTAGGCGCGTTTTCCCTTTTTTTAATATTTTTTAATTATACTAAGGCTAGTAAAACAATAAAAGCATAAATATAACAAGAAATATAAGCATAACTCACATAAAAAAACATAAGCATAAACATGCAATCAAAATTAAGAATAAAATAGTACATAACTTGAGTCCTAAAAGCATAAAATAAGCACAAACATATAACAACATATGTTAATTTTTTTGGTTCAGAAATATATGTTAATTATTTTGGTTCAAAAATATTTCTATTATTAATAACAGAATATATTAATTTTTGGTTCAGATATATTTCTCTTCAACTGTTAAACATAAGCAGTAAAAGAAAAAAGAAAACTAGTTGTTATTTTTAATGTTAAACCAAAATAAACTACTTAGATTGGTGTTAACATCATGAATCAAAATCAGAAAAGAGGGAGTCTGTAGTGTTTAGTTTTAGTTTGTTAAAAACTTAGGGCTTAGTAGATAAAAAAAACAAACAAACAAAAAAATTCTAGTCCCAAAACGATGCCATTTTGAAAAAAAGGCGCGCCTTTTAGACGCCTATGCGCGCGTGAAACATTGACCGCCTTACACACGCGTTGACCCCGCCTATCCCTTATGAATTGCGTTTTTAAAAAGCATCACGCATAGGCGTGCATTGGGGCCGCCTATGCGCGCATTTTAGTATTCCAGGTACTTTTAACAAGATATAACACATTTTTTATATGGTGAGAAATAACATGTAATTACACTGTTCTAATTAAAATAAATAAATAAATAAAGGAACAAAATAAAAAGAAAGGTTTAACAAGAAAGTCAATCAGAATAGTAGAGGTTTTCTGGTCATGCTAAGTTTTGAGTACAACAAGGTTTTTTATGAAGGATGAGGGCTTCTCTTGTGGCTTTTTTCCATTTCTTGATTAATAATCCATCCCTTCCTCATTTAGGACCTTTCAAAGTGATATTAACAACTGGGGTTCCTATCAAAATTATTTGTAATATGTCGCAAAGAAGGCCTTTTATATGCTTTTCTTGTTCATGCTGGTGCCGCTGTAAGGATAAAGGTAAAAGGTCGTACCCAGTGCACAAGGCTCTCGCTTAACTGCAGGGTTTGGGAGAGAAGCGGATGTTAGCTGGCCTTACCCCCATATATGGAGAGGCTCCTCCTATGTCTCGAACCCAAGACCAACCATAGCTTGGACAAGGGCACTTGCCAACGCACCAAGGATAGCTATACAAAATTTAAATCATTTATTAACTCACTGTAATTGTAAGGACAATTGTAAAAAAATTAAATCATATACTATCTCAGTGTCATTAATCTAATTTTCTTTGGAACAAGGCTTTTTAAGGAGCAGAATCTTTTTAAAGTTGTAACTAAAGAAGGGGCTAACTTGCTGCTAATGGAACTAGGTGATATTCCTATGGAGATGTGGTTTATTGGCTATGTTTTGGGCTTTGTGGAATGAAAGAAAGGAGATATTAGAAGAGAAGGAATGGTCGCGCGAAAGAATTAAATTCAAGACTTCCTTTAGGGCTTCATCCATGAAACCTTTTAAGAATTGACTTCAGTTATTCCAGCATAAGTGTTGGGTATAGCAACAAATGTTTGAAACAATGCTTATGGGTTGCTGCTGCTGTATCACGGAGGATGCGGTTCATTTGTTGATGGTTTGCTGGGATGTGTAGAGAAGCTGTTTACAGTCTTCTTTTAATCAGAATTTACAGGTTGTTTTATGGTCAGTAAGTCTGACGTAAACTACACGTCAATGGCTAAAAAGAAATACCAAATCCTAACTTTAGAGAGAGAATCAAATGATTTTTTATATTTCAAAATGGAGGAGTGTCCCCAATTGAGGTATACAAGTGGGTATTTAAAAGGAAGAATAGTTTAGGCTCCAAGCTAAGGCACTAATTACAAAAATGTCATTACTGCTCCTTCCCTCTAAATAACAAAGCAAGTAAAGGAAAATACAAATAACAAAAATGAAGAAAATACAAAAGAAAATAAAAATGACAAAAATAACCCAAGAGTAAGGCCCATTTCCATCACACTCCCCCTCTTAAGACCAAGCTCGTCCTCGAGCGCTAAAAATCGGGAATCGTGAGAAAATTCCAAAAATAGGTGCCTAGGCGAGCTCACATGGGGAGACCCAAGGAGTCGCCCTCCAAAACAGTAATCAGGGTATGCTGGAAAACTCCTCGGATGCATTCCAATAGTCATGGGTGCTCCATTGCCAATAGGGCACGACGTCTTGGAAGAGAGCAGTCAGAAGCTCGGTGACCAACAATGCCACAGTTGTACCACTTGAATAAAGGACCCAGTGGAGGTGGTTTTGTAGTGGTGGTAGTGGGGGCTGGAGCCAATAGTGGAGGAACAGGAGCGGAGCTTGGGGTGAGTGGGGCTCGAAAGGTCGGAAGAGCTGCTGACGATGTGTGGTAGGCTTCAACTTTAGTCACGAACTCGATCGCCTTCAAAAAGGTCGGTATCTCCCTTAACCCGAGGTCGTGCTGGATGTGGGGCTGCAGTCCTAGGATATAGCGGATGATCCGCTGGTCCTCAGTCTCAGAGAGGCGAGCTCGGGTGCAAAGGAGCTACAACTGCTCTATGTAATCCACTACAGTAGATGAACCCTGCCAGAGGGACTAGACACGGGCAAAAAGGTCACGCTCATAAGTCGGCGGTATGAATGTCGCCTGAAGAGCGACTTTTAGCTCGGGTCAAATCTGAATGGGAGGTAGTCCCACCGCTGTTCGACGATAGCACATATCATTCCACCAAAACCGGACTAATCCCTAAAATTTGGTGACTTCCAGGAGAACGCATGAGCGGCCCTGAACCCGCTTGTAATCAAAAACTGTCTCCATCGCCACTAACCAATCCACCATAACATCCGAGGAAAATCATCCATCAAACATGGGAACGTCAACCCATATATCTACTTAAAGACTCCGAGAGAGTAACTGTAGTGCCGTCGACAGGTGGTTACCCTCTTGACGAGCTTCAAGGCCCATCACATCACCTGGTGCGGGCGCAACAAAATCCGCAGGGATCGGTGGTGGATGAGGAGGGTATGCATGTGGAACCATGGGAGGTGCTGGGGAACCGCGATGAGAGCACGTGCCAATCAGGTGGCCGTACGCTCCACAATAAAAGCACTGGCGGTCCCGAAGGGGAACGAAATGAGGAGGGGGAGGAATCCGCTCTAGGACGCTGCGGTGGGTATCTCCAGTATCGGTGGATGAGGATGAATCAGTGTAAGACAGGGAAAGGTCATGATGAGAAGGGGTATTATGTGACAGGGGGAAGTGGATATGGATGTATAAATGGAGGCGGGTGTAGTGGATCGGGAGTGGGTGGAAGGTCGTGGGTCGCCATATAATGGGTCGGAGCCACGGAGTGGTGGGGAAATGACTCTGGGTCTCCGGTTGATGAAGAATATAGATTCGAGGTTGGGACTGATGTGGAGATGTAAAAAAAATTGACCCGGTTGGCATATGGGGCTAGTCCGTGACTCGAGGGGTGCAGGGGACTAAACTTTGGGTCGGTTTGGTGCGGGTAAGGTAAAAATAGAGGTCGGATAGGGTCGAGAGCGGGTCGGGGCAAATATGAAATGGACGGTCCCAAGAATGAGGGTGGGTTTAGTTTGGTATAGTGGGGTTGGGTTTCTGAGTCTAATGGTAAGTGTCGGGAGTCAAGTTGGGGGGTTCAAATCTAGCTGGGGCCATTTATGAGGATTGGTTTGGGGGCGGACTATGGTTTCGACACCCAGGGGGTGGGTTAGCGAGGGAGGGCTGACCCGAGTCGGGTCGATGGGTTTAAGGTATCATTCGGCAAGTCAGGGGTTGTTGCATAAGGGTAGCAGGGGTTTGCGGCGGCGAGGGAAAGGCTAGTAGCCTTGGCCGGTGCCTGGGTAGTGGCGGCGAAGGCAGTAGGGCTAGGGTTTGAGTGTTGGGTTGCGGGTAAAGCAATAGCAGGGCTTGGGAGGGTGGTGGCTAGGGTTTGGGGCTGTTTTTGAGTTGGGACAACAGAAATATGGGGGCTACGGTTTAGGCCACTTGGGTGGGAGGTGGTGGGGGTTGTTTGGGCCGCAAGGAGTTGAGCCACTTGTTGTTCCAACCTCGCCACTTGTTGCCTCAATTCGAAACTCTCATCTTGTTGTTGTTTGGACCTCTTGGGAGCCATTGATGTAGTGTACGAATTTGATACTAAGCACTAATACACCAATCGGGAAGCGACACCTACCTCTGATACCAATTTGACGTAAACTACACTACAATGGCTAAAAAAAATACCAAACCCTAACTTTAGAGAGAGAATCAAATGATTTCTTATATTTCAAAATGGAGGAGTGTCCTCAAATAAGGAATACAAGTGGGTATTTATGGGGAGGAGTAGCTTAGGCTCCAAGCTAACGCACTAATTACAAAAATGTCATTACAACTCATCACCTCTAAATAACAACGCAAGTAAAGGAAAATACAAATAACAAAAATAAAGAAAATACAAAACAATATAAAAATGACAAAATAACCCTAGAGTAGGGCCCATTTCCATCAAACTCAATTTAGGGATGCAGGGTGATTGTATTTGTTTTTCCTTACCTTTTTCTTAGTATTCATAGTGGGCCGCTGGTCCACCACAGCTGTACCTTCTTTTATTATATGTTTAATAAAATTTCATGTTTGAGGGCTGGGGGGAAAACGCTACTTCATATTGAAAAATCTCTTCAATAAAATCATTAAATTTTTTTCATATCAACTTCTTGGCCAGTGGCAGAAAATTTATGATATTGCATAACAAGCATTTGTAAAGAGTCTCATTGTAATTGTCACTCGCCTAATAATCATTCACATGTTAGAAAAAGATGGGCCAATCAATTCTAACAATTGTCTATCAAAAAAAAATTAAATTGCCAAAAAAAAAACTCACATTATACTCGATGAGTAGAAACTTCAGCAAGAAAACAATATGATCGGCTGTTGCAGGTCAAAATCCAACAAATCATCGGAAAGACTAACCTTATGCCTAAGGCATCGTACAAATTCTTCAAAATTTACGCGCCAAAGAACTTCTTTCTTCTTACTTGCATCCAACTCCAAACTATCTTGCTTGCGCTAGAAAATGATAGCATATGATTAGCATATGATTGATCAGGTAACTTCATATAAAAATTAGTACACCAACCTTCTCCCCAACTGTCACGCCAGTGAGATTTTCCTTGCTGTTTTGTTCAGGAACATCAGTCCATGTATCTGTTTCAACTAAAAATCTTATAGATTCCATAGGAGCTGCTTCTGCTAAAGCACGTCCTTCTATAGTCTCTTCAGCCACCTGTATCCATTATTCAAGTCTTGCAAAGTAAACAGCCATTGGAAGTAAATGGAACTTACCATTTAGCTATGAAATATAATAGCAATAACAAGTATTCCACCACAGGTGAGATTTAATTGTCAAGAAAATTATGCGGGAATTTATTCTCCAGAAAAATAAAGTAGAGAACAGGAAAGGAAAAAGACAGTTACTTCAATTTGTTTGACAAGAAATCTGCAAACTAATTATTAAATATTATATATATTAACATAGACTTACAGCATTGCTATAACTGAAAGCATAGTTTTTTCTTAATTAAATTAGAAGTAAATAAAAATAATAATATATACAGTGTTCTAAAAGGCGCGCCACGGCTCGCCTAGGCATGAGGCCCCACCTATGCCTTATGCGTGATAAAAGGTGGTCAATGCGCATGTAAGGCATGGTCCATGGTGCCAAGGCGCGCCTATGCGAGTTAAGGTGCGTTTTTTTTAAATGCTTTAGCAAAATGACATCTTTTTTTAAGGACCTTTTTTTTACAAACCAGACCAATATATCGCTCAAAATGATCAAAAGACATATGTAAACCCAAACCTCTATGCATCTTTCTGCCTCTCATCCAAAAAAAAAACCATTACATTGCCGACCGACTTTCGACCAAACCCCTCTCTGTCTCTGACCGATTTCCAACCAAAACCTCCTAGCCTCCAACACATTTTCGACTCCAACTCACTCAATTCCGGCCAGTATTTTTAAAAGCGCGCTATTGCGTTTTGCGGTGGAAAAAAGCAAGGCAAACAAGGCTGCTATTTGGGATGCTCAAAAAACGTGCGCTATTTGGCGCTATTGTGCGCTATTTGGCGCAACAGGAACGCTATTCATGTTTTTTTTAGAAATCACAGTTTAGTTAAGGAGGGGGAAAAGTGTTACCTTATTTCACGTACGTACTTTGTTTGGGTGAGGTATTCTTTGTTCCAAACCCTCAATTTACTTATTTACGAAGGTCTCAATGATGTAAATTGCTTTTTTTAAAAAGTTTAGCTTAAAAGGTTACTTTTATTTAATATTTTCTATTCCAAACTCTCGGTTTACTTAAACGTTTACTTATTTTACATTTTTCAGTAAATAATGTTTTTTATTTTATAATTTCCAGTTTTAAATGTTACTAATTTTTCAAATTTCAGTTCAAAATGTTTTTTTTTTAATAATTGTCAGTTTAAAATGCTACATGTGTCATAAATATCTATTTAAATTGTTATTTATTTTATGATTTTCAGCTTTAAATGTTACTTATTGTTCAGATTTCTGTTTAAAATGTTGTTGTTGTTATTATTATTATTATTATTATTATTATTATTATATTTGTCAATTTAAAATACTACTTGTTTTATAAATTTATGTTTAAAATGTTATTATATTATAATTTTAAGTTTAAACTTGACTTATTTTACAAATTTCATATTAAAATTTTATTTATTTTATTATTTTTAGCTTTGAATGTTACTTATTCTCAGAATTCTGTTTAAAATGTTATTATTATTATTATTTTTTTAATTGGCAATTTAAAAAGTAACTTTAGAAAAAAAAAATTATTTATTTTATTATTTTTAGCTTTGAATGTTACTTATTTTCAGAATTCTGTTTAAAATGTTATTATTATTATTTTTTTAATTGTCAATTTAAAAAGTAAATTTAGAAAAAAATAAAAAAAATCAATTTCAACTATAACTTTTTTTACCAATTTCAGTTTAAAATGTCACTTTCTTACAAATTTCATTTTAAAATGTTATTTTTTTATTTATATTTTTTTTATAAGTTTTTTAATTAAAAAGCGGGAATGCATGAATTGCTTGCGCGATGCGCGACGCGATTAGCGCGATGCGCGACGCGATTAGCTCGATGCGCGACGCGATTAGCGCGACGCTACTTAGGAGCCAGAACGCGACACCCTGCGCGACCGCGATTTAAAACAATGATTCCGGCTCCAACCTTCAATTTTCTGGTATATCTCTTCTCATTTATTTTGGCTAATCACTTCATTTTTTTTTTTTGGTTTCCCTATTTTCAGCCCCAGGTCCAAATCGAAAAATATAAATACTTTCAGCATTATTTTTGTTTCCTATTAAGTTTTGACAATATAATAACTGTTTTTTTTTATTTTCTATTTGTTTCATTTGAATGCTAAAAAATACATTTCTTATATTGGACCATTTTGTATTGATTATTGATTATTGAATGATTATTGATATTTATAATTGAATGATTACTACCAAACGTACGGATATATTTTCAAATTTCAAGATATGTATTATTTTATTGTCTTACTAGCTTTGGAATAATTAAAAAGGAGAAAACGCCTTTTTTCGACTAGGCCTCACCTAGGCGCTAGACTCCTAAGGCTTGAGGCTCGACCTCTACGCCTCGACCACGCCTCACACCTTTTATAACCTTGAAAACATATTAATAAGCAGTGTTCTAAACGGCGCCCCTAGGCATGAGGCTTTTAAGAAACGCCCCGCATAAGGCATAAGCGTGGCAAAAGGCGCAGTCAACACGCGTATAAGGTGCGGCCAACGGGCCACGCGCGCCTAGGCGAGGTAAGGCGTGAAAAGGCATGGCAAGGCGTGAAAAGGCACGGTAAAGCGTGAAAAGGCGCGCCTTTTTTTTCCTTAAAAGTTGGAAGTCTTTTTTTCCTTATCAAAAACCTTCAAACAAACAAAATAAAAAACCCCAACCAAATTGGTATAGTATTGATTCTAGTTCATGATGTTTCTGCTTATAATTTTCTCTTATTCTACTTCATGGCGTTTATGCTTATGTTTTTTTTCATATTCTGTTATAGTTTTTTTGGTTCTACTTGTGTTTTTTTTCCTTATTCTGTTAGAGAGGGCTGATGTTTTGGTTTTGCGTATGTTTTTTTTCTTCTTCTGTTATATTTGAAATATAATGTTTACTAACTTATATTATATTATATTTTATTGCATTTACATTATATTTGAAATATATTATTTACTAACTTATATTGAAATATATTGTTTACTAACTTATATTGTTCACTAACTTATATTATATCATATTTGATTATATTAGGCAACATGCATATGTGGAAAAGGGTTACCAAATATACGGAGATATTTTCAAATTTCAAGGTATGTATTATTTTATTGTTTTACTAGCTTTAGGGTGTGTTTGATAACACTAATTTTCCATGGAAAATACAATATATGGAGTTATTTTCCATCTTTTGCATGTTTGATAAACAAAAATTTTCATGGAATTGATTTTCTTAAAACAAGTCACGTAACCACTTTTTTCACAAAAACTTGGAATTAAAAACCCTCCTCCCACCCTGTTATTCATTTTCCAGGGAAAAGAATTGTCACACCAAAAAAACTGATAAAAAATCGAGAAAGTGAATAAAAACCAAAAAAAATTGATAAAAAATCCAGAAAGTGATGAAAAATATATCCAGAAAGTGAATAAAAAACCCCCAAAAAAGAAAAAAAAAATCCAGAATGTGGTTAAAAACCCAAAAATAATGAAAAAAATCCAGAAAGTGAATAAAAACCCAAAAATAATGACAAAAATCCAGAAAGTGAATAAAACCCCCAAAAAATGAAAAAAATCCAGAAAGCAAATAAAAAAACCCCAAAATAATAATAAAAAATACAAAAAGTGAATAAAATCCCAAAAACAGTTAAACAAATCCAAAAAGTCAAGAAAATCCCTAAAATAATGAAAAAAATCCAGAAAGTGAATAAAACCCCAGAAATAATGAAAAAAAATCCAGAAAGCGAATAAAAACCCAAAAAAATGAAAAGAATCTAGAAAGCGAATAAAAACACAAAAAAATAAAAAATAAATACAGAAAGTGAATAAAAACCCAAAAATAATGAGAGAAAAATCCAGAAAGTGAATAAAACCCCAAAAATAATGAAAAAAATCCTGAAAGTGCATGAAAACCCAAAAATAATGAAAAAAATCCAGAACGTGAATAAAAGCCAAAAAATAATGAAAAAAATCCAGAAAGTGAATAAAATTCAAAAAAAAATTAAAAAATCCAGAAGTGAATAAAAACCCAAAAAAATGAAAAAAATACAGAAATTGAATAAAAAAAATAGAAAATAAATATTAACCCCTGAATTAATTTTAAAAAAAAAACAAGAAAATTTATTAAAAAGTCATAAATTTATTAAATAAGAAAAAAAAAAGAGCTCAAAAAATTAAAAAAATGGAAATGAAAAAAATACCTTAGAAATAATAAAAACGCAAACATTTGAAAAAAAAAAAAAGAACAGACCTGACGACATGGGAGGACGAAACAGTTGAGAGTCGGGGTTGGGGGGGGGCGTGGTGGATTTGGTTTTTATTCATTTTTTTTCTTAATACATTTTTTTTTATAGTTGTTTTTTTTAAATTCATTCTGGGGTTAATATTTATTTTCTCGGTTTTTTTATTCATTTTTTGTATTTTTTATTTTTGGGATTTTTGTTCATTTTTCCTGTTTTTTTTTATTTTCTAGCTATTTTTATTAATTTTCTGGGATTTTTATTATTTTCTGTTTTTTATATATATTTTCTACCTTTTTTTCATAAAAAATATTGGAAATCAAACACAACAGATGGAAAATAGAAATTTTCCACTTGGAAAATAATTGCAATCAAACAACACCAACAATTTTTTCCCATGGAAAATATTTTCAAGTTTTCAATTCCTTGGAAATTGACTCTTAGCTCTTATTTTCCATCTTATTTATCAAACACATCCTTAGTATAATTAAAAATATTAAAAAAAAGGGAAACATCTTTTTACACCTCGGCTCACGCTTTTAAAAACCTTGTTAAAAAGTGTTTTGTCTTTAATTACCAATATATTAAAAATATAATACAATAGTTTTTTCTACTTTAATACTTCCTCAATTGTCATATTTGGACTTTAATACATGATTTAATCTTATTTAGACTTTTCCAAAAAATTGTCACTTTGGTGTCAAACTTGGCAGTTTTGCACGTTGAATGCAGAAAATAAAATGAATAAACAAAAAATAGTAAAAATAATAAATTCAAAAGTTAATCAAAGGGGCATATACCAAATAGTCCCTTGAACTTTTTTTAATACACGTTTAGTCCAAGCCTTTTTATTTTACACCAAAAAGTCCTTCACCATGCCAAAAAGGCTTTACCATGCCGCAGGCGCGGGCCTTTAAAGATAAGAGAATAACGGACTTTTTGGTACAAAATAAAAGGCTTTGACTAAATGTGTATTAGAAATTTTTGAGGGACTTTTTGGTATTTGATCCTTAAAAAAATTACACAAAAAAAAAAAAAAAAAAAAAAACTTTACCCTAATCAAAGTAACTCCACCACCTCTCACTCACCACCCTATAATCCACGCCCTCACCAGAAGCCACTCCCTTTCTCCCTCCCCATCATCGCCACCCTCTCCCCAATGCCCCACACATCCTCCGCCACCACCACCAACCCAACCCCATCCCACGCCATCCCCGTAACCACAAACATATTTACGAGAGAGAGAGAGACCACCCAACGACCCTGCCATACCTAACTGTTAGATTAATGAGATAATCAAACCAAGATAATAAGAGAAGTTCAAGAGAGGGAGAGAGAGAGTCATTCTCCATCTCATTCTATTTATATAAAGAAGTTCCAAAAATTACATAAATACCCTACAAACCATAACTAAAAACAACACAACATAACTATTACATATAAGTCCCTATCAACAGTCATCCTCAAGGTGGTGCAAAGATTTCTAATCATGCACAGCTTAACCAATATATTTTGCAAACAAGTTTTGCTACAAACACTTGATCAATCGTGCTAACATATGGAGTACAAATTAGCCCAAGACAAATCTTCTCCTTGATAGAATGTCGATCAATTTCAATGTGCTTTGTCCAGTCATGTTGAACGGAAGGTTCTAAAAGGCGCGAGGCGTGGTCAAGGCGTGGAGGCCAAGCCTCAAGCCTTAGGAGCCTAGGCGAAGCCTAGGGGTAAAAAGGCATTTCCCCCTTTTTAATATTTTTTAATTATACTAAGGCGAGTAAAATAATACATATCTTGACATTTGAAAATATATCCGTAAATTTAATAACCCTTTTTCCCAAATGTATAATATATATCAATATAATATATTTCAAATATAATATAATATCATATAATATAATCAAATATAATATAACATAAGTTAGTAAACAATATATTTCAAATATAACAAATGAAGAAAGAAGAAGAAAAAAACTTAAGCAGAACAAAAAAAAAAGTAAGCAGAAACATCATCCCTCTATGACAGAATAAGAAAGAAAAAACATAAGTAAAACAAAAAAAATTATAACAATATAAGAAAAAAAACATTAGCAGAAGCATCATGAAGTAGAATAAAAAAAATTATACGCAGAACATCGTGAAGTACTATCCCAATTTGGTTAGGGGTTTTGTTGTCTTTTTGAAGGCTTTTTTGATAAGAAATAAAACTTAGAAAAAAAAACATAAAAAAAAAACTAAAAAAAAAACTTTAAATAAAAGGCGCGCGCCTTTTCCCGCCTAGGCGCGCGTGGACCGTTGACCACGCATTTTGTCACGCCTATGCCTTATGTGGGGCGTTTCTAAAACGCCTCACGCCTAGGCGCGCCTTTTAGAACACTGGTTGAATGGGGCTATGGGCGATATTAATGGCAGATTTGTTGTCGGGGTAACCCAACTCATCTAACATAGTCCGTAGCCACATCAATTTGCAAACTCCATATACCATGCATCTGAACTCAGTTTCTGCATTAGATCTAGGAGCCTACATATTGTTTCATGTTTCGCCATGAAATAAAATTACCTCCAACAAATGTGCAATACCATAAAGTGGCTCGTCGATCAATCCATCAACATTAGTATGGCTTCAACACGAAAGTGACCATAATGCCCAAACATTATTCCTTTTCCAAGAAACTTGAGGTAGCGGAGAACACGATATATTGCTTATAGATGTGGTGGTGTTGGAGCATGCATAAATTGACTATATCATGAGCAAATATCTGGCCACGTAAGAGATTGGTATATAAGACCACCCAACCAAACCCTGAATATTTCCACTTCATTTCATGTCTCTCCATCAATATCATTTTGAGTCTATGGTTATTCTCAATGGGGGTATCAATAAGCTTAACTCCATGTTTACTCATTTCAGCCAGCATATTTAACACATCTTCATTCTTTGTATCTCTTTGGATCATCCAATGATAACAATATCATCAATATATACAATAAGGGCAGAGGTACGATTTTGGTGAAACTTAATAAAGGGAGTATGCTTTGCCAGGCTCTCTGTGTACTCAACTCTCTTTACTACTCTCAAACCAAGCACGTGGAGACTAATTTATCCCATACTAGGTCACACTATTTTTTAGCCATCAACAAGTTTGAAACCAAGAGGCATCACCATATACACCTCTTCTTCCAAATTGCTATGAAGGAAGGCATTCTTTACATACAACTGATAACTGATGCGAAAAGACAACGACAAATTAGCAACCAAGAAGTGAAGGACTCGTATGGAGCTCAACTTGGCAACTGGAGCAAACGTCTCCTAACAATCAATTCCATATGTCCGAGTGAAGCCCTTTGCAACAAATCGGTCTTTATTTCTTTTAATTTTTCCATCAACTTATTACTTAAATATATAAACCCATTTGCAGCCTAGTGGCTTCTTCCCTTTAGCCAATGGAAACTGTCCCGAGTATTACTTCCCAGGGCCTTTATTCAACATGGCTTCCTTCCATGAAATCTAACTAGGGCATCTAAAACGATAGAAGGAATAAAAACAGACCGAATAAGTGAAAACTCAATATTTAGGGGGAAAAGGCATAATAATATACAAATTGAGACGTGGGATGTTTCGTATAATCACGAACACCTTTACAAAGAGCAATAGGGGCATCCAGTGAAGGAATACTTGGATCAAGGGAATGTGCTTGGCCATAGAGTGCGACAATGGCTTGTTTTGCCTTTCTAGCATATAGAAGTAGCTCCTTTGTCAGTTGCAAATCATTAGGCACAGTAATAATATGCACAAGCTCCCCCAAGTAAGAAGTGCCCCCATGCAGGAACATGTAATGGAATGGGACATAGATTCTCTATGCTTAAAATCTCTCTCGTAGAGCACTGAGTAGGGAAAGAAGGAAATCAACTCAAAGAATGTAAGATCCATGGAGACAAAATGACGACGAGTAGTAGAGTTATAACATCAATACCGCTTTTGATCGGTAAAGTACCTAAGAAACACACTTCAGACTACTTTGTGTCCATTTTATCCTTTTGATGATGAATGTGAACATAACATACAACCAAATACTTTTGGAAGAATAGTGAACATTGGAGAGCGAGGGAGTAAAATAAAGGCCAGTGACTAATAGCCTAGGACCCTAGAAGGCATGTTAATAATTAAATATGCATCGGTTCAATTGATTAAACTTTGCCCAAAATCGTTAAAAAAATCTCTCAATTTTAATTTACATGGGTGGCACTTTTAATTGATTTCACAAAAAATTAAAAATGAATTTTAAGTTGATGATATTCAAAACCAACACGAACGGCCCTCTCTCTCTCTCTCTCACACACACTCTCAAAAATGAAAATCAAACCCAAAACCCTCACTTTGTTAACAAACCAAAAAACAACAATAAAACCAAAATAAAAAACGGACGATTTGGGTTGATGAGTTTCGAATTTCAGATCGTTTTGGGTTCCAAATTTAGGAATCGAATATGGGTTTCAAATCTGAGTTTTTGCAAACAGACATTAGGTGGGGTGAGTTGCATTCCGATTGGGTTTGGGGCTGGTGGAGGGTTGAGACGGCTTAATAGGGTGGGGGTTGGGGGGAGGGGGGATAAAGCTTCATTTGTTTGCTATTTTTATACTTTCAAAATTATTTTAATGAAAAGTGCCACATGCCAGTTGAAGTTAATAGATTTTCTAATGATTTTGGGCAAAATCTAATTTAAAATTGAAATGTATTTAAGTGTAAAAGAGAGAATGATTAATGTATTAAAGTACAAAAAAATCTATTAAGAGTCTAAAATTTTTAAGGAAGTATTATAGTCAATAAAAACAATTATCATTGATAAATAAATTTCCTTCTAATTCTGTGACACCCCGCCTATTTTAATCTCGAGTGATCAATCATTTATCAAAAAAAACAGGAATCTCATTGAATTCATTCTTAGCATCACTGTTAAAAAACTTTTTAAATTACTGACCACCTATGTTAAATTAAGTCGGTGCCAATTTTATCTTTCATTACCATAACACCAGGCAGAAATAGAAATAATTAAACTCATACACACAAACATAAAAGTCTGAATCATCACATGATAAATAGATAAATAATAAATACCGAATCAACCATCGGTTCCAAAACTAAATCCAAACCATAAGTCTACTAGAATAAAACTGAAAGACTGTATCAACTAAAGGGGCAACATGCCCAAATGAAATACCGAATCATAAATCCTAATCTAGGAATTAATGACTGAAGCGTCTACACAAATCCTGCATGCCTCCACAAGTGTTCAGCTACGCATCTCTCTGGAATGAGTCACTAAAGTTGGTGTCTTTGTGCCTGGATACCTAAAATGTTTTGGAAAATATTTTTGACATGGGTCAGAGCCCAAAAGCTTTTGAAAATATTTATCAAGTAATTTGATGTAAATCTTCAAATGCGAAAGCGTCATTACTACACTACACAACAACTACTACTTACACCACCACAACAACAACAATAAATAATTAAACTAAAGAAATGGGTTTCTTTCTCTCTCTGTTCTCAATTCTCAATATTCAAGGTTATGTACAAATGAGGGCCAAAAGGCCTATTTATAGGAAGAGTTAGCTTGTTGGCCAAGCTATTACCCAAAAAGACCAAAAAGGACAACTAATACCTAAAAATGAGCCATTAGTCCCAAGCATGCTTGGAGACTAATTAAAAGACTAAAATAAAGAAAAATGACAATAAACCCTAAACTAAAAATAGAACATAAAATATAGTCTTCTCCTGGAGGCACAACCACGCTCCACGTGTCGCTACATATCCTATACCCATCATTCTCCTCATCTTCGAAAAAGCTCGTCCTCGAACTTGGAGGGTGACTCATCAATGCCACATGAACACGTGTCAGTACAAGTCTTAGTTTTCAAAACAAAGCAAAACCCCAAATCAAATCTAACACGCAAATGGACCGGCCGAACTTCTGTTAGACCCATATGGGCCTTCAATAAGTGGGTCTAAAATACCCAAATCTCAGCAATGCCTCCCTACAGAATTCGAGCAACCAAAAACTGACTACCATTCCGCCTTCTCAACACGATAAGCACATGGTTGCAACTTGGCTTGGTGAACCCTTGAATCTGACTAGACGGTTACGCCGGCAACCGCACCTTTGCGAGTACGATGGCAAAACAAGAGGAATGAAGAGACATCCCGAAAAGCCGAGCCTCAAAACGACAAATAGTCAGAAAATGTATCCGCGGTGGTACATTTCTTATGGAAGTCATATGTTGTGTCAAAAATTGACCAGAATAAATGTCAATAGAGTGGGTGAGATCGGTTCGAAGTAGGACAGGCCTGTTTGGGGTCGGATTTACTTGCGGTTGAGCATTAATGAGTGCGAAGGGTAAAAATAGGGTAAAGAGGGGTCGGGGTTGTTTTGGGTTTAAAAAAAGGAGGCTAGGGTTTGGTTTTGTAGGTCTAATAGGTTTCCTGTGTAGCAGGGCAGCGGGGTACGGAGAGGGCTGGATTGGAATACTGGGGTTGTTTTGGGGTTGGGAGTTTTGTCGGTGGAGGGTGGTGAGGGCTGTCGGCAGCCTTTAAGGCTAGCCAACCCTCGTGGGGTGGTTTCCGAGTCAAAACAGGGGCGGGTTGGGGGCCTTTCTGGGTCAGCGGGGTTTAAGAGGTTAACGAGTGGTTTTCGGCAGCTAAAAGGTAAGAGCAGTGGTCGGAAATGGGGCCAGGGGGCTGGGGTAGGGTTTCGGGTAGGTTTTTGGGGGTTCTTAATTAGGGTTTGTAGGTTCTTGAGGGTTAGGGTTTCAATTTTGGTTTGGTGGGTTTCTTGGGTTAAGGTTTGTGTAAAAAATTGATGATGGAAATTCATGTAGACGAATGGTGGTTGTGTAGCGGTAGGAGGTGGAGATAGAGGGTGGAGGAGCTAAAAGAGTTGGTATCTCCTCTTTTGGTGGTGATGGAATTTAGCGTTTTCATTCACCTGACTTTCATTTGGACATTTATCAATCTTTCGATTGAAGGGTTGCCGGAGTTGAAATCTCAACTCGTGACCCGCTTCACGCACCCCGATGAGCACCAATAACAAACGCAACTCTGATACCAATTTGATGTAAATCTTCAAATACGGAAGCGTTATTTACTACACTATACAACTATTACTTACACAACAACAATAACAAATAATTAAACTAAAGAAATGGGTTTCTTCCTCTCTCTATTCTCAATACTCAATATTCAAGGCTAAGTACAAATGAGGGCCAAAAAGCCTATTTATAGGAAGAGTTAGCTTGCTAGTCAAGCTATTACCCAAAGAGATCAAAAAGGACAACTAATAATTAAAAATGACCCATTACCCCAAACATGCTTGGAGACTAATTAAAAGACTAAAATAAATGAAAATGACAATAAACCGTAAACTAAAAATAGAAAATAAAATATAGTCTTCTCCCGGAGGCACAACCACGCGCCACGTGTCGCTACATATCCCATACACATCAAGTTAAGCTGCAATAATTAAATATGCATGAACACTTTTCATATTTAAGCGGGTGTCGCACTCTCTTGAGATACTACTCACCCCTTAACTATTGCGCACATCTATCGTTTACCTTAAACCAAACTAGTTATACTACCCCACCTAACTAGCCCAGTCACATAGCACATAGCTTTTATCACTCAACTCTAACGCGAGTACTTCCTCACTTTAATTCATAAGTTATTTTACTCATTCACTTAATCATTTCCACTTTAATTAATTATATAACATTCACACTAGTTATATATCAAAATACATTCACACTTTATGTACTTAACCCGTATATAATTATTTACTCCATTATATGCGTACTAATATATCACAACAATCACACATATGTCGCGATAATAACCATCCTTCTGAGTAATAACTCACTGGATGCTTTTCTCTAAAATGCTATAATATACCAAGTATACTCAATCTAACCTGGTTATCATTAGTCGGTTAACTCACACCGAAATAGGTAATGAAATCGTAAGCGTAGTGGAGGCAGTAGTCCCCCGAGAGTGAGACCGAATCATACCCAAAGCGTCTCACCTCGAAAATAAATCACACAATAATATACAAGGCGCTATGACCTAGGGATTATACTCTCCCTGCATTCACTAGCCTGGGGATTCATCCACATCACGCAACTTCCCATGATAGCACTAGAACGGTATGTTTCACATAAATATCACACCGATATTTATAAAATACACACACACACACACACACACATATATATATATATACTGTCTCTATACACATATAAACACAAATCCATTTAAACCGTGCCTAACGCCCAAAGCACTCGCCTCCTATCCCGAGTCTATCCCACGACCCTTAATTCATTCAAGTTCTTATCAATTCAATAAATAACTTAACGCCACTCTGTCAAATTACTCGGACTTACCCAACCAGCCCGCACATCACATATTTACGAATTACCTCACTTAATTCGTTATTTAAACTTTCTTGTCAATTAATTCTCTCACTATTTCTAATTCAACTTTAATTACCCACTCATCCCTAGGTAATATAATCCCGTGCATCCATACCCGAATTTGACATCTGACTAAAGATTTCGATCTCAGACACCCTTTCGTAGAAAATTCATAACTAATTAAAAAAAATAGAAAAATACGAAACTGGCGGTCATGCGTTCGTAACGAAAAGATCTATTCACGTGACTAAAACCTAGGGTCGTTAGAACGACATACCAGCTTCGTTCGAACGAGAAAGCCACATCGTTCGAACGAGGTTCTAACTATGTTCTAACAAGATTGATGGAAACAGTGCAGAAACCCAGACAGAAACAGTGCAGAAACCCAGATTTTTCTTCTTCAAATCCAACCCAAACACCTTCTACATGATATTATACATTCTCCCAATCATATAGAACATAAGAGAAATACTCTTAGATGATTCTATCATCAAATAATCATCCTAATACCAAAGATTAACTACAATCGCCTAATCAATCCATTAAAATGGGTTTACATGATAAACACCTCAAATAACCCTAGATTTGATTCAAAGTCTCAATTAATCATGTTCAATCTATGAATCTCTAACAAGGTTCAAATTCCAACAATTATGATTCATTCAAAAACATCAAATATGCATTTACTCTACAAGTTACGGGATAATTTTTCAAAAACCCCTTTTTACATGTGAAACCCTTCCCAAAAATAGTTTTTTTCTACACCTACTATGATATGAATCGAAAATCCCTACATATGTGATTACTGCAAGTCAATTACTTGCCTTAAATGGTTCGTAAAGTCTGAAAATCCGTTGTAAACGATGAATCTACGGTTGAATGCTCGAATCCCCCTTGAATTCTCTCTCAATTTAGCCTTTCTAGCTTTCTCCTAGTCTTTGCCTCTTTTTCTCTCTCTTAGGGTTTGTCTCTAATGATAATGGCTATCAACACTTCTAATCTTAGGTTATAAACTCTCTAATCCCGAAATTCACCGTATGGGCCAAGCCCACTTGACCCATATACCCCCGTAAGAGCTCGGTATAGTCTAAAACTCCCCCGAAACCCAAATAATACACATGGGTACACTATTCTGCCTATTTCGGCCCATTTGGAAATAATTGTGACCTCGAAATCACCATCTGAGTCACTCTTCATAAATTTCCCATCTCGACCTTATATAGTCTGCTCTACACACGACTCCCGGTTAAGATATAACACAATCACGTCGATATCACTCGCTACGACATATAATAATTGTTTACTACTCGCTTAGTACATTTATTCCATAAACATTAATCATTATCTCTCCCGATTAATATTTTAATAAACACATAATGTTTAATTCAATTAAATTATGACACACATGTAATTTAAAAATAATCGAATGAATTAAATTCCAATACTCATAAATACAGAGTGTTACAAATTCTAACTACGAATTTTGTTGTATATAGTTTTACAACTTACCAATATATTTTCAATATTATATATAGATTGATAGATATAAAATATGCAACAAACATTATTTATAGCATTTAGGGTCTGTTTTGTTCTGTATTCAGAAAACTCGATTTAAACACTGTTTTTAAATACAGTTTTAAAATTCAGTTTTTTGTGTTTATAAATATTGGTGCGCGTTTCGTAAACTTGTTTTTAAATATAGTTTTTTGAAAATTTGACAAAATTGGTAAACACGTATATTTATATTAAACATATATGTGTGTATTTGTATATATATATATATATATATATATATATATATAATAACGCTCTTGTGCGGACTAGTCCGCATTTTAAGAATGCGGACCGGACATGTGTCACCTAACAGTGCACCTAGAAATTATCGTCTAAATTATAGGCAGACTCTCTCTCTTTTCTGGGTTCACCGCCAGATGACACATGTCCGGTCCGCATTCTTAAAATGCGGACTAGTCCGCACAAGAGCAGGACTATATATATATATATATGTGTGTGTGTGTATGTGTGTGTGTGTATTGCATGTATAATTCACAATAAAATTATATACATACATGAATTGATAATATTTTTTTAATACATATGTACTATATGTATATTTTATATTATTCCATATATTGATAATATATGTATAAAACTATATATAAGTATCATTTATCTATTGATAGTATTATTTAACATATGAATCTTAGTATATTATATTATTTAATAAAATATAAATATACATAATTTTGTGCACATGTAGATATATATTTTTTATTTATAAGAATTACACACATATTAATGTATTATGTATGTATATTATATATTAAGGTCTAAATACATTAAAATATTACGAATGAATAATTATGAGTTGAAAAATATAAAACATAACATGGAAAACACCATTTTTCTCTGAAATCACACATATTATAATTCAGTATTTGAAAACAGGTATGCTAAACGCAAAGTTTTATCACAATTGTACTTAAACACAGAAAAGAAAATTATAGTTGTAAATCAAACAAGCCCTTAGTAATTTTAGCAATAACAATATATCATTTATAAGTATGAGGTGAATAATAAAGTTTCTCGCAAATTTCTTGCGAAATCCTATTATTTTTGTGGGAAAGCTTTTTTTTGTACGTAAGTTTAAAATGTGAGTCCCACTATATCTCCCCTAACCAAACGTATGAAAAGTGAAGGAAATTTAACTAATTTGCACTTCCCTTTCCTTTCACTTGTGTGCAAAATGGGCAAGGGGTGCAAAATGACGGGAAACTTGCAAAGGAACTGCAAATTAAAATTAGCTACTAAGGGTCCATTTGATTGTCATGGTTTACCATGGCAAATGCAAAAAAAGGTGGCAAATGAGGGTTTTGCCACATTTAATAGGCACAATTTGCCATGACAAATGGACCCATGATTTGCCATCTTTTTGTGGCCAAATTTTCTCACCTCATACCCAAAGAAAATTGTCACCCTAAATTTGCCAACTTTCGTTTTGTAAAAATAAATTTTTTTTCTATATTGTTAAAATCAATGGTTTGTTTTTATATCAGATTTTTTTTAAAAATCATTTCTTATTAAAAATAATACAGTGTTTTATTTAAAATTAATGTTAACCTGTCTTTTATAAATTTATAAAAAATAAAAATAAAATAAAAATGTTTAGCAAAAACTGTACATTTTCACAAAGACTGTTTTGTTCTAAAACTACTGTTTTATAAAAAAACGGTTCTAAGTTTTATTTAAAACATCAAATTATACTAATCCTAAAAAAAACAAAATAAAAAAACTGTTTTCCTACAATAAAAAACTGTTTTATAAAAAAATGTTTCATTTCAAAACATCAGTTTTATAAAACAAAATCTGTACATTTTAAACTTTTTCACAGTTTTTTTTAAATGTTGTTTTATAAAAACGTTTTTTTTTTGCCACCCAAGCTGGAAAATTTATGCTATCAAGCATAGACAGCTGGAAAATTATAGGATTTGCCATGGAAAAATTTGCTGTGGCAAAAGTTGCCATGGAAAATTTTGCCACCCAAGGTATTTGCTCACTTGCCTGTCAAATGGACCCGAAAGTATACTTTTGGAGGACTTCAACAATTCTTAGCTTTGACCCCTACATACTTTTTGGGACAAAAATGACTTGTATTTAAACCCAAAAATATTTTTCTATAAAAATGCCTATTGTACCTTTTTAAACGTCTTCACTTGTCTTTACACTCAAAACCATAAATCTATCTGAGCTAATTTCACACCAGCACTACTATTAACACTCCCAATACTTATCCATATCTTCAACAAAATTTATCTATATACAAAACCCATGGTAGCCACAATGAAAATTATAAAACCACATCACCCTTAGTAATTTCAAGTTAATCCGTATGCCTAACCGGGATTTGAACCCCTGTATGCACAAAGAGCTCCTTTTGGGCAGGGGAATCCCCGTTGGGATTTTTTGGGGATCAGGTTCCCCGCGAAGACCCAGTTGGGAAAAAAATTATTTTTTTAATTTTCACATTTTTTTATCCTAATTAAAAATATGCATAAAAGATAATATGCTTTATATTAAAAATGCATTAAGAAGATTTTTTACGAGTAATGTAATTAAGATATATACTATATATCAGGAATCCCCGAGGGGAATAAAGGCTATCCCTGCGGGGCGGGGACCCCGTTCCCCGTCCCCAACCCAAATCAGGCATTAAAAAAACCACTCCCCGCCCCCAAATTTTACCCCTCATCCCCACCCCGTTAGGGGTGAATCACCACAGGGACCCGAACCTGTAGGGTATTTTTCCATCCCTATTAGTGCTTGGGTCAAAGGAACACACCGAAATGTATACCGCGGTGGTGCAACAGTTGCCTTACCTTGTTTTTTTCGATCGACGGTCAATGGCGCAAACGAAAGTCGCCAAAAATTTCTTGTTATGGAACTCGGAGGATAATTGATACATGGTTAACCAAGTCGACCGCTTCATTTTCCCATATACTTTCAGTGGCCTTGCGACATACCTGCATAGCCCAATTACGGGATTCGAATTTGGTGCGCATTTTGGGATTAAAATATTTTGTTGGCAAAGAACTAGAATAGACTAATTGGTATTCTTTTAGTTTAATAATGAAGTGTTACGTGAAGAAGATGAAATGCAATTTTTTTTCTCCAAATCACGGTTGGTTTCAAATTGGGTTGATGCTTTAATTTCATTTGTTTGTAGAGTTCGTCAGTATCTATAACACCACCAATAATAGCCTTGTAGTGGTGAATAAGGTTGGGTTAAATTAGAGTTTGGTATTTCCGTGTATGTGAGAGTGTACATGTGAAGGAAAAAGATATGGGGAAATAATGCATTTCACTCTCGATATACAGGCATTTTTGTCCACAAAGAATGTAAGTGATTAAGTCTAAGAATTATTGAAGCCATTTTTTATGGGAGACAGCAATGTCATAAGATAGAGGTGTTAAGTCAAAATTACGAAAAGAGGGGCAGCTCAAACACAGATTATCAATAAGGTAAGTAAAAATAGCCTTATTGTTTTAAAAAATTACCTTTCCTGCTTTATGAAAACATATATGATCTTATAACTCGACAAAATGAAAAAAAAAAAAAAATCAACTCAAATACCTTGCCAGACTTGACAGCTCGTTTCTTCGCGGGAGTTTCTTCCTCGGGTGGTGCGAGAAATGGTTCGTGAGCTGGACACCGTTCTACATATCGGGATTCCACAAGCCTATTAAAATTTTCTCGTAGAGCATCCAAAGCTTTGCTAATGATAATAATATCTGAAACAAATGATGGTTTGACTCATAAAATGAGAAATTACTAGAAATGATCAATACGATGTGGCATGGTACATATTAATATGGCAATATATATATATGTAGAGAGAGAGAGAGAGAGAGAGAGAGAGAGAGCGAGGTTCCTATACATCATGCTTCATACATCATGTTCTAGGCCCCAAAAAACTTTTTTTTTTCAATTTTTTATTTTACCCATGGAGTTAACCTTCTAATCAATACATGTTCAAAAACATACAATTTCTAGCGATTTTTTAAAAATTCAATAAAAAAACTGCTCAAAATACTTTATTTATAAGGGTCTATTACAGCAGAATTTTGTGAATTTTTTAAAAATAGCTAGAAAATGTACTTTGGCCCAATTTTTTGAACATGTGTTGATTGAAAGGTTAATTTAAATAGAAAAATAAAAAATTTGGAAAAAAAGTTTCTTAAGGCCTAGAACTAGGTGTGATGCATATAATGTGATGTAGGAGAGCCTTCCTATATATATATCTGTGTGTGTGTGTGTGTGTGTGTGTGTGTGTGTGTAGTGAGGCTCTCCAACACACCTCACTTAACACACCAAAGAACACACCTCGCTTATCCTCACTCGAGCATATCGGGTTATAACATTTTGAGTTGGGTTTTTTAGAATCACCCTTCTAACCCGATATACTTAAGTCAGGATAAGTTGAGGTGTATTCTTTGGTGTGTTACCACAATGACAGATGCTAAGATCTAAAGGTTGAGTATTTTCCAATTCATGAATGATGTTATCTTCTTTGTGGCCACTCTACCTTCACATTAATACCCACTAAATTGATTTTACCTAACTAGAACGGCAAACTATATAACTCAATTAGTTTGGTGAGGTGTGAAGTGAGTCGATGGCCTTTGAGTTATTTAGGCCTTCCATTGGGAGTGAATCCACTATCTTTAGAATTTTGGATCCCAGTGTTAAATAAGTGGAAGAAGAATTAATCTATCCAATGGTGGTAGATTAACTTTAATCCAAGTTGTGTTGAGTGGCATACCACGTTATTATCTTTTCATTTTCAAATTGCCTCTCGAGGTAGCTAAAATCATTGAAAAACATACGAGACTTCCTTTTTTTTTTTTAAGAGGGGGTATGGATATTTTCCAAGAAAGTGGACCTATATGGTATTCAATCATAACAAAAATCAAATATAATTTGCATAAGAATGGTTGGACCTCTCACGTGGCTACGAGGGGAGCCTTAAAAGGCCATGAACATACATTTCTAAGGACCTTAACTCTTTCCTCTCTTGTGCTGCCTTGGAAGTGAGGTGGGAGTTTCATTAGGTTTTGGAAGATACTTGGAAAGGAGATAGAACATTCGAAGGTCGTTATGCGAAATTGTATTGTCTTTCCTCCAATAAAAATCAAACCATTTCGTGTGTGGCATCCCCTAGCCTTGACCATTTTTTGGTACCTATCATTTAAAAGAAATCTCCCAGATAATGAAATTGTTGAATTGTGTCCTTGCTCAATTATTGGAGGGGTAGGGATTTTAGGAGGTGGGGTTTTTTCTTGCAAATCGTACTTCTCTCATATTATATCGTCTGCTTCTAATTGTTTGTTTGCACCTATGAAGAACTGGCATTCCTTTATGGCCCCCGAGTCATAATCGGACGTGTCGGACTCTCACACGCCACCGACACGCTAGGACATGCGTCGGACATGCAGAAAAGAGCGTCCAATGTTTAATTTTATTATTTTAAAATCCAACACGTGGGGGACACGCTGGGGTCAAATTTAAAATTTTAAAACAAAAAAATGGGGGAAAAAGTGTAATACTTGCACCTTTTAATATCAAAACAACATAACATATGTAAAACCCTAGTCTCTCGTAGTGTAAAACGGTAAACACTCCAATCAGCAACAGAGAAAAAAAAATCCTCCCGGTATCTATTTAGTTGTAGAAAACAAGACTGTTTCCAAGTAAATTTCTTAATAATTTTCCAAGGAAATGAAAAACTGGAAAACATGTTCAAATGTAATATTTTTCAAATAGAAAACTAGGAAACAGTATTCTTTATTTTCCAATTCTTCAAAAAACAGAAAAAACTTCATTAACATGCTTTCTACCAATTTTCAAAACTCCGTTTATCTTTGAAAATTGCATTTCACCCCTAAATCATTGAAAATTACATTGACCCCCAAAATATTTTAAAAAAATACATTTTACCATAGTTGTCGTATCGTGAATCGTTTACCCCCCGAATCGTGAATCGAATCGGCCGAATCGGAACCAAATGATAAAAACGTAGTAAAACATACGCAAATGGGATTTAACACTACAGAATTGGTAATTAAGCATAATATGACAAAAAACTAATCGTAGCACATGATAATATACCAAAATATATCACACAAATTAACCGTAGCACATGTTCTCACTCATTTTAAGCTTAAAAATGTAAAAAACAAATATATCATAAAACAGCCTACATATTAATTTAAAACATCCTACATATTAATTTAAAACAATAACATAAATACTAAGGTTAATTTAAAACAGTAAAACTGTAAAACAAATACTTTCAAAAAATTTAAACAACCTAATTACTAAGATTAACAATATTAATTAAAACAGCCTATAAAATTACAACAAAATTAATTTAAAACAGTAAACCATATTAATTTAAAACAATAAAACAAATACTAAGATTAACTATAAAACAATATTACTTTAAAATAGTCTTCATATTAATTTAAAGCAACAAAAAAATATACCTTCAAAGATTTTATAACAAATCCAGAAGTTTTATAACAAAAAAAAAAGCAAAAGATAGAAGACACTCAGCCAAGAGACAAGAAAAGTCAGCTGATAATAACCGAGCCAAGAGAACATATTTTTTTTCTAAAACTCAGCATCTTAACGGTATCCTTTGTTGTTTGCTTCTTTTTTTATTTGTTTTATTAAAACACACGTATGGTTATAAGGTAAAAAAAAATCGCGAAAAAAAAAAGAGAAAAAAAGTGAATCGGACCCGATTCGGAAGATTCGAATCGCGAATCGCCAATTCAGTCCGATTCTTTAGACAATTGCGATTCTCAACTCGATTCGAATCGTTTTATGTGTGAATCGAATCATACGATTTTGACAACTATGCATTTTACACCTAAATTTTAAGAATAAATCAAAAGTCCAACATTTTTTGTATATTACATTTTGGCCCCTAAATTTTTTGTAATTTTCATTCTGCCCCTAAACTTTCTGTAAATTAGATTTCGTCAACTAAACTCTCTGTAAGTTACATCTTAGCCCTCGGACTTTTTGTAATTTATATTCTAACTTTCAAACTTCTAAAGATCACAATTAGGAAATAATTTTTTATTGTTTCTAACAAATGGACGTGATTCCCTAGTTTTCCAAATTTTCTATTGAAAATGAAAATTATAAATAGAAATGAAAACTCGAAAAAGAAACTATAAAATAGTTTTCTACTATTAAACATGCCCTAAAAGTTCTGTACTGAATCTTGTAAAACCATTCCTTAAATTTGTGTTAGTTTATTCTATTTTAGGGTCTTAATGGTTTCATATTTTGGGGGGTTATAATGATTTCACATTTTAGTTATTTTTCCCTGAATATATTAGGGTTTTATGATCTCTTTATCTTTAATTCTTTGTACATATGTTTAGTTTGCTATATGTTTATGAAAAGATGATTCATGGAATATTCAATTTTTTACGTTATCCCATTTGTAATTTATGAATTTTGGCTCACTTGTTGTCACTGAATTTATCTTAATTTACATTAATATATAAATATATATTATATCCAGTGTGTCCCCGTGTCCTATATTTTTGAAAAAAATTGTGCCAGTGTGTCATGTCGTGTCCTATGTCTGTGTTGGTGGTTCTTAGGTTTGCACCATTCAAATTTATATGGACTAGTGGAATTCCTTCAAAAGTACCAAGTTCAGGCTTGGCCAGTGCAGGGGGAAGTCAACAACACTAGTTTTATGATATAAATGAGAAGACCCAATAAGTACCTCTCAGTGCGTGCTATGCTACAATGCTAGTGAGAATTTAAAACACTCGTTGATTCATTGCAAGTTTGCCTCGTATTTGTAGAGCAAGGTGTTTAATGAGTTTGGTATTGAAGGTTCCTTTCTGGGTCGAGCCAATGATCTTTTTAATTTGGAGTTGATATGCCATGGAAGGAACAAGCAGAGACATTAGTGAAGATGCATTCTTATGGCTGCTTCTTGAATGACCTGGTATGAGAGAAATTTGTAAGGCAAAAAGCTATCAACGGAAGCTATTTGGGAGAAGATTAAATTTTCAGCTACATCTTGGGCGTTTTTGTATCAATTGTTTGGAGATCTACCTCTTGTACTTGTTTTACTTGAGTTAGAATGACTGTATTGTTGGATGGGTCCAAATGCCTATGACTTTTTTGTTTACGGCATTGTTTTAGCTTTAGGGGACTGCTTGTCCCTATTTCTTGTCCCTCCTCTATTTTTCTTCTATAATATTTTTCGTTCTGATTAAAAAAAGTAGGAGTAAAAATAAAATACAAGAACTTCATGGTACCATACAGAGCAGTTTTGAAATATAAACAAAAAGGAGGAAAAACATTATAATATTGAATGTGGAAGGAGTGTTTTTTTAAGCTAACTGGAGATAACATTCTTAATTGAACACATCGAGGCAAAAAGAAGAGACTTACCATCACTTTCGCTCAATGTCTGCTTATGCCTATCGACAATTTGATTCAGTGAGAGCCTGCCGTGTTGAAGCAACCCGTAAAAAATCTCTTCATACTGCCGAAACCAAAACCAATACCAACCAATCAACAACCTGAATTCACTCCAACTCAAAACAGAAAACATCAATTAAAAAAGTCCAAACTCACTTCTTTACCGAGCTCCTCAGATACAATACCTAAAAATTTAGGAAACCTCATATGGTGGATGATGTTATCATACAACACCATGTACTGAGTTATAATCTTTGGTGCTTCTCCAAACCCACCTGCATTCATAGATATTAATAATATTCATCATAAGATTCTCTCTCCCTCTATCTAATTGCCAGGAATACATAGAATAAGGGGGTGACAAATAAACTATGAATCTTATGTTTTGTAGCAAATTAATTGCAACAGGATTATTCAATATAATATTCAAAGTTGTGGTTTTTTCATTTTTGGGGGTCCAACTATATCTATCTATGGTTTAGAGAAAGAAAATTGAAAACAAAATTACCTTCTTGTTGGATAGCAAATGCTTGAACGCAATTGTGTTGGATTAGTACGAGGAGAGAGTTAACGACATTCTGTTTGCCAAGCTCGGTGAATCGTATAATGTGAGCGAGTGGTAGAGTTCCTCTGCGAAGAAGACACTCACAAACTTTCTGTAGACATGTAAAGTCGAAGTTTTTCGTTAAATGTCGAGCAATTAATAAGAATCAGTTTAATTGCGGAGAATATTGATCAAAAGAAAACAATGTCTTGAAATCTTGAATAATGTCTTCGGCAGACTATCTTGTAACACCCCAAGACTTTTGAGACTGAGAAATTTAATTTTGGGAAAATTAAATTTAATTAAATTGGAGAATTTTAAAATTTGGGAATTTAAGTCCAAAAATAGAGAACGTTTCAAAGTATTCCGGATGATATTTTTGAGGGTACCATCGATCCCGGAAGGGTCGAGATAGTCAAAATGACTGTCATTGGGTCTTATTTCGGCTCCGGAATGCTTTTAAGTTGTTTTGACTTGAATTGAAGTCAACGAGTCATTTAAAGTGTGTATTAACATTTAAAACTGGGTTTGTTGTTTTAAAGGTTTATGAGGCTTACGGATGAAGCCATTTTCTCATTTGAGAGAAAGAGAGAAAAGCCCTAGAGAGAGAAGAAGAAGAGGAAGAAGAAGAAAGGAAGAGAGAGAGGAAGAAAAGCTTGGAGATTTCCGGCCCTACCGCGACATCGAGGATGATCCAACCTCTACAAACCTGAGGCAAGTGTTTAATCTTGCTAAATAGCTATTTGTGCATTTCATTTCATAAATTGTGAGGTAAAGAAATGGATTTTGGGGTATAAATGTCAAAACCTAGATTTTAGGTTTAAATCTTGAAATCAATGATTAAATATGGATTTAATGACATAGAATTGATTGGGATCAACTTTGGGTTGGTTAATGGGTTTAAAATCAAGATTTGATGAAGGAATGGGGGTTGGAATGAGAAATTTAGGGTTTAGAATTGGTGGGTTTTGAAGAAACGGATGAAACCATCAAAAATTGCAGGTCCGAATCGATTCGCCCCCTCAAGCGAATCGATTCGGTTTGGTAAAATTGGCAGGTCTGCATTGACCGAATCGATTCGGACCCCAAGCCGAATCGATTCGGCCTATTGCAGAAGCCCAGGTCTTGGGACCCGAATCGATTCGCCTTGGAGGCCGAATCGATTCGGAAACAGGGCATTTTGAGGTATTTTCTCCATAGTGAATTCAAACCCTTTTTGGTTGGGTTTATTGATTTGGGGCCTTCTCTTATGATGTAAGAGATATGTTCTTGGAGACACATAAGGAGTTTCTCACACATTAGAGTTTTGGGGACTCCTTAGGGTAATTTGGGAGAAATGTATCCATGTATGTATTTGGAGTTATGGATAGAGATTTTGGGGGAAAACCCTTTGGGATTGGGAATCCTAATTGTGGATTAAAAGTAAGTGTAGATGTGATGTGAGGCTAAGAACTCTTAGAGAGATCTTAGATTAGGGTATTCACAAAAGTGATCGAACCATAGTCGAAATCGAGGGAAATGAGATTATTTGATGATTGAAAGAATGAGCTTGAGGCTGATAGACTATTAGTTATATGTATACCGATAGTCAAAACGATTACTAGATTCTTTAATGTACTCTCAGATATAGATGAAATGCGTAGTGATGGATTCCTACGCAAACTCTTGGGTGATAGCTTGAATATGTAGGTATAAATATATACGTACGGTTTTGGGAGACTATTCATCATAGGAAAATGATTGAATATGTTTCAAGTATGGGATTAAATTCACATATCGAGGTAAATTAAAGGAATTGTGGTGACGGCTTGTATAATGAGGATTAAGTATACTTATAGCCGGGTATACATATATCTTATTCTTATGAACGAGAATTATATATATATATATATATATATATGGATTATGTGAATATATATGTATATTTATGTATCTATATAGATATGACTATATGGATATATTTATGTTGTGGTCATACATAATATGGATATTTAAACCGTATATGATGGTTTATTACTTGATCATATGATTGGATCATATGGATTATATATTATGCATGTAAATGATATATATACTTAATTGGTTAAGCATACCCCGCTCATGCTATCATTGGGAAGTTGCGAGCGTAGAGGGTGAGCATCCTGGCTAGAAAAGCAGGGTGTGGATATTCCCCAGGTCATAGTCGTCTCGTGTGTTACTATATGATATATATATTTATTTTGGGATGAGACGTGATGGGTATGTTTCGTCTCATTGCCGGTTTGGAGCTATGACCGCTTCCCGGGACGTCGTGTGCGTGAGTTTACCACGAGATGGGTGTCGTTTAGTCCCACCATGGTGGCCCCAGTTTTGCTACGTGAGTCGGGCACTGGGAAGATGATAGCATTGATGCAGTTTATCGGCGATATATATAGCCGGGTATATTATGTGCATGGCCTTGTACATCATATGTAGTATGTACACTTGGCTATTGGATTGATGATGATATATATATACGGTTAGAAATAAATACCTATATATATATATATATATATATATATATATATATATTTATATATATATCCTATAGATGAAAGGATATGGACTTTTATGAAGTACATCTTAGATGATTATGGTGTACTAGATTGATGGGGGTTGATGTATCGCACATAAGGTATTATTTCGGTTACATCATCCCAAGGATATTATTGGAGGTTTTTTTATTTTATCTTATTTGTTTTCTTTCTTTTCTTTTCTTTCTTTCTTTCTTTAGGAGTTATAGTTAGTAGTAATGGTAGTATTAACTTGTATGTTGAGGATTATGGATCTCTAGGATCGACATTGCCCAGGAGTAGTGTAACGAGGTGGTTCCTTGTTTGGATTTCGCTTTGTGAGACACCTCACGCACGAAACGCAGTGCCATGTCGGGATTTGAGAGAAGTAATTCCATAGGTGGCATCACGGATCTCTGGTCTTGACCTTGTCAGGAGTAGTGTAACGGGGCGGTTCCTTGTTTGGATTTCGCTTTGCGAGACTCCCCACGCACGAAACGTAGTACAATTTTGGGATTAGAGAGAAGTCTTGCCAATATTCCATGTGCATATTATTAAGTATATTAATTCTTACGTTTTTAGCCTATATAGGTATATATATATATGTATGTATATGTATAGGGGTAATGTTTTAGGAATTATGATAATTATAATTCATGAGATTATTAATCGAAATTCATTAAGCCTTTTATGGCATAATTGTTGTGATCATAATCTAATAGGATTAGAAATGGGTGGATCCTTAGATTATGACGGGAAGGTAGCTCTCGTGGATATAGGCTAGGCCTGATAAGTTAGGTTGTCCTAAAATAAATGGGGGTAATTTAACTAAAATTTGAGGACGCGAATAGGTGCGCGCCTTTAGATGAGAGGTGAGTTGGGGTTCCATGAGAGTGCGGTCTCACTTTAATTATGAAATTAAGTACACCGGTATTTATTATGCACGGTTAACACACTTGCTAAATATTTTACACATTCGGGGCTCTGACCCGTTTTCTTTTCTCTCCTCCTTGTATATATATATGTTACCACAGGTATCCTACCGCATGGATGCCGGATGACCTTCTATCCTGAGTCTTGGGAGCCGTGACAGGTGCGGACTGTTGCGGGATGTTTCATGTAGCCGCTTCCTACTTCTTTAAAAATTCTACGTAGGATTCATGTTGTATATCGGGTTTGTACCCAAGGGATATTTATACATATGTTTATATTCATTCCATTTCAGTTATTGTATTTGCTGTGATCCGACAGCTTATTCGGATCTACTTTTTGTAGTACATTCGGTTGTATTTAATTGGTTCATTTTATTTATTATAGTTCCTTCCTGCATCTCTCCTATTCATTAGTAGTTTTATAGTTTTGGGTTGTTGTATGTTGCAAGTTTTAATTTTTAACATCTCGCTTATATGATTTCGGGTAGTTAGTCCTACATTATATAGTACCGTCAGTTGATGTTTAGACTGGACCATCTGAAATTCCTAATTTAATATAGTATAGGGCTGGCCACCCGTTATTATTTTAAGCGGGGTGTTACAGATGGTATCAGAGCATCAGGTTCTAGAGTCCTTAGGATCTGTGCGCGTTCTGCATTCTTCCGTTAACGTTCTTGACATAAAGCCCTACAAATAGGACTGTTGTGTTCACTGCGTTGTTTCTTCTGTGAAGTGCATTCACTTGATTGGCGTTCTGGTAACAGTTGCTCTTGTTTCGTTTCAGACGTCGCCTAGATTTTGTCGTCTAGGAAAGGATAGGATTAGAAGTACAATACCCATAGTATATTTTGGGTACGCTTCAATCGGGGGTATTTGTCTTCCCCGGTTTTGGAGGAGTTATTGAGGAGATTTCTAGCAGTGGTTCGAGGTGATTTATCGGCAGTTGAGTAAGGAAGGAAATTTACTCGAATTGCGAATCTTGGTCCTAGTAAGGTAAACCCGAGGAGAGGCATGTAGCGTAGTCCTTGGGAGGTCTAGATTGAGAATCTGTTAACCTTAGTTAGGAAACCTAATGTTGGTGACTTTTACCGAGGTGAGGTTGGTGTAGTTGTCCCAATATTAGGAGTATCACCTTCTAAGATGAGGGAGAATGCCTTTGGAGACTAAGTTTCGTTGTGTAGAACTGAAGGAGTTTCCGACAGTTGCAATCGTGCCTTGCCCTTCAAGATGGTTAGGAAGGATTTTGAGGAAGATGTTTCTCTTGTGAAGAAATGGGCTTAGGGATAATGATTTTCCTGGAAGGAGTTGAGGACCCTGAGTTGAGATTCTAGGGTGAGGGGAAACCATTGGGTTATGGAATTGTAAGGTAGAATACCTTTCTTTGAGTTTAAGTTACGCTTTGTGCGATAGTGGGAACGTTACCGCTGGGGGGTATGGAATTTTTCCTAGAGAAGGAAGTGAGCAAGTGTGGCCTTGGTATGGCGTCTTGGGAGATGATACACCTTTTCGTAACGAAATAGTAGGGAAGTTTTAAAATCCCAATGAGGGAAGGATTTATTTTTATATAAAGGTGTTAATATGATGTATAGGAATTTCATAACTGAGAGGTTCAGAGTTTGGTAGATTTGTGACGAGCGGATAGTTTAGCTCATAGTTGTGCTAGTTTTGAGAACTAGATATTGGCTAGAGTATTGTATTGATTGAGGCCTTGTGTTTTAAACATAAGGTGTTTGTTTAGCGTGTCGAAAGACGCGGAATATATTTATATAGTATTGTTGCATAGGCCCTCGGGCAATATCTAAAAATATGTAAATCTTTCTTTTATAAAACCTTAACCCTGGTTCAACTAATCTCAATCCCCAACCTAGCTACACAGTAGTGTATTGGGAGGGTTCCTTGTTTGGATTTCGCTTGCGAGACCTCCCCCGCACGAAGGTGGCTAGCGTCGGGAATTGAGGAGAGTTCAACCAGTGGAAATTTTCAAACTTTTATATATTTAGTATATCGTTATAGATTTTATTACCGAGGGTTATCTTACAATTTTGAGGCTAATGGAGCCTGATTAAGATTTTACAAGTAGAAACTCGGGTACAGGGTGTATGGGCGCCCTGGGTAGCTAGTTGATTTTAGGGATCCGTAAGGATCTATATAGTTCGACGTGAGAACTAGAAAGGATCGGCATAGTGATCTTGAGGATTGATGTAAGGACTAGATGATATTGAGGTCCTAGGCATGTCTCAAATTTTGCGGACGAAATTTTTGTAAGGGGGGAAGATTGTAACACCCCAAGACTTTTGAGACTGAGAAATTTAATTTTGGGAAAATTAAATTTAATTAAATTGGAGAATTTTAAAATTTGGGAATTTAAGTCCAAAAATAGAGAACGTTTCAAAGTATTCCGGATGATATTTTTGAGGGTACCATCGATCCCGGAAGGGTCGAGATAGTCAAAATGACTGTCATTGGGTCTTATTTCGGCTCCGGAATGTTTTTGAGTTGTTTTGACTTGAATTGGAGTCAACGAGTCATTTAAAGTGTGTATTAACATTTAAAACTGGGTTTGTTGTTTTAAAGGTTTATGAGGCTTACGGATGAAGCCATTTTCTCATTTGAGAGAAAGAGAGAAAAGCCCTAGAGAGAGAAGAAGAAGAGGAAGAAGAAGAAAGGAAGAGAGAGAGGAAGAAAAGCTTGGAGATTTCCGGCCCTACCGCGACATCGAGGATGATCCAACCTCTACAAACCTGAGGCAAGTGTTTAATCTTGCTAAATAGCTATTTGTGTATTTCATTTCATAAATTGTGGGGTAAAGAAATGGATTTTTGGGTATAAATGTCAAAACCTAGATTTTAGGTTTAAATCTTGAAATCAATGATTAAATATGGATTTAATGACATAGAAATGATTGGGATCAACTTTGGGTTGGTTAATGGGTTTAAAATCATGATTTGATGAAGGAATGGGGGTTGGAATGAGAAATTTAGGGTTTAGAATTGGTGGGTTTTTTTGAAGAAACAGATGAAACCTTCAAAAATTGCAGGTCCGAATCGATTCGCCCCCTCAAGCGAATCGATTCGGTTTGGTAAAATTGGCAGGTCTGCATTGACCGAATCGATTCGGACCCCAAGCCGAATCGATTCGGCCTATTGCAGAAGCCCAGGTCTTGGGACCCGAATCGATTCGCCTTGGAGGCCGAATCGATTCGGAAACAGGGCATTTTGAGGTATTTTCTCCATAGAGAATTCAAACCCTTTTTTGTTGGGTTTATTGATTTGGGGCCTTCTCTTATGATGTAAGAGATATGTTCTTGGAGACACATAAGGAGTTTCTCACACATTAGAGTTTTGGGGACTCCTTAGGGTAATTTGGGAGAAATGTATCCATGTATGTATTTGGAGTTATGGATAGAGATTTTGGGGGAAAACCCTTTGGGATTGGGAATCCTAATTGTGGATTAAAAGTAAGTGTAGATGTGATGTGAGGCTAAGAACTCTTAGAGAGATCTTAGATTAGGGTATTCACAAAAGTGATCGAACCATAGTCGAAATCGAGGGAAATGAGATTATTTGATGATTGAAAGAATGAGCTTGAGGCTGATAGACTATTAGTTATATGTATACCGATAGTCAAAACGATTACTAGATTCTTTAATGTACTCTCAGATATAGATGAAATGCGTAGTGATGGATTCCTACGCAAACTCTTGGGTGATAGCTTGAATATGTAGGTATAAATATATACGTACGGTTTTGGGAGACTATTCATCATAGGAAAATGATTGAATATGTTTCAAGTATGGGATTAAATTCACATATCGAGGTAAATTAAAGGAATTGTGGTGAAGGCTTGTATAATGAGGATTAAGTATACTTATAGCCGGGTATACATATATCTTATTCTTATGATCGAGAATTATATATATATATATATATATATATATATATATATATATATATATATATATATGGATTATGTGAATATATATGTATATTTATGTATCTATATAGATATGACTATATGGATATATTTATGTTGTGGTCATACATAATATGGATATTTAAACCGTATATGATGGTTTATTACTTGATCATATGATTGGATCATATGGATTATATATTATGCATGTAAATGATATATATACTTAATTGGTTAAGCATACCCCGCTCATGCTATCATTGGGAAGTTGCGCGCGTAGAGGGTGAGCATCCTGGCTAGAAAAGCAGGGTGTGGATATTCCCCAGGTCATAGTCGTCCCGTGTGTTACTATATGATATATATGTTTATTTTGGGATGAGACGTGATGGGTATGTTTCGTCTCATTGCCGGTTTGGAGCTATGACCGCTTCCCGGGACGTCGTGTGCGTGAGTTTACCACGAGATGGGTGTCGTTTAGTCCCACCATGGTGGCCCCAGTTTTGCTACGTGAGTCGGGCACTGGGAAGATGATAGCATTGATGCAGTTTATCGGCGATATATATAGCCGGGTATATTATGTGCATGGCCTTGTACATCATATGTAGTATGTACACTTGGCTATTGGATTGATGATGATATATATATACGGTTAGAAATAAATACCTATATATATATATATATATATATATATATATTTATATATATATCCTATAGATGAAAGGATATAGACTTTTATGAAGTACATCTTAGATGATTATGGTGTACTAGATTGATGGGGGTTGATGTATCGCACATAAGGTATTATTTCGGTTACATCATCCCAAGGATATTATTGGAGGTTCTTTTATTTTATCTTATTTGTTTTCTTTCTTTTCTTTTCTTTCTTTCTTTCTTTAGGAGTTATAGTTAGTAGTAATGGTAGTATTAACTTGTATGTTGAGGATTATGGATCTCTAGGATCGACATTGCCCAGGAGTAGTGTAACGAGGTGGTTCCTTGTTTGGATTTCGCTTTGCGAGACACCTCACGCACGAAACGCAGTGCCATGTCGGGATTTGAGAGAAGTAATTCCATAGGTGGCATCACGGATCTCTGGTCTTGACCTTGTCAGGAGTAGTGTAACGGGGCGGTTCCTTGTTTGGATTTCGCTTTGTGAGACTCCCCACGCACGAAACGTAGTACAATTTTGGGATTAGAGAGAAGTCTTGCCAATATTCCATGTGCATATTATTAAGTATATTAATTCTTACGTTTTTAGCCTATATAGGTATATATATATATATGTATGTATATGTATAGGGGTAATGTTTTAGGAATTATGATAATTATAATTCATGAGATTATTAATCGAAATTCATTAAGCCTTTTATGGCATAATTGTTGTGATCATAATCTAATAGGATTAGAAATGGGTGGATCCTTAGATTATGACGGGAAGGTAGCTCTCGTGGATATAGGCTAGGCCTGATAAGTTAGGTTGTCCTAAAATAAATGGGGGTAATTTAACTAAAATTTGAGGACGCGAATAGGTGCGCGCCTTTAGATGAGAGGTGAGTTGGGGTTCCATGAGAGTGCGGTCTCACTTTAATTATGAAATTAAGTACACCGGTATTTATTATGCACGGTTAACACACTTGCTAAATATTTTACACATTCGGGGATCTGACCCGTTTTCTATTCTCTCCTCCTTGTATATATATATGTTACCACACGTATCCTACCGCATGGATGCCGAATGACCTTCTATCCTGAGTCTTGGGAGCCGTGATAGGTGCGGACTGTTGCGGGATGTTTCATGTAGCCACTTCCTACTTCTTTAAAAATTCTAGGTAGGATTCATGTTGTATATCGGGTTTGTACCCAAGGGATATTTATACATATGTTTATATTCATTCCATTTCAGTTATTGTATTTGCTGTGATCCGACAGCTTATTCGGATCTACTTTTTGTAGTACATTCGGTTGTATTTAATTGGTTCATTTTATTTATTATAGTTCCTTCCTGCATCTCTCCTATTCATTAGTAGTTTTATAGTGTTGGGTTGTTGTATGTTGCAAGTTTCAATTTTTAACATCTCGCTTATATGATTTCGGGTAGTTAGTCCTACATTATATAGTACCGTCAGTTGATGTTTAGACTGGACCATCTGAAATTCCTGATTTAATATAGTATAGGGCTGGCCACCCGTTATTATTTTAAGCGGGGTGTTACAGATGGTATCAGAGCATCAGGTTCTAGAGTCCTTAGGATCTGTGCGCGTTCTGCATTCTTCCGTTAACGTTCTTGACATAAAGCCCTACAAATAGGACTGTTGTGTTCACTGCGTTGTTTCTTCTGTGAAGTGCATTCACTTGATTGGCGTTCTGGTAACAGTTGCTCTTGTTTCGTTTCAGACGTCGCCTAGATTTTGTCGTCTAGGAAAGGATAGGATTAGAAGTACAATACCCATAGTATATTTTGGGTACGCTTCAATCGGGGGTATTTGTCTTCCCCAGTTTTGGAGGAGTTATTGAGGAGATTTCTAGCAGTGGTTCGAGGTGATTTATCGGCAGTTGAGTAAGGAAGGAAATTTACTCGAATTGCGAATCTTGGTCCTAGTAAGGTAAACCCGAGGAGAGGCATGTAGCGTAGTCCTTGGGAGGTCTAGATTGAGAATCTGTTAACCTTAGTTAGGAAACCTAATGTTGGTGACTTTTACCGAGGTGAGGTTGGTGTAGTTGTCCCAATATTAGGAGTATCACCTTCTAAGATGAGGGAGAATGCCTTTGGAGACTAAGTTTCGTTGTGTAGAACTGAAGGAGTTTCCGACAGTTGCAATCGTGCCTTGCCCTTCAAGATGGTTAGGAAGGATTTTGAGGAAGATGTTTCTCTTGTGAAGAAATGGGCTTAGGGATAATGATTTTCCTGGAAGGAGTTGAGGACCCTGAGTTGAGATTCTAGGGTGAGGGGAAACCATTGGGTTATGGAATTGTAAGGTAGAATACCTTTCTTTGAGTTTAAGTTACGCTTTGTGCGATAGTGGGAACGTTACCGCTGGGGGGTATGGAATTTTTCCTAGAGAAGGAAGTGAGCAAGTGTGGCCTTGGTATGGCGTCTTGGGAGATGATACACCTTTTCGTAACGAAATAGTAGGGAAGTTTTAAAATCCCAATGAGGGAAGGATTTATTTTTATATAAAGGTGTTAATATGATGTATAGGAATTTCATAACTGAGAGGTTCAGAGTTTGGTAGATTTGTGACGAGCGGATAGTTTAGCTCATAGTTGTGCTAGTTTTGAGAACTAGATATTGGCTAGAGTATTGTATTGATTGAGGCCTTGTGTTTTAAACATAAGGTGTTTGTTTAGCGTGTCGAAAGACGCGGAATATATTTATATAGTATTGTTGCATAGGCCCTCGGGCAATATCTAAAAATATGTAAATCTTTCTTTTATAAAACCTTAACCCTGGTTCAACTAATCTCAATCCCCGACCTAGCTACACAGTAGTGTATTGGGAGGGTTCCTTGTTTGGATTTCGCTTGCGAGACCTCCCCCGCACGAAGGTGGCTAGCGTCGGGAATTGAGGAGAGTTCAACCAGTGGAAATTTTCAAACTTTTATATATTTAGTATATCGTTATAGATTTTATTACCGAGGGTTATCTTACAATTTTGAGGCTAATGGAGCCTGATTAAGATTTTACAAGTAGAAACTCGGGTACAGGGTGTATGGGCGCCCTGGGTAGCTAGTTGATTTTAGGGATCCGTAAGGATCTATATAGTTCGACGTGAGAACTAGAAAGGATCGGCATAGTGATCTTGAGGATTGATGTAAGGACTAGATGATATTGAGGTCCTAGGCATGTCTCAAATTTTGCGGACGAAATTTTTGTAAGGGGGGAAGATTGTAACACCCCAAGACTTTTGAGACTGAGAAATTTAATTTTGGGAAAATTAAATTTAATTAAATTGGAGAATTTTAAAATTTGGGAATTTAAGTCCAAAAATAGAGAACGTTTCAAAGTATTCCGGATGATATTTTTGAGGGTACCATCGATCCCGGAAGGGTCGAGATAGTCAAAATGACTGTCATTGGGTCTTATTTCGGCTCCGGAATGTTTTTGAGTTGTTTTGACTTGAATTGGAGTCAACGAGTCATTTAAAGTGTGTATTAACATTTAAAACTGGGTTTGTTGTTTTAAAGGTTTATGAGGCTTACGGATGAAGCCATTTTCTCATTTGAGAGAAAGAGAGAAAAGCCCTAGAGAGAGAAGAAGAAGAGGAAGAAGAAGAAAGGAAGAGAGAGAGGAAGAAAAGCTTGGAGATTTCCGGCCCTACCGCGACATCGAGGATGATCCAACCTCTACAAACCTGAGGCAAGTGTTTAATCTTGCTAAATAGCTATTTGTGTATTTCATTGTAATACCCCGTATTTTTTACTATATTTATTTTGGGATTAATTAATTAAATTGCGTATTAATTGGAAATTAATCCGGGTTAAAATACTAATGAGATGCGAATTGGTATTTGATTATGTGCATATATGATTATATATGTACTTGGTATTATAAAATTTGTCGTGGGATTTATATACGGCATTTTAGAAATTTTGTTGAGACGCGTGGGACCGCCGCGTCACGGTATATTATTTTGTTAATAAAAGTGAATTTAAAATCTATTATCCGTATGGTCGTTTTGAGTGCGCCAACGCGTCCGGAAGGGTCGAGATAGTCAGAAAACACTAGCCGGGGGTATAGTTCGGGTCCCGGGGTATTTTTAGGCATAGTTGTCAAAATCGTCCGATTCGCGATTCGAATCGGACGATTCGATTCGATTCAGTACCAAAACGATTCGAATCAACCTTCGAATCTCAAATGTCTAAAGGATCGGACCGAATCGGCGATTCACGATTCGAATCTTCCGATTCGGGTCCGATTCGGTCCGATTCACGATTCGGTCCGATTCACTTTTTTTTTTTCTTTTTTTTTCGCGTTTTTTTTACATTAAATTAATATATAGGCTCTTTATAATATATATATATTTGTTTTATGTAGGGTGTTTTAAATTAATATGTAGGCTGTTTTATGAAATATTTTTGTTTTTTACATTTTTAAGCTTAAAATGGATGAGAACATGTACTACGGTTAATTTTTGTGATATATTTTGGTATATTATCATGTGCTATGATTAGTTTTTTGTCATATTACGCTTAATTACCAATTCTATAGTGTTAAATTCCATTTACATATGTTTTACTACGTTTTTATCGTTTGGTTCCGATTCGACCGATACGATTCACGATTCGATTCACGATTCGCGATTCGGGGGGTAAACGATTCACGATACGATTCGCGATTTGACAACTATGTTTTTAGGCCATACCGGCAACTTAAAGGGTATTTTAGTAATTTGGTATTTTTGGGTAATTAAAAGTAACGAAAATGAAGAGTTGTAATCTGATAAGGAATTGACCCAACCAACCCTTTATTAACCCCATAAGCTACGTAGGTTATCATTTAGTCTTCCAACTCTCCCAAAGAAAACCCTAGCCACCATAGCCATCTTTGGAAGAAGAAAGCTTGGAGAAGGAGAGAGAGAGAGGAATTCTGCAGAGATTCTTCACCAAATCAACACCAAATCCGAAATCAAACCAAGGCAAGTGATTTATTCCATTTAAATTTCAGAGAATGCTTCTTCCATGTTAGATTATTCATAAATTTTGTATGTTCTTTGAAGATAATGAAAAACCCATAAGATTGGAGTTATTAGTTTAAATTTTGGGATATAGGTTGCATGTAGAATGTTACTGGAAGATTATATTAAGAGAATTATCGACTTTTGTTATACCAAAAACGGATTTAAGATGAAGTTTATGAATGTTCTTGAGAAAAATCTGGAAACTAAGTTTTTAATGAAGATTGATCCATATGTAGCCTATAGTTGTTGAAATATTGATTTATGGACGTTAGTAATATTGTAGGATTGTTATATGACATTACTATAACGTTATATTTGAGAATCATACGTTATAAATAAGTTTTGGGACGTTTTCAAATCTGCAGAACGAAGCAGTCCGTAGCCATACCTGTTCGATCGATCGATCGACATTCATAAGTCGATCGATCGACTAGATCGATCGATCGATATTCATAGGTCGATCGATCGACCTTCCCAGAATGAGTAAAATTTTCCTTAATATGATTTTAATGGTGGAAACCCTCGGAGAATATGTTTGGAGACTTTGTGAATACCCTTAGCTTTAAGGAAGACCAGTAGGCATGATTATGAAGTGGGACTTTAATCAGAATGTAATTTGAAGAATTATTCTAAATAAATGAAATTCGTTATGTGAGTTAATATTTGGGTTAATAGTACAAATTTGAATAAGTTGATGAAATAAGGTTTGAGGCAGAAGTAAAGACCTTAGGTATAAAGATATTATGGGAACTTAGTAGTCTATTCGAGATAGGTTTTAAGTTTAAGGAACTACGACGTGAGACGTGTTGGTAATTTAACCTTATATTAACGGGAGACTTGAAATACATAAGTTTGGAATAATGGTATTATGATGTAGCTTATACCTTATTAAAATGGTGATATCTAAGATGTGTGAATGCTTAGTATATAATTTATGTGTATGACATACCTACCATACTTGCTATCACGGGGGAGGTTTGCGTTCGCTTAGGACCCTCTAATCCTTGTGTGCCTACGGGGGGGATATAGACTGGTACCTTGATGAACATAGGTCATTGAAAGACTTATTGTGATATTAATAAGTCCGCTGATCATGGGAGCGTAGGTATGTGCGTGACCCATGTGATGGTGACTGTGTTCGCCTCCATTATTTGTGATGTTGTTATCGGTAAACTATTCCTGAGAGATTCGGAATATGTAATCCTTATGTACGTGATGTACCGGGATGGATAGCAGAGTATGTGTGCACCATAGCTTAGATTGCGGGGTGCTTGTATCGTATATTTATGATGTGAAAAATATACATTAAATTAATGGAAATCCTCATGTTAATGTTGTAAAAATATTACGGTATTGTTTCGAAATATATAATGAGTTAGCTGATAGTTATATCAATGGCATAGTTATTAACTGAGTTTACGTTAAACCTCTATTAAATTACGAGCGTTGTTATGTTAAATTAACCGAGTAAGATGGGTAGAACCTTTGGTAGTCTAGCTAGTTACGTTGTCACTTAGCTAGTGGAAAGGGTAGTTATAGATGGGTACTTACGTTAGGAGTGCACAGTTAGTCGAGAGGTGAGAATTTAATGTGAGTGCACGTCCTAACATGTACTTTGCATTTAATGTTTTTAAAGCACTTGCAGGTTTTTAAAATGATTTCCACTTTCGGGCTCTGACCCATTTGCTTTCAAATATATTTTCTTGTAAAACCATTTTAGGTGCCCAGCCACAAGGACACCAAGCATAGGATCCTCATTCAGGTGACGAGCTGTAGCTGTTTGTGGAAGCTACAGGGACTTGCTTTTAGACGCCTCTCTCATTTGGATTCCAGTCTCAGCATCTATCAGTTGTAGGGCATGTTGCCCAATTCTATTAGACATCTTTTACATTTCAGTTTTCAGACTCTAGCATGTATTGCTCAGTATTCAGTTTTAGTTATTTATTTCAGTTTACTCATCAGTTGTGGGATTTGTATTGAGGAGTTTTTCCTCCAGAGTTTATTTACATTTTGTGATGGTTATTCGTCTTACTTCAGTATGGTGAATGGTGTTATTTAGTTAATCAGATTTAATAAAATTTGGCACTTACTTTTTAAATACTAGGTGGTTAGTAATAATAAAACGTTTTCGACAGTGATGCTATTAACTGAGCCAACTTGGCATTTTGAATTAATTTTATAAAGGAGTAGCTACCCGGTGTTTAATTAGTCGGGGTGTCACAGGTGGTATCAGAGCATCAGGTTCTAGTGTCCTTTAGGATCTGTACGGCTATTATGTTTCCGCTACGTTCCTTTGATATAGAGCCCTATATTTTAGGACTGTTGTACTCTTTTTGTGTGTACGTTTCGTTCTTCAGCTATTTTAAAGTTTATCTGTAGACTTATAAACTTTGTTCTTATTTCAGATGCCTCCACGACGTGCACGACGAGTTCCCAGGAATGCAGTGCCCGAACCCCAGCCCGCTCCAGTTCAGGGCATGTTGAGCGCCGCTGAGGTTGCAGCTATAGTAGCTCAAGCGGTGAATGCCGCGATTGCCGTTGTTCAGCAGGCACCGCCTCAGGCGCCGGTTGCCGCGCCAGCACAGGTTAATGCATTCCCGTCTGCTTGGGAGCGTGTACGCGACGCTTTTCAGAAAGCGCATCCGCCAGAGTTTGCAAGAAGCTCAGATGTGGTAGTCTCGAGCCAATGGAGGAAGGATATGCAGAGGCACTTGAGGATGCATGAGTGTTCTGATGTTCAGAAGCAGGTGCTAGCTACTTTCAAGCTAGTTGGATCTGCGCTGCAGTGGTGGGAGTCCATTACCACCGCGGAGGAGAGGGATACCCTCACGATTCAGGAGTTCTGGGTGCGGTTCGACCGCAAGTACTTTCCGTCCGCAGTTCATACCGAGATGAGGAGGAAGCTGATGAGTTTGAAGCAGGAGGGCAAGACAGTGGCCGAGTATGAGGCCGAGTTCACTAACCTGTTGAATATCGTTCCAGACGAGATTCCAACAGAGAAGAAGAAGATAGAGAAGTTCACTGATGGGTTGAATTGGAGGATCCGTCAGCATCTGCTAGGGAACCTATCGTTGGCCACGTATTCTGATGTGGTTAACGCTGCACTATTGCACTGCCAGGACCACCGTTTTCATATGGCCGAGGGCAAGCGGTCAGGGGAGTCTAGCCATCAGGGCAGGACGGGAGGACATGGTGCCAGCGGGGCACAGACCGGTCAGGGGCAGAGACAGACTGAGCAGGGTACCCAGCAGGGGGATAATAAGAGGTTCCGGTCAGGGAACTACAGGCAGGGACAGGGAGGTTTCCGTCAGGGCCATCAGGGTCCAAACGGCCATCAGGGCCAACAGGGACAGAATGGGCAACAGTTTCATCAGGGCCAGCAGGGCCAAGGGAGGAATGGTAACGGGCACCAGGGCCGGGGACAGCAGGGGCAGAGGGGAGGGAATTTCCCAGGGAAGTGCTTTACTTGTGGCAAGACTGGCCATAAGAAGCAGGATTGTCCTGATAAGGGCAGGGCCCCACAGCAGCAGCAGGGTGCTCGCCAGGAGCCACAGAGACTTATGTTTCCCGCCGCTCTTCCCGCACCGCCACAGATGGCAGCATTGCCACCCATCCCAGCAGTCCCAGCTCAGCAGGGGCAGCTACAGTATGGACGTGTCTACAACGTTCACCAGGCTGCAGTTCCACAGGCACCGCCCGCGATCGAGGGTACGTTTCCTATCCATGGCACTATGGGTCGGGTGTTACTTGATACGGATGCTACACACTGTTTTATTGCTACACACTTCGCGAAAGCTTTAGGATTGTTAGCTACGGCAGAGAGCACAGTGACGTGTGTCGACTCACCATTAGGGAGTGGGTCACTTATTTTCTTTATATGCCGGGGAGTGGGGGTAGAGGTTGGTGGTTTGGTATTACCTGCGGACATGTTAGTGTTAGACATGCATGTTCACGATGTGATCATCGGTATGGATTGGCTCGTAGCATATAGGGCCATGATTGACTGCTTCAGCGGGAGCATTGTTTTTGCCATTCCGGGGCAAGAGATGTTTGTAGTGGCGATGCCTCGCCCAGAGGGAGGATCGACCGCTCATCTGTATTACATAGAGGAGGATACCTCTAAGGAGGTTGTGATTCCTTTGGATTCGATCCCGGTTGTCAGGGAGTATTCAGATGTGTTTCAGGAGATACCAGGCTTACCACCCAGTCGAGAGATAGACTTCGTTATTGACTTGCTACCGGGTACGAGACCTATAGCACGTGCACCGTACCGTATGACTCCAGCTGAGATGCGAGAGCTACGGGATCAGATAGAGCAGCTGTTAGGGCAGGGCTTTATTCGTAGGAGTACCTCACCTTGGGGCGCTCCAGTTTTGTTTGTGAAGAAGAGGGACGGTTCACTGAGGTTGTGTGTGGACTACCGAGAGTTGAATAAGGTCACGATACGGAATAAGTATCCGTTGCCTCGAATCGATGACTTATTCGACCAGTTGAGAGGAGCTTCTTTCTTCTCGAAGATTGACTTGAGGTCGGGATACCATCAGTTGCGTATCAGGGAGGAGGATGTCTCGAAGACTGCGTTCTTGTCGAGATATGGTTCTTACGAGTTTCGGGTTATGCCTTTCGGCTTGACCAACGCTCCAGCTGTGTTTATGGACTTGATGAACAGGGTGTTCAGAGATTTCCTAGATCAGTTTGTCATTGTCTTCATTGATGACATTCTGGTTTACTCTCAGACAGAGGAGGAGCACGCCGAACATTTGAGGCAGGTTTTGCAGACACTTCGTCAGAACGAGCTGTATGCAAAATATGAGAAGTGCGGGTTTTGGCTGAAGGAGGTCCAGTTCTTGGGTCACATTATTTCCGACCAGGGAATATCTGTCGATCCGGGGAAGGTGTCAGCGGTGAGGGAGTGGGGACAGCCCACGACACCAACAGAGATTCGTAGTTTCTTGGGCTTAGCAGGATACTACAGGAGGTTTATTCGGGGTTTCTCGGAGATAGCAGGTCCTTTGACACATCTTACTCGTAAGGGTGTGCCATATATCTGGAGTGATGCCTGTCAGTTGGCATTCGATGAATTGAAGGACAAATTGACCTCAGCACCTGTGTTAGCATTGCCGAGACCGGGAGTTGAGTATTTGGTTTACACCGATGCGTCTTTGCAAGGGCTTGGAGGTGTTTTGCAGCAGGAGAGACAGGCCATAGCTTATGCTTCCCCTAAGCTTAAGCCTCATGAGAAGAATTACCCCACACATGATTTGGAGTTGGCGGCAGTGGTATTTGCCTTACGGATTTGGAGGCACTATCTTTTGGGGGAGAAGTTTCAGCTGTTCACGGACCACAAGTCCCTACAGTATCTGTTCACGCAGAAAGAGTTGAATATGCGGCAGCGTAGGTGGCTTGAATTTGTGAAGGACTACCAGTTCGACATCCAGTACCACCCGGGTAAGGCTAACGTGGTAGCAGACGCGTTGAGCCGCAGGCCAGCAGAGGAGGTGGCAGAGGTGTGGAGAGCTAAGTGGAAGGAATTGGGACACCAGGATGCAGTGGCCCGATCTTTCATATCTGTGATGACCGTTACACCGCAGATTGTCACGAAGGTAGTACGGGCGCAGACCGATGACTCGTTCTGTCAGGAGCAGATAGTTCGATTACTAGCAGAGGGAGCCGAGTCCTATACCGTTAGCTCAGACGGGGGATTGCGCTTCAATGGGAGGTTGGTAGTTCCGGAAGGGGAAGAATTGCGGCACGATGTTATGGCTGAGTCGCACGGCTCACGGTTCGCGGTACATCCCGGAGGGGACAAAATGTACCAAGACATGAGACGGCAATATTGGTGGAGCGGTATGAAGAAAGATATCGCTGAGTTTGTCTCGAAATGCGCCACTTGTCAGCTTGTAAAAGTGGACCATCAGAGACCAGCAGGATTGCTACAGCCGTTGGAGGTTCCGGTGTGGATGTGGGAGAGCATATCCATGGATTTTGTCACGGGGTTGCCTACGTCGCAGAGGGGTCACGACTCCGTTTGGGTAATTGTGGACCGGTTGTCCAAGGTCGCTCACTTCTTACCCGTAAGGACTGACTACACTACGGGACAGTATGCCCAGCTTTTCATTTCAGAGATTGTGAGACTTCACGGTGTGCCCCTGAATATCGTGTCTGACAGAGACAAGATATTTGTTTCGAGGTTTTGGGAGAGTTTCCAGGAGGCAATGGGCACGGAATTGCGGTTGAGTACAGCTTATCATCCGCAGACCGATGGGCAGACAGAGCGCACCAACCAGATGTTGGAGGACATGCTACGCATGTGCATTATTGACTTCGGGGGTGGATGGGAGCAGTACCTTCCACTGGTGGAGTTTGCTTACAACAACTCCTATCAGTTTACGATTGGCATGGCTCCGTTTGAGGCATTGTACGGTAGGCCTTGTCGTTCCCCAGCATGTTGGTTGGAGGTGGGGGACAACAAACTACTTGGGCCGGAAGTGATTCAGGATACTTCGGCAAGGATTGAGTTGATTCGGAGTCGCATTCGGGTAGCTCAAGACAGGCAGAAGAGTTATGCTGATGCGAAGAGATTTTTCAGGGAGTTCCAAGTGGGGGACCAGGTTTTGCTCAGGGTATCTCCGATGAAGGGGATTATGCGATTCGGGAAGAAGGGGAAGTTGGCACCGAGGTATGTGGGGCCGTTTCCTATTATTGAGCGGATAGGACCGGTTGCATATAGACTTTGACTACCGGAGCACTTGCATCGGATTCACGACGTGTTCCATATTTCCTCGCTGAGGAAATACCTTAGGGACAATTTGGCTCATTCTCACATTGCTGTGGAGGACATCGATCTCCAGCCGGATAGCTCTTACGAGGAGGGGCCAATTGCTATTTTGGACCGAAGCGAGAGGAAACTGCGGTCAAAGATAGTCCCGTTAGTGCGTGTTCAGTGGCGACATCACAATGTCGAGGAGTCCACATGGGAGCGCGAGGATGAGATGCGCGAGCGTTATCCAGAACTGTTTTTAGCAGGTACTTTCTAGTTTCGAATTTCGGGACGAAATTCTGTTATTAGGGGGGAAGTATGTAATACCCCGTATTTTTGACTATATTTTTTTTGGGATTAATTAATTAAATTGCGTATTAATTGGAAATTAATCCGGGTTAAAATACTAATGAGATGCGAATTGGTATTTGATTATGTGCATATATGATTATATATGTACTTGGTATTATAAAATTTGTCGTGGGATTTATATACGGCATTTTAGAAATTTTGTTGAGACGCGTGGGACCGCCGCGTCACGGTATATTATTTTGTTAATAAAAGTGAATTTAAAATCTATTATCCGTATGGTCGTTTTGAGTGCGCCAACGCGTCCGGAAGGGTCGAGATAGTCAGAAAACACTAGCCGGGGGTATAGTTCGGGTCCCGGGGTATTTTTAGGCCATACCGGCAACTTAAAGGGTATTTTAGTAATTTGGTATTTTTGGGTAATTAAAAGTGACGAAAATGAAGAGTTGTAATCTGATAAGGAATTGACCCAACCAACCCTTTATTAACCCCATAAGCTACGTAGGTTATCATTTAGTCTTCCAACTCTCCCAAAGAAAACCCTAGCCACCATAGCCATCTTTGGAAGAAGAAAGCTTGGAGAAGGAGAGAGAGAGAGGAATTCTGCAGAGATTCTTCACCAAATCAACACCAAATCCGAAATCAAACCAAGGCAAGTGATTTATTCCATTTAAATTTCAGAGAATGCTTCTTCCATGTTAGATTATTCATAAATTTTGTATGTTCTTTGAAGATAATGAAAAACCCATAAGATTGGAGTTATTAGTTTAAATTTTGGGATATAGGTTGCATGTAGAATGTTACTGGAAGATTATATTAAGAGAATTATCGACTTTTGTTATACCAAAAACGGATTTAAGATGAAGTTTATGAATGTTCTTGAGAAAAATCTGGAAACTAAGTTTTTAATGAAGATTGATCCATATGTAGCCTATAGTTGTTGAAATATTGATTTATGGACGTTAGTAATATTGTAGGATTGTTATATGACATTACTATAACGTTATATTTGAGAATCATACGTTATAAATAAGTTTTGGGACGTTTTCAAATCTGCAGAACGAAGCAGTCCGTAGCCATACCTGTTCGATCGATCGATCGACATTCATAAGTCGATCGATCGACTAGATCGATCGATCGATATTCATAGGTCGATCGATCGACCTTCCCAGAATGAGTAAAATTTTCCTTAATATGATTTTAATGGTGGAAACCCTCGGAGAATATGTTTGGAGACTTTGTGAATACCCTTAGCTTTAAGGAAGACCAGTAGGCATGATTATGAAGTGGGACTTTAATCAGAATGTAATTTGAGGAATTATTCTAAATAAATGAAATTCGTTATGTGAGTTAATATTTGGGTTAATAGTACAAATTTGAATAAGTTGATGAAATAAGGTTTGGGGCAGAAGTAAAGACCTTATGTATAAAGATATTATGGGAACTTAGTAGTCTATTCGAGATAGGTTTTAAGTTTAAGGAACTACGACGTGAGACGTGTTGGTAATTTAACCTTATATTAACGGGAGACTTGAAATACATAAGTTTGGAATAATGGTATTATGATGTAGCTTATACCTTATTAAAATGGTGATATCTAAGATGTGTGAATGCTTAGTATATAATTTATGTGTATGACATACCTACCATACTTGCTATCACGGGGGAGGTTTGCGTTCGCTTAGGACCCTCTAATCCTTGTGTGCCTACGGGGGGGATATAGACTGGTACCTTGATGAACATAGGTCATTGAAAGACTTATTGTGATATTAATAAGTCCGCTGATCATGGGAGCGTAGGTATGTGCGTGACCCATGTGATGGTGACTGTGTTCGCCTCCATTATTTGTGATGTTGTTATCGGTAAACTATTCCTGAGAGATTCGGAATATGTAATCCTTATGTACGTGATGTACCGGGATGGATAGCAGAGTATGTGTGCACCATAGCTTAGATTGCGGGGTGCTTGTATCGTATATTTATGATGTGAAAAATATACATTAAATTAATGGAAATCCTCATGTTAATGTTGTAAAAATATTACGGTATTGTTTCGAAATATATAATGAGTTAGCTGATAGTTATATCAATGGCATAGTTATTAACTGAGTTTACGTTAAACCTCTATTAAATTACGAGCGTTGTTATGTTAAATTAACCGAGTAAGATGGGTAGAACCTTTGGTAGTCTAGCTAGTTACGTTGTCACTTAGCTAGTGGAAAGGGTAGTTATAGATGGGTACTTACGTTAGGAGTGCACAGTTAGTCGAGAGGTGAGAATTTAATGTGAGTGCACGTCCTAACATGTACTTTGCATTTAATGTTTTTAAAGCACTTGCAGGTTTTTAAAATGATTTCCACTTTCGGGCTCTGACCCATTTGCTTTCAAATATATTTTCTTGTAAAACCATTTTAGGTGCCCAGCCACAAGGACACCAAGCATAGGATCCTCATTCAGGTGACGAGCTGTAGCTGTTTGTGGAAGCTACAGGGACTTGCTTTTAGACGCCTCTCTCATTTGGATTCCAGTCTCAGCATCTATCAGTTGTAGGGCATGTTGCCCAATTCTATTAGACATCTTTTACATTTCAGTTTTCAGACTCTAGCATGTATTGCTCAGTATTCAGTTTTAGTTATTTATTTCAGTTTACTCATCAGTTGTGGGATTTGTATTGAGGAGTTTTTCCTCCAGAGTTTATTTACATTTTGTGATGGTTATTCGTTTTACTTCAGTATGGTGAATGGTGTTATTTAGTTAATCAGATTTAATAAAATTTGGCACTTACTTTTTAAATACTAGGTGGTTAGTAATAATAAAACGTTTTCGACAGTGATGCTATTAACTGAGCCAACTTGGCATTTTGAATTAATTTTATAAAGGAGTAGCTACCCGGTGTTTAATTAGTCGAGGTGTCACATTCATTTCATAAATTGTGGGGTAAAGAAATGGATTTTTGGGTATAAATGTCAAAACCTAGATTTTAGGTTTAAATCTTGAAATCAATGATTAAATATGGATTTAATGACATAGAAATGATTGGGATCAACTTTGGGATGGTTAATGGGTTTAAAATCATGATTTGATGAAGGAATGGGGGTTGGAATGAGAAATTTAGGGTTTAGAATTCGTGGGTTTTGAAGAAACAGATGAAACCTTCAAAAATTGCAGGTCCGAATCGATTCGCCCCCTCAAGCGAATCGATTCGGTTTGGTAAAATTGGCAGGTCTGCATTGACCGAATCGATTCGGACCCCAAGCCGAATCGATTCGGCCTATTGCAGAAGCCCAGGTCTTGGGACCCGAATCGATTCGCCTTGGAGGCCGAATCGATTCGGAAACAGGGCATTTTGAGGTATTTTCTCCATAGTGAATTCAAACCCTTTTTGGTTGGGTTTATTGATTTGGGGCCTTCTCTTATGATGTAAGAGATATGTTCTTGGAGACACATAAGGAGTTTCTCACACATTAGAGTTTTGGGGACTCCTTAGGGTAATTTGGGAGAAATGTATCCATGTATGTATTTGGAGTTATGGATAGAGATTTTGGGGGAAAACCCTTTGGGATTGGGAATCCTAATTGTGGATTAAAAGTAAGTGTAGATGTGATGTGAGGCTAAGAACTCTTAGAGAGATCTTAGATTAGGGTATTCACAAAAGTGATCGAACCATAGTCGAAATCGAGGGAAATGAGATTATTTGATGATTGAAAGAATGAGCTTGAGGCTGATAGACTATTAGTTATATGTATACCGATAGTCAAAACGATTACTAGATTCTTTAATGTACTCTCAGATATAGATGAAATGCGTAGTGATGGATTCCTACGCAAACTCTTGGGTGATAGCTTGAATATGTAGGTATAAATATATACGTACGGTTTTGGGAGACTATTCATCATAGGAAAATGATTGAATATGTTTCAAGTATGGGATTAAATTCACATATCGAGGTAAATTAAAGGAATTGTGGTGACGGCTTGTATAATGAGGATTAAGTATACTTATAGCCGGGTATACATATATCTTATTCTTATGAACGAGAATTATATATATATATATATATATATATGGATTATGTGAATATATATGTATATTTATGTATCTATATAGATATGACTATATGGATATATTTATGTTGTGGTCATACATAATATGGATATTTAAACCGTATATGATGGTTTATTACTTGATCATATGATTGGATCATATGGATTATATATTATGCATGTAAATGATATATATACTTAATTGGTTAAGCATACCCCGCTCATGCTATCATTGGGAAGTTGCGAGCGTAGAGGGTGAGCATCCTGGCTAGAAAAGCAGGGTGTGGATATTCCCCAGGTCATAGTCGTCTCGTGTGTTACTATATGATATATATATTTATTTTGGGATGAGACGTGATGGGTATGTTTCGTCTCATTGCCGGTTTGGAGCTATGACCGCTTCCCGGGACGTCGTGTGCGTGAGTTTACCACGAGATGGGTGTCGTTTAGTCCCACCATGGTGGCCCCAGTTTTGCTACGTGAGCCGGGCACTGGGAAGATGATAGCATTGATGCAGTTTATCGGCGATATATATAGCCGGGTATATTATGTGCATGGCCTTGTACATCATATGTAGTATGTACACTTGGCTATTGGATTGATGATGATATATATATACGGTTGAAAATAAATACCTATATATATATATATATATATATATATATATATTTATATATATATCCTATAGATGAAAGGATATGGACTTTTATGAAGTACATCTTAGATGATTATGGTGTACTAGATTGATGGGGGTTGATGTATCGCACATAAGGTATTATTTCGGTTACATCATCCCAAGGATATTATTGGAGGTTCTTTTATTCTATCTTATTTGTTTTCTTTCTTTTCTTTTCTTTCTTTCTTTCTTTAGGAGTTATAGTTAGTAGTAATGGTAGTATTAACTTGTATGTTGAGGATTATGGATCTCTAGGATCGACATTGCCCAGGAGTAGTGTAACGAGGTGGTTCCTTGTTTGGATTTCGCTTTGCGAGACACCTCACGCACGAAACGCAGTGCCATGTCGGGATTTGAGAGAAGTAATTCCATAGGTGGCATCACGGATCTCTGGTCTTGACCTTGTCAGGAGTAGTGTAACGGGGCGGTTCCTTGTTTGGATTTCGCTTTGCGAGACTCCCCAAGCACGAAACGTAGTACAATTTTGGGATTAGAGAGAAGTCTTGCCAATATTCCATGTGCATATTATTAAGTATATTAATTCTTACGTTTTTAGCCTATATAGGTATATATATATATATATATGTATGTATATGTATAGGGGTAATGTTTTAGGAATTATGATAATTATAATTCATGAGATTATTAATCGAAATTCATTAAGCCTTTTATGGCATAATTGTTGTGATCATAATCTAATAGGATTAGAAATGGGTGGATCCTTAGATTATGACGGGAAGGTAGCTCTCGTGGATATAGGCTAGGCCTGATAAGTTAGGTTGTCCTAAAATAAATGGGGGTAATTTAACTAAAATTTGAGGACGTGAATAGGTGCGCGCCTTTAGATGAGAGGTGAGTTGGGGTTCCATGAGAGTGCGGTCTCACTTTAATTATGAAATTAAGTACACCGGTATTTATTATGCACGGTTAACACACTTGCTAAATATTTTACACATTCGGGGCTCTGACCCGTTTTCTTTTCTCTCCTCCTTGTATATATATATGTTACCACAGGTATCCTACCGCATGGATGCCGGATGACCTTCTATCCTGAGTCTTGGGAGCCGTGACAGGTGCGGACTGTTGCGGGATGTTTCATGTAGCCGCTTCCTACTTCTTTAAAAATTCTAGGTAGGATTCATGTTGTATATCGGGTTTGTACCCAAGGGATATTTATACATATGTTTATATTCATTCCATTTCAGTTATTGTATTTGCTGTGATCCGACAGCTTATTCGGATCTACTTTTTGTAGTACATTCGGTTGTATTTAATTGGTTCATTTTATTTATTATAGTTCCTTCCTGCATCTCTCCTATTCATTAGTAGTTTTATAGTGTTGGGTTGTTGTATGTTGCAAGTTTTAATTTTTAACATCTCGCTTATATGATTTCGGGTAGTTAGTCCTACATTATATAGTACCGTCAGTTGATGTTTAGACTGGACCATCTGAAATTCCTGATTTAATATAGTATAGGGCTGGCCACCCGGTATTATTTTAAGCAAGGTGTTACATATCTAAAATACGAATATATAGAATTTTTAATTTCTTTTCATTTTGTACCTTTTCTCAACAATCAAACAGTGTACAAGGGCTTATAAGTTTATTTATATACGAGAGAGAGAGAGAGAGAGAGAGAGAGAGAGTATTACAGCAACGATATCTCCAAAGTAAGAGGAGATAAGATATACGCCAAGCTTGATGCCGTGCTGTGACACCATGTTCTGCTGCTGCTGCTCCTCCTGTTTCTCCCCGTCAAATCTGCATGAACAAATAAAGAAAAAGAACATGTCATGTCAACGAACAAAGAAAAGCACAAGGGCGTGTTTATTTACAAAGTTAGAAAATGATTCAATCTATATATCATTTTTTAAAGTTTTCCATGGAAAATCAATTCTTTTGGGGGGTAGATAGAATGTGATCCATTGAAAATGATTAAACTGTGAAGCACTTGTCATATTTATAACTATCGTTTTCATAATATGTAATTCAAATCAAGCACCAGAAAATTAAAAAATGAAATAAAATAAGTATTTTCCATGAAAAAGAAAAATCAATGCCAATCAAACAACCTGAGCGTTTATACTTATTCCCATTCCATTCTAGGAATTCAGCCAATGTTAATAAAAATCACCAGTATTATATTTCCAACAGAAGGAATAACACACTCTGAAGGCACACTGTCCTATATATACAGCAAAGAAGAACCAACACCTGAGAAGAGATTGTTTTAGTAAATTAACATTGCCACAAAATCAAACACTAACATCAATACAAGAATAGCTAATATACAAGGGTGAAAATTCTTGAAAAGAATGAAGGTAAACTGCAGTTTGACCAATTCTCTGATCATTATCAATTCCATTCAACGTGTCTTAACACCTTTTACTTGCTTCCTTCTTATATTTTTCATTTCAACTTTGGTAGTCCCGGTGTTTTGGACACTAGCTTTTTGTATGGATATCAAATAATAGCAACTAAATGGGGTTTATCAAAGAAATTGGCCATTTATAAAGGATATAGCTATTCATAGAGGGCATAGCTATGATTCCAACTTTGAGCTTAAATAAAGTCTCTTCCATAGCTTAAAGCAACAAATTAATACATTATAGGCTTGGAAGAATCAATGAGGGAGGAGGGAAATTGCGAGATTATGCAACAAGAGAACAGAGAAAGATCTCTAGGTAGTTATTCTATGAAAGGGAAATTTATTTCTTTCAAATCATATTGGTATCTCTTGAACTCTTATTTAGTATTCATATAACTACAACATAGGGCTTAGCAAACTGAGAGGAAGGATGAGATTAATGCAGATAATTCTGATCCCTGATAAGAACATATCTCCTCCATCACAAATGAAGAATCATGTTTTCCTTTTGGGGTTGTCCCCAATCAAGAGTCTTTGTTTCTAAAAATAGTATATAAAATGATTACCTGCACGTATATTATGTGATGTCGATGTAATGCTTTAATAAACTTGTTGAAAAGGAAAAGAAAAGCGAAAAAAAAGGTTTTCTTAAAATTTGTGAATTTTAAACGGGGACTCTTAATTTAGGACGGAGGATTCTTAAAAAGAAGATATGAAAACCATACATCAAGAAATTATATAACAATGGTGATAGTTTAATATTCACATTGTATCACCTACTTTACAAACTACCACAAATAAACTGCAAGAAGAGAAGCAAGCAAGTTTAATTAGCAGAAGAGGCATTTACATCATGCAAAACAACCTCAACATATTGATTTGGCATATCAAATTGCATTCTGCTGTCATTCTACACAGAAAACTAATATACAATAATAAACACTGCATATATCAATTTTCAAAACAGCACAAAAATTACCAAAATATGTTGATGTGCATATTTGAATTCATACACATACCCGTGTGTGTGTGTGTGTGTGTGTGTGTGTGTGTGTGTGTGTAAAATATGGTGGGGAACAACTCTAAACTGCAAAATCTTCTCAAAAAGAATAATTAATATGTCAAGAATGCCACAAAATAGTAAATTGCTACAAAAATCTACAAGACTACATGAACACCCTGACCTTTTTTTCCCCCTTATCCAAACCATATCCACCAATGTCCTGTTTAACAGCCTCTTTTATCTTCTCTGTAGGGAGCTTCAACCATTTCTTTTATAGATATTTTCAACCATATTGCCTCATTCATCACATCCTTTCCCGATAGTACCATTGTGTGTGAGTTGTAACCCTTTACGGTTCTCTTTTTTGTAGTTCTTCAAAAAATAGCCATTTCTTTATTGAATCAAAAATACATATACAATCCATTTTGATATCTTAATCTCTATTATTACCATGAACTCTCTGCCTCTGCATTTCTCGTGTATAGTTATTTCCTCCATCAGCGCAAAGATTTTATGTTTAATCTTTAGAGAGATTTCACCTTGTAAGTCCCAGTCTCATTATGAATAATCTAGTTTTGCACCCAATTGTTTGACCCAAACCTGTTAATACTAAACTCAAAGCAACTAATTTGGTCTCATTTAATTTGTAAAAGAATTTTCGTCCCCACATATATCTTTTTGGGTGAACAGTGAATATATTAACAGCAAGGAAACTGCCCAAACATTTGCAATGAATCCAAACAAATACTAGACAAGACTATAGTCCAAACACAAAGTCCAGAACATTGAAAAACAAACCCAACTAAAGACAAAGCCACACAACTTTAGCCCAACTAAAACCAAAACCAAACACAACTACAGCACAACTCAGCCCAGGACAACACACACCCTACAAAAGATCCACGAGTTTAAATCAACCATCGTGTAAACATCACTAAGGCAGGATATGACACACATATATCACAGCTGGATCAGCCAATGAAATTGAGCCATCCAACCCACTTTCGGCCACCATCCTCAACAACATCAAAACAACGAAAGATCTCATACCACATTTCCATCACAGGCAGAAAAGAGAGAGACTCCATGACTTGAACCCAAACTTTCACAGAGAAAACCCACAAGATCAACCAAGCCATCCAGCAAAACATTATATAGATCCAAAGGAAAACTACTTTCAAACTCTCCAAGGCAAGAAGGCCAAACAAAGAGACCCATTCAAACAAATAGAGATGAAAAGTTCAAAACAGCAAATATTGATTTCCATCAACACCAAGAAGATCAAAAGAGTAACAGCCATGGAATCTAGGCTCTCCAAGACGACATGCACCTCTCAGATCACAAACTCAGACCAGCTTCTAAGGCGAGAAGATCAAAAGACCCATTCAAACCTCAGGAGGAGAGAAGATCCAACCAGAGGACAAGAAACATCAGCAACCACAAGAAGACTCGGGGGCAGAGGAGATCCATCAGCAACCCCAAGAAGACATAGAAAATACCAATCACAGCTATCAAAGCCACAAAAACATGCATGCAGGCATGAACCAGGGGACTCTCAGTAGAAAACCAGCAAAGAAGGAACAACTAGACTAGACTGCTCTCTCCTCTATATTCCACAAATGGTATAAAATTATATCTCAGCACTAGATAGTTAGTAAATTTACAGTAATCCCACAAGACTTGATAAGCTCCCAATTTTCTCTGTTTCTCTTTATCTTTACTCCAGAACATGGTCTGCATGTAACATCTTGGACAAATTTTTCCACTTTTTTTATTGAACTATTATCCCCATATTTGTGCTTAAAGATTCTGTTATTTCTTTCACCCCACACACAGTACGCTGTAATAGCTAAGGCAATCTTTAAAATGTTGCTGCTAAAACTATCGTCTTTGGTAGCTAGCCAAGATACCTCTTCATCAAAATTTCTTGCCCCTCTGTATATACCACATAATTGTAGAGCATGGTTCCACACTTGCTTTGAGACTTCGCACCCAAAGAAAAGGTGTTCTTTGGTCTCTGTAAAATTTATACACAGCACACAATGATCTTCATTCATAGTTCCCCAACTTTTTAATCGATCTCTAGACCATAGTTTATTAAGACATATGATCCTAATAGAATAGCACACTTAGGGACTCTCCATTTGAACCACAAAACATTATACCAGTGAACCATTTGTTTTCTATTATTTCTAAGAGCATTATAGGTGTCCCACTGTTATAAATTCCATTCCCAGCAACATTCCAAGATACCCAATCATTAATTTCTTCTTGTGGCATCACATTAGTTCTAGCCATGTCCACAAGATCACTAGTTTTAAAAATTAGGAAAATTCCATCTTCCATCCACAACATAATCACTAGCTTTAGCCTTCTCATTACTAGCAACATCATACACAATTCTTCTACCATGATGATCAATTGAAGGTCCCCTCTCATGCCAATTATCCTCTGCATATATGGTTTTTAATCACCTTCCTAGCATCAGGCCCCAGTATACCGAACTTTTTTCCAAGTCCATGAGAAATCACTCCCTACTTTAGCAGTCCATTAAGTTTCACTTTTTATGACCACCGAATGGATCCATCTCACCCACCAGCTATCTTCCTTCCCGGCTAAGTCCCATAAATGTCTAAGCATGCAAGCTTTGTTCCCAATAAACAAAATTTTAATCCCAAGACGCCCGTCTTTTTTAGGATAACAAATTTCTTCTTAGGAAACTTTGGCCCCAATTTTCTTTAGATCCACCCTAGACCAAACAAAATTTTTAAGAATTTGATCCACTTCTCTAATAATACACTTGGGCAAAATAAAAATGCTAATCCAGTTTATCCGAATGCTTCTAATAACAGAAATGACTAACTCAATCAGCATATGATAACCACCTATTTGTCCCAATGTTTTAAAAGGCGCGAGGTGGAGTTGAGGCGTTTTGTCTTTGTGAGGCGAGGCGTACGCCTCGAGACGGACCGAGGCGTAAGCCTCAACTTTTTCCAAAAAAATCACTAAAAACGATATAAAATTAATAATTAAATAAGGAACAAAGTATGTATCATATCTATCATGAAAATAAAATGTGTAAAGTCGATTCCATAACACAACATAAATAATAGCACCATCATATCATCATCATAATACATATTCTACTGTTAAGACAAAAGAAACTCATAATTCTCAAGGACAAGATAGTCATCATCACCATCACTAAACCATAACCAAAAATAATGTATCTAGCAATGGATCATCAAATCATCGGTATCCAAAGGCCGAGAAAATGGATAATATGCTTCATCTCCACCCCCATCCCCATCATCATCGCTTAAACAATCATCCATGGAATAAAAAAAAAAGAACCCGACTTTCAAAAACTAAGATAAACACGAAAAAAATAGAGAGATCAAGAAGAAGTTTTGAATCATGAAAAGGAAGAAAGAAGAGAAATTACCAGTTAATTGAGGCAAGAAGGAAATTTGATCTCCGGTGGAAGAAAGAAATTTGGTCTCCAGTTAGGGCTTGCAAAAGAGTGAGGGAGGTTTATGTGGTGAGATAGGTTTAGGTCTTACACTAAATAAATTTGGTCTCGTTATTTCTTTCACCTGACTTTTTTTTTAACATTTGACCCGCTTTGACCATACAATTAGTGAGGCGTAAGCCTCAATCGCCTCAAGGCGGAATGCACCAAGGCGTAAGCCTCAACCAAATACCCAAAGGCGTAAGCCTCAAGACTTCTTCCTCCCGCCTCGCCTCGAGGCGGAGCCTCACCACGCCTTTTAAAACATTGATTTGTCCAATTCTTTGTTTTGCTAGTAAGCTTCTCAATTAAAGTTTTACAATCATGTGCTTTAAGCCTAGTAGATATAAAAAGAACTCCCAGATATTTGACTGGTAAATTACCCTATTTCATGCCCATCATTCACACATATCCCTTTTAACTTCTTCATTAACCCCTGCAAAGAAGATTTCACACTTATCTGTTAGGAATTAAGTCAGCTAATAAACTTGTTAAAACTCCTTAAAACATGGCTCATTTTAAAACATGTCATATTTTATGGGAATTATTAGAAGGTCAAGATTTTACTATCTTAGACTTAATCTTAGGCATAAATCTATGCTCCCTATATACATAAGACCCATATATAAAGGCCTCCAACTGGAGAAGAACATACAGAATTTCTATTTTCTACATGGTATCACCCTAAATACCAATCCTCACCTTCTTCCATTTTCTTTTTCTAGTGAATTTGTCCTTTTTTCCGGCGTCCCCTGTCGGCGGCAAAACACCTCCTCTCACTTCACAACCCTCTCTTTTCTACTGTACCTTTCCCTCTACAATGAGCATTGTTCATCGTTGGCATCACTGCATTGCCGGTAATACTATTCACCGTCGGAATCATCGTTCACCGTCGGAGTTACTGTTCAAAAAAAAAAAACTCTTCACTTTTGTCCTTCCGAACCATTAATACCCTCGGTCGGAAATCACTTTTCCGGCGAACCTCTACCGGCAATCTTCCTCTCCGACCCTCGCAGCTACCCCACCCCAGCCGCAACTTTTCCTCACTACCCACAACTCAACATCTAGCATTATGACCCACTGCCAACTCTGCCTTGCCTTTTGGGCACAATGCTCACAACTGCTCTCAATTACCCACGTTTACTCAATTCTCATTACCTCAATCACTGCATTATGCATCTAATAGCCTCCAGATTGCTCCTTCTCCACAGGCATATCACCGGACTCTTGTCGGCCAATTCAGCACTGCCATCTTATGGCTCTAGCTGGTATCCTGTGCCTCCACCCACATGATTGACAATCTTGCGCTTCTCCACCAACGCGCACCCTACACTAGCCCCGACATAGTTCAACTTAGCAATGGTGATCAACTTTTGATTACCAATACGGGTAACATGGCGCTTCCTCTTGGTACATCCTCTTTCCGTCTCGATAATATATATGTTGTTCCTTCTATGCGTAAAAACTTACTCTCCAATGCGTAATTTTGTCATGATAATAAAGTTCTTTGTGCCTTTGATGCCAATCACTTTTACATCTTTGATTTCACTAGTGGGTCCTTGCTCTATCAAGGCCTTTGCAAGGACGGTCTTTACAAAATTTATGCCCTTCCATCTCGCCTCCAGGCTCTCATTGCCTCCCACAATTCCCCTCCTCCCTTTAGCATTAATGATTTGGTCATCCCTCTGCTAAGGTTCTCTCTCACTTAAACTCAACTAAACACTTATCTTCTACTTTCAAAAATAATTCTTCTTTTTGCCAAGGGTGTGGCCCGGGTAAATCCCCCTAACTCCCTTTCCAATCATTTAATAAAGTAAAAAGTCACTCTCCTTTTGACTTAGTTCATTCCGATGTATGGCAATCTCTAGTACTCTCTGTTTCGGCTCTTCACTGATGATTACATTCATTATTTATGGCTCTTTTTCATGAAAAGAAAAACTGAGGTCCTCATCCATTTTTATAACTTTATCACCTACATTCGCACTCAATTCTCCGCCACTCTTAAATAATTCCAAAGCGACGGTGGTCGAGAATATGAAAGCGATCACATCAAGGATTTATATTCATCCTTGGTATTCACCACCGCCTCTCTTGCCCTCGTACTCCGGAACAAAATGGTCTTGCGAAACGTAAACATCGTCACATTGTTGACATGGCCCGTACTCTTCACTTCACCAGTCATGTTCCTTTTTGTAATTAGCCCGAAGTCGTTTCTACTGCCGTCCATACCATCAATCGTCTCCCATCTCCTCTCCTCCAATGGTCTTCTCCTTTCTCTCGTCTCTATGGTCATTTTCCCTCATACTTTACCATGCGTGTATTTGGATGTGCCTGTTATCCCCATTTAGGTGTTTATGTCACTAACAAACTAGGTTACAGCTTACAACAAGGGTACCGGTGTATGGATCGCAAAACTGATCGCGTCTACATCTCTCAACAGTTCGATTTGACGAACAAACTTTCCCCTTTTCCAAAACACATCAATCTTTAACACCTTCCTCCTGGATATTTGTTCTTGTCATCCCTCCAGCTCCAGCATTACCACCACCCTTGACTCCTCCACCCAACCCTCGTGTTCCTGAACCCACACCAGCCCATAACCATATGGCACCTTTCCCCTATCATTATCACCTTCGACCATCCCATCACCCAATTCTTTCTTCTCATATGGATACTAACCCACCACCTTCTCCCCCATCCATATATCCCACCCCCCTCTCCATCTCCCTCTCCAACAAACCCTCCCATCACCTCTTCCCAACACCGCATGATCAACGGACATCAGAATGGCTCTCGTACACCTCTTCACCGGACAGATGGCACTATTAGATATCCTCTTTCCAAAGCCCTTTTGGCTCATCTCCCTTCCCCCACCATAGAGCCCACTTACTCCTCATAAGCCTCTCACAGAATCCTGAATGGCGTCAGGCCATGACCAATGAGTTCAATGCACTGTTAAGGAATTCTAAATGGGTTCGTGTTCCTCCTGCTCCTCAACAATGTATGATTGACTGCATGAATTTTTAAGATTAAACGACGAGCAAATGGGTCCATTGACCGTCACAAGATCCGACTTGTTGCAAAAGGCTTTCATCAACAAGTCCGGGGTTGACTTTTATGAAACTTTCAGTCCCCTCATTAAACCAACCACAGTCTTTACTGTACTCGGTATTTTCGTCACCATGAATTGGCATATCCATCAACATGATGTGAAAAATGCATTCCTTTATGATGTATTAAATAAGACTATTTACATGAGCCAACCTCCAGATTTTGCATACCCCAATCAAGCTCATCATGTTTGCCTCCTTAAGAAAGCCATAATATGGCCCTAAACAGGCTCCTCGAGCATGTTTTCAACGTCTCAACAACTTTCTCCTAAAGTTTGATTTCACTCAAAACCAGGGAGATCACTCCTCAGTTATGCTTCTCCTTTCTTTATATTGACTAGCACATAACCCGCGCGGGCATTTTATAAAAATCTACTTAAAATTGTAATAATACAAAGCTAATAATTTTGTTACTTCAATCACGTATATAACCTGATTCTCTAAAAATATGTTATGTAAAAAATATGAGTTTATGGTGTATTTGATAAACTAATATAATTTTCTTATAGTTCATACCGATAAAAACAAGATAATTCTATAAAAAGAGACAAAAAAATTACCATATAAAAAAATCGTCTTCTTTCAGAGAAATAACTAATGTATTAAAAAAATTTAAAAAAAAGGTTTACAACTCTTCAACAATAAAAATTATACCTCTTTCAAACTTGCCCTTTTAGATGATTTGACTATACAATGAAAATTTTAAAATCGTATTACAGCAGCTATCGACATATAATATAATATCTGACTTACATTCTGGCTAGAATCGATGTATGATACAAAAGGATCACAATCCCTTGATAATTTTATGCCAATGGCCTTATTCTAACATTTAGAGATTTCACCCATGCCTTCTTTGGTCACCTCTTTCATCACCACTTTTGGAAAAGAGTTTGAGCTAAGTCATCTTGGTCCCTTATCATAGTATCTAGGTCTCGAAGCTAACTTCTCCTCAGATCATCTTCATCCTTTCCAAACCAAGTACACCTACAGGTTCAGTATGACAGACTGTAAGCCCTGCTCCACTCCAGTCTGTGCCAAAACACAACTATCACCTCACACCAATGAGTTCCTATCTGATGCCACTAAGTATCGACAGCTAGTTGGTTCCCTCCAATACCTTAACTTCACCTTACATAGCCTATGCTGTCCATCATGTTGCTCAATTCATGAGTGCACCTAGATCACCTCACCTCACTGTTGCTAAACGGGTCCTTCGTTATCTCAAAGGATCTCCCGACTTTATTCTTACCTTCCGTCGCCCACTCATACCCATCACTATCACGTCACTATCACAGCCTACTTTCATACAGGTCTTTGTATCTTCTTTGGGTCCAATCCCATCTCTTGGATCGCCAAGAAACCGTATCCCGCTCTAGTTCTGAAGCCAAGTACCGTTCACTTGCCCATATATGTGTCGAGACCACCTGGATCTCCCATCTTCTTACTGAACTCAACTTCCCTCCACACAAACCTATTACCCTGTTCTGTGACAACCTCAGCACTACCTATATGATCTCAAACCCCGTTTTCCATACTCACACTAAGCATATTGAACTTGAATACCATTTCATCCGAGAACGCCTTCTCTCCAGCACTCATCGGGTTCAGTTTGTCCCTTGTCCAAATCCGCTCACAGATATTCTCACCAAAGGACTCCACAAACATTGTTGCACTCTACTACGGTCCAACCTCGTCTCTCCGAGACAGCCGAGTTTGCTGGGGAGTGTTAAAGCTCCTTAAAACATGTCATATTTTATGGGAATTATTAGTTTAAAAGATTTGATTATCTTAGACTTAATCTTAGGCATAAATTATGCGTGTATGTTCCCTTTATTGTAAGAGCTATATATAAAGGCTTCCAATTGGAGAAGAATATACAAAAATTTTATTTTATACAGAACTAAACTCCCTTAAAACCTCATCAATTCTTTTCAAAGTACCATCTTCAGCTTTAGCTACAATGAATAGGTCATCAACAAACATGATATGGGTTAGATTCAAACTTTGAAAATTAGAATGAAACCCAAAGCCCCGTTTATTAACTTCATCATCAAGCATCCATGAGAAACTCTCCATGACCAAAAGAATAGGTAAGGAGATACAGGGTCTCCTTGTCTAAGCGCATTAGTCCCTCGAAAGCAGCCATTAATACCCCCATTAACATGTTGAATAACTTGGAATCTGAATGCATTCCATAATCCAATTAGTAAAATTAGCAGGGAATCTCATTATCTCCAGAATATCTCTGATAAAACTTCATCTCTCACTGAATCATAAGCCTTCTTAATATCCATTTTAATAGCACATCTAGGCAATCCTTTGTTCTTGTGATAATCTCTCACCATTTCTTGCATAAGTAACACATTGTCAGTAATGTTCCTCCCTTGAATAAAGGCAGACTGCCTATTATTAACCAAATCTGGAAAAATGCCCTTCAATCTATTAACAATCACCTTAAAAATGACTTCGTAGTTTGTGTTACAACAAAAGATTGGTTTGAATTACTTCATACAGCTAGGACTAGAAGCTTTTGGGATTAGGCTTACAATAGTACTATTCCACTCTTTTAAAATTCTGCCCGACTTGAAAAAGGACAAAACAGCTTTAACAATATCCTCTCCAAAAATATCCCAGTTTGGAGTTTTTTAGGGTTAATTTCAAACATAGCCTGCTTCACTTCCTCTGGATACACTCGTTTATTTGGCATTTCCTTTTTATCCTCTAATAACTATCTTTGATAAATACTTCCCAGCTTTTCCTCTGTATTAAACATATTATCATTTTTAAACCCTAGCAACTTATAAAAAAATCTCATAGGTTCTTAATGAACAGCCTCTTGCACCACACAAACATTTCCATTTTCAGCTTTAATAGAAAGGATTTTATTTCTGCAAGTATGAGCCTTCACTTTTTTAATGAAAATATGCTGTGTTTTTATCACCCTTTTCCAACAACAAAATTCTGGCTTTTGTCTATAAAAATCCTCCTCGATATTTTTAAGATCTAGATATTCAATTTGACATTTTTTTTTTGCTTTTAAAAGTCCCCTCCCCTCCATTAATCAAAAGCCTTTGAATATTATCAAATTCCTCCTTCTTTGATTTAACTCTGATTGAAATGTTTGAAAACCATTTCTTATTAAGATAACTAAAAACCTTTTTCATACGTTTCAACCTTTTAGCAACAGTGAACATAGGACTCCCCTCAAATTGAGATTCCCAACCCTTTTCAAGAATCCCTCAAAAAGAATTATGCTTCATCCAACAATCTAAAAATTTTAATGGTTTGTTTACCTTTTCTCTTTCAAGCTAGACACTGAGAATAAGTGGCGTATGGTCAGAAATGCGAGGAAGGAAGATCAACATGTACTTCACATTCCATAAAATCTTGTAGCCACACTTCATTGTATAAGATCCTATCTATTTTGCTTTGAATGTTAGCATTACCCTCCTTAAACCAGCTACCCTTCGATACTTTTACCAACGAAATCCTTAGCATATTTGTCAATTAGGGGTCCTCTAGTTGATCTCCTCATATCATGATGATAGAGAAGATCAAATAGAAAATAGTGTTTGGGAGAAGAGAATATTTTATAGAAGCTAGAGCGTTTCCTAGAGAGAGAAAAAGAAAAGTGTCCCCACGTATATCATATACAAATATATCTATATGCGTTCAAATAATCAAAACTACTAAACGATGCACACATAAGGGCAAATAGTTGTGATCACATTCTATAAACAAAACACATACACAGACAAAGAAAACATATATATATATATATAGGGAGAGGATCACAAGTGGACCTAAAAAGCGAACTTTTTAATGGACCTTAACAAAAAACACCCAACAGCCCATTAATTTTAATTCCAATAGTTTAATTGGTCTGCGCCAGCGGCAACGGACACGCGTGTGACACGAGACCTCCTTACCCCCCTACCTCCATCTTGGCAGACCACTAGTTAAAAATAATTAAGTTGCTGGAATGTTTACTCAGGGGTAAGGGCTGCCATGATGGGGGCGGGGGAGGGGGGTGTTGTAAAAAATATATATTCACTCGACACGCGTGTCCGTTGTCGCTGGCGCGGACCAATTACAACATAAGAATTAATATTAATGGGTTGTTAGGTGTTTTTAGTTAAGGTTCATTAAAAAGTCCGCTTTTTAGGTCCACTTGTGATCCTCTCCCTATATATATATATATATATATATATATATATATATATATTATATATATATATATATATATATATATATATATATATATATAATAAACTTCAATTCAACTATGCCAAGATGCTAAGTAGTGACCAAACTATCAACTTAACAGCATATTCTCCAGATTGCTCAAAATAACTTACTAAACTACAAACAACAGCTTATTATTATACCCATATAGAGAAAAAGTACTACTAGCCAGAAAATAAGCCCATAAAACAAGCCTAGCTAAGGTATCAGCAATACATTCATTAGTGTGTGGGGTTCAAATGGGTCCAATTAAACACACAATCCATATGTATTGATGACGCCTCACCGGATTTTTTTAAGGGGGGTGTTTTGTTTTCTGGGCATACTTGGTATTACTCATATATATATAGATATACACACACACACACATGAGCTACAGTTGAAGGCTTCAACTTCACTAGTCTATCAAGACAAACCTTGAAGTTGACAGAGATTACGATAGGACAGAAGAGGATTCCTTATATTGTCCATTTAAGCCAAACAAAATCAAACTATATAAACGCAACACCCAATTTATGGCTTGATTTAGAGAAAAACTAGGGTTTAGTTAAGACGGGGTCGTGATGAAATGAGTTGTATTGAAAAGACAGCAAATGTGATTTCGACTTTGGTTTGAGAATAACTCCCGAAGGTGGTTTGATAAACATGTGAAGCAGAAGGAAACCTAAACCTATGAAGCACAGACTCGACACACAATACGTGTTTCGACACAACACGCAACACGTGATTTTTCTAAAAACAAGGATACGACACGTTAGGATACGTATAATATATAATATATATTTAAATATATAATATAGAAATAAAACAAATTGTTTTCTATAAGATACATTATTAGAGCATTCTTTACATAAATTAAGAAGTAAAAAAAAACAGCGCTGAATAAACATGTTGACAGTGTATAATCTAATCTTTGGTATGTTTTTTACTATAATCTAATCTTTTTTTTATTCAGGGCTATATAAAAAACAGGGATGAATATAATATAATCTAATCTTTTTTTTTACAGGGCTGAATAAACAAACAACATCTCTAATCTAATCTTTTTTTTTACAGGGATGAAGATCAAACAGGGGTGAACATCAAAAAACAGGGATGATACAACATCAAAGAACAAAAGCCAAAAAAAAAAGGGTTGACAGTGTATTTCGTAAGGGAAAGGAAACAGCAGCAAAAATGGGATGAAATACAACTTACCCGTGTGATGGAGATGAAGCTGCGATGGGGAGAGAGAGATCAAGCTGCGGTGGGGAGAGAGACAGAAGTTGCGACGGCAGCTTAGGTTTTTTTGTTGTTGTTGTTGCTGCTATGGATAGAGAGAGGAGAAGTTGCGGCAAGTTTACGTTTTTTTTTTTTTTTGATGTTTTGAGTTTGTTGTTGATACGAACAGTATGTTTTTTGTTTTTATTTTTATGTTATCTAGTTAAAGTTTTAATAATTATATATTTGACCCCATTTTAAGTTTTTAAAATTTACATTTACCCCCAATGTATCCTATTTACGTGTCCACAGTCTGTTCGTTTAAAAAAAAATAGGGATACTCTGGGACTCGCGTGTCCTAAGCATGTCGGAACGTGTCACGTGTCAAAAAACTAGATTCGTGCCTTCCAGGAGAGTGTCGGTGTTGCATAGACCTAAACTAGTATAACGTTGGACGGTGATAACTGACTATACACTACAAAATTTGCAAGAACAAGTGCAATCACACACATAACCGTCATCAAAACATTTGGCATCACTAGAGTCCTAAGATTTCAATTCCAATTTCTATTAAAAAAAAAAAAAAGATAAACCTTCTTACTTCAATCTGTGTTCTAAAAGGCGCGCCTAGGCTCGAGGCTTGAGAGAAACGCATCGCCTACGCCTTATTCTTGGTAAAAGACTTAAGGCGCACTTTTTTTAAAACAAATATGCCTTAGTGAAATAATATCGCCATTTAAAGGCTTTTTTTTACAAATCGGACCAATATCTCGTCCAAAACAATCAAAATACATTTTTTATATTGATTATGGATCATGAATATGAGAAAGATGCCTACCAAACATACGAATATATTTTTAAAATTCAAGGTATGTATTATTTTATTATATTATTAGCCTTAGAATAATTAAAATAATAAAAAAAGGAAAAACGTCTTTTTACGCCTAGGCGCGCCTAGGCTCTTGAGGCTTGACCTCTACGCTTCGGCCACGCCTCACGACTTTTAGAACCTTGACTTCAATTAACATGACTACATGTAACACATAAACATGGAAACTTCCAAATGAATTATATAAATGTAGATTCTCTGGGTAACAAAATATATTATAGAAAACAATACAAAGAATAAATAATTCAAAATCAAAATAAGTAAATATAATAAACCCTACCATTGAAGTTGAGAAATAATTTGAGAAAGGTGTAGCATTAAAAAATCAAATTAAAGAAAGTATTTGAAGAGAAATAATTTGAGGATAGGCGGAGGTTTGGGGCGATTTTGGTCAAACCCGACCCCGTTTACGCCACCCCGTCCCGTTTAAAAACCCCGCGGGGCCCCCGAACCCGCCCCAAACCCCGTTTAGGAATTTTCTGTTCAAAAGCCAGATTAAACAAATAAGATTATAAACAAATCAGTAAAAAAAATAGCCAGATGTTATTGCTATGGTTAATAATGAAATGATGCTACAAGTCAGTTTTTGTAATGGAAGGTAGAACAAATCTGTATAAATATAAGAATAAAACATTTGTACAAATCTGTAATGGACTGTAAAAAAAAAACGCTTAAAACAAATGTACAAAAAATGCACAGAACCAAGTGTGAACTAAACGAATATTAAATTACTCTCTCTACTGCACTTATTTATACAATGAAATGAGCAAATGCAAGATGACAGAGCAAATATGTAGTAGTCAAGTGAAAATGTTTGCTTAACAAATATTGGGGAAACAAATGAGAGCGTGAGTAAAAAATGACAGAGCAGTAGCTTACGGTGGCCGGAGGCAGAGCAGAGCAGTAGAGGAGAGAGAGAGAGAGAGAGAGAGATGAGTGAGCGGCGGAGTAACGAGAGAAATGGAAGTCGTGCCGTCGTCGAATAGAATACCAAAGTTTTTTAGTTTCAATCCAGAGGCAACTTTTCTAATCGGTTATTCATATCATGAAAGTATTATTATATCCCCCGAAAGTATTATTACGCGGAGATTCACATTTTTATCCTATTAAATTCTTTTTTTTTAAACATTTTAGTTTCATCATGTTTTCTCTTACATATAAGTTCTACTCCTAATTTTTTGAAACTTTTTTTCATAATTTTAGCCTTTTAAAACCAACCATCCGTAACTTCCTTGAAGGAGTTACATAAGTGGTTGAACTTCTTTTTTTAATCTTCAAATGATCGTAACTTTTAATTAAAATATCCGTTTTTCGCAAAATTACTATTTATGAAATCTACTCGACGAGATCTATCAAACAAGATGCATGAAACCTATATAATTTCAAAGAGAAAAAATTACACGGACAGTAAATTTTACTGTATGCACGAGAAAGAGATATAGGTTTATACCTGTAACATTTTCACAAACAGTCATATTTACTGTGCAAACGCAATATATATATATATATATATATATATATATATATATATATATATATATATATATATTATACACACACACACAGTGGATCCAAACCATTTTTTTCGAAATTATCTTATTTTTAAAGATCCACGCTATCCAACAACCTTCATTAGAGCTTTGATTTGGGGTGTGTAGGGTTAGCATTGGGTTAGTTTATATTTGTAATATTTTCACAAACAGTAACATTTACTGTGTTATAACACAGTATACACACACACACACACACACACACACACACAGAGATATATATATATATATATATATATATATATACACGGTGGATCCAAACCTCTTTTTTTCGATATTATCGTACTCTCAACGCTCTGCGCTACCGGCATCCAATCCCCAACACCACCCACCCCCATTATCGGAGCTACAACAACATTCATCAGAGCTCTGATTTGGGGTGACAGGGTGCCGCTGGCGCGGACCTTAGGAAATAATAAAATATTTGATAAATGGAATTTGGATCAATTGAAGCTTCGGGTTGGGGTGGGTAGGGTTAGCATTGGGTTAGTTTACATTTGTAACATCTTCACAAACATTAACATTTATTGTGTTATAACACAGTATATATATATATATATATATATATATATATACGGTTAATCCAAACCTCTTTTTTCTGATATTGTCTTATTTTTAACGGTCCGCGCTAGGGGCATCCATTCCCCACCACCACCCACCCACATTGTCGGAGCTACAACAACCTTCATCATAGCGCTAATTTGGAGTGACATGGGGTGCCGCTAGCACGGACCTTAGGAAATAAGAGAATATTGGATAAATTGAGTTTGGATCCACCGGAGCTCCGGTTTGGGGTGAGTAGGGTTGGCATTGGGTTAGGTTTATATTTGTAACATTTTCACAAATGGTAACATTTAATGTGTTATAACACAGTATGTATATATATATATATATATGGTGGATCCAAACCTCTTTTTTCCGATATTGTCTTATTTTTAACGGTCCGCGCTAACGGCATCTAATTCCCACCACCACCAACCCCAATTGTCGGAGCTCCAACAACCTTCATCAGAGTTATGATTTGGGTTGACATGGAGTGTCGCTGGCGCGGACCTTAGGAAATAAGAAAATATTGGATAAATGGGGTTTGGATCCACCAGAGCTCCAGTTTGGAGTGAGTAGGGGTAGCATTGGGTTAGGTTTATATCTGTAATATTTTTACAAATAATAAATGTTACTGTTTGTGAAAATGTTACATCGGCATCCCATGTCACCTCAAATCAGAGCTCTGATGAAGGTTATTGGAGCTCCGACAATGAGGGTGGGTGGTGGTGGGGATTGCATGCCTCTAGCGCGGACCGTTAAAAATAAGATAATATCATAAAAAAGAGTATATATATATATATATATATATATTTATATATATATATATATTTATATATATATATATATATATATATATATATATATATATATATGAACACAGTAAATGTTAATGTTTGTGAAAATATTATAGATATAAACCTAACCCAATGCCATCCCTACTCACCCCAAACCGGAGCTCCGGTGGATCCAAATCCCCTTTATCTAATATTCTCTTAATTTCAGAGGTCCGCGCCAGCGGCACCCTATGCCATTACTACCCACCCCAAATCATAACTCTGATGAAAGTCGTTAAAGCTCCGACAATGGGGGTGGGTAGTGGTGGGGATTGAATGTCGCTAGCGTAAACCTTTAAAAATATGATAATTTTGAAAAAAGAGCTTTGGATCTACCATATATATATAATGTGATAACACAGTAAATGCTATTGTGTTGTAAAAATGTCACAGATATAAAACTATTTCATTATTATTGTTTATGAAAATATCACAGATATAAAACTATTTTCTGGTGTATACAATAAAGTTTAATATCTGTGACATTTTCACAAACAATAACAATGAAATAATTTTATATATGTGACATTTTCACAAACAATAACACTTACTGTGTTAACATATTTATGAAATAGTTTTATATACATAACATTTTCACAAACAGTAACATTTACTGAGTTAATATTACACAATATATATTTGTGACATTTTCACAAACAGTAACATTTACTGAGTTAATTTTACACAATATATATATCAAATATGCTCCTATTTTTAAAGGTTTGCGCCACCGGCACCTAATGCCACCCTCACCCCAAACCGGCGCTCCGGAGGATTCAGATCCAATTTATCCAATCTTATTTTCAAAGGTCCGCGCCAGCGGCACCCCATGACACTCCGGTGGATCCAAAACCCATTTATTCAAAAGTCTCTTATTTTCAAAGATCCGCGCCAGCGGCACCACATGCCACCCTACCCACCCCAAATCAGAGCACTGATGAAGGTCGTTGAAGCTCCAACAATGGGGGTAAGGATTGGATGCCGCTAGCGCGGACCTTTAAATATAAGGTAATTTTGAAAAAAGAGGGTTTGGATCCACCGGATATATATATATACATACTGTGTAATATTACCACAGTAAATGTTACTGTCTATTTGTGAAAATATCACATATATAAAACTATCTCATATTCTAGTGTATACAGTAAAGTTTACTATTTGTGTAAATTTTTTTCTTTGAAATTTTATAGGCTTCATGGGTCTTATTTGATAGATCTCGTCGAGCATGTTTCAAAAATAGTAATTTTGCGAAAAACGGATTTGTGAATCAAAAGTTATGATCATTTTAAGATTAAAAAAAAACTTCCAACCACTTATGTAACTTCCTAAAGGAAGCTACGGATGATTAGTTATAAAAGGGTCAAATTGTAAAAAAAATCCCTAAAAAGCTGGAATAGGACCTATATGATTGTTGAAAAGTCAATGGGACTTATATGTATGTTAACTTGACAAATGGGACTTAAATATAATAATGCCTTATTATATCTCATTTTTCACTCTTCGATATATTATTCATTATTATTTATGGTTTCTAATCGGTTCTCTTCGTATACTCAACTAGCGCTGATGTGCGAATGGAGTTGAGTTCATTATTATTTAGGATACTATCAAGCCTCCCTAGGCTGGGTTCGATATCAAGCCACCCACGGCTATAATCAGATATATATCAAGCCATATATGACTGGGTATTATGAGCCCCCATGGCTAAATGAAGCATCCCAAAAGCTAAGAACTTGTATTATAAGCCCCCGTGGCTAAATGAAGCATCCTGAAAGCTGAGAAACGGACATTATAAGCCCCCGTGACTAATTGAAGCATCCGAAAAGATGAGAACGGGAATTACAAGCCCCTGTAGCTAATTGAAGCAGCATGAAAGGTGAGAACGAACATTATAAGCCCCTGTGGCTAATTGAAGCATCCTGAAAGCTGAGAACGGGCATTATAAGCCCCCGTGGCTAATTGAATCATCCCAGATCTTCAAATGCTTTCGCATAGTGAGGGATGTTATGGGCCAGTCATGGTTATCGCCCTTTCTCCTCAATAGACTCCTTATCTCGTAATAAAATAATCTTTTGAGATAAATGGTCATTAAGTTTCCTTTTAAAATCTGATAAGACAAAGATTTTTCACAAGGTTATAAATGAGGAGATAAAGAGTTGATATATGACTAAAACTGTCATTTATATATATATATATATATATATATATATATATATATATATATATATATATATATATATATATATATATATATATATATATAATTCTTACAAGGGAAATACAAAAGCATATGTGTAAAGGTACACTTTAGAGATTCAATAGAAAATAGAAACTAAGGCAAAAGTTAAGCATATGGCCTATAAGATGAGGGTTGCATCCCCTTATGCCTCCTTCAGGAATAGCTGCAGCCACCCTTGCCTCACAAGCCTTTCAATCACGTTCTTTAGGGAGAAGCAGTTATTGGTGTCATGGCCATGATATCTATGGAACCCGCACCATTTTGCGTGGTCCCCTTTGTGGGGTGGATACTTCATCTCTCAGGCAACCCGAGCAGCTTATCTTATTTGATGAGATCAAAAACGTCTTCAAGATGGTAAATCAGAGGTGTGTATTCCTCATAGGCTCTCTCTGGATTTTTTTTCCTCCTGCTTCTTCTTTTTGGCTTTAGTTGCCGCTCTTGCCACTGATGTCGCGGCCATGGAAGTGGGGGTTGTGGCCACAGGTGCCGCGACCTTAGGCGTTGGACTGAAGGCTGCAGATTCCAACATCAATACTTTATGTGCCAGGAAGTTGACCTGGCACTGGAGTGAGGCTTGCCTATCGTACAAATGGTTGATGTAGTTGTATAACTGAGTTATCTCCTCGTTCTGTTGTGAACCTGATCTGAAGTTTCCTTCAATTGCTTATGAGTGTTAATCTTTTAATATATATATATTCTGAAATCAACTAAACAATGGTGAGAAATAAAGAGATGTAGAGAATGAACCAAATATAGTAGCAATGATGCAGACTTTGATAATCTACACAATTATTCTTCTGTGGACGCGGCTTGAGATACACATGCAAGTATTGTTGTTGCTATATCAAAGGGAAATTCCCATAATTGAGTTCGAGGACACTATAATAAGTCCAATTTTCCCAGGAGCTATAAAAGCTGTATAGACCAACTGCTTTAAGAGGGCTGCAGCATTCGGGCAGTTAAACCGTTAGGCTACATCCTTCCTGAGGTAGCGAAGGGTGCGATCCCAATATTAAGCCCAAAACTGAGATTAGCTCATAGAAAATACACAGGATATGCCTACTAGGAGTCTACCAAGGGAAAAACAACCTTTAGGTGCAAAAAATAGCATGAACCTGGTACTAAACCCTAGATCATGGGTGTAATCAGCAAAAATGAGTAAATATAACTCTTCCCTAATTACCAACCTTTACGAGGCCATCATTTTTTTGTGCCTTTCAACACTATCTAGTTAAAGTAACATCACCGAGGTATTAAAAACATATCTAAGGTAAAAAAAAAAAAGGAAAACTGATAAACAGATCTGGAAAAGAATAATCCCCTTACAAGGCTGTCCATAAATATAAGGTATCGATAACCAAAATCTCACCCATGGGATAATGACCCAGGGGTCCCCGTAGATAAAATGAGACCTTTGGAAACCTAAATAAGAAGAAACAAGATAGAAATACCTCGCTTCCCACAGACGACGCCAAATTGATGATACGAGAAATTGGACACAAGTCGTTCTCAAGCATCATATCAGGTGTAGAATAAAAGTAAGCAAACAATCAGGAAAAGAACACAAAATATAAAGTGGTTCGACTATAAAAATGAGCCTACGTCCACTTTGGTGTTCTACTCTCATTATATGCGTTATATAATACAAAGTTGTATCATTATATAAAATAAATAAGGTAAGAGAGTACATGAGATTAGCTAAGCTGGCAACCCTGGAGGTAGTCCAAGTTGAATGGAGCGGCTGCGGCGGCGGGGTGATCCCCCAAGTATGTGGTTCTCTAGAGAGAGTGAGCTGAGAGTTTTGCAGGGCTTCGCCTAGCTCGAATCATCCCAATAGTGTGTGAACACTTGTATTTATAAAAGTCATAAAGGTATGTCACGTGCTCAGAGCACGTGACGTGTGGATAAGTGAGATGAGTCTGGACTCCTTCTAGAAGCTAGACAGTTGTCGAGCATCCAACGATGCAATAGGTGTCGCGCCCTGTGTGAACCCAGGCAGCGGTAAGTGTTTGAATGGGTGCCGCGACCTGTTTGTGCCCAAGCAACAGCTAATTCAGGCCAAGGCCTCCGGAGGATGAGGCCTAGCAGGTGCAAGTGGCCGCGACCTATCTGTTCCCTAGCAGCGGCCTAATATAATGGTTCCGCGACCATAATGAATATATCGGGCATATCATATTGCAACAATAATATACCATGTTCTCTAATTTTAGCAAACATAAAATCTTAGCAACAGTTTCATCAAAAAAATTAATAAACAATTCCAACAAATGAATAAAGCAATCAATTAAAGAAAAATCTCAACATATTGCAACAACAGCATACCATGTTCTCTATTTTATTTTTTTTGCCACTTTCATTTTTTTTCTTGATTTTTTTGGGATATTTAGCATTTCGCCGGAAAATGCCCAAAAAGTCAGAAAATGGCAAAAAAATCAACAAAAGAGATAGAGGGGGGGAGATTTGAGTCGAGTCGAGTAGAGTTTTTAATTAAACCCATTTTTCTGAATTTTTTATTAAACCCATTTTTTTTAATTTTCTAGGACTTTTTATATTTTTTGTCGGTATGCAAAAAAAAACTAAAAAATTTTAAAAAATCTGATAATGGAAAAAAATCGTTAATAGAGAGAGAGAGAGAGAGAGAGAGAGAGAGAGAGAGAGAGAGAGAGAGAGAGAGAGAGAGAGATTTGAGTCTCAATGTTTGAATCAAACCAACCTCGATTTGAATCAGAAGTTTTGAATCAAACTACGATTGAATATGCCATCGTGGGCTTTGTTTTGGGGTTTAGTTAAATCTGAGGGATTCTTGGGTTTGGTTGAATTTGAGGGTTTGATTTCTATTGAATCAAAGGTGAGATTGGAAAGTATTTGGTAGCGTAAATGGGTTTCTATGTGGGTAATGCTTTGGTTTGAGAGAATTGATGGTGGTGTGTGGTGAGAGGATTTGGTGGTGATGAGAAGCTTGGTTTGAAAAATATCAATGAATGGAAGAAGGGATGTGAAGAGATAGAGTCAAGTATTTGTTGTAAAGGTCTCGTGAAACGAACACATGTTTTGTTTTGTTTTGGGGTATGGATAGCTGATTGGGTTAGGACTATATTGGTTTTGGGTTTTGGATGTTGGTTAAAGGCAGCAGGTCGCGTATGGATTAGAGGCTCGGTGTTTGGTCAATTTTTGGTGGGGTTAAGTGGTTTGGGCAGGTCGAAGTTGGGATCGGGTTGTTGCCCACTAGGATTAGAAGCTGCTGAGGTTGAGGCAGCGATGGCTAAAGCGGGTTTAGGACTTGTTGGCGTGGAGGGGCTACTGGAGGTTAGCCAAGGTGGAATGGAGGTTTAGGCAGGTAAGTCGGCGGGCAAAGGGTCGAAAGTCGCTGACTTATTTGGCTCTGGCCGAAATTTGGATTGGGCAGCAGGTGGGTAGTTGGGTGAGGTGTCGGTTTAACATGGGTGTTGGGAGGTGGGTCTTGTCGTGAATTGGTAGAATGGTGGAAGAAGAGAGAGAATGTGATGCGTTAGTTTAAAAGAGTTAATAACTCCCGGGAGGTTCATCTAAGAACCCTAGCGTACACCACTGAGAGAGAGAAAATAACAGAGGCCAAAAAGGAAAGGAAATAAGGAATTCACATGGAAACTCATCAACCGCGTAACGAGGCACGACTTTTCTTGCTAAATGTAACGTTCAATGTGCTTCTTGATTCATTGTATTAAACCCCATATGATTTATGGGTTTTAGTTTGTGATTTGATGATTTAATGTTAGGGATTAATCTCATGCATGTATAGGATTAATTGGAACGTAGGGTGTTAACCCAGAAATCTAGGATTTATCAAAATTTTGAAATTAGTGATAGATGCCTTAGGATTTCTTGGGATAAATTATGAAAATTGGATTCACATGTAGAGGTTTTGATGTATGTTTAAGATCTACAAGTTGTGACTCTGAACCCATGTTATATGCCCCAAAATATGATCTGTATATAGTTGAATTCATGGTAGAAAAATTTGGGCTACGGATCTTGATTTATGAATATAAATTATGGGATTTGGGGATAGAAATTGATGTATCTATATGAAATTAATTGCCCTAATATGTGTAACTAGGTAGTGGGGACCTATTCATATGTTTATAAAAAGGAAATCATGATTAAAATGGATCTTGGGGAAGAATTAAGAAATCCCGTAATAAAGAAACCTATCAGATTTGGGCTACTGTCTCATTTCGAAATCGATTCGGCCTTAATGCAAATCGATTCGGTCCTGGGGGCGGAACGAGCTGGGACCAGGGTTAGATCCGGGGTATTTTTAGAAGTCCATACGAGTTGGTGGGAGTCAACGATTAATTTATTAAAAATACAAATGTGGCACACATATTAATTGGGAAATTATATTTAACTAGAGGGTTAAATAAACTTTTAAAGAATAAGGGATTAATAATTAACTAGATGGTCAATTATTAACGGATGAATATTTGTGGATATCATATCGGATATTTTAGGTAATTATAGAGTGATTACCTACTCATATTAATAGGAATAATATGTATTTATATTTATTTGTGTGGTCATACCAATATTCATGGATGGTCATATCGGCTTAGGGTTTCGCGCGTTCGGGATCGTAGCACACATCGGCACAGGTGGGCTAGACGTTGTATCAGTCATTTTATATGTACTATGTAGCTGCGCCATCTACGAGGGGTAAGTGTAGATGCTGGGATCCTTTGTCACCGCTGGGTATGGGTCGTGAACTGGTGTACTGCGTAGGGACCGCCCTACTTATGTGTGCCTTGCGATGTCTGACTTGGATAGAGATTTCCTTCGAACTTGCCGATAGAGCACGAACAAGACATCACTGGTAGATGCATTTATGTGTCGTATATATTAAAGGACATATATATTACCCAAATCAGACGAGGTTGATTATTTTGTCTAATAACGTAGGCAGTAAATTATAGCCCCATACTATATTGTACATAATAGATGTTTATGTCACTTCATGAGATATATGAGATTGGAGTAAGTTGGGCATTAACAATACGAATGTAGATGGTTACGTTTTAGCACGTTGTCTATAGTTAATGCATTTGATATTAAATTGACACAGTTGTCATTTATCATTTCGGGACTTGTTGGGATACGGATAATATCACACTTAGATAAGGGACGAGATGTTAATTGTATGTGAGTGGCAATGGAGGATGTTTACTTTGAATCAACTGTATTTATTGCACTTTAAATTAAATAAGTTATTTATTGCAACTCTAGGGCACCGATACTAAATTTAAATATTTTCTCCCCCCAGGTGCTCCTAGACGGGAATAGCGGGACTCTTGACGTATTAGCCTTGCAGTCTCCTTTTGCTCCTCATACTTTTTCGACTTATCAATTCTAGCTTAGGTGCTATTCAGCTTCAGTTTATTTATTTGTTCGGAATTATTGTATGGGCGTAAGCCCGAGATTTATTTACTTCATGTCGGTTTGAGATATTTACTTTTATATTGAATTTATCATAGGCTTTATGTTGGATTGGATTTTATTATTATTAGAGTATTGATTTAAACTCAATTATGGGCTATTAATACATGCTTTATATATTGTTGATGCTGAGAACGGTATTAATTGACAAACAAGCCCCGTCTTTTGTGTATCGTGTCTAGCCAACATTTACATGAGAAAATAGCGGTTGTTACATCCCCTATTAATCAAAAGCCGTTGAATATTATCAAACTCCTCCTTCTTTGATTTAACTCTGATTAAAATGTTTGAAAACCATTTTAAGATAACTAAAATCCTTTTTCATACGTCTCAACCTTTTAGAAATAGTGAACATATTACTCCCCTCAAATTGAGATTCCCAACCATTTTCAAGAATCCCTTTAAAATAATTATGCTTCATCCAACAATCAACAAACTTTAATGGTTTTTTTACCTTTTCTCTTTCAAGCTGGACACTGAGAATAAGTGGCGTATGATCAGAAAAGCCAGGAAGGAAGATCAACATGTACTTCACATTCCATAAAATCTTGTAGCCACACTTCATTGTATAAGATCCTATCTATTTTTCTTTGAATGTTAGCATTACCCTCCCTAAACTAGCTACCCTGCGATACTTTTACGAACGAAATCCTTAGCATATTTGTTAATTGGGGTTCTCTAATCCTAGTTGATCTCCTCATATTATGATGATAAAGAGGATCAATTATATGATAGTATTTGGGAGAAGAGAATATTTTAAAGAAGTGCGAGTGTTTCCTAGAGAAAGAAAAATAAAAGTGTCCCCGCATATATTGTTGTTAATTTTATCAAATATCGCAAGTGCATGGGCGATTATAGAATAACAAGTGTAAGTACGGGTCGAACCCACAGAGATTTGTCAATCTTAATTTTTAAAAGAATTGCAACTGTCCAACTAGATAAAATGGGATAGGGAATATGTACTAAACTAAATAAAAACAATTACGATAAATGAGAGTAACGCAAGAGATTTGTAAACAATTAGGATTCAGGGTCCATTTATCACGTAACTAATATTGCACACTAATTTCATGTTGTCATTCCCTTTTTATAACTAAAATTAAACCGACTCTCGCTGCGTTTAATTCGAAAAATATGACGATTACGTTCAAAATATTTTTAACGTCTCTAATAGACAGCTAAAATTCATATTCCCTTAGAAAATACAAGTTTTAAAATTTGCAAATGTATTTAAGCATGGACTATCAAAACAATCAAAGTGCAAGCATAATCCATCAAAAATTACTATTTTTAAATCTCAAAACTTGATTGACAAAACAATTTTGAAGGTTTTAAAACACACTCTCGTGTCGTTTTAAAATGAATACCGAATTTTTAATAACAATTAAAACAAGTAGGGAATAACCAACAATCAAATTAACGTGACAATATTAGTTAACTATGATAAACTTCACCCTAATCCTAATACAATAATCAAGCTATCATAATGAAAGAGAAATTACAAGAATAAGAAGAGATTTGCATTGATAAACCAAACTTACAGTAAGTTATCTCACAATAATCTTCAATCCTCTAAGAAATGATAAAAACTTGGCCTCAAATTTAATACAATCTCTCAAAAATTGCTCTATAAGATTCTCCCTACGAAATTCTCTACACCAAACAATGAGCCAAAGGGTTCTATTTATAGGCTTAGGGTGAGGCATTAGGGTTTTGGTGGAACTCTTCAACTTCCACCTCTACAATTTCCCCCTACTCGAAAAGTCTTATAAATAGCATTTTTTCGAACGACCGTAAAATTCAGCTTTTTCGTGCCTTTTTCAAGTTGATCATCAATTTGCACCAAATTCCATAATTACCTACAAAAATTTCACTAGGCAACTTTTTTCACAAATTAGCACAAGAATATTATAAAATTATTAAAGCACCCATTTTTTATTTGGAATTGCCATTTTAACGATGAATTCAATCATTCTTGCATTTTTTCCCTTTTTAATAAAATAATCCTAAGAACTCATTAAATAAAGCAAAATGGGACTAACAAGGTATAAATTTGGGTATAAAATATACAAAATAATGCACTCATCAAATACCCCCAAACCTAGTTTCTCGTACACGGTGTACGGTAGAAGGTTCACGCTAGCTCCTAAGTCTAAGAGGGCTTTCTCGAAGTGATGTTCCCCTATCTTAATAGAGATCGTCGGAGTCCCGGGATCCGTTTACTTGACGGGAGTTCTATAGGAAATGATCGAGCTTGCCTGTTCGGTGAGAAAATCTTTCTTTGGCACGTTGGTGTTTCTCTTGAAGGTACAAAGGTCCTTCAAAAATTTAGCATATGATGGGGCTTGTTGTATAGCGTCAAGTAATGGGATATTGATTTGTACTTGCTTGAATACTTCCAACATCTTATCAACTTGCGAATTTTTCTTTTGGGGCACCAAACGCTGAGGAAACGGAGCTTTTGATACATATGTCTCGACAGATGGTTCGGGAGATGATGGTGGAAAGGAAGTTGGATCCAAGGGTGGATCTTTCTTTTTCTTACGTTTCTCAGATTCACTCTCGGTAGGTGGTGAGACATTCTTTTTTATTTCCTTACCAGACCTAAGCGTGATGATTGCTTTGACATCCTCTTGGGTGTGTGAAGTGCTCGTGTCGTGTTGAACAACAAATTGACCCCTCGACATGTTACCTCTTGAATTGGGTTCCGACTGACTCGGGAATGTTCCTTTATTCCTCTCACTCAATGCGTTCGCTAGTTGGCTCATTTGAACCCCGAGTTTAGTAATGGCTTGAGTGTTTGCATGCATGCTTTGCTGGGTGGATTGGAGGACATTTTGAGTGGTTTGCTGGAATTGAAGGGAACTTTGGGCAAGAAGGTTCATCGAATACTCTAAAGATTGGATCTTTTGGGATGAGGGATTCTATGGTGCGGTGGCATTCGTTTCGAAACCCAGGGGTGGGTTACTAGAAGATTGACCTCCATTTCCTTGGTATTGACCCGTGGACCACGAAAGATTGGGGTGGTCTTGCCACCTTGGATTGTACGCATTGGAATATGGGTCATACTTTGGCCTATTTTAATAGAGGGCATTAACTTGCTCGGTGATTGCCTTGTGGGCCGGAAGGGTGGGGCAATTATCGACTAAGTGGTCGAATGCATCACCAAGTATACACATGGGGGGACCTACACGTTGAAAGACTACATGTGATGTTCTATTGCCCTCTTTGATCATCTTTAAAGTTTCTAAACGTCGTGCCAATGTGGCCACTTTGGCATTTAAATCATAACTTTGTTCGGCTTGGTGATCGAAAACCTCATTGGACGTGGTAGACCTAGATACTCTATTGGGTGCCCATTGCTGGGACTTTTTCGCTATGTCTTCTAGGAATACCCACGCATCAACCTCACTTTTTTCAGTAAAATCACCGTTACATAACGACTCGAGCATAGTTCGAATAGTACAATCGAACCCCTAATACAAAATTTGGACTTGCCATCCCATCTCAATCCAATGGTGCGAACATTGCAGTAGCAAGTCCTCTAATCTCTCAAAATACATTCACAAGGGTTCTCCTTCTTTTTGGATAAATGTATTGATGGCATGACGTATCGATGCCGTCTTTTGATTGGGAAATAATTTTTGCAGGAAGGCGACACTCATTTGGTTCTAAGTGGTCATGGATCCGGGTTTCAACGAGTTGAACCAACTCTTAACTTTGTCTTTCAATAAGAACGGGAACAATTTAAGTTTAACAATCTCATCGGAGAGTTGTTGGTACTTAATGGTCCCACATATCTCCTCGAATTCACGCACATGAAGGTAGAGGTCCTCTTTTTCCGTACCTCGAAAAACGAGTAACATTTGGATCACTCCATGATGGAATAGGAAATTATTCGCAGTGTGATCGGGTAGACGTATGCACAAAGGTTGACTTGACCTAGTCGGATAAAGATAATGTTTAAGGGCATGTGGCGCTAACTCATCTCCCATTTCGATGAAAATCGAAAGTCTACCTACGTAAGTATCGGGAATGCTAGACTCCACACTCGACAAACGACCGGTATGATCTCGAAACCAACTTCGCATACACGAGCTTACTCGAAATTCTCTCTCTCTTTTTTATTTTAATCTTTTATTTTAATTTTTTTTTATGTGAAGAAAATAGAAAAAATTGACTAAAATCACGTAATTCCTAGCTAACACACATCAAATTGAATTATCTAATTTAGGTGAGGGGAATTTCAAGTTTAAACTATAGTTTTCCCGAGATTTATCGACGACAATAGGGGTCACCAAATTAATCTCCCTAATTAGACAACTCCTACTCTTTGACAAGGGAGAATTTAAAAGACGATCAACTACGATTATCGCCTAAAATCCCGCTTTTTCCTCCAGGTAGGTGGTCGGTACGAAGACATATTAAAAACCACCAATCCTAGACAAGATGAAACGGGATCGATTTGACAAGTTCGCGTTGGAGTAGCTTTTAATTCTAGCCTCGTTAAGAGGATTTCTATGAGCTATGTGATATCCTAAGGCCAATATCTACTTGATTTTAAATTAAACGTGATGGCTCGGGATATGCAAATGATGGGTTAATTAATGATTTTCGGGCCAAGGAAGGGTGATGAAATCCCCACCTTATTTTTCACACGGGTTTTGCCCTTAAGTCAATTTATGCACCATGCTAAATAAAATGCGAAATAAAATCGCTTAGGAGCACACAAAAACATACCTCCAGCGTGAACTTTTTACGGTCACTTATTTACGCTGCGTCAAAGTTTAAGTTGACGTAGATCGGGAGGAAACGTCGCCTTCATTTCAGTCCTCCCCAAGAGTTCCTTGTGCTCGTGGCAAGATTGCACAAATTGTCTTCACGTTCGCGCACCGTTGAAACTTTTCCGAATTTTTCTTCACTTTTTTTAATATGCTCCTGAAAAAAAAGAAAAAAAAGTGCACCAAACGTAAAGTGCGACACATACAAAAAAAATTATCGAAAGGAGAAGAACAAAAAAATTACACACGCACTAGTGGTGTATTTAAAAAAAATAAAACACACTTATGAAACAATTTTTTATTTTTTTTATAGACTTGATAAAAAAAACAGAATTACTACTTGAAAAAAAAAGATTTTTCATTTTTTTTAGATTTTTTTTAATGAAACTTTTACAAACAAAAATGCGAAAAGTAAAAAAAAAACTAGTCCGAAAGTCGCAACTTATTTTAAAAAAAAATCGAACAAATCCCTGGAAACGTCGCCAAAAAATTGTTGTCAATTTTATCAAATACCGCAAGTGCACGGGCGATTATAGAATAGCGAGTGTAAGTACGGGTCGAACTCACAGAGATTTGTCAATCTTAATTTTTAAAAGAATTGCAACTGTCTAACTAGGTAAAATGAGATAGGGAATATGAACTAAACTAAATAAAAGCAACTACGATAAATGAGAGTAAAGCAAGAGATTTGTAAACAATTAGGATTCGGGGTCCATTTATCACAGAACTAATATTGCACACTAATTTAATGTTGTCATTACCTTTTTATAACTCAAATTAAACTGGCTCTCGCCGCGTTTAATTCGGAAAATATGACGATTATGTTCAAAATATTTTTAACGTCTCTAATAGACACCTAAAATTCCTATTACCTTAGAAAATACAAGTTTTAAAATTTGCAAATGTATTTAAGCATGGACTATCAAAACAATCAAAGTGCAAGCATAATCCATCAAAGATTACTATTTTTAAATCTCAAAACTTGATTAACAAAACAATTTTGAAGGTTTTAAAACACACTCTCGTGTCGTTTTAAAATGTATACCGATTTTTAATAACAATTAAAACAAGTAGGGAATAATCAACAATCAAATTAACGTGACAATATTAGTTAACTATGATAAACTTCGCCCTAATCCAAATACAATAATCAAGTTATCATAATGAAAGAGAAATTGCAAGAATAAGAAGAGATTTTCATTGATAAACCAAACTTACAATAAGTTCTCTCACAATAATCTTCAATCCTCTAAGAAATGATAAAAACTTGGCCCTCAAATTGAATACAATCTCTCAAAAATTGCTCTATAAGATTCTCCTTACGAAATTCTCTACACCAAATAATGAGCCAAAGGGTTCTATTTATAGGCTTAGGGTGAGGCATTAGGGTTTTGGTGGAACTCTTCAACTTCCACCTCTTCAATTTCCCTCTACTCGAAAAGTCTTATATTTTCTTGCTGAACACACATGCCGAGTTTCGTCCAATTAGGAGAATAAAAATTCTTGACTTTTTTACGATTTCATGAGTGTAAAATAACATTTTTTCGAACGACAATAAAATTCAGCTTTTTCTCGCCTTTTTCTAGTTGATCATCAATTTGCACCAAATTCCATAATTTCCTGCAAAAATTTCACTCGGCAACTTTTTTCACAAAGTAGTAGCACAAGAATATTATAAAATTATTGAAGCACACATTTTTTACTTAAAATTGCCATTTTAACTATGAATTCAATCATTCTTGCATTTTTTTCCCCTTTTCAATAAAATGATCCTAAGAACTCATTAAATAAAACAAAATGGGACTAACAAGGTATAAATTTGGGTATAAAATATACAAAATAATGCACTCATCATATATCATATACAAATATATCTATATGCGTTCAAATAATCAAAACTACTAAACGATGCACACATAAGGGCAAATAGTTGTAATCACATTCCCTAAACAAAGCACATACACACACAAAGAAAAAAATATATATATATATATAGAGAGAGAGAGAGAGGTTCTTAAGTGAACCAAAATAATGAACTTTTTAATGAACCTAATAAAAATTGAAAAATAATCAATTTTAATTCTTTGTTGTTATTGGTCCGTGCCAGAGACAACGGATATGCTTGTGACGCGCGTGCTTTTTAATATACACACATACACACCTGACAAACCTTATCCTCCCTCCACCTGACAAACATCCGGGTCAGAGTGTTTTATGGGTCGCCGGATTTGAGTAGGGGCTGCCTTATTCCTCTGGTGGACCTTCCTGCCTTGTTCCTCCGGCCGGAACCCAAAACCCCGCCTTCCGTGACCCAAATCCAGTAGCCATACCCTACCAGTATTATTCCCGGCCGGCGAGTTCCCCCATTTTAGACCCATTTCGGCAAACATTAACTCCAAAATTCGGCCAGAAATCCACACTTACCCACCTCTATTTCAAACCTGACATAGCCCTCCCAAAACCGCCTAAGCCAAAAACCTACTTCTATACCCGTAAACCCAGCCCTTCTCCAAATCGTGAACATCCAACCCCAAACCCAACATTCCCAAATCCACTTCGTTAGACGCCCAAATAACCTTAATAGACTCCGTAGACGCAATTACACCCATCAACGACACTCAAAACAAACAGATTCTCTCCAATGTTACTAAAAGAACAGTCGATCAATGTCTGTTGCGAGTTAAGGGTGGATTACGGGGTAAGCGGTATATTGCAGCAGGTGGGTTGGGTGGTAAATGGGTTGGGGGTGTTTATTAAAAAACGCGCCACACGCGTGTCCATTGCCACTGGCACGGACCAATTACAACAAGGAATTAAAATTGATTGGGTAATTTTTTAATGTCTTATTAGGTTCATTAAAAAGATCATTATTTTGGTTCACTTAAGAACCTCTCTCTCCCTCTATCTCCATATATATATAATAAACTTCAATTCAACTATGACAAGTTGTTAAGTAGTGACCAAACTATCAACTTAACAACATATTCTCCAGATTACTGAAAATTACTTACTAAACTACAAACAACAGCTAATTATTATTATTATTATTATTATTATTATTATTATTATTATTATTATTATATAGAGAAAGTAATACTAGTCAGAAAATAAACCCATAAAACAAACCTAGCTGAGGCGTCAATGATACATTCATTAGTGTGTGGGGTTCAAATGGGCTCTATTAAACACACAATCCATATGTATTGATGACACCTCATTGTTTTTTTTAGTTTTTTTTTTCTGGGCATACTTGGTATTACTCACACACACACACACACACACACACACACACACACACACACACACACACACACACATGAGATACAGTTGAAGGATTCAACTTCATCATTCTATCAAGATAAACCTTCAAGTTGCTAGAGATTACGATAGGATAGAATAAGATTCCTTATATTGTCCATTTAAGTCGAACAAAATCAAACAAAATAAATGCAACATTGAATTTATTGTTTGATTTAGAGAAAAACTAGGGTTTAGTTAAGAAGGGGTTAAGATGATATGAGTTGTATTGAAAAGACAATGAATGCGATTTCGACTTTGGTTTGAGAATAACTCCCGGCTTTGGTTTGATAAACATGTGAAGCAGAAGGAAACCTAAACTAGTATAACGTTGGACGGTGGGAACCGACTATACACTACAAAATTCGCAAGAACAAGTGCAATCACATACATAACCGTCATCAAAACACTTGGCATCACTATAGTCCTAAGATTTCAATTCCAATTGCTATGAAAAAATGATAAGCCTTCTTAACATAACTACATGTAACACATAAACATGGAAACTTCCATATGAATTATATAATCTAAGCCTAAATTTCATTAAAATGTAGATTCTCTGGGCAACAAAATATATTATAGAAAACAATACAAAGAATAAATAGTTCAAAATCAAAATATGTAAATATAATAAACCCAAACATTGAACTTGGGAAATAATTTCAGAAAAGGTGTAGCATTAAAAAATCAAATTAAAGAAAGTATTTAAAGAAAAATAATTTGAGGATATGCGGAGGGACAAATGTATTTGAAGAGAACCGAATGGAAACCATAATAATACTGAATAATATATCGAAGAGTGAACAATGAGATAAATTACTTTGAGGAGATGAGGAACTGAGAGAGTGTAGGGTGAAGAAAAGTTACCTCGAAATTGAAACTAAAAACTTTAGAATTTTATTTGATGATGACACGAGGTCTTCAACTAGTGTTGATGTGCGAATGGAGTTGAGAGTTTAGGCACCTTGATTTAATATTGCATAATGACATTGGAGACGCTGAGTAGCTCGCATTGCACGGTCGTAAAATGATATTTTTTGGAAACTCATTTTGTGAAAGAAAATATAATTAATAAATATTAAAAATATATTTAACATATTCGGATGATATTTTGATAGTGGATAATATGACTAAAAATCTTAATATTATTTTAAATGAATAAACAATAATATTGAACCAATATTTATGAAATAGGCTGTTATATTTAAAATTAGATAGAAAACAATGTAAAATGCCCTAAAACATTCAAGATAAACTCATCAAATAGATTACAGAATCTTAATATGTAATGTTAAACAATTATACAATATATGTCACTTTATAAATTTATACAACACATATTTTAACAAACCTAATAAGCACGGCATATTAGTATCCATGGCTGGAAAATTATAAGGTTAAATATAGTGCACTACTAATGCATGAAGCAAACATACAAATTACAAATTTTACTAAAGCATTTAAAACCACCACACCCCAAAAATTTAGACAGAAAAAGAATTTTCATTAGAGCTTAATTCATATAGCTAAAGTATTCATTCAACTTGTGAACACCTCCGTAAGCCCGTTTATCCAAATACATGACTGTCAAAAATAAAAAAAATATTTGAGAGATAATAAAATACACTAACACACTCAATATTTGAGAGATAATACTCGATATGAGGAGAGAATTTTTCTTTACTACTCACATAATATTTTTTATTTTTGTAAGACTTCACTTCAAATGCCAACATTACAGGGGTATTTATAGGATCATTAAAATGTATTTACTCAAATACATGTATTTATTACATTTAATATAAACATACCCCATTTAGACTTCTATACATGAACCTCCTAATATATGAACCAACTAAATGCATGTATTGACCAAATATATATGTGTTTACATTAATCTAGATGATACAAAATTAATAAATGGCTTAATGAAGTGTATATGTATCATCGCGTGGGCACGAAAAATGTCGATGCCGTGTTGTGATGATAAATTTAGGTACATACTATAATAGGATAATAGTTAGATTTGAATAAGGATAGGTAGGATAAGGCTTATTTCATTTATGCATTTGTCACAATTCCAGATAAGAAGACAAGATGGGATATAATAATTCAATCATGCATTTAAAATGCTCTGGATAGGATTAATTTGTCTTTGATGTTCCAAAAGTACTCTTATTTTGTATTTAATATTCAAAAAATAAAAATTGTATATTTTGATCACATAGTTCAATTCAATAACATAGTTTTTAGTGTCTCCGTATGTAAGCAAACTAAAAATTAAATTGAAAAATCAATATAGACACCCAAACATATTGCATGCAACAAGAAAGAAACATAATATAAAACACAACAAATAATAACTATTTAAACCTCAACATAAAAAAGTACCAACATATGGTCATCCAAATTTGTCTTGAAGTTCAAATCAACAATTATTGAAATTAATCCATTGAAAATATAGTTCTCGAAAATAAAGATTCATAAATTTAAATTTGTAGAAACCCTCCTCAAACCTTCCTCAATTATTTAGGCAACAAACTCCATAGAATCTTCGTTTGACATTGAAAGAATTATGTCCAGATAATTCATTCGCTTGGTAATTTTCTTGGCTAAATAAACACGATCCCTTGCATTTAGAATGGTCACATTGTCAAGCTTTTTCCCTACTTTATCTTCACCAAACTTTTTACTTAGTACTTCAAAATTTTTGTTCGAATTTACTACAAATGAGGTAAAAGTTGTTGCCATATCTTGCATGCCTACGCTCCAAGTATCATTTTTTCTTTTCGTCCTTCTCTAACTTAGGTTTGGAATACTAGAGGAAGGTTGCACAATAGATTTTGGAGTAGCACACTCCAAGTCAACATTCTCATCATCCTAACCATCCATATCATCCATTGCATCAGCAGGAGACTCAACTGCAACACCAGTAGCACGATCCTTGCCAAACACGTATCCCAACCGATCATATGGTGGAAATGGCTTGTTTGTCCCTCCCTTTACATTGGGCTCTCTCTGCAATTAGCATTAAGTTAAGGAAAATAATTAAAAGTACTAATATGCAACGTATTGAAAATTTTCTTTTATAGTAAGTTTCAAATTTTCACTAGATGAGCATTGCCTTTGTTGTGGTTTTTGATGAAACAATACATCCATATTAGTGAAGAGTAATCAAGAATCGTTTTTGTTGTTGATTTTGTCCAAACAATTAATACACAAATTCAATTCAACACTAAAAGATTAAGTATATGGATGTGTAGGGTAGCGCTATTCGCGCTCCACACTAATACTAAGGCACTCCATTTTCTTTGTTATGACAAAATAGCCCTTCTGCGGACAATTCATTCATCTTTCAACACTTGAGCTATCTATGCCCCCCTCTCTCTCCATGGCTCCCCAAAAAACTCAATTGGGTCTTCATTTATCTTTCTCATTCAGCCACTCTTTTTACAAACATCACTGAAAATCTGCACACACACACACACACACACACACACACACACACACACACACACACACACACACACACATATATATCAAAGTTTCAACAAAAAGTTCCAGCAAATTTTCAAAAATAAATATTTCTAGCAAGCATAAAATCTTAGCAACAGTTTCATCAAAATATTTGATAAATAATTCCAAAATGTGATAATGGTAAAAAATTCATAAAGAGAGACAGAGAGATTTGAATCTCAATGTTTGAATTAAACCCACCTTGATTTGAATTAGAAGTCTTGAATCAAACGATGGATGAATATGCCATTGTGGGCTTTGTTTTGGGGTTTAGTTAAATTTGAGGGATTATTGGGCTTGGTTGAATTTTAGGGTTTGATTTCTATTGAATCGAAGGTGAGCTTGGAAAGTATTTGGCGGTGTAAATGGGTTTATAGGTGGGTGATGCTTTGGTTTGAGAGAATTGATGGTTTTTTTGTGAAGAGATTTCAAAACGATATTTTGGATGAGTAGGCTTGATGGTGGTGTGTGGTGAGAGGATTTGGTGGTGATGAGAAGCTTGGTGTGAAAAATATCAATGGATGGAAGAAGGAATGTGAAGAGATAGAGTCGAGTATTTGTTGTAAAGATTTTGTGCATTCCGTCCTCAATTAAGAGGAGAAATGGAAAGTCCAATGCTGGGTAAATGAGAAAATGAAAGGGTTAAAAGGGTAAACTTCATTTGTTAAATAATAAAACTTTAATTACAATTGTCCACATGGCGCTTTGAAAACACGACAAATGTCGTCACAGTGTTTCGCTGTCAATTTTAGTTATATACTATAATTATTAATGAACAAAGAGATAAAAAATAAATTTAACTTATAAACCTGCAAGTACCCTTCCCAATGATTGTCTCGATCGACCTCAACACACTTTAAAGTTTCGTTCCATCCAAAGCCACTATGACCCAACATATCTATCACCAATTTAAAATGTTTCTTCAAAATCCGCAGCTTAGACTCTATATGTGGGTTTGCTTTAATACCACATGTATCTTTCTTTCAAAAAAATTCTCTACTTCTAACGTTGTTCCGGGATTAAAACCATTGTCATAACTGTACCCATGTCTCATAAGTTCCTCGAGTATTGTCACGAGGTATTCTTCCCCAGCCCTAGTCCATACGTGTTGATCCCTAACTTTTCCCTTACCCTTAGTTTGAATGGGAATGCTACCTTTCATACCTGACATGAAAAATATGTATTTATTTCAAAATAATGCATTAGTGACAAGGGAACACAAATATTAACCACATTACACAAAATAAAAATAATTGCAACAAGTAAAGACAACTAATTATTTTCATAGCAAATGTAAAACATAAAACGATAAACAATCGTCTAATATGTAAAAATGTCTCATCCAATTCTCAATGCGTTAAACATTTGTTCATCTAAATTATTCCTCCATTTAGATCATTGGTTGGATGTTTCAACATAGCTAATTAATTCATCTGATGGAAAATTACTCCCCTCAACCCATTGTTCTCCTTTGTCTCCTTCTTCTTCATCATCCGGGGCATGTTCCATTGGATCTACTGGCATTTTCTTTCTTATGTGGTTGTGAATAAGGCAACGCCCTGAAATTATACGACACTGTGTTTTAATAGGGTAATACGTTGGACTCCTTAGAGCATCCCACCGCATATTTAGGAGACCAAAACACCTCTCTATGAAAATTCTGGCTTCATAATGTTTCTTACTAAAGTACTCCTGAGGGGTAGTCGGTGCTAATGTCCCCTTCTTGTATTCAGGAAAATGATATCGTGTTGCTCTATATGGGGTTAAGAATCCTTCACCATTTGTATACACAACATCGACAAGATAATAGTAACCTATCATAACAAACAACAACATTAATATAATGTACACAAAATTATTACTGTGGATAAACATCGCGGAGAAAAATGAGTCAACAATTGGTACTACAAATTCCATTTCTCCTAGAAATTGCATCTCGCAAAACCCTATAAACAGCAGTTGAACCTTCCCATCCTGGCAACACATATACAAACTTCATATCACGTGCACATACTATTAATACACTAGTTGCAATATCCCCTTTCGTGTTTCCATATCTTGATTTTTTAACTTTTGGGATGTTCACTCAAACAAATGTTTTATCTAGCGCACCTAAGCACCCCTAAACAAATAAAATTATTACTTATTCAAATTTAATATCGTAGATCAATATTGTCGTAATAAATATATAAATAAACATGTATCTTAAACAATTTCATCTAGTACTAGTTCTGGTATTCTAAGTAATAGGCCTTGTACTTGTAGCACCGCATTTAAGAATTTATTGAAATACTTACTAACCGTATCTCTCGACTTTCAAAATTCAAATTTTATTACACGATTCTTCATGTGATGGGTAAGTATATTTAGGAACATAGACACATTTCCTCTAATATAAAATTTCCAGTTTCTTTCAACTAATTAGACGTACGAAGAAGTTCATATAAAATACAAAAAGCATGCCTATCCATTATAAGTTGATCTATACGCGACACGCCACTCTCAAGTACAAGGTGATCCATGTTCTCTACTCATGTCTCATACTTAACAAGTGTTATGTTCTTCAACATATAATTTTGGTAGTGCCTATTTTCACTAGCACAATCATAAAAAGTATACACCCAACAACCAAAATATTGACTAACTCTTGAAACATCATGTATGCAATGAACTCATCTTCGTCAATATCCATATCTAACAATTTCTAAAAAACAACACCATTTTAAGTACAACTATGAACATATACAAATATATTTATATATTTACCAGAAACACGATCCAAAAAATGAATTGTCACTCTCACTTTTGAATAATGAAATAACATCAAACATTTGTAGTTGATAACAAAGTAAAAAAATAATGTTATTTATTATTTTTTATTTAAAGACATGTGTTGAAAATCAATGGCATAAAAAAGTCAACAATGTACCTTTTGCAAGTTACATTCCAAGCTGAGTTATATTTTAATAAACCATTTGTTTGTGTGTGCATATATATATATATGTATATATATAGCATACTTCTACCGTTCTTGTTAGTAGTAAAATTATACATATTAGTTTAGTGCACACCCCAACAAAAATTAAAACAGTCTAGCAGGTGCGTGAGCCCTATTGATCATCATGAAGGTGTGTTAAACCAGCCAAAAAAAACTAATGACAATAAATAGAAAAAAGAAATAAAATTGCGTCGGGTAACAAAATTGCAAAAGCAAACAAGTTGCATATATTAACATAAAAAATAAGCTAGCTGTAGAGAAAACTAGAAAGAATACAAGAGGATACCTGATGGTCAGTTCGTGTGAATGAAAGAGACGTTGATGTGAATGATATAAGACGAAACATGCATAGGTCTTTTTCTAGTGTTCAGAGTCCAAACTGTGTAGGTTTCTTTTAACCTAAGGGTAAGATTGTAATTGTAATTGAAGTCTTAACACCGAATAATTTTATACCACCTAGGAGGTGGAATTTTTTTTATCCCAGTATTTGTGAAATAAGGAGCTCACTTGGGATAACTTATTGCATCTTATATCTCATCCTAACCTACACCAAACATTGGATATGGCAATCTTATCCAATTCGACCATCTTATACGGTGCATCAAATAAGGTCTTAAAAATATATTCATAAAATATTATGTCTCCCTAGCATTACCCTCTAAGCTCAAGCATGGCTCACAACGTATAGCACACTTTGTGCTCAATTCAGGTAGGCCCGAATTAAATCTACAAAGTCAAAATTTATTTATTTGGTATAAATAACACATGTTAATCTTAAGTATGTTACCAAAATTACAACTTCATTACCGTGTTTACACGTGGACATCATAAATTAGCTCTCCCCACTTGAAATATTTAGTATATAACTAAAGTTGTAGCTTGAAACGAGGTCTTGACATTTGTCATCATTTATAACTATCTCCCTTTACCTCTTTATAGATCTTTCTCTCTCCATGCGACTCTCCATTTCAACTCCTGAATATAATTTTTTCCATGTGAATCTAATATAATAATTTAAAAATGGAGGTCGCACTCCTTATTTAACATGTGGCTATCAATTAGTTCTTAATCACTTTTACCCTCTAATTTGATGTTAAACACCACACTTCCCTCTCCTAATTTAAAGCCGAGAATGATGAGGCGACCATGTTTGGATGGATGGTTATGAAATTTACACAAACCAAATTAAAATTTTAATTTCTCAAATTCATTTTTAATTAAACAAAATCAATTCAAAATTAAATTAAAATAAAAAATTAACCAAATTAATCAAGCACCAAATAAAAAAATTGTGATTAAATCAATTTTGTCGTTTTAACTAAGCGTGCATCTGGGTGTGAATTACAAGATAAAATAAACAACCACTATGCCCGATTTAAGAGGAAACCCCAAATGGAAAAAATCTTAGACGACCCAGCCACAACGTCTGCTAAGTACGGAGTTACAAAAAGGACGCGGCAAAAGATTTACACAAAGACTTGACGCCATCACAAGCCTTGACGTTATTCACTCATTCAACCTCTGCTTAGTGACACGCGGAAGTCCACCTATACCTTGGAGTCCACCGATAGAGCTCAGCAGCCGTCAGACATAAGGAGTCCACAGTATGTAAACCAACAAGCACGAAATCCTCCGCAAGAAACAATTCTCAATAACGTAGAGAATGAACAAATTGCTAAAAACTTGACCTCAAAACTTATATATATGTGTGTGTGTGTGTGTGTGTGGAATAACGGATCTAAACTAATTGGGTGTAAACATGGTTTTTGGTGTGAAAGTTTAATCATTAAAAAAAAACTTTCTTAGACTTTGGGAAAGGTATTTTCTCTCAAACAATGGAAAAAAGTCATGTTTAAAACTGTTCTCACGCACTAATTAAATGGATGGAAAAGAAAGTAGTAGGGAGTTAGGAAAAAAAACTACCAGAAAAATTGATTTTTTTAAAATTCGCGCCTAATTATTTGTAATACCCTGCACTTTTATGGATATTTAAATTACTTAAGTGGGTGCGATTTGGTAATTAGAGGAGATTATTGAGAATACTCAGGTGTTAGCATCGGGCCAAGAAGTGACGCCCATTTTTAGAGAGGATGTTACGTCTGTGACGTTTACAGTGGTTGTGTAGATAGGCACAGATCAAAAAGTGTATGGGCACCTTGGTAAGTTGATTTTATATACCGTCAGATATAGAAGGGGCGTAGTATATAAAACTGAGTAATATGCTTTGAAGCAGTTATGGATTGGATTGAACGTAGTAGGAGGCACGCGATAACCCAAATGGTGTAGGTGCAATAAGAGTTAGTAAACCTAAGTTAAGTGATGAGACCGATGGATTTAGTCAAGCGTTAGTGTAGTTTACTTTAAAGGGAAATTCGATGTCCTGCTGTAGATAAGCGGACGCTTAGAGTCGTGATTCTCCGGTGAGATTTATACGTTCGAGCTGCGGTTATTGAAGCACTAGGTGAGATGTGACGTGAGAGTCAACCTTGCGACCGAGGTAGTATCGTAGCATATAGAGATTTAGTTAAGCTAGTGCGTTATAGTATAAACCTTGAGATAGGGGGTAGCAATCCGTGAATGAGGATATGGTAGGGTACCATTTGGATTAGTACCTTTCGACTTGTCTATGTAGGATGAAGTGTGAGTAACCATCCTAGATTGGTAGTATCGGTCGTATCTGAATTTCGAGGATAAAATTCTGTTGTAAGGGGTGAGAATGTAATACCCCGCACTTTTATGGATATTTAAATTACTTAAGTGGGTGTAATTTGGTATTTAGACGAGATTACTATGAATAGAAATTTTGGAATTTATGAGTATAATATGATAAATTGAGGATTTAAAGTGAATAGTAAATATTAAATTGCAAGTGCTGGATTAACATTTACATGGGTTAGATTTTCGCACGGGACTAAGTATACGAGTCGAATTATTTTAATCACATATCGTAGTTGGGTAAAGCGACGAAGGATAATATTTTAATTGGAAAACCCTGTAGTGAAATGTGCTTTGTTTAATTACTGAATTGTAGTTAAGTGACTCAGATGGAGATTTTGAGTGTGCGGTTGGTTTTGGAATGGCTGAGATAGTCAGAATAGAGTATCCGGGAGTACTATTTGGATTCCGGGAATTTTTGGATCAATAGGGACTCGCAATTGAGTAAACGAGTCATTTTTGGGTTTATAAGGGATAAACCCTTATTCTCTCCTATAAAAGGAATGAGAGGGGGAAAGAAGAGAAAGAAATAGGAGAGAGGAAGAAGAAAAAAGGAGTTTCGGGCCAAACTCCGCGTGATTCGACTCGAGGTCGTCGAATTTTATGCACGAGGCAAGTGCTTTCTTGCTTTATTCTTTTTGAGCAAAAATCTCATATCATAATTGGTAATAACAAACTATATAATTTTGGGTTGGGTTTTTGTGAATCAAACGGGTGTTTTGGAAGTTGAACGGATAAAACTCGGATAATATTCGATTTAAGAAACTTAGAAATTTATTGTTAGTTTTTGGTTCTAAGATGTTTAGAACCCTCTTTATATGTAAATATGCTGTTGGTTGAAGTTGGGAGAAGAAATAAAAGCTTGGGGGAGCTTTAATGGCCGAAACAGCTTCTCGGAGAAGAAGCTGTCCTGATCGATCGATCGATCGATGGGCAAGGGTCGAACGATCAACCAAGATTTTAGACAATTTCGGCTTGTGTTATTTAGATGGGATAAATCCCCAAATTTATGGTTTTTAGCTTGTTTATTTGAGGAAATAAATATCCAACTAGGGGGATGTATTCCTAGTCATTTAAGGGAGTTAAATTTGGGACTAGGAGGGTGCAAAAATGTGTATCGTTAAAGGAATAGTTTTGAGGAAAATAAACCGGGGAGTTAAATATTTGAGGTTCTTAAATGTAGTGTAAGGACCTCTAAATTATTATTAGAGTGAGGTGCATACCTTGGGTTAGTTGAAGGTGAATCCAAGGGTTTACTAATTTAAGGATGTTTGGGACGAGTAACACTCAGGGTGATATTTCGACAGGCGATATTATATATAATTGTGCGCATAGAAAATGAAATTATATGTCGATTGTGTTCGAGTAAATCCTACGAGGTGACTAGGCTGGAATTTGGGATATAGATTAAAGACGATTTAGCTGTTACCTGATACGTCTATTGACGACGGTTAATATAGGTGGTGCGATACCTATGGAATTAAGAAAAGTTGATAGTATACTTATCTAGTCAGTACGAATTTGTATATTCGGGTTTATGTATAAGTCCTTAAAAGTGATTAAGGTGCGAGTTATATTTAAGAAAGAGAATACTTGTGGGATTAGTATTTTAAGTGTGTGAATAGTTAAATGTTATTACGAATGGGAACATTCGGGGTTATTGGCTATCGCTATATGAGATTCGCAATTATAGCCACACACACATATATATATATATATATTTGAGGGGTGATATAGATTATATATACGATGTGATCACGGTATATATAATATGATACGGAAATACATATATATATATATATATATCTGTGTGTGATTGGTATATTTGTATCTTAGAGGTTGGTTCCACAGGCTTTCCTTTGACGTAGGGTCGGAACAACCAAATTATATATATTTTCTCTAGTGCATCCAGGGAGGTTGCACGACGTGGATGAATCCCCTGGCTTGAGGAGCAAGGAGAGTATACCCGCAGGTCATCTCGTCACGCGTATGAGTACGATGTGTGTACTCCACTTGCAGAGGGACTCTTACCGCCTCCACCGTTGTGTATTTTTACCATGGCCATGAGTAAGTCTGGCTTGGTACCGGGGTATAGTGAGTAAACCCGAATTTGGATAGGCACTATAAGACTGCATCCTCGAGTTATAGCTCAGAGGGATGGTTATTATACTTATGATTGTAATAGGTATAATCATACTTGTTGTGTATAGTATATTGATTTTATATGAAGACGAATAATTATATAAAGTGAACTTGTGTAAAGTGATTCCCTTTCCGGTAAAATTTATATCCGGATTTATATGAATATGAATCATAGGTTCTATTGAGAACTATATATTTTTCTATATATATATATATATATGAGTTATATATAAGCGTTATGTGCTGAGGACTTAATGGATCTCGACGATCAACATTGTCATGTAGTAGTGTATCGGGGGTTCCTTGTTTGGATTTCGCTTCGCGAGACACCCCGCGCTCGAATATAGAGCAATGTTGGGAATGGGGAGAAGTTTAGCCCTTGGTACTCTGGTAGGAGGATTTTAGAGGATGGGTGAGAGCGTTTAGTTAGGCCGGGTAACTGTACTAGTAGGTTTAAAACGTATGCGATAGGTGTGCAGTATTAGAAGAGGGGTGAGGGGTATCTCATGAGAGTGTGATACCAATTTAAATATGAGAGATTTCATATTTTAAAAATATGGCATTTATGCACTTGCAAAACATTTTCAAACTCGAGCTCTGACCCGTTTCTCTATTTTCTCCTCTCTTGCTATATATATAGGTGTCCAGACACAGGGACGCCTGGATGAAGATTATTTCGAGTCAAACGTTCGCTGCAGCAGCTATGGATGCATGCTGGTTTACTGTGGACACTTACATCCTTGTAATCTAGATAGGAGGTACTGTAGAAACATTCGGGATGATAGCCCAACTGTATTTATTTATTCTTTTACCGCCTTTTTAGTGCGGCATTCGATTTGGTTGTATTATGTTACCGAGTGTTCAGTTATTTTGTTTTATTTCAATTTCATGTATATAAACTGTGTGGATGTATTTATTTGTTTGGTTTGATTAAAAAGATTAGTTAAATTAAATTTTGACGCCAGCCTAATAGGTTATTAGTAATTAAATTTTTTTTCGACAGTGATGCTGAGAATGAACTATATGAGACTCCTGTTTTAATTTTGTATAGGATTGATCACCCGGTATTTTATTAGGTGGGGTGTCACAGATGGTATCAGAGCATCAAGTTCTAGTGTCCTTAGGAATCTGTGCGGACGTACTACACTTTCAGCGTTGCTTTCGATTTGATATAGAGCCTTATGATTAGGATTGTTGATTACTCTTATGAGATCTCGTTCTCCTGCCATTATATAAAATTATAGTAAATATTTTGCGTGCTCATTCGAGACTCGTGTGCTGATCGATGAAGGGCGACCAGGGAGGGCCGTTGCGAGGGTAGCATGAGGCGGGGATTAGTAGAAGCTATAAGTTGAAGTTGGGAATGGGGGCCGCACTCGAGGCCACTATCTTTGTGGCATTTTTATGGATTGCTGCAACAACTACTAAAGTATAGTAGTTTTAATTATTCAAGTACCGCTGTAGTAGAGAGTGGTGCTAAAGTTGAATTACCCAATGAAGTTAAATTAGGAAAAAGGTTCGAAGGGTCTTTGACAAGGACCATACGTCAAAGTTTAAGTTATACGGAGTAAGTGTAGTTGTATTCAGTGGTAGTAGAAGGCTGGGAAGCTTTGGCTTAGAGCAGGGTATGGAAATACCCATATGTGATAATTTGAGGAAAAAATTTCACTCGTGGGAAAAATATTGAAATGGTGGGAACAGTAGTCACCACGTTTAAGGGAGCAAGATGTTTTGCTCATAAAGGGATCTTACGGATGGTTTTAATCGTTAGTTCCTTTGGTTTATCAGGAATGAAGAGAATGAAGTTCCTAAATTATTCACATGAGGATCGATTAGAGGTCGATAGTGAATAAAAAGATATGAAATAGTGAACCTTTTACCGAATGAAGGTAGGTACAATGAAGGGGGAGTCCTTCAGAGGAACGATAGGTTCACTAGTAAGTGTTGCTAATACTTATGGAGAAGTTGTGTTCGTGGAACCTCATTGGTGGACATCCACCTGGGGAATTCATTGAAACAGGGTTGTTGAGGCTGTAGTGGAGTTTCCTTTTGACGAAGAAGTTGAGGGGACTATGAAAGCGATTGTCAGGATCGAGGCTATAGAGTCTGAGATACTGATAACCTTAACATGGTCAGGGTGGCCAAAGATGAGGAATGTTGCAATGTGGAGTGTAAAACCACGCGGTTAGTGCTTGCCCGGTAGGAGTTAAATGACAGGAATGGAGTGCCGAGATGGGGCATCGATTGAAGTAGTTCTTGGTTCGGTTAAGACAAGTGTACAACGTCTGGAACATTATACAGTGGTCAAGGAGATTGGCAAGAATGTTGTTATGAATTTCACCTCGGATGAAGGAGGTATACTCTGTGTGATAATATTGAGTCACGGTATTTCATGTGTGTGATTCGAGTTGATTGGTAGTAACGATAACATTATATAGTGTATGTCTGTATGTTTTTTCGCGGTAGCGGGGTTCTATTTTCTTCATTCATTATGGAAACAGATGTTGATATTTTGGGATTTATCTCTGGTTTGTACTGCTCATTTTGTGTGTGTTATACAAGCATAGTACTATTGTAAGTGTAATGTATTTATGGATTATCAGAGCGATGGCAGGCTAATGATTGCAAGACTATCGTGTTCGCGGTTCCTGGGTGGAACTGGTTGTTGTTGCAATATCTCACCTGGATAGAGGTTAAGCTCGCCTTTATTATGTGTCTAGATGGGGCTTCGGTGAGTAGATGTTTCATTATCTCGATTTGAGTGCGTGACGACCTTATAGATGTGATTTAAGGTATGCAGGATTTATTTTTCAGCTGTGAGTTTAAGCTCGTCGTTGTTTGCGCGAAGGACTTAGTGTTAGTACAAGCGCTTTATGGTGTGGCTCCTCTAAAGAAGTGGGAGTTCGGACCACATTTTGTTGATAGATGGGATGGGATTATCCCAGTTGCATATTTGAAACTAACGAACCTCCACGACCGATAAAGTTAAGCAGTAGTGTATAGGAGGGGTTCCTTATTTGGATTTCGCTTGCGAGACACTCCACGCACGAACCTTAACGACGTTGAGAGTGGAGAGATGTTATGGGATACGAGGATGTTAGTTTTGATGATAAGTTACATAGTGTGAATAAAACACTATAGACTAAGATCCGTGTGGTGATTACATGTTTATGGAGATCGAAGTACTGTGGAAAAGCACTGAAATGTTTCTCTCACCGCAAGTATGTGGGTGAGGTAAGGTAAAGGAAATCAATTTGAGGCTTATGGCCAGGCCTTGTTTAGAAGGCTAATTCAGAGGAAGTATGTTTTGGGTATGATCTTTGTAACACCTTTGTAGAGAGTGGACGTCCCGATTAATTAGACCTTCCATTTTGCCAAGATGGAAGGACATAGTGGTAGAAGTACATTAATAGGTTAGCGAGGTAGGATTTAGACCGCCCCTCTGGTATGCCTTTGGCTGTTATATCTCGATGACCGACGATGCGAGGAAGTAGTGTAACGGGAGGGTTCCTTGTCTGGATTTTGCTTTGCGAGACGTCCCACGCATGAAACCGAGCGAATGTCAGAACTTGAGATAAGTCTTGGGCACTAGGGATATAATTAGGATAATACTCATTTTACGTGCGTAGGAGACGCGTCGATCTTAGGGTTGTTATGAAGTAAGGCCAGTAGGGCGTGAGACGCTGCTTTAGGTAAGGTTGTGGTGAGTTAACCACGAGTAAATTGGTGGGTTAACTTTATGAAGGATTGGACTTCCAGGTATAGGAAGAATTGAATCTTGAGAAGATCATTGAGAATACTCAGGTATTAGCATCGGGCCAAGAAGTGAGGCCCATTTTTAGAGAGGATGTTACGTTTGTGACGTTTCTAGTGGTTGTGTAGATAGGCACATATCAAAAGGCGTATGGGCACCTTGGTAAGTTGATTTTATATACCGCCAGATATAGAAGGCGTAGTATATAAAACTGAGTAATATGCTTTGAAGAAGTTATGGATTGGATTGAACGTCGTAGGAGGCACGCGATAACCCAAATGGTGTAGGTCCAATAAGAGTTAGTACACCTAAGATAAGCGATGAGACCGATGGATTTAGTCAAGCGTTAGTGTAGTTTACTTTTAAGAGAAATTCGATGTCCTGCTGTAGATAAGCGGACGCTTAGAGTCATACTTCTCTGGTGAGATTTATACGTTCGAGCTGCGGTTATTGAAGCACTAGGTGCGATGTGACATGAGAGTCAACCTTACGATCGAGGTAGTGTCGTAGCATATAGAGATTTAGTTAAGCTAGTGCGTTATAGTATAAACCTTGAGATAGGGGGTAGCAATCTGTGAACGAGGATATGGTAGGGTACCATTTGGATTAGTACCTTTCGACTTGTCTATGTAGGATGAAGTGTGAGTAACCATCCTAGGTTGGTAGTACCGATCGTATCTGAATTTCGGGGACGAAATTCTATTGTAAGGGGGGAGAATGTAATACCCCGCACTTTTATGGATATTTAAATTACTTAAGTGGGTGTAATTTGGTAATTAGAGGAGATTACTTTGAATAGAAATTTTGGAATTTATGAGTATAATATGCTAAATTGAGTATTTAAAGTGAATAGTAAATATTAAATTGCAAGTGTTGGATTAACATTTACATGGGTTAGATTTTTGCACGGGACTAAGTATACGAGTCGAATTATTTTAATCACATATCGCAGTTGGGTAAAGCGACGAAGGATAATATTTTAATTGGAAAAATCGTAGTGAAATGTGCTGAGTTTAATTGGTGAATTGTAGTTAAGTGACTCGGATGGAGATTTTGAGTGTGCGGTTGGTTTTGGAATTGATGAGATAGTCAAAATAGAGTATCCGGGAGTAGTGTTTGGGTTCCGGGAATTTTTGGACCAATAGGGACTCGCAATTGAGTAAACGAGTCATTTTTGGGTTTATAAGGGATAAACCCTTATTCTCTCCTATAAAAGACACGAGAGAGGGAAAGAAGAGCAAGAAAAAGAGATAAAGAAGAGAAAGAGGAGAGAGGAAGAAGAAAAATGATTTTCGAGTCAAAACCCGGGTGATTCGGCTCGAGGTCATCGGATTTTATCCACGGGGCAAGTGTTTACTTGCTTTATTCCTTTTTAGCATAAATCTCATATCATAATTGGTAATAACAAACTATATAATTTTGGTTTGGGTTTTTGTGAATCAAACGGGTGTGTCAGTATTTGAACGGATAAAACTCGGATAATATACAATTTAAGAAACTTAGAAATTGATTGAAATTGATTGTTGGTTTTTGGTTCTAGGATGTATAGAATCATCTTTATATGTAAATATGTTGTTGGTTGAGGTTGGGAGAAGAAATAAAAGCTTGGGGGAGCTTTAATGGCCGAAATAACTTCTCGGAGAAGAAGCTGTCATAATCTATCGATCGATCGATGGGCAAGGGTCGATCGATCGACCCTTCAGGATTTTTGACAATTTCGGCTTATGTTATTTAAATGGGATAAATCCCCAAATTTATGTTTTTTAGCTTGTTTATTTGAGCAAATAAATATCCAACTAGGGTGATGTATTTCTAGTCATTTAAGGGAGTTAAATTTGGGACTATGAGGGTGCAAAAATGTGTATCGTTAATGGAATAGTTTTGAGGAAAATAAACCGGGGAGTTAAATATTTGGGGTTCCAAAATGTAGTGTAAGGACCTCTAAATTATTATTGGAGTGAGGTGTATACTTGGGTTAGTTGAAGGTGAAATCCAAGGGTTTACTAATTTAAGGATGTTTGGGACGAGTAACACTCGGGGTGATATTCCGGCAGGCGATATTATATATAATTGTGCGCATAGAAAATGAAATTATATGTCGATTGTGTTCGAGTAAATCCTACGAGGTGACTAGGATGGAATTTGGGATATAGGTTAAAGACGATTTAGCGGTTACCCGATACGTCTATTGACGACGCTTATTATAGGTGGTGCGATACCTATGGAATTAAGAAAAGTTGATAGTATACTCATCTAGTCAGTACAAATTTGTATATTCGGGTTTATGTATAAGTCCTTAAAAGTGATTAAGGTGCGAGTTATATTTAAGAAAGGGAATACTTAAGGGATTTGTATTTTAAGTGTGTGAATACTTAAATGTTATTTCAAATGGGAACATTATCGCTATATGAGAATGGCCATATATATATATATATATATTTGAGGAGTGATATAGATTATATATACGATGTGATCATGGTATATATAATATGATACGAAAATACGTATATATATATTTGTGTGTGATTGGTATATTTGTATCTTAGAGGCTGGTTCCACTGGCTTTCCTTTGGCGTAAGGTTGGGACAACCAGATTATATATATTTATCTAGTGCATCCAGGGAGGTTGCGTGATATGAGTGAATCCCTCGGCTTGAGGAGCAGGGATAGTATATCCCCAGGTCATCTTGTCCCGCATACGAGTGCGATGTGTGTACTCCACTTGCAGAGGGATTATGACCGCCTCCGCCATTGTGTATTTTTACCATGACCATGAGTAAGTCTGGCTTGGTACCGGGGTATAGTGAGTAAACCCGAATTTTGATTGGCACTATGAGACTACATCCTCGAGTTATAGCTCGAAGGGATGATTATTATACTTATGATTGTGATATGTATAATCATACTTGTTGTGTATAGTATATTGATTATATATGAAGATGAATAATTATATAAAGTAAACTTGTGTAAAGTGATTCCCCTTCCGGTAAAATTTATATCCGGATTTATATGAATCTGAATCATAGGTTCTATTGAGAACTCTATATTTCTCTCTCTATATATATATATGAGTTATATATAAGGGTTATGTGCTGAGGGCTTAATGGATCTCGACAATCAACATTGTCATGTAGTAGTGTATCGGGGGGGGGGGGGGGGTCCTTGTTTGGATTTCGCTTCGCGAGACACCCCACGCACGAATGTAGAGCAATGTTGGGAATGAGGAGAAGTTTAGCCCTTAGTACTCGGGTAAGAGGATTTTAGAGGATGGGTGATAGCGTTTGGTTCGGTTGGGTAACTTAACTAGTAGGTTTAAAATGCATGCGATAGGTGTGCACTATTAAAAGAGGGGTGAGGGGTATCTCATGAGAGTGCAATACCAATTTAAATAAGACAGATTTCATATTTTTAAAATATGGCATTTATGCACTTGCAAAACATTTTCAAACCCGTGCTCTGACCCGTTTCTCTATTTTCTCCTCTCTTGCTATATATATATATATATTTATATATATATATATATAGGTGTCCAGACACAGGGACGCCTGGATAAAGATTCTTTCGAGTCAGACGTTCGCTGCAACAGTTGTGGATGTATGCAGGTTTACTGTAGACGCTTTCATCCTTGTAATCTAGATAAGAGGTATTGTATAAACATTCTGTCCGATAGCCCAACTGTATTTATTTATTCTTTTACCACCTTTTTAGTGCGGCATTCGATTTGGTTGTATTATGTTACCGAGTGTTCGGTTATTTTGTTTCATTTCAGTTTCATGTATATAAACTGTGTGGATGTATTTATTTGGTTGGTTTGATTAAAAAGATTAGTTAAATAAAATTTTGACACCAGCCTAATAGTTTGTTAGTAATTAAATTGGTTTTCGACAGTGATGCTGAGAATGAACCATATGAGGATCCTGTTTTAATTTGGTATAGGATTGATCACCCGGTATTTTATTAGGCGGGGTGTCATATTGTTCGAACAAGGTACCATTCTCATTCAAACGACATACCCTTTTTCATTAGAACATATCTGAGAGATTTGTTGGAACATTGATGACGAAGCATGGCACAAAACTAACCCATCACTTGTTACATGTGGGTGAATTGAATCCTAACTTGATCCTTATATATATTCACACATAGGATAACAAGGGGTATTGATGGAAGTGTGATAGACATAAAAATAATATAGAAAAGTTAGGAGGAGAAAGGACATTAATTCCAACTATGGATTTGATATTATTCACAAGTTAGTTTTGTCATTTTTTTCATATTAGTTTTCATTAAGGTGAACAAATATTGGCTATTCTAAGAATTTTGCGTTGTTCTTTTTTTCATGATAGTTTTTATTATGTGAATGCATATCAACTATTGTGAATGAATTTATTATATATGATCTAATCGAATTCTATTTGGTTTTACAATAGATATCCTGAGCTTTTATCTTTTTTTTCCCTCATATTGGTTATCATTAAGTGAAAGCAACGTGTGCTGTTATATTTACACCAGATGTAAAGCATGTATTAAGTTTGAGTAGCTAGATACGTGTCCTGGCAAATAGTAGTGGATGACATTGACGTTGCAGTTTTGATAGTTGGTTGATGGGTAGTTTATGCGCATGCAACTGTGCTAAAACATTCATCCCATAAATTTGTATTTGCTTATACTTTTATGAAAACAATTCTCCAGGGAAAAAAATCAATTGTTGGGTATAATTTTTTTTTGAGCTCATATCAAGAGGAACCTCTTGCAACATGCTTTCACCAAAAAATAAAATAAAATTTAGCTCTAAACAATTTTCAAATTCTCTAAATCAATAAAAAAAATGTAGATTGCTTTGGAACTATTTTAAGCGTTAGTTTGATTGGAAAAAAAATATGGAGGTAAGGGGGAATACGACATTTTTAATACTTTTAAAACAATTCACCAAAAAAAAGTACAACTTACATTTTTCGTCTTTACTAAATCAGTTATAGTCACTAGTATCTCCACTCCACCGCCTCCACTAGACAGTATGATATGCCAATGATTCCTATTGTGAGTTGTATTGATGTATGGTGAAATTTTATTCCTAAATTTGTAATTCATATATAGCTTTGAGTTTGAGTTTCACATGATTGTGAATAAATTGCTATTGGATTTGGTAATTTTTGAATCTTATCAAATATATATATATGTATATATATATATATATATAGAGAGAGAGAGAGATTTTAACACTATGTTACTTTTGTCCTATTATGTTGAACTAAAATGATACACTATAAAAAATAGCTAATGCTTTCTTATTATCATTCTGAAAAGAAAATGCTGATCAATGAAAATAAATGTGGAGGGTATTGTAAATGTCTAAAGGAATCATTGTGACACCCCGCTTAGAATAATAACGGGTGGCCAGCCCTATACTAAACTAATCAGGAATCTCAAGTGGATCATATGCTCAGTATCTACTGACGATTTTAAAATAAATACGACTGACAACCCATTACTACAAAAAAAGGGTCTCAAATTTTTTTAAAACATTTATTATAGACTATGCAACAACTAACCAACGACATAACAACTATATATGATAAAAGACACACACATGCTCAAATGATATAAATGAGACTAATAAAAGAGTACAACGCAATGTACGGAATAAAATATCCGAATATGCTGTTGGGTCACAGACAATACAACAGTCTGAGAAATAAAATATAAAAGTACTACACTTCAACACTTGGGTATAAACCCGATATACAAACTGAATCCCAATCTAGATACACAAAAGATAGGAATCGACTATATCAAAATACTGCAACAGTCCGCTACTGCCACAACCCCACGAATACACTGGATGGATATCATCAATGGCGTCCTTGCCGAGGAACACCTAAAATAATACAATATATACATATCAAAAGAAAAATATAAACGGGTCAGAGCCCGAAGTGTGAAAACATTTTTAGCAAGTGCATTAAAATGCATAATAATTATAAATGCATTATAACATGATTAAAGTGGAGTCGCACTCTCCAAGAAATTCAACTCACCTCTCATCTAAAGCGCGCACTAAACGTATGCACATGATCTCCAAATACGTGCCCAGATCTATCTGGCAAAAGTAATCTAACTTACTCCCAATTTATGCTCATTTAATATCCATCTAAATTATTTCTCAACTTCTACTATTATCGATCTTAATTATTCGTTCTCTTACTTAGCATATAAAATCTACCTAAACGTTTTCTTACTAGAATTTCTCATATTCTAGTCATTGACACACACACACACACACACACACACACACACACACACACACACACATATATATATATATATATATGAGTTATTAGCATCAAGGTGCTAAGGACTAAACTTCTCCCAATTCTCAATACTGCACTGCATTTCGTGCGTGGGACGTCTTCTAAGCGAAATCCAAACAAGGAACCCCCGATACACTAATCATTGGCAGTATTAATTGTCAAGATTCATTGTACCCGCAATGCATGACGCGTATAACCCAAGTTCTTATATAATGTTATTAATTAATTATTCTCAATTCTCAACAGTGCATGGCGTTTCGTAATATATAATATGAGCACTAAGGACTAACTTCTCCTCACTCCGAACATTGCACTGCGTTTCGTGCGTGGGATGCCTCACTAGCAAAATCCAAACAAGGAACCCCCCGATACACAACTCCTTGGCAATGTTGGTCATTGAGGTCCATTATGCCCTCGATACCCAAAGTACTATATTTTCTCATATAATTATATACTCTTCATTTTCACTTTATATATTCGTCACACTAATAGTCCGGATAAAATCTCCCGGAATGAGATTCAATCAATCTTTTTATATCTCTTTACTCTAGAGATAAATATGATTTCACATAATCACATTCAAATAATACAATTCACACAAGTATAATAATAACCATCTCAGCGAGCTATAACTCGAGGATGCAGGTTCTTAATGCTATCATCTACCAGGAAATCACTCACATATCATCCTGGGTACCAACGGTCGGAATCTCACACCGCCTTGGTAAAAATCATATCATAATGCACGGGAAGCGGTCATAGTTCCTCCCCGAAAATGTGACGAAACATACCCACCACATATCACCCCTAATAAAAATAATCACACAATAATAATGGACGCTATGCCCCGAGGACTATACGCGCCCTGCTCCTCAAGCTAGGGGCCTCACCCACATCGCGCAACTTCCCATGATAGCATGGAGGGGGTATGCTTCACTTATATATATATCATACACACAAGATATACATACATAGTCACATCATATAAATGTATACCATCGCAAAAGGTATATATATCACACTATTTACATACTCTTATTACGCTCTTAGGCGTAAATGAAATAATATCATTTATTAGTATATTTTACTCTCGATATACTATTCGTCAACAGCTCACATGAATTAATCTCGAGTTAAAATAATATTTATTTCTCCCAAAATAAATAAATTATTGTCCCAAAAATCTCGGGGTATTACAATCACCCAATGCAATTTTGACTTATATTGTAACTTTTCTTAGTAAATGTTTTCTTATATGGGTTGATTTATTACATATATGTATTACAATGTTGCACATGATATTTAAAGAAAATGTGGGATGGTATATATTAACACGGTTGCATTTGCGCATAAAATCTAGTAGTTTATACTTGTTTCAGATATTGATTAATCCCAATGTTATTTTTTGATTTTTGAAAAAGATCAAATGAAAAAGATTTGCTAAACATGATTTACAACACTATACCGGGTGTGAGTATAACTCTTTCTGTAAGTATTCTTCTAACTCTTTGAGCCTCTTAATTCATATATGTGTAGATATATTTGATTCATACGTGTTTGACCAAATTTCTGAGTGAATTTATTTTTTAATTTTTATGCAGATTTTCATCTACACCTGCCCTTCATAAATGGCGTCTATGTGACCCTAAGCATGGAATTTTAGGCAATTGCAAATACATGTTAAAAAAAGTTCTAGGAACAGTCTGCACATTGTGCGGGGCTAAAATCTAGTTGGTGTTAAATTCAACAGTGTTCCTTATCTTCTTTAAGGATTATGCTTCTCATCTTCTTAAACAATTCATATTTTATCTTTAATTTGAGGAAGCTGGGAAAATAAATTGTCATCATGATTTTCAACCGTCTAAATATTTTCTTTTCTATTTCTTAAAATATAAACTAAGTCTTATTTATTGCTTATGCAACTTATCACTCCCAGCCTCTTCCCTTTCACTTCCTAGACTTTTTGTGTTCTTTAAGTTTAATTTTATTTAAGGTCTCAAAAGTGATACTTTTTGCCGATTGAAAACTCGTCTAAAATGGAGTCCTCTGTATATATGTACGTTCGGGAAGAGTATTATCTATGTCGGTTCCATGCAATTTTTTTTTCTTTTTAGCCTTTCTCCCCCACCCCTTCTCTATCTGTCTTCCATTTTCAATCTCAAACGGTTGATCTTTTGTCTCTCCATTCTCTAGAGATACACATTCATATCTTTCTTATGTTTCAATCGCATTATTGCTTATTATACTTAAATCCCAATCCTTATTTAAGCCTGTTTTTATAAGGACCTTTATTTATCTATCAATATATGTTCATCAAGAAAATTGTCTACACCTCAACTTTAATACATACACTCAACTCCAATGTTTATAGAATTGACGAGAAGGGAGAATTTCTATCCTCATGTCGTAATTTGCCCACATCAACTTGAAGCTTGGCATTCATAAGGAAGAGTTACCAAATATGAAGAACAACTGTAACTTATAATTGTGTAACTACTATTCAAAAAACGATGAAATAATCTTGAGAAACAATGAAAACTACAAAGAAAAAAGATGCATTCAAGGACAAGGAAATGGTTGATGTGAAGTCGTTGTTTATTAGGAACTATCTGTGAGGTTAGTATTTGCTTGATATACCCATTTTCACACTAAAGAAGGGGATTGTACCATCTCTTTAATGCTAAATACTGCAATAACATGTAAGAGGCTTCTTGGTCATTAATGAAATTATTGTCTTACAATAGTTTCTCATTTAAATTTGACTAATAAAAGTAATTATTATCTCCTCAAAAAGTTTTTACTACAAAAAGTATTTATTTGTTATAATTTAATAATTTCATGTAAATATTCTAACATTTTATTGTTAACTAAGATAATTTATACACACTTCAATAACTAGTAAGTGCACACGTGCGTTCCACGGGATCAGATGATGTAGGATTTATTTTACAATAGAGAAAGAGCATGATAATATAAAATTGGATTAAAAATGGGAGATATCCATCATATCGGTGATGCGTTTAGTGGGGTTTTCATAATCATGCGCGTGCATTAAACTTGAATTGTTACTGAATATATGGTTATAGGGAAAATATTTTTTCTAGAAATATTTGAGAAAAATCTCAGTTGAGAAATTGAAATTCTAATTTGGAGTGTAAAAAAAATTAGAACATAATGATGCCGGTTTGTGGTGGGTTTTTATTTTATTTTTGATAAATGTAAGGATTGTGATATAAATTTTTATGAAATATAAAATGTTATTGTACAAGAATATTGACTTATGCTTCGATGGGATGAAATTATTTTGAAACATTATTATTTGTGTAAATATATTTAGGATTTTTTACTTAACCACCTATAATAGTGTCATATTTTAACATACCTCCTCGAAGATGAAAAATTAGACATAACCATATATATGGACAAACATTACTATCCGTTAAAAGAAACAAGGTTCTAAAAAATGCGGTGCATGACCGAAGTGTGGAGGCCAAGTCTGAAGCCTTAAAAACTTATGCGGGCCTTTGGGTTAAAAAGGCGTTTAGGCCTTTTTTAATATATTTTAACATTTTTAACTATAACAACGCTATTAAAAATACTAAAATGGTACATACCTTAAAATATGTTTGAATATATGCAAACTAAAGTGCTATTTTTTAAATACTAAGAAAAAACAAAAACAAAAAAGAAAACAAAAAAGAAAAAAACGCGAGTTTTTTTGGACGAGAGGCAGAGAGGTTTGGGATAGCATTTGTCTTTTGATTGTTTTGAATGAGACATTGGCCCGGTTTTTAAAAAAAAGTCTTTAAAATTCGATATCATTTCGCTAAAGCATTTTTGTTTAAAAAAAAGCGCGCCTTAGGCCTTTTATCAAGAGTAAGGCGTAAAAAGCTTAAGGCGGGGCGTTTCGTCCAAATCTCGAACACTGAAAAAAACTATTAATATGTAATTTAACCTAACCCCTCGATAGTATTTGGACAAAAATACCCCCTTATTCCTCCCCCAGCCCAATAACCCTAAACCTGATTTTAAAAACCTATCTATCTTAATCCATTTCTCGTCAATACAACTTATAAACACAAAGTCATCAAAGAAACGCAATCAATATTTTGAAAATTGAACATGAAAAATGTAATGGCTAGATTTTGTACAATTACGGTAGCCCTTAACTTCAAAAGGTCATATAATATAAATCATACATACACACAGAATCATCAAATATGATGCAAAAGGATGTTCAGACAACTTTAGTTTCAAAATAATAGCCTTTGAAACAAACAGAGAAAGAGAATAGAAAAAGTAAACCAAAGGGGGAATACCGTGACCATCCATTAATGGATCTCCCAAACTAAATAATTAGAAGAAATTGTACATCATAACGATTCTAATCGTTACTTTTCGGTGAGGGTCGACTTATATTGAAGAGTATTATCGCAAATCATTAAAGACAATTTATTTTTCGCATTTTAATTAGGTTTCGTTCGAGTTAAGTAAAAAAAAATTGTTTTGTGTTGTGTTTAATTGGATTGCTCATGCATTTTACATTTTAATTGGTTGCATTAGTGTTAGGTTAAGAAAAAGACCCCATGTTGTGATTTATTTGGCTCGTGTTCGTGTTAGATAAAAAAATTGTATTATGTTGTGTTTTAATTGGTCGTACTTGTATTAGGTAGAAAATTAGGATTTCATAACGTATCACGTATTACTTGTTTTGTGTTAACTGAAAAAAGATTATGTGTTGTATCGTCTTTTACATGGTTGTCGACTTTTAGTTAGTTCATGTTAGTGTCAGATAAAAAGAATAAGGTACAAAGAATATTCTATGCCAAATTTTATATGGTTTGTTCTAGGAAAAAAAAGATTTCATATTGAGTTTTACTTGGACCCTGTTAGTGTTAGGTAAAAAAGACATTTTGTGTCGTATTTTATTTGAGTTGTTTCTATCTTAGCTAAAAAATAAGATTACGTGTTGTAATGTGTCATGCTTGTGTTAGGTAAAAAAATATATTTTCATGTCGTCGTTACACCCCGTATTCTTGAGAATATCTAAATTACATGTGTCACAATAATTCAATTAATTTGAGAAATAAAGTGAATTTAAATATTTATTAATTAATGAAAAATGGATTTATATTTATGTGATATTATATTTACTTGTGTGATAAGTAATTGAAGTTTTATTATTTTATATTAAGTCGTAAGTGGGTAAAAGCAACAAATAAGCAAGATATTATTTGGGACACACGTGTGGGGTGGTGTTGGGAATAAGGTAGTAAATTGATTATAGGCGACTCATATGGTGATTTCAAGTGCACGGATGATCGGGTAAGGATCGAAATAGTAAGAATTAGGTACTTGGGGGTTGTAATTAGGTACCAGGGGCTTCTAGTTGGGACCCACTTTGGGGCATATGGATTATTTTACACTATAGGGTTAACTAATTTCAGGATTAAGGATTTAAATAAGAGGTTAAGGGTTGAGAGGCAACCACTTTACACATAAAAATAATTGAGGACTTAATTAGTGAGAAAAGAGGGAGAAAACACAAGGGAATCCAATGGGAGGTTAATTGGAGGCAATTCTTGGAAGTTCTCGGCTTGATTCAACCCTACAAAGAAAAAGATTCATATTATTTCCTCATTTACGGCAAGTATTTAAACTTGCTACGTATTTTGTTAAGCCTATGATTCATATAAAAAATTGGTAGATAAAGAAACAAATTTGGGGGGGTGGTGAGATTTTTATGGAAAAAGGGGATTTTTGAAAGATGAATATTATGATGTTCTTATAATCTTTGCTAGATGAAAAATATACATGAAAATTAGTTCATGTTAGAGAAAAATAAGAATGAGAATGGTATATATTGATCTTGAATGGGAAGAGACGAACTTGAATCGAAACGATAAAATCTTGATGGTGGATTTAGGAATGTCATTAGAAGTTATGAAATAATTTATGCTGAAAAAAGAATGATATAAATCCCATGATTAAAGTTAGTTTCTGATCAAATGAGCTAATCAAATACATATGTTTACGGTAATAATTGATGGGGTGATATTATATATCATTGGGATGAAGTTTGGATTCATTTTGGGGTGGGAATTGGGAGAAACTCGTGTTAAAATCGTAGCAAGTTCATGTTTGCAGACTTGTAGGGGCGAACCATTTTGCCCCCTGGACAAACCAGTTCGGTTCCCCTACTTAGCGCAAGTCATGAAGCTAGATATTTTTTATACGAATGCGTGGCCGCAAGTCTCATATTTGTCTGATTTTTTTGAATTAGTTATGAATTTTCGAGACCAAAACCTTGAGTCGGAAATCAAATCCGGATATGGATGCAAGGGTGTTTTAAGGTGAACGGAATTCGGGATATGATTTATGAAATTGGGTTGGATTTCAGACATGGTTAGGCTTGGAATAAAGAAGAATAACTTAGTGTCCAGAATAATAATGATGTATATGAATTGATTAAGTAAGTGACTACTTATGCATTCAGGAGTCGGGTTTTGACTCCGGGATTATGGGTTAGTTCCACGGGTGACATAGGCACGGTTAACTTGATTTTCAAAAAGTATGTATATATATATATATATATATATAGGTATAGGTTCAAAAGAGAACATTAAAAGATGAACATTTTAACGAACATTAACAAAAAACACATAACAACCCATTAATTTTAATTCTTATGTTTAATTGATCCGCGCCAAGGGCAACGGACACGCGTGTGACACACGGACCCCCGAACCGTCCCTCCACCCCCAAGCCACCCACTTTCCATAACCATAACTAAGAACCTATACCCATTTCTCCTAAAAACCCAATCCCCGACCTCCTCTACCTTTTATACCCAGGACCTTCTCCATTGAACCACTGCTGCTTTGCCTTAAAACTCGGCGAGCTCAAACAACTAACCACGAACCTGCCCATGCCGGCGACCCACTCCGGTCAGACACTCTTTAACCCAAAACCACACCTACTTCGTCCAAACACCATAAAACCCAACCCATGGCAGCCCCCTGTTCAACCCTCGACTAAACCCATCTAGCCTAAACTCGCCCCTGCCTAACTCCGATCTCGAAACCCAACGACCCTGACCTTCTTCCCCAACCTCCTCACCTTAAACCCTCTGCTAAACCAAATGAAACCCAACTGGCCGGAATGGCCTCCTCAATTTTTTTTTGTAATATAACACATGATGATATCAGCGTTCAGGGGGGGTCTGGCCGGAATGGTCTCGGGTGCTGCTGGCGCGGACCAATTACAATGTAAGAATTAAAATTAATGGGTTGTTATGTATTTTTTTTGTTAATGTTCGTTAAAATGTGCATCTTTTAATGTTCGCTTTTGAACCTCTCCATATATATTGAAGATGTGAGTGGCCCGATATGTGTGTTTTAAACAAAACCAATTTTTCTCTGAAAAAGCCAATTTTTAATTATGCACCAAACCAAGTTGTGAAAAAAAAAACACAATTCTTACTTTAAACCAGTTTTATCTTGATTAATCCTAAACATGCATCTAGTGATTAAAGCAAGTAAAATAAAGTAAAGAATACTCACAACGCCGGATGTACGAGGAAAAAACCCAAAATGAGAAAACAACCTCGGATGGCCCAAGCCAGACAATCACCATGAACAATGGTTTTACAAAGACAAATTAGCCTTAGACTAAGACTCGATCCCCACGGGTCTTGATGCTCCTTCTGATCTTCAACCGCTCTTTAATAGTGCCCACGCAGAAATCCCGTCTTCCACGATACCTGTCCACAACACACGCGTCCACGTATGTCTCGGTGTCCACCGAATGGCTTTGATTCGCCTACGATGTCGAACAAGATGTCCTTATCTTTTGTTCACCGAAAAACCCTTTGTGTTCAATGTGTAGAACAAACAACTTTGGTGCATCAAGATCAAGTAAACATATAAGAATGATAACTCGGATCTTTTCGAACTCTAAGGATGTGTTTAAGACTTTTAAAGCTTAGAAAACATGTGCAAACAAGGTACTGATTCGTAAAACTGTTTTCCAGAAAAGCACACCCGAAATTATGATGAAAACACTGTTTAAATAGTATTTAAATGCCGCCTCGAAAAATGTGTCATTCGAACGACTTGAGGAACTCGTTCGAGCAACATCCCATATCGTTCGAACGAGATTGGATGTCGTTTGAACGACAACGCGAAAGTTTGACTTTTTTACTTTTTGTTTAAAACGTCTCTGCCAATGAGAGATCCAAAAATGTCAAACTCTTTTACGAGCTTATCATCATAAAACGTAGTGTAAATCTTTAAAACACTTTTAGAACATTTAAAAACATTTTTCTTTATAAAAATTACATCCTTATCTTTTATAAAATAATTCCGAGCATCATTAATTATATGCATTCATACCTGAGTGATCTCGGAATGAAATTAACTTTGAAGACGACTAAACTTGCACCAATTAAACTTCGGCAACTTTATTCTTAAACTTCCTAGGAGCTTGTCTAAGGTTGTAACAAAAACGCCTAAGGTGACCTTTCCTACCACAACATGTTCAAGTGTAGCGATGGTGGGAATGATTACCTTTATGTGGAACTTTTCTAACCATCCTAGTGTTTCTCACACGTGCGGCGGGGGGGGGGGGGGGGGGGATGGGAACAACTCTCTCACCAAAACCTATACCTCCCAAATCTCCCTTAATTTGGAAGGTGCCTAGTATCTTATCTAACTTCTCCGACCTAACCTCCAAATCAAACTTGACTCTAGACGAGTCTCTCAATCTTTCCTCCAACTCAAGAATCCTAGACTCGAGCAAACGCCTAGACCCCTCAAACTCTAAAATCTCATTTTTCAAGGACTCCATCAAACCACGGAGATTATCTCGCTCTTTCTCCACAAATTCTAGTTTCTCCCTAAACTTCTTCTCACGTGCCCTAATATCATCAATTAAACTATCATTATTTTCTATGGCACGCTCATTCAATTTAGATTGCAATTTTGAGTTAGCTTTTTTCACCTTCACCGTTTCGGCATACAACTCATTAAATGCATTTTGTAATTCTTTCACATCTACCTCCTCCTCGTCACTCTCTTCACCCTCACTAACATAGGCTACACTCAATACCTCTTCGGAAGTGTCATGCACATGAGAATCGTCGTCGCTCACATGACATGCCATAAACGCAACAAAGTTACGGTCAATAGGGGAACTCTCTCCCGCTTCCGGATCACTATCACTTAAGGTGGCATTATAGACAAAGGGGTTTCTTTTCCTCTTTCTTAAGTCTAGTGGGACAGACCTTAACCTTGTGATCGTACCCCTCACACCCAAAACCCTTATCCGACGCATCTCTCTTAGGCTTCTCAAACTTATCCTTAGAGGTGGGATCTACTTTGTTGTTCTTGAAATTTTTAAATTTCTTGGCATCTTTCGATTGCATTTGAAACTTAATAAAATTTATAAATTTCTTTGCCAACAAAGCAACATCCTCAAAATCGGAATTGGAATCGGAATCGGAATCGGAATCCGAAACTTTAATTTCCTCCTTCCGAGTTTTCAAAGATATACCCTATTCTTTCTCAGGCACTTGCTTAGAGGTGATCATGTCGATTTCATAGGTTTGTAAATCACCTACAATCTCTTCTAGTTTCGTTGAGTCTAACCTACCCAAGGAGTTTAAAATGGTCACTTTCGCATCAAACCTACTAGGCAACTACCTAAGGATTTTCTTAATGACACGATTGTCGGGAATTTTCTCACCTAGGTTAAACGACGAGTTGACAATAGTGGACAACCTAACATAAAACTCATCAAAGGTCTCACTCTCTGACATCCTAATGGTCTCAAACTGTGTAGTGAGATTTTGAAGTTTTGATGCCCTAACCGTGCTAGTGCCCTCGTGAGTGAGTGCCAAAATATCCCAAGCCTCTTTTGATGTTTCACAAGTCATAATTCTATTATATTCTTCCTGTGTGACATGTGAAGAAATAATGTGCAGACCCTTAGAATTATATTGTGCAAGTCTTTGTTCAGTTTCGGTCCATGACTCAATAGGCTTTAAATTAGTGACCTCACCTACAATAGTGACAGGGGTTGTCCAACCTTTCTCAACTGCAAGCCAAACACGCTCATCAATAGATTTTAAAGCACATCTCATTCTCATTTTCCAATAAGTGTAATTAGTGCCATAAAAAATAGGAGTTCGAGAAAATTCATTATATCCAGAATTCATTTTTGAAAACACACGGGATCACAAAACAAATAAACAATATTTTCTAGCTCTGATACCAATTTGAAGATGTGAGTGGCCCGATATGTGTGTTTTAAACAAAACCAATTTTTCTCCGAAAAAGCCAATTTTTAATTATGCACCAAACCAAGTTGTGAAAAAAAAAACTCAATTCTTACTTTAAACCAGTTTTGTCTTGATTAATCCTAAACATGCATCTAGTGATTAAAGCAAGTAAAATAAAGTAAAGAATACTCACAACGTCGGATGTACGAGAAAAAAATCCAAAACGGGAAAACAACCTCGGATAGCCCAAGCCAGACCATCACTATGAACAATGGTTTTACAAAGACAGATTAGCCTTACACTAAGACTCGATCCCCACGGGTCTTGACGCTTCTTTTGATCTTCAACCATTCTTGAATAGTGCTCACGCAAAAATTCCGTCTTCCACGATACCTGTCAACAACACACGCGTCCACGTATGTCTCGGTGTCCACCGAATGGCTTTGATTCGTCTACGATGTCGAACAAGATGTCCTTCTTTTTTCTTCATCGCAAAACCCTTTGTGTTCAATGTGTATAACAAACAACTTTGGTGCAGCAAGATCACGTAAACATATAAGAATGATAACTCGGATATTTTCAAACTCTAAGGATGTGTTTAAGACTTTTAAACCTTAGAAAATATGTGCAAATGAGGTTCTGGTTCGTAAAACTATTTTCCAGAAGAGCACACCCGAAATTATAATGAAAAAACTGTTTAAATAGGATTTATACATCGCCTCGAAAAAAGTGTCGTTCGAACGACTTGAGGAACTCGTTCGAGCGACATCCTATCTCGTTCGAACGAGATTGGATGTCGTTTGAACGACATCGCGAAAGTTTGACTTTTTGACTTTTTGTTTAAAACGTCTCTTCCAATGAGAGATCCAAAAATGTCAAACTCTTTTACGAGCTTATCATCATAAAACGTAGTGTAAACCTTCAAAACACTTTTAAAACATTAAAAAACATTTTTTCTTTATACAAATTACATCCTTATCTTTTATTAAAATAGTTCTGAGCACCATTAATTATACGCATTCATACCTGAGTGATCTCGAAATGAAATTAACTTTGAAGACGATTAAACTTGCACCAATTAAACTTCGACACGATTTAATTCTTTGAAGCTTTGCCGCAACGTCTTCAATTTCTTCAATACGCCATAGACCAAGTGGGATCGTGACAAAATAAAATTCTCCCTATGACATATTACAAACATAGTTTTGTTTACGGAATTAAGTCAAAACAATACAGGGACTCAATTGAAAATTTATGTCCTTACATATATATATATATATATATATAATATTTGTGTGTATGATGTTTATGTAAAACATACTCTTCTAAAGCTATCAGTGGAGGTTGCGCCATGTGGATGATCTTCCCGGCGGAACACAACAGGCTAAGTATCGACCCCAGGTCATAGCGCCATATATATGCTTTGTGTGATTGATATTCGTAGTGAGGTAATTTTGGGCCTGGTTTTGAATCACTCTCGAAGGACTATGATCACCTCCAATACGTTTGCATTTTTACCAAGTCAATGTGAGAGTCCGATCTCCGGTAACCAAGATGAGGTGAGCATGCCCTGAAAGATGATAACATTGTAGAGGCTTGCATTCAGTGAGTTATTACTCAGAAGGATGGTGACTGTACACGACATATGTATGTTTATTGTACAATATTGTTACGTATGTGTATGCACAGATAAATATACGAGTTGAAATATTAAATGTGAGTTGTTTAAATAGCTAATGACAACTATTGGAAATAAAGTAATAAATTCATAATTTAGAAATATAATGGTTAAGCGGATGTGATAACTAATCTTATAAAAATAAGTGGGATAGGGTAATGTGTGAAACTTAGGATGTTATGGTACTAGTTGGATGGGTAGCATAACTAGGTGGTTAAAATGCATACGTTAGGTGCGCACTATAGTTGAAGGGTGAGTATGTCTCATGTGAATGCACTACCAGTTTAAATATGGAAAATCTTTACATTATCATTACTGCATTTTATTCACTTGCAAAATATTTTAAAAGGTTTTGGGCTCTAACTCACATAAAATATTTTCAAAAACGTTTAGATGTCTAGCCACAGGGATGCCAATGATTCTTCTTCTCTCCAGGGATACGTAGCTACAGCTAATATGGAGGCTTGTAGGATTTGGAGTAGTCGCTTCTATCATTGCTATCTTAGATTAGGTTCCATTACAAACATTGTTGGGCATGTCGCCCATTTATCAGATTTATTTACATTTAGCTTATTTAGTTTCGCTTGGATTATTGTATTATATTATTTGTAACCGATTGTTTATTCGGTACTTATTTTTTTTATTCTCGCATTTAGAATTGTTTATTGATGTGATCATCCATATTAGTTATTGTGGATGGGATTGTGATGAATTGATTGCTTTCGATATTGTAATTAAAGCTTAAACTTTGACACAACTTGTTAAACTAATAAGTGATTAGTAATTATTCGAATTTTGACAATGATGCTAAGAATGAGCCATATGAGACTCTCGTTTTATTTTAGTAGGGGGTGGCTACCCATTATTTTAATAAGTGGCATGTCACAGATGGTATCAGAGCATTAGGTTCTAGTGTCCTTAGGATTTGTGCGATTTATTACGTTTTGAGTGTTGCTTTCTCTTTGATGTAGAGCCCTATGATTAGGACTGTTGATTCATATTGCGATTTACATTCTTCTGCTATTGCATATGGTTGGAGCGAATTATATATGAGTTTGGTTGGGCTTCGTATACCGAATGATATATGACTACCAGTGAGAGGGACGTTAGGAGGACTGCAGGAGGAGAGGCTCAGTCGGAGCCACTAAATATTTAGGAGACAGTGACCACATCAGAGGTCATCACTGTTGTTGCTTAAGCAGTTAATGCTGCGATAACCGATAGGGTGCAATAATTTCCCTTAGTACCGCCACAACAGACTATGGCGTCAATTCAGACTCACTCAGTGCAGTCGGTATAGGAGAGAGTCGGAGGGGCTTTTCAGAAGGGCCATCCGAAAGAGTTTAGGGAATGTGCGGACGTGTGTTAGCTAGCCAATGGAAGGAGAACATTTGAAGGCAATTGCAAATGGTGGAGTACGCTGACACTCATGATTTAATTTTAGGCAATTTTTAAACTGATAAGAGTAATATTGTAGTGACGGGATTTAATCACCACATCCGAGGAGAAATACTATGAATATCGAGGAATTTGGGGTGCGGTTTGACCGCAAATCCTTTCCTCTGTTGTTTGAACAGAGATGGAAAGGAAATTTTTGTACTTATTATAAGAGAGTCAGACAGTGGCTGAGTATGAGGAAGAATGTGCTTGATTAGCAAACTTTGTACCCAAAGAGGTGGATACGAAGGAGAAAGGGGGGTCCTTAAGTTAATGATGACTCATGGTTAGAATATGCCAACATTGAGGGGGAAATCTGGTTTGGACAACTTACGCTGATGTTGTCAATGTCGTACTTTTATAAGGTCAATATCAATGCTTCCACGAGAAGGAAGCCTACAGAATTGGAGATTCTTGCCAGTAGAGCAAGACTAAACTTTTTTGTGTCAGTGAGACACCGCATAGGGGATAGCTTATAGAGGGAACCGTTTAAGAGTTTCAGATCAAGGGAATTCCGATTGAGTGAATGTGATTTTGATAGGGCCATCGGGGTTATAACTGTGTTCCACAGGTCCAACGGAGCTAAGGGAATAATTGAGGTAGCCATCAGGGTTGAGGCTACCAAGGCTACTCGACATGGACGGTGGTTCCAGAGACAAGAGCTTTTCATGGGGTGGTATTTTATATTTGGATAGCAAGACTATATGTGTCGATCTTGTCCGAAGCGAGATTAGGGACAACGACAAGGTGCCCAATAGGTGCAACAATTACAGCAGTTCTTGGGACAGTTCAGACGCGAGTCTTACATCCAAGAATTAGTTGAGCAGCCAGTGCCATTGGCGATTGAAGATATAATTTTTTATACTTGGGTAAATAGGGAAAGTTTTACGTGACAGAGTGCATCACCGTATTTTGGTTAGCACTTGATTCGCGCGTGAGATGGTTTTAGTGGGTTTATCTTTAGTATCACTAATGTGTATATAGGTATATTTACCATTGAGTAATAGGTCTCTCTTTACTTCGACCTTCAGGGGAGCGAGTGTGAACACAGAGAGGATATGACTTAGTGGATTTTCTCATTTTAGAGAGATACGTTATTCGAGTACGATGTTATCCTGGGTATGGCTGGTTAGCGACAGTTGAGCGATAGTGGGCTATTAAAGTAAGGCTATCGTATTCGCTGTTCCAGGGCAGGATGTGTTGTTTTTGCAATGTCTCGTCCTGATAGAGGGTCGAGCCATCATATATATTATATTGTATGGGAGATTTCGAGAGTATAGTTATTTCATTATATTCAATCCCGATGATTAGGGCCTTTACTAATGAGATTCAAGGGATACCGATTTTACTGTTGAACGGAGAGATCAGCTCGTTATTGATTTAGCATCGAGGGCTTAGTGATAATGAGAACATCATATTATAGGACTCCTTTAGGGATATGGGAGTGGACAATTAGACTCATACGTCTGGGAATAGGATTTTGGGTGCTCTGATTACATGTGTCGGGACTTTAGAGACATTTTTGAGCATTAGGGCATCGGTCTTGAACGTTAATCATTGTACAAGTGGAGAAAACACATGGAGCCACTACATCAAAACGGACAATTAGTAACATACTTATTTTACGATTACTAACGCTATTATACCATTAGTATGCATAAAATTATTATAGTGTTAGTAATAACCCATAAAAGTTACTAATACATATTTAATATTTTAAGTGTAGAAGAAAAAAGATAACCCTCAAAACAAATCCCACTACACCTCCCCGTCCCACATGAACCCCTCCAAAAACAAAAAAACTATCCCACTTCCAAAAAAATCTCCCTCAGTGACCTTTGTTCATCCTTCTTCTCGCATGTTATCCTTCTCCCTTCAACGCAACTAGCCATCACATTCCAAACAAGGTTAGTGGGTTTTTGTTTCTTCCTCTTTGTTTAGTTCATTTTAGTTATTTGTATTAATCTATTAGGAGATTTGGTGAGTTGGGTAGTGTTTTTGGTAGAGACCTTTGAAGGATCTTTATCTTTTAATGGTTTAAACATGAGTTATTGCATTTGTTGATTTCTATGCAAAAACTACACTATACCATGTTTTGAAAAAACACAGATTAAATTGATTGTGGTTGCAAGTATTTGTAATTTTTTTTTCTTTTGGTGTGTGTAAATTATAGAAAAAAGTTTTTCCCTTTTTATTTGATTTAAATACTTGTATTTGATAGAGGAAGTTTTATCTTTTGAAAATTTTGAATTTGTGATTTTTTATTGCTAGGAAAGAAACTCATTTTCTCATTATTTTTAGGGTTTTAATACGTTGAGAATTTTTTATGTCCATTTGCTAGGAAAACCTCTACTGCTCTATGTCATTTTGGTGCATTTAGAGGGTTAAATAATTGAGCTTGGTGACACAGTATCGTATCTCTAAAATTAAACCCTGTTTGCTACACTTTTCTTTCGATCGATGAAGTTTTTCAGGCTCTCTAATGTTTTCGTGATTTTTAAAAGTAATTTCTATAGCATTGGATAGACATATACAACACAATTACGTGGGTTGCACCTAATATACTAGTCTAATAAAATAGCGATAGTGGTGGATCATATGCGTAAACAGTAAATACATTCCTATTTTGTTGCATTTTTACATTGGATCAAAATGTGATGACTACCTATTACTTTGTTTGCACTTTATATTTGCACTACAAACACGTTAAATTATATTCACAGAGAAATTATACATGGTTCTCTTGTCATGACATATGATGGTTGTCTTCATCTAGACACTTCAACTTTTTTTTCACAAATGATTTTTAATTGAAGAGTGCCCAATATATGTGTGTTTTCTTTCAAACAAATTTTTCTCCGAAAAATTATCCAACTTTTAATTATACACCAAACCAAGTTGTAAAAATCCAATTCTTACTTTAAACCAGTTTTATCTGGATTAATCCTAAACATGCATCTAGTGATTAAAGCAAGTAGAATAAAGTAAAGAATACTCACAACGTCGGATGTACGAGGAAAAAACCCAAACCAGGAAAACAACCTCGGACGGCCCAAGCCAGACAATCACTATGAACAATGGTTTTACAAAGACAGATTAGCCTTACACTAAGACTCGATACCCACGGGTCTTGACTCTCCTTCTGATCTTCAACCGTTCTTGAATAGTGCCCACGCAGAAATTCCGTCTTCCACGATACCTGTCCACAACACACGCGTCCACGTATGTCTTGGTGTCCACCGAATGGCTTTGATTCGTTTACGATGTCGAATAATAAGTCCTTCTCTTTTTTCTTCACCGCAAAACCCTTTGATGTTCAATGTGTAGAACAAACAACTTTGGAGCAGCAAGATCACTTAAACATATAAGAATGATGACTCGGATCTTTTCAAACTCTAAGGATGTGTTTATGCTTTATAAACCTTAGAAAACATGTGCAAACAAGATTCTGGTTCGTAAAACTATTTTTCAGAATGCACACTTACGAAATTATGATGAAAACACTATTTAAATAGGATTTAAACATCGTCTCGAAAAACGTGTCGTTTGAACGACTTGGGAAACTAGTTCGAGCGACATCCCATCTTGTTCGAACGAGATTGTATGTCGTTTGAATGACAACGCAAAAGTTTGACTTTTTTTGACTTTTTGTTTAAAACGTCTCTTCCAAAGAGAGATCTAAAAATGTCAAACTCTTTTACGAGCTTATCATCATAAAATGTAGTTTAAACCTTTAAAACACTTTTAAAACATTTAAAACATTTTTCTTTATAAAAAATACATCCTTATATTTTATAAAAATAATTCCGAGCACCATAAACTATACGCATTCATGCCTGAGTGATCTCGGAATGAAATTAACTTTGAAGACGATTAAACTTGCACCAATTAAACTTTGGCGTGATTAATTATTTGAAGCTTTGCCGCAATGTCTTCAATTTCTTCAATACGTCATAGACCAAGTGGGATCGTGACGAAATAAAATTTTCCCTATGACATATTACAAACATAGTTTTGTTCACAGAATTAAGTCAAAACAATACATGGACTCAATAGGAAATTTTTGTCCTTACCAATATCCCCCTTTGACTATTCTGGGACAAAACAAAACCAGTGAAATGCCTCACCGGGCCGTCAAGCCGTATGACGCCTAAGTCCCATCCCATAAGCCCAAAATAAAAAATACAGGACATGGACTAGAATATGTAGCACCGGCAAGCATGAAATGTCTGAATGTGATATAGACTTGAAATCTCGAATCGCTGAGGCATACCTACACACATGAAATAGACAAACAGATACCCAGTGAAGTATGGAGGAACAAATGATACCAATTTATATTTCTAATAAGAACAAATCATTTGAAACATGTGAAATCATTTGAAAATGTGAGCAATTAATTGATACCAATTTGAAACAAATATAATCAAACAATATGTAAATCCAGATATCAATAGAAGCGCTCAACAAATCTCCCCCTACATCACATACATCTCTCCCCCTTTTTGTGACACCCCGCCTAATTAATTCCGGGTGATCAGTCCTAAATCAAGTTAGAACAGGTTTCTCATTTGGTCCATTCTTAGCATCACTGTCGTTTTATTAAATTACTAACCACCTAAGTGAGAAAAATAGACTGGTGCCAATTTTTTTTTTATCTTTCATTAATTAAACTAAAACCCATGCGGAAAATAAAGCAATATAACCATCACAGATAATTGAACTAATCATTCCACAAGTAAAAATAATTAACCGAATAAACCATCGGTCCAAATAATAAGTCCCATAAAGACAAGAATAAAATCCCAACAATCTAAGAAACAAATAAATGGAAAGTGAGCGACATGCTCGAATAAATAATAATGAGTCTCTACATTATGAATGAAAGGAAGAGGCGTCTATCAAAGGTCCCGCAACATCAACATATGCTGCAGCAACGGAGTTCCTGGAATTAAGTCAAGTCTGGCGTCCCTGTGGCTGGACACCTAAAAGGTTTTTAAAAAAAGTTTTTATAGCAAGGGTTAGTACCCAAAACATTTGAAAACATTTAGCAAATGATTAACTTGCAGTAATAATAAATATGCATGCTCTTCATATTTTAGTTAGTGTCGCACTCTCTTGAGAACTTCCTTGCCCCCTCCTCTAATGTGCACCACTAACGCTTTAATTATCACCTAGTTATCTATCTCATGACTAGATAATTATTAAAGTCTCCTTATACTCCTCCCCTACTCTAACCTGAGTAAAAATGTGATTATGATTTTTAAGTCATTAGTAACATCAACTTAATTAAATCATTTCCCTTTTTAATTCATATAACCACTCCACTCGTTATACATATACAACAACACATGCTTGTATTTATTTAGTCCGTATATAATAATCACCCTATTATATACTTAGAATATTGCAGCATTCACACACACACTGGAATACATAAAACACTAATATCCACCCGAGTAAAAGTACTCCCCGGATATAATTTCACTAAAGTGCTAGTACACTAGGTATATTCACATATCCTAGTTATCCAAGTTAGAATCGCTCACTAACTTGGTTTAGTATACGATTGGAGGCGGTCATATTCCTTCCCGGAAAGTGAGATGCCCCTCACCCCCTGTAACGGACGCTATGACCTGGGAATCTACTCGGCCTACTCCTCAAGCTAGGGGATTCATCCACTGCGCGTAACCTCCCCCTATAGCACTAGAGTATAATAATATCTAACCACTGATATTAAGGCATACACTATATATATATACTATCACACACCGTATATATATATACATACATAAAAATGTTCCAGCTACACCGTGTACTAACCCGTGACACAAGCCTATCCCATTTTTATTATGAGGTTATTACCCAACTCGAATTATTAATAATAGCACATTAATAAATTCAGTTACTTTTGATGTTGCCCTCACCATTTAATTGGACTCAATCTCCTAGCCCGAATTAACCTCACCCGAGTCTAAATCCCGACTCTAAATTTCTTAGTCCATTACTACGTAATATAATTCACCTCGATGTCACTCAACCAATTTTGACGTGTCATCCAAATTTCCCTTCCCATCTCCTAATTAATTCACTCACATTTAATTAGGTATACCCCATGCATTAATTTCTCAACAATAATTAATTGCATAACAACTTTTTATATAAATCTCATCCTATATAAATAAAACTGGGCGAACTGTCCGTGTCTGCCGACCGTCGATCGATCGACTTCATGGCGTCGATCGATCGATCGAACAGGTACTCGTCTTCTTCGCGAAGACGGACAGCCATGGGCGAAAATCTGCAAACCCTAATTTCCTTCTACACTGAAACTAAGTCTCTTTTAGCATTTGTACATATTAGGAAACTCATTAGGGATCTCCAAAATATTCATCAACATAAATAATTCGTCCATTTACTCCAGTTTCTAGATTTGGGGAAAGTTTCATCATAAACCCTAGGTCCATTTATACCCCAAATTTCATCATCAAATTCGTTTTCAAATATGCAGACATCATTCTACCAGATATACAATAACTCACCATTATCATATTTTACAAGAATCATCACCCAAATTTCGTAAATCAGAATTGTAGTTTTCAAAATCCCCTATTCATTCCATTAACACCCCAAAACGGATTTCTACATAATCACTACACATGAATATGAATCGAAAACAGATTTAATGCTATTGCAAGTTATCCACTTGCCTTAAGGTTCGTAGAGTCTGAATTGGAGCTAAATCCCAAGGTTGAAGATGACCTTTGATGGCTCTCTTTGATCCCCAATTTGGCTTTGGCTGCTGTTAGGGTTTCCTAACCCTTAATTTGCTTTCTCTAATTAAGTTCAGCCACCCCCTTATTTCTTTTTATTAGATTAATTAACTTAATCCCGTTTTTGACTAATGGGCCAAGCCCAAGTGACCCAAATGTCCCCGAGTGGGCCCGGCTATGTCTAAAAACGTCCCGTGACCCGTTCGCTACCCCCGGGTACACTTTTCCGACTATCTCGGCCCATCCGGACTCAACTGTACCCTCAGAACTTGCATCCGAGTTAATTTCTAAAAATACTTATCCCCCACCTAATACAGTCTATACCGACTTTCGGATGCGATAAGTACATACCTCGTCATTAATACTCTAGACGACATAATTACATTATTACTATTCGCTTAGTAAATAAGTTTTCCCTAAATATTAACCATTCAATCCCAGATTAATATTTATATATTATTCTGTTCTAATTAATTCATTAAATTACAACACACTAAGTAATTTAAAATCTCCGAATTAATTAAATTTTAAATGTACCAAAAATACGGGGTGTTACACTTTTTATCTCGAATAGACAATCCGGTGAAAAGATAAACCAATATGAAATATCTAGCATGAGAATATGAAACCAATTTGAATCAAGTGGATACCAATTTGAGAATTGAAAAACGCTAGATAATCATGAAACAACCACCAACTAAATATGATCAAGCAATGATAAATCAGTAGCTAGTAAACCAAGGAATCACACAAAGAATATCTCAAATTAATCAGGTGTGATAAACGGACTCATATGCAAAATACCAATATGGAACATAAAAGAACCTGCATATAAACCAAACAGTCCAGAAATGGTTCCCGCAGTACCAAAAATATATCAAATTAAACCAGTGGACTGCAAACCAATCAGAAGCCATTTTTCAGCCTATCGTTCGAACGAGCCAGGGACTTCGCTCAAACGAGATGAGGAAGTCGCTTGAACGAAGTACATATGTCGTTGGCGCGAGATGAGTTGTCATTTGAACGACTTCGCGCGACCTGCTAAAATTTCCCAGATTCCTAGAAATAATATAAAGTATTGCCCAGTGAAAAAATTTCCACAAAAAATTCCAGGAAGGGCCTGACAGAATCAAAACAGTGTTAAAACAGTAGGCTTTTAACAGAAAAACGTAAAAACTCATAAAAAGTAAAAATGCGAGTTACATGCAAACATAGTACCGATGTGCTCAAACATGGACATGGAATGAATGGGCGTGAAACTACAACAAATGAGTCACAATTAAAACACATCGAAACGAACAAGAAACTCTAATTGATAGCGATAAATCATCAAACTTTATCATAGCCATATGACAATTAAAGTGTGAGCTTAATGAACTAAACATACTAAATGCACACAAATCCATAATTTTGACGATTTTACAAACAATAACGTCAAATTGTAATGTTTCAACATTAGGATTAGTTGTGCAAACCCGTTTAAATTTTCTCTAACCAAACTCCCTCAATAATATCATATTTTTTCAAGCTCTTTTGAGGGTTCTAGCATTATCAACTTAGAGAAAATTTTATTGGCCCTTTTCTTCGCATAATGCATTTTCTTTTGGGCCCTTTTTAATGGTGGCTTTCACAACGAGTTAATTTTGAACTCTTGCAGCCCTTTCCTGTGAATCACTCATCATTTTTACCAATTTTAAATCCTCACGATAAACGGTTATTACATGCACACTTCTCCTTAAGTCTACTTACGCATAGATGACAAGATTGAGATAAGAACGCCTCAACAAATTCAAATATGCAAGAGAAGACAAACATCCATATAAACTCGTGCATGTGTGCAATGTTGGCATATATACAAAGTCGAATCAAAATGCATATCAACTTCGAAATCACCCCATATAAACAATGGTTAAGATCATTCTAAGTATCGATAATAATGACCAAATGTCATAGCCACATGGATAATGAAATGATTGGGGGGGGGGGGGTCCAAGCACACCAATATGCCACATCAAACATGTAAACTCAAAAACCGAAAATCTTTTTGGCTTTTCAAACATATTTTGACTCAAGGAAAAGTAAAATCTTTTTGGATTTTCAAAAGCTTTTTCAAAAAAATAAAATCTTTTTGTATTTTTTCAAATAAGACTCAAACAAATGAAAACTATAATACAAGATGATACACTTGTCATAATACTAGCAATGAATATATCATGAAGCAAAGTAGCATATGCCAAACATGGAAACACTATCATCCTTTAGATTTAACATGGGAAGAATCAAGTGCACCCAAACGAGAATCATGAAGTTTAATTCCTAAATCCACTAAATCCGATTTCCTAATCCAAGTAGGTGTAAAATGACGCATGGGGGTTAGGGGAACCGGGGCAACTTTATTCCTAAACTTCCTAGGAGCTTGTCTAAGGTCGTAACAATAACGCCTAAGGTGACCTTTCCTACCACAAAACGAGCAAGTGTAGCAGTGGTGGGAATGATTACCTTTATGGGGACATTTTCTAACCATCCTAGTGTTTCTCACACGTGCGGGGGGAATGGGAACAACTCTCTCATCAAAACCTATACCTCCCCTATCTTCCTTAATTTGGACGGTGCCTAGGATCTTATCTAATTTTTCCGACCTAACTTCCAAATCAAACTTGACTCTGGACGAGTCTATCAATCTCTCCTCCAACTCGTGAATCCTAGACTCGAGCAAATGTCTAGACTCCTCAAACACTAAAATCTCCTTTTTCAAGGACTCCATCAAACCACGGAGATTATCTCTCTCTTTCTCCACAAACTCTAGTTTCGCCCTAAACTTCTTCTCTCGTGCCCTAAGATCGTCAATCAAACTATCATTATTTTCTATGGCACGCTCATTCAACTTAGATTGCAATTTTGAGTTAGCCTTTTCCACCTTTACCGTTTCGGCATACAAATCATTAAACACATTTTACAATTCTTTCACATCAACCTCCTCCTCGTCACTCTCTTTGCCCTGACTAACATGAGATACACTCAAAACCTCCTCGAAAGTGTCATGCACATGAGAATCGTCGTCGCTCACATGACATGCCATAAATGCAACAAAGTTACGCTCAATGGAGGAACTCTCTCCCTCTTCCGGTTCACTATCACTTAAGGTGGCATTATAGACAACGGGTTGCTTGCCCTCTTTCTTAAGTCTAGTGGGACACTCCTTAACTTTGTGACCGTACCCCTCACACCCAAAACACTTATCCGACTCATCTCTCTTAGTCTTCTCAAACTTATCCTTAGAGGTGGGATCTACTTTGTTGTTCTTGAATTTTTTAAATTTCTTAGCATCTTTCGATTGCTTTTGAAACTTAAATAAATTTTTTAAATTTCTTTGCCAACAAAGCAACATCCTCAAAATCGGAATCAAAATCTGAAACTTTAATTTCCTCCTTCTGAGTTTTCAAAGCAATACTCTTTTCTTTCTTAGGCACTTGCTTGGAGGTAATCATGTCGATTTCATAGGTTTGTAAGTCACCAACAATCTCTTCTAGTTTTGTTGAGTCTAACCTACCCAAGGAGTTTAAAATGGTCACTTTCGCATTAAACCTACTCGGCAACGACCTAAGGATTTTCTTAATGACACGGTTGTCAGGAATTTTCTCACCTATGTTAAAGGACGAGTTGACGATATTGGACAACCTAGCATAAAACTCATCAAAGGTCTCACTCTGTGACATCCTAATGGTCTCAAATTGTGTAGTGAGATTTTGAAGTTTTGACTCCCTAACCGTGCTAGTGCCCTCGTGAGTGAGTGCCAAAATATCCCAAGCCTCTTTTGATGTTTCACAAGTCATAATTCTATTATATTCTTCCTGTGTGACATGTGAAGAAATAACGTGCAGACCCTTAGAATTATATTGTGCAAGTCTTTGTTCAGTTTCGGTCCATGACTCAACAGGCTTTAAACTAGTGACCTCACCTACAATAGTGACAGGGGGTGTCCAACTTTTCTCAACTGCAAGCTAAACACGCTCATGAATAGATTTTAAAACACATCTCATTATCATCGTCCAATAAGTGTAATTAGTGCCAACAAAAACAGGAGTTCGAGAAAATTCATTATATCCTGAATTCATCTTTGAAAACACACGGGATCACAAAACAAAAAAATGTTTTCTAGCTCTGATACCAATTTGAAGAGTGCCCAATATAGGTGTGTTTTCTTTCAAACCAATTTTTCTCCGAAAATTATCCAACTTTTAATTATGCACCAATTCAAGTTGTGAAAACCCAATTCTTACTTTAAACCAGTTTTATCTTGATTAATCCTAAACATGCACCTAGTGATTAAAGCAAGTAGAATAAAGTAAAGAATACTCACAACGCCGGATGTACGAGGAAAAAACCCAAAACGGGAAAACAACCTCGGACGGCCCAAGCCAGACAATCACTATGAACAATGGTTTTACAAAGACAGATTAGCCTTACACTAAGACTCGATCCCCACGGGTCTTGACGCTTCTTCTGATCTTCAACCGTTCTTGAATAGTGCCCACGTAGAAATTTCGTCTTTCACGATACCTGTCCACAACACACGCGTCCACGTATGTCTCGGTGTCCATCGAATGGATTTGATTCGTCTACGATGTCGAACAAGAAGTCCTTCTCTTTTTTTCACCGCAAAACCCTTTGATGTTCAATGTGTAAAACAAACAACTTTGGTGCAGCAAGATCACTTAAACATATAAGAATGATAACTCGGATCTTTGCAAACTCTAAAGATGTGTTTATGCTTTGTAAACCTTAGAAAACATGTGCAAACAAGGTTCTGATTCGTAAAACTATTTTCCAGAATGCACACTTATGAAATTATGATGAAAACACTGTTTAAATAGAATTTAAATACTGCAACGAAAAATGTGTCGTTCGAACGACTTGAGGAACTCGTTCGAGCGACATTCCATCTCGTTCGAACGAGATTGGATGTCGTTTGAACGACAATGCGAAAGTTTGACTTTTTTTAACTTTTTGTTTAAAACGTCTCTTCCAAAGAGAGATCCAAAAATGTCAAACTCTTTTACGAGCTTATCATCATAAAACGTAGTTTAAACCTTCAAAACACTTTTAAAATATTTAAAACATTTTTCTTTATAAAAAATACATCCTTATCTTTTATAAAAATAATTCCGAGCACCATACTCTATACGCATTCATACATGAGTGATCTCGGATTGAAATTAACTTTGAAGAGGATTAAACTTGCACCAATTAAACTTCGGCATGATTAATTATTTGAAGCTTTGCCGTAATGTCTTCAATTTCTTCAATACGTCATAGACCAAGTGGGATCGTGACAAAATAAAATTCTCCCTATGACATATTACAAACACAGTTTTGTTCACGGAATTAAGTCAAAACAATACATGGACTCAATAGGAAATTTTTGTCCTTACAAATATCCCCCTTTGACTATTCTGGGACAAAACAAAACCAGTGAAATGCCTGACCAGGCCGTCAAGCCGTATGACGCCTAAGCCCTTCCCATAAACCCAAAATCAAAAATACGGGGCATGGACTAGAATATGTAGCACCGACAATATAAACTGTCTGAATGTGATGTAGACTTAAAATCTCGAATCGCTGAGGCATACCTACACACATGAAACAAACAAACAGATACCCAGTGAAGTATGGAGGAACAAATGATACCAATTTATATTTCTAATAAGAACAAATCATTTGAAACATATAAAATCATTTGAAATATGTGAGCAATTAATTGATACCAATTTGAAACAAATATAATCAAACAATATGTAAATCCAGATAACAAAAGAAGCGCTCAACAAATCTCCCCCTACATCACATACATTAATAGTTATCATCTAGGTACACGGTTCTCTTGTCATGACTATCGATAATAGTCTGTTGTAAAAATTGGTAATTAATGAGTGCTTGAAGGTTTTGTTGATAATTTCTTATCGAGGTGGTGGCATTTTAATTCAAGGTTTCTCTCTCTCTCTCTCTCTCTCTCTCTCTCTCTCTCTCTCTCTCTCTCTATATATATATATATATATATATATATATATATATATTTATACACACTCTATTATGTAGCTGTCAGGCAATGAAATAAATCTCAGATGACATGGTGTTTTAGCCTTAAGTTTTCACGTTTTATGCTTGTTCATAGGTTGTTCGCTTTTGATCGCTGGAGATACCAAAGGAGGATGAGGTTTGTCTTGAGTTTTGGGTTTCCAATTTCATACATCTTAAAATATGTATTCTAGTTTATCGATCGCTTTTATTTTATATTGTAATTTTTTTTCCATGTGAATTTCTAGGTCAAAGCTCCATATTTATGATAACGTTGTAGAAAGAGTAGCCAGTCATCTTAGCTTGAACGATCCTTTTAAAATCAGACTTACATCTCATAATTGCTACTCCCAGTATCCTAAACCCCAACCAATTAAGTATCATGGAGCAAAACATCTTTCAGGCATGCCGGTTCATTATAATGAGGTTGTTTCTTCATATGGATGTTACTCTGACAATGACTTGTTCTACATCAAAATATTTATTAACATTGCTTTGTAATGGTTGAGTTAACACCACACACTATCTCTTTTTTTGTTAATAGACTTTGGATATTCTCTACTATAAATTGTTATATATTCCTCTGCCGAAACTGCAAGGCTTGAAGACTATTAAAGTCGCGTTTCATCATGCTAGCAAGGATGAAGTGAGTGCTGATTTAAACCAACCTCCATTTTTTTTATCTTTTTTTTTCTACTGTGATTTTATCTCGTGTTACTATTTTCAGGTAGTAATTCATACTATTGGACTGGGATATTATTAATGACCTTAAGACAAAGGTAACTCCTGCAACTCTTTCTGCGTTCAAACTGTTCATTGTCTTCTCTTGTTCTTAGGGATATGTCCCTCCATTGTTTTAATTACGAAAACGGTTGTCACCCTTTTGCTAAAACAACTTTTTATTAGAATTAAGAATATGCAGATTTGTTTGAGAACCTTGCACTTTGATTTTGATCATATCCTTTAGTCCATGGAAGTTTATCAGTGGAATTAACTCGGTTGTGTGATATGTTATGGAACAGGTTGAGTTGTCCAATCTAAGAGAGAAACTTAGACGGCTAGAGGTTTTCTGTCATAAGATCAACAAGGTATTTGAGATATTCAAGTTATTGTTGTTGTGTCCAAAATAAACTTGGTTTTAATTTAATTGGCAAGACAATTCAGAGTTTACATGTTGAGTCTGAAAGATATATTTCACTATGGCCTAAAAGTAATAAGAGGGCATCTTGTATACATGTAGGAACCTATCTCTAGCGATTAAATCATTTCCCAAAATTTCTCAGTGTTATCCCATTTCTACTGGTTGCTAATGGATCTTACTCTCATATGTTTTTTGCTCCCCTTCTCTGTATCATCTCAAAAGGCCCTTGAATTAACTTTCCTAAATTATTAAGGCATTGATTAGAAGGTTTCAGTGATCATAATAGTTGTCAATTATAAGTATTTGTTCCTAAATTATTAATCTCACAGGATGCACAAATTAAAGGTAATTTTTGTTCATTATGGATTGGTATATCTTTTCTTTGAAAACCTGAATAATATTGATTGACTTGCATAGCAATAATGGCAGTGTCAATTGCCTCTCAGTTTCATGCCATCAAGTCGATGATAAAAGAAGACTCAGAACCACTCAAGCGACCCTTTAATCGGCCTTCAATTTTATTTAACCCTAAGGAAATTGATGATATTGATCTTGACGACCTCCAACCCATTGCTATATTAGGTACCACAAAATTGAAATAAAGTTGTTTACTTATTATTTTCATAAATAGATTTTGGAATAGACTACAAAGTAAAAAATTGAGTAAAAAGTAGTGTTTCTATAGTAAATAATGCAATGCCAAATAACGCACCCTAGTTGTTATATGGCTCAATATTAGCTAAAATATATCGTATTATTAAACACTGAGAGGAACATAGTTCATTGCTTTATTGAGTTGACTATAATTATTAAGGATCAATTAGACCAAGCTGAGCATTGGATGCTTTTTAGTTTAGAACTTGAATTTGCATTCTTGTTCTTTTTTATTTGACTTTTCATGTTTTGAGGTGTTTATAAGTACAGATGAAAGATTTATAAGTTACAAGAAGGACTTGTTTACTCACAAGAGCATGGAATTGGACAGAGAGTTCATGGACATAAAGGAGAATAATAGAATTATTGCCTCAATTAGTTCATACAGGCAGTTACTTTTTTGGATATTTTCATCTACCTTCGGCATTGAAGACGTTTGAGTACTTGATACTTAGATGTAAGTTTTTCATGATTGTTCATTTTATTTTTATGGAGTCGTATATTATTGTAACAAATTAACATATTAAGCCAGTGAGGAGAGAGAAAAATATTGGTAGTCTCATCATCGATCTTTGGATCTCCTCGCATTGTTAAAAATTGGTGGACCAATATGTAATTGGTTTGATCTTAGCTTCGATGCCAATAGTTATTTTGAGGACAAACTCCAAGGAATGAAAATTTTGGGGCTCAGAGTTAGTAATCAAATAATTATTGGGGGCAGAACCCCAAAGGCCCTATATTTTCATAGTCTCTTTGCGCTTATTATTCCCTTAAAATAGCTAAATAAAGATTTCCAAAACTTTTAAGCTTATATACAAAAGTATGGCACTTGGAAATTTTTCTATTACATAAAAATTGTTGTCATACAATAAAATTTCAAAGTGCCATAGTTTTAAATAAGGTTTAAAAGATCGTGTTTCTATAAGAAAGTACTTTTAAGTACATTTTTCTTAATGATGTAAAACCACTACTCGAGGATACTAATGTGGAGTTTACACTGCAAGGTTTGTATTGCTTTGGAAGTGCTGGATCTCTCAAAGTATGATGGGATCATTTGTGTTAGCGGATATGGAGTATTGGTTGAGGTTAGTTGGTTACGCCCATTTCTTTTATCTTCACAAGGTATTATTTTTGCCTGTAAAGCCACTTTCCATTCTAGATTGAAAAGAAAATAATTGGTTGGCTTGGTGTAGAATTAGTCCCTGATACTTTTAAGCATTGAGCGTTGGCTAAATAAAGCATGCACGGGATCAAGCCTAGCTTGTCTAGCCTATAAGCTGCTTCAGGATGGCCTTTTATATGGTGTGCTATTCCATTAAAACTTCGCATCAGCAAAAAATTAAATCATATATTTCATATTCTATATCATGAAGGTTATTATCGTCTTGTATTTGTGATTATAGTGTGACCTTTTTAAGTAATTTCTAAATTATGAGTGCATTATTGACCTCTATGCCCCTTTTTCTATGGGGTTGCCAATTTTAATAAGTAGTTAATGGACTGCTTGAAAGAGAGGATTGGGACACTGCAATAAGGATGCCTCTTGGAGTAGTACCAGCAGGTTTGTTTGACTGTATTCTACTAGTAATTACTTTTTAAGTAACAGTTAGGGCTAATTTCATGAAGTTTCCATCAAATGAGTTTACCATTACCAGACATGTCAAACGATCACTTATAAAAATATTATTTTTAGTCAGGACATTATGTATATATTTAAGTCATTCTGATTAACATCATAAGAATTTATCCCCAATAATTTATTTCTAACCACTTGTGATTGTTATTATTATATCAGCAAGAGGTTGCTAAAATCTGTCATATTTCATTTGGTGAAGAAGAAACTATTTCTCCAAAGAAGCCTGCTAGTTTGCCTAAGGTGGAAAAGTAGCGTAAGTTGAGTGGGAACCTAGAAAATGAGTCTGAGGGGAATTTGAATAAACATCTTTCTGATGCCAAGTGCAAGGATTTCATCGGACATGATATATTTTCTCCACCTCCCAAAATTCAATTAAGAATGTTGTCTTCTCATGCTTTGACTTTGAGAGAACGCCTAAACATCGAGGAGCTTGCACCACCTAATATATGCACATTTGTCAAAGTCTTTAATTATGTCAAAGACTCATTATGTAAATGTTATCCGGACAGGTCATAATTCTTACCTGGACAGGTAATGTATTGAGACGAACTTCATATAAATTGAGATGAATTTTCTATCAATGGAATTTGGGCCATTATTTTTATCGGAGCCCTGGATGCGTATTAGTGTTGTTGTGGACTAGTTGTAATGTTTTACTATTTTTTGTACCTTAAACAAGTGGATAGTCCTATAAACAAAGGAAATTATGTCCATTTTTTTTAAAAAAATTTAACTTATTTGTATTGAAATTAAATCGGGTCAACAATTATTTTATTGTCATTATGTTAACATTTTTTAATATTGTATACCCTAGTGTGTGTGTATATATGGATATATTATAATACATATATAAATAAGATCGACTCATATTTGATAATATATAGATATATTATAATACATTTAACTCCCTAATATATGAATATATTATAATACATTATATTACATATGGATATATTATAATACATATATAAATAAGATCGACTCATTCTCTTAAATCGGCTCCATTACTTATATATAAATATTTATATATGTATTATAATTTAACTGCCTAACATTTTTGAAGGAAGAGAATGAGCCGGCACGAAGTGCTGCCTAACATTATTTTGGATCAAAATAAGATCATCGTGTCCTACCTCTGGCTGTGTTATCAGAAGGTAGTGGAGACGAAGTTGCGTTTGAGCAAGGCGTATTACTTATAAATCGAGGAATAAATGACAAAAGTGACTAGGAGGTTGAAAAAAGCGAGAAATGCGTATTCTAGACAATAAGGTGGTTGAGAGGATAAATTACTATTGGTAGAGTGGAGTGTAATAACTCGTACCTGCTATTATTAGAAAGACGTATCTTGAGACTTGAGGCGGGAGGCCTTGTTGTTCACCATGTGGTTGGTTAAGGGTGGGAGGTAACAAATTTTGTGGGCTGAAGCGATTTAGAGCCGATCGACAGGGATTGAATTATTCAAAGTTATTTCGTATAGATTAGAAATGTCGTAAGAGTTACGTCGTCACGTACCAAAGAGTTAAAAGACGGCTGTGAGTGGTCAGAAATTGTTGCGGGTATTTTTCTCCATTAAAGGAAGTGTGGGATTTGGACAACAATGGATATTGGCACCTAGGGAAGTAGGGCATTTTCGAATATTAAAATGACAGAGCTAGTGGAGCATAGCCTCGTCTTTTTAAAGTATTGATAGCGGATTCTCGATAGTTTTGGGTTTCAATGTATAAGTGAGACCTTTAAAATGATGGAGTATATCAGTATGAAATGGTTTGAGTAGACTCATTGCTAATTGTTGATACCAAATTTAATCTGCTGACATGGACCAATCATATGAAGACACGTGGCTATTTACATGGCAACAACAAGCACTTCCGAGATGATCGCACGCTCCGAGGAACCATGTTACTCCGAGGAACTCATACGCTCCGAGGAACATACCTCTCCGAGGAACTCTTTAGCACCGAGAAGCTCAAGCGGTCCAAGCAACTCAGGCGGTCCGAGCTGCACCTCGAAGAAGGATACCAACAGTTTAACTGCTCATTAAATGCTTATCATTCAGACGCACACGCAAAAAGGGCATTAAATGTATTACCCTTTCATATGTATACCATTTAATGTATTACCCTTTCACATTACAGCCTCAGGGCTATAAATACATTGTACAATCCTCATTGTAAGGGGATCCAAATCCAAACCCTGGAATCGAGACCGGAATCTCTTGATAGAACACAAATCGAGAATTCTCAAACACTCAACAATAAAATAACAGTGGATGTAGGCCATTCTTATAAGGCTGAACCACTTTAAAATCTTTTGTCTCATTTATTTATCTGTGATTGAATTATTAGAGTGATCTAATTTTTTACATCAACAGATTGGCGCCGTCTGTGGGAAACGACTGATAATATCGTTTTTCATCAAAAACAATCCATTACCAATGGCTGATATTCCTGAATCCAGCAATCGAAACGCTGGAACCCCTCCAAATCCATCTTCTCCACCAATTATTCCAGATCTGACTGGAATAATGGAAAATCTGGCTCAGGGCCAGACCGTCATGCAAGAAATAATGCGACAACTCATCCAAACTCTCCATGGCGGTGCATCAGCCCATTCCGGACCACGAAGCATTCAAAGAAATAACCGTGCGCCTTCTTCGCGTATTAGGCGTACTAATTCATATCGCAATGAGGAATCTGAAGATTTTTCTTATCAACCTGGACGAACTTCGTCAGTGCGAGCCACATATACTGAACAACGTGTCACCCTCTTCCCAGAAAGGGCCAGCGCATTGGAAAGATTAAGTAGGGTTTCTCCTTTCGATCGATTAGGCCCTAGGAGGAACAAAAGTCCTCTTAATGCAGCGTCGAGGAACTTTCGACGACCATCAGATTTAAGGGAAGGATCTGCCCAGTCGCGACCAGCTGCTTGTCAAGATAAATCCTATGACCGACCAGCTGCTCGTCAAGATAAATCCCAGGAAGCCACTTCAACACGATCAGTTGCTCGAACCAATAGGCCCGAGGAAAGAAATGATGCATGGAAAGGATCTATTCAGAGGCTGGAGGATAGATTAAGAGAAATGGCTAAGGCCAAGAACCCTCTACAACGAACCTTTGTTCGAAGAACACCTTTTGTCCAGGATATTGTTGATTTTCCAACACCATCAAAGTTCAAAGCACCTGTTGTGACTCCCAAGTATGATCGGAAGACTGACCCTGTCCTTTATATAGAACAATACCAAGCTGCAGCCGACATCTATGCTGTCCCAGATGAGATGAGATGCAGAGCATTCTCGGGAACACTTACCAGATCTGCTCAAATATGGTATAATAATCTTCCTCGGGGTAAGATTTCAACCTTTCTTCAACTGGCCGAGTTATTCATTGGAAATTTCTGCTTTGGAGCAAAGCCAGTTAAACGAGTAGCACATTTATTAAGTGTTCGACAAAAAGCTGGTGAGAGTACCATAGATTATATAACTCGTTTTAATAACGAGAAACTTGAAGTCATTGATTATGAAGAGAAGACAACGATTACTGCTTTGATGAGTGGACTACTGCCAAACAAATTGTACTACACTTTGGCCAAAGATCCACCTCGAACCATGTCGGACCTGATGGGAAAAGCGTCCAAGATTATGAATGCCGAGGAGGCTATGTCTGCGAAGAAGAATATGGACGCCAAAGAAACCAAGGTGGAAGGTGATAAAGCTAAGAAGAAAGAACATAAGAACAATGGTGGTGATAAACAATCCAAAAATAGGTCGTCATGGGAGGTCTTGAGGAAATTTGATAATTACACACCTTTGAAGGTAAATATCAACCACGTCCTGGAAGAAATTAAGAACAGCGAGGAGTTAAACTGGCCAAAGAAAATGAAGGCAGACCCTGACACGAGGAATAGGGAAAGATATTGCGAGTTCCACAAGGATCATGGCCATATGACCAAAAATTGCATAGCTCTTCAGAATGAGATTGAAACACTCATCCGACGAGGAAAGCTAGCGAAGTATGTTGATCGGGGAGGCGAAAGAAGAAACAACGACCGAACTAGAGAGAGGTCTAGATCTCCTCGTCGAGCAGAGGAAAACAAGAAGAGAAACCATGAAGTTGATCCAGAGGATGACCCCGATCTTCCCAAGAAACCGAGGCAGCCAGAACGAGAGGTATTTTCAATATGCTTGGGGTCATTTGATTGTAATGTCATTACAGGAGGAGATGCAGGCGGAGGAGACCTTACTGCAGAAAGGAAAGCTTACCTCGGTGAGGCTCAAGCTTTCTCGTATATTCAGCGAATAAATCTAGCTGAGGAAGATCGCCCGAGAAAGGTGAACAAGGAGAAGTTGGTCATTGGGTTCTCAAAGAATGACCTTGCAGGTGTTCTATATCCTCATGATGACCCGCTGGTGATCAAGATGAGAATGAAGGAAGTGGTGATTTCAAGAGTGCTAGTCGACAATGGTAGCTCGGCGGACATCATGTTCTACTCGTGTTTCGATAGTTTAAATCTAAAGCTATCTCAACTGGAGCCTTACCATAGACCCCTCATCGGTTTTGCTGGCGAGAGAGTATTTCCACTTGGGACGATCAAGTTGTATATATCCATTGGTACGTGGCCTGCTTGTCGGACAGAAAGAATACATTTCTTCGTGATGGATAAGAATTTCCAATCATCGTACAATATCATCGTGGGAAGAGTAGGATTGAAGAAGTTCGAGGCTGTACCATCTACAGTGCATTAGTGCCTAAAATTCCCAACAAACTTTGGAGTAGAAGTTGTGAAAGGTGATCAGAAAGTAGCTCGGGAATGCTATTATTCATCCGCTGAGCAAGAAGAACTAGAAGAATCAAAGAAAAAGACTACTACCTATCAAGTGGATGAAGGTGCAAAAATTGAAACATTGGATCCTCGAGATGAGTCGCAACTCGTGAAGGGTCAAGTGGTGGAAGCTACTGAAAACATCATTCTGGACGACGAGCACCCTGAGCGAACTACTCAAATAGGTTCATCGTTGGAAGCCTCATTAAAACAGGAATTGATAACTTTCCTTAGAAGCAGAAGACAAAATTTTGCGTGGAGTCATGAAGATATGCCTGGGATAGACCCAAACTTTTTATGTCACGAGCTTAATGTGAATAAGGAGATCAAGCCTGTGAAGCAGAGAAGAAGAGTATTCAGTCCCGAGAAAAATCAAGCTATACAGGAGGAAGTCGAGAAGCTCCAAAAAGCTTGTTTCATTGAAGATGTTAAATATCCAGATTGGTTAGCTAATGTGGTGATGGTAAAGAAGAACAACAACAAGTGGAGGATGTGTGTAGACTTCACCGACCTCAATAAAGTATGCCCAAAGGATCACTTTCCATTGCCCCGAATTTATCAATTGGTGGATGCTACCTCGGGACACGAGTTTCTGAGCTTCATGGATGCTTATTCTGGTTACAATCAGATCAAAATGAAACCTAAAGATAGGGAGAGTACTTCTTTCATTACCCCTAGGGGAACTTATTGTTATAATGTTATGCCTTTTGGTTTGAAAAATGTAGGTGCGACATATCAGAGACTGATGAACAAGGTCTTTGCTGAACAAATCAGTGACAATATGGAAGTCTATATTGACGATATGCTGACGAAAAGCAAGAAAGCTGCCGATCATCTAGTTGACTTAAGTCAGAATTTTGATCAACTAGATAAATATCAAATGAAGCTGAACCCGACGAAGTGCATCTTTGGAGTACGAGAAGGCATGTTTCTCGGGTACATTGTCAATTAACGAGGCATTGAAGCAAATCCTGAAAAGATCAAAGCTCTATTAGGGCTATGATATCTAACAACGAAGAAAGAAGTACAGAGTCTCACAGGACGAGTAGCGGCACTCAACAGATTTGTGTCACGAGCAACTGATAGATGTCTCCCATTCTTCAAGACACTCAGAAAGACTTTTGAGTGGAATGATGAATGTGAGAAGGCTTTTCAAGACTTGAAGAAATACTTGGGAGCACCTCCACTGTTGTCCAGGCCGGTGATGGGAGAAAAATTGTATTTGTACCTTGCAGTGTCCGAGAATACAGTTAGCTCGGCGTTGATCAGAGTGGAGAATGGAGTACAAAAGTCAATTTACTACACAAGTAAGGCCTTCCGAGGAGCAAAGATCAGATATCCAAGGTTGGAGAAATTGGCACTGGCGCTGATTGAGGCGAGTAGGAGAATGAGACCATACTTCCAGGCTCACACTATAGTATTATATACCGATGCGCCATTGAGACAAGCACTTCATAAGCCAGGAAAATCAGGGAGATTGATGTACTGGGCAATAGAGCTCGGTGAATATGATATAATTTATGAACCCAGATCATCATTAAAAGGGCAGGCTGTAGCAAATTTTATAGCGGAGTTCACCTATCCTGATACCGCCGAGGAACAAAAGTTGCTCGCTGATCAACCTGTGGATGTTACAGGATCAACAAACACAAGCTCGGACCAACTCCGGTTGGTAAAAGGGCGTGTGGATGTTACAGGATGTGATGCAGAGAAAGTTGTGAGCACCCCGGACGAGGAATAAAAGTTGCTCGCTTATCAACCTGTGGATGTTACAGGATCAACAAACACTGGCTCAGACCAACTCCTGTTGGTAAAAGGGCAAGTGGATGTTACAGGATCATTGAATTCGAGCTCAGACCAACTCCGATTGGTAGAAGGGCAAGAAGAAATGACTGACGAAGAGCAAGAAAAATCCGAGGAAGAAAGGAAGCAGCAGATATTTCACCGAGGAACTCTGACTGATCAGAAATTTAAAGACGAGTTACCTATATGTAGATGGCTCATCTTGCACTGCAGGATGTGGCGTGGGGATAGTTTTGAGCACTCCGAACGAGGTCGACATGGAATACGCCTTGCGTTTCCAATTCAAAGATTCCAACAATGAGGCTGAATATGAGGCCATAATTGCAGGGCTTAATTTAGCAAAAATTATGGAGGCTCAGCAGGTTATGATCTTCAGTGACTCTCAATTGATCGTAAACCAAATGATGGGAGTATATGCATTTAGAGGAGAATTAATGATCAGATATCATGCAAAGGCAAAGGAGCTGGTGTCAGAATTTGCCGCTATTCAGCTGGTCAGAATACCAAGAATGGAGAATGCGAGAGCAGACGCCCTAGCTTGACTAGCATCAGCTACTCGCACCGAGCTACGACGAAAAATCCCAATTGAAGTGTTAGCTGGTCGAAGCATAGATGAAGATCTGACGATGAACTTTATCACCCTTGATTCAGGACCATCTTGGATGGATCCCATCAGGGAGTATATCGAGGAGGGAGAATTGCCAATTGACAAGCTCGCAGCCAAAAAATTGAAGTTTAAAGCTGCTCGGTATGTATTAACTAATATTGTTTTATATAGACGAGGAATTATGGCAGGTTTACAGAGATGTGTACACTCCTCCGAGGTGAAAGAATTAATTGAAGAGATCCATGAAGGGTCCTGTGGAGCACATGTAGCAGGTCGGACGCTTTTGCAAAGGGTGATGACGCAGGGATACTACTGGCCGACGATGAGGGCTGATTGTATAGCCTATGCAAAGAAATGTGACAAGTGCCAGCGCTTTTCCTTCATCCGAAGAACTCCACAAGCATTGTTGACACCCATAACTTTCCCTTGGCCATTTTCCATGTGGAGAATTGATTTAGTTGGGCCACTGCCAACGACCCGAGGAAGGTTCAAGTATCTCGTCATCGCAGTGGATTATTTTACTAAGTGGGTAGGATCTGAGCCACTCATTGACATGATGTACGAGAAGGTGTACCAATTTGTTTGGAAGAACATCATTTACCGATATGGTCTCCCTCATGCCTTCATCACAGACCATGGAACACAATTTGATAACGAGGAGTTTGTCGCCTATTGTCATCAGTCAAACATTTTGAAGGTCCACTCAGCACCAGGCCATCCTCAAAGCAATGGACAAACTGAAGTGACAAACAGAACCCTGCTAAATGGCTTGAAGAAAAGATTGGATGACGCAAAAGCAAACTGGATCAACGAGTTACAATTAGTACTTTGGGCTTATCGAACTACTCCTCGAGTAGCAACTGGAGAATCACCATATATGCTGGCGTTCGGAAGTGAAGCCGTTATACCTGCCGAGTTGGGTCTCCCAACACACAGGGTACTGAATTTCAATTCCCCTGTCAGCGACTTAATGAGAAGGCTGGATTTAAACATGCTCGAGGAAGTTAGAGAAGAAGCAGCCATTAGAAATGCTGCTTACCAACAGCGAACAACTTTGTTTTACAACAAGAGGGTGAAGAAATGCGACCTGAAAGAAGGAGACTACATGCTGAAGAAGGTAATTCAAAAGCACAACAAACTGGAGGCAAATTGGCATGGACCATACCGAGTTACATAAGTTGTTCGACCAGGAACTTATCGAATAGCAACTTTAGAAGGCGAGGAGTTTAAGAATGCATGGAACGCAGAGCACCTGCGCAAGTATTATCAGTGATGTATATGTAACACAGTTCCATCAGTATGAATAAAATGAAGATATTCTGCCAAAGTCTCTCCTTTTATTGAGAATTTTTTGGGGAATACTAGTGCTACACACTACTCGGCAAAGCTCAGACTGCTCAGCAGTAAAATATTCCTAAAAATGCCAACCTCGGTTGGTTAGGAAACAAAATATTCCTAAAAATGCCAACTTCGGTTGGTTAGGAAACAAAATATTCCTAAAAATGCCAACCTCGGTTGGTTAGGAAACGAAATATTCATAAAAATGCCAACTTCGGTTGGTTAGGAAACAAAATATTCCTAAAAATGCCAACCTGTTTGGCTAGAAAACAAAATATTCCTAAAAATGCCAACCTGTTTGGCTAGGAAACGAAATATTCCTAAAAATGCCAACCTGTTTGGCTAGGAAACAAAATATTCTCGCAAATACCAACTTATGTTCGTCGGGAGGTACATATATTCTCGAAAATGCCAACTTATGTTGCTCGAGAGGTAAGATTATTCCAGAAAGTGCAAAAGTTACTAAGTATGGCTGGTCGGGGATAAAAACCCACTAAATGTAGTTGGTCGACAAGAAGAATTTATCGACCTTGGTTGGTCGGACACATTTTATGAAAAATCTACCAAGTATGGCTGGTTGGGGATAAAAACCCACTAACTGTAGTTGGTCGACAAGCATAATTTAACAACCTTGGTTGGTTGGAAAAATTTTAAACAACATTTTTATACTCATTACTTTATTATTAAGTGATCGAGCAACAGTACTGATACTTGTAATTTTTTAATTATTAATGAGTTGGTTGACAAACAACACAATATTGTTATCTTTTTAACAGATATACGCAAATATAAAGTGTTTGATAACTACAAGACAATAGCAATCAAGATTTGCAAACAAAATGAGAGTTTTTCATTGAATTCAAAATAAATTACAAGTACATTGATATTGAAATGTATACTAACTATTACATCAAAAAATCCTATTCTACTGGTCTCTTCCCCTCTGCTTTTGACACAGGTTCCTCGCCAGCAGGCAGATCATTTAAAGACAGAGGAGAATTGATGAAATTAAGATCTTTCAACATCCTTGTATTCATCACGGATGGTCGATCTAAAATATGCTCGGGACGAGATACCTCGATCTGAGAATGTAAACTGTAGTCACCGAGATACTTTGAAATTAAGCTCCGAGGAATGGCCCGAGTAGGGATCCAATCCATGTCCAAATTGTATGGTGGCACATGCAAGTCAAGCAACCCGGGATCATGATAGTCCCACAGATAATGACCTTGTTCGAGCTTCAACACACCTAAGGCATTCAGCCAGCCTTGCTTGTAGCCCTCATTATTGGCATTCTGGATACGATTGTCCAGGTGGAATAGTACTTCGTTGCATCCAGCCATCCAGAACTCCCTGGGCTGTTTGTGGAATTGATATGTTAGCCTTTCTAGCTGCTAGTGGAGATTCTTGATGAAAAGCTCCTTATTCTCCAAAACTGACTTCTGCGCGGAGAGCTATTTTTCCAGGTCCCTAATCTTCTTTGACATATCAGACAATGCCTGGTTCTTCACCATTAGTTGGAAGGCCTGGTTCTCTAAGGCAAACTGAGTCCTCTGTTCCTCGACAAGAACTCGAGCTGCTCTTGCTCGTCCCCGAGGAGCTCTTGCTCGTCCCCGAGAAGATGTGGAAGGGTCCGACCTCCTCAAGGTGTCCAACTCTTCCCTTAACTTAGCGTTCTCAACCTCTAAGAACGAAAATCCCTCGTCGGTCACTGGGATCAAGGCACTAGAAGTGGAAGCTGCAGACTTCAGTTGTGACAACTCCTTTTGCAGGTTGTTGTTTTCCTTTTCCAGCAACTCACAATCTGTCTACATTCTTCGACCTTGCCTCTCAAGGTTCTCTCCCTTATATCGTACCCATCAAAAAGCTTCTCGTAGCCCTTGTCGGCAATGATCTGCTGGTACTTCTTCTCGTACCTCTCATGCAACAAGGCAGTGGATTCCTTGTATTGAAGCTGAAGGTCTTCGAGGGTGCTTTGAAGATCCTCGATCATTTCATAATAGGCAACGTTATTGGCTACAGCCTGATCAAGCAGACACTTCAGATATTGGTATGCTTTCACTGCCTGTTCTGAAGCATCATGACCAAGGATGTCGACAACTTGTGCAACACTCAGGTCTGTGTGACCAGCCTTAAAGTACTCATTGCATTGTTGCAGCAACTTTGTGTCATGGGCAGATAGCAGTTCCATCCTGGCCAGAAACTAGCAGAGAAAGAAGAGCAATCATCAATAAGAAGAATAAGCAGGGTATGAATGAAAGATAGACAATAATATGCAAAAAGTTCAAGTTTTATTAGATCATAATTCAGAGTTACATCTTCTGAGTTACATTTGATAAAGAGAAACAAAATAAAGAGAAACCCGAACAACACTAAACCTTTTCCTTATCTCCCAAAACCTTCTCGGGAGGCTGGGATGAAGAGGTAGGTTGCTCGGAAGGAAGAGATAGTTGCTCGGGTAGAGTAGGCAGTTGCTCGGAGGAAGAAACGATGTGCTGATTTTCCTCGGCAGAAGGCTGGATGGTTAGGGCACGATCTCCCATCACCATCGAAGACTCTTCAGAGGTAGCTTCGTCCTCTTCTAATTCTTCTGGAGTTGGAGGGGGACCAGGGATATGTCTCTGGAAGAGCTCAGAAGACTCGTCGACCTTCATTTCCTGAAGGGCAGCAACCCATCCATTCCTAAAGTATTTGAGACTTCCATAGTCTACTTGCGACACCATGGCAGCCAACCCCTTGTTCCACCCCTTGTCCCAGCCAGAGCTGAAGGACTTCTTCACATCAGTTTTCCTCTTCAACTTCTCCGAGGAAAGTTTCTCAGACAGCAGGTTCTCAGCAGCCTTCAATTTATTTTCTGCTTCCTCCTTTTGCCGACCTACTTCTTGAAGCTGGCCCAACCTTTCCTCAGCAACCCTGAGCTTATCTTCAAGCTCTCCAACAGCTTTGAGCTTCTATTCGAGCTCTTTATTTTCCTTCTCCAAGGCATTGTTTTTCTTCTCCAACTCTTTGGAGGCTTCAACAGCTTGAGCTTTATCCTGATCGGTGGAGGCAAGCTTCTTCTCCCAGACAGCCTTATCAGTGGCATATTTCTGGCGAGAATCTGCCAGAGACTTGGTAGCTTCTTCCAGAGCTCCCTCCACACTGGACGAGGAGCAAGAAGCCTTAATCGCTTCATCCTTCTTCAGGATTATATTGAAGCATCTCGTCAACTGTGAATAGAAAAAGAAAGCAAGTTAGAAACAGAAATGATAAAAGAAATATGAAAAATTCAAAGTAAAGAGACTTACAAAAGCAAGGTGACGAGCAGCTAGTGAGGTGACCATATCCCGAGTAAGGTTTTCTTAAGTACCTTGGACCTCGGGAATGATCCAGGACTTTACCGAGCTCATGGCAGAGCTCGGGGGAATAAATATGGGAACTCCAGCCCCAACAGCTGGGGGCTGAGTAATGGTGTCAGCCAAATTGACCGAGGAGCTCTTCTTCAGCCTCCTTGGGGGAACAGGTACAGATTCAACCAAGGAAGAAACCTTGGTCGGTGATATCACAATCACCTCTCCAGGAGCAATAGAGCTGCTCGGAGCCACTGCGAGCTTCTCGACAACTTTAACAGGAGCAGCTGGAGGAGCTGCATCAGTCTTCTTTGCCCCCTCCCTTGGGACATCAATCCTACTCCTTTTTACCTCCCCAGAACCGGAGGCAGTCTTCTCAAATAGGGTAGGAGGTCTTCTCTTCTTCATCCTTTCACTTAAAGGAATATGGGATTCAGGCGATGAACTGGTGGAAGCTGGTACTGGCTCTGACTCACTTATCACTGGACGAGCAGTGAAAGAAGTGATGTAGCTCTTGTACTGGAGCAGATACGAAGCCGATCTAATGTGCTCGTCAGCAACACTTTGATGCAGACTCCAAATAAGTTTCAAATGCCTTATATTGACATCTGCATCTTTTGGGCACTTTCTCTTGCTATCAACTGCAAATAAATAAACATTGTTATCAGTGGTACATTTTATCAAACACAAAAGAAACATGATTTCAAAATAAATAAAATGAAATAAAAATAACCTATCCCATTGCCATAAGGAGGGCATCTGGGACCCTGGTAAACCTCATCTCCAGTTAATGGAGGGTGTTGCCAATTTTTTATGATAACCCCATGCTCAAAATAATCCCTATTAGCACCAGGGAGGTTGACTACTAAGGCCCTATTTAAAAATCTAGTTTTTAAATAAAAAATATTATCATTAATTGCCCATCTATAGCAGTACATGATTTCTAGAATTCCTATACGAGTTCCATGCACTTGATTTAATCAATGCACCCCATTAACTATTCTCCATGTGTTGGGGGTTATTCGTGCAGGAACAACGTCAAAGTACTGACAGAATTCCAGACACAAGGGATTTGGTGGAAAAGAAAATCCACACTCAGCAAAAAAGAGACTGGGGAACCAATGTTCCTCAGCCAAATGGAAGTAATTAGAAGGCTCAGAAAGCTCTTCCAAAACAACCCATGAGGGAATGGAGAAATCAGAACGAAACTTCTCAAGAGACTCAACAGGGTAAACCATGGTGAATAAAGAAATGAAGAAGAAGGAAGAAGATCTTATAGGAAAAGAATGGATCTGCTGACAACGAACGACGAAAAAGATGAACGCACAAGAGAGTAGGAGGAGACGACGTAAAACTCGAAGATAAAAATTTGAAAAGGTAGAAGACAATAGGAGTATCTGTGAAGCTTAAATACCTTGCCTTGGGAAATGGTGAAGTAATGGTTACAAAAAAGGATGATTACGTTACCGGCGGCTAAAAAGATGAAAAGTGGCGCGGGAATCAAAGCGGGCAACAACGGCTAAAAAGATAAAAACTAACGCGGGAATCAAAGCACGCATGAAAGTCCAAAAAAGCATGATTCTACGAATTGGGAAGGAGAAATAAATATAAGTGAAACGCTCCTAAAAATCAGGAAGACTATTTAAAGCTACCACATTCCGAGAAATAATGTTCCATACCCCTCAAATTTCGAACTATGAAACATTGGGGGCTTCTGTTGATACCAAATTTAATCTGCTGACATGGACCAATCATATGAAGACACGTGGCTATATACATAGCAACAGCAAGCACTTCCGAGATGATCACACGCTCCGAGGAACCATGTTACTCCGAGGAACTCATACGCTCCGAGGAACATACCTCTCCGAGGAACTCTTTAGCACCGAGAAGCTCAAGCGGTCCGAGCAACTCAGGCGGTCCGAGCTGCACCTCGAAGCAGGATACCAACAGTTTAACTGCTCATTAAATGCTTATCATTCAGACACACGCAAAAAGGGCATTAAATGTATTACCCTTTCATATGTATACCATTTAATGTATTACCCTTTCACATTACAGCCTCAGGGGTATAAATACATTGTACAATCCTCATTGTAAAGGGATCCGAATCCAAACCCTGGAATCGAGACCGGAATCTCTTGATAGAACACAAATCGAGAATTCTCAAACACTCAGTAATAAAACAACAGTGGATGTAGGCCATTCTTATAAGGCTGAACCACTTTAAAATCTTTTATCTCATTTATTTATCTGTGATTGAATTATTAGAGTGATCTAATTTTTTACATCAACACTAATATTGGGTCGTAATGAGTAGGCCTTTAGTCGGGATGGTACCACTAGCGAGTGTATAGTGGGTGCATCAAAATGTTATCACGATTTGATTTTGAGTACGTTCGGATGTCGTGCGAGTAAGTATCCAAAGTTTTTTATGCCAGGCATATCCTAATTTCGAGGACAAAATTCGTTTGCAGAGGGGAGTATGTAACACCCCGTATATATGAGAATATCTAAATTACACGTGTCACAGTAATTCAATGAATTTGAGAAATAAAGTGAATTTAAATATTGATTAATTAACGATAAATGGATTAATATTTATATGATATTATATTTAGTTGTGTGATAATTAAATGAAGTTGTATTATTTTATATTATTTCGTAAGTGGGTAAAAGTGACAGATCAACAAGATCTTATTTGGGACGCACGTGTGAGGTCGTGTTGGGAATAAGGTAGTAAATTGATGATAGGTGACGCATATGGTGATTTCAAGTGCACGGATGATTCGTGATGGGTCGAAATAGTCAGAATTAGGTACTCAAGGGTTATAATTGAGTACCGGGAGCTTTTTAGACTAGTTAGGAACCACTTGGGGACATGCGGGTCATTTTACACTATAGGGTTAACCTAATTTCGTGATTAGAGATTTAAATAAGAGGTTAAGGGTTGGGAGGCAACCGATTTACACATAAAAGTAATTAAGAGCTTAATTAGCAAGAAAAGAGGGAGAAAAAACAAGGGAATCCAAGGGAAGGCTAATTGGAGGCAATTTTTCGGAGTTCTCGACTTGATTCAACCCTAAAAAGAAGAAGATTGACATCCATTCCTCATTCAAGGCAAGTATTTAAACTTGCTATGTGTTTTGTTAAGTTTATGATTCATATCAAAATTTGGTAGACAAAGAAACAAATATTGGGGGTGAGAATTATATGGACATAGGGGATTTTTGAAAGATGAATATTGCGATGTTCTTAGGATCTTTGTTAGATAAAATCCTACATGAAAATTAGTTCTTGTTAGATAAAACTAAGAATGAGAATGGTACATATTGATCTTGAATGGAAGAGACGAACTTGAATCGAAAAGGGAAAATCTTGATGGTGAATTTAGGAATTTCGTTAGAAGTTATGAAATAATTTGTGTTAGAAAAAAAAAATGTAAATCCCATGATTGAATTTAGTTTTTGATGAATTGAGATAATCAAATACATGTCTTTATGTTGGTATGAAGTTCTGATTCATTTTGGGGTGGGAATTGGGAGAAACTCGTGTTAAAATTTTAGCAGGTCCGTGTTCACAGAATTCCAGGGGCAAACCGGTTCGCCCCCTGGCCGAACCGATTTGGTTCCCCTACTTAGCCCAAGCCATGAAGCTAGATCTTTTCGATACGAACACGTGGCCGCCAATTTTGTATTTTTATGATTTTTTTTGAATTAGTTATGAATTTTCTATGAAAGGGTGTCCGAGACGAAAACCTTTAGTTGGAAATCAAATCCGGTATGGATGCACGGGAGTTTTAGGGTGAATGACACTTGGGCTCTGATTTATGAAATTGAGTTGGAATTTCAGAAAGGGTTAAACACATAATAAAGGTTGGATATCCTCTGCGCGGAACCTCCCGTGATAGCAAGCAACGTAGGTATGTTCACACACATAACAAATCACATAATTGGTATTCAAGCAACCTATATATATATATATATATATATATATATAAGTATTGGTATATCCACATCCTAAAATATATCCCGTAAGTTGTATTTATACCTATCGAATACTAGACGTACTAATAATTGACACATTATTATTCCTGTAGTTTTCGAGTATCACTCACTACCCGATGGGTCCCAATTATCCTTTAAGCTATTTCAGTTGTTAACACATCACTATACTACTGGTATTTTCCTTAGGTCATGGTTTAATCCTCCCGTAACCCAAATCATAAATTCTCGATACACATCTCAATCGGTTAACTATCGTCGGTCCTAATCCCAATTTTACCCTCATTAAGATTAATCGAGCCCTGACTAAATGTCTACTGACCTTCTCTAAGTCTTTATATAATTACTAAACTATCACCAAAGTTTCCCGTAAGTAATTCCACGGGGAGATATAACTTAAAAGAAAATTTCATCAAATCTAGGCAGCCGAATCGATTCGGTAGGGATTCCGAATCGATTCGCCCATCGAATCGATTTAGTCTTCAAACCGAATCGATTCAGACCATATTACATCATCCTCTTCATGCTGTTATGGGTTTTCCACATCGAAACTTAAACAAAACTCCATGACACTTTTCCAAACTCCCATATAATATACCCAAACGTTAACTATATTTGTAGGGACAATTTTAACGTAAATAACACATCAAGACTCATAGAATTCTACCCAAGAACAGATCAAAACCCATTATTTCATCAACCCTAGTTTATCTATTCTTCATGCATATTCATCAGTTTACCCAGATTTCTTTCATATTAATCATCCACACTCATTGATTTCGTGTTATCTGTATATAACGATTTGTTCTACATGAATTTCGACTCCAAATCAGGAGTTCTACCCACCTAAATCCCAAGAATCATCATTTAAATCATGAATTGAAAACCCTACAGTACATGGGTATTATAACATGCTCAAAGTAATGCAAGATAAACACTTGCCTTATATTTGCAAGTCTGAATATCATTCTGAGATAGTAAGGATGTCTTTTCCTTGCTCCGATCTTGATTCCAACGACTTTCGGGGTGAGAAACGTTGTGGAATAGCCTAGGTTTCTTCTCCTCTTCCTTTTCTTTGACCTCCCCTCTCTCTCCAAAGTATTGTAACCCTAGCCTCACTCTCAAATGGGCTGATATAACACTTTAATTTTCGGAGTTCCCTCTACCCTAGACTCATAAATGATCTAAATGCCCTTACGTGATGTCGGGTTGGTCTAAAATTACCCCGAGACCCAATCTATACACCCGGGTACACCATTCTGACTATTTCAACCCATTTTCAACCAACCATGACCTCGAAATCACCATCTGAGTCACTCTATATAAATTTCTATCTGGACCTCATATAGTCTACACTCGACTCTCGGTTGAGATATAACACTATCACGACACTATCACTCGCTATGACGTAAAATAATCATTTACTACTCACTTGGTAATTTTTTCCATAAATATTAATCTTTATCTCTCCCAATTAATATCTTAATAACCACATAATATTTAATTCAATTAAAATTACATCACGCATGTACTTTAAAATAACCGAATCAATTAAATTTTAAATACTCAGAAATACGAGGTATTATAGGTAAATGAAAGAGTTTTTATCTTTTTTACATGTCTTCATCACATCACCTTTAACAACTCACTACTAGATCTTTGACCTATCCCATCCCAAACTTTTCCCATCCCTCAGTGAGTCATGAGTCCATCAAGTATTTTTCATTTCTCTTTCTCTTATGGCTTTCTCAATTTATTCTATTTTCTTTTTTCCCCTTCTCCCCTCTTTATAAAACTACCCGTTTATATCCTTTTATATAAGTTTTGTGTGGTTGTTTTGGTTCAAGGCAAATTGCTTGTTTTCAAAATATTCTTTAAACTTACTTATCCAAAAAATATTCTTTAATCTTTGTCCTTTTGTAAGCTTTTGTATCTTCACAATTTGGTCAGTCGGATACTAAATACGTGTGGTTCTTTATAGTATGAGCTTTTGTACGCTTTATCACCTTCATTATTCTTGGGTTTTCTTCATCTATATTTAGCAGGTAAATTTCTCTCTCTCCACACACCCAACACATAGGTACGTTTGTACTTTTTTTTATATGATTTCAATCTTTAAACTTTAGTTATTACTTGAAATTGAGTAGATTTTCGAATTTGAAATTGGGTGTTTATGAGGGGATTTTTAGTTTTGAAATTTCTGAGGGTATGTCTGATAGGTACAATTTGTCATTGAAATTGGGCAAAAAATTACAAATGAGGTTTTTGACCACTTTTAAGTGGGCTTGATAGCCGATATTTGTCATGCTTTTCCCATTTTTGTGGAAAAAATTTCATACAAAGAAAATTTTAGCACCCAAGATTTGCCCACTTTTGTTTTTGTTAAAAAAATTGTTATCAATCGTTTATTTTAATATTAAATTTTTTATTTCATTTTTTTTCATCATATTTATTTTAGGTCACATTTTTTAATAAAGATTTGTTTTTTTATATTTTACTGATAACATATTTTTCTTTGTATCATATTTTTTATGTTAGGTTTTTTCACCTTAAATAATATTCACATTATGAGAATGCGAAAATGCGAGCTAAATGCTCTGATACCAATTTGTGAAAGGTAAACACATGAGCTAAAAGCTCTGACACCAATTTGTAAAGGGAAAATAATTACAAAGGTTATTCTAAATAAAAATTGCAATACGAATTTTAAATGCATAAGCCAATTTTAAATTAATTTTATCTTTTTATCCTAAACATGCATCTATGGTGATAAAACATATAAATCAAACGAGAAAATATGACAAGGCCAAGCTTCAGGAAAAAAACCAAAGGGAAAAACCTTTTATTCACTTAAAAATTTACAAGAGAGTCGACTTACAAGCTACTTGATATCCCTCACAAGTATAACACACTATTCTTACAAAATCTATAAGGAACAACTATGATCCTTGCAAGAATCACATGACCGCAGTCCTCCATCAGCCTCAGCCTTTGTCTTCAGCAGTGAGTACCCGCAGGGATCACAAGTCAGCAATGGATATCCTCTCCACCAAGGTTTATGCAATAGATGCAAAACTTTTTAGGGTTCTAAACTAATTCATAAGAATAATATTACTGGATGTTTTGTTGTGAATTAAACAAGTATTTTTCAACACAAAAAGTGAAGAACTTTTGTATCAGATATGCAAATACATTTTTGAAAAAGTCTTAAAAATTCTAAAACACGAAATGGGCGGCGCGTCGTTCGAACGAGTTAAGCAGATCATTCTAACGACATAAGCATGTCGTTCGAATGAGATGTTATCTCGCTACTAACGACCTAAACAAAATCAAACCATTAGCATGTCGTTTGATCCAAAATCGATTCAAGCTTCAAACAATGATCTAACGAGTTGAAGATGTCATTTGAATGACATATGGATGTCGTTTGAACGACATAAACAAAAAATTTATTTTTTAAAAATTCCGCCTACAGTATCTCAGAAAACATATTTTTGAAAACAAAAAGTTCCTGTTCGTTTTTAATACAAATAAACATCCCAAAATATAATTTCGTAAATTAATTCAAACTCTAAATTATTTTATACCTCATCGGGATGTCGGGAACTCTTCAAACTTGGATATGCTTGAGTTCGGTTCGTCTTGACGATGCGTGACGATTTATAACGGGATACGCCAAACTAGCCTAAAGTTATTCTATGAACAATCCTTGAAAAATTGTTCTTATAATGTCCCCCTTTGGCTATTCCAGTACAAAATAAAAAACATGATCGAACACCAAATTAAAATAAAAAATCTCATATGACAAGAATACTTATACCCTTCCCACCCTAGAACGGAATGACACAAGTCTCTTTGTCTTCAAACTTCTTCTTCTTCTTCTTCTTCCCTTTTATTTATCCTCATCTTTGTGTTTTCGAATTTCACTCATAGTTACCTATACACATGAGACAACAAACATATACCCTCGTGACGCATAGAGTTTAAAACAAAGTAAAACTCATAAATAAATTCCCCCCCCATAATTCAAACTCATCAGAACTCCATTTTAATTTGCTCTCCCCCTTTGTTTTTATCGAAATAGACAAATAGACAAAGATGTAGAAACATAAACATGAAATACCAAGCATCACGGAGAAGATAGGATATCATCTTAAAAGATATAAACCAAGCACATGTAATGATTATTTAAAAGGAAAACACAACCAACTATTTTTGAAAACTTTCAATTTTTTCAAAAAATGTAAAACTTACAAAATATCATACAATACCATATACAAGACATGCAAAATATATCAAAGAAAATTCGATACACATATATAGGTATAAACGACCACAAAACATAACACAAAACATATAAGCTTTACACTGTAGCATAGTATCAATGTTTCCAAACATGCGGAATGGAATGAATGGGTGTGAACTAGTAACAAAAGAATTATAACCCAAACACTAAAATATCCTCAAGAAGTTCTAATTGACCGTAAAACTTTATCAAACTAAGCTTTAACCTCAATTGACAATAAAATTGAACTTAATGAACAAAACAAGCACAATGCACACAAGCCTAGAATATTAATAATTCTACATATCCATAGCATCATGACAAAATAAACATAATTAGGATTTATTGTCACTGTGCAAACCTGTTGATAATTCCATCCAAACACCCTCAAAATATAAACATGATAGTATTTTCTATTATGTTCTTTTCTTTTAAATGATCATATCAAACTAAACTATTTGGACCCTTTTTGGCATAATATTCTTTTTATTGCCTTAATTTTTCTTGGGCTCTTTTCAAACGGTCTTTCATGACGAGTTCAATAAACTCTCGCAGCCTTTTCCCGTGCACACTCATCATTTTTTTAATAATAAATAAATTCTCACGGGCAATGGTTCTTACATGCACAAATCCTCCATAGTCAAATAAACATGTAGATGACAAAATTGATAGGAGAACATATCACCAAGCTCAAATATGCATCATGGAGTCAAGATTCAATAAGCTCGTGCATGTGTGTGTGGAGGCATATACAAAGTCGAATCCATAAAGCAAGTCAAGTTCGAAACAACTCCATAAACATGGCTAAGATAAATCTAAGCATTTAAAGTCATACCTAAATGTCCTAGCCACATGGAAATGTAGAGTGAATTGGATTCAAACACACCAATATGTCACACTAAATGTGTAAAACTAAAATACACAATGAACCGATTTTTTTTATGAATTTAAAAAAAAAAAAATCTTTTTGTATTTTTCCAATATGACTTAATAAAAGAAAAATATAATACAAAAAGTACACATGTCATAACAATAGCAAGTATATATCATGAAGCATAACTAGCGCATGACAAACAAAATAATGCGAGCAATCATCTATAAGAAATATCATGTGAAGCATAATGTGCAAGGATGTGAGAATGAACCAATCTAACATTTAGCGTCTCCAATACTGATTTTCTAACCCAAACAGGCGTGTACCTAACTCGAGGGGATATGGTAACCGACGGGACACTATCCTTAAACTTCCTAGGACCTTTTTCAAGATCAAAATAAAAACTTCTAAGGTGCCTTTCCTACCACAATGTGAACATGTGTAAGCATGAGGAATGTTACCTAAGGTGTGACCTTTTCTAACGTCATTGATTTTGGTTGACCCTCTAAAACGAACTATGGTTTTGGCTTTAGAACTCGAAATAATAGAAACATATGAGCCATTACCATTACTACCAACACTACTCGAGTTTGTTAAATCATCTTTTAACATCAAAATTTTAGACTCAAGCAAAGAATTTGACTCTTCCAAATGTAGGGACTGCTTCTTTAAATTTTCAATTATTCTTAGAAGGTTATAACGCTCTCCCCCCAATTAAAGAAAATTTATCCCTAAGGGTCTTCTGACATGGCATAAAATCATTAATTAAAACACTATCCTCAACGGCATAAACATTAAACCTAGAGTTTTTAAAGTCCTCGAATTCTTTCTTTAAAAATCGGACCCTTTCATCACTCTCCTTTTTGGACAATTCTAATTTTTTAAAATCATGGTCCATGTCCACAAGTCTCTCTCGAAATAAATCTCTTTGATTTTGAATGGTTTGCGAAAGATCCAAAGCGGATGTAAAAGGGAACTTGAAGCTCAATGGTGGGTTCTTTAGTACAAGGCAGGGTTTGAGAAGTGTCATAATCTTTGGGTAAGTCAACACAATTATCAACTTAGGGTCCGGACCACGGGTCAACTTTGAGATTCTCAAGGTAATATTTATTGTCACACTCGAAATTCATGTCACAAGATGACTCATCATCACTCCACGTGGGTGCAATAATGGGTTGACTTGGGGTGAAATTCGACTCTCTCGCACACTCAAGTTCATTTATCCTTTGTTCAAGCCGTTGAAGGGCATAATTTTGATATTGAGAAACATGGTCTTGTTCGAGGATTAACTTTTGTGACAGACTTTCAAGAACGAATGTGGATGGTGGTGGTGAAGTGATGGCGGATGGCGATGGTAGTTGAGGTGGACACAACTCACTAGGAATCAAAGAATACTCATATGAAGTGTGGGGAACAGGGTCAAGTTCGTCATACATGAAAAAAGTGTCTTTGTGAGAAATAAAATATTGACAATTAGGGGGAGCGAAGTGAGGGAACTGATCGGGATGAGGTGCACTAGGTTTCCATGATGACTGTAGGAGACCTTAAGGATCCATAACATGGGGTTGGGATTTATATTACATAGGAAGGTGATCGAGCCTCAACGAATAGCTTGGGTGCTCATACCCCTCGGTATTGGATATGTCATGATAACTGGGTGATGTGGGGTCCGAAATAATGTCATGTGGATGTACATGGGCTATGATTGGTTCGAATGGATATGAAAGGTATGGACACTCATAGGACAAGTGATCAACTACAAAATAACAGGTACATAATGAAGCATTAGACGTGTTAACACTCATCACCTGAGACGGTGGGATATTAGATGCGTGCACGGATGGCGTAAGAGTATCAACGATGTGTATGAGAGATTTGAAGCCACTAAGTAAAGTATGGAGGTTGGACTCATGCTCAATTTTAAACATGCTTGATGATTGAAAATGACCAAAGTAGTCCCTTAAAGGATGTTCTTCAGCCTTGACGAGAGTAATATTTTTGGATTTTTTAAATGTTTTTCAGAAGAAAAAAAAGCTTTTTCAGATTTTTGAATATAAGAAAAAGGAAAATCTTTTTGGCATTTTGAAAGGAAAAACTATTTTTGAATTTTTTTAATATTTTGAAAAAGGAGGAAAATATTTGTGGAATTTTTGGGAAAAAGGATGCAATGGACTCTTTTTGAAACATAAAATGGCGGAGCACTCAAAATCGACTACCAAAGGGTGAATTAGATACGTACAAGCAAAGGAAAATTACTAACTAAAATGTAGCCAATTGTTTATCTTCAATTAGGTGAGTGTGAAGTCAAATTTTAATTAATCCACGGGCGAGAAAAATATAGAACCTTAGACGTCGACTTTAAAAAGTGTGCTCCTAATTTTTTTTTGAGAGAACGAGAGGCTTACTAGTCAAGTCTCACCACACTAGATACTATAACGATCAACAGTACGGTACCACGTTGGGGGAAGTACAAACCCATTTTATTGAGCGGCCTCTCTTAAAGCCCAGTTTCTCTAGACAATTGTCTTAAGAAAGTCGATCGAAGATTGACAGGGGTGGAAAGGACTCATTAGAGTATCATATGAGTGTCTCGTTCCAAAAGGTTCCTAATGAACATCGAATCCTATGTGGCTTGCTAGATGATTGATTTTAATTAGGCGAGAGCATGGGTAACAAGCATATAAGATAAAGTGATTGAGTGGGTGATGAAATCCCAACTTGTTTCAATGATCGGGTCTAGGTCGTAGGTTCATTAATTCATCAAACCATTCAAAATATATGCAATGCGATAATAAAAATCACATAGGACTAAATAAGCACACAAAAAATGGACTCGCTCGCAGGAGATTCGTGAGTGATAAAGAAATGTACCTCTCATGGCTTTTACATATTGTGATACCCCGACTAATTAACCCCGGGTGATCAGTCCTAAATTAAGTTAGAACAGGTTTCTCAGTTGGTTCATTCTTAGCATCACTGTCGCCTTTTTAATTACTAACCACCTAAGTGAGAAAAATAGACTGGAGCAAAATTTTATCTTTAAAATTTATAAATGAAACTCTCATGCGGAAAATAAAATAAAGTAACAGTCAGAGCTAACTGGAAACAACCATTCACAAACAATTAACTGACCGAATAAACCATCGGTTCAACAATCCAACAAATGTACAAACAAGAAACCAATCTCAACAAGTCTAACAACTACAAAATGAACTGTGAGCGACATGCTCGAATAAATGATAAGGAGTCTCTACATTAAGAATGAAAGAATTAGGCGTCCACATATGCTGCAACAACGGATCTCTGGAATTGAGTCAAGCCTGGCGTCCCTGTGGCTGGACACCTAAAAGGTTTTTAAAAGTTTTTATAGCAAGGGTTAGTACCCAAAACATTTGAAAAACATTTAACAAATGATTAACTTGCAGTAATAAATAAATATGCATGCTCTCCATATTTTAGTTAGTGCCGCACTCTCTTGAGGACTTCCTTACTCCTCCTCTAATGTGCACTGCTAACGCCTTAATTAATTCACCTAGTTATTTATTCCAAGACTAGATAAATTAATAGAATCTCCCTGTACCCACCTTACTCTAACCGAGTATACCGAAATTTTGATTTTTAAGTTATTAGTGACATCAACTTAATTAATCATTTCTTTCTTTTTTTTAATAACAACTCATGCTTAATTAATCATTCCACACTTGTTATACATATAAAACAATTATGCTTTATATTAATTAGCCCGTATATAATTAATTACCTAATTATATACTTATAGTCATATTGCAGCATTCACAACCATACTGAAATACATTTAATATCTAACATCCACCCGAGTAAAATACTCATTGGATATAAATTCTCTAAAGTGCTATCCCACTAGGTATGTACACATAACCTAGTTATCCCAAGTCAGAATTTCACCCTAACTTGGTTAACACACATAATTTGGAGGCGGTCATATTCCTTCCCTGAAAGTGAGATGCCCCTCACCCATATAATGGATGCTATGACCTTGGAATATACTCACCCTACTCCTCAAGCTAGGGGATTTATCCACTATGCGCAACCTCCCCCTATAGCACTAGAGTATAATAATAATAATATCTATCCACTGATATTAATGTACGCACCATATATATATACTACCACATCCTGTATATATATATATATATATATATATATAAATATAAAATATCCCGGCTATGCCGTGTACTAAATCTGTAACACAAGCCCATTTAAATTATTAAGAGTTTATGGTCCAACTCTAATTATTAATTAATTAAGTTACTTTTGGTGTCGCTCCCACCATAAATTTGGACTTACTCTCGTAGCCCGAAATAACCTCACCCGAGTCTAAACCCCCGACTCTAATTTATTTAGCATTCACCTAAATAAAAATTTAACTTTAGTGTGACACTCCTAATTTCCTCAAAACTCTAGTTAACTTTTAACCATGACGTGTCACACAAAAACTCCCTCAAATCCTAATTAATGTTATTCACAATTAATTAGATTTAACTCATGTATAAATTTCCCAATAATTATAACATGATAGATTTTATAATATAATTTTTTTTATACACATAACTGGGCGAAACTGTCAAAATCTGCCGACCCTCGATCGATCGACCCCAGACCTTCGATCGATCGATCGAGCAGGTCTTCGTCTTCTTCGCGAAGACAGATTCAGCCATGGACGGAAACCTCGAAACCCTAATTCTTTCTAACAGCAACCTCAAGCCTTCTTATCAATAATACATGTTAGAAACCTCATTAGGGACCTCCACAATGTCCACAACCATTTCGTCCGTTATCGACCGATTTTATAATTTGGGGAAAAATCTGTCTTTAACCTTTAACCCATTCAAACCTAAAATTTCTTCCTTAAATTCGTTTCTAGTTATCCAGATTACATCCTACCAGATATATATCAAGTTACTACTATCAGATTTTACATGAATCCTTACCCAAATTCGTAAATCAGATTATTGGTTTTCAAAACCCCATGTTTATGCCATTAACACCCAAAACGAATTTTAATCAACCACATCGCATAAATATGAATTGAAAAATAAATTCAATACTACAGCAAGTTAACCACTTTCCTTAGGTTTCGTAGAGTCTGATTTTGGAGATGAATGTCCAAGGTTGAAGATGACTCTCTTTGGCTCTCTTGTGATCCCCAAATTTGCCTCTAACTGCTATTAGGGTTTCCTAACCCACCAAGCCTTTTTCTAAACTTACATCAGTCGTTCTCTTATCTCTTATAATTGTTCAATTAGCCTTAATCCCTTTTTTTCCTAATGGGCCAAGCCCAAGTGACCCAAATGCCCCCGTGTGGGCCCGGCTATGTCTAAAAACGTCCCGTGGCCCGTTTACTACCCCCGAGTACACTTTTCTGACTATCTCGGCGCATCCAGACTCAACCGTACACTCAAAATTGGCATCCGAATTAATTTATAAAAATCCTTATCTCACACCCAATTTAGTCTATATCGACTCCCGGGCTGAGATAAGTGTATACCCTGTCATTAACACCCGAAATGACTTAAATAAATTATTACTATTCACTTAGTAAATAAATTTTCCTAAATATTAACCATTCACTCTTCGATTAATATTTAATTATATTTTGCCATAATTAATTCAATTAAAATTATGACACACAAGTAATTTTGAATTCCCGAATTAATTAAATATTAAATGCATGAAAATACGGGGTGTTACATACTCCCCCCCTTACAAAGGAATTTTGTCCCCAAAATTATGTCATACCTGTGATGAAAAGCTTTGGATATTATTCCCGTATATCTTCCTCCCGCTCCCAGGTAGACTCGTCAACTTTATGATGACCCCACTGTACTCTAACTAGTGGAACAACCTTGGATCGTAACTTCCGCTCACTACGGTCCAGAATACCCACCGGTCTCTCCTCGTATGAGATGTCTGGCTGTAAATCAATTTCCTCGAGTGGAATGTGCTAGAAAACCCTCTCGCTCCTGCGATATTTCTTCAGCGAAGCTACATGGAATACGTCGTGTATCCACTGTAGGTGCTCTGGCAATCCCAGCCTGTAGGCTACTGGACCCACCCTCTCGATAATAGGGAAAGGTCCCACGTACCTTGGTGCTAACTTACCCTTCTTACCGAATCTCATCACCCCTTTCATAGGGGACACCCGGACCAACACCTGATCCCCAACCTCCAACTCCACATGTCTTCGTGAAGTATCAGCGTAACTTTTATTGCCTATCCCGAGCTATTCGAATCCTCCCTCGGATAAGCTCTATCTTGGCATATGTCTCCTGAACAATCTCCGGCCCCAATAGTTTGTTATCCCCCACCTCTAACCAACAAGCGGATGAACGACAAGGTCTCCCGTATAGTGCCTCGAATGGTACAATACCGATCGTGAATTGGTAAGAGTTGTTATACGTGAACTCTACCAAAGGAAGATATTTCTCCCAACCTCCCCCAAAGTCTAATATACACATTCTGAGCATATCTTCCAGCATCTGATTGACTCTCTCAGTCTGCCCGTCAGTCTGTGGGTGATAGGCTGTACTCAAACTAAACTCTGTGCCCATGGCCTCCTGAAAGCTCTGCCAAAAGTGGGCCACAAAGATCTTGTCTTTGTCAGACACAATATTAACCGGTACCCCGTGCGGTTTAACTATCTCGCATCGTCTCAAAGTCTGTGCGAACCGGCAGAAAGTGGGCCACTTTGGTCAACCGATCCACAATGACCCATATGGAATCGTGACCCTTTTGCGATGCAGGTAACCCTATAATGAAGTCCATAGAGATGCTCTCCCACTTACACACGGGAATCTCCAGCGGCTATAGCATCCCTGATGGTCTCTGGTGGTCAACTTTCACAAGCTGACACGTGGCACACTTCGAAACAAACTCTGCTATGTCTCGTTTCATTCCTGCCCACCAATACTGCCTCCTCATATCCTGGTACATCTTATCCCCACCGGGATGTTCCCTGAATCTCGACCCACGGGACTCTGTCATAACGGCGTGCCTCAACTCCTCATCCTCTGGCACAATTAACCTCCCATTAAGGCGTAAGCCTCCTTCCGAGCTGATCGAGTAACCCTCTGCTCCCTCAGCTAGCAAATGTCTCACCCTATCTCGGCAGATCTGGTCCTCTGCCTGCGCCCTCACAACCCGCATAATGATCTCAGACGTGATGGATAATGCTGACATGCAAGCCCTGGCTACATCATCCTCATATCGAAGCTCTTTCCACTTCGCTTTCCAAACTTATGATATTTCCCCGGTCGATCTCTGACTCAATGCATCTGCTACCACATTAGCCTTACCAGGATGATACTGAATATCAAACTGGTAGTCCTTCATAAATTCTAGCCATCGCCTCTGCCTCATATTCAGATCCTTCTGTGTGAAGAGATACTGAAGTGATTTATGATCCGTGAATAACGTGAACTATTCTCTCAGAAGATAATGTATCCATATCCTCAAAGCAAAAATGATCGCTGCTAGCCCCAGGTCGTGATTGGGGTAATTCCTCTCGTGGGGCTTTAGCTTTCTGGAAGCATAAGATATAGCCCTTTCCTCCTGCTGAAGCACACCCCTAAGTCCCTGTAAGGATGCGTCAGTGTAAACTCGATATTCTGATCCTCCCTTCGGCAACGCAAGTACGGGTACAGATGTTAACTTGTCCTTTAGCTCGTCGAAAGCTAATTGACAATGATCATTCCAAGTGAAAGGTACCCCCTTCCGGGTCAGATTCTTCAAACGGCCCGCAATCTTTGAGAATCCTTTGATGAACTGCCTACAATAACCGGCCAATCCTAGAAAACTGCGCACCTCGGTCGGTGTCGTGGGCTGTCCCCACTCCCTCACCGCCGATACCTTACTTGGATCCATCGCAATACCCCGGTCTGACACCACGTGTCCAAGAAACTGAACCTCCCATAGCAAAAATCCACACTTCCCGAATTTAGCATAGAGCTGGTGCTTCCGTAATGTCTGTAGCACTATACACAGATGCTCTGCGTGCTCCTCCTCGGTGCGCGAGTAGATCAAGATGTCATTAATGAACACGATGACAAACTGATCGAGAAACTCTCTGAAAACCCTGTTCATAAGGTCCATGAACACTGCTGGTGCATTGGTGAGTCCGAATGGCATCACCCTGAACTCATAAGATCCATACCGCGACAGGAAAGTGGTCTTAGGAACATCCTCCTCTCGGATACGTAGTTGATGATACGCTGACCTCAAGTAGACCTTGGAGAAGTAAGACACCCCTCTCAACTGGTCAAATAGATCATCAATCCTAGGCAACGGATACTTAATTCTGTATCATCGCCTTGTTCAGCTCTCTATAGTCCACGCATAACTGTAGTGATCCATCTCGCTTCTTTACAAACAACACTGGTGCACCCCACGGCGATGTACTCCGCCGAATGAAACCTTGACCCAGATGCTGTTGAATCTGCTCTCTCAACTCACGCATCTCTGATGGGGCCATATGGTATGGGTACCGAGCAATCGGCCTCGTTCTCGGTGCTAAATCGATCACAAATTTGATTTCCCTGCTAGGTGGCAACCCCGGTATTTCCTGGAACACATCCTCAAAGTCCCTCACTACCGGGATTGAGTCCAACGGAATCGCCACCTCCTGTGAGGTCTCCTCCTCGATGTAATACAGGTGCGTGCGTGACCCCCCTTCAGGTAATGACATTGCTATCAAAAACATTTTCTGTCCTGGAATGGAGAACACGATCGTTCTCTCGTCGCAATCCACCGTCACCCGATAACCTACCAACCAGTCCATACCCAAGATGACATCGTACCCCTCCATATCTAACACCAAGAGGTTCGTCGCTAAACTAAGTCTCCCAATCAAAATGTCCACCCCCCGACAAATCGAGTGAATCGAAGCCCCGCTGCCTACTGGTGACTCAACACACATCCGAAGACTACCCGCGGTTTCTAGTAACCCGACCCGTTTAGCAAAATTATATTTAACGAATGAATACGATGCTCCCATATAAAAAAGAATACTACCCTCATAACCATGAATAGGAAATATACCCTCAATTGCTGGCGGTGCTTGCTACGCTGGAGGACTAGGAACATCCCTGACGTTATACACACGTCCGTAGTGCATATGCCCCTGCTGCGGTGGGGCGGGTGGGGCTGGTGCTGCTGGTGGCATCTGCCTCAGTGGTCCCTGTTGGGCCTCCTTCTGTTGACCTCTGCCCCTCTGTGGGCACTCCCTCTTGAAGTGTCCTGGCTGTCCACAGACAAAACAGCGTTTCTGACCATCTCCCTATCGTTGGCCCTGTTGGCCCTGACGTGGATGGCCCTGCTGGCCTCCCCCATTGTTCCCTTGACCCTAACGACCCTGAGGAACCTACTGCTGCTGATTCGGGCTCGGTTGCCCCTGTCTGAACTCCTGTCCTCCTTTTCGGAACCCACCAGGCTTAAACTTCTTAGCCTGATTCCCCTGCTGACTTCCCGTCTGCAGCTGAGTACCACTCGTGTCACCACTAGTAACTGCCTTGCCCTGTTGGCTTGGCTCCCCTGTTCTCTTGCTCCCTTTCGCATGGAAGCGATGATCCTGGCAATGCACAAGTGCGACATTAACGACATCTGTATAAGTCACCAACGCCGAATTTCCAATCAAATGTTGCCTGATCCGCCAGGCTAAACCATCCATAAACCTCGATTTCTTCCGCTCCTCATCGCTCACCTCATTTGGCACAAAGTTTGCCAAACGGGTGAACTCTTCCTCATAGTCTGCTACTGATCGGTCACCCTGTACTAACTCACTGAATTTCTATCACATCTCAGCCTCTACCGCTGGTGGAAAGTATTTGCGGTCGAACCGCACCCAGAACTCTTCTATCGGCATCAAATCCCGCTCCTCGGCGGTGGTAACTGACTCCCACCACTGTAAGGCTGCCCCCGATAGGCGAAAGGTGGCAAACATCTGTTTCTGTACATCGGTACATTCCAGCATGCGCAGATGGCGCTAAATGTTCTTCTTCCAGTCACAAGCCTCTACTACATCTGTGCTACCCCGAAACTGAGGTGGGTGACCCTTTTGAAAGGTCTCCCTAACTCTCTGCTAAGATAGTGGCCCCACTGGAGCCTGAACTGTCGGTGCCACTTGAGGCGGTGCCTGGGGCTGTGGAAAGTGAGCTGCCATAGCTCGCATCGCTATCTCGACCGGCTGGGCCACTATCACTGCTACCTGAGTAGTGGAAATCAACTCGAGTGGTGGTGGTGGTGGCGGTATCTGTGGCTTCTGATGAGCCTCCATGACCTCATCCCTAGCCTCAACCCTCTCCGCTCTCAGTCTCCTCAGTGGCATCTGAAATAGATTGAATCGTATAAGTACACAATTTACACAAAAAATATTCACAGTAGAAATACGATATCTCACAAGTGAAAAATGAATCAACAGTCCTACTAATAGGGCTCTATAACAACCGGGTGCCACGCTGAAACGTAGAAAGCCGCACAGATCCTAAGGACACTAGAACCTGATGCTCCGAATTAACCCCAAGTGATCAGTCCTAAATAAAGTTAGAACAGGTTTCTCAGTTGGTTCATTCTTAGCATCACTGTCGCCTTTTTAATTACTAACCACCTAAGTGAGAAAAATAGACTAGTGCCAAATTTAATCTTTAAATTTTATAAATGAAACTCTCATGCGGAAAATAAAATAAAGTAACAGTCACAGCTAACTGGAAACAACCATTCACAAATAATTAACTGACCGAATAAACCATAGGTTCAACAATCCAACAAATGTAAAGACAAGAAACCAATCTCAACAAGTTTAACAACTACAAAATGAACTGTGAGCGACATGCTCGAATAAATGATAAGGAGTATCTACATTAAGAATGAAAGAATGAGGCGTCTATAAAAATATCCCGCAACATCCACATATGCTGCAGCAACGGATCCCTGGAATTGAGTCAAGCCTGGCGTCCCTGTGGCTAGACACCTCAAAGGTTTTTAAAAGTTTTTATATCAAGGGTTAGTAACCAAAACATTTGAAAAATATTTAACAAATGATTAACTTGTAGTAATAAATAAATATGCATGCTCTCCATATTTTAGTTAGTGTCGCACTCTCTTGAGGACTTCCTTACTCCTTCTCTAATGTGCACTGCTAACGCCTTAATTAATTCACCTATTATTTATCCCATGACTAGATAAATTAATAGAATCTCCTTGTACCCACCTTAATCTAACCGATTATACCGAAATTTTGATTTTTAAGTTATTAGTGACATCAACTTAATTAATCATTTTTTTTATAACAACTCTTAATTAATCATTCCACACTTGTTATACATATAAAAAAACTCATGCTTTATATTAATTAGCCTGTATATAATTAATTACCTAATTATATACTTATAGTCATATTGCAGCATTCACAACCATACTGAAATACATTTAATATCTAGCATCCACCCGAGTAAAATACTCACAGGATATAAATTCTCTAAAGTGCTATCCCTCTAGGTATGTACAGATAACCTAGTTATCCCAAGTCATAATTTCACCCTAACTTGGTTAACACACATAATTTGGAGGCGGTCATATTCCTTCCCTGAAAGTGAGATGCCCCTCACCCATATAATGGACACTATGACCTGGAAATATACTCACCCTACTCCTCAAGCTAGGGGATTCATCCACTATGCGCAACCTCCCCCTATAGCACTAGAGTATAATAATAATAATATCTATCCACTGATATTAATGTACACACCATATATATATACTACCACATCCCGTATATATATATACGGTATAAATTTATATATATATACGGGATGTGGTAGTATATATATATATATATATATACGGGATGTGGTAGTATATATATATTTATTCACAATTAATTAGATTTAACTCATGTATAAATTTAACTCATGTATAAATTTATATATATATACGGGATGTGGTAGTATATATATATGGTGTGTACATTAATATCAGTGGATATATATTATTATAATTATACTCTAGTGCTATAGGGGGAGGTTGCGCGCAGTGGATGAATCCCCGAGCTTGAGGAGTAGGGTGAGTATATTCTCAGGTCATAGCGTCCATTATATGGGTGAGGGGAATCTCACTTTCAGAGAAGGAATATGACCGCCTACAAATTATGTGTGCTAACCAAGTTAGGATGAAATTCTGACTTGGGATAACTAGGTTATGTGTACATACCTAGTGGGATAGCACTTTAGAGAATTTATATCCTGTGAGTATTTTACTCGAGTGGATGCTAGATATTAAATGTATTTTAGTATGGTTGTGAATGCTGCAATATGACTATAAGTATATAATTAGGTAATTAATTATATACGGGCTAATTAATATAAAGCATGAGTTGTTTTATATGTATAACATGTGTGGAATGATTAATTAAGCATGAGTTGTTATAAAAAAAAATGATTAATTAAGTTGATGTCACTAATAATTTAAAAATCAAAATTTCGGTATACTCGGTTCGAGTAAGGTGGGTACAAGGAGATTCTATTAATTTATCTAGTCACGGGATAAATAACTAGGTGAATTAATTAAGGCGTTAGCAGTGCATATTAGAGGAGGAGTAAGGAAGTCCTCAAGAGAGTGCGCACTAACTAAAATATGGAGAGCATGCATATTTATTTATTACTGCAAGTTAATCATTTGTTAAATATTTTTCAATTGTTTTGGGTACTAACCCTTGCTATAAAAACTTTTAAAAACCTTTTAGGTGTCCAGCCACAGGGACGCCAGGCTTGACTCAATTCCAAGGATCCGTTGCTGCAGCATATGTGGATGTTGCGGGATATTTTTATAGACGCCTCATTCTTTCATTCTTAATGTAGAGACTCCTTATCATTTATTCGAGCATGTCGCTCACAGTTCATTTTGTAGTTGTTAGACTTGTTGAGATTGGTTTCTTATCTTTACATTTGTTGGATTGTTGAACCGATGGTTTATTCGGTCAGTTAATTATTTGTGAATGGTTGTTCCCAGTTAGCTGTGACTGTTACTTTATTTTATTTTCCGCATGAGAGTTTCATTTATAATATTTAAAGATAAAATTTGGCACCAGTCTATTTTTCTGACTTAGGTGGTTAGTAATTAAAAAGGCGACAGTGATGCTAAGAATGAACCAACTGAGAAACCTGTTCTAACTTAATTTAGGACTGATCACCCGGGGTTAATTATGCGGGGTGTCACACATATGTGGGGTGAAGACCGAGATGAGTCAACCGGGGAAAAATTCCCCTAACTTTGGTCGTCCCCGGGATTCCTACTGACCCAAAATAGATAAGCTTCTAAATTCACCCCAAGGGCACTCTCTCTATTTTGTCCCTTTTCCTTTTTTATTTTTATTTTATTTATTTTTTGTGAATAATTATTACAAATAAATGGTGTAAAAAATGCACCAAAATGAATACAACACATCAATAATCCTAATACAACGAATCTACTAAATAAGAAAAAAAATAACAACTACAATTAGAAATGAAATGAAATACAGGTCCTTAACTAGTCTTTACTTTAAGAAAGCGGCAACGACTCCATTTAATAACTTGCTTTTTACGTGTTTCATTGTCTTCAAAAGCCAAGTCTCAAAATCCTTTGAATTACCTACAAAAATTGTTAAATAACTTGTATTGTGGTAAGTACGTGTATCAATCCAACTTTCAAGGTGAAGAAACAAATAGCGTGCATGACTCCAAATTCATTTTTTTATTAAAAATATTTTTTTATATGTTTTTAAAAAGAATGTGAAGGGAGAACCAAAAATGCTAAAAAAAAAAATCATAAGTGACTAAATAACTAAAAACGTGACACGTAACCGAGTTTATAAATGTGAGAAGGGATTTCTCCGCATGATTCATCATTTCAATTTACTAATTTATTTATTTGAAATATTTTGAGATAATATTAAATTTATAATTTAATTCTCGTTAAAATTATAAATTCAATAATATCTTTTTTAGAAAATCAATCTAAAAATTCCACCCCTCTTAAAAATTAGATTTGTACTCTATTTAGTAAATCACTTGTTAAGATCAATTAATTAAAAAATATTTGAATCCTTTAATCGCAACACCGCTTGAACACTTCCAATTTAATACTGATATGCACCAAAAAATGTACATTTTATACCCTGAATGAACGCATTTTAGTTACTAATTCTCGACAACTTGGGTCTTATCCGTGTAAATATTCAATATGCAGGCTTAATTGCAGTTGCGGTGTCAAAAGTTACATTTCGAGGCAATTTGCAGTTAAAATGGAGCTAATTTCCCACTCCCGTAACCCTAGCCGAGCCTAAACGAGCCCCTAAACCTACCCCGAACCTGTGTGTGTTTAGTTTGTCCCTTTTTAATATTTTTTTAGTTTTTTAGTTAGAGTCATTTTATTTTTAGAGTTTATTTTAGATTTATTTAAAATTTCTAGGTTTTATTTTCTATTTTTCTATTTTATTTTTATTAGTATAATTTATTTTGATTTTTATTAGTTTTTAGATTTTTTTATTAGGGTTAGATTTTTTTTAGGATTTCATTTATTGTTTTAGTTTTATTAGCTTTTACATTTTTTAGGATTTTAATTTTTGTTTTAGTTTTATTTGAATTTGAATTTTATTTCTTTTTAATTTCATTTTTAACTGAATCTTTATTTTATTTTTAGAGTAGGAATTTAATTTTTTAATTTTTAGTTTTAATAGTTTTATTTTTATTAGTTAGTCTTTATTTTTTTAAGGGTTCAAATTAAACACACACACTCACACCCAATTATCACACACTCGTATACACCTTAACACTCCCTCACCCACACTCATCTCCCCTATACCCTCACCCACACTCTCACCCCTTTCATCATCTTCAACCTCCACCCAACTCCTCTCTCTCTCCCCTCCATAACCAAAAACACAAACACACCTCGCACTCTCTCCTCAAACAAACAACCATCTATGAACACCCCACCATTAAACCGCCAGCGACCCATTGGACCACCCTTAGCTCCGACGGTCAAACCCGAAAACAATCAACCTCTCCGGCCGAACTACCCCAAAACCCGTCCCCCTTCTTGCATCCTCTAACCCGTAACCTCCTCAAATCCGACATCCAGCCTGTCACTACCCCCATTGCCGGCGACTCCCCTGCTCCGACGGCGATCATCTGGCCCTGCCTCCAACCCACCGGCGGCACCCATAACCCTGTCCAACCAACTCCGGCGTCCAACCACATGCTGCCCGCGACCACGAATTACTTCAACCCGCCGACCCTTGCACCAGCCACTTCTATACCGAGCAACCCGATCTCCACTCGGTCCCAATCGCCTGAAACCCGCAGGTGAAACCAAACCGAGCCCGGCACCCAACTCAAATGTGATCCACCTGCTACCCCTTAAACCCGATCCATACCCTGCCATAACCACCTGTATTCTGGCGATCCACCTCAAGCCAAACCCGATTTCCCATTTACACCCATTTCCCATCTCACCTTTCTAACCCACCTCAAGCCAAATCGTACCTGCCAAAAAAACTCTCCAAGTCAACCAAATCCAATAAAATAAAAGACCTACATGCCATATAACCCACTTAACCCCAATACCCATTATACCCTAGACTATATATTTTAACCCTTATACCCAAAATATCCCGTAACCAAATCTGATTTTAATTCCCTCATCCATATGACCTCACACCTCTCAAACCTCACGTTCACACACCCCATTTCCATGCACACTAAAACATAAACTTCCCAATTTACCCCTAGCCTCCATGTGCACGATATAAAAGAAGACTTGGGCCATTTTGAAGAGGATCTCAATTTAGTTTTTTAAAACCCTTGGGTGATAAATTTCTCTACAGTCATCTATAGGTGATATTTGCATTTTTAGCAAATATTTAAATATATAGGTGTGTAGTGAAATTTATCTCTAGGATGAATTCCACCCCACCCATCTGTAATGAATTTTTGCATTTTTAGCAATTATTTCATAATAGATGGATGTAGTTGAATTCATCCATTATCATGTAAATAGAGACAGAAAATTCTAGAGAAAAGTAGAGAGATAGTTTAGATTAGAAAATAAATTAGGAAATTATTTTTGTAAATAGTTTTTATTTTTATTTTTAGAGATTTGTGAGGATAAATTGTGAGTAATTCAATTGATTATTATATTGAATTGATTATTGTTGGATGCTCATATTGTATGGATGGTGCTTGATTTCAAGGAAATAAGAGTTCAATTTCACTTCAAGAGATTGTGTTTGATTGTTCTCTTCTCTTCTCATTTATTTTATGCCTTTGATTATTAATTTGTCAAATTTCATACCATGTTAGGCTAAATCGCCTTTCAAGGGGTGAGGGGAACCCTTATTTGATGTTATTTTAATTTAATTAGTTTGATTACTTGAAAATTCCCTTTGAATATTAATTTTGATCCCCCACCCTTAAATTTACGCCTCGAGAGAGGGTAAATGATTTTCGAGAGAAAATCGAAATTCTAAGTTATAATACCCATTTTAGATTCGAACTAGAGATAGGGGTTTCTTAAGTGTGGTATTATTCCTTAAATTTCAACTCTACTTTCATTTTCTATGACTTATACAAATTTTAATTGATCAATCCTAGCGGGTGATTAATTAAAAGGAGCGTAGATCTATTTTCTAGAGTTGTGGGGGAGTTAAACTTAATTTTCTAAAAGATTACTATTCTAATTATACATGCAACGAGAGTTGGTTTGTAATTTTGATATTAATTTGGGAGAATTCAAATAATTAAATTAATTAGTTAGAATAGCTAAAATTTGTGGTGTAATCCCATTCCTTGCTTGTTCTCTCACATTTGCTTCCTCACTTATTCTCTTATTTTAGTGTTAGACTTTATTTTTCATTTTAGTCACTTTTTAGTTTGTCATTTGATCTCTTATTTTAGTTTAGTGTTATTTCACTTCTTCTTACCAAAAATTGTTTTAATATTTGAAAAAATAAAAAAAATTAGAAAAAGAAAAATTCCAAAAATAGAATAAAAATTGAATTACGATTGAGTTGTCTCTAGCTTACCCCCTTGAAGTGGATTGACATCCTTACTTACCGCTCTACACTTGAGTTTGATATTATTTTGTAGGTACTTTGAGGATTTTGACTAACTTGGCTTTCAACAACGACTACACACAAAAAGTAAAGTTACCAAATACCATATGATAATGCTTTAAACACCACCACCAGATAAAGAGGTAGTAGAGCTCAAACATGCATAATAATGGAAGTAAATAACAACACAAATATGTAGAAGGAGATGAGGAGAAACACACCAATATAAATGGTTCGGCAATCGCCTACATCAACTGTGCAAATGAGTGTAAGTAGCACTATCAGAAGAGGGATCTAATGGCCTTAGAAATACAATCAATCCACTTTATCTCTATACTGTAAATGCACCAGAGTTTGTCTAGGATTTGTCACTGAGGACCCTCTACAAGGTAGGAGAAAACAAGTATATATAGTGCCTGGGGGGTGTAGTGTACACCCAGGCATGCAATGAGCATGTGTAGGATGATCTAGCCAATCTAGTGAAGCCACCTATCACTGTCATATATAGAGGATGGTGATAAAATATTCCCTCACGTGCCCAGAAGATTTGGTCATAACGGTTTGTCCACGTGGGATATGCCATGTTGGGATCTTATACTGCTCGTACGGTAGATGTCATCTGGGGGGTCTATCATCCTAGTCCTGGCTGAGCCTGAGATAACGTTGATGCTGGAGAGGGTCGAGGCTGATATGATTCCCTGATAGGAGTCCTCCTTGGTCTCTGTCATCCTAATCTCGGCTGAGGCCGAGACGGCCTTGACGCTGGAGAAGGCCGAGGTTGAGGCACAATTTGATGATCTATGAGGCTGAGGTCGAGGCTGAGCTGCTATTTGAGAGCTATGCGGTTGTGGCCGAGGCCAACGTCTTCTGTTCCGACCCTTAGGCCGAGGACAAGGCTGAGGCACCATGTGATGAGCTATGAGGCTGAGGCCGGGGCTGAGCTGTTATATGAGATCTATGAGGTTGTGGCCGAGGCTGAGTTGCTGTATGAGAGCTATGAGGTTGTGGCCGAGGTCGACGTCTTCTTTTTTCACCCTTAGGCCTAGGTATCAAGTTCACTGCAAGGTGGCTGAGGTTACTACCATAATGTCTGAGGTTGTCAATAACAGACTGGTGATCTTACGCTGATATGTAGAAATGTAGTCTCGGTTGTAGTGATCAGGCTGAGGTTGATTAAGCCGTGGCCGACCCTACTGAGGTCGACCCTTATCTGGACGACCCTGCTAATGATTAAGCCATGGCCGACCCTTATCTCGATGACCCCACCAATGATTAAGCCATGACCGACCCTATTAAGGCCGACCCCCTTATCTGGATGACCCCGCCAATGATTAAGCTGTGTCCGACCCCACTGAGGCCGACCCTTATCTGGATGACCCTGCCAATGATTAAGATATGGCTGACCCTACTAAGGCCGACCCTTATCTGGATGACCCCACCAATGATTAAGCCGTGGCCGACCCTACTGAGGATGACCCTTATCTTGATGACCCTGCCAATGATTAAGCCGTGGCCGACCTTACTGAGGCCGACCCTTATCTAGATGACCTTGCCAATGATTAAGCCGTGGCCGACCCTACTGAGGCCAACCCTTATCTGGATGACCCTGCCAATGATTAAGCCGTGGCTGACCCTACTGAGGCTGACCCTTATTTGGATGACCCCACCAATGATATGTGAGTCTCTTGTGATGACTTGACCATGAGATGTGATGCCCGTTGTCCTAAGAGATGAGGGTACATTGTGGTCATATCAATTACCCCCTAGCCCTTAGTCTTTAATGTAGATATAAGGCTGAGGGATAAAGTATCTTTGGGCCAAGAAGTTGATGAGACGTTTCATGTGGTGGACGAGGCCGAGGGTGCTTCGGTCATATGACCTCTGATGCTTAAATCCTTCTCTGTAATTTACATAAACTATGGTATCGTTGTTGGTCAGGCTTAGTCGAGGGGTCCTTTCTGGGATGAGACCGAGATAATAAGCTAGTCCTTTGGCAAGATGAGGCTGTATTGGTCCAGGCCGAGATGATGAGTTGGTCTTCTGATAGGACAGTTGCTGGCAATGAGATCATCAGATGTATTGTCATGGACGAGGCCGAGGCTTCCTGCGTGGACTCCCAGGTCGAGTCATAATATCTCTCTATCTGATGATTTGTCAAGGTCGGCCTTGGCCGAGGGGTCCCAAGCTTGGACAAGGGTATACTTGGGCATATCAATAATGCTTGTCTCTAACCAAGCCAATGGTTTTCAAAGTAGGAGATCACCAAGTTAATGATGTTTCAAGATATGAGGCCACCAAGTTAATGATGTTAACTCTCATTTAACCAAGTTAATGATGTTTCAGATATGAGATCACCAAGTTAATGATGTTTATCTCATATATGAGGCCACCAAGTTAATGATGTTAACTCTCGTGTCACCAAGTTAATGATGTTTCAAGTATGTGATCACCAAGTTAATGATGTTTATCTCAGATATGAGGCCACCAAGTTAATGATGTTAACTCTCATGTCAGAATTGAGATCACCAAGTTAATGATATTTGTCTTAGATATGAGGCCACCAAGTTAATGATGTTAACTCTTATGTCACCAAGTTAATGATGTTTCAGATATGATATCACCAAGTTAATGATGTTAACTCTCATGTCACCAAGTTAATGATGTCTCGATATGAGATCACCAAGTTAATGATGTTAACTCTCATATCACCAAGTTAATGATGTTTCAGATATGAGATCACCAAGTTAATGATGTCTGTCTCTACTCGTCTCGTCCTTGGCCGAGAAGAGTATACCAAAATAATTTTTTAAATTTAGGTTTACCGAATTACGGTGTTATACCACGTCCCCTCTTATCATTTTGAGAGTGTATGGATGAGAGGACCCTCGTCTATATACTATCTTTTCACTGAGAGGAGCATAAAATGATTTTTGAAATTTGAATTCACCAAATTATGGTGTTCTTCCATGTCCCCTCTCGTCGTTTTGAGGGTGTATAGATGAAAGTCATCTCGTCCATATACTGTCTTTTCATCGAGAGGGTTTATCACTAAAATGATGATGCTTTATAGTTTAAGACGAGATAAAACATGCAACTGAACACATCTTATGAGAAGAATATGAGAAAGAGAACATACAAAAATTTTCATTGACCTTTTGTTATAAGACAGATAGCCGATATATATGAGGTAACGAGTATATTAAAACTCACTTGATAAAGAACACTCGCCCCAATTTGAGATAACGGAGGATCGACTTCATGGATGAAGAGTTATCGGTCAGTTTTTGCTAAACTTTCAATGCAAACGACCCTTTGGTGCAACATCCTATGGATGGAGGTCGGGGTCGGCTTCTCAGGCCATCTCAAGTCTCTATCTTCTTTAATCTCATTTAAAATTATATCAGGACTTACAGTGAGTGGAGTGTAGCCGATAAATTTGTCATCACCCGACCTCTTCTTCCCGTCCTTATCCTTGGCTTTATAAGACTTGATTCCACCAGATTCATCCTCTTCTTTGGAATCTATGGATTCCTCGACATTCATGACCTTTCCTGCTATAGCTATTAGCTCGACCATAGACTTTGGAGGGTCTTCGACAAGCTTCCAAAGAAACTTTACCTTTTTTAGCCCTCCCATTAGTGTTGTTATAGCGATACTCTCTTCGTAATCTTCCACTTCTAGTTTCTCCCTGTTAAACCTTGCAATGTAGTCTCTTAGGCTCTCGTACTTTCCCTACTTGACGTATAACAGGTGAGTGGTCTTCTTTTGAGGTCTTACCCCAAAACATAAGTTGTGAATGAACCTCTCTACGAGCTGCTTGAAGTTATCAATGGAGCCCTTCGAGAGAAAAGTAAACCATACATGAGTTGCTCCTGTCAAAGTGCTGGAGAAGGCACGACACCTCATCTCATCTGAGACGGAGTAGATATCGGCAGCAAACTGATACATTTCCACATGGTGGACTGGGTTCGTACTCCCATCATACTTTGGGGTTACCATTGGTGTTTTGAACTTTGAAGGTATTGGAAAACAAACTATCTTAGTTGTGAAAGGTGAGCCTTCAGAATTGTCCCTTTGCAAAGGTTCTCGACTTTTGAGGATGTCTCCTATCGTATCCTCCAGCCTTTGGATTGAGATATTCCAAGGTCTATCTGCTGCTGCTACAATGTTAGCCTGGTCGAGGTTATCACCGGCTACTTTCGCAGGCCTAACTGAGGTTTCCCTCACCACTGGCCTATGTCGGCTGCTGACCTCCCTCTGACCATCATCTCGACCAGGGTTTGGACGACCTTCCCTTCTTTATCTAGACAATCTGTCTCTTAGGTCACACCCTGGGTCGAGCCTTTCAAAGGCTGACCTTCGACTCAATCTGTCAAAGGCCGAGCCTCTTTGGCCGACCTTCCCTTGCAGAACGTGCTACACTTCTTGATCTAGATAATCTGTCTCTTAGGTCACACCCTGGGCCGAGCCTTTCAAAGGCCGAACTTCGACTCAATCTGTCAAAGGATGAGCCTCCTTGGACGACCTTCCCTTTGTGAGCCAACTACAATTCTTAACCTGGATAACCTCTACCTCAGATCATTAACTGGGCCGAGCCTTTCAAAGGCCGACCCTCTGCTTAGGCGATCAAAAGTTGATCCTCTTTGTCGGGCATCACCATCTCGTTTTGCTCCACATCCTCGGCTCTGCTGTATAGGACGTATGATGTTGTTTGAAACGTCATATGGCTCCCCGTAGTTTGTTGGGGCATCCTCTACCTCAATATCATTGTAGCTATCCTCAGGGCAAGGGTTTTTTTACCTCCCCAGGAGTAAATGCCTAGGGTCAGCAACATCCCTCCTCCATTGAGGTGTAGGTTGGTCCTTTCGTGGTGCCTGTGGTGGTCCCCTGGCCTCTGGATGTGGTTGAGCAGCTGCCGAAGTGATCATCTCTGGTGAGACTCCAAGTGGTCTTATTATATTTTGGCTTAGCAGGGGAAACTGCTCTTACATATTGTAGCCAAAAACTTCAAGGCTGCAAGGCTGCTGCCACCTTAGCCATCTCGGACTAGCGGGTGCCTGGCTGGAATTGGGTCCTCTAACACTAAATATTAGAGAGCTTGATACCTTAAGGGACCTCTTTCAATGGTGACACAGTTTCACGAAAGGGTGAGGCCTGGTTCACCACCAGAGTCTCCGGTGAGGTTAAGCTGCAAAAAGGAAGAGATGAATCTTTTCGTTCCTATAGACGGCGCAAAAATGATAATGCTGGAAACAACACCACCAGATTAGGTGTTGACAAGCTCAAGCAAGTGATAACAATGGCAGCACAGGAGAATATATGTTTATATATGTAGAAGAAGGTGAGGGAAAGATGGTGAACACTTGACTGTAAGTGGTTCAGCCAATCTGGCCTATGTCCACTCTGAGTGTGTGAGTAATATCACTAACTAAAGGCACTAATGGCCATGAATACAATCTCTCAAGCTTTCTCTCTCTGCTGTGTGAATTAACAGAGTTTCAGCTAGGGTTGCAATTATGGATCGCTTTACAAGGTAGATGATGACCTCTATATATAAGGCTTAGGGGGTGTAGTGTACCCCCTAAGCATGCAATGAGCATGTGCATGAAGATCTAAACAGTGTAAGGGTGACACTTGGCTGATCTTAACTAAACAATGTTGACTTCAATATTCCCTCACATGTAGGGAATGATTCAGTTATAACATATTTATCCACGTTTTCCAAGCCATACATGTACTTGTAAATGCTCAGCTATCTTCGTTTGGTGCCAACCTCGGCTTGGATGAGTATGAGGTTGGTGATGTCTGACCCCTTCCATGTCTGAGACCAACATACATGATGACCTCGGCCAGGACGCCGACCGAGGTTAGATACGAGGAAGTTGTAACATCGGCTAGGGCCGATGTTGTCCTTGGTGCTTGATGATTGAGTCTGTGAGGCTCTACTCGCTTCAGATGATAAATTGTAGTGTCGATCAAGGATGATGTTATTGTTGATGGATGCTTGAACACATGTACAAGCCTTGCTGACCTCAGGTAATGCTTAATCGAGGTTGATGTATGAGGTAGATGTAGCGTCTGCTAGGGCCGACCCTATGAGAGACGATATTACTGAGTTATTATGAGCTTCTGCCACCTTGGCTGTAAGTCAGGCCGAAGTTAGTGTCTCTGAGTAGGAAGGTGTAGTTTGGGCATATCAATTACCCCCAGCCACCGCCAAAATGATGATGCTTTAAACAACACCACCAGATAAAGAGGTAGTAGAGCTCAAACATGCATAATAATGGCAGCAAATAATAACACAGACATGTAGAAGGAGATGAGGAGAAGAGGAGAAACACACAATATAAGTGGTTCGACAATTGTCTATGTCCACTGTGCAAGTGAGTGTAAGTATCACTATCATAAGAGGGATCTAATGGCCTTAGTAATACAATCACTCCACTTTCTCTCTCTACTGTAAATGCACCAGAGTTTGGCTAGGGTTTGTAACTGAGGACCCTCTACAAGGTAGGAGAAGACAAGTATATATAGTGCCTGGGGGTGTAGTGTACCCCCACGCATGCAATGAGCATGTGTAGGATGATTTAGCCAATTTAGTGAAACCACCTGTCACTGTCGCATATAGAGGGTGGTGATGAAATATTCCCTCACGTGCCAAGAAGATTTGGTCATAACAATTTGTCCACATGGGATATGCCATGTTGGGATCTTATACTACTCGTACGGTAGATGTTATCTGGGGGGTCTCGGCCTAGGGTCTATCATCCTGGTCCTGACTCAGGCTGAGACGGCGTTGATGCTGTAGAGGGCCGAGGTTGAGTTGATGAGTCAGTCCCCTGATAGGAGTCCTCCTTGGTCTCTGTCATCCTAGTCTTGATTGAGGCCGAGATGGCCTTGATGCTTGAGAAGGCCGAGGCCGAGGCACAATGTGATAATCTATGAGGCTGAGGTCGAGGCTGAGCTATTTGAGAGCTATGAGGTTGTCGCCTAGGCCAACGTCTTCTATTTCGACCCTTAGACCGAGGACGAGGCTGAGGCACCATGTGATGAGCTATGAGGCTGAGGCTGAGGCTGAGTTGCTGTATGAGATCTATGAGGTTGTGGCTGAGGCTGAGCTGTTGTATGAGAGCTATGAGGTTATGGTCAAGGCCGACGTCTTCTTTTTCGACCCTTAGGCCGATGTATCAAGTTGACTACATGCTGGCCGAGGTTGCTTCCATGATGTCTGAGGTTGCCAATAGTAGACTGATGATCTTGCACTGATAGGAAGAAATGTAGTCTCGGCTGTAGTGATAAGGCTGAGGTTGTTTAATCCGTGGCGGACCCTATTGAGGACGATCCTTATCTGGACGACCCTGCCAATAATTAAGCCGTGGCCGACCCTACTGATGTCTATCCTTATCTAGATGACCCCGCCAATGATTAATCCATGACCGACCCTACTGAGGCCGATCCTTATCTGGCCGACCCTTCCAATGATTAAGCCGTGGACGACCTTACTAAGGCCGACCCTTATCTGGATGACTCCACCAATGATTAAGCCATGGAAGACCCTACTGAGGTTAACCCATATCTGGACGGCCCTGCTAATGATTAAAACGTGGCTGACCCTACTGAGGTCGACCCTTATCTGGATGACCCCGCCAATGATTAAGCCGTGTTCGACCCTACTGAGGCCGACCCTTATCTGGACGACCCTGCCAATTATTAAGCCGTGGACGACCCTACTGAGGCCGACCCTTATCTGGATGACCCCGCCAATGATTAAGCCGTGGCCGACCCTACTGATGCCGACCCTTATCCGGACGACCGTGATAATGATTAAGCCGTGGCTGACCCTACTGAGGTCGACCCTTATTTAGATGACCCCGCCAAGGATTAAGTCGTGGCCGACCCTACTGAGGCCGACCCTTATCTGAATGACCCTGCCAATAATTAAGCCGTGGCCGACCCTACTGAGGTCGACCCTTATCTGGATGACCCCGCTAATGATATGTGAGGCTCTTATGATGACTCGACCATGAGATGTGATGCTCGTCGTCCTAAGAGACGAGGGTACATTTTGGTCATATCACTATATTTGGGAAAAATCTTTCTCTAGTTTGATTCCAAAATTAAATATTTTTTTTGATAAACAGATGATGCATTAAAAACAACCGCTAAGGAAGCGAAGATTTAAAATGAAATAAATTTACCCTCTCTCGAGGAAAAAATTGAAATGTGACAATTTCAAGATCAATTTCTCCTAGAAATATAACAATAAAATAAATTAATAAATAAACTAACATTACACACGATTTTATGCCACCCCTTGAACTGAATTTTTAGCCCAACATTCTCATACTAGCATACACAATATTCAATAAAATATCAAGAAGAGACATTAAATTAAATAAGAGAGATAGAAATACAATACACAACAAGTCTCCTTGTCGAATTAATTTTCTTCAAAGCGTGTCCAAATTCTTTCCCCAAATAGTCCCACCAGATTATAATAAAAAAAAAATAATCCTAAACAATTTTCTAAACCTACACTATTTTTTTTTGTATTTTCCAAACCCTTTTTTTAGTATAAATAAAAAAAAGCTCTCTAGAGAAAGATAATAGCCCGCCTAATGAACTGAATCCATTTATTTTTATAAGCCACAAAGTTTGGTTGTTGGTGTAGAGATTTTAGGGATTTTTTTATTAAGTCAAAGGTATGTTTTGGAGTGAGTCTTGGCTTTATCTTTTGTTTTTACATGTGGGATTTTTTATTAGTTGGTAAGATTGGTTGGTTACGGGGTAACAATTTTAAAAACAACACGAAAATACGACATGGGAATGACACAAAATTGACCCGAAATTAATACGATATTTCGTGTTCGTGTCGTGTCGTGTCGTTTTTGTGTCAAAATTATGAATCGTGTTAGTCGTGTTATCGTGTCTTATTGTGTTAATTGTGCTTTTATTCAGGTTATCTTGTGTATTTATGTTTAATTTGGTGTGAAATTTTAAGAAATCGTGTTATTCGTTTCGTTTCGTGTCGTGTTATGTTGTTTTTATTTGGGTCGTGTTTGTGTCAACTAAAAAAATTAAGAATTCGTGTCGTGTCGTGTTCGTGTCCGAAAAATCATTGTCATATCATGTCGACCTGAAACACGATCCAAATACACGAATTGCCACTCCTGGGTAGCTCCAATTTTTGTGGGGTTGTGGTTCCGAGTCAAAGGTTGAATGGGTATGGGTTGAAACAGGTTGCTAGGTCTTTGGTGGTTGGGTTTTAAATGGGTAGGTAGTGGTTCAAGTTGGGTCTTCGGATTGAGGCAAGTTCAAGCTGAGATGGAATCGGATTGGTAGCTGCTCAGGTCTGGGTTGTTGGCTAACCGGGTCATGGCAGGTTTGGGTTATGGCAATGAGGTTGGTTGGGTCGGATATGGGTAGAGATTTCAGTCGGGTTATGGCAACTTGTAGGTTGGAGGGTTGAGTTGTTTGGGTATTTTAATAGAGGAAGAAGAGAGAGAAGGTGGGTGGAGGTTGGAGATGAAAGAGGTGAGAGGAGAGAGAACTGAAAATCTGATTGGGTTTTGAAATATAGAGTTTTTGGACTCAGTCCTTATTTTCACCATTGTAGAGTCAACGAACCCATGCATTTTTATTTTTAATAAATGGTCCTATAACTGTCATTTTAACATACACAGATAAAAACTCTATGTATGAACATGCCGAACATACCTTTACAATGATAACTGTTTTAAGTCGTTATAGGATCAAAAACCAATAAAGAAAACACATGGGAACGACGACAATGAAATGTCAAATTTTGGGACTAAATGCCTCCTCCCTTTGAAATAAGGTGTGGGTGTGCGTGAGTATGTGGTAGTAGGGTCTAAATGGGTCAGTTGTTTGGAAGTATGAGTGTGTATGGATTTAGTGTGTGTTTAGTTTGTACTAACTTATATAAATTAAACTAAAATAAATATGTACAACTCAATAAAAAATTATAAAAATGATAAAGAAAATAAATAAGTAAATAAATAAAATCTATTAAAGCTAAAAATTAAATTATAACTTATAAACTAATAAAAGTCTCAAATAAAATAAAATAATAATAAAACTAAACTAATAAAAAAATAAAAAAACATAAAAATAATATAAAGAAAAGCCTAATAACTATGCACACAAATAAAATATAAAAATCCAAAAAAATTATACATAACTCAAATAGAAATTTAAAAAATATAAAAGTACAAACTAAACACACACGAGGCTCAGATGATGGGTTGGGCTCGATTAGGCTTAGGTTTGATATGAGAATGGGTTTAGGCTTCAATATTGATCTGGACAAGCTCAAAAAGGGACTTTTGACTTCACGACCCCTTTGTTTTTCTTCGTTGACTGCTTTTGACCGCTACTTTGTCGCCATTGCTTTGATTTAGCACAATTTGATACCGCGATTGCATATTGAGCTACAAAATATACAAATACGAATATAAGGCCAATTTTATCGAGGACTAGCGACTAAAATGCATCTATTTGGGATATAAATTAAACACTTTTGGGTGCTTATCACTCCCTATCTCCTAGTTTCATCTTTATTTAGTTGTACCCTAAATAGGCATCAATAAGTGCCTCGGCTAGTGATAAAAGAGCTAAGCCATGCTAAGTCAAATGATGACAATAGCTCGAAAAAGAAGGAAAAGTCCAAGGACACCAAGAAATTCGATAAGCTGAGAAAGTGATGGGTATACCCCCTCAGTGTGGATGTCCACTACATCCTCGATGAGATTTGAGGAAATAGTGACCTCAAAAGTCTTGGAAAATTGAAGGCTCCACAAAACAGGAGAGAGAAGAGCAAGTACCTTGAGTTCTACAAAGACTAAGTCCACACCATTGCAATTGTTTGGCCCTAAAGAATAAGGTTGAGGCCTTGATCAGATGAGGCAAGCTGGTAAAGTATGAAGATAAAGGTGTACGAGCAGATAGAAGGGACAAGTAGTGGCCCAGGAGACGGTATAAGTCTCTTTGCAAAAAGGTCTACGAGAAGAAGCGCGATCGAGATGAGGACTCAAAATATGATCTAGATCTGTCTAAGAAGCCCAAGGAGCCTATGAATGAGGTTGATATGATATCTCTTGGGTGTCACTATATAGTGAAGGTGACGCTAGTGATGAAGATGAACCAACAGAGAGGAAAGCCTACTTCAATGAGGCAAAGGCATATGCTCATGTCAGGGAAATGAATTTGGACGATGCTATGTAGACTTATCCTTAAAAGGTAAATAAATATTGTCTCATTGTTGATTTTTTAAAAGATGATTTGTCTGGTGTTCTTTATCCACATGACAACCCTGTAGTCATCACCATGATGGTGAACAAGAGCAGAGTAGAAATAATTCTGGTAGATAATGGTAGCTCAGTAGACGTGATGTTTTACAGTTATTTCAAGAAATTGAGGTTAACAGATTAAAAGCTAGAGGCATATCATAGGCCTCTTATTGATTTTTTGAGGGAAAATGTGTACCCCTTGGGAAAGATGGAGCTGGAGGTCATCATCGGCACGTGGCCTACCTGTCGAATAGAAATAATACATATATTTGTCCTGGATTTGAACGTCCAGTCAACTTACAACATCATCTTTGTCAGGGTCAGATTAAAGAAGTTTGAGTATGTTCTGCATATTGTTCATCAATGATTAAAATTCCTTACAAACTATGGAGTTAGTGTGGCAAAAGGAAATCGCATGGAAGCTCGTGAATGCTCTTACATGTCAGTGGAACAAGAGGAATATAAATAATGGTCGGTATTTATCAGATCGAGACTTTGGATCCTCGAGATAAAGATAAACTAGTCATTAGGGAGGTTACCGAATAAATTGAGCCAGTGATATTTGACGATGACCACCTAGACTCATCACTGGATCCGACTCTTAAGAAGTAGTTGGTAGACTTATTAAGCCATCGAAATAATGTGTTTGTTTGGATTCACGATGACATGCCTGGCATACATCCAACTTTTCTTTGCCATAAGCTCAGTATCATGAGGACGTGAAGCCCGTTAAATAAAAGCACCGTGTTTTCAGCCCATAGAAGAATATGGTTATTCCAGAGGAGGTTGAAAATTAAAAAAAGTCATATTTCATTAAGGATGTCAAGTACCCAAAGTGTCTCTCAAACGTTATTATGGTCGGGAAGTAAATAACAAGTGACACATGGGTATCGACTTTACCGACCACAACAAAGCCTTCCCCAAGGGCCATTATCCTTTGCCTCAAATTGATTATTTAGTCATTGCTACCATTGGGCACGACATGCTTAGATTTATGGATGCTTACTCGGGGTATAACCAAATCAGGATGAAGCCTAAAGACTGGGAGAAAACCTCATTCAACATTCGAGGTACATACTATTAAAACATTATGCCCTTTGGGATAAAAAACACTGGAGCAACGTACCAAAGATCGGTGAACAAATTCATCGAGGAAAAGATCAAGAATACTATAGAAGTGTATATAAACGACATGTTGATAAAAAGTAAGAAGATAACCGATTAGATAAGTGATCTCGGCCAAACGTGTGACGAGTTAGAGAAGTACCAAATGTGAGAGTGCGCCAACAATCAATGATTAACTTGTTTAATTAAATTCCAATTTTTAATCCCCCAAATCCTAATTCTTGCAAACAAATTGTGAGAGACTAACTAAATCAAACCAAGAATGCAAAGTCAATCACAATATGAGGAAAAATCCCTCGAAGGGGCAAAACCATTTTTATTTCACTATAATTCGTAACAACTTACAATTACAGAGAAATACAGTGACACCTGAATACCCACTGGCGCCGGTTCATTATCGTCGGTGTTTTCAGCAAGAGATCCCATAATATCTCCAAGTCAACAATGGAGAACAACCTTATTCTCTACAATATTACTCTAGATGAGTAGAATAATTATATCTAGGATTTATAAGACTCACATATATGCTTGGGAATGATTTGTGAATCAAAAAGGTTGAAAAACCATGAAAAATGAAGTCTAGAAATATGCAGGAGTTCTGCAGAAGCATGAGTGGCAAAGACTTGAAAATCGTGTAGAATGAGCATTGCTTTAAATACAAAAATCGAGGCGGCGCATCGCTCGAACGAAATAGAGCTGTCACTCGAACGAGTTGATGTGTTGCTTGAGCGACTTCGTGTGATATGCAGATGTCACTTGAATGACCTGCCTCTGTCACTTGAACGACATCAACGACTTTTTTTCTTTCTCCTCTACACTTAGAAAAAAATCTTCTTCCGAAGTAAAAAAGTTCTAGACCCTTAAAAATATATTTTTAAAAATTTTCCAAATATTTATGTAAAATAAAAACACTCCAACTAAATTATTTTACCATAATCGTGAGTGGAGTAGTGTGAACGGTTGAAGAGCACGTTGCATGTTACATGATGCACATATGATGATGATGGATGTGAGGATTCAGATCAAGGTCGTCGTGGATGATCGTGTTGACGTGCCGAATGTAGCGGTAACATACATACTAACTGTGATCTAGGACACACAGAAAATTCCTAGATTCTAGCTCTGACATTTATTAAATCATGTCCTTACAAATCTCCTCCCATGTCTATGCCGATACATACATAAAAAATCCGAATTATGCTACCCAAATAAAAACCAAATGACATACAATTTAATATCCCCATTAAACCCAAAAATTGGAAATACTAAATGACATGTCTTTAAAAAAACTTCAACATCTTCAATTCTCCAACTCTTCAATCTTTCTTTATCATCATCAGGGTGTGCAAAAATAATCCTCAATTTTGTACCTACACACATGAGACAAGAAACAATACCCGTGACACGTAACAGTTTGAAATATAATGATAAGAAAAAGTAAATATCAATTAATGCTCAAGCAAATCACTATTAAATCAAACAAAAATTCTCCCTCATAATTCGTTCTTCCCCTTTTTATGATGTCCTTAAATAGACAAATATGAAGAACATAAAGCAAATGCAAATGGATAATGTCACAAGGTAATCAAACTTTCTCTTTTGAATTTTTCAAAATTTTTCTAACAAAATATATCACAAAGAATCATGCCATGAAAGAACACAAAAACAACCAAGTCGGTGATAGAGGAAATGTAGGGATGTGAACAAATTCGACAGGAAAATCAATACATATAACCATAACATATGTGGACGATGAATTTCGGATAGTCCTAACGAATGAACTCAACATCTTCCTTAGGTGTCAAAATGGTGGAAATATAAGAAATTGACTCAATCAAATCAACAAATCAAAGCTCAAAGTGATTTCCACACCAATAACGTCCAAAATGATGTAACGTTTTTTCACGACTTTCATGGACGTGCAAATCCATTTTTCATTTCTTTCAATCCAAATTCCCTCATAAATAATTATTCACTATATTTTTCTTTTGAGGTGATGAAACTAAAACCTATTGGCCCATTTTTGGCATATTTTTCATTTTATTGCCTTTTAATTTTTTTCGGGCTCTTTTCAAAGCTTTCACGAAGAGTTAATTTTGTACTCTCGCAGCCCTTTCCCGTGATTCACTCATCATATTTTGTTGTAATTAAATCCTCATGGTAAATGATTTTTACATGCACTACTTTCTTGTCAAGTTTTATCTCATTTTGGTCCGTTGTATAGATAGAATTGAGATGGAAACAGTCAAGCCAATATGTGATAGACAAGTGCAATACTGAAATAATGCCGTGCATATGTGAAATAAAGGAGATAAGGATCCAAATATGTAGAAGATATCACTAATCACATCTCAAAGACTCCAAATAATGTAAAATACATGGATGAAATGACATAGCATCTCAAATCACTATCAAACAGTCACGTGGAATATGGAATGAATTTGTGACTATGGCTATCTTAAATGTTCATCTTTATATGGTGTAAACAAAAATACAACTCTTTTTGTGTTTTTCAAAAATTTTTATAAAAAGAAAATCTTTTTGATTTTTTCTAAAATTTTTCAAAACTAAAATCTTTTTAGATTTTTCAATTTTTTTTAAAAAAAGAAAAATAAAAACAAAAAAAAATTGATACAAATGATACAATATAGAGATAGGAATCATATGATATGAGCATGAGAAATGCATCCTACTCTAGACATGGTGACCACCCCGTAGTTAATTGTGCAAATTCCTAAAGACTTCCTAAGACTATCGAATCTAAGGGCATCTAAAGGCTTAATGAAAATATCGGCTAACTGGAGGTTGGTAGACACAAAACTCAATGATATGACCTTTTCTTCTACAAGCTCATGGGTAAAGTGCTCGCGTATCCTAATGTGTTTTGTGCGTAAATGCTGGACTGGATTATGGGATACGTGTATCGCGCTCGTGTTATCACAGGAAATAGTTATGGTGTCCTGTGATATCCTATAATCCTCCAACATATGCTTCATCTAGAGAAGTTGCATGCAACAACTCCCGACGGCTATGTACTCAGCCTCCACAGTGGACAAAGAGATGGAGTTTTTCTTCTTGCTCAACCAAGAGACAAGAGTAGAATCAAAGAAAAAACACCCACCATAAGTTCTCCTACATCCATCTGCATCCCCCGCCTAATCGGCATCTGAATAGGTGGACAAACGGTCATTGGTATCAAAGGAATACCAAATGCCAAGTGAGAGAGTCCCACTCACATATTTGATAATACGCTTAAGTGCGAGTAGGTGTGACTCTTTCGGGGATGCCTGATATCGCGCACAGACCCCAACACTAAAGGCGATGTCGGGATGACTGACAGTCAAGTAGAGAAGACTACCAATCATACTCTGATACAAGGTTTGATCTATGTCCTTGCCTGAAGTGTCCTTGCTAAGCTTTGTTGAGGTACTCATCGGGGTACGTGCATTCTTAGCGGAGTCTAAACCAAATTTCTTAACAAAGTCTCTAGCATACTTGGATTAGGAGATGAACATACCATACTCTAGCTGACTGGAGACCAAGGAAGAAAGTAAGCTCACCAATCATGCCCATCTCAAACTCACTCTTCATCTCCTTCTCAAAGTGGTGAGCATGCTGGGAGCACGTGGATCCAAAGACTATGTCATCCATATAGATCTGGGGAACTAAAATAACACCGTCATATCTCCTGATGAACAACATCATATCAAATCTCCCTTTATTGAAGCCACGGGCTAAGAGATAGGAAGTAAGCCTCTCGTACCAAGCACGGGGTGCTTGATTCAAACCGTACAAGGCTTTACTCAGATAGAAGACGTGCTTAGGGTCTTAAAAGCCTTTTGGTTGTTCCATGTAAGCCTCCTACTGTAGAATGCCATTCAAAAAGGCACTCTTGACATCCATCTAATGTAACTTGAAGTGCAGATGACATGCGATGGCAAGTAGTAAGCAGACGGACTCAAGCCTCACAATATGAGCAAATGTCTCATCAAAGTCTACACCCTTTATCTGTGTGTATCCTTGAGCGACCAACCTAGACTTATTTCGGATAATAGTATCAGTCTTATCCTCCTTATTTTTGAAGATCCACTTGGTACCTATCACATTTGTCTCATTAGGTCAGGGGACTAGTTCTCGAACATCATTCTTTCTAAGCTGAAGCAACTCATCCTGCATAATGCATATCCAGTGTTCATCTTTGAGTGCTTCTTTATAATTCTTGGGCTCGACTTTGGACGTGTAGAAGACATGGCTAACAACGTTCTCTAACTGAGCACGAGTCTTGAGCCCTAGGGTGGGATATCCTAGAATACCAGTAGGATCATGACTCTTGGTATGGGAGACACAAATGGATCATCAATAGGAAGTGCGTCATCCTCACCCAAAAGGATATAATCAACAAATATCGGCGGTTCGTCATCTTGCACGGTGACATTTAGTGACTCCATAACCTTAAAGCTACTTAGGTTAAAAACTTAATATGCTCTACTCGTCAATGAATATCCTAACAATATTCCCTTATTGCTCTGGGAGTCAAACTTTCCTAATTGATCTCTATCCCATAGGATGTAGCATTTACTCCTCAAAACACGAAAATATGAAAGGTTGGGCTTCTTTCCAGTCCACAATTCTTAGGGCGTCTTAAGTGTGTGTGGATGAAGGTAAACCCTATTCACCATGTTGCTTGCGGTAGACACCTCCTCTGCCTAAAATATCCTAGCAATTCTATGACCTAGAAGCATAGATCTAGCAATCTCCTGAATCATTCGATTCTTCCTCTCAATAATCCCATTTTGCTGAGGAGTCTTCACGGCCAAAAATTCATGTTTGATCCCGAGGCTATTATAGTAAAGATATACTTTAGCTTACTTAAACTCAGTGCCATTATCACTACGTATTCTATTGATAGTGACTTCGTGTTGATTTTTCAGGACACGACACTTGGTCGTAAGAAATTCCACATCATCAGATTTCTCACTCAAAAACCTATAATCGAGTAACGAGAGAAATCATCTACCATCACGAGGATATACCTCTTACCACTCAAACTCTCACTACGAGTAGGACCCATAAGATCCATGTGTTTTAACTCAATCACTCGTGAAGTGGTAATGGAATTCAATTTCCCGTGGTGGGTACGGACTTGCTTTCCTAACTGACAGGGTCCACAAACCGCAAAAGTCGAATTTCAAAGTGACGAAAAGCCACGTACTAGGTCCTTTTTAGCTAATTTCTCCAAATCTCTAAAATTAACATGACCTAGACGTTGATGTTATAAATACATAGAAGTGATGCTGACGCTGTTGCAAACAAATGAGGGCTTGGGCACAATCCCATAACAATTATTTTTGTTCCTCACCCCTTGCAATAGAAGTTTACCGGCTTGATCATAAACACTGCATTTGTTCTGGTCAAATTTTACTACAAAGTCAGTGTCGCACAACTGGTTAATGCTGAGAAGATTTGCTTTCAAACCTTTGACGTACAAAATATCCTCCAGCTTAGGAAATCCTGGTATCCCTACTGTACCTCATCCTACTATGCTTGATTTGTTCCCGTCTCCAAAGGTGACTTTACCTTCCTTGCGATCCTCTAGGTAGGTAAAAAATAAGGCATCACCTATTATGTGCCTGGAGCACCCACTATCGAAATACCACTGAGAAGTTTTATGTGCTTTAAGATCAACATGAACAACAAGGGATTTTGCGTCGAGTTTAGGCACCCAAGTTGAGGTAACCTTATATTTGCCCTTGTCATTGTTGGCTTTAGTCGGGATATTAGAAGTGTCCGCTGATGGCATAGAAATCCATTGGAACTCTTCCATTAAACTATGAGAAGTGGAGACTAGAAACTCAACCTTCTCTCTAAGACTCAAAAAATTGCTAGTGGCACGTGGTGGAGAAAATGTACGTCGTGTCCACCCAAACTATAACAAAACTCCCTAAGGTGGCCCTTTTTTTGCAATAGGTACAGAAGTACACAGTCTTTGGCCGAACTCTATTTAGGGGTTTTTGGCGATGGCCATATGGATTCGTAGTAAACTCAGGAACTAGTTCCGGTGTCACATGGGACGTGTAGGCACCATCAAAGCCAATTCCCTGCCTTTCACCAAAACCTAAAGCAGGGGCGAGGAACATCTTTCCCATCTTTTCAGATCTGTCCTCTGTAATACCCAGTAATTTTATTGATTTTATTTAAGGGATTAATTTAATTAAATGAGAATTAATTGGGAATTAATCCGGGTATAAATACTAGCGAGATGTGAGTTGGTATTTGATTATGATGTTAAAATTTACTATTTCTGAGTATGTATGGTAATACATGAGTATTAAAAATATTAAAGTTGTCGCGAGACTGAAATATGACAATTTGGAAATTTAGTTGGGACGCGCGTGTCAGTCGCGTCAGGAATGTAATTATTTAAATTAAAAAAAAGTGAATTATATTTTTATCAACCGAATGGTCATTTTGAGTGCGCCAACGTGTCCGGAAGGGTCGAAATAGTCAGAAAACACTAGCCTGGAGTTTAGTTTGGGTCCCGGGGCATTTTTAGGCCATACCGACAACCCAAAAGGGTAGTTTGGTAATTTTAAAAATAATAGAATTAAAACCCACGAATTTTAGAGGTTAATTTTATATTAGTAATGAACCCATTAAGTCCATTATCAACATTTATCAAGTAGTGGTCTACGGGAGTTAAAGGGAGAGTCCTAAGAGGTTCCAAAAGAAACCCTAGCCACCATCACCATCACTATCCTTAGGAGAAAAATCTGTAGAGAGAAAGAGGAGAATCAACCTTCATCCTTCAACATCAAATCAGAACATCTAAGGCAAGTGGTTTAATTACATAAATTCAAGCGAATGTTTCTTCCATGCTTAGAATTGAATATATGTCTTGTATTGAAAGTTTGATGAAAACCCATGAAATTGGAGATAGAGATTGTAATCTTATATGAGGATGGCATGTAGAATAATTAATGATGAATTTCATATCCAAAATATATCTATTGATGATTTAAAAACGAATTTATAAGAAATAGTTGTAGACATTAAATTCTGTGTTCATGTTTATAGGGTTTGGGACAATATTTGGGAATTTTGATGATTACATGTTGATTTAGGAGGTATTGACCCCATATATATGTTAAAGAGTGACCTAGGAGGACTTAGTGTAGTTTAAACACATTAAAACTTAGTTTGGATGATCATAGGATGGATTTAGAAAAGAGAAAAAGGAAGAAAAATGGATTTGCAAATTTCTGGGAGTGTTCTGCCATCTCGTTAGAAGACATGCCCAGGTTGTTCGAACGAGTTTCTAACGAGATGACAGTATCCCTTCTAACGAGTTGGTAGTTCGTTAGAAGCCATTTGTTCGAACGACCTCGTTTGAACGAGACTTCTAACGAGTTGACAGAATGACCTTTTTGGCCTGATTTTATTCCAAATGTCCCGTAGACTAAATTAATTGAGAATTCGCCTTCCCTTATTGACTAGTGGGTATAATTATGAGAATTGGGGTACATTGAGGAGTAGAAATTAGAACCTTATATTAAACCGGATGATATTTTTTGGATTTGGAAGCGAGTACCTAATTACGACGTGAGAAGAGTTGACAACTTTAATGTATATAAATCGGGGACTTGTAAGCGTATGACATTTAAATGGTGATACAAGAACGAGAAGTATACCTCTACTAATATATTGAGATATCTAAGATGTGTGAGTGCTTAGTATATGTAATGATCTGTGTATAACATATCTACCGTACTTGCTATCATGGGAGGTCGGCGTTCGATCGGGGCCATCTAATCTTTGTGTGCCTACGGGGGGATTTAGGTTGCTACCTCAAGGACATAGGTCAGAGAAGGACTTATTGAGAAGTTAATAAGTCTGCTGATCATGGGAACATAGGTATGTTCATGATCCATGTGATGTGAACTATGTTCGCCTCCATTGCTTGTGATTTTTGTTTATTGAAAACGATTCCTAAGAGATTCGGAATACGTGGTCCTCATGTACGTGATATACCGGGATTAGATAGCAGAGTATGTGTGCACCGCAGCTTAGTCTTGGGGTGCTAGTATTGTATATTTGTGATGAGAATAATATACTGTTAATTGAAATGAACTGCCATGTATATATGTGAATATAAATAATTGCAGTGTTATGTAAAGATAAGATGGAAGATCTCTAGTAAGTAGTATTACTAATACGGGAAATCGAGAATAAATTTAAAGCTCTCTGTTTAAATGAAGATGCCGAAATTAAATCGTGAATCGTATAGTAATGTTAGATTTTATTTTGGACTAGTTAGATATGGGAATAACTAGACTGGGTACGGGTACGTTAGGAGTGCACAGATAGTCGAGAGGTGAGTATTTCATGTGAGAGCACGTCCTAACATGTATTTTGCATTCATTGTTTTAATGTCATTAAAACACTTGCTATATTTTTAAACTGTTTCCACAATCGGGCTATGACCCGTTTGCTTTCAAAAATATTTTTCTTGTAAAAACCTTTTAGGTGCCTAGCCACAAGGACACCATGCATAGGAGTTCTATTCCGGTGACGAACTGTAGCTGCTGTGGAAGTTACAGGACCTTGACAGTAGACGCCTCCACTTCCAATATTGACTCTATATTATCAGATTTTCTCATTTGTTGGGCATGTAGCCCCATCTCTTTTATAGACATTCTACTTATTTCGTTATTTCAGATTTCGGGTTGTAATTAATTTAGTGATGCAGACTTGGTATTTGTTTATTTCAGTATTCAGATTGTAGTGAGGAGTATTCCTCTAATTTCATTATTATTTCATGGTTATTCTATTGCGACTATGTTTTGGCGGTTGTGTTAGCATTTCATAATCTACATATTGCATGATAATCGGATTTAATTAAAATTGACAACTCACTTTTTAAATATTAGGTGGCTAGTAATTGTTTAAATATTTTCGACAGTGATGCTACGAACTGAACCAACATGACATTTTGAATTAATTTGAATAAAGGAGTAGCTACCCGATATTTAATTAGTCGGGGTGTCACAGGTGGTATCAGAGCATCAGGTTCTAGTGTCCTTAGGATATGTACGACTTATTATGTTTTTGCTGAGCTTTCTTTGATGTAGAGCCCTATGTTTAGGACTGTTGAGTTCTTTGGTGAGATTTCGTTCTCTTGCCATTTTATATACAATAGTGAATCTTAATTTCATTCGGGTGTGTTCGGGTACCGAAAAATGCAATACGTCAGGCAAAGACTGTTGGGCGGACAACAGGAGGCAAGGATCAGTTGGGGTTATTAAATTGATTAAAGAAGGATGACCGTAGTTGAAGACATCCATATTATGGCACGGAAGTCCAGGACGGTAGAGACGGCTAAGGTGCGATTTGCGACTTCCAGGTACAACTGTAGCAGGAGTCGGATCAAGTTAGACTCACCCAACAAGGTTGGAATGGGAGAAAAGAGTTAGGTGAAACATTTAAGAGAACCAGCAGTAGCAATACTCGAAATGCGGAGATGGCATGTGCTAGTCAAACAAACGTAATATATCCAAAGGCTTGGACATGTGTCGAAGTCTGGCCAATCGAGAGTGAAAATTTGGGGAAAATTTTTCTTGGCTTGAGAGAGTGAAGTTTCAATGGTGAGAGAATCACCACACATAGAAGTGGAATGTGACGTCGAGAGAAGGCGTACACGTATGGTTTGACCATAAGTTCCTTAGTCAGATGTTCAGGATGAAAGACGAATGTCGTTCTGAACTCACACGAGAGGACTGGACAGAGGTCACGTTGTGAGAATAAATATAATTATTTAGCGAACCCTACACCGGGCGAAGTAGGTGAAGTGGAGAAGAGGATATTAAAGGGAGAATTTACACATAAGAAGAATTGTTAGTTATTCTGGGAAATTCTGCTTGAACAGTCAATGCAGATAGTTATGTCGTGTAGTGCTAATTTGGAGGTAAACTTTCCCTTGGGTGGGGAGATACAAGAATCGAGGAATTTCTATAAAGTTAGACTGGGGAAAATGGTGTTGGAGAAACACCGCAAGGGGAAGACCCAACAGAGAACCCGTTGAAATGATTCGGATAGTTGAATTATTACTGGGCGATGGTAATTTTAGTGAGAGATGTGGAAACTAGTAGCGTGTTCCTTAGGTCTATCAAGCTAAGGGAACAATGGAGGTAGTCATCAGAGCCGAGACTACTAACGTCCGAGAGAAGGACCACCTTAACATGGTCAGGGTGACCGAAAATAAGTGGAGTATATATAGAGGTACTTTGTGGGGAGTAAAAACCCGTGCGTTATAAATGTTTCCCGATGCAAGTGTAGGGATAAAGGTATTGTGCCTGGCGAGGGAAACAGTTATTGAAATATTCGGTTTGGTACGGACATGTGTGGTAAGTCCAGGAACCATTTGAGCTGCCGGGACGATTGTTAGGATAAAAGTATGAGTTATATCCTTAGATGATGATGCATGTTATTTGTGGCATGAGTGAGTCGCTACATTTATTATAATTGTTATTCTCGCTTGAGAGTTGAGTTTAGTGAGTATATCAGTAACTGTATTATTTATAAGAATTTTTTCCTGATAGTGTGGGGGTTACTTTTATTGTCATCCACAGAGGATGAATGAGTATATTGATAGTGGTTTATACTTTATTGAAATTACTCGTTTTAGTGTTGTGTTATACGAGTATGATATGATCTTAATTATGGTTTTATATATATGATTATACTGATAGTGTGCTGGTATTGCAAGTTTATTGGAATTACTACCCTGGGGTAGCATGTTTTGTTCTAGCGAGGCCCCATCTGTGAGAGGGACGGGCTCGCAAATTGTACTTATATATATATATATATATATATGTTGTAATTTCAAAAAGGTATAATGGTCTCGGATATTTAATCCCAATATGCATAGGAATTTAACTGTTATGAGTCGTATGTAATTAGTTTACTAGTCAGCAAAGAGTTAGCTGGTTGTTATAGTTAACGCTAGAGAGGCCGTAATGAGAAGAGTGCATTATTTTATCACCCATTAGAGATTTTTGAGTTTATATTCATAGTTGTGTGTCTGGGGACGGAAATTTGAGAGTCCCGATTTTATTCGCATGTTGTATATGAAATGTGATTTCCATCACTGTAAAGAGAAAGTGTCTTTCGGAAGGAGTACCTTGTTTAAGTGTCATTGCGGAAGAAGATGTAACTTTGTTGTTAAGAGACGGGAATATAGGGGTACATATTATGGACTGAGGGCCTAACGAATCCTGATGACCGACAATGTTAGGTAGTAGTGTATCGGGGGGGTTCCTTGTTTGGATTTCACTTTGCGAGACACCCCACGTATGAAACTTAGCGTAAGGTTGGTAGTAAGGAGATGTGTGGCCATTCGTTCATGATGTGGATACCTTGATCGTTACAGAAGTAAGTAATTATAACTAGAAGATAAAAAGGGGGAAATTACGATATAAGGCCAGAAGGACCAGTTGTTAGTAAAGAAGTACTGATAATTTTGGTTTTTGTTCGGGTTGAAGAACGCGTTGAGGTTAAGGAGGATTTAGGATTTCAAATTCATAAGTGATTGAGAACGACCAAGTGGTATAGCAACGTTGTAAATGCAGCGGCAATAAAGAGTTTGGGATACGTATGAAGCGTATATAATGTTTAAAACCGTATGATTGTGTTATAAGGGGTGTAGACATCTTGATTTTCTAAGGTGTAAATCGAAGGAAGAGGGGACATAGATGGGTGAGATTATTACTTATGTGATTAAACGTCATAAGAAAAGGTGTAAATGAATATCATGTATAATCAGTGTAGCACGTCCGAATTTGGTGAGAAAAAAAATTTTAATAAGGGGAATTTTCTTAAGAAGGCAAATATTTAATTATTATGGACAATTTGGAGTAAAGTTCCGATCAATCGAGTGTTGAGGTTGCCTCAAGAGTAAATAGAATAAGGATGTTAATAAGGTAAAAAAAAAAGTGTTAAGGGTCCAGATGTGCACAACGTGGTGAAAAGTGTAAGGGTCGAAACTTTTGGTATACGCCGAGAGGAGAAGATCATTAAGTATCACTTAACGGGTAGAATTTTCAAGAAAAATCGGCATTTAAAGAGGTATAGTAAGTAGTAGAATGGTTGGGGTTAGATGATCAACCAAATAATTTTGTATCAAGCCGACGATTCCAAGGATGGAAGGGACAAGTTGGAGAATTTTCTTGAGGGATTACCAACTTATAGATAAGTAACCAATTCCTTCGAATGTGTGGGACAGGTTATCCAGAAGGAGAGAAATTGTTATATACTTGGGGGATTTACACTATTAGATAGTGATCACGCCGGTACGTGGTACTACGTGGTATTATTTATGACTGGGATGAGATCCCCGAAATCCACCTTCAACGTGGAGTAGCAAGAAGTAGAGAAATTAACGCTTCATCCTGAGGGTTGTATCACCTATAGTCCGAGGTGTAGGTGCAAGGTGATTGATGACGGGTGGATGGTACGAAAGAAATTTTGGATTCATTGCGATCTTTTCATTTTCAAATCGGATATAACTAGTAAGTGAGGTGTATTGTGGTAATGGAGAGAAGATACTACCTAATGGTACAATCGAGGTGAAAGCACCCGTACCAAATTATAGTGGACAAGGCGTTTGCAAATGTTTTGTGTAACACCAATCGGCTAAAGTGGTTTTTCCTTGTGTAAAAGTCACAACGCCGGGAACAGAGATTTAAAGAATGGGCAGGAGTAGTTAAATGTGTTATTAATTTCTTCCAGGATGGGAGTTTGGTGTTTTGGATAAACGCGGGAGTTAATGCGTAGGGAGGTGCGGACTCACATAATATTGAGATAATGCGATTAGCGATGTATAGGCCATTTTTATTGGAGTGTTGTTTAGTAAGAGCACAACGTGAAGTGCATTTATTAAAGTGTAACCCTATAACTGATAGGGTATCGAGACTGTTAAACAAGCTTGTTGTGAAGCGAGGGCTTTGGTGTTTGGGCCTTTCTTTAAATTTTGTTTTGAGTACCAGAGGATACCTAATGGTTCCAAGTATGCCTTACTTTTCCGAATTTCGGGATGAAATTATGTTATTAGGGGGGAAGTATGTAATACCCCGTAATTTTATTGATTTTATTAAAGGGATTAATTGAATTAAATGAGAATTAATTGGGAATTAATCCGGGTATAAATACTAGCGAGATGTGAGTTGGTATTTGATTATGATGTTAAAATTTACTATTTCTGAGTATGTATGGTAATACATGAGTATTGAAAATATTAAAGTTATCGCGAGACTGAAATACGACAATTTGGAAATTTAGTTGGGACGCGCGTGTCAGTCGCATCAGGAATGTAATTATTTAAATTAAAAAAAGTGAATTATATTTTTATCAACCGAATGGTCATTTTGAGTGCGCTAACGTGTCTGAAAGGGTTGAAATAGTCAGAAAACACTAGCCGGGGGTTTAGTTTGGGTCCCGGGGCATTTTTAGGCCATACCGACAACCCAAAATGGTAGTTTTGTAATTTTAAAAATAGGGGAATTAAAACCCACGAATTTTAGAGGTTAATTTAATATTAGTAATGAACCCATTAAGTCCATTATCAGCATTTATCAAGTAGTGGGCTACGGGAGTTAAAGGGAGAGTCCTAAGAGGTTCCAAAAGAAACCCTAGCCACCATCACCATCCTTAGGAGAAAAATCTGTAGAGAGAAAGAGGAGAATCAACCTTCATCCTTCAACATCAAATCAGAACATCTAAGGCAAGTGGTTTAATTACATAAATTCAAGCGAATGTTTCTTCCATGCTTAGAATTGAATATATGTCTTGTATTGAAAGTTTGATGAAAACCCATGAAATTGGAGATAGAGATCGTAATCTTATATGAGGATCGCATGTAGAATAATTAATGATGAATTTCATATCCAAAATATATCTATTGATGATTTAAAAACGAATTTATAAGAAATAGTTGTAGACATTAAATTCTGTGTTCATGTTTATAGGGTTTGGGACAATATTTGGGAATTTTGATGATTACATGTTGATTTAGGAGGTATTGACCCCATATATATGTTAAAGAGTGACCTAGGAGGACTTAGTGTAGTTTAAACACATTAAAACTTAGTTTGGATGATCATAGGATGGATTTAGAAAAGAGAAAAAGGAAGAAAAATGGATTTGCAGATTTCTGGGGGTGTTCTGCCATCTTGTTAGAAGACCTGCCCAGGTCGTTCGAACGACCTCGTTCGAACGAGTTTCTAACGAGATGACAGTATCCCTTCTAACGAGTTGGTAGTTCATTCGAATCCATTCGTTCGAACGACCTCGTTTGAACGAGACTTCTAACGAGTTGACATAATGACCTTTTTGGCCTGATTTTATTCCAAATGTCCCGTAGACTAAATTAATTGAGAATTCACCTTCCCTTATTGACTAGTGGGTATAATTATGAGAATTGGGGTACATTGAGGAGTAGAACTTAGAACCTTATAGTAAACCGGATGAAATTTGTGGATTTGGAAGCGAGTACCTAATTACGACGTGAGAAGAGTTGACAACTTTAATGTATATAAATCGGGGACTTGTAAGCGTATGACATTTAAATGGTGATACAAGAACGAGAAGTATACCTCTACTAATATATTGAGATATCTAAGATGTGTGAATGCTTAGTATATATAATGATCTGTGTATAACATATCAACCGTACTTGGTATCATGGGAGGTCGGCGTTCGATCAGGGCCATCTAATCTTTGTGTGCCTACGGGGAGATTTAGATTGGTACCTCGAGGACATAGGTAAGAAAAGGACTTATTGAGAAGTTAATAAGTCTTCTGATCATGGGAGCGTAGGTATGTGCGTGACCCATGTGATGTGAACTATGTTCGCCTCCATTGCTTGTGATTTTTGTTTATTGAAAACGATTCCTAAGAGATTCGGAATACGTGGTCCTCATGTACGTGATGTACCGGGATTGGATATCAGAGTATGTGTGTACCGCAGCTTAGTTTCGGGGTGCTAGTATTGTATATTTGTGATGAGAATAATATACTGTTAATTGAAATGAACTGCCATGTATATATGTGAATATAAATAATTACAGTGTTATGTAAAGATATGATGGAAGATCTCTAGTAAGTAGTATTACTAATATGGGAAATCGAGAATAAATGTAAAGCTCTCTGTTTAAATGAAGATGCCGGAATTAAATCGTGAATCTTATAGTAATGTTAGATTTTATTTTGGACTAGTTAGATATGGGAATAACTAGACTGGGTACGGGTACGTTAGGAGTGCACAGATAGTCGAAAGGTGAGTATTTCATGTGAGAGCACGTCCTAACATGTATTTTTCATTCATTGTTTTAATGTTATTAAAACACTTGCTATATTTTTAAACTGTTTCCACAATCGGGCTCTGACCCGTTTGCTTTCAAAAATATTTTTCTTGTAAAAACCTTTTAGGTGCCCAGCCACAAGGACACCATGCATAGGGGTTCTATTCCGGTGACGAACTGTAGCTGCTGTGGAAGTTACAGGACCTTGACAGTAGACGCCTCCACTTCCAATCTTGACTCTATATTATCAGATTTTCTCATTTGTTGGGCATGTCGCCCCATCTCTTTTAGAGACATTCAACTTATTTCGTTATTTCAGATTTCGGGTTGTAATTAATTTAGTGATGCAGACTTGGTATTTGTTTATTTCAGTATTCGGATTGTAGTGAGGAGTATTCCTCTAGTTTCATTATTATTTCATGGTTATTCTATTGCGATTATGTTGTGGTGGTTGTGTTAGCATTACATAATCTACATATTGCATGATAATCGGATTTAATTAAAATTGACAACTCACTTTTTAAATATTAGGTGGCTAGTAATTATTTAAATGTTTTCGACAGTGATGCTACGAACTGAACCAACTTGACATTTTGAATTAATTTGAATAAAGGAGTAGCTACCCGGTATTTAATTAGTCGGGGTGTCACATCCTCTATCTTTACCTTGACCTCCCTGGCTATCTCAAGGTCACGAGTAAGCTGGGCTACAAGGGCTCCAATTTTCTTTCGAGTGTCCATGAAGGTCTGGAGCTCACTCGTAAGACTAGCCACTTGCTTGGTCAAGTCCCCTTTCTCTTTCTCTAAACATCTATCTCTTTCTCTCACTAAACTGACTCTCTCTCTCTATTTCTCTCTCTCTTTTAAGGCAGTGTTAATGGAGGACTCTCTCTAGTCTCTCCAAAATATTTCTCTAAGTCAACAATCCTAAGTGCTAACGCTTTGTTATGCTTTTTAGTTTTAAAATAATCAGCATATAAATCAGCGTACGCACATCGTAAATCACTCTGGCTCTCACTTGCAGCATCTTCCCCCTCACTCACATCGCTTCCACTGTCGAGGTATCTCTGTGATGTATCATCCTCATCGTCGTGAGGTGCACTGTCAGTACTCGCATGACTATCCATAAATGCGGTGAAGTTACATTCATGCGGTGACTCATCTCCAAAATCCACCGACTCGACCTCACTATTGTCACTAAGGGTGGTATTAAGAGAAACTTTGCCTTTGCCTTGACGTCTCAACCTACTAGGACACTTGTTAATGTAAAAAACTAGATTTAACCTACTTACTTAATCACAGATAAATATGAGTAAAGAAATATGACAAGAGATTTTTAAAGTGGTTCAGCCTCAAGGAAATGGCCTACGTCCACTGTTTTGTATTACTGGGTACCTTGCTTTGATCACGATTATGCTTGCTTACTTCGCTCACCCTGCTGAGAGGGTGTTACAATGTATTTATAGCCCTTGGTCTGTCAATGTGAATAGATAGTATGCCTTTATCGAATAGGCGTATATATCTGTACATGGTGAGGAATGAATGTAATACAATAAACATTAAATCTGTCTGGTCATTCGGTCTTCCCAATAAGTTGCTTGGTACGCTGAGTATCTTGGTACATTGAGTAGCTCGATACTTGATCTTGTGCCATGTTGGATGACATGTGTCTCCATATAATTGGTCCACTCCAGCTGACTAATTTTTATATCAACAAAATCCGCCAATGTTTCACAGTTAAAGTTGAATGTGAGGGTGTGGAACATTTTACCCTAAAAGTTGTTCGAGCATATTTCCCACATTTTGGTTAATTACAGACCTTCAACACTTGTAAAAATTTTCTACATCAAGTAATAGTTTTGAGCGCGAAATGGCAAATTTATAAATATTTTGAATTCTGATGACCGCTTGGGTATCTGCGTCTTTTTCCTTTGATTAGCCATCGAGAATACAATCGTCGTTATTTTTAATTATTATTTTTCTCGTTTTCCGAGGCGGCATATATAAAGATGGTAAAATCTGATTGTCTTCTACCTTTTTCCATTTTTGTTTCTAAAGCCCTTGTTTTCCCGTTTTTCTTCTTACGAACATTCTTTCTGTCATCTGTCTTAGCTGACTCCGTAATCTCCTGTAAGAATTTCTTCCTTCCTTCTTCTTTCTTTGCTTTAGTCACCATGGTTTACTCTATTGAGTCATTGGATAAGTTTAGTACCTATTTTACGATTCCCTCCTGGGTTTATTTGGAAGAACCTTCTTATCCTTTTGATTTCTTTTCTTTAGCGGAGGGACACTGGTTTCCCTCCATTTTTGTAGCTGAATGTGGTTTTTCTTTCCCGTATAATCCCATATGTTTGGAATTTTGCCAATATTTCGATATTGTACTTGCAAAAGTAGTTCCAAATACATGGAGGGTAGTTAATGGCATACATAGGCTAAATCAAATATATGGAACTCATCAAGGGATTCCTAAAATTATGTTTTGTTATAAATGGGTCCTCAACGACACCACCTTTTATTTAAAAACTAGGTTTGTTAACAGAGCTTTAGTGGTTAATCTCCCTGATTCTAATAGGGATTATTTTGAACATGGGGTTGTGATGAAAAATTGGCAACACCCCCCATTAAATGGAAATGACGTGTACCAAGGTCCCTGGTGTCCACCTTATGGCAATGGGATAGGTTCTTTATTTTTAAACTAGCTTTGTTTTTGTTTGATAAAATGTTTCACTGACTTTTGCTTTCTATGATTTTAATTTACAGTTGACAGTAAAAGAACCCCCCCAAAGAGAGTGATATTAATATAAAAGAGTTGAAGTTTATCTGGAGTCTTCAACAATCGGTTGTTGGGGAGCACGTGAGATCAACTTCCTATTTATTGAGATACAAAAACACTACTTCTTCTTTTATTGCTTTACCTGTTATTTCACATACTTTGGTGATTGACCTTGAGCAAAGTCCAACATCTCCCTCAGTTGTTGAAGTATATTCCTCTAATTTGGGTACCTCTCTTGCTGATTTGATGACGAAGAAGAGGAGAATGCCTGATCTCTTTGCTAAGATTCTCCCTAGTGCTGATGGGGAAAAAAAGAACAAAGAAGATATCCCAGCTGAAAGGACTAATAAAAAGGATGCTGTTCCATCTGGGGGCAATTACATCTGTTAAGGAGGTTCTCAAGAATCCCCCTATAGTTCAAAAATAGGCAACACCTTTGATTGGAGAGGCTGAACCTTTGAGAAGATTGGGAAGGGGTCTTGCTGAGAAGACCATTGATGTTGCTACTCAACCTACTGGGGTTGAAATACCTTCCTTGAGTGCTGGTCCTCCATCATTCATTACTCCTGGTTTGGCCAGGAAATTGATCTGGTTGGGAACCCTTCCTGATCACAGAGCTGTTGATACCTCTACTCCTCGGGGGAAAGTCTTTGATTTGGCAGACCAACACCTTACATCAGTAAGTGTTATTATACCTTGTTATTTCAATTCTGCTTTTAATTTTCATATTCTATTTTGAGTTTTTCCATGTCTTGTAGTTTTTGGTGTATTTTAATAATATCTCTGAGAAGGATGAGCTGCTTCCTCTTCCGGTGAAGTAGAATAATCCCTTGCTGGGTTATCAAAATCTTTGGAGGACTCCCTATAGAAATGCGAAGATGACAAAACTTATTGGGAGAATAAAATCAAGGCTGCTGAGACAGCTCAACAAAGAGCTGTGGATTCTGCAACGGAGGCTAATCTAGCTCGGCAAAAATATGTGGATGCTTACAAGGAGACATAGGAGAAATTGAAAGTCACCATTACCCGCAGGGAGGAAGCTGAGGGCAAGCTTGAAGAGGCTGAACGACGTAAGAAAGATCTTGAACAAAAAGTGAAATCTGTTGAAGACCTACTTAGGGAGAATACTTCCTCAGAGAGGACGAAGAGAAGGTCTGCTGTGAAAAAGTCCTTTAGCTCTGGCTAGGTCAAAGGGTGGAACAAAGCTCTAACTGTTGCCTCTTCTCAAATGGAGTATGAAAGTTTGAAATTCTTCAGGGATGGATGGGTTGCAGGGTTGAAAGAGTTGAATGTTGCTGAAGACTCTGAATTATTTTAGAAACATGTCCACGACCCTCCTCCTGCCATTAGAGAAGAAGATGATGCTAGATCTGATGAATCTTCTTTTATGATGGTAGAACAAACACCCGCCGCCACTATCCCTCAGTCTTCCGAGCAAGCCCAACAGACAACTACTTCTTCTAAATAATGCAACTTCCTTCCGAGCAACTTTAGCAACCAACTCCTTCTTTAAAATCAGCTAAAGATGTATTGGGGGATAAGGAGAAGGTGTAACTTTGTTAGATAATTTTTTTTTGTTTTCCTCTGTTTTTCCTTTATTTTGTACCTCTGGTTGTACCCTCATCCATTATGATCGATAAAATTGACTTGTTACTTATCTGAATTTCTCCTTTACTGTTCAATATAACTATGCTGTTGTTGATATATTTTTACTTTTCCTTGCTAGTTTATTGCCAGGATGGAACTATTACCAGCTCATGATACAGAGTTGATGAAGAAATGTACAGACTACTTCAAATCTGGTCATATAAATTTTACTGAAGCACAAATAATTGACATTCTTAGTACTGATGCCTCTGAACGAGTAATTGAGGCTTACTAGTATTTGAAATGTTTACTTGATCGTGCTGTAGGGAATAACATAGCTTACTACGAAATGATTGAAGATCTCTAAGGATTGACTGAAGAACTTCAACTTCAACACGAGGAAGCCACTGCTCTTGCCCATGAAGGTTATGAGAGGAAGTACCAACTGTTGAGTGCTGATCGGGGTTATGAAAAATTTATTTCTACCCATAATAAGAGAGAGAGTGTGCTGAAATTTGAGATTGAGGAGCATAAAAACATTGCCAAACTCCTAGAGGAGGAAAATAACACTCTGAGAGAAGAACTCAGACAACTAAAATCTGCTTCTTCCTCTAGAGCTATAGTCCTAGTTAATGACGGAGGTATTTCCTTTTTGGATACTGAAGATGCTTCATTAAGGGAAGAGTTAGAAACTTTGAAAAGAGTTAGACCTGCATCCACTTCTCAAATAAGATTTGGTTGGAGTAGCATTGAAGATACTAGAACTCAGTAGGTCTTAGAAAATCAAGATGCTCAATTAAAGGTAAAAAATAAAGCTTTGGCAGAGATGTCCCAGAAGATTCAAACTCTTACAGAGCAATTATCCAATCAGAGTTCTTCATTGCAGAATAAAGAAAGTGTGCTGAAAGAACTACACTAACATATTAAACGACTAACTTATCAGTTTCATAAGCAGCTTAGAGAGTTCTGGATGGATGGATATAATAAAGCTTTATATGATCTTGATGCTAAATTGAAGAAATCAAACAATAAAGGGTCCAAAAAGGGATGGTTGAATTCTTTAACTGTAATGAAGGTTGAGCAAGAAACTGAACTGTGGGATTGGTATGACCCTGGACTACTTGATCTGCCAGTACCACCGTTCTAGTTATATGTTAATTGGATTCTAGTTAGCTCCATTCCTCACTATTTGATTTCCAAGTACCTAGGTGATTATGGCCTTCATGAAGACTTTGAGATATCCCAACCTCCTCATTTGCTAAACCAACCAAGTTCAAGCAACACCAGAATGCAACAGAGCTTGAACTTTATCAATTCTTCTTATGCTTTAGATGACCCTCCAGCTGGAATGGATCTTATATAAAAATTTGAAGGAAAGAAACCAATAGAATAGGCTATTTGTATTTTGTTAGTAATTGTGTAAATGAAGAAAAATCATCTTCTTGTAATTGTGTTTCCTTGGAAATAAAATAATTGCATAATGTTTATTCTGTCAATCTTTGTTCATAACATGAGATTAACGATATTAATACTGTACTTATAACAACAATGGGCTACCTTTCAATCATTGAGTATATATATGCAAATGGGTATTTTGTCATTTTTTATTTGACTGCCTAGACAATGGAACTTTTACCCCATGTGTTTGTCTAGTTATAGTGACTTATCACCCATAAGTGCCTAAGCAATGGAATGTTTATCCCATATTCTTGCTTAGTTGTAACAATCATTTAGATAAATAATTGCCCTGGTTCCCAAACAATGGATATTTTACCCAACTTCTTGCCTAGTTTATACGCCTCTTGGGTCATCCATAATCAAACAGGACATGCCTTGCTCGATTGTTTTACCAACATTATTGATGTTTATGTTGATGCCGACTAACATTTGGTGTTTGTTGATGCCGAACATACCGACCAACATTTTGTTGGTGGTTACTGATGCTGGCCAACTTTTATGTTGATGCCGACCAACATTTAGTTGGTGGTTGTTGATGCCAACCATGCCGACTAATATTTTGTTGGTGGTTATTGATGCCGACCAACTTTTTATTGGCGGTTGTTGTGCGTGTTTTCAAATGCTGCATGCTATAAAGTTTGTTAAGTGTAGTGTGTAGCATTAGTACTCCGAAATAAAATAAAATAAATGAATGGGGAAATCATCGTTTTCATTCATACTGAAATAATTAAGTACATTGGCTGTTACATTACTGTTAGTACTTTCGTAGGTGCTCTGCATTCTAGGCATTTTTGAATTCTTCCCCTTTAAGAGTTTCTATTCTGTAAGTGCCAGGTTGAACAACAGTTGTGATACGATAGGTCCCATGCCAATTGGCCTCCAATTTATTATTTTTTTGAATTACCTTCTTGAGCACGTAATCGCCTTCCTTAAGATCACATATCTTGACCCTTTTATTATAGAACATAGCAGTCATTTGTTGATAGGCTGCATTTCAGATTGTTGCGTCTTCTCTGACTTTTTCGAGCATATCCAAATCTAAACGTCTCATCAAGTCACTCACCGAAGAATTGAAATTTAGCACTCTATGAGTAAGTAATATAAGTTAAGCCGGTATCACTGCTTCACTCCCAAAAGCCAATATGTAAGGGGTTTCTCCAGTTGATATTCGGGGAATTATTCGGTAAGCCCATAACACTGAGTGCAACTCGTTGATCCAATTCCCTTTAGCATCATCTAATCTCTTCTTCAACCCATTCAATAGAGTTCTATTCGTCACCTCTGTTTGCCCATTACTCTGGGGATGACGTAGAGCAGAATGGACTTTTTGAATATTGGACTGTAGATAGTACGCTGCGAACTCGTTATTATCGAATTGGGTACCATGATCAGTGATAAAGGCATAGGGAAGACTATATCTACAAATAATATTCTTCTAAATGAATTGATAGACCCTTTCATTGGCCATATCGATGAGAGGTTCAGCTTCCACCCACTTTGTGAAGTAATCAACAACTACCAGCAAATATTTGAAACGTCCTCTTGTAGTTGGCAGAGGCCCAACTAAATCTATTCCCCACAGAGCAAATGGCTAAGGTGAAGTGATTGGTGTTAGCAGCGCCTGAGGAGTTCTTCGTATAGTAAAAAATCGTTGACACTTGTCATATTTTTTAGTATAATCCGTACAATCAACGCATATTGTTAGCCAGTAGTATCCTTGCGTACTCATTCTCTGTAGTAGATTTCTTCCTGCTACATGAGCCCCACAAGATCCTTTATGAATTTCCTCTATTAGGTCCTTGACTTTTGCTAGATGAACAAACCTCTGAAAACCAGCTATCAAACCTTTCCTGTACATAAATCCATTATTCAAAATATATCTGGAAGCCTTGTACTTCAACCTTTTAGCTGGAAGTAGGACAACTGGTAAAATACCTTCTTCAATATAGGCCCTGACGGGATCCATCCAAGATGGTCCCATATGCAAGGCGATAAGATTCACCATCAGGTCTTCATCAATAGTTCTTCTTGTAAGTACTTTAATGGGGATTGGTCTTCATAGTTCGGTGCGAGGGCTAACCGAGCAAGTGCATCTGCCCTTGCATTCTCCAGTCCGAGTATTCAAACCATGTAAACAGCTTCCAAATTGGATACAATCTCTAGAGCCTTGGTTAAGTATCTTGACATGAACTCCCCCTTTGCTGCATAAAGACTTAGCATCTGATTCACCACTAATTGCGAATCGCTGAACACCACAACTTGCTCTACATTTAATGATTTAGCTAAGTTGAGGCCCTTAATCATGGCTTTATACTCAACTTCATTATCGGAAGCTTGGAATTGGAAATGCAGAGCATATTCAATGTCTATCCCATTCGGACTGTTGAGAATAATTCTAGCTCCGCAACCTATTGCACATGAAAAATCGTCAACATATAAATTCTATATAGGAATATTATCATCAAACCCTTGATCTGACAGAATCCATTGATGGAATATCTTGTCCTTCCTTTCTCCATACTTCTTTTTTAACTCTTGTACTTTACTAGATGATTCTTATTGATCGGTTTCCATCCCTTCTGTCCCGTTGGGAGTTGATCGGGGATATTTTCTATTGATCCTCTAGTATCCTTGAGTTGCTCTGTATTGGACCCTTGTTGATCAGAGTCATCTGGGTAGGTAAACTCAGCAATGAAATCTGCCACTGCCTGTCCTTTGAGAGAGGACCATGGCTTGTAGATAATGTCATTATCCCCTAACTCCACTGCCCAATACATCAATCTTCCAGACTTTTCTGGCTTATGTAAAGCCTGTCTGAGTGGCATGTTAGTATACACCACTATTGTATGGGCTTGAAAATACGATTTCATTCTCCAGCTTGCTTCAATCAATGGCAATGCTAGCTTCTCCAGTTTGGAATACCTGATTTTCGCTCCCCTGAATGCCTTGCTAGTATAATAAACTGGTTTTTACACTCCGTCTTCTATTCTTATCAAGGCCAAACTAACTGCGCTTTCTGAGACATCTAAGCAAAAGTATAGTTTTTCTCCTTCTATTGGTCTGGATAATAAAGGAAGTGCCCCCAAGTATCTCTTCAACTCTAAGAACGCCTTCTCGCATTCGTCGTTCCACTCAAAGGTCTTTTTGAGCACCTTGAAGAATGAAAGACATATATCCGTTGCTCGAGAGACGAATCTATTAAGAGCAGCAACACGCCCTGTAAGGCTCTGCACTTCTTTCATGGTGGTTGGAGATTATAACTCCAGCAAGTCTTTTATCTTGTCAGGGTTTGCTTCAATACCTCTTTGATTCATAATGTATCCGAGGAACATGGCTTCCTGTATGCCAAAAACACGCTTGGTCAGGTTCATCTTCATTTGGTACTTTTCCAGTTGATCAAATGTTTGGCTCAAATCAGTTATATGGTCAGTAGCTTTATTTCTTTTAGTCAACATGTCGTCGACGTATACCTCCATATTTTTGCCAATTTTCTTCAAAAATGCCTTGTTCACCAGCCGCTGATATGTAGCACCTGCATTTTTAAGACCAAAAGGCATAACATTGTAACAATATGTTACTTGGGGGTTAATTAAATATATACTTTCCCTATCTTCTGGCTTCATTTTAATTTGATTATATCCAGAATAGGCATCCATAAAGCTTAGCAGCGCATGCCCTAAAGTTGCATCCACTAGCTTATCTATTCTGGGCAGAGGAAAATGATCTTTTGGGCAAGCTTTATTCAAATCTATGAAGTCCACGCACATTCTCCACTTATTATTCTTCTTTTTGACCATCACAACATTGGCCAACCAATCTGGATATTTCAAGTCTTCGATGAAAGAATCTTTTTTGCAGCTTTTCCACTTCTTCTTGAATATCTTGTTTCTTTTTCGGACTAAAGACTCTTTGCCTTTACTTCACTGGTTTGATCTCCTTATTGACATTGAGCTCGTGGCATAAGAAAACTGGGTTTATCCCAAATTTATCCTCGTGACTCCACGCAAATACCTATTTTTTTTCTTCAAAAATGCTACCAACTCCTGCTTCAGTACTGGATCAAGTGAAGCACCAATCTGAGTTGTTCTTTCTGGTCGCGCATCATCCAGAATAATACTTTCTGTTATCTCCATGACTTGGCCTTTAACGAGTTCTGTTTCATCTCTTGGGTCTAAGGTTTCAATATCAGGCTCATCAGATTCATCCACTTGATAAGTGGTTGTTTTCTTCCTAGCATCCTCCAATTCCTCTTACTCGACAATAAGTAGTAGCATTCCCGAGCTACTTTCTGATCTCCCTTTACAATTCCAACCCTAAAGTTGGTCGAGAACTTTAAACATTGGTGTGCAGTGGATGGAACTGCTTCAAACTTTTTCAGGCATACTCTAGCCATGATTATATTATAGGCTGACTGGACATTCTTATCCATCATAAAGAAACGTTCCTTCCCTGTTCTACTAGCTGTCCAGGTACCAACCAATATGTCTAACTTGATCGTTCCAAGTGGAAAAACTTTTTCTCCAGGAAAACCAATGAGAGGTCTGTAATACGGCTCCAGCTGACCAAGTTTCAGGTTCAAACTATCAAAACAAGGGTAAAATATGATATCTGTCGAGCTACCATTATCCACTAGCACTCTTGAAATGATTACATCCTTCATTCTTATTTTGATCACCAGAGGATCATCATGAGGATACAAAACACCTTCCAAATCATTTTTTGAAAAGCCAATGACCAACTTATCTTTGTTGACCTTCCTTGGGAGATCTTCTTCTGCCATATTTATTCGTTGTATATAGGAACAAGCTTGAGCCTCATTGAGGTAATCTTTCCTTTCAGCGGTATGATCACCCCCTCCTGCGTCTCCACCTGTAATTATGTTACAATCAAATGAACCGAAAAGAATAAAAAATACCTCATGCTTAGGTTGCCTTGGCCTTTTTAGGAGATCAGGATCATCTTTAGGGTCATTTTATAATCCCTTTTCTTATCTTCTCTTGGTCGGCAAGGAGATTTGGACCTCTACCGAGCTCTATTGTTGGTCCTTCCACCGTTCTGATGATCAATAAACTTGTTTAGCTTTCCTCATCTAATGAGTGCCTCTATCTCATTTTAGAGAGCTACACACTGCTTGGTCGTGTGACCATGATCTTTATGGAACTCGTAATATCTGGATTTATCCCTCCTCTCAGGGACTGTCTTTAGCTTTTCTGACCAATTCAGTTCCTCGCTGTTCTTGATTTCCTCCAGAACGTGGTTTATATCCACCTTTAAGGGAGTATAATTTATATACTTCCTTAAGTGATCCAACGATTCTTTGCCTTTCGATTGTTTACTCCTACTGTTATTCTTGTGATCTTTCTTCTCTGACTTGCCTTAAGCTTTAGCCTCCACCTTTGCCTCAGCATTCTTCTTCGCAACCATAGCCTCCTTGGTGTTCATAATTTTTGCTGCTTTTGCCATCAATTCATCCATGGATTTGGGGGGATCCTTGGCCAAGGTGTAATACAGCTTATCTGGCAAAATACCACTCATGAGAGCTGTGATGGCTGTCTTCTCCTCATAGTCTATAACCTCTAGTTTCTCATTATTGAAATGAGTAATGTAGTCTCTCGTACTTTCACCTGTTTTCCGCCTAACACTCAACAAATGTGCTACCCTTTTAACTGTCTTTGCACCAAAATAGAAATTTCCTATAAAGAGCTCTGCCAATTGGTGGAAGGTTATAATCTGCCTATTATACGATATCTGAGCAGATCCGGTAATGGTCCCTGAGAACGCCCTGCACCTCATTTCATCTGGGACTACATAAATATCTGTTGCATCTTGGTATTGCTCTATATGAAGAACATGATCAGTTTTTTCATCATACTTCGGTGTAACCACATGAGGCTTGAATTTTACTGGTGTGGGAAAATCCACAATCACTTGTATAAATGGAGATCCCTTAATAAAGGTTATTTGGAGAGGGTTCTTAGCCTTGTCCATCTCTCCTAACTTGTCTTCTAACCTCTGAATAGATCCTTTCCATGCATCATTTCCAGCCCCTGATTTATTTGTATCCGCCCAAGCAACAGATCGTGGTGAATTTTCCTCTTGGGATCTTTCTCTTCGAGCTGCAGGTCTCGAGTTTGGATGTGATTGGGCTGATCCTTCCCTTAAATTATTTGGTCATTGAGAATTTCTCAACGCAGATCGATGAGGATTTCTATTTCTTACGGGACCCAAATGGTCCAAGGGAGAGGCTCTGCTCAACCTTTCTAGAGCACTTGGTCTTTCTGGCATTCGAGTGATGTTTTCTTATGAATCCATAATTCTTATAGGGGAAGTTGTACCAGGGCGATAAGATGAATCACTTGAATTTCTGGAATAATTGACTTCAGTATGTCTGGATATTGACATAGATCTTGGCTATCGTGAAGATGGCGGATGCATGCTTTTTTGGGCGCTTTGATGGCCTGTCTGGGCAGACGCTCCATTTTAAACAGTCTGAATGAACTATCTCATAGTTTCCTGCATAGCCGTTTGTCCCCTGGCTAAGCTTGCCAAGATTCCTGTGATATCATTTGCTTTTGGAGGAGCAGAAGGGCTAGTAGGATTTCCTTCATTATTCCTATTGCTAGATTCTGGGATATATCCATTTATGATGAGTTTTTTGGTGAAAAACGCTATATATAGTCGTTCCCACAGATGACGCCAATCTGGTGATGTAAAAAACTAGATTTGATGTAATTAATTAATCACAGATAAATATGAGTAAAGAAATAAGACAAGAGATTTTTAAAGTGGTTCAACCACGAGGAAATGGCCTACGTCCACTGTTTTGTATTATTGGGTATCTTTATTTGATCACGATTATGCTTACTTACTTAGCTTACCCTGCTGAGAGGGTGTTATAATGTATTTATAGCCCTTGGGCTGTCAATGTGAATAGATAGTATGCCTTTATCGAATAGGTGTATACATCTGTACATGGTGAGGAATGAATGTAATACAATAAACATTGAATCTGTATGGTCATTTGGTCTTCCAAATAAGTTGCTCGGTATGTTGAGTAGCTCGGTACTTGATCTTGTGCCATGTTGGATGACATATGTCCCCATATAACTGGTCCACGCCAGCTGACTAATTTTTATATTAACAAAACTCAAAAGCCTTATGACCTCTACCGTCACACTCATAACATCTCTCCTCGTCTTTCTTAGGCGCGTCCTTTTTATCCTTTTCATTTTTCTTTTCAAACTTAGTTTTCTCAAAATTCTTTTTATCTTTGAAATTGCCATTTTTCTTTAATTTCATAAATTTCTTAAAATTTTTTGCAAACAAGGCTAAATCGTCTAAGTCAAAACCAAACTCAGAATCATAAAACTCTTCCTCTCTTCTCGTAGACGACTCATCTCTCTTTCTTGCTAACCCCTCACTCTTCCTAGCCTGGGCTGTAAGTGCTACCTATTTATCTTTTAATTTTATCGTATTTCAATTTCATAAGTCTGGAGGCCTCTTACCAATTCTTTTAATTTCACACTACTCAAATTTCCTAAAGAATTTAGCACAGTGACTTTAGAGATAAAATGCTTAGGTAGTGATCTCAAAATATTTTTAACTACTCTAGCATCAGGAATGTGTTCACATAAATTGAAACTAGTGTTAACAATATCAGATAGGTGTGCATAGAATTTATCAAAACACTCAGATTCAAGCATGGTGATCGTCTCAAATTGAGTAGTTAAATTTTGTAATTTTGATTCGTTAACTGTATTAGTGCCTTCATGGGTAAGTTGAAGAACATCCCATGCTTCTTTAGACGTGGTACATGTCATGATGCGTTATAACTCATCGGGGGTGACGTTTTCAGAAATTGCACTAAGCCCACATGAATTATATGTGCTTCACTTAAATTCATCCTCAGTCCATGCAGTCACAGATTTTAAAGTTGTTACGTTATCCACAGTGATAGTGGGAGGCGTCCACCCTATTTCACACACAACCCAAACACGTTCGTTAATGGCCTTTAAGTGAGATTTCATACGGGCTTTCCAATATGCGTAATTTGACCTGTATAAAATTGTCACTTGATTATACAAGTTTTCCATTGAAATTGCGTTTTTTTAAAAATCAATTTTCAGAGAAAAATTGATATTCAGAAAAATTTTGCGAAAAAATTTACACTGTATAATTGTGTAATTGGCTCTGATACCAATTTGAGAGTGCACTAGAAATCAATGATTAACTTGTTTAATTAAATTCTAATTTTTAATCCCAAAAATCCTGACTCTTGCAAACAAATTGTGAGAGACTAACTGAATCAAGCCAAGCATGCAAAGTCAATCACAATATGAGGAAAAATCCCGCAAAGGAGAAAAATCATTTTTATTTCACTATAATTCGTAACAACTTATAATTACAGAGAAATACCGTGACACACGAATACCCGCAGACGTCAGTTCGTTGTCGTCGGTGTTTTCAACAAGAGATTCCGCAAGAGCTCCAATTCAGCAATGGAGAACAACCTTCTTCTCCACAAAATTACTCCAGATGAGTAGAACAATTATATCTAGGGTTTATAAGACTCACATATATGTTTGGGAATGATTTGTGAATCAAAAAGGTTGAAAAATCATGAAAAATGAAGTCTGGAAATATGCAGCAGTTCAGCAGAAACGTGAGTGCCAAAGACTTGAAAATCATGTAGAATGAGAACTTCTTTAAATATAGAAATTGAGGCGGCGCGTCGCTCGAACGAAATAGATTTGTCGCTAGAATGAGCTGACGTGTCGCTTGAGCGACTTCGCACGACATGCAAATGTCACTTGAACGACCTGCCTCGATCGTTCGAACGACGTTAGTGACTTTTTTTTTTACCTCTACACTTAGAAAAAATTCTTCTTCCGAAATACAAACGTTCCAAACACTTAAAAATATATTTTTAAAAATTTTCCAAATATTTATGTAAATAATAAACACTCCAAATAAATTATTTTACCATAATCGTGAGTGGAGTAGTGGGAACGGTTAAACAACACGTTGCATGTTGCATGATGCACGTATGAAGATGATGAATGCGAGGATTCGGATCAAGGCCGTTATGGATGATCGTGTTGACGTGTCGAATGTAGCGGTATCAGACATACTAATTGTGATCTAGGGCACACATAAAATTCCTAGATTCTAACTCGGACATTTATAAAATCATATCATTACAAAATGAAGCTGAATCCGACAAAGTGTGTCTTTGGAGTTTGAGAAAGAAAGTTCCTCAGCTTCATAGTCAACCAGAGGGGCATAGAGGCTAATCCAGAGAAGATCCAGGCATTGATTAATATGCGGCCTCCCAAGAATAAAAAGGATATCTAAAGATTGACGGGACGAGTAGCCACAATGAACCAATTTGTTTTAAGATCCACTTATAGACGTCTTACATTCTTTAAGGTGCTTAGAAATACCTTTGAGAGGATTGAGGAATGTAACAAATCATTTTTGAAATTAAAGAAGTACCTGTGATCCACATCATTACTGTTAAGGCCGATCCTTAATGATAAATTATATTTGTACCTGGTAGTGTCGGAGTCAGCAGTCAGCTTGATACTAGTGTGGCAAGAAGATGGAGTACAAAAGATTATATACTATACTAGCAATGCGTACCATGGAGCTGGAATTCAGTACCCTAGGCTGGAGAAGTTAACGTTGGATTTAATTAAAGCGCCTCGAATAATAAAGTCGTACTTTTAGGCATATACGATTGTCATTTGTATAAACCTTCCTCTACGATAAACTATTCATAAAATATAAAAATTGGGTACACTAATGGCTTGATCGTTAAAATAAGGAGATTATGACATATTGTATGAGCTTGGAACGATGGTTTAGATCCAAGTAGTGGCCAGTTTTATAGCAGAGTTAACTTTCTAAGAGAAAATAGCAGAATAGAAAACAGAAAAGACAGTCGAGCAGAACAATGACCATCCAGAGGCATCGGCTTGACAGGAAGAGAGAGTTCGCAACCTGGATCAAATGAAAACGATGTTTAAGGAAGGTCGTTTGTTTGAAGGCCTTGTTGTTTATAGATGGCTCATAATGTGCCCATGATAGTGGAATCATTAACACACCTGAAGGTGCAGACATCAAGTATGCTCTCATATTTAACTTTGAGGTATCCAACAAGAAGGTAGAATACGAAGCTCTAGTAACAAGATTGGTATTGGCATTATCAATAGGCACCGAGAAGCTATCGGATCACAGCGACTCTCAGTTAGTGGTGAACCAAGTACTTGGAATCATGAAGTAAGAGACGAGTCTGAGAGCGTGCACGATCTTTGTGGATTAACTTATTTAATTAAATGCCTCCAAATATACAAATCCAATTTTTACCAAATTTTAATCTTTAATTGGTTTGCATATAATGATCATTCTAAACACAAAAAATAAATTATGCATACAATAAAAAATATATATGAAGAAAAATCCCTTTTCAGGGCAAAACCTTTATTTATGCACTTTAGATAGTTTTACAAGACGACTTACTTACAAAACTTTCTAAATAATACCACATAGATCTAGAGCAGTCGACATGTGGTGGTCCACCATCGGTATCCACTGATAAACCTTTTTTTCAGTAGTGATCCCTCGGGTAACAAGTTCAGCAGTAGAGATCTCTATCCACAAGTATATATCGGGTATGAAACTATTAGGGTTTAAAAAGGATTCACAAGTATATTGGGGAGGATATTTTGTGAATCAAAAAGATGTTTTGACCTAAAAGGATTGCAAACTTTTGTAATAGATATGCAAGTTACGTTTTTGAAAATATGGTTTCTTAAATTATATGCTTTGATACCACTTGTAGATGAGAAAAATTCTAATTTTAATTTTACAACATTAAAATAAACAACCCAAGTATATGAATACGGAGTGATGGTTTCTAAAGACTAAAAATTTAATAATTTCTTTCAAAAATTAAATTATCATCTTCTAAAGCACTAACAAACACAACTTCAATTCAAGTTTAAATTTACACAAACATGAAATTAGATAAATTACTTGAATTAAAGTAAACTAAATATTACCCAATTAAATTAGCACCAAATTACACAATTATTGTAGTTAAACTAATTTTTATCTTGTTAAGCCTAGCCTATTTCTATGTGATATTTTGTAAGATAAAAATAAACACAACTACAATGCTGTGATGTATGAGGAAACCCATAATGGGAAGAACCTCGAACGGTCCAGCCACAAGTCCACTAAGTACGGAATTACAAAGGACACGATAGAATACTTACACAAGACTCGACGCCCTCTCAAGCCTTGACGCTCTTCGTCCCTTCACCTCTGCATAGTTGACAACTTCGAAATCCACCTTTATCTTCGAATCCACCGATGGGGAAAAGCTATCGTCAACACACGGAGTCCACTGCATGTACACCATGAACTACAAACACAAAATCCTCCGCAAGAAACTATCTCTTTAGGGTAGAGAATGATACCCGATGCCAAATCAACGATCTCAAAGCATGTATATATTGAAACTTATAAGGGCATAATTTCGATTGTCTGTAGTTTACATAGAATGTGTCGTATATTGCTACAACCATCGAAGGAAGCTCAAGTTCATAAATTCATGAAGACGGATCCGAATTTCAAGTATCTTCAATATATGCGCGACATGAGGTATAGTTTCATATAGAATGTGTTTAAGTTTCGTAAATGCTTTGCTTTAGTAATGGATATTTTTCGAAACTGTTTTATAAAACCGAGGCATTGTTTTCTAAGTCAGTATTAATTTTTTAAGACCTGTAGGAGAGATTTTAAAAATAATATTTTCTCGCTCCTATCGTTCAAACGACAAGGCAATGTCGTTCAAACGACAGCTTCTGACGACATACAATGTTGTTTGAAGGGTCGTTTCTTATTTGCTTAAAAAAAACCCGTATTGTTTTGACTTTTTAAAGGTCGTTTGTAAGGTCGTTAGTAATGACATGAGATGTCATTCAAACAACATAGACATGTCGTTCGAACGACTTCTAACGACATGCGCCGCCTCAAGAATTTTGTTCAGCTATAAATACATGTTTTGAAGACCTTTTTCATTAAGAATTTTGATATACGAAAAATGCTTTTTGGTAGACCTTTAGTCTTCATCTTTTAGGTTTAAAAGCCTTATTTTTGATTCACCAAAACATCCTAATCCTTTTGTGAATCATTTGTGGAACCCAAATCACTTATGTTGAAGTTATCTTTGTGGATTGCCATCTATACTGCTGGATTGGTGGTTCTTACGGGAGATGCTTGCTGATGACTACGGTCATTGGGGATACTTAAGGGTGTTCACTGCTGAGTAACGATTGCGGTCATTGAGGTTCTCGATGGGATCTTTGCTAAATACTAGGCTGCGGTCTATGTGGGTTCACTGCGGTAAATTCATTGAAGATTTCATTGTGTAATTTGTAAGTTGCGATTTAGATTATATGGTGAAGTAAAGGTTTTACCCAAAAGTTTTTTTCCTAAACCTCGAGATCTGTGATTGTTTTAATTTTCATATTTGATTTATATCATATAGATGCATGATTAAGGTTTAATTTATTTGGATCAAAGATTGACTCTAATTAAATAAGTTTAAAATTAGAAATTTGAGGATTAAATTGATAATCAATATCACGCAATATTCTCAAATTGGTACAAGAGCAGGTTACTCTAATTTATCGAGTGATCCTTTTCGCAATATTTTTGTCATATTGATTTTTTTTGAAAAGTCTGATTTGGAAATTTTCTGTAATTTTTTCGATGGAGAACTTATATAATCGACTTCCCGTCTTTGATGGCACAAATTATGCCTAGTGAAAATCTTGCATAAAATCTGGTTTAAAGACTATTGATGAACGTGTCTGGACTGTTTGTGAAAGAAGGTGGACTCCCGCCACTGTCACCGTAAATAATGTCACTAATCTCAAACCTGTGTCAGACTGAACTGATGATGAGTTTAAATGGAGTGCCTATAATTCCCGTGGCCATAGTGCTATTTCTGGAGTGATCACCCCTGACGAGTTTCGCCATATTATGACATGAACCACGTATAAAGAGGCATGGTATATCCTCCAATTGACACATGAGGGTACCAACACGATTAAGGCGCCTAAGTTTTAAAATTTGACCACCCAGTTTGGGACAATTACCATGTCAGAGTCTGAGTGTTTTGAGGAGTTTTATATTAGATTGTTAGAAATAGTCAACGTGAGTTTTAATTTGGGTGAGAAAATTGACGAGATGAGGGTTGTTAAAAAGATTTTGAGGTCACTCCCATCCCGTTTTATTCCTAAGGTGAGTGTTTTAAATTCGTCGGGGATATTAGATACACTTAGGATAAAAGAACTCATAGGAGACCTTCAAACATATGAGATCGACATGTTTCCACAAACAGTTAAGTCTAAGGATAGAGGAATTGCACTTAAGGCACAATCTAGAAAAGGAGAGGAAGTGTCTAGGAAGAAAGATAAGAAAAATAAAAGGAGAGTTTGTGAGTCTGAGTCTGACGGAGAATTTGATTTTGATGATGTGGACATGCTTGCTAAATTTTTTAAAAAGTTTCTAAAAATTTTCAAAGAAAATTCTTCCAATAAAAATATTTTTAAGAAAAATAAAAAAGAAGATGCCAATGGGAGCGGTGAGAAAGAGAAAGTGGAAGAGGAGAGATATTTTGAGTGAGAGGGCAAAGGGCACGACATTTGAATGTCCCATTATGCTATAGAGAAAGGGAAAGAAAGTTGCTATGCCAACCACTCTTAGCGATAGTGACGAGGAGGTAAATGATTCTGGGGATGAATCATCACATGGTATGTGTGTCGCCTTTATGGCAATTCACGTGAGCACACCTAGTTTATCCCACAACAATGAGGAAACTTGTGTACATGAGAGCCCCGATGATGATTTGAGTGTTTTAAGTGAATGTTTCGAGTGAGGTTAAAAGTGAGGGTAAGAGCGATCTCCAAAAAGCGTTTAGAGATTTGTACGTCGAGACCTTAAAGACAAAGAAGTTGAATAAGGATTTAGGTCTTAAGGTGTTAGATTTTGAGAAAGAAATAGAAGTTTTGAGAGGGTTTGAGATATCGGCATGTCAACTCGAGAAGGTGAAGGTTTTTTGGAGTGACATCTTATAACGGCATGCAATATCATTTGAAGGGTCGTTTCTTGTTTGCTTCAAATGAACCCGTACTGTTTTGGTTTTTTAAAGGTCGTTTGTAAGGTCGTTAGTAATGACATGAGATGTCATTCAAACGACACAAACATTTTGTTCGAACGACTTCTAACGACATGCGTCGCCTCAAGAATTTTGTTCAGCTATAAATACATGTTTTGAAGACCTTTTTCATTAAGACTTTTGATACACGAAAATTTCTTTTTGGCAGACCTTTAGTCTTCATCTCTTAGGGTTAAAAACCTTGTTTTTGATTCACCAAAACATCCCAATCATTTTATGAATCATTTATGGATTCCAAATCACTTTTATTGAAGTTTATCTTTGTGGAGTGCCATCTCTACTGTTGGATCGATGGTTCTTGCGGGAGCTACTTGCTGACGATTGCGGTTATTAGGGATACTTGTGTTCACTACTGAGGAACGACTGCAGTCATTGAGGTTCTCGAGGGGATATCTGCTGGATACTAGACTGCGGCCTACGTGGGTTTGCTGCGATAAATTCATTGTAGATTTCATTATGTAATTTGTAAGTTGCGATTTACGTTATATAGTGAAATAAAGGTTTTACCTGAAAGGTTTTTTTTCCTAAACCTTGAGATTTGTGATTGTTTGAATTTGCATATTTGATTTATATCACATAGATGCATGATTATGGTTTAATTTATTTGGATAAAAGCTTGACTCTAATTAAATAAGTTTAAAATTGGAAATCTGTGAATTAAATTGATAATTGATATCACGCAACATTCTCAAAACTTGGATCAAATAAACTTCTGGGGTGTGAAACTTGTGTCTTGTTTGAAAGTTAATGCATTAAAGATTAACAAAACAAAAGGGACTTTTGGATAAGTGTTTATGCTCTCAAAATGTAGAAAAAATTGTCTCAAAAATCTGCCAAAATAGTTTATTCCCATACTCTATAAAACAAGTGGGAAAAGAAATGGAGTAGTGGGAGGTTTTAAGAAAACTGCCAGAACTGCAATGTCGTTCGAACGACATACTAGAGTCGTTTGAACGAGAATATAGTAGGTTAAAAAATGAAGGTTTGTTCGGACGATAATTCAAACGAGAATTGCGTGAAACCGAAAGGAACCTTGTTAGATACCTCGTTCGAACGACAATGGAATCTCGTTAGAACGAGGTCGTTGAAACGACCTTATCAAACGACTTTTCAAAAAAAATTATGTTAAAAAAAATATTTTAAAATTTGTTTACTATAGAAATATGACACCCACTAAAAATTCCACGTCTCTATATAGCATGCGCATTCATACCTGAGAGACCTTGGAAAGATGAAAAGGTGATGACACTAAACAAGGCACGAAACGCGACATATAATGTAATCTTCATTAAACTTGAACGCTACGTATTCAAATCAAACGTCATAGGCTTGAAAGGTCACAAACTTATATCTTACGACTCAAATAGTTTTGTCCGAAATTAAGCCAACACTTACAAATAGGCTCTATTACTCAATTGGAAATTTTCCCTTACAAATCTCTCCCTTTGGCTATTCCGGGACAAAACCAAAATAAAAACCCTATAGGCCATCAAGCTCATATAAAAGACACAATCCCACCCCAAAAAAAAAAATACAGACGCTTGACCGACACATATGTTGAGTAGCTTTTCTTTCTTTAAAATTTTGTTGCATGGATGAAAACCTGCACACTTAAACATACCATCAAATGCATAGGGAATACGACAATAAAAAAATCATAATTAAATCCTCCCCCTTTGTGTAACATTATCTACCAAAGAAAGACATCTCCCCCTAAGATAGATATCTCCAAATTAAAAGGTTTAGATACCATTTCTCCCCCTTTTTTTTCAGAATAGACAAAGATAAAGAAACATAAAATCACCCATTTTTTTCGAATAATTCAATTCTCCCCTAAATGAAACACGAGATAAACATAATGGAAAAACAAGTATATCATGCAAGGGTGTATAGTGATATAAGAAACAAAAAAAATAATGGAAACACAAGAACAACTAATCCACACAAAGACTAATAGATACCAACTAAGATGGGATAATAAAATGATACCAACTAAAATTTATTAAGATAAGCATGGGATATCAAGGAAAAGTCATAACAAGATAAATACCTATTTGAACTAATAGCATACAAGGATTATATGTAATAACAAAGACTCAAAACTGAATAAGCCTTCCACACTCTTATGGAAAAATTGTGTCTAAATATACATGTGGTAAACGGAGTGAAGGGGTGTGAACTAGAGACAAAAGAATTGTGACCCAATTACTTAAACATGTTCAAGGAGTTCTATTTGAATGAATAAATTTAGAATTTTGATGATTCTACAAATAAATAGCTTCATGACAAAATAGCGTAACCGGGATTCATTGTCATTGTGCAAACTCATTGATATTTCCATCCAAACTCCCTTATTAATAATAATTATTTTCTTTTCTTTTGAATGGACATATCAAACTAAACTATGCTAGCCTTGGCTACTTTTTTCAATGCCACACTTTTTAGGCCCCTTTTCAATGGTAGCTTTTCACACAAAGTCAAGGTGACTTTCGCAGCCCGATTCCATTGCTAAACAACACTTTACCGGATAAATGATTATTAGTTTTTCTCAATCCGAGCAACGGTTCTTACATGCACAAATCCCCCATGGTCAGAAAATATGTAGATGCCAAAATTGATGGGAGAACATCTCACTTCGCTTAAATATACATGTGAAGTTAATGTTCAAAAGAGCTCGTGCATGTGTGTGTGGAGAGGCATATAAAAAGATAATCCATTAAGCAAATCAAAGTCAAACTACTACATGTAAGCATGATAAAGAACATTTTAAGCATTGAAATTCATAACCAAAAGTTCTAGCTACATGGAAGAAGAGTGATATAGGATTTAAACACAAGGATATGCCACATATAATGTGTAGAACTAAAATACCCAAAAAAATCTTTTTGAGTTTTCTAAAAATTTTAAACAATGAAAAAGACAACTCAAAAGACAAATAATTTTTTTTTGTATTTTTCATAAGATCCAATAAATAATAAAATAAAAATACAAAAGATACACATGTCATAATTTTAGCAAAACATATATGATGAAACATAGACTAGAAAATAACAAACAAACATACAACTAGCAAGAACATATCATGAAGTACAAAATCTAGTGTATGTAAAACAAAGCAAACACAATTAACCTTTAGATTTAGTAAGGGGGAATCATGTGTAAGCAAATGAGAATCATAAAGTCTATTATGTAAAGCCTCCAAATCGGATCTCCTAACCCACATAGGTGTAACGTGATGCTCTCGGGTTTTTGTGGCCTTGGTGACTTTACTCTTGGACTTCCTAGGACCATTTCTAAGGTCGAAACACAACCTCCTAAGGTAACCTTTCATACCATAATGTGTTCAAGTGAAAACACGATGAGAAGTATTACCTAAGGATTGACCTTTTCTAGTGTTCCTAGACGATTATCTCAAAATCATGGTTTTGACTTTATTAGTGGAAGCATTTTGAGTATCAAGGTCAATACCACACATGTCATCTTTGATTTGGACGGTGCCTAAGAATTTATCTAATTTCTCTGACCTACACTCCAAATCAAAATTGACCCGACTTGAGTCTCTCAATATCTTTTGAAGATCCACAATCCTAGACTCAAGTAAACTCTTAGACTCTTCAAACTCAAGAAGATCTTTCTTCGTAGCCCCTATTAAACCTCGAAGACTATCTCTCTCACCTTCAACAGACTATATCGTATCTCAAAGATTTCTCTCACGTGCCTTAAGATCTTCAATTAAAACACTCTCATCATTTCCTAAGACACATTCTTTCATCCTAGATTCTAACTTCAAGTTAGCCCTTTTTAATTTCAATAATTCCACATATAACTCACGAAAGGCAACTTGGAGTTCACTCTCCTCTTTCCCCTCTTCATTCTATTTCTCTTCCCCACTCTCTCTACCATCAAACACATGGGATTCACACACAATGACTTAGGAAGTGTCATGTATAAAGTTATATTCATAGAAAGAATTTTTACTATTGACCACATGACTAGCCATGAGCGAGGTAAAATTGCGCTCAATGGGGGAATCGAGTCCCTCTTCCGTTCACTGCCACTAAGGGTGGCATTATATGAAATTGGTTTATTTCCATCCTTTCTTAGTTTAATGGGACATTCGAATGCCCTATGGCCAAACCTCTCACAACCAAAACATCTATTCGACTTGTCCCTATTAAGATCATCATTATAATTTTTAAGGAGTTTATCGACTTTGTTATACTTATACTTCTCAAATTTCTTATAATCATGTTTAAGATTCTCTTTATTAAACTTAAGAAATTTTCTAAACTTCCTAGCAAAAAAATCCATATCATCCGAGTCAATCTCAAACTCATCATTCGAAATCGGTGTTTCCTCTTTTTGAGATTTCAAAGCTATGCTCTTATCTTTCTTCTTCACATCCTTGGAGGGAAGCATGTCAAGTTCATAGGTTTGCAAGTCACCTACAAGCTCTTCACGTTTCGTAGAGTTTAAAGTGTCTAAAGAATTTAAAATAGTCACTTTTGGAATAAATCTATCGGGTAATGACCTCAAAATATTCTTTATGACACGGTTGTCGGGTATCTTTTCTCCCAAATTAAAACATGAATTCACAATATCAGACAATATCGCATATAATTCATCAAAAGTTTCACTTTCTAACATCTTAATGGTTTCAAATTAAGTGGTGAGGTTTTGGAGTTTGGATGCCTTAATGGCACTAGTACATTCATGGGTGAGTTGGAGTATGTCCCATGCTTCCTTAGACGTTTCACACGTCATAAATCAATAGAACTCATCCGGTGTGACCGCACTAAAAAGAGCATTTAAACCTTTAGAGTTAAAATTTGCTAGTTTGATCTCATCCTCACTCCATGTTTCAACGAGTTTAGGAACATGAACTTCTCATTCTATACATGTTAGTGGGGACCAGCCTCTAACAATCGATTGCCAAACCAGATCATCTAAGGATTTAAGTGTCGACCTCATACGCGCTTTCCAATATACATGGCTAGAACCATAAAAAATAGGAAAATTTAAAAAAGTCATATTTTCCATATTCAAACCCAAAAATGATCTTAACATAATAATTTAGCGGTCACGCTCTAATACCAATCTGAGAATGTGGTTTATTAAATTATATGCTTTGATACCACTTGTAGATGTGGAAAATTCTAATTTTAAATTTATAACATAAGAATAAACATCCCAAGTTTATGAATATGGAGTGATGGTTTCGAAAGACTAAAAATTTATTAATTTCTTTAAAAAATTAAATTATCATCTTCTAAAGCACAAACAAACACAACTTCAATTCAAGTTTAAATTTACAAAACCATGAAATTAGAGAAATTACTTGAATTAAAGTAAACTAAATATTACCCAATTGAATTAACACCAAATTACACAATTGTTGTAGTTAAACTAATTTTTATCTTGTTAAGACTAACACGCTTTTACGTGATATTTTGCGAGATAAAAAAACCACAACGCCACGATGTACGAGAAAAACCCATAACGGAAAAAACCCCGAACGTCCAGCCACAAGTCCACTAAGTCTGGAATTACAAAGGACACGAGAAAATATTTACATAAGAATCGATCCCCTCGCAAGCCTTGACGCTTTTCGTTCCTCCAACTCTGCCTTGTTGACAACTCCGGAATCCACCTTCATCTTGGAATCCGTCGATGGTGCGAATCTACCTTCAATACACGGAGTTAACCGCATGTACACCACGAACCACGAACATGGAATCCTCTCTGAAAAAACTATCTCTTTAGGATATAGAATGATACACGGTACCAAACCAACGATCTCAAAGCATGTATATATTGAAACTTGGAACAAATAAACTTTTGGGTGTGAAACTTATGTTTTGTTTGAAAGTTAGTACATTTAAGACTAATAAAACAAAAGGGACTCTTATATAAGTGTTTATGCTCCCAAAATTTAGGAAAACGACTCTCAAAAGTTTGCCAAAACAGTTCATTCCGTACTCTATAAAACAGGTGGGAAAAGAAATGGAGTAAAGGGACGTTTTAAGAAAATTGCCAAAACTGCAATGTTGTTCGAACGACATACTAGAGTTGTTCGAATGATGTCGTTTGAATGAGAGTACAGTAGGTCCAAAAATGAAGGTTTATTCGAACGACAATTTTGTGAAACCAAAAGGAACCTCGTTAGATACCTCGTTCGAACGACCTGGGAATCTCGTTCGAATGAGGTCGTTCAAACGAATTTTCAGAAAAATTATTTAAAACTTTGTTTACTAAAGAAATATGATACCCAATAAAAATTCCAAGTCTCTAAATAAAATGTGCATTCATACCTGAGAGATCTTGAAAGATGAAAAGTTGATGACGCTAAATAAGGCACGGAACGCGACATATGATGTAATATTCATTATATTTGACCGCTACTTCTTCAAATTAAACGTCATAGGCTTGAGAGGTCATAAAATTTGATCCTATGACTCGAATATTTTTGTCTGAAATCAAGCCAACACTTACAAATTGGCTCAATACGAAATTTGCCTTAACAAATCTCCCCCTTTGGCTATTCAGGAACAAAACTAAAATAAAAACCCTATGGGCCATCAAGCTCATCTAAAAGACACAATCCCACCCAAAAATAAAAAATACAGACGCTTGACCGACACATATGTTGGATTGCTTTGCTTTCTTTAAAACTTTGTTGCATGGCTGAAAACCTGCACACTTAAACACACCATCAAACGCATAGGGATATAACAATAAAAATTTCTTAATGAAATCCTCCCCTTTGTCTAACATTATCTACCAAAAAAAATGTCTCCACCTAAGACTGGTCTCCCAAAATCAAAAGGTTTAGATACCACTGCTCCCTCTTTTTGTTCAGGTACAGACAAAGATTAAGAAGCATAAAATCACCCATTTTTCTCGACTAATTCAATTCTCCCTCTAAATGAAACAAGGGATAAACATTATGAAAAAAAACAAGTAGATCATGCAATGGTGTATAATGATACAAGAAAAAAAATTATGGCAACACAAGAATAACTAATTCACACAAAGATTAATAGATACCAACTAATGATGCGATAGCAAAATGATACCAATTAGAATGTATTATAAATACGTGTTTGAACTAATAGCATACAAGGATTAGATGTAGCAACAAAGACTTAAAACAAATGATACCATATATATACGCGCACACACACACACACACACACACACACACACACACACACACACACACACACACACACATATATATATATATATATATATATAAGACACTAGGGTGAAAACGGATATTCGAAAATCGAAATTCGGCCGGTATTCATATCCGAATTTTGCGGATATTTATCCGAATAAGTATTCAAAAGAGCGAATTTGGATACACATTTTAAATATCCAAAAAAATGGATACGGATACGGATAATGCTGGTATCCGTGATGGATAATTCGTATTCGAGGCGGACTATCCATATTAACAGATATCCGTTTTTGCGGTTATCTGAATCCGTAAAATATTTATTTTTAATTATTTATTTTAAATAGTTTTTAATTAAATAATATAAATATTTTTTGTAGTATATAATAATAATATTAATATAACATAACAAAATCTTGTATAATTTTGAAAGACATAATAACATTTAACACAAACAAGTAATACACTAAATATACAAAGGATAATAAGGTCAATTTCTAACCCTACCTTGGGGCAGAAATAAAAAACAACCCACACCCCAAATCAGCCGACATTAACAAAACAATCCACACCCCAAATCTTGAGACTCTCCCTTACCTTTCCCACACCATATTCCATCACATCTCCCATTCCACTAGAAGCCCGTGTTTTTTTACTGATTTCATCAATTTTTCAAATGATTTTTTAGTTTTTTTCTGGTTTCATAAAAAAATCAGATAACATGTTCGATATACTTTAGATTTTTTTTTTTGATTTCATCTAATCGATATAAGGGTATGAGACACTGTTCGATCTAATGGGTTTATGATGTTCGATAATGGGTTTGTTCGATATCAAGTCCTCTTTGTATTGTCAGTAAAAGAGCACATCTAATACTTGTTTGTATCTTTGTTATCTGGCTTTGCTCTGCGTTTATGAAGAGAATATATTTTAGTTTAAAGTCTATTAAAAATTTCTTTGCTTTATTTGGATGTACACTCTATTTGTCTCATTATTTATCATTATGTATCAATCGAGAAAAAAAAATTCTGGAGTGACACAGTTTTCTGACGTGGCTGACATGGTCAATGTGTTAGCGATGGTACTGATTAATATATTAGATATGTTTGGGTTTGATTAATGTGTTAGAGGTGCATGTATTATTGACATCAAACTGCGTTCAAATGTGTGAGAAATATTTGGGTTTGTTCACCTACGAATAGACAAAAAAAATTGCAGTCCTGTTAATTAAATAGAAAAAATTCTTGTTATATTACAACATATTAATCAAAATGATAAAAACGGATAAGGATATTATCCGAATCCAAGAAATTCGAGAGGATACGGATAAGGATAGCTGAAATTATTGTTCGGGAGGATACATATATGAATACATATAGCGTGGGGAGTTGACAGATACGGAAATAGATACTATAGTATCCGCTTAGTATCCGTTCGTGACACTAAACTCAATAAGCTTCCCAGACTCTTGCGGCATAAATGTGTCTAAATAAACATATGGTAAACAGAGTGAAGGGGTTTGAACAAGAGATAAAAGAATTACGACCCAATCACTTAAACATGTTTGAGGAGGTCTATTTGAATGCAAAACTTTATCAAACTTAGATATAGCCTCATGTGACAAGATGAAGATAACGCAAAGAACAAACAAGCACAATGCACATAAGCCTAGAATTTTGATCATACTACATATCAATAGCGTCATGACAAAATAGCGTAACTAGGATTCATTGTCATTGTGCAAACCCGTTGATATTTCTATCCAAATCCCTTATTAATAATAATTATTTTCTTTTATTTTGAATGGACATATCAAACTAAACTATGTTGGCTTTGACTACTTTTTTCAATGCCACACTTTTTAGGTCCCTTTTAATAGTGGATTTTCACTCAAAGTCAACGTGACTTTCCTAGCTCGATTCCATTGCTAAACAAAACTTTACCGGATAAATGATTATCTATTTTTCTTAATCTGGGCAATGGTTCTTACATGCACAAATTTCCCATAGTCAAAAAACTTGTAGATGATAAAATTAATGGGACAACATCTCACTTAGTTTAAATATACATGTGAAGTTAAAGTTAAAAAGAGCTCCTGCATGTGTGTGTGGAGAGGCATATAAAAAGAGAATCCATTAAGAAAATCAAATTCAAACTACTATATGTAAGCATGATAAAGAACATTTTATGCATTGAAATTTAAAAAAAAAACTTCCAAAACTGCCAAAAAAATTGGCAGTTTTAAATTGCCAAAGCTACCAAAACTGCATTGTCATTCAAACGACATACCAGAGTCATTCGAATGACATTGTTTGAATGAGAATACATCAGGTCCAAAAATAAAGGTTCGTTCGAATGATAATTCAAATGATAATTCAGTGAAACCAAAAGGAACCTCATTAGATACCTCATTCGAACGACCTGAGAATCTCATTAGAACGAGGTCGTTCAAACGACTTATCAAACGACTTTTAAAAAAAATATGTTAAAAAAATATTTTAAACTTTGCTTATTACAAAAATATGATACCCAATAAAAAATCCAAGTCTCTATGTACCAGGTGCATTCATACCCGAGAGACCTTCGAAAGATGAAAAGTTAATGACGTTAAACAAGGCACGAAACGCGACATATGGTGTGATCTTCATTAGACTTAACCGCGATGTCTTCAACTCAAACGTCATAGGCTTGAAAGGTCACAAACTTCTATCCTATGAATCAAATAGTTTTGTCCGAAATTAAGCCCACACTTACAAATTGACTCACTTGGAAATTTGCCCTTGTAATTTTTTCAAAAGTCTCTTTTAAAATCTTTTTGAAACTGGTTTATGTAGGTCGTTCACAAAATTCGAGGCGATAAAATTATGAAAAATAGAAGTCATATAAACGAGAATGTCATCTTATTAGAACAATAATGGAGTTCGTTCGAACGAGACTCTAATCTCATTTAAACCAGCTTCTAACGAGATTCGAACGAATTCAAACAGAACACACTCCTTAGATGTTCGTTCGATGAAATGATCAAACAAGAGTTCTAACAAAATTGTCATTTCGTTCGAACGACTTTGTCATCTCTTTTGAACGAGGACAATAACAAAATTATTTTTTAGCGTTAAAAAATTTGCCTCGAGTTTTATAATTTTTTTTATAAAAAATCTCCTTAATATAAATGTAAATAATTTAAAACTCGTAAAAGATTTATACCATCATAATGTGGAGAAGTCTTGCACTTGGAGAAGTTGAGATTCGATTCATCGTATCGGCGCGTGTCGATTTATAATGGGATATGCCAAATGTGCCACAGAGAAAGTAAAACATATAATACGCCTAAACTAGACTATTTTACCTAACAAATCTCCCCCTTTGGCTATTCCGGTACAAAACTTAACTGAAACCCAAAAATACAAAAATGTCCCCTCTAAGACAAATTAGAAAAACTGTCCCTAGGAGAAAAATTCTAATACCCTTCCTAAACCCTAGAAATGGAATGGGAAAGATAAACTTTGTCTTTAATCTCCACTCGTTCTTATTGATTTTTCCTTGGGCACTTTGTCTTCATCCAGTGCAATATGCTCTTAGATTGGATACCTACGCACATGAAACAAAGAAAAATACCCATGATGCATAAAGTTTGACATAGAAAACAAAATCTCATAGATCTCTTAATTTATTCTCCCCCTTTTGTCCGAAATAGACAAAGGAGTAGAAACTAAACATGATATATAAAGAACATCGCAGATAAGAAGTAAGATATCATTACAAAGATATAAAAATGACGAACATGCAATGATAATTGCAAAGGCTCCCCAAAATATTTTTGAAAATTTTCAAAATATTTCAAGTAAAGTTTACAAATACCATACAACATGGAGAAACAAAAAAAATACTCGAATTATGGAAATAGAATGTAGGGATGTGAACATACTCCATAGGTTAACCGATGTAGACAAACATAACACATGTGCACGAAGGATTGAGATACCACTAACAAATGATCTCAAGGTCTAACTTAGGTGTAAAAAATTGCGAACTCATGTGAAATTGATTTAACCTAATCAATAAATCAAGACCATTAGTGATTTTCACACCAAGGATGCCCAAATATATGCAATATTTTTTCGAAGATTTATATAGTTTGTACAAACCCATTGATCTTCGACTTAACTCCCTTAAAATCTCACATATATAAATAATACTCTCAATTATTTTGAAGAAATTAATGCTCACTTGTAGTGAAGCATCAATATTCAAACGAAATGATCTAGGACATCTGTTTTTATGTGCCTCTATCTTTTTAGGCTCTTTTAATTGCAAATGGCAACTTTTAATGCAAAGACTTTTGTCTTTCATAGCCCTTTTCCATTGCTTAATATATAACAAATTTACCAAAAAAATGATTTAAATCCGGGCAATGGTTATTACAAGCACAATTTTTAATCTCGTTTTTCACATTTGGATTGTCTGAAGCAAAATTGAGATGAAAACATTATGATCGACATGTGATAGGTAGGTGTAATACTCATATATCTCGTGGTCGTGTGCAGTAAATGAGACAAGGAGTCAAACATGTAGCAAATCATCATCAAATCACATCTTAATGGCTCCATACATTATTAAGCACATATATGAAATGATGTCATGTCTCAAAATACTCTAAAACAGTCACGTGAATATGGAATGAATGGGTGACTCGGACATCTTTAATCTGCATCCATATACGGTGTAAAAAATATAGAACTCATTTTGCCTTTTTCAAAATTTTTATTAAAATAAATCTTTTTTCCTTTTTCAACTTTTTCTTAAAAATTGAAAATATTTTTTGTATTTTTCAATTTTTTTAGAAAAACAAAACTTTTTTTGATTTTTCTAAAAATATTAAAAAGGAAAATATAAATACAATGATAATACAATGGAAATACAATCTAGCAATATGAATAAGTGGATATAATCGTGATAATCATCATATAAAAGATAACATATATGAACTCAGTTAATGGTGCAGATACCTAAAGATTTCCTATGATCCTCAAATCGAAGTGCATTTAAAAGTTTCATGAATATGTCGGTTAACTGACGATCGGTGCTCACAAAGCTCAAGGACACGACCTTCTCCTCAACTAGGTCTCGAATAAAGTGCTAGCGTATCCTTAATGTGCTTTGTGCGCAGATATTGGTCTAGATTATGAGAAATATGTGTAGCACTCGTATTATCATAGGAAATAGTCACCGTGCCTTATGAAATGATGTAATATTCTAACGTTTGCTTCATCTATAAGAGTTTCATGCAACAACTCCCAGCAGCAATATACTCAGCCTCCACTGTGGACAAATATATGAACTTTTGCTTCTTGCTCATCCAAGAGATAAGAGCACTCCCAAAATTAAAACACTCACTCGAAGTGCTCATACAACCATCTACATCCCTGGTCCAATCAACATCCAAATAGGTGGACAAATGGTCATCAGTATCAAAGGAATACCAAATACTATATGAAAGAGTTCTACTCACATATTTGATACATTTAAGAGTGTGTAAGTGTGACTTTTTTAGGGACGTCTGGTATCACGCACAGACTCCAACACTAAAGGCGATATCTAGATGACTAGCAGTTTGGTAAATAATACCACCTATCATACTCCAATATAAGGTTTGATCTACATCCTTACCTAAAGTGTCTTTGCTAAGCTTTGTCAATGTACTCATAGGGGTGCTTGAGTGCTTAGCGGAGTCTAGACCAAATTTCTTTACTAGGTCTCTTGTATATTTGGATTGAGATATGAATATCCCATTCTCAATATGACGAACCTAGAGAGCTAGGAAGAATGTAAGATCACGTACCATGCTCATCTCAAACTCACTTTTTATCTCTTCCTCAAAATTCTAAGCATTACGGGAGCACGTGGATCCAAAAACTATATCGTCCTTATAGACTTGGGCAACCAAAATGGCACCACTCTCTCTCCTCTTAAAAAACATCTTATCTACTCCTCCTCTCTTGAACCCACGAGCTAAAAGATAGGAATTAAGCCTCTTGGACCAAGTATAGGGTGATTTCTTAAAACCATACAAGGCTTTTCTAAGATAGTAGATGCTTCCTGGGTGATAAGGGTCTTCAAACCCTTTTGGTTGTTACATGTAAACCTCATCCTATAGAATGCCATTCCGAAAGGCTCTCTTGATGTCCATCAGATATAACTTGAAGCGTATCCTATGACGATTAATAAGCGGACGAACTCAATCCTAGCAAGAGGAGTGAATGTTCCCTAAAAGTTTATACCCTCGATCTGTGTGTAGCCTTGGGCAACTAACTTAGCCTTATTACAAACTATGGTACCATTTTAATCCACCTTATTCTTAAAAATCCACTTGGTACCTATCACGTTAGTCTCGCTAGGTTGGAGGATCAATTCCTAAACATAATTATTTCTAAGCTGAAGAAACTCTTCTTGCATGGTAGAAATCTAATGCTCGTCGTTGAGTACTTACTTCACGTTCTTGGGCTCGACTAGGGATGTGTGGCCCATATATCTAATAACATTTTCGAGTTGAGCATGAGTCTTGACACCTAGTGTAGGATCACTAAGTATAGCAGAAGGGTCATGACTCTTTCGAATCCAAGATGGTGTCTCCCCTAAAATAGGAATGGGGTCCACCGTGATAGCATGAGGAAAGATGGGATCATCACTAGGGTGCATTATCCTCACTAGGTGCTAGGAGCAACAAATGTCGATGGCTCATCATCTCTAATCACGACATTTATTGACTCTATAACCTTATAGGTAGCCAGATTATAAACTCGGTAAGCTCTACTCGTCGATGAATATCCTAAAAATATCCCCTCGTCGCTCCAAGAGTCGAACTTTCTTAAGGTCTCTCTATCTCACAAGTTGTAAAAAGTATTCCCCAAAACACGAAAAGATAATGAGCTGGGCTTATTCCCTGTCCACAATTCATAAGGCTTATGAAGTGTGTGCAGATAAATATATACCCTAGTCACCATATGGCATGCGGTGCTCATCACCTCTGCCCAAAAATGTCTAGGCATATTTCTCTCAAGAAGCATGGATCTAGCCATTTCTTGTATCGTCCTGTTCTCCCTCTCAATAATCCCATTTTATTGAGGAGTGCGAACGATCGAAAACTAATGTTTGATGCCCACTTCATCACAATAGCTATCCACTTTCGTCTATTTAAATTTAGTTTCGTTGTCACTATGCATCCGATTAATAGTGACACCGTATTGGTTTTGTAGGACACAATATTTGGTCGTAAGGAACTTAACCTCATCGGATATTTCTCTGAGGAATCCCACGATAGAATATATAAAAAAAGTCTTCGACCATCATGAGAATGTATCTCTTACCACGTAAGCTCTTCGAGCGAGTAGGACCCATAATATCCATGTGAATTAACTCCAAAAAATAGGAGGTGGTAATGGTTTTTAACTTTTGATAGGGACTTCGAAGTTGTTTACCTAGTTGGCAAGGTCCATAAATCGAGGAAGTTGGTTTCCCAAGCTATGGTAAACTGTGAAGTAGTTCCTTTTTCACCATTCTCTCAATATCTCTAAAGTTCACGTGACCTATCCGTTGATGCTAAAGGTCCATAATGGAGATCGTGACACTGTTACATACAAAGGAAGACTTAGGCACAATCCCATAATAATTATCTTCCGTCCTCACACCTTGTAGTAAAAGTTTATCAGATTGATCATAAACATTGCATTCGGACCGATGAAACTTTACCACAAAGTTTGCGTTGCACAATTGGAAAAAGATAATTAAGTTTACTTTCAACCCTTTCACATACAACACATCATCTAGCTTAGGAAATTAAGGTATCTCAACACTACCTTGTCCTAAAATGATAGATCTACTTCCATCTCCAAATGTGACTTTACCTTCCTTACGATCCTGAAGGTGGGTAAAAAATGAGACGTCATCGGTTTTGTGCCTACAATACCCATTATAAAATTACCGTTGGTAAGTATTTTGAGCCTTAAGATAAACATGAACAACAAGGGCTTTGTCGTCTCGCTTAGGTACCCAAGTGGAGGTAACATTTTATTTTCCCTTATCGTTGTTGACTCTAGTCATAATGTTGGAAGCATTCTCAAATGGCAAAGACATCTGTTAAAATTCTTCCATCAAACTATATGAAGTCGCGACTAGAAATTCAACTTTTTCTCTAAGACTAACCAAGTCACTAAAGTAGTGTATGGGAGTATGTGTAGCTTAGTTCTACCTAATTTATAGCAAAACTCTCTAAGGTAACCTCTTCTTTTATAAAAAGTGCAAACATATACTGGTTTGGGTCTACCTAGGTTTTCTTTTCTAGGTTGAACTTTCTTTTATGGTTTAGGTCGATGGCAATAAGTATTAACCACAAACTTAGGAACCGGTTCCGGTGTGGTATGGGAGGTGGTGCACCGTCAAAACATATTCTATGCCTCTCATCAAAACCTAAAGCGGGGTCGAGGAGCATCTTACCTACCTTCTTTGATGTATCCTTGATAGCTACCTTGACTTTTGAGCACATTCGAGATCTTTTTCGAGTTGGGAAATAAGGGCTTCATGTTTCTCAGGAGTCTCCACGGGTGCTTAGAGATCTCTCGTAAGACTAGCCATATTGTTGGTCAAGTCCTCATTCTCTCTCTCAACTAAATAAACTCTCTCTCTTAAAGCTTCTCTCACCGATGACTCACACTCTCTTGCCTCTATCAACTCTCTGTCTGCATTAAAACTTTTATAGCTAACCCTTTGTTTTATTTTTTATTTTTAAAGGACTCAACACAAATATTGGTGTAGGCGCGCTGTAGGTCGCTGTCGCTCTCACTTAAAACATTCTCTCCCTCACTCTACTCAGAATGACTAAACTCACTATCGAGATGATCATGTTTAGTAGGTTCCTCATTATTGTGAGGAGCACTCGATGTACTAATATGACTAGTAATAAATACAGTGAAGTTACATCCATGCAGTGATTCATCCCCCAAACTCACCGACTCTACCTCGCTATTTCCAGCTTTGCCTTTCCCTTGATGTTTCAACCTAGTCGAACATTCGCGAGCTTTGTGACCTTTCCCTCACACTCATAACATCTTTCCTTGTCTTTGTTTGGGAAATCTTTTTTTCCCAAAATTTTTCTTTGCCCATTTTATATTTTTTAATCTTTCTCATTACTTTTCTTATCTTTGGAAGTATTTTGCTTTTTAAGTTTGAGAAATTTCTTGAATTTTTTAGCAAAAAGGAACAAATAATCTAAATCAAAGTTAGACTCAAAATAGGACGATACTTCCTTCTCTTTCTAGATTGGGCTTTAAGGGAAATTCCATTTTCCATAGGTTTTACAGTTTTAGGTAACATATCTATCTTGCATGTTTGAAGTTCTCCTATAAGTTCTTCTAACCTAAGAGTGTCTAGGATCCCTAATGAATTACACACGGTAACTTTAGGTTGTCAATGAGAATAAGAAATTCCACCTATAAATATGTTGTCATTTTAAGTTTTCTTTATTATTCAATGCCTAGTTCATTAGAGTAAGATATGTATACGACGCTTGGGCTAAATACACATCAAAGTTGATCATATCTGAATGACTATGATCAAACCATGCTTCATGAATGGCCTCATCTTAAATAGGTTATGATTAAGAAGTTTGGCTAAATCTGGAAAATCCAATGTAGTCAAATGCTCAGGTCGATAAGACCTTATTATAACTGACTAATGCAAGGATTGATCACAGTACATTTAGTTAAATTTTGAAACCAATACTGAAACATGGTCAGGACCATAACATCCGTCCACATGACCAATAATCTAGCACAAGCATTGGTAGATCCTAAGCCACCTGGTAGCCAATAATTTAGTTTTAGGTCGACAAGAGCTGATCTCAAAACCACATAACTAAACTACTGGTACGTTCTACCTTAAAAAGCTAATAAATAAGGTCAAGTTAATAAGAGCCACATATACGTCCATAAATACTGACAAATAAGTTATATTCAACCATATTAACTTTTAAAAATATTTTAAAATACTTGACCACAGGTGAAGGCTAATAACTTGGCCGAACAAAATAACTTGCAGAATGTCACAGAATGAGCAATACATACATGCATGCAGATAAGAAACTGAATAATACTTGATATCGAATATAAGTAAGCAAAAAGGTAGATGTTTATTACAAATACCGATTAAAATACAAGTACGAGGAATTATAAATCAAATGGCCTTCATAAAAAGATAAGTACGAGAGCTTTCAAGCCATATGAGCATCTTTATTTTTTGGAGTGGCTTGAGGGGCATTGGTAGTAGAAATTTTGACCATAGAAGTGTCTTGGGAAACCTCTAGGGCTAGGGGAAGAGTGGTCTCATCAGTAATAATCCCATCGGCTCGATTATTCTCCTCGTCTTCCTCAGTGAGCACGTCCACCTTATGTCTTCCTCATCATCACCTTCCCACTTGCCAATGACTTCTGTAATGCAGGGTAGTGTTTCATAACACTCTTTTTCATTTTGTTATATCCCTTAAGGAAGAAAGTTACAGTCTCCAAGTTATAATCAACAAAAGCTCTGAACTTGGAACCCTAGTCTCATCAGCCTTGCAAAGAGCCTCATTATCCTTCGTGAGCTCTTTATTAGTCTTGATGTGTTCATCATTAGCCTTGGCAAGCTCTTCGTTAGCCTTTTTAAGTGCCTCCTTTAATGGCGTCAATGCCAACCTGGTCTTTTAACTTCTTATTTTCCTCCTCAGTCGTAATAAGAGCTAATGTCTTTGAGACTAACTGGTCTTCTCTCTCTTGAAGCTCACCACAGGTCTTCTACAAATCATTAACAAACATTTTTAGACTATCTTTCATCTCAGTATTTTGATGAGCGAGTGCTTTAGTGGTATCTTCCTACTTCTCGTATGCATGATGGTAGTCACACCTTGCTCCATGAGGATAGCAGCAGCAATTGCAACCTAAAAGAAAAGACAATAGGATCAACAAGTAGCAAAATATTTAACGGAGACAAATAGGCACAAACTTATAGAAATTACCATAAATGATGATGCTGAGCCAACTTCCACATAATATCAGGATTAAAACCCCTCAAAAATTCAAAATCTGGACTGTGCCCATAGTAGCTGTGCATGTCCATAACATTTTTCAATAATTGGAAGATAGAGTCCATATCCCTCTTTAGTTGAACGGAATGACATAATTATTATGGTCAAACTTGAAGTCCTCCACCTCACCATAGCGAGAGGATGACCCCGCTCCATGGACAAACTGACAAGAAGGACGCCCTCTAATCTGCACCCTGTCCATAGCAGACCCTAATGGCCTTCTCTCATTCACCCTTTAGGTCTTAAGGTCACTTTGGCAAGTTGGACCATTGTTTGTTCACTTGTCGTAAACATTTGGAGGATCAGACGTCATGTGGGCTTTTATTTTGGATTTTTCCTTGGCAGTAACAGTGGCATTAACATCAACATCTACATCAACCTTCTTCCCTGCATTAAACTCGACCTATTTTCTTTCCTCATCTTCGTCCCTCTTTTGAGTATTGGATTTATTTTTAGCCCTAGACTCAACGTCTGATCTCTTCTTTACCTTCTGCTTAAGTTTTTATCGACGAGCAACCTCTATGGTGCTACGATTACCTACTAAGGTACTGTTGTACAATAAGGTTCAACGATAAACTTGAAGTGGTGGGAGTAGAAGATGTAAAAAATCTTAATAGTTAGTCACATCACAACATATAATAGAAGATGACCTCAAACAATTAACAAAATTTTCTTATCTGCTTCGACCTTGACCTCAACCCCCTGATCAACTTCAATTGGACCTTTTGCTACTAGTGGCACCCATGTCTCCCAAGGAGGAAGGTTTATAAACTTTGAAACATTAAAGAGATCTTTGAATTTTGGGGGGTTAGGTATACAAAAGATCTTTACCATGTCCGTCAGCTTAGAGAGCAACCTGAGATCTTTCTTCACTGAAAAGGTTGGAAAAAATATTAGCACATAATCAATCAAGACGTGACCAAGAAGAAAATTGATAAAATCATATACCTATTTTGTCAGGCCCACAACAATTGTGGGGGATGTGATTATTCTGAACCATCTCATGAAAGAAAAACTCCCAATTATTCTTCATGAACACATTGTTTCTTCCGACTGTGGTTGCTCATCTGAACAACCTTTAACATCCTTAAATGTGATATTCTGAGAGCAAAGTAGTAACCCTATAATTATTCTTTATTCCATATACTAATCTAAAAATTTCTCGAGTGAGGTCGAAGCTAGTGTATGAGTGCCAAAACACCATTGCTCCTAAAATTGTCCTATAGGCCTCCAATTGAGTTGGAGCAAACCCATAACTCATTAAATTCGACCTTATAATATGGTGAAGGGGTAAATGAACTACGATTTCAAGTGTTTACATAGGAGAGGAAATTTGTTGTCACCTCGATCATAAACTCTCTTATCATAATTGGGCAGTTTCACCCTGGCACCAATTAGGATGGCATACCGATCTCTCAAGTCTCCTGAATCATTCTTAGTGATTTCACAAGAATGGTATACGACCTATATATTTATGGGGTCATGCAAATTAGCAGAACTCCTAGAAGTACTCTTCTTAGAAAGATGCATAACAACATCCGAATGCTGTGGTGGGGCCTTATACATGATTTCTACCTCTGATGACACGAGGTCAACTATAAGCACTTTAGAATTACTATCGTTATAATTTCTACCACCAATTTAGTGGTCGACTTCTTAAATTCCCACATGTCCTACGAACTCAGGCACACTGTACTCCATGTCTAGGGGCTATGGATCAGAGTTTATAGAGGAGAAACCCTATGGGTGAATTTAGGATGGCCTAGTTTGTCATCGAGCCAAATAGTTTGTAACAGAACTAGTCTCTTAGCTTCACAAAAACCAGGGAAAAGGCTCTTAAGTTCGTCAATGCACTTCAACACCCTCTTAACACAAGATCTTTCACTAATGATGGTTTGGTTCTAGAGATAAATAAAAGGCTAGGGGAGATTTTGATTTTAAAACAAAGGATTTGGGGTTGAAAAACCCTAAAACTCCCTATATTGGAAAACCCTTGGCCAACCAACTCAATGGACACCTAAGACGTGTAACTCTAATCAATAGTCAAATCTAGCAACAACAATGAGAAATTGTAGTAGAAATAGAAGAAATTTCATAGAAAAATCCTAGAAAGGTTGAATGTGCGAATGAGTGCATCTAAAACCCTAAAAACTGTAAAAGAAGACTAAAAAATGCATAAGCTCTAGAAACAAACCATCAAAAATTAAAATCCCCACTAAAAATTGTTTTTCAGGAAAAGAGTCAATAAAAAATGGTAGAAATGGGGAAGAGTTAGCTGGAGAAGATGAACTTAGGCTCGAAACATGTTTCCATCTCTCTAGAAATCTCTCATGAAAATGTTTATGAATGCGAAAAGTTTAAATGATTTTGGATTTGACTTTTATACATATTCAAGCTGGAAATGATTATTTTTTGAAAAAAGAGGTTAATGTCATGCCTTGGAAGCACAACTGACATATTAGAATTGTGCGCACACTGCCCCAGGCATGCACACCATTATGTGTCTGACGCTGCCACAGATGATCGACACATGGCAATCCCCCCCCAAAATATTAAAAGCTTTTACAAGTCCATCTGATCGTCTGGGACCAAGCCAATGTATTTCTTGAGCAGAGAAGATCCTTACAGTTTGACGAAAACATGGGCCGATGACATCTCAGTTAACACTTCACTCACTCAATCTGCTCAACACTTACCCAAAAGATGCAATACATCAAAAAATTCGCTTCAATCTTCAACTACGAGAAAAGTTTGGGGGAATTTTTTTATACCATAAATATGGTATGGCTCATGGACCTATTATAAGAGAACACATGGACTTATTACTAACAAATATGAGGTCGACTTAGTTACCAATCTAGTCATCCTAACCAATCTGGTAGGCCACAACATCGCAGTTAGTTTAACTTAGCCAACTGACAGTAGGTTAACACCATTAAGTAAATCTGTTTAAGAAAGAATGTATTGTGTGGTTGGATGACATCAACATTGCACGCACACGGTGGAGATTTAAAAATATTCCTCCCATGTGCCCATAAACAAACTTTATGATTATTCTCCCTCTTGCATGTAAAAGGTGTCCTACCCTAACCTATAAAATATCACTTGTCACTCTCTATTCTTTCTCCTCCAATAGCCTATAGATGAAACACACACCCTAACTTTAAAGGTATCAAACTATTTTTACCTTACCATTATGCTGTTAAAGTCTAAAGTGAACTTGAGAGTATCTATCCAACCTTCAACCATGGCTTTTTCATTTGAATCAATACAATTGACACTTACAACTATGTACATAGGCACATCCTTGGGCTGAACCATGTAAATATGGTTTCACTATCTTTATCTCACCTCTCTCTATCATTTTATCTAGAGTGACATTGTTATGATCTATATCTCTTTATCGATTATATCATTTAATTAATATATTCGCTAAGACTAAATCAGTGTGCTAGTTTTATGCAATAACATCAATCTGATCTATTAACCATGAGGGCTTCAGTCTGTTAAGGAGTTTACAATTTAAGTTCTTTGGCGATGTTGATTGGCCACCGATCTTTGTTATGTAGAGTTTGGTGTCATGTTTTTTAGGTGGAAGTATAAATTCTTGAGATCAAGTAGCAAGCAACGATTTCCACAAGCCTTGTGTTCATTGTCAGAGGCAACTCAAAAAGAAATGAGGCCTTAGACAAAGATAAAAATATCAGTTACATATTAAACAATGATATTAATTTTAAATCTCATGAATTTTTTTTGTATAAAAATTAATGTATATATTTTGAATAAATATAAATGGGAGTTTAAAACAAAACCAAAAAAATGTAATTACCACAGTGAAAGTTTAATTGTTAAGTTTATAAGAAACTTATAAATTTGTATTGAAGAGATGGATCATGAGATTAAGAGGCAAAAAAGTGTATTTATGTTTTAACTCTAATGAGAGAGAGAGAGAGAGGTGCACCAATACTGTGGAAAAGTTAAAAAAGGATTACAACCATGTTAAGGAGAGTAAAAGGAATTTTCTTTTGAATAGTTTTGCATTGGTTTAGGGTCCCCTTCTTATTGTGAGGCCCGCCCCAGTCTAGTGCCTAAGTTGATAAGGGAATGAGCCGGTCCTGTCCACTATGAACGGAGCTGAGATTGACGAGAGAAGGTGCCTAAGCTAAAGACATGAAAGTTGCAATTAATTAATGATTTTTTAAAAATAGGATTTATTGGATAATTAGCGTTTTGATTTAGTGAAGAAGATTAAGTGAGTGGTATTTTGGTAAAAAAACTATCTAGGAGTTAACTCTTATTATGAAATAAAGGTTAGTTAACAGAGTTAGAATTCTTTTAGGATTTTGGGGGTTATGTCTATGACATTAGTAAACGGGGTATTATGTCAAATATATCATTATAATGTGTGGGTTATGTATATCATTATAATGTGTGGGTTATGTAAAAAAATCCTTATTTATATTATGTAGTTGATTTTTTTGAGGACCACATGCTTAAAGTCAGGAAACCTATATGTTTTCCCACTCCCAATGACCCCGGGCATAAGTTTTAAGTTTTAACTCAAATGTTAAATGTTAACATAATAAAATTATAAACTAAAAACAAATTTTTATATACTAATTTAAAAGATATATACATATTTGATATAAATTAAAAAATTAAGTCTTTTATATATTATTTCGGGTCGAGCCTACTTTGGGCTTGCCTTGGGATTAACTTTTTGGCTCAAACTCGACCTTGTTAAAACTCAATTAAAGCTCAACCCAAATTTAATGGGTCGAATGAGTAGGCTTTGGGCTTGCTCGACCCAATTGACAACCCTAACTAGTAGTACTTTTCAACTCTGCATAATGCGCCGGTGTCTTTGGATTCTTATATATGCATTTACCAATATATATATATATATATATATATATATATATATATATATATGTGTGTGTGTGTGTGTGTGTGTGTTATACTATTAAGGGGCTTTTACTTATAGGTCATATTTGAAAAGATTTTGCATATGTAAGTCTCAATGACTTTTCAAACATTAAATATGTCATATTCATAATCTTTTGGGTTTTTTAGACATATATCCTCTTTTATAACCATTTAAGTATTGGAAAAATATATTTCAAACAATTAAAGTTTTATTTTTCTTCTATTTTAAACTTTAAAAATTTATTACTTTTGATTTAAAAATCCATTTTTTATGAAATTTATATTTTCAAAACCTACTCATCGAGATCAATCAGACACGGTCAACCAACACCATAAAATTTTGATTTTTTTAATTATAAATATAGTAAATATTTGCCATCTTCATAGTCTTTCACTGACAATAAACGCTACCTTTGAGGTGAATATTTACATTGATAGTAAATATTTGTTGTAAGGCAATATTTACTTTACTATGAAAATACGGGGAAGAAAAAGAGATGATGAAGAAGGATAATTAAATTAAGAAGTAAATACTTATGAATAAATAATTAAAAATCATAACAATGAATATATACACAATGTCATATTATCACAAGGCCATAAATTTGTGTTCAAAGCCCTAATATGCAAGTCTATTCACCAATAGTCCAATTTTGACAATTTATAACTCAATTAAGATTAAATCCAATTTGAACTATAAAGATTTATCAAATTACATCAAAATGAGGCAATAGAATAAATGTGTGACAAACCCTAAGGATTATTACTCAATTTAAAGCCTACAATTTAGATTTAGGTCAAATGAATAATTATATATATATAAAGAGAGGAAAGTGGATTAGTAAATTGCCTCAAATTTTTGAATAAATGTAATTGGATTATTGAAATGTAGAAGCCTTGAAAATAACATTAATCCTCCTCAAAAACCTCTTATAGAATCTTAAATGATATCCCTTTTCTTTTTTAATTCTTGATTTAATATGTATATAAAAGTTTTGTAATTAGGTTGTGAAATTTGTTTGTAACTTGGGTGAGGGACTAAAGAGATATAAGGGTTTTGTGAGAGAAGCAAAGGGTTTAAAGGGTTTTTGTAAAGAAGAATTGAGAATTGTGTAAATAAGGGGAAAACAAGGGTTGAAGACCCTTTAAAATTTTCAATCATTATAGCAGTTGCCAAACCTTCTATAGTGACTTGTCATCCCACTATATTGACTTCGTTAGCCCGCAATAGCATCTCCCCATATGTGTGCCACCAGAATTCTTTATTCGTTTCCATTTTTTAATTCTCACATGCATTATTTCTAACCCTAAACTTTTGCTCTAAGAAATATTCGAAAGACTAAAAGACCTTTTATTCTCCTCAGATTTCCCATATATCCAATTCAATTTACATAAGCTACAGTTTAAATCCCAATTTTATAAGTTTTAAACGAACGCCCGCAAAACTTTAACAACTACCAATTGAATTCTAAAATTCGATTTTAGTTCATCTTAATTTTAAATTCACATAATTGTTACCCAAATTAACTTTAGATTAAAAAATGAATTATAATTTAATTAGTACAATTATTTATATTTAGTTAATTATTGGTTCTCTTTGAAAATATGGTGTGTTACATTCTTCCCCCTAAGAAAAAAATTCTATCCTCTGAATTCATAAAAAATAATATGTACATGCGTCAAAATAAGTGTAGATATTGTTGCCTCATCGTATCCTCACACTCCCAAAAGGACTCAGCCTCACTATGGTGATACCACTGAACATGAACTAGGGGTATCTCCTTAGACCTCAAAATGTGGACTCTACGGTCTAAAATATGTTGGCTCCTCACTATATGAAGCATTAGTCTCTAATTAAATATCTCCTAAGTCCATGTGTTAAAAGGCAACCTCACCCCTTAAGAATCGATGAAGCATGGATACATGGAACCCCTTATGTACTCAGTTTAAATGATATGGCATAGCTAAACAATATGCAACCGTTCTCATCTGATCCATGATCATATAAACCCCAGTATACATCCGAATAACTTCCATTTATTCCCAAAATGCACTACCCCTTTCATGGATGAAAATTTGAGAAACATTTGATCTCCCACCTAAAACTGAACATCCATCCTCTCCAAATCCGTATGAATCTTTTGCCTACTCTAAGTAACCTTGATCTGCTCCTAAATAATCTTAATCTTCTTGTCGTCTCCTGAACATACTCGAGTCCCAATAAGCTACTCTAGTATGGTTTCAACTAACACATGGTTGATCTATAGGGTCACCCTTAGAACACTTCATACGGTGCCACAATAATTGACTTTTAGTGGCTATTGTTGTATGAGAGCTCCACCAAGGGAAAATGCACCTCCCAAATAACCTTGAAATCCAACACGCAGGCTCACAACATAGCATCCAAAATCTGGTTCACCTGCTCCATTTATCTATTTGTTTGAGAATGATAAGACGTCCAAAAATATAACTCCATCCCCATCACCTCCTGAAAATTACCCAAAATCGAGATACAAAAGTCATATCCCTATCAGAAATGATCGACAAAGTTACTTCGTGCAAGTAAATGATCTCCGCTACATATAACCGTGCATATTACTCTACCGATAAATCTGTGCAGATAAGCAAGAGATATGCCACCTTCGTCAAGTAGTACACCATAACCCAAATGAAGTCGCAACATCTGGGCATCAGCGACAATCCTGTAATGAAGTCCATTGAGATGTTGTGTAATAACCCATAATTTTAAAAAGAATTAATAATTAATTAATTGGGAATTCAAATTTATTATATAATTTAATTCGTGAATTTAAAGTTATTATCAGAATTTAAAATTGAAGTGAATTTAATTAGTATTATAAAATTTATTAGTAAGTTGTTAAAGTGATTTGGGCTTAAGTGTAATTACTTTAAAGTTTGGGGATGAAACGATAATTATTGTAAGTTGTAAACTAGTTTTGATATATAAGGAATTTGGGGAAAGTCCAAGGGTATAAAAGTCTTTAATACATTTCTTGTGTAGAAAGTTTAGGGTTAGAAGGAGATCATGAGAATATTTTGTTTTGGCGGAGTTACTATCAGGGAGCCACTATAGTGACGAGTGCACTTAATTAAGAGATTCGACCCATGTTTCTCTTATAAGCGCATCCTTCAATTCTCTCCTCAACAGAACACAAAACTCATTGTTTCCTCTTAAAAAACTCTTAATTCCCTACCCAAATTTCTTTACTAATACTAAAGTAAAACCCTAGAATAATGTCTCATATTTTTAGTCAATATTCAAGGGAAGATTTAAATATTTTCAAACAAATTTTCAAGGAGATGCAAGAGGGTTTCAAGTTTAATTTTCAAGGATTAATTTCTCCCAAATCAAATCAAGTTTTTGGACTATTTTGAGGCAAGTCACTAGATTACTACTCTCCTTATATATATACCATAATTTTTGGTTTTAAATTGAGCAGTAACCCTTAGATTTTGAGACCTATCATGTTGTGTCCCTAATTTGGTGAACTTGGAATATGTTATAGGATATAAATTGTAATTTAGCCTAAAGTAGTTTATGAAATGTGAAATTGAACCATGAACTTGTAGACTCGCATGTCAAATATTGGATTTATCTTAATTTGAATGTATGTTGGTTGATTGACACATAATTGGACTTTAATTAGTATTGAGAAATCCATGTGCTAAATAAGGTTGTACGTTTAGCCTTATTAGTAGTACCTTGATAATAAATGCATAATTGATGAAATTCTAAACATGATGATTTGTAATAAGAGCTTAATTACTTATGAAAATGCATGAATAATGATTATCCCCATGTTTATGCTCTTGAAATGTAAATATAATCCCTTTAATTGATTTTTTTAATAAATTGGAAATGGAACCAAATTACACGAGACATTGATTTAAGCTTCGATTATTTCCCCTTATGTTGCTAAATTGGATTAAAAGGAGTATGGGATAAACATTGTTGGCTTATTGGTTTATGGTTGTTATTTTTTTTAGGTTGGATTGTTACAGTCTGAAACGGAAGATGGTTGTTTAATTTTCTTAATTATTAATTGAATTCACACAATAAATCCTTAACTAATTATAATATCTTAATGAGTACTTTGTCTAGATGGAACTGTATCGGGGAGTTCCTTGTTTGGATTTCATTTATGAGACATCTCACACATGAAGTATATAAATGGGTAGGATTGATGACTTTAGAATCTTTAATTATCATATTTCTTTTTTTATAATGTTTAGATTGGTGGGTAGTCTACGTGAGAAATTCGAGAATCCGTTTAGTCTTTAATGAAATGACGTTACATTTGATTTAGGGATTAGATTAGATGTAACCTTAGGGTGGGGTTAATGGAAAGTAATAAAGTGATGTAAAATGATAAGAAAAATTGAAACATGGAACGATATGAAGTAATAATGTTACAGACCTTTAAAAGAGATAAATAATGAATAAGGATATGAGTGCATGCCGAGAGAGAAAAAATTATGTATGCGTATTGAGGGGGCATAATTTTATGTGGGTGTCATGCGAGATGCTCTTTTTCCCAACCATGCTATCATGAGGTGATGGACGGTTGGCGTGATCGTATGTGGATTTGATTCATCACAAGAGCTATTGATTTTTTCGGCCATGCAAATAATATATGGCGTCTGGATGTGTAATGGGATTTATGTGTGCGTCACATGATTTGCAGATATTTCTATCCATTCGAATAACAGGTGGCGTCTAGACATGTGACGATTTTTATGTGTGTGATGTTCTTAAGATGGTCGGGGAGAAGGGGAGCATGTTGGTTACGGTGCAATTAATTATGAGATTTATTAATTATTAAAACTAGTGTGTTAATGAAAATGGACTATGAGGTTCCGTGACACATGGTGGCTTATCAGAGTAGGTTAGATAACTGTGGGATTATCACTTGTATATACACCTTCTTTTGAGTTGTGTCGCTTTTGTGACTTGTTGAATTTTGATCCGTTTTATTCGTGGTAACATCATATCGGAACGTTTGTAATGAAATCCTAGTAGTTTATCAAAACTATGGGAAACCGATAATGGTTCGAAAACTTGTGAGATAGTTCGATAGAGGATTGTGATCAGTATATCCCAGGAATGTAAAAAATGGGACAACCCATGAGATTAAAGTCTAAGGGCTATCTAGATTAGACTCAGGAAATCTCACACCATTTACAAAGGGTGCATAGATTTTTAATCCTGAGAATTCTGAGGGTTGGCATGATTATGTAATTATCGCTTTGATTGCTGTGGGTATGATTCAATATTAGATTGAATCAAATGATCCCCGCATATTGGGTGATAATTGGGTACGTAGGTCCGAGATCTTAATTTGGAGGAATCCGCATTCGGGGATACCTGTGATTGCGATATCCCCTTGATGGACTTATGAGATTTTGTATTTACCAGTAAACCTGATCAATGGATTATTTATAATCCGATGGAGGTAGCAAAATAAGTTAAGCCTGAGAAATAAAAAAAATTGATTAAATATTGGTTAAAGTCTATTAACAACAAATTGACTTGACCAAGCGGGTATTGAAGCTTGACCTGGGGAATCATATTATGTACCACAATCAACTTTGCAAATAATACCTCATTATCTCCGAGGATTTATGCGATAATTAAATTGGAGTGTAGTTATATAATTTAGTGGAATTAATTATGAATAAATAAAGAAATGAAATAAATTACAGTTCCTGTAATTGGATATTTTCGAGTATTTATTTGAAGCCAATTTAATTATTTATCTTGGGCCCCTAGTGTAGTCCATATACCTAAGTAGTTAGTCCTAAACTCTCAAGGAACCTAGTTGAGCCCAAGCCCACCTTTTACACTTGTATACAAAGGCATGGTAAGAGGTTTTTAATCATGATTATGCATCATTAGGGTTTGAGAGGGGAGATAAAACACTATTCACCTTTTTGTGAAGAGGGCTATAGAGAGACCACCATATCTCAAGTTTTAGTAAAGATTTTTCTCTCAAACAGTGTCCATACATCTACCAAATTATGGGGATGATCATACATTAGAAGATCCTAGCATTCAGAAGGTTTAAGCAAGGTTTTGGAGATATAAAAGAAGGCGAGATCATCATCAATAAATATTTTTCTCCCTATCGGATTGCAATCGGATCTGCAAATGTATTGTGTTCTAAAACCTTAAGTTTGTTCTTCAAACCTAGTTTTTGGTTTTACCTCTTTCCCGCATTTGATTAATCGAAGATCCATGGACAAATTTATTATTTCGAGTATGTAGATCCCCAACAACCTCAAGACCATCTCAAGACTAAGTAAATGGCATTTCCAAACCTTCTTAGATCTGTCTGAACACCTACAGTGTGTTTTGTGTAACACCTCGTGTTTTTTTTTAATTATTTTAATTAATTAATTGGAATGTTTGAGAAAAATAAAACTTTAGATTTAATGGTCTTTAATAATTAAACATGCTAATTTTTATATTTGAGTAGTAAGTTTTCAACCGGAATTAAATCGAAGTTATAATAAAATGTTAGAATGATTTTTTAAAAATATTTTAACAAGCAGGTACGTTTTTGTTGAGTTAAAGAATATTTTTCTAAGTGTAAAGACGGTGTTTTAAAGATTTTAGTTTTGATGTTGGGGTCGCTTAAACGACAGCATATGTCGTTCAAACGACACCGTATGTCGTTCGAGCGACAGGGGAGGTGGATGGATTAGAGTCCTAATTAGATTTTAACTCTTAAACCCTTATATACCAAACTGATACGGGGATGGGAATTTTAAAATACCTTTCTCTCAAACTTTTCTCTAATAAGGTTCTCCAAACATATTTTCTCTCATTTTAAACCCCTAGCCCCAACTTTTAACAAGTTTTAACTCAAGATTGAAGATTCAATTGGTGTTTTCTCTAGAGGAGTTCAACCGTCTACTCAGATTTTTATCCAATTAATATCAGGCATGAATAATCTATTCTTTTCCTTTAGTATTATGCGTTTTAAGTGTCGCCTAAACCCTCAATCATGTGTTTTTGATTAAAATCAATTATTGACTTAATTAGAGAAAGTAGACACTAATTATGGAACTGTTTTTATTAAATCTTTTAATCTGAATAATATTCATAAACCTTGGGTATGTATGATTGAGGAGTGGATTTTGGGTTTTATTGGTATAGGTTGCATGTAGAAAAACCTTGGTTTAGAATTAAATGAATTTTGGGGACGTATAACTCATGTAAATTGTGTAGAGATAATGAAATTGGAAATATGATGTATTAATGATGAAATTTCGGTGTATTTAATTTAAAATAATTAAATGGGATTAATTAGGGATGTGATAATTAAATTAAGAATTAATTGAATTAGACTATTATGCGTAGTTTTATACGTTGATTAATTATGCTTCTTTGTGTGACTGGTTGGTATTATTAAATTGCCATTGTGACGACGGGTTGTTAGGTACTTTTGCTCTCCCTATATTTTAGGATGCCTTCTACGTATGGGACTAGTGGGTAAGCCTTTTGATGACTTTCGCCTTCTAGGTATGGGACTAGTGAGGGTAGATTATTACAACTAGGGGTGTTCGCTGTCCGGCTCGATCCGATTTTGGGGCATTTTTAGGACCGGACCGTATTAATCGGTCCTAAAAAATTATGGACCGAGACCAGACCGAAATAATTAGTTTCGGTTCTATTTGGTTTTCAAGCGGTCCGTGTTTGGTCTCGGTTATATTCGGTCCAACTCATATAAAACATCACATTTTTTTTATTGAAAACAACACATTTAAAAAAAAAAACAGCAATAAAAGTTCGGATGTTGAAAAAAAATTATCATTTTCATATATGTGCACAATAAAAGTTCATATATGTGCACAATTCTTTAAAGGTTAAACTAACATTTTCAAATGTTGAAAAAAAATAACAGGGAAAAATTTCTTTAAAGGTTAAAAAAATAACAGGGCACAATTCTTTAAAGGTTCTAACAATAAAAGTTTAAATATGTGAACAATTCTTTAAAGGTTAAACTAACATTTTCAAATGTTGAAAAAAAATAATAGGGCAAAAGTTCTTTAAAGGTTAAAACAATAACAGGGCAAAAGGTCTTTAAATATATATTCTCATTAGGAGGACAACCTGAGAAGTGACCAAATCTATTGCAAAATGATGCTCAAACACGAAAATGTTCTAACAGGTATGGATGAAAAAAAAAAATAAGGGTACAAGGCCATTACCTTTGCTGTTCGTGGATATGGAGGATAGGAGGAGAATGAGATTAGAGCTCCTGTTTTTAGAGTGAGAGAGGGGAAATAAATTGTTGGGAACTTGGGTTAGACAGTGTGTGTGTTGTTGGGTAACTTGGGTTAGAGTGTGTGATGTTATCTTAACTTAAGTTAACCCTTAAGTTAAAATGAGTTGAGGTTGAGAGGCGTGTGTGTGTGTGCAGGTGCAACCACCGTGTATGTGTGTGTTGAGTTGAGTAGTGTGCATGTGTATTATATAATTATAATATATATATATATATAAAGCGGTCCGGTCCGGTCCAAAACCATTTTTTTTATCCAAGACCGAAACCGACCCGAATAATGCGGTCCTATAAATTTTTAGACCGAAATAAAAAAACCCGCAAAGGCGTGTTCGGTTCATTTTTTTCTGTCCATTCGGGTTCGTGCACACCCCTAATTACAACTTTATTATGTCGGGGGTGGGCTGATTTTTTGATACTTTATTGTCGTTACGCTAGCCTAGGCATGAGACTAGGTTATGATTTACGTGAAATTCATCGTATACATATGATAGGACGTATGTGTTCTTGGGAACCCTTAGGTAATGGACTAAGGGGTATTTTAAGGATCTCACATCGATTAAAAGGGTGGGGTAATTTGTTAATTATGAAATTAAGAAATTAAGAATTTAATACTTAAGATAATAAAATGGGTATTAAAATATATTGGCGGCATAATCAGCGAGGGACGACAATTTAAACTGTCCAGCCGACATTTTATGTCGTGTCATGTGCGGAACCTCGTCCTGTAGCAGGGGTAGACAGTTTAAACGGACCAGCTGGCGTTTTGGCGAGGGGATGTGTATTTTGGTGGAGAAATCACCCATAGCGGGAGGACCGCTATAATAGTATATTTTGGTGGGAGAACCACCCGAGGCGGGAGGACCGCCATACCTAATAATAAAGTGAGAAGAATTATACATGTGGTTAATTTATTTAAATTAATAATTTTGGGATTGTGGGATAATTAAAATAATATTGGTGTGTTTTTATCAGAAACTTTGGGGGTTGGTTAGTGATTTATCTTCTCGCGTTTAATTATATTTGTAATTAAAATATTCTATTGTGATATTTATTGCGTATAATGATACTGTCTGGGTTCAGAGACCCTATTTGGGGGGAGTAGTGTGTATTCATGCTCGGGACTCTAACCTCGTGCATTAACTAACTTTTCAGGAAATAGTATCTGGAGAAGATGCATAGAATTATTTCAAGATTTGCTTGGAGGTGCAGTTGGAGTTGCTTTACCTTATGCTTATTAATTTAGTTTAACTTTCCATTCCTTCGTATTTACTTTGAGACATAGTTTGTGGTTTTGATTGGGCCATTCGGTTCCAAGGTTGTTATGGGTTTTATTTAGTTATTTCACTGGATTCAGTTCGAGATTATTCAGTTTCATATTATTAGATATTGGATTTACTTTGAGTTTAGCATGGATATGGATCTTTTATCGCTTAATTGGATGGTTTAACTTTTGGGATTGATTATCATTTATCTTGTGGATTAATTTTATATGCCTCATATCTCTCTCATGCTAAGAATGGTATTTTATTTACTCATGCCCGAATTAGTTTTGGTGGCGGCCGACGCCAGAATTTAACGGGGTGTGACATTTGGCGAAGTATGTGGAAATCAGAACACTATTTTACCCATCGCTGCTACTCAAGACCACTTTCATTGAAAGCTCCTATCCGCATTTAATACAACCAGAAACTACCTTACACCACATACAAGACCTTTGTCCAACACTCCACCACCTTGTTGAGAATTTGAATATAAATAGGAGGTTGGGGAAAAGTTAAAGGCACGTTCAAGTAATCAAACCTCTAGAGAACTGAGATATTTAACATTCACAAGTGTTTATTCCTTGTTCAAGACTCTCTCAACCCACTATTGAGAGCATATACTCATAACTTGGATCATTTCCGGTTATCTTATACCTTGTATACTTTGTTGAGACCTAAATCAATACTCAGGAGCCCTTAGAGAAGTCCATTAGTTACTTCCCAAGGTCTTTTGGATTGTTGACAAAGGTTGCAAGGACCCTAGACCCTCTTGATCAAAGCTCAAGAGGTGTTCCAGATTGTAACAATAATTTTATGATTTAATAAAAAGTATAACTCCCTGTGACAGTGGACGTATGATCCTCAACCGAGGTCCGAACCACTTTAAATATTTGTCTCACACTTTGACACTTCTCCCCTTTTACCCGTTCGAGGTCCAGAGGGGAGCACCTGTTATGTCTGAGGTCACTTAAGATTTTAAGTTCTACCAGTTAGGCATCGTATATGGAAAAAACAAGTTCCATTTCCTTTAAATATACATCTTATTACTTTCTAGATCCCAACCAATATAATCTTAGCCATTATTTAAAAGAAATGGAAGCTCAACAAAAGGAGCTCCAAGAGTAGCTAGATACCATTCTGAACATGATTCTTTTATCTGCAGTGGTAAAGGAGTCAGTTATACCGGAACCTAGCGTTACTAGAGCCTTAGTAATGATATAGAGGGTGTGACTAGGGCCACCCAACGATCAGTGACCACCATTCTTATTAAGGACATGTTCTTACTTCCCAATGATCAATCCAGAGGTGGTTCCACGATGTCTAGGCCTTGGGACAATAAGATCAAGAAGATGCAAGACCGATTAGGAAATTTCCTCAACCAGTAAAAGACCCAAACTCCAAACACTATTTTTGTTGGATATTTAAAAGACATTATCCCCAATCTCCGATGGCATTCATCATTATGCTCTTCCCTAAAGTGGCAGATGCCTACTATTGGACCATTCAATGGGTCAAAAGACCCCATTGATCACCTGAAGACATATAGATCACTCATGCTCCTATAAGAAATGCTAGATAAGGTCTTATGCAGGGATTTTTTTGCTACTCTGAGGGGAACTTCTAGGCATTGGTTTTCTAATCTCAAACCAGAGATCATTGGGAGATTTACTGAGCTAGCAAGGTCCTTTGTCATCCATTTCATTAGAGCTTGAAATGAGGAAGCCTGTCACTTCCTTCCTCCATTTTAGACAAAAGATTGGCAAAGCTTTTAGAGAATATACTAGTAAATGCAGCCAAAAGACTCTCCAAGTTTATGATCTGAATGATATGATATGTGTGTCTGATTTCATCTCAGTCCTCACTTTAGAAGATTTGTTGAAGTATTTTATTAAGAAGCCTCTAAAATCCAAAAGTGAGATGCTCAAAAGGGCTCAAAAGTATATGAATGATGAGGATTCCATCTTAGCAAGGCATGCGATAGCCACCCCCAGCAGGAAAGAGGAAATACGTCTTCTCTTATCTTGAGGAGTCATCTAGGTCGGAGAGTCTTAAAAGAAGAAATACAGAGGTAAAAAGAATGGGCCTCTAGAGACCAAATATTTCACCCCGCTCACAGCCACCGTAGATGAGATATTTGTAGCAGGGGAAGCTCAGGATCTCTTGCCTAAGCCAAAGACTATGAGAACTAATGAATACGAAAGAGATAAGTTAAAGTACTGCCAACCCCACAAAGAGCATGCCCACAATACTAGCGATTACTTCGGATTGAAGGATTCAATCAAAGGGGTAATCAAGGGTGTTAAATCAAGGAGTTTGTGGCCAAAGACGCCGACAGAGCTCAACACAATAATAATAATAACAAAAATAAGGACGATATCCCCCTGATTAATGCGAATACCATTTCTAGAGGCTTGCCTGATGGTGGACTCTATATCACGGATAGGAAATCCCACCTTATGGGCATACATTATGAAGGATTATAGGTTAATAATTTCTCTCTCTCGCATTAGTCCCCAAAGGGAGTTTTGATGATGGTCATCCCAGAGATTGACCTGAGAGTAGTCCTCCTACCTCATGATGACCCCTTTGTCATATCGGTGATCATGGTGAATGCTAACATGAGGAGATTATTTCTTAACACTCAAAGCTCAGTAGGTATCTTATTTTTAGATGCCTTCAAAGCCTTGGCGCTTGTCCCCAAACACATGCAACCTGCCACTACTCCCCTGATTGGGTTTACGGGGAATAATTTTATTCCATGGGGCGTGTCACCCTTACCCTCATCGTTGGATCGAAAGATTACTGACTTCCCCTTAGCCTATAAAATGATATTGGGTAGACCTTCACTTAATGATTTTGACACTTTCATATCCACACGGAGGCTATTAATGAGGTTCCCATCCCCAACGATGTGGGAGTAGTTTATGTGGACCATAAGAAGGTAAGGAAATGTTATAACACTTTTACGAGAGAAAAGAAGAAGTCACTAGAGACCTTATATAGTGTGTTTATAGTCCCAAAAAACTCACAAGGGGATTAAAAGCCCCAACAGAGGTCTTGCCTCCACCACCACCAGTGCTTGAGCTCCCTATATAGAGACTAAGCATAGAGTTGATGAATATGGATACCTTAGATCCACGGGATGAGGTTAAGGAATAAAGAGGATAGTTTGTTAAGACTCTAATCACCCCGTGCATTGATGTGAAGGACCCAACTAAAGAAGTTAAAGTTGGGGCTAGCCTGAATCCCTCCTTTAGAGAGGAGCACATCCAATTCATAAATAAAATAAAGACGTATTCACGTGGAGCCATTCAGACACGATCAGAGTGGATCCTGAGGTCATGGTCCACCACCTCAGTGCAGACCCAAATCATATGCTGGTCCACCAAAAGAAGAGGTTATTTTGACTTGAGTGGAACAATGCTATTACAAAGCATATTTATAAGCTCTTGGCCCTAGATTTCATAAGAGAGGTTAAGTACCCAAAGTGGCTTTCTAAAGTGGTCCTTGTGCTAAAAGTCAATAAAAAATAGAGGATTTGCATTGAGTTCACTGACCTTAATAAAGCATTCACTAAGGAATTCTATTCTCTGCCTCACATTGATACTTTGGTGAATTCCACAATAGGTTATGGGCTCCTCTCATTTATGGACGTCTGCTCTGGGTACAACTAGATAAAAATTACCCTTATTGACGAGGAAAATACCTCATTCATTATAGACAAAGGTACCTATTATTACAAAGTTATGCCTTTCAAACTAGAGAATTCATATATAACTTATTAGAGTGTGGTAAACTTAATCTTTAATGACTTCATTGACAAGACCAAGGAGGTCTATGTTAATGACATGCGGGTCAAAATCCTGGAAGAAAAGAACCATGTGAAAAACCTTAAAGAGAATTTTGCTATTTTCAGGGGAACCGAATGAGACAAGACCCAAAGAAGTGTGATTTTGCGGTTGCTGGAGGTAAGTTCCTTTGGTTCATGGTCACGGCGAGGCATAAAGGTCAACCTCAAGAAGATTCAGGCACTACTAGATAAGAAGTTTCCAAGAACAGTTCAAGAGGTCTAGAGCCTAGTTGAAAAAGTTATTACCCTTAATCGTTTCATCTCAAAATCTATCGACAAGTGCTTGCCTTTATTAAAATTACTGAAAAGGCCTTCAAGTGGGTCCAAAGGATGAAGAGTCCCCCCCTAAATCTAAAAAAGGACCTAGGGTTACCAACCACACTTATGTCAACCAAGATCTACAAGGGGCTGAAAGCAAGTATCCAAGAATGATGAAGCTATTTTTCTACCTCATTACCTTAGCCAACTGTCCGAGGAGTCACTTCTAGTATCACACCATCATAGTCATGACAAATAAACTTTTTCAACAAATCTTCCACAAGACTAACATCTTAGGAAGGCTTATTAAGTGATTTATGGAGTTGGGACAGTTCAACGTCAAATATCAACCTCAAAGCCTCGTCAAAGGTCAAGCATTATCCGACTTGATTTTGGAGTTCACAACCCAGAGGAAGTGGAATAAGAGACCCAAAGCTCTGGGGTATAGGTCAAAATAGTTCCCAAAGAGTTCAGACATCTGTTGTTCAAATATATAAACCTCAACTCTCGAACTTGGGTCTTTTACGTAAATGGCTCTTCCAACAGCTCAAGCAACGGATCATAAATTCATCGAGGTATATCAAAATGAGGTACTATCTATCTTGATCTAAATTTTAAGTTTAAAGCCTCTAATAATGAGGCAAAATATGAAGCCCTAGTAGTAGGTTTGGGCCTTTCCATTTACTTGAAAGCAAAACATGTAGAGATCATTGACGACTCTCAGCTAGTGGTCAACCAGGTTACTGAGGTCTATGAGGCCAAATAAGATAGGATGTCTGGGTACTTGGCAATTACAAAGCATATCATTAAAAGAATCCCTAGATTTTTCATCATAAATGTACCATGGGTAGAAAAAATAGAGACTTTCCACATTGCATGAGTGGCTTCATTAGAACGTAGATTTATAGGTTCTAATTATCACCCTAGACCATCCAAGCATCACTCAACCCCCAATCAACACTATAGAAATCGATTAGAGATCAAATTGAACCACTCCCATAAAATATTACCTCAGAGATAGGGTCTTACCCAAAGATAAGATCCAATCCAGATTGATAAAGTCTCCATCTTCATAATTCTACATGGAAAGTGGATATTATTCAAGAAGGGGTACTGCTCAGCACCTCAGAGATTCCTTAGCACATCAGAATCCAATTATGCCTTCAGAAACCTACATAAGATGTTTGTGGTTCCTATATAGGTCCTAAGACCTTAGTCTATAAGGTCTTAAAGCAAGCTTGCTTCTATCTAACATTGGAGAAGGAAGCCAAGGATCTAGTCTAGCATCGTGGAAAGTGTTAGAGTTTCACTTTGTTATAAAGAAGCCAACTTAAAAAATGGCTCTGATGTTAAGTACATGACCCTTTGATTAATGGTGAGTGTATTTGGTAGGGACTCTACCCCTCAACAAAGGTTAAAACAAGTTCTCTATTGTGTCCATTGATTACTTCACCAAGTGGGTTGAGGCTGAACCCTCAATCACCATCATGGAGAAGAAGATTACCAACTTTATTTAGAAGAATATCATTTGTAGGTTTGGTCTTACTAAGGCCATTATTTAAGACAACGACAAACAGTATGATGACCCAACCTTCAGGGAGTTCTGTGCATATTACATCAAAATCAATCACTACTCATCACCCGACCTTGCTCAGGACAATAAATAAGTAAGGGTAACCAATATAACCATCTTCCATAACTTGAAGAAGAGGTTAGAAAAGGCCAACGGTCTGTGGGATTACAGGACCACAATAAGAGGTCCAACAGGAGAAACTCCATTCTTCTTGAATGTTGGAACTGAGGCAATGATCCTAACAGAGGTCGAGGCACCTACACAAAGGGTAGCTCAGTTCGAACCAAGGGTTAATGACGAAGGTCTTAAGTGGTATCTAGATGAATTAGAAGAAGGGAAAAACATCATTGATTCGAATGGATGCGTATAAGCAGAGGATGACCTCCTACATCAATAAAAAGGTCCACAACAGATAATTTAAGGTTGGGGACTTGGTCCTAAGAGAGGTCACCGTTATGACAAGAAATCCAAATGAAGTAAAGCTAGGCCTAAAGTGGGAAGGAACCTATGTTGTAACCAAAATTACGAGACCAAACTGTTATTATCTCAAAGATATGGAGGTATACGAGCTTCCTCACCCCTAGAATGTATATCACCTCAAGAAATACTTCCAATGATGTACGTTGAAATAAAATAATAAGAATTATTTTTGGTTACTCACGATGTTTCAATTATTTGAGAGTTAGAAGGATTTTAGCCTTGGATCTGAAACCTAAGGTCTAAGGACGCACACACCCAGTTGCAAGGATTTTAGCCTTGGATCTAGACTTAAAACCAATGTCTAAGGAGCCAAACATAGAGTTGTAATGACTTCAGTCTTAGCTCTAGGTTTAAGCTAAGGTCTAAGGACTGAAAAAGACTAAAGGACTTACTAAGGTTTTTAACTTGAATTCATTTCAAACTGACTAAGGTCCAAAAACCCATAAAATTCGTCTCAGGGGCCTTTCACGCACCTAAAAGATTTTTTCAAAAAGGGCAGAAATATTTAAAAATGCAAAAAAACTTAGCAAATTATATTCCTCAAACCCCATTTGTTGAAAAAGGCTAACTTTAAAATCCTAAAAATCCTTTTTGCACCCATAACTAAAAGTTTGATACTTAGAAAAACTTTCATTTTCAAAAGAAAAATTGAGGGGGGGGGGGGGGGGGGTATAAGTGTTTACATGCCAAAAAATTATCTAAAATTCCATTTTTATAACAAAAGTGTACGGTCCGAACATCATACACTGAATTTTAGAGGTCTTGTGGCCCATTGTGGAACTTTAGATTCAAAGTTTTCCAGGTTTTGAGGTCTCATGACCTACTTTGGAACTCTGAATTTTGAATTTTCCCAGTTTAGAGGTCTTATGACCCATTGTGGAACTTTGGATTCTAAAATTTCTAGGTTCATAGGTCTCATGACCCATTGTGGAACTTCAAATTCAGAATTTTCCAAGTTTAGAGGTCTTATGACCCATTATGGAACTTCAGATTAAATGTTTTCTAAGTTCAGAGGTCTTGTAACCCATTGTAGAACTTATGATTCAAAATTTTCTAGGTCCAGAGGTCATATGAGCCATTGTGGGACTTTAGATTTCAAAAATACTAAAGTCCTAAGGTCTTAGGACCCATTGGGGGGCTTAAGGTTGAAAACAAATCCTTAAGTTATAAGGTCCTTCGACCTTCAGTAAACTATATTTATCAATCTAAGGATCTCATCCTTAGTAAAACATGTTTAAGAGGTCTTAGAATCCTTATTGGAATAAATTTCATGTCTGATTTCAAAATCTGAAGTCTTAGGACTCTTAACAGATTTATCTTTTGGCCTTCATATCAAATTTTATTTTTTGGGAGAAGTGTGTGCACAAAAGTTTTAGGCCTTTAGTCATATAAAATTATAAATATTAGAGATTCTATGGTTCTAAGGTCTTATGACCCTTCTCAAAACCCCACTCTTCACTTTAGAAACTGCACAAGTATATGGAGGAGGTCTTAGGACCGTCAGATCCACTTTAACAAATTTATTCAAAAGTTGTTTTATTTAACTAAGAAATCTTAGGGTTCTAGGGAGGATACTACCTAGTGGGAGACCTTAGATAGATGAATGATATGCAAAAGTTCCTTAACGAAGCAAAAGTAAAGTAAATTAAAGTAAAGCGGCACAGAAGTTAATATTTTAAAAGCCATCAAAGGAAGTGCCTCAGAAGACGAGGTATAAGCGTTTGCCTCCTCAGCTGAGGGAGTCGTGAATACCCCTTAACTCCTGAGGTATGAAAATCTTCCCTCACAACAGCTGTTGGTCCCTTAGGTTGGCCAGAGACCTCAACAACACTATTTAGACCCCCTCCTTCCGGAGGAAACCACCATCACTTTTCCTTTGGTTAGGGGATCATGTAAGTCTTTATCAATTTTTGAGGCCAAGGTCTGCACGTCCTTTGGAATAGAATGATCACTCTCAGTTACCCTAGAGGTGCCACCTGCCCTCAAAGATGCTTGTAACAAGGTTTGGGATTTTCTTGTGGACTTAAATAAATATCCTTTACTGGAGCTAGTCCTCAACTCTACCTCATCCACTAATTTGACACAAGGAATTAGAATATCCACCGATGTACTGAAATTAAAATGCTTAATGTATTTGGACCTCTTCTTCTTATTGATCACAACCTCAGTAGGGGCTCCTTTAAAAAACTACCTGGCCATCCTTCGCTCCTCCAGTCATCTACTAAATCGAAAATAAGATCAAAGTTAGTTACGAAATAACCGAGGATGAGGATAATAGAGACAAAAAGAGAAAAATAAGTACTTACTAGGAGAGTTGTAGGAGTCCAGTAAGATAGCCACCTTGATTGAAGGGAGGACCTCCTCGATCCTTGGAAGGAGCTCAACCTTCCCCTTAAGATGGTCATATTCACCATTAGATGCCTTAGGAACCTAAATAGAGGCTTTAGTGATGTATTTCCTCTTTTGGGTCACTACGGTGAAAGGCTCAGATCCTAACAACTCCCCAATCACTATCTTAAGGTTCTCAGGAACACTCACAAATGTTAGGACTAGGGGCTCGGGCCCCATCCCCCATTTGAAGAGGCGATTGGTAGTGATAAAGGCCTCAAAAGGGAAGGAAGACAATTTTTGGGCCTTAACAATGCTATCCCCCTCCTCCTTAGAAGGCTCACCAACCACTGTAAGAAAAGAGAAATCATTAAAACTCAACTCAGAGGTTAATAAATAAACTCACGAGCAAAAATAGGGCTAAATATCAACTTACCCATAACTAGTGGATAACACCAGAGGGTAGGGAAGATAATGGGTTCAATAGGGTATGGAGTGACCCAAGATCCCCAAAAGAATAATAATATCTCCTTCTAGTTCTTATGGGCATTGTGCTTGTCCTTTGCAAAGACCACTGTAGCCTTAGGAGATTATCCCTTTTTCCTTGGGCTTGATATGCTCATTAACCCAATATAACTTGAAGAATTAGACCGAAGTGACGTCATGATTTCCTCTATTTTACTCTCTAAAAGCTAAGACTATGGCCATAAGTGACCTACATGAGTTAGCGACTAATTGATAAGAGACTATTTCGATGGCCTTTGAAATCCTAACCACAGACAAAGGAAGAAGAAACCTAGATCCATAGTGAAGAAAACATTCATTAAAGCACATATACTAAGAGACCAAGGGAGAATCCCTCTCTCTAGGCTTAGTACCCCTCAGAGTAATGGACACTGGAATTTGGTATGTCTTCGAGGTCTCCCCAAGTCCTTCTTAGTGATCTTAGAAGCAAAATAGGTCCCACCAGCAAAATTAGGGTCGTTATCCCCAGATAATTAATCACCATTGAATTACAGGGAATGCTCTAGGTGGAGTGAAGTTTAGAGGCCTAAACCCCTTGCTCAACAGTTTTATAAAAGAGAAGCATGAGGCCCAATAGGCGAGAGGGGTGTTGGGTCTAAGACTTTTGGAAGGATATGTGTTTTCAATAAACATTTTTGTGTTAAGGGAATAGAGAAAGAAATTGTTCTCTTAAAATATCTAGTGAGAGAAGATAGCTAGAGAGAATGACGAAGATTCAAACCAGCCCAAGGGGCCTGACGATTTAGCCTCTTCAGTCCCAAGTCACATTTGTAAGGACATTTTTTCAATAGAGTCAATTTGTATTTATTTTTGCTTTATTTCGTGTTTGGAAAAAACTCTTTTAAGTCATATATTAAGACTTGATCATGTTGACCTTTAAAGCCTATGACGTGTTTACTTAAAGACGTAGCATCCAAGTTAGAAGATCTATATCATCTTTCCATGCTTCGCGCTCATTTCCATCTTCATGTTCCGAGAATCTCTCATGTATAAATGCATATATATTTTGATCATTGGATATTTTATTCTTGGGTGTTAGGATTTTTATAAAATTATTTTAAAATGTTTTTTAAATGATTTGATCCTTTTAAATATTTTTTGGAAGAAAAATATTTTTCTCATGACTTCGTTAGAACGACTTATGGTTTGTCATTTGAACGATATATGGTACCTCATTAGAACAGGTTCCAACTAACTTCACACGGACCAACATCAGCCCTCGCTGGAATCTCGTTCGATAGGTCGTTGGATATATGTTCGAATGAGACTCTTCATTTGAACGAGGTTCAAAGTTTTACAAACGAGCCTATAAAGTTTTGTAAATTCAGTATTTTCCAAACTACTTTTCATCCTTATCTTGATTTTGAAAAACCTCTTATATATAGGATTGACGAGCAATAACTTTCTTTAAGAATTTTTCAAGATTTAAACGTTTCCAATCTTATTTAAAAAGCTCTCCAAAACCCTAGTTTACACCTTTAGGATCCAAGTTTCAATTCATATATGATTTGAAGATCCTGTTTTGAGCACTAAGGTGTGACACCCCGACTAATTAAATACCGGGTAGCTGCTCCTTTATTAAATTAATACAAAATGCCAAGTTGGTCCAGTTAATAGCATCACTGTCGAAAACATTTTAATGATTACTAACCACCTAGTATTTAAAAAGTGAGTTGCCAAATTTTAAGTTAACTCTGATTAACATGCAATAAGAGGATAAAGAAAGAATAACAACCATTCACCATAACGAAGCAATAGAATAACCAACAGAATAATAATAAGTCCGGAGGAAAACTCCTCACAACAATCCCACAACTGAAATAAGTAAAACTATGTATCCTGAATTAATTACATGCCAAAAGTCTGAAACTCTGAAATAGGAAGTGTTTCTAATAGAAATGGGCGACATGACCTACAACTGATGAAAGCTGAATATAGAGTCAAGATAGATGAAGCGTCTACTAGCAAAGTCCGGTAACTTCCACAAACAGCTACAACTCTTCACCTGAATGAGGATACTATGCATGGTGTCCTTGTGGCTGGGCACCTAAAATGGTTTTTACAAAAAAATAGATTTGAAAGCAAATGGGTCAGAGCCCGAAAGTGGAAATTATTTTAAAAACAGCAAATGCTTTAATGACATTAAAACAATGAATGCAAAATACATGTTAGGATGTGCACTCACATGAAATACTCACCTCTCGACTAATTTGTGCACTCCTAACGTACCGTACCCATCTAAGTAACATACATAACTAACCAAACCGTAATAAGTTCTACCCCTTACTATTCAATTCCCATTATACATTCTAACGTTATCGATTAAATAGAGGGCTTTACTTAAACTCAGATTCTCAATTAGTAGCAATACAATTCACTATCGGTTAACCCGTTATGTTTTCTCAAAACATTACCATAATTATTTTCACAATACCAACATGAAGGTTCCCATTAATTAAGTGTATATTATTCACATCATAAATATACAATACAAGCACCCTGAAACTAAGCAGCGGTGCACACATACTCTGCTATCCATCCCGGTACATCACGTACATAAGGATCACGCATTCCGAATCTCTTAGGAATCGTTCTCAGATAACAACAATCACAAATAATGGAGGCGAACACTGTCACATCACATGGGTCACGCACATACCTACGCTCCCACGATCATCAGACTTATTAATATCCCAATAAGTCCTTCTTTGACCTATGTTCTCAAGGTACCAATCTAAATTCGGGCAACACAAGGATTAGAGGGCCCTAAGCGAACGTAAACCTCCCGTGATAGCAAGTATGGTAGGTATGTCATACACATAAGATCATATACATATACTAAGTATACACACATCTTAGTAATCACCATAATTTATTTGTGGTACACTTCTCATTCTCGTACCGACTTATAATGTTACACAATTTATAAGTTCCCGATTAATTCAATTATTTAAGCCGTTAATAATTTTCGCATCGTAATAGTCACTCACGTCCCATTCCTCAATTTCCATTCAATTCGAGTCACACTTCTATGTTTTACTCCTAAATATATATCCCAAATGTCCCAACTATACCAACCTATCATTGAGGGGATGTTATCTCTACAATTAAACAAGGTTACGGGACATGCGAAATCAAAACAGGCCAAAAAGCCTAAACTATCTGCTCGTTAGAAGTCTCGTTCGAACGAGGCTGTTCGAACGAGAGTTCGTTCGAACAAAGTGGGCGTTCTAACGATATTTCGTTCGAACGACAGGCGTCGAACAAACATCCCCCTCGTTAGAAGTCAAAGGTCAACTCGTTATAAGCTTGTTCGAACGACCTGGGTAGGTCTTCCAACGAGAGACCAGTTTCGAGCCCAAATTTCCCTTTTTCGTTTTTCCATCTTTTCTTCACATCTAATCCCACATAAAAATCGTCCCAACATTATTTTAAGGTTTCTAATCCATACCAAACATTCGTAGGTCATAATTAAACAATTATATAGGGCCAAATCTTCCTAAACATCATCAAATCATTAATTCCCCTCATTAATCCCCAAATCCCATGAACATGAACCCTAAAATTTTAAAGTCACCAATGGGTATAATTAAATCCGTTTTTGTTTCATACCAGGTATATTATCATCAGAATAATCACCCAAATACAATTCTACATGCAATTCCTCATCAAAAAGTAGGTTCCAACTCCAATTTAAATGGGTTTTTTATCAATCTCCCAACAACAATAAAATTTCAGAAATGTCTAAGCATGGAGAAAACATTCAATGCTATTAACGAAATTTAAACCACTTGCCTTATGTCTTTATTTGATTTTGATGTTGAATCGATGAATTATTCTCTCTCTCTTTGCATGATTTCTCCTCTCTTTTCTCTCTACAAGCTCTTCTTCTCCAAGGTGATAATGGTGGCTAGGGTTTTCCTTAGGAAATTCTTGGAACTAATTCTAATAACCCCCGTAGCCCATTAGGTCATAAGGTGTAGTTAGTGGGTTTAGTGGGTAATTACCAAGTCAGATTTTTATTTCCTAATTTTCGTTGGTTTTAATTCCCAAAAATCTAAAATTACCAAACTACCCTTATACGTTGCCGGCATGACCTAAAAATGCCCCGGGACCCAAACTAAACCCCCGGCTAGTGTTTTCTGACTATTTCGACCCTTTCGGACGCGTTGTCGCACTCAAAATGACCATACGGTTAATAGAATTAAAATTCACTTTTTAATTAAATAATAATATTCCTGACGTGACTGTCACACGCGTCTCAACAAAATTTCCAAATTTGCCGTATTTCAATTTCACGACAAGTTTCATAGTTCAATATTCATAAATAGTCATATATATACATTATAATCAAATACCAACTCACATCTCGTTAGTATTTATCCGGATTAATTCCCAAATTAATTCACATTTAATTTAATTAATTCCAAAAATAATTATCACGAAAAAATACGGGATATTACATAAGGTTTATTCTCCACATCTTTATGAGAATTGTTTCAGATGGTGGATTTCGTATGTGCTGTTTACACATGGTGGACATTGTGGTGTGGTGTTGCAGTGAAGAACTGGTGGACTCCATATTCCAATCTGTAGATGATAGTTGAGCTGTTTAGTAGATACCAATGTACTTACACATTCTGGCAGTTGCATGGGTGGATTCCTACGTTGTTGCTGTGGAGGAGTGGTTGAAGATCGAAGATGCGTAAAGGCTTGCGAGGACGTCGAATCATTGTGTAAGTCACGTGTCAATTTTTGTAAATCCTTTATCATAGTGAATTTATGTGTTTGGATCGTCTGATGTTTTTAGCATTTGGGTTTTTCTCGTACATCAGGCATTATGATTGATTTATTTATAATATTCTGCACTCACCTAGTACATGTTTAGGTTAAGATAAACTTGGTTAATCAATTTAATCATATCAGTTGTGCACTAAGATGCTCGTACTTATATTGAGGGTGACCCTGGAGAGAGACCCTCTTCTTCTATTGCTCAGGGGATACCACAGCACACTTAAGCGAGACCTTACCTCATATTGACCGAAACACATTCACTCTCGTGTTACCTACCTTCATTCACTCTTTTAAAGACAGAAAAAGAAGGATCATCTCTCCATGTACTCAATCTTTGATTCCAACTTTTGTTTTCAAGAGATGGAGCTCTATAAGTGAAGTTCCAAACAATATTAGCTTTCTTCCACTGGGACTGAATATCTAACCATCTTTGATGATCTGTACCTCACCTTAGACAAGAAAATTGAAGTTTCATTGAATACATGAAAATCTAACTTGTTCAAAACTAGTGACAAGTTATATTTGGGTAACTTGTTTAAGTTTAATATTTAATTTGAAAAAAAATAAAAAATTTGATTTTCTTTAGACCATTCCCTGTAGCAGCGCTTTCTCAAATTGGTATCAAAGCGGGAACCCTAAGTTATCATATAGATCCATCTTTTTGTGTTGTTTTAGGATTATTTGGATGTTTATATCTTTATCTCTAGTTGTGTTTGTTTATCTCGATGGGTCATAATAGTGATAAGTCATCTGTTGCATTTAGCAATGGAGATGATTTCAATATCCGAGAAGAGTTTAATGAGCTTCATAACCATGTGAAAAATGAGTTCTTTTGAATTTGAAGTTTGAAAAAATAATTAAATTTCTTGAAATTTTTTTGTTTTTGTTTTAAAGTTGAAGTTGGGTTTTTTGGGACTGTTCAAAATCAAAGAGATATACTTAATGAGAAGCTCATGGACATAAATTGTGATTTTAAAACTTTAGAATTGTCCAAGAAAGAGAGTGAGGATAGAGTCCAGTTTTTAGAGAATAAGTTATAGGACTCTAAAATTTCAAGGGTTAATAAACGTGCCATTGATGATGATGATAATCGATAAATGTTTTAAGGTCACGAGAAAAACTCTTAGGGATAAGTTTGCTTGCATTGGTGGGGGGGGGGGGGGGGGAGGGGGCGAGATAACCTTCGAGGAATAATTGAAAATATGAAGAAGGATTCCCTAAATGTTGAAGAATATAAGTTTTTGCTTGAGTCCAAAATTATGAAATTAGAAGATTATCTAAGAGACTCAAGTAGTGTTGGTAGTGGCTTCGATAATTCAAATTATTTTGTGCCTAAATCCAAGACCAATATTTGTTTTAAAGTGCCAACCGTTGCTAGGATGTTAGAAAAAATCAACCCATAGGTAACATTCCTCGTGTTTACACATGTTTGCATTGTGGTAGAAAAGGTCACCTTAGGGAATTTTGTTTTGATCTTAGAAGGAGTCCTAGGAAGTCTAGATCCCGTGTCACCATGGTTCCTAAATATATAGGCATTAGGTATTAATCTATTCGGGTTAGGAAATCAGTTTTGGAGGCATCGAATGTTAGTTGGGTTGATTCTCGCATGCTTGCACATAACTCTTAACATGCTATATCTTATTAGTGATTACTTTCACGTTTACATGCAATAGTTTTGTACTTAATGTTATATACGATTGCTAGTTGTATGTGGTTTGAGTCTTTTGTATTTTGAATTTTCTTTTATTGGGTTTTATTGAAAAAATACAAAATGATTTTGTTTGTATTTTGAGTTATTTGTGATAAATTGGTATCATTTTGAAAAACTTTTAAGAGCTCAAAAATATTTTTTGTTTATGTGTAATTTAGTTTTACACATTTTGTGTGTCATATTGGTGTGCTTTAATCCACTTCCTTCCATGTTTCCATGTGTCTTGGACATTTGATTATGATTTTTAATGCTTAGATTGTTCTTAGTCATGCTTGCATGGAGTAGTTTAAAAATGACTTGCTTAATGGATTCACTTTGCACATGCCTCCTCACACACATGCACGAGCTCCTTTGTATTTTAACTTCATATGTCGCATGGCCAAAGTGATATGTTCTCCTAACAATCTTATCAGATACATATATATTTGACTGGGGGATTTGTGCATGTAAGAACCATTGCCCTTGAGTTTGTGTTTTTTATTGAAAATATGTGTGTGCACAGAAAAGGCATACAAAGGGAGAAATCTTCCTTGCATGAAAGGACATCATTAGAAAGAGCTTTAAAAAATAAGTGGCAAAAGAAAAGAAAATATTTTCAAGGCTATATTTTATTTCATTGGTTCTTTAATTCAATTAATATCTCCAAAATGAGAGTGAAAAATGATATATCTATCATTTTGAGGGCGTTATACGTTAAAGATCAACGAATTTGCACAATGAGTCCTAGTTATTTTATGTTTGACTCTATTGATGTGAGAATCATCAATATTTTCTATAATTGTGTGCATTGTCTTTGTCTGTCCATTATGAGTTCACTTTATCTGTCACTATGAGGCTAAATCATTGTTTGATAAAGTTAATGTAGTAAAATAGAACTCCTTGGATATTTTTGAGTGATTGGGTCATAAATTCATTTGTTTCTAGTTCATGTCCCTTCACTATATCCCACATGTTTAGACACATCAATACTATTCTAGTGTGTAAAGCTTAATGTGTTTTGTTTCGTGTTTGTGGTGTTTACGCACACACACACACACACACACACACACACATACACACACACACACACACACACACATATATATATATATATATATATATATATATATATATACACACACACACACATATGGTGTCATTTGTTTTGAGTCTTTGCATTCACATTTAGTCCATGTTTGCCATGTACTTTATCTTTGAATTAAATTGTCCTACTATATGATCATATTGGTATATCTTATTTCTTGTTTACATTGGTATCTCATGTTTCATTTTGTATTCAAGTTGGTATCATTTATTGCATCACTATTGGTATTGGTTGATCATTGTTTGGATTATTTGTTCTTGTTTTGCCACTTTGTATTTGTTGAAGTTTATGATAAGCACCCAAAAGTGTATAATTTATCCCCCGAATATGTGCATTTTAGTCACTCGTTTTAATTAAAATTAGCCTTATGTTCGTATTTTATCATTTTGCAGGTCAATACCCAGTCGCAGTGTTAAATAATGCTAAATCAAGTTAATTGCGACACATAAGCGGTCAAAAGCGTACATCGAAGAAATCTAAAGAGACCGTGAAGTGAGAAGTCCATTCTGAGCTTGTCGAGATGTGATTCGATGCTCCGAAACAATCCCATAACCTTAACCTAGCCCAAACCGACCCTAGTCCATACCCCGAGCCCGGTGTGTGTTGAGTTTGTACCTTTATTATTTTTCTAGATTTTTACTTTTAGTCATTTATTTTTAGGATTTATTTTAGAATTATTTAGTATGTTCTAGGTTTTATTTTCTATTTTATTTTTATTTAGTATAATTTTATTTTTATTTTGATTTTATTACTTTTTAATTTTGATTTTATTTTATCTTATTTTATTTGGATTGGAAGTTTTAGGATTTCATTTATTTATTAGTTTTATTAAATTTTACATTTATTTTTAGGATTTTAATTTTAGTTTTAGTTTTATTTCTTTTTAGTTTAATTTTTTAGTGAGTCTTTATTTTATTTTTAGAGTAGGATTTTATTTGAAGGTTTTAGTTTTATTAGTTTTTTTTAGTGTTAGTCATTTTTTTAGGGGTACGAATTAAACACACACACACCACTTACCAACACCAAACATACACTCAAAACTCACTCACTTACCAACACCCTATTATCCTACACCAAACACACCCAAACAAACCCCTACACTATTCATCATCTTCACCAATTCTTTCTCTCTCTTCCAAAACCCACCATAACCAAACATACACACCCATCTCTCTCTCATGACCCCACCACCAATCGATCCTCACATCAACCCAGCCTTTCCGACCCTCGTCGACCTATCCCCTGCTCCGGCCAAGACCGCCGGCGACGAACCACGCCATCACCTCCGGCCATACCCATTTCCACCAACTCAGTCGGATTCAAACCCGACCAACCCAAAGGGGTCCGACCCGCTGCCAAACTGTGACCTCTACCCCGATCTTACCATTCAATCCTTACCCCTTCAACCAAAATCCAAAAAATATCAGATCTTATCCCATGCCATTCAACTCCAATCCCCAAAAATTCTCTCCTCCATAAAGAAGATCGTGGGCTTTAAAAGAGAAGGAGTATCTCACATATAAGGGGAGTCTCTCAACAGCCAAAAAAAAAAGAAGAAGAGACACGTAGAGATAGAAAAACAAAGTGTATAATATGTACATAGTAGGTACATAAAAAAATTCCAGAAAAATACAAAAAAATTAGTTTAGCTTCAGAATAAATTTTTAGGTTTGTTTTTTATTTTTTTTGGTGTAATCAAGTGCTGGAAATTGTGACGAAGTTGGACGCGTGTCAAGGCGCTTTTCAAGATAAATTTGGAAAAAAAATTGCGTATTGTATTTCTAGCTTCTCTTTTCAATTTATTTCCTTCTTGACATATTATCTATTGTTGTTTATGCACACATGAGAATGTTTGGTAAACACCCCGTTCAAGGGGTGGGATACACTGCGTATGATGTTAGTTTAATCAATTGGTTTCTTTAATTTTATATTTCTAGGTAAATTAATTTTAACTGTTGCCAATTAATTTATGTGACGAGAGTTAGTAAATTAATTGAACGAATTAATGTTTGAATTTAGGAATCTAACTAGAAATAGGTTTTTCCGAAATTTGAATATTAATTCGGTGTTGAAATTTGAAGATTGATATTATTTTCTTTAAATTGATCATAGCGGGTAATTTTCTGAAAATAGTGTAGTCCTAATTTTTCATCATGTGACATTTTTAAATTAATTTTCTGAAAAAGATTTTATTAAATTTATAATTATAACGAGAGTTAGATTATCAATTTATATTATCTCGAAATATTTCAAATTAATAAATTGAGAAATTAAAATAATTGAAAATGCAGTGTAATCCCACCTCTTGACCTTCTCACATATTTCACCCTCGGTTGCACATTCTTTTTCATGGTTTAGTCATTTTATAATTTTTGGAATTTGTTAGTTAATTTTTCCCTTGAAATTGGTTTTAAAAATAAAAAAAATAAAAAAATATTTTCATAAAAAAAATTGGAATTGCACGTTTTCACATTAATTGTTTCACCTTGAAAGTAGGATTGATACCCGTACTTACCGCAATACGAGTTATTTTTAGACAAGTTTTGTAGGTACTCAAGGGAATTTTGAGACTGTTTTTGAACAACGATATATACCCAAAAAGCCATTTATCAGTTTACACCATTGCATGATATTATTCTTTCCTCTATATTTCCTATTGATATAAAATGTTCTCACATTTAAGGGGAGATACAATTTATTATGGGTAAGAAACGATTTATTATGCATTCTTTCTTTGTCTATTCCTGAACAAAAGAAAGAGAAGTGGTTTCTTTCACTTTAGTATTTGGAGGAGATCTTTATCTTAGAGTGATACGTCTTATCTATATGGGGATCGTTAGACATAGGGATAGTTTTTATTCTTATGGATATTTATATTGATATATTCTATTTGCATTTGAAGGTTGTTTAAGTGTGCAGGTTTGCAACACACGACAAAAATTTTAAGAGAGCAAAGCTACTTAAGGTTTATGAGTCAGTCAAGTTGTACTTTATTCTGTGTTTGGACGAAACTCTTTGAGTCATAGGTTAGGACTTGTGTATATTGGCCTTTTAAGAATATGACGTGTTTACTTGAAGACATAATGACGAAGTTAGAAGATGTACATCACTGCGCCGTGTTTCGTGCTTTTTTTGTCTTCATATTTCGAGGATCTCTCATGTATGAATGCATATATATTTTGATCCTTGAATATTTTATTTTTGGGTGTTAGAATTTTTATAAAATTATTTTAAATGTTTTTAAAATGATTTTATACTTTTTAATATTTTTTGGAAGAAAAATATTTTTCTCGTGATTTCGTAAGAACGAGGTATGGTATGTCATTTTAACGCGATATGGTACCTCGTTAGAATAGGTTCCGACGAACCAAATTTATCCCTCGCTATAATCTCGTTCGATAGTTCGTTGGATACATGTTTGAACGAGATGCTATACTTCATTCGAATGACGTTCAAAGTCATTCGAACGGAATTGTGAAGGTTTGTAGAATTTAAGATTTTCCAAAAGTGCTTTTCATCATTCTCTCGATTTTGGACAACCTCTTATAAAAAGGAGTGAGGGACAACAATTTTCTTTGAGACTTTTCCAAGCTTTAAAAGCTCCAAACTTGTTTAAAAAGCTCTCTAAACCCTAGCTTACACCCAAGTTGTTTAAGATCCAAGTTTCAATTCATATATGTTTTGGAATCATACATTGTGGCAGTTGCGTGGGTGGATTCTTACATTGTTTCTATAGAGGAGAGTTTGAAGATCGAAGACACATCAAGTCTTGCTAGGGTATCGAGTCGTTGTGTAAATCATCTGTGGACTTTTGTAAATCATTTATCATAGTGAATTTGTGTGGCTGGACAATTCGAGGTTTTTACTATTCGTATTTTCCTTGTACATCGGGTGTTGTGATTGATTTACTTATTTTATCCTTCACTCACCTAAATGCATGTTTAGGTTAAGATAAAATTGGTTAATCAATTTAATCACAACTTAATCAAAACCGGTGATAAGTTTTATTTGGGTAACTTATTTAAGTTTAATATTTACTTTGAAAAAATTAAAAATTGAAATTTGATTAGATAATTTCCTATAATAGCACTTTCGAAATGTACTATCAATGATCCTAACCACCTACAAGCTCTTTCCCAATGCAATATAATTATGACGGGTATCTTGGTGTCTAGTTATGCTCATGACCCAACTTGCGTGAAAGATAGGTGTTGCCCCCTTTCAATCCTGGCAAGAAGAAATAAAGGGGCTACTGATGATAATCTGTTTACCCTTGATATTTCAAAGGCTCTTAGTCCCTTTAACTGTCCTCAAGCAAGAAAAAGGTCACAAGGTCAATATTTGACCTCAATTTGACCCCTGTTTTGTCCACAACACCTTTGCTTCTCTCAAGAAAGGGTAAACGTACTGTAGCATACCTCAATCACCCCTTACTCCTCCTAGAATGATAATTTGTTCCAACATGTCTCTTTAATCGAGCTTAGATACCACAACACCAGAGTTCCTCCATGACTGATGCTCATAGAAGACCTCAGTCTGAAGAGAAATTCCCTTCTAAGGTCATGTAGACCTCAACCCGAAAAGGTATTGATATAACATACCTCAAGATCATCTCAAGACCAAGTAAATAGAATTTCCAGACCTCCGTAGGTCTTGCTAAACATCTTCCGCATGTATAGTGGAGTAGGTGAAGAAAAGAAGAACACTATTCCACCTACCGACACTAGTCAATCCCACTTGCATTCATAGTTCCCATCCGCATTTAATATAACCAATAACTACTTTACACCACCTGCAAAACCTTTGGTCAACACCCCACCACCTTGCTGATGCCGTCAGACCTCTGATCCATCACAACTATACTACGATAGACCAACCATTCTCTCTCTTAGATTTTGCATATAAAAAGGCGTCCGGGGAAAGATTAAAGGCATGTTCAAGTAATTATACTTCTAGATAACTAAGAGTTTTAACATTCACAAGTGTTTACTAATTGTTCAAGACTCTGTCAACCCACTATTGATAGAATAAACAGATAGTTTGGATCATTTCCAATTATCTTATACCTTCTATTCCTTGTTGAGACCAAATCAATACTCAGAAACCCTTAGAAAAGTACACCAATTACTTCTTAATATCCTTTGTATTGTTAATAAAGGACACAAGGACCTCAAACTCTTTTGACCAAAGCTCAAGAGGCCTCCCAGATTGTATTAACTTGTTTATGATCTAATAAAAAGTATAACACCCTTTGATAGTGGACGTAGGATCCTCAACTGAGGTCAAGCCACTTTAAATATTTGTCTCACACTTTGACACTTCTCCCCTTATACCCGTCTGAGGTCCATAGAAGTCGACCTGCTGGGGCTATGGTCATTTACGGTTTCAAGTCCCACCAAATGTTATGAAGTAATCATCCCTAATGTTAAAATATAAGGGTTCTTACAGTTGCTATCAAAGTTTGGTCTTAGGCCTCGAGGGTTGTAGGTTCTGTTAATCTTCTGCGTAGCATTCTTTTATATGTGCCTTTCACATAAATATACATTTGTCAATTTCACACATATATACATTTGCTAATTTCACTTATATATATATATATATATATATATATACATTTTCTAATTTCACACATATATACATTCACAAGACTACTACTCTCCTTATATATAGATTTGCTAGTTTCACATAAACCCAAATTTTAGGTTAAAATTGAGTAGTAACCCTTTGGTTTTGAGACCTATCATGCTATGTCCCTAATTTGGTGAAATTGGAATATGTTATAGGCTATAAATTGGAATTTTGCCTAAAGTAATTTAAGAAATATGAAATTGAACCATGAACTTGTAGACTTGCATGTTAGAGTTTGAGGTTATATATTGGATTCATACTAAGGTATGTTAGTGAATTATCTCCTAATTGGAGTTTACATAGTACTGAGAAATTCATGTGCTAAATAGGGTTGTACATTTATCTTTATGAGTAGTACCTTTAAAAAATGCTTAATTGATGAAATTCTAAGTATGATGCTTTATAATTAGATCTTAATTACTTATGAAAATGCATGAACAATGATTACCCATTTTGATGCTCTTAAAATGTAATCATAATTTCTTTAATTGATTTATCTTTTTATAAATTGCAAATGGAATCTAATTACATATGACATTGATGTAATCGTTGATTGTTTCCCCTCATCTTGTTAGAAATGGAATAATTGTGTAGCTGGATTAGAATGAGTACGGGATAAATGATATTGAAGAACATTATAAATTTGACTCACTTGAGTTTATACTATACAGGAGCTCATCTAGTTTGGAAAAGAAGACAAAATTTGAGTCATCCTATTCCCTTCATTGCCTCTCCAATGAAGTTCAACTGTCTACTTCAATATAGATCAAATGATCTTCAGGTAGAAAACCAACAACACAACACACTAGGATTGCATTTCTTCTTATTTCATTGCATATGTGAGGGGTGTGTGTGTTAAATTGGATTAAAATAATTTTTCTTTAATTTTTAAGGATTTTTAGGAATTTTTAAAACATTTAAAATCTATTTTTAAAGAAATTAAAATTAGTGTTTTAAAATGTTTGGGTTTAAATTGTAAATATTATTTTGGCATAAAATTACTTTGGTTAGAATCCAAAATCACTTGAGAATATTGTGGGTACAAAAGATATTTTATAAAGTTCCAAAACACGCGTTTGGGAGTTGATAGTAATCGTACATGTGTTTATCTCTAGACGGATGGATCTGTGTTTTCTCATACTCACATACATTATTTTCAACCTAGAACGTTCGATCAAATGTAATCAAAGGTCTGCATGTATTCTTGGTTGATCTCTGTGTCATTAAAATAAACCAATTAGAACCTTAGTTTATGCGGTGCATTGTGAGCCACAAGATTTGCATTCGAACAGTCAAACAAATCCAAACTATTGATTTGCCTAGAGTTTCCAGATCTTTCCACCACCAGTATAAATAAGAACCACCATCTCAATAATTACAATCTTTTGAGAGACCAGAGGTTTGAGAGAAAAAAAGAGGGAGAGAGAAGAGAGAGAAAAATAAAAGAGAGAAAAATTTGCAAATCCAAACAAAACTCTACCAATTTCTTCCCAGAAAATGTATGTGAGAGTTTAGGGTTTTTGGTTCATATTTTCATATCCTCTTGGTTTTAATATCCCAACTAACATCCTTATCAGAACAAGATCTCGTTTCTGTTTATAGAAACTTCAAGATCCAATTCATATGATAAAGTCACATAGATATAGGTTAATTTCTTTGTTTATAAATTGTTCTCTCGTGTTGAATTTAGTTTGTATATGTTTGTATTTTTTTGATATCCAACATCTCTATTCTGTTTTACAAAACTGAAATAAGGGTTTGCATGTTTCAGATCTTGTGAGTTTTTCACTTTGAAAAACTTGTATATAAATAAGATTCAAAGGATCTTAGTTTTTTAAAGGTTATTTCGAACACAGATCTGAAAATATTAAGATTTCAAGATCAAATCTAATTTTAGTAGTGTGAAAGTTGCATTTCATACTTAGAAGATTTTTATAATTCATAAGAAATTTCTTGTAACAAGTGTGTGTGAGTACATGCATGTGTTTGGGAACTAAACTCACAATCTAGTCACACAACATCACTTAAACAGTGTTATTGGTTGAGATATTTCAATCATTTCAGTCGATGTAAAGACTAAGGAGCCAAGCTAAAGAACGACGAGGACCACTTTATAGCCTTAAAGAAGTTAGAACAACCTAAAGGAGATGGTATAATTCTTGACTTAGAATAGGTCTGTTAATGTGTGTTTAGTTCATTAAATGCTTGTAACCTAAAACTCTATTTTAATGGATTTTTTGTTTTGAGGTGTAGAAATCTCGGTGGATGTTTACCCAGTTGGGTGGGGTTTTACCACGTTAAAAATGATGTCTCATTTGCTTGTTTTTTGATCTCTCACTACTTCTGCTGAAACACTAGTCTTAGGTTTGATTTCTAAAAATCTAAAAACTTATTTCAAGAATCTGAAATTATCTTGTTCATAATATCTGAACACATCTTGTGTTCATTCTTGTTTTAGAAAAGAGTTTCCTCAAAAAGCAGATCGAATCTTACTCAACTGATTTAACTTTGGTTAAATAACTTAGTAAGAGTATTTTCAGTTGTTGGCTTATTAGTTTATGGTTGTTATTGGTTCATGTTGGACGTATGAGGTTAGAAATGGAAGATGGCTGTATAATTTGCTTAATCCTTAATTTAATTCACACGAATAAATCCTAAACTAATTATAACGTCTTAACGACTAACCTATCTAGACAGAAGAATACCAGGGGGAGGTTCCTTGTTTTAATTTGATTTATGAGACGTCCCATGCATGAAGTCTAGAGATGGACAGGAGCGATGACCTTAAAATATTTAATGACCATATCTCTTTATCATAAAGTTTAGATTGATGAGTATTCATTATCACACCCTGAGAAAATCCCGGGATGCCACTTAAAAAAAATTCCAATTTAAAGCCTTTTTTAAAACCATTTAACAATGCCTAACTACTAAATAAATATTTCTGGAAGCATAAAATGAAGAAATGAACTCTTTATTCTCATTAATATAAATAATCCCTTTACCATTATTATTACAATAAAAATGTACATTGCTTTAAAATGAAGTACATAGTTATCTACTCGTTTCCATGTCCCAAATTCTAATCGCCGCATTAACAATAATAAACCATTGTTCATGCAAAACCCATAATGCATATAATTGGTGGGGTGTGATTGGAAAACTCAGTAGGCTGGTATATATGCTCCAAGTTTTCACATACTCGTACGTGCACAAATATAAGAGTGTATGCGTATGACTACTTAACTATCATCCCAAGATAAATATCACATCCTAGGATCTCACCGCGTGTCACTACATACCCCAAAGTCTCCCACAAATAAGAATTCCCGCCACACTTCCCTGAGTACAACATGGACTCTCGATCACCCTCTTATCAACTATCCTCCCAACACTCCATGACCCCCAAACCAATACAATCATAATTACAAGGTACGATTGGGTCTTCCACTTCATTGTCCTATCATAATGACTTAACAACCCACAATAAAATGGCTTAACAACCCCAATGGGTCCATGGCATGGCTCACAAGATAAGAGACGATAAAATAACCTAAAAGTATACCCCCTACAATGGGTGGTTTGGCTAAAGGATGCCTTAAAATCCTTCAATATCAACAAGAAAATCAATCTAGCCATATAACATATTTATCATGATTTCCACATATTAAGTATTATTATTCTACCCAGTTCTACAATCCAACACATGCGTAGCATTATTTAGTTACGATATTCCCATCTATGCGGCATGAAAATAATATCACTTAATCATGCATGGAACAATAATGATATATACAAGCTTAGCATAAAGTATGCAACACATGGCATGTAATATGAGGGTACCTACTGTCGACCAAGACCATAAGAGTAATCGGTTAGGCCTAACCAGCAAGTGAGGCACCCGACTCAAATTATGAGCCTTGAATAACAGTAAAAATAAAAGATATGACCAAATCTATCCCCAAGAAATCGGAGAGATATTTAAGGGATATGAGGCCAACATGTTAGTAACTAACGCATTCTTTTAACTGCATATATATTGAACTCCTGGCATTGGGCATGGGGCATGTGAAAAAACCAATTCGAGAGATACTAAATAAGAACAGTAGACCTATCCATGGACGTAGGTAATTTTTCGAACCACGTATATTCTGCGTTGTGTGATTGCTGTTATTTCTTTTATTTTGGTGATTATTTTCCTTGCTTAAATTGTTTTGTGTTGAGATTTTTGTCACCACAATTGGCGCCGTCTGTGGGAAATGATTTCTTTCTCCTACGAAAATCCTCACCAGCAAGAGCCATCAATGTCACATCATAGCAGTAACGTTCCACAAGCAGGAGATATTCAACAACAGCTGAACCCCCCAAGAGCAAGGTCTAAAATACGCCATTAAAACTCGAGACTTTGCCAGGAGAGGTAGGTCTCTGAGGAAAGTCAAGGGCCACCCAGGTCCACGTAAATCTCTAGGTTAATAGATGCCCAAAAGGCCAGGCTCCAGGAGCAGGAGGAAGCCACTCTCCAACGGGAAAACGAGAATGCCCACCCCAAAAGGAGACTGGAGAGAGAGCTCCGTCGAAATACTAGGTGACAGCACAACAGGACTCCTAGCCCTCAGGCGAGAAAATCCCGCAGCCGAAGAAGAAGCCCAAGATGTGGTTCGAATAGAATGGAACGACCTAGGTCAGGCGACCACCACTCTGAGCACTCGTGACCAGCTCACCAGTACAGAAGTCCTGATCGGCAGAATGATGATATCCAAAGTCTGGTCCACAGAGAGATGGACCAGCACCCAGCTCACGGTGGTGCTAGATCAACAAGGGAGTTAGCAAGATGAGATCTCAAAACTCAGATGAAGTCGCCTTTTTTAAAGGAGATAGAAGAAAAGGAAGCCCCAAAGAAGTTCGCGATTCCCACGTTCAAGATTTACGATGGGAAAATAGATCCCATCGAACATGTTAGGCAATACAGATAAGCAATGACTCTATGGAATCATAATAATGAACTCATGTGCCAAATCTTCCCCTTGAGCTTGCATGAAGTGGCCCAGAAGTGGTTTGAGAAGTTACCTCACCGATCCATCAAGAGTTTTAAATCCCTAGCCGAGCTATTCACAGCTCACTTTATTACGAGTAGCTCCCATCCGAAGAGGATGGATGCTTTTATTACTATGAAGAAGAAGACACAGGAGAACCTCAAAGAGTACGCAAAGAAGTACTGGGAGATATTTAACAAAGTCGAAGACTTATCGGAGCAAGTCGCTGTAGCATCCTTCAAAATAGGATTGCCTAGCTCTTTCCTCTTGAACGAGTTCCTAAATAATAAGGAGGCCACAACCATCGATGACTTAATGGTTCGTATTGAGAAATATGCTAAAGTCGAGGATGTGACCCATCTTAACGCAGGGGATAATGGTCATGCGAAGACAGGTAAGGGGGCGAGAAGGTTGAATTGCAGAAGAAAGGGAATAAGAATGGAGGCAAAACGGCTCCAAGAATGGGAACATAAACGACGCTTCAAAGGCATTTCAATCCGTAAACACAGTCTTCAAAGAGCAAATCTATAAAATCCTAGCGAAGATCAAGGACGAGCCATTCATCAAATGGATAAGAAAAATGGGAGGAGATCCCTCTAAGTGAAACGGCGAGTTGAGATGCGCGTTTCACAAGGAAGGAGGACATAAAACTGAACATTATAAGGCCTTGAAGTCTCACATCAAGGAGTTGGCCCAAGCCGGACACCTCAATGAGTTCGTGGAAAAGAAGACAGATAAAGAGGTGGCGAATGGCGAGCATCGACCGAATAATGTCCTCGAGGAGGATGCTCGTCATGAATTCATAGTAATATACGGGGAATCAGACCTTAAACACATTCAAGGGAACACAGTTCGAATGGAAGTTAAGATGCTTACTGCAATTATGCAGGCCTTCCAGATTGACCCAGCCATGTCTCAGGCAGGAAAACGACGGCGGCTAGATGACATTGATTATAACAAACATATCATTTTTACATACAATGATTTGTTGGGAGTAAAAACCCCTCATCATAACGCACTGGTCATTACACTCATGATAGCCAATTAGGACATTGACAGGATGCTCATCGACCAAAGAAGCTCGCCCGAAGTAATGTACCTTGACTTATTCAGGAAGTTAAAACTAAGCATAGAAGATCTGAAGGAAGCCACCGTACCATTGGTCGGATTCACTGGTAAGGTCACAATCCCTCTGGGAAAGGTTGTCCTACCAGTGAGGGCAGGAAAAATCTCTAAATTGATTGAGTTTCTTATTGTCGATATCGAATCACCATACCAAGTCATCCTTGGACGGGGGTGACTCCATGCAATGAAGGTCGTTCCATCGACCTATCACCAGAAGTTGAAGTGTAACTAATCGAGGATTAGTTAAAATCCGTGGGGACCATGCTACTGAGAGGAAGTGTTTCATCGCGACCATACACCCCAGACATGAGAAGAAAGTAGAAAAAATAAAAGGCAAGTAAGAAGGTCAGGATCCAAATAACAACTAAGGTATGGTCGACCAAAAGTGGGGGAAACTAGTCTCCTCCCCTCTGAAAGGGTCGTTGAACACCTGAAAGAGGTCGCAGCTAGGAGTGGCTCGATCGAAAAGAAGTTTTTAATAGGAACCTCCTTGACTGATGACAAGAAAAAAGAGCTAATTAATTTACTCCAGAGCAACGTAGATGTTTTCGTATGGGATCCCTACGAGCTACTTGGGATTGATCCAAGCATCTCCTGTCATCAACTACACATGAACCTGATTTTCACGCTAGTGGCACAAAAGGCTCGCCGAACAGCCCTAGAGAAGGCTAAGGTAGTAGAGAAAAAGGTCAAAAAGCTACTCGGTGCAAGGTCCATACGGGAAGTTCAGTGCCCTAAATGGTTATCCAACCCAGTAGTGTTTCTTAAGAGCAACGAAATGTGGGGGGTTTGTATTGACTTCACCAACCTTAACAGGGCCTGTCCCAAAGATAGTTTCCCCCTTTCGAAGATCGATGAACTAGTTGATGCCACGACTGCACATGAGAGAATTAGCTTCTTAGGTGCATATTCGGGATACCATCAAATCCCCCTTCATGTGCCAGATCAAGATAAAACCTCCTTCATAACCACTGTTGGTTTATATTGCTATAAAGTTATGCCCTTCGGCCTTAAAAATACATGGGCAACCTATCTGCGACTGGTCACGAAGATGTTCAAAGATCGGATAGGGGATACCATGGAAGTTTATATCGATGACATGCTCATCAAGAACAAACTCAAGGATGACCAACTCTCTGACCTGTCTAAAACCTTCGAAACCCTTAGGAAGTATCGAATGAAACTTAATACAAGTAAGTGCTCTTTCAGCTTCCAGTCAAGAAAATTCCTTGGATACTTAGTCAGCAAGAGTGGAATAGAAGCAAACCCCGACCAGATCGAAGCCATCATCAAGGTCCAATGGCCCCAAATAGTAAGATACGTACAAAAGCTAACAGGGATGCTCACCGCACTCAACTGGTTCATTTCGAAGTCTTCAGAACGATGCCAACCATTCTTTCAACTGTTGAAAAGGAACAAAGGAGTAACATGGGATGAAGATTGCTTGAGGGCCCTAGAGGAGATCAAAGTCTACCTGAGTAGGCCCCCTTTGCTCATAATTCCTGGGCAAGATGATCCGCTATACCTCTACCTAGTAGTGTCAGACCACGCCGTAAGATCCGCCTTGGTGTGTGAAAGGGAGGGAAGCCAGCGTCCAGGCTAGTACGCAAGCAAAACTCTCTTGAAAGATGAAGAACGATACCTGTAGTTAGAGAAGCTTGCTTACACGCTTGTAATAGCCTCAAGAAAACTAAAGTATTATTTTGAAGTTCATTCCATTGTCGTAGTTACTTTGCACCATTTTAAGGCCGTCCTAAGGAAAATAAATCTCTTCGGTCGATTATCCAAGTGGTCAGTCGAGCTTAAAAGGTTTAATATCCACTTTCAACTAAGAACAACCATCAAAACACAAGTATTGGCGAACTTCATTGCCGAATTCACAGGGGAGAAGCCTTGCGATCACCTCAAAACTACTTATCCAAAGGAAGGTTCAGGTGTTTGGGCATTGTACGTTAATGGAGCCTCAAACTCAATGGGCGGGAGTAGGTATTATGCTAGTGACTCCTAATGACACAGTGCTCATGTAGGGAATTAGACTTGTATTTGAAGCCTCCAACAATGAGGTGGAGTATAAGGCACTGATCGTCGGACTACGCAAAGAAAAGCTACTAGGGGCAAGGCATCTTCAAGTCTTCGAAAATTCACAGCTAGTTTCCAACTAAATAAGTTTCGACTTCAATGCAAAAGACGAAAGAATGGCAGCTTATCTCACCATTATAAAGGGATTAATGGACAACTTCGATCAAGTCGATGTTAAGAAATTCCCCAGGGGACAAGACAACCATGCAGATGCCTTAGCATCCCTAAGCTCAGCAATAGACTCAAACATGAGAAGAACAATCCAAATTCATTTCCTTGCACAACCCAGTATTCCTAAGGATATTGAGTTGCATAACTCTGAGCAGATCCTCCGTATTGAAAAAGCTTCGAGATAGATGGATACCATCATAGATTATTTACAAAATGATAAGTTACCCAGTGATAGGAAGACAAGCCATTAGATAAGAGTTAAGGCTGCTCGCTTTCACTTATATCCTGAGGGAAAACTGTATAAAAGATCTCTCAATGGCCCCTACCTCCAGTGCGTTCATCCGAAGGACGTCATGCAAGTCCTGCATGAGCTCCATTAAGGGATTTATGGAAGTCATGCATGAGGAAGATCGATAGTGTCCCAAGCAAAGAAGGAAGGATGCTGGAACTTATGTATGAAGATGAGAGAAATGCCAAAAGTACTCGCCCTTAGTCCACCAACCACCGAGCGACCTAAAGTCCTTAACTAGAACTTGGACCTTCGCCAAGTTGGGCCTAGACATCATGGGCCCTCTGCCTACTACAGTTGGAAATAGATAGTATCTGTTGGTAGCCACAGACTACTTCACGAAATGGATAGAGGCAGAGCCACTGGCAAACATCAGGGACGTTGATATGATAAGGTTTATATGGAGGAATATTATCACGTGCTTCATCATATCCAGGATGATCATTACCGATAACGGGACCCAATTCGAGAGTGGCCCCTTCCAAATATTTTGCAGTGATCTTAGAATCAGGCACTACTTAAGCTCTGTGGTTTACCCTCGGAGCAATGGTTAAGACGAGGCCTCCAATAAGACACTGACCGATGAATTGAGGAAGAGCCTTGAATGAGCCAAAGGAGCATGGGCAAACGAACTGCCCCATATCCTCTGGGCTTATCGCACCACCCCGAGGTGAGCAACTGGGGAAACACCTTTTGCACTCACATATGGAATGGAAGCAATCATCCCCTTAGAAGTTGGTCTTCCTACCATGAAGTCGATGTTGGTCGACCAAGGCCTTAACGATGAAATGTTGCTCACTAAGCTTGACTTAATAGACGAACGTCGAGAGATGACTCTAGTTAAGCTGGCATCTTACCAACAATAGCTAGCCAGACAATACAATCAGAAAGTCAACCCAAGGAAATTTCAGGTCAGAGACTATTTCCTAAGGAAAGTTCTTGAAAGCGCGGTGAAACCATCGGTTGGCAAGCTTGGACCTAATTGGGAGGGACCATTCAAGGTCATAAGGGATGACCTACAAGGAGCCTTCCACTTGTAAATGCTGGGGGGCAGGGAGATACCGAGAGCCTATAATGTAGCCAACCTAAAGAAATTTTACTTCTAAATTTCTTCATGCACCATTAGTTTAGGCAAATTTTCATTTACAAATTAATGTTGCTTTTTATTTCTGACTGTTATTAATAAAACTCGATTGGCCTTGGCATTATATATATGTTGATTGTCTCAAATGTATGTTATTATATGCACATTTTCCAAGTTACAGGATTCACTATTTTAACATAGATAGCCTCTTGTGGTTACATCACAGTAGCTGGGTTTATACCAGGTTGACTTTTGCCACAGCGAAACAAGCAGGGTTGATATATAATCACCCTCTTCAGGCCTTTTTTCCAAGGTTGCTCTGACAATAAGTAAAAACCTGCAGGGGATCCTTAGGAAATATGGCCAACCTAGGTTGGTCGCCAACATAGTTTGGTTTCAAAATCTTGCTCGGGTTGATTGCCCACTATCACCTTACTTAGGCCTAAGGAAGTGTGATGACATGACTTAAAAGGTAAAGCAAGGCAGAATGGTATGTCTACGGAATACTGGATTGGGATAATATTCATTCAAAAATAAGATCATGCTTAGTCGGCTGAGAATACCAAAGTCATTAGAGATTATCAACCAAAAACATTATTAGTCGGCAATTGCCCAAAATATAGAAATTTTATTGCTACAGGTTACACAATTACACATACAAGAGTGATAGAATAGAAAAATGAAGAAGGAATACTTAGAGGGACTAGGTCACTGAGCGAGGTAATCATCCACTCACGCCCTTCAACCATCATCTAGATAAGGGGAAAAGTCCTCCTTGACCTCTCTCGAACTCGATTGTAACAGCTGCCTCGAAATTGCGTCTATTGGGATCCAGTGATCGTCCCTTATGAATGGATTCAGATCCAGAGACGAGGGAGTGATCTCATTTCTATACCAAGGATAGAGTTCTTAGGCACATTTAACTCCCAGAGAGCACTCAACCACCCTCTGATAAAGGATAGCTCCTCGACCTCCTTTAACCTCGTGGGGGCGTCTGTCGAGCTCTGGTTGTACCCTTTTTCCCACACTTACGGAGGACCTTTTCTGAACAAGTGCCTCAGTAGGGTAACATCCCTTTGAAGCCCAACAGCTATCACGTATGCCCTACCAACATCTCCCTGTAGTTCGATAATCTCGCCAGTTGAACCACTGTTATTAGGCCTAGCTGACTGCCTAGTTGATGAAGAAGAACCCTGTATGACTGAAGGGGCAACGCTTAGTGCATTCTCCATGAGGTGCGTGACTTACCTATTTAAGGCATCATTCTCCAGTTATAGAATTTCCCCAACCTGATTAATCTTAGAGGCATCCAAGAGCTTAGCCTTCAGAGCACCCATCTCTTCTTGAACAGAGACACCGATCTTCTCCATCTTCGTAAGTCTGTCCTTCAACCTGGATACTACCTCAGATTGATCCTTATAATCTTGGTTCCTTGTCCTAGGGTATTTACAGATCTTGACGAATGCTCAATGAACTTGATCGCTTACATTGGAACCAAGGATTTATCCTAGAAGAGAAGAGGCAGGAATATAATCATCAAGGTCAACAAATTACAAGACATGGGGCGAGAATAACAAAAATGTATCAGCAAACAAAAAAACCAAATCCATTCATTAAAAACTGGCACCATCCAGGTACAGATACATGAAATGGCAAGAAAAGAGAATAAAAAAGGAGGAAATACAAAAATAGTCCTAAGAATCTATTGGTTGACCTCGACCTTCTCCGTGGCAACTGGCTCTTTATCCTTGCTAGCAGCGACCTCACTCGACTCTGCCCCAAGTGTTGGGGAATCGACAAAAGGAGTAACAGGAATATTAGAAGAAGGAGAAGCAGGCTGACTCATAGTTAGGGCTTCACGGGTTTGGGGCCAGGGTTATGCTCACCAAACAGGGGAGAGTCAGTAGAAATTCTAGTAGTGACCAAGGCACGATCCCAACCCTTCTTAAAGTTCTCCTGGCAGATGTATTCAATTTTCTTATTAACATCTTCGTAGGTCGCCTCCCAACCCTCGTTGTAGTTCTCCCTAACCATGTCCACCTCTACCTCCAAGATCATCACCTTCTCAGCAAGCTTCGTGTTCTCGTTGGTGACGGCTATCTTGCTAGCCACTACTAGCTCGTAAGCCTCAGGAGCTCCTTCAGCTCCTTAGCCTCCCCGACTCTCTCCTTAGTAAATGCGGCCTCAGCTATTATAAGAGTTTCTGGGCAGCTTCCATCTTTCCTCAAGCTCAGAATTTCTCCTCGCCAGTCCGTCTCGACTGTGATGGAGGACGGTATTATCAGACAAAAATTATAAAAAGAAATAAATATAAGGCAAATGATGAAAAAACTAAACTAAGCAGTGGAGAAGAAAACAAATGGACTTACCAAAGTAAGCCTCTGATCTGCCTTCAGGGCTAACTGATCTGAACCCATCTTTGAGGACCACTCACGGCCCACTGTTAATACTGATCTCTCGAGCATCATAGCGGAAATATGAGGGGGCAGAGCCACAAAAGCCCCCTCAGTTGGAACAACAACAGGAACTAGGGAAGCCTGTGCCTTTTTTGTTCTTTCTTCTCCTCTCCTTCTCTCCTCTTCCTTCTTCTTCTTCTTCTTCTTCTTCTTCTTCTTCTTCTTCTTCTTCTTCTTCTTCTTCTTCTTCTTCTTCTTCTTCTCTCTTCCTATTTCTTTCTCTCCCTCTCCCTCTTCTCTTTTTATCTCTTTTTCCTCTCCATCTCCTTCTCATGAGTCGCTGTCTGGGAGCCATAGGAAGTATCCCCAGGCCTGGTCTTCTGGATCTTCAACCTGCTGGATAGAAAGACATCATCATCATCATCATCATCATCATTAGGGATCAAGTTCTTCCTTTTGGGAGGATCCATGTATTCCTCGCTAGAACTCTCCGAACCAGAACCACCTGAGCTAGAGCCTTCCTCGCTGGATCTCTCTCCACCAGACTCCTTTTCGTTGGATTCCTCCTCATGAGATCCTGCCTCACCACTACCACCTCTAGCAGCACTGGACTCTGAACTCCTCTTCTCCTCCGTGTCTAGGTCGATAGGTTGGAGAGCACCTTTTTCCTCCTCTTCTTCCTATGAGATATAAAGATGAGTAATGGAGTCAACTGGACGGGTGATGAAGCTGTAGGTAGTGTTCTTATATTCCAACAAGAAAGCAGCCGACCTGGGATGTTCACCTTTCGCAATCGAGTCTCTTATATTTCAGGCCTTAAGTAACTAACCAGCACGGATCTCATGGAGACCAGGCTCCTGGTTCTTAGACTTCATTGAAAAGGAAAAGGAAAACATTAGAGGATGAACACATTATAGCAGTAATTAAAAGACAAAGAGATTGAACAACAACCTATATATTCCTCCCTATAAGTAGGAATTCGAGGTCCCGTGTGCCTCGTACCCCCTACCTGAGGAGGGAACTGCCATTTCCTAGTTATGAATCCTTAAGACCAGTAGTGCTTATGGGAATCAGGTAGATTAACTACCAGTACCCTATCTGGACTCCTCACTTTCAAGTAAAGAAGACCAGAACTGGTACGTGAAAAGGAGTAATAAAAATAGATTTCAACCAAGCCTAAATTAGTTACATATATTTGGTTTATTTTATGGACACCATTAACAATTTTCCAAACATTTGGAGAACATTGGTCTAGGACTATATTGAAATATTGGAAAAAATGTAAGAAGATACGATTTGGGGGAAATGTTAAACCCCCCTGGGATAACAAAAGAACATGAATCCAGTGGCCATCCTCAACGTCGCAAACATTACGAGGAACAGGGGCACACTCAATATCCACCCAATTAGGGATACTATAACAGTTCCTAAACTCTACCAGGGATTTGTTGTCCATCCTTTCCATAATAAAAACCCTAGCTACAGTATAATTAAAAATGGCGAAAGGAAATACATAAAGAGGGAAGACTGAGAACTTACAGGAAAAAGAATGAAGCTTGAAACGATCAAAAACCATGGGCAAATAAAGATGATTGAGGCAAAAAATAGTTTGGAAGTAATGAAGAATAAGCTAGAGAACAAGAGAAAGCTTGGAGAACAAGAGATGGCTTGATAGTGAGAGAAGCAAGAAGTTGAAGTGACACTGAAAATCGTCCAACACCTTGGTTTAAACTCCTCAATTATAGTTCACTTTGATCGAAGAAGATTTGCCGCCCAAACTTCCTGCCAAACGATAATTCAAGCCCTTATCATTTTTATAAACTACAACAGTGCCATTAGAAGCGGACCGGAAGACGCTATTTAAAATTTATAAGACCAAATAGTGGCCCCAAAATTTTTAGGGGCAATTTTGGGTACCTACTATCGACCAAGCTCATAAGAGTAACCAGTTAAGCCCAACCAGCAAGTGAGGTGCCCGACCCAAATCATGATCCTTGAATAACAGTCAGGATAAAAGATATGACTAAATCTATCCCCAAGATCTCAGAGAGATATTCAAGGGATATGAGGCCAACGTGTTAGTAACCAACACATTCTTTTAATTGCATATATATTGTACTCCTGGCCCAGGGCATGGGGCATGTGAAAAAACCAATTCGAGAGATACTAAATAAGAATAATAGACCTCTCCGTGGACGTAGGCAATTTGCCGAACCACATATATTCTGCGTTGTGTGATTGCTTCTATTTTTTATACTCTGGTGATTGTTTTCCTTGCTTAAATTTTTTTGTGTTGAGATTTGTATCACCACATAATATATGTGTAAAAACTAAGAAGAATACATGTAGCACTCAAAATAACCACAAGAGGACGAATACCACCTCAAACGACTTCACATTATGATCTTGAATCCGTATTCTCGAAAAAAACTAAAAAACTTCCATCTTCGGTTGATCTTCAAACTCCAAGTGTAAGGTCTTCAAATTAGGGTTCACAGATGATAAAGTAATGGCGTATATGGTTTTCGTTTTGGGTTTTTAGGTTTAGATTTGAGAAATAATTTATTAAATAAAAAGAATAAACCACCTTAGAAGAGCCCTCCACCGATCTCTGTCTCTCGCGCTTCCCAGTCTCTATAGAGGTCATCAACCCGCTATAGCAGCCTAGGAGCACCGCTATAGCGGTTGACTCCAAGCCCTAATCTTCTTACTCTACTCTTCTACTTTTTTCTCCTAATAATTTTAGGATTCCACTGACACATACATACCCACGTACAACTCTTTAAAGATTGCTCGCCAAAAAAAATTAAAAATGAAATACCTTTGGCCTTCCAACCTAATTCTAAAAATAGATTAAATCCAAATAAATCCAATTATATTCCAAAAAATATATAATAAATCCGTATAAATTAGATACAAAAAATATGAGGTGTTACATTCTTTCCTCTTCTAAAAGTAAATTTGTTCATGAAATTTACCCAACACTTATTCCTTCCAAACCTAACCGATAAAGTCAAATGTCCCAAAGAACAACGTAAATAACAAATAAATCAAGACCAAGAAGTCGTATAATGTAGAGCTCTGATATCACCTATCACACCCTGAGAAAATCCCGGGATGCCACTGACCCAATTTATAACCTTTTCAAACTGATGATACCCTATTTAACCCTTGGTATTTCAAAGGCTTTTAGACCCCTTAACTAACCTCAGTCAAGAATAAAGTTCCTAAGACTGACCTTTGACGTTAGACAAATGATTACTCAGTCCCCAAGACCTCTGTTGCTCTCAGTAGAAGTTTATAATACTATAGCAGACCTCAGTCACCACCTCCTCCTCCTCCTCCTCCTCCTCCTCATAGAATGATTAGTTATTCTAATATGTCTTTCCAACCAAGCTCAAAGACCATAAAACTAGAGTGGTGTCATGTCTAACACTTAAAGCATACCTTAGTCTAAAGAGAAATGGCCTCCTGAGGCTACTTGACCTTTAACACTGGGGTATATCCTTACAAAACATCTCAATATTAACTCGTGGAAGCCCTATAGCATTTTCATACCTCATGGACATTTGACAAAGTTTCTACAACCAGCTTGACGGTTAGGTGAAAATCATAACACTATTTTAACTACCTCCACCCTTAAGTGCACTTGATTAAAGGCTCTCATCCAATTTTAATTAACTCAACAACTACCTTACACCACCTGCAAAACCTTTGATGAACACTCCACCACCTTGCTGATGTTATTAGACCTCAGAGTTACCACAATGATATAATGTCATTCCATTCGTTCTCTCTCCAAGAGTCTTTATATATAAAGGAGTTCGGGAAAAGGTAAAAGGACCGTTCAAGTAATTATACTTTCAAAGAACTAAGAGTTTTAGCATTCCTAAATGTTTACACTTTGTTCAATACTCTCTCAACCCATTATTGCAAGGAGATATCCATACCTTGGTTTAGTTCCAACTACCTTATAGTTTGTAAACCTTGTTGAGTCCTAAATAAATACTCATTAACTCTTAAAGAAGTCTGTCAGTTACTTTCTAAGGTCTTTTGTATTATTGATAAAAGTCGCAAGGACCTTAGACTCTTTTGCCAAAGCTCAAGAGGTCTCCTAAATTGTAACAACTCGTTTATGATTTAATAAATAATATATTTTTATTGATAGTGGATATAGGATCCTCATTTTAGGTTCTAACCACTTTAAATACTTGTCTCACACTTTAACACTTCTCCTCTTTTACCCGTTTGAGATCCAGATGGGAGAACCTATTAGGTTTAAAGTCACTTACGATTTCAATACACACTATAAACCATTTAGCAATTTCAACGACTAAATAAATACTGCGAAAGCGTAAAATGAATAAATAAACCCTTTATTCTCATTAATCTAAAAATTTCCTTTACAATCATGTAAGGACATAAATTTCCATTTGAGTCCCTGTATTGTTTTGACTTAATTCCGTGAACAAAACTGTGTTTGTAATATGTCATAGGGAGAATTTTATTTTGTCATGATCCCACTTGGTCTATGACGTATTGAAGAAATTGAAGACGTTGCGACAAAGCTTCAAAGAATTAAATCATGCCGAAGTTTAATTGGTTCAAGTTTAGTCATCTTCAAAGTTAATTTCATTTCGAGATCACTCAGGTATGAATGCGTATAATTAATGATGCTCGAAATTATTTTATAAAAGATAAGGATGTAATTTATATAAAGAAAAGTGTTTTTCAATATTTTAAAAGTGTTTTAAAGGTTTACACTACGTTTTATGATGATAAGCTCGTAAAAGAGTTTGACATTTTTGGATCTCTCATTGGAAGAGACATTTTAAACAAAAAGTCAAAAAGTCAAACTTTTGCGCTGTCGTTCAAACGATATATAATCTCGTTTGAATGAGATGGGATGTCGCTCGAACGAGTTCCTCAAGTCGTTCGAACGACATTTTTTTTGAGGCGGCGTTTAAATCCTATTTAAATAGTGTTTTCATCATAATTTCATAAATGTGCATTATGGAAAACAGTATTCGACCAGAAACTTGTTTGCACATGTTTTCTAAGGTTTACAAAGCATAAACACATCCTTAGAGTTTGCAAAGATCCGAGTTATCATTCTTATATGTTTAAGTGATCTTGCTACACCAAAGTTGTTTGTTCTACACATTAAACATCAAAGGGTAATGCAGTGAAGAAAAGAGAAGGACTTCTTGTTCGACATCATAGACGAATCAAAGCCATGCGGTGGACATCGAGACATACGTGGACGCGTGTGTTGTGGACATGCATCGTGGAAGATGAAATTTATGCGTGGGCACTATTGAAGAACGGTTGAAGATCAGAAGGAGCGTCAAGACCCGTTGGGATCGAGTCTTAGTGTAAGGCTAATCTGTCTTTGTAAAACCATTGTTCATAGTGATTGTTTGGCTTGGGCCGTCCGAGGTTGTTTTCCCGTTTTGGGTTTTTTCCTCATACATCCGGCGTTGTGAGTAGTCTTTACTTTATCTTAATTGCTTTATTAACTAGATGCATGTTTAGGATTAATCAAGATAAAACTGGTTTAAAGTAAGAATTGGGTTTTCACAACTTGGTTTGGTGCTTAATTAAAAGTTGGATAATTTTTTGAGAAAAATTAGTTTTGTTTAAAACACATATATCGGGCCACTCACACTCTTCAAATTGGTATCAGAGCAAGAAAACACATTTTATTTATTTTGTGATTCCGTATGTTTGTTTATCTCTCATGTGTTTGTTTTCTCTCGATGGATTCTCTAAGCTTTGATGATTTACATCGTTTGAATTTAAAGTTTGCAAAACGTATTGAAGTTTTGAAAAAAGAAAATTTCGATTTTAAAAATAAGATTGAATATTTGCAAACGTTTCAAATTCAAAGAGATATTTGTCATGAGAATTTTAGTTCCTTGTTAGAAGATTTTAATATATTAAAATTGGGCAAAAAGGAGAGTCATGATAGAGTCATCGTTTTAGAAAAAGAGTTAGAGAATTTAAAAAATTCTAGAGTTTGTGCCGTTGAGGAAAATAATTCGATTAATGATTTTGTGGCATGAGAAAAGGCTCTTAGGGATAAGTTTTCTCACATTGAGGGGGGCGAGATAACCTTCTAGGGGTAATTGAAAATTTAAATAAGGAGTCCCTAAAGTTTGAGGAATCTAATCGTTTTCTTGAGTCGAAAGTTTTGAAGTTAAAAAATGATTTAAATGACTCAAGTAGTGATGGTAGCGGCTTATCTTGTTCTAGTGGTTCGATTGTAAAAGCCAAAACCATAGTTTATTTTAGAGCGTCAACCACATCCGAGGGTATTAGAAAAGGTCAACCTAAAGGTCCCGTTCCTCGTCGTGTTTTCACTTGTTCGCATTGTGGTAGGAAAGGTCACCTTAGGAGTTTCTGTTTTGATCTTAGAAAAGACCCTAGGAAGATAAAAACGTAGTGTCCCATTGGTTCCCCAAACCCGTTTTGTTAGGTATACACCTGTTTGGGTTAGGAAATCCGTTTTGGAGATGTTAAATGCTTCGTTGGTTGATTCTCACATGCATGCACATGATTCAGCTCTTGCTATTTCTTATGGTTAGTAGCTTGCATGTTTTGTCATACGCTAGCCCTTGCATCATGATTTATTATTTGCTAGTGATATGACATGTTTATCTCTTTGTATTTTATTTTTCACTTATTTGAGCCCTATTTGAAAAATACAAAAATATTTCGTTTTTGAGAAAACTTTTAAAAATCCCAAAAGATTTTTGTTTTTTTTTTATTTTTGAGTTTACATGTTTGATGTGGCTTATTGGTGTGCTTGAACCCCCCATCGTTTCATTATCCATGTGGCTAGGACATTTGGTCATTATTGTCGATGCTTAGAATGATCTTAACCATTGGTTATATGGAGTTGTCTCAAAGTTGATATGCATTTTGATTCGACTTTGTATATATGCCAACATTGCAACATGCACGAGTTTATATGAATGTTTGACTTCTCTTGCATATTTGAATTTGGTGAGGCGTTCTTATCTCAATCTTATCATCTATGCGTAAGTAGACTTAAGGAGAAGTGTGCATGTAATAACCGTTTACCGTGATGATTTAAAATTGGTAAAAATGATGAGTGATTCATGGGAAAGGGCTGCAAGAGTTCAAAATTAACTCGTTGTGAAAGCCAGCATTTAAAAGAGCCCAAAAGAAAATGCAATATGCTAAGAAAAGGGCCAATTAGATTTTCTCTAAGTTGAGAATGCTAGAAACCTCAAAAGATCTTGAAAAAGTATATATATATGAGGGAGTTTGGTTGGAGAAAATTTAAACGGGTTTGCACATCTAATCCTAATGTTGAAACATTGCAATTTGACGCTATTGTTTGTAGAATCATCAAAATTATTAAGCTCACACTTTAATTATCATATGGTTATGATAAAGTTTGATGCTTTATCGCTATCAATTAGAGCTTCTTGATCATTTCGATGTGTTGGAATTGTGACTCATTTGTTGTAGTTTCACGCCCATTCAGTCCATATCCATGTTTGAGCACATCGGTACTATGTTTGCATGTAACTCACTTTTTTTATTTTTTATGAGTTTTTGTATTTTGTGCGAAAAGCCTACTGTTTTAGCACTGTTTTTCATCTGTCAGGCCCTTCCTAGATTTTTTCTGTGGAAATTTTTTCACTGGGCAATACTTTATATTATTTCTGGGAATCTGGGAAATTTTGGCAGGTCGCGCGAAGTCGTTCTAACAACATCTCATCTCGCGCGAACGACATCTGTCTTCGTTCGAGCGAGATCCTCATCTCATTTGAGCGATGTCCCCGGATCGTTTGAATGACAAGATGAAAAAATGGCTTCTGATTGGTTTGCAGTCCTCAGGTTCAAATTGGTATATTTTTGGTACTGCATAAGGCATTTTTTTTGGACTGACTGGTTTATATGCAGGTTCGTTTATGTTCCAAATTGATTTTTTGCATATGAGTCCGTTTATCACACTTGATTTGATTGATATACTCTATGTGTCATTCCTTGGTTTACTAGCTAATGATTTTTCATTACATGATCTTATTTAGCTGGTTGTTTCATGTTTATCTTGAATTTTTCATTTTTCAAAATTGGTATCAACTTGATTCAATTTGTTATCATATTCTCATGCTAGATATTTCAAATTGGTTTATTTTTTCACTGGATTGTCTATTCGAGACAAAAAGGGGGAGAGATGTATGTGATGTAGGGGGGATTTGTTGATCACTTCTATTGATATCTGGATTTACATATTGTTTTATTATATTTGTTTTCAATTGGTATCAAATAATTGCTCACATGTTTCAAATGATTTGTTCTTATTAGAAATATAAATTGGTATCATTTGTTCCTCCATACTTCACTGGGTATCTGTTTTTCTGTTTCATGTGTGTAGGTATGCTTCAGCGATTAGAGATTTCAAGTCTACATCACATTCAGACAGTTCATGCTTGTCGGTGCTACATATTCTAGTCCGTGTCCTGTATTTTTATTTTTGGGTTTATGGGATGGGATTTAGGCGTCATATGGCTTGACGACCCGGTTAGGCATTTTATTGGTTTAGTTTTGTCCCGGAATAGTCAAAGGGGGAGATTTGTAAGGACATAAATTTCCAATTGTGTCCCTGTATTGTTTTGACTTAATTCCGTGAACAAAACTGTGTTTGTAATATGTCATAGGGAGAATTTTATTTTGTCATGATCCCACTTGGTCTATGACGTATTGAAGAAATTGAAGACGTTGCGGCAAAGCTTCAAAGAATTAAATCATGCCGAAGTTTAATTGGTGCAAGTTTAGTCGTCTTCAAAGTTAATTTCATTCCGAGATCACTCAGGTATGAATGCGTATAATTAATGATGCTCGGAATTATTTTATAAAAGATAAGGATGTAATTTTTATAAAGAAAAACATTTTTAAATGTTTTAAAAGGGTTTTAAAGGTTTACACTACGTTTTATAATGATAAGCTCGTAAAAGAGTTTGACATTTTTGGATCTCTCATTGGAAGAGACGTTTTAAACAAAAAGTCAAAAAGTCCAACTTTTGCACTGTCGTTCAAACGACATCCAATCTCGTTCGAACGAGATGGGATATCGCTCGAACGAGTTCCTCAAGTCGTTCGAATGACACGTTTTTTGAGGCGGTGTTTAAATCCTATTTAAACAGTGTTTTCATTATAATTTTGTAAATGTGCATTTTGGAAAACAGTATTCGACCAGAAACTTGTTTGCACATGTTTTCTAAGGTTTACAAAGCATAAACACATCCTTGAAGTTTGCAAAGATCCGAGTTATCATTCTTATATGTTTAAGTGATCTTGCTACACCAAAGTTGTTTGTTCTACACATTGAACATCAAAGGGTTTTGTGGTGAAGAAAAGATAAGGACTTCTTGTTCGACATCATAGACGAATCAAAGCCATTCGGTGGACACCGAGACATACGTGGACGCGTGTGTTGTGGACAGGTATCATGGAAGACGGAATTTCTGCATGGTCACTATTGAAGAACGGTTGAATATCAGAAGGAGCATGAAGACTCGTGGGGATCGAGTCTTAGTGTAAGGCTAATCTGTCTTTGTAAAACCACTGTTCATAATGATTGTCTGGCTTGGGCCGTTCGAGTTTGTTTTCCCGTTTTGGGTTTTTTTCTCGTACATCCGGCGTTGTGAGTATTCTTTACTTTATCTTACTTGCTTTAATCACTAGATGCATGTTTAGGATTAATCAAGATAAAACTGGTTTAAATTAAGAATTGGGTTTTCACAACTTGGTTTGGTGCTTAGTTAAAAGTTGGATAATTTTTTGAGAAAAATTGGTTTTGTTTAAAACACACATATCGGGCCACTCACACTTTTCAAATCATTTTTATAATAAAAATATACAATGATTTATAATAAAGTACAAAGCTATCTACTTGACCCTATGTCCCAAATCTGATTCTCTTCATCAACAATAATAAATCACTAGTTGTACAAAACTTGTAATGCATATAAAAATTATGGGGGTATGAGCAGAAAACTCACTAGGCTCGTACAAATTCTCCAAGTCAAGTGCACCTACTTGTGCGTGAACATATATAAAAGTGTATGCATATGACCAAAAAATTATCATCCTATGATAAATATAACATTCTAGGATCCTATCCCGTGTCACTACACATCCCAAAGTCCACCATATTGTTGGAGCAGAAGCCCAAGAGTCTATTGAAAATGCGTATAGATCGAATCATAAAATATAATTACACATGGTGTATCTACATTGGATATTAAAAATCTCATCCCTTTGCGGCTCCTTCTGGATTTAACCGTTGAGATTTGATCTCTTTCATGTTACACCGACCCGTGTAGCAAATTTAACTGTGTGTCAGCCACAAAAATGAAATGATTTTTTTTCAAAAATCACAATAGCCTAAAAAATAGATCTTTTGCAATTTTTTATGTATTTCGACCTCTGGAACCCGTAGAAAAAATTTCAGCCCCATCCGATCAACGGTTGTCAAGTTATGGCTCTAACAAGTAGATACCATGACGTGTCGCGCATCTGTCTGGATAGCTAAAATTTCGTAAAGATGCGTGAGGCAGGCGGAACAACGATCTCTAAATGACTTGAAATTTATTGTGCCTCTTCCTCTATATGTCAGGAACCCATGGTTCTACTTTCGGAATTTTTGGACTCTCCGATTGCCCGTAACAGATTTTACAATATAAGAGTTTTGAAAGAGACCTCGAGATCTGCCATGCTATTCCTTTAAGCCAATACATGTCATTAGTGTGTGGGCACCAATGACCACGACCCTACTACTCCTTTTTAGGTGTTTTTCATGATCTATATTGATCCCTCACTTATAAAGAGACAAGGGGTTGCTTATATAGGCTAGCACGGGGACCCCGAGGAGAAATAGAAGATTAGCTTCCTACATAATTTAAGAATTCTAATTAAACTCTATAATTAATTCCATAATTCTATAAATTATTCTTCATTCCACTAAAGAATAATAATTTCACTCTAGTCTACCATCTCAAAATTATAATTTCGAGCTTCACGTTATTAAATGCTTAATCATCTCCCCACGTTAAGATTACAGATACCCGTAGATTAAATTAAATTACTGACAATTATATTTAATCGACCTCTTATAAATTCCTTAAGACCGTTCGCTTAACTTATTTAATATATCGGGTAATTAAATTCACCGGCCGAGTTTGACATAATCAAAACTTATAAGCTACATCAAGAGGGTATCATCAATCTCTTGACTAAGACGTGGATTCCATTCATAATTAACTTTCACCATACACTAATCGACATTACCCAATCTACCAAGCTTATTGATCCATAAATGAATCTCGCCCAATAGGTCAAAGTAACGAACAATTGATGCACATGTCCATCAATTATGTTTGTATTAAGATCTTAAGCATTAATAACAACCATGGGATGTTCATTATCTTATATAGTCAGTATAAAGACAATTATCTCTAATTGGTCCCGTTCAATACACACAAAGTGTACTAGCACAATAAGTCGAAACTATACCGTTTCCCGTAATCAAGATAGACCTACTAAAATATTTTTCTACAATCCTATCGATGGTATGTCCATCCCCATCTAAGATTGTGAACCAGACTTATATGCTACAAGGACCGATGATCTGATATTCCGTGTGTAAGCCGAACTCTACACACCAAATCATCTACTGTGTAAAATAAAAGACACATATGCATAAATATATAAAATAATATGATGCAAACATTACTTGTGAAGATTCTCATTAAATAGACATACTAAAATTCACTAGTGAACCATGACTTTTAGTATACAACCCCAACACTATAACAAAATTCCCGCTATACTTCCCTCAATATGGCTTGAACTCTCAAACCTCCTTTTGTCACTTATCCTCCCAACACTCCATGACCCCAAAACTAATACAATCATAATTACAAGGCATGGTAGGTTATTTTCTCCCATTGTCCTATAACAATGGCTTAACATCCCATAATAAAACTGCTCAACAACCCCAACAAGTCCATGGCATGTTTAATGAGATAAGAGAAAATAAAATAGCCCAAAGCACACCCTGTCCAGTGGGTGGTTTGGCTAAGGAATGACTTAGCACATTCCAACATCAATAAAAATATCAACCTCGCAATATATTATATTTATCAAGATTTTTACAAATTAGGTATTACTCTACCCAATTCTATAACCCAACACATGCGTAATATTATCTAATTACGATTTTACCATCTATTCGAATTGAAAGCAATATCACATAATTATGCATGCAATAAGAGTGATATATAAAATTATGACATATAATATACAACACATAACATGCAATATATGTATACAAATAAGGATGAATAAACGTTGCACACAAAATAACCACGGGAGAATGAACACCTACCTCAAACGAATAAAAAATCATGAAATATTAATATAAAATTTAACAGCAGTCCGTCTTCATATTCCAATCTCGAATCCGTGTTCTTTTAAAAAAACTGAACAACTTCATTCATGGTTCATCTTCAAACTCTAAGTCTAAGGTCTTCAAATTGGGGTTCAAAGATGATAAAGTAATGGTGTGTAAGGTATTTGTTTTGGGTTTGTATGTTTAGGTTTGAGAAACAATGTGTTTGCAAAAAGAAATACAAATAAGCACCTATTAAATAAAAAGAACAAACCTGCCTTTGAAGAGACTCCCACCCCTCTCACTCCCGCTTCCCAACCGCTATAACGATCATCACCCACTATAGCATCCTGGGAGCACCGGTATAGCGGTTCACCCTAAGTCGCAATCTTCTTCCTCTATTTTTCTGCTTTCTTCTCCTAATCCTTTTAGGATTCCACCAACACAACCTAACTAACATATAACTCTTTTAATATTGATCCCCAAGAAATATCCAAAGACCCAAATTCCCTTTGCCTTTGGAACTTATTCCAAATATAGAATAAGTCCAAATAAATCTGATGAAATTCCATAAAAACACAATAAATCCTTATAAAATAGGTACAAAGAAATACAAGGTATTATAGTCCCATGCTAGATAAATCTATGTAAGTGATTCAAGAATCCCTTTAGTCTTTAATGACATGATGTGACATTTGGTTTAGGGATTAGATAAGAATAGCATGGAGGGTGGGGTTAATGGAAATTAATTAGGTGATGACAAGTGATAAGCTAAAATGAAACATAGAATAATAATGAAGTAATAATATTATGGACCTTTAAAAAAATAAATAATGAATGAGGATATGGGTATGTACCGAGAGAGAAAATTCTTATATGGGCGTGCTGAGGGACCACAATTTTATGTGGACGTCACGCTAGATATTTCTTGTTCTGACTATGCTATCACGAGGTGGTGCACGGTTAACATGACGGTATGTGGGTTGGATGATATGTGGATTTGGTGCAACACGTGAGTTATTTATTTTTTAGCCATGCGAATAACATGTGGTATATGGCTTTGTTATGGTATTAATGTGTGCATCACACATTTTGTGGATATTTCTGTCTATGCGAATAATAGCTGGCATCTGGATGTGTGACAGTTTTATATGTGCGTACCACATATTCTTGAGATAGTCGGTAATAAGGGGCATATATTGGTTACGGTGGAATTAATTAATATATTTATAAATAATTTAAACTAATGAGTTAATTAAAATGGATTGTGAGGTTTCGTGACACATAGTGGGTTATCATAGTAAGATATATAATTGTGGATTTATCACTTGTATACATATCTGCTTTTGAGTTAAGTAGGTCAGGTGACTGTTAGTTTTGACCCGTTTTATCCATTATAACCTTTCGGGTGCTAGGGATGGTTTGCATATTTAAAACCTCTCTCTAACTAGCACATACTCATTCTCTCCTCTCTAGACATCATCATTAGGAGCATCGACATAGGTTCATATCTTTATTGTTCTATCATTTTGTACTTCATTTGTGTGAGTTATGTATCATGAAATTAGTTGGCCTATATTATTTAGACAAGACTTTGGCATGTATATTTCATTTGAGTTGAGTTTTGGATGTGGACTTTGTATTGGCATGTAATTGAGGCTAATGTGTAGTTATAGAGATATCTCTTACTCTATCTTAGTTATTAATGCATCTTATGAGTTTTATATTTAAGTTTTACTATATCACATTCCTATATTGTCACCTATCTCATTTGTTTCCTTAAGTGCATAGAATGATATTTAAATTTCTTTTACAACTTGTATATTTTAATGTTAGTAAGTGATGAAACCTAATGCTAAAATATATAGGATTTTACATGTTGTCCCATTTCACTCGGGAATCAGTAAGGGATAAAGTGTCCTGACGGTCGTTGATGATCCAGCTTCACTATTTGACTTACACTACACTGGGGCACAAACGTAGCAATATCCCACATCATAACATCCCGCCAATACTACCTGCGCATATCCCAATACATCTTATCCCCATCTGTATGCATAAAAAACTATGATCCACGGGCATCCTACATGACTTCCCTACACAACTCCTCGTTTGAAGGTATCACTAACCTCCTTTCATATTGTAAACCACTATAAGAACAATTGGTGTAACTACGTATGTGGCCATTCGAGGTAGAATTCCATCCGACGCATGCGTAATATCGAGGTCGACCATCGTCATGTGTGGAATAATGTAAAGAGATTGAGTCGCCAACCTATTTTGCTCAAAACTGGCAAAAGAATGTTACCGCCTTGAGAGAATGACATCAAGGTCAAACTGATGCTTGCGAAACCAAATAGTTCGAAGGTACGAGGACTAAGTTATGGGATGGGAAGGTGTTAGGCACCCATTCCGCCCTTTCGGTCTCTCACAGTCTAATGTTTATCTTCTCCTTTAGACTACGTGATGTGTGTGTACATGTGTATAATATAAGTGGTGGGATAATGAAGTCACCCAACTCACGTCATGTAAAGGGATGGAGCGGATTCATCTATAGGAGTGTTCCCGAAAAGAATGATAAAAATATGACTTAAGTGTTCACCGAATCACAAATCGTTACAAAAGAGAGAATGTGCACGTCGAACGAGACATAAGTATGTAGGAGCATACTCATAAAATGTATGTAATAAGATGTAAAAATATACAAATATGAAAAAGGGAGGAATCAAATCTCGGGATTGGACCAAGACACCTACGTAGCCCAAGGGGTGTCAAAGTCCACACAGTTAAAAAATAACACAGGGGTGGGGTTCAATCCATAATCCAAACGTGGGAATTCTTTTGTGTGTAGATAAAATTGTGTTGTAAGAGTGAAAATTTGAAATAGAAATACCACTTTTGGAATTTATGGATAAACCCTCTTTTTCGACTTTATTGGGGTTTATATGAAAATAGATTATGTGAAATACTACTAACAAAGAGTAAAGATTAGAGGATGTGATGTAATGAAACAAAAGTATAAAAGTAGAAATAAGATCAATAACACTAAAATGGAAAAACTAGAGAAGGGGATGGAGAAGTAGACCTCGTTATAACTGCTTGTTGCTGATTTAGAGATGTTAATATGCTGATCTTGAAATGGTATGTAAGTGGTAGAAGAGGTGGGGTGGTTACCAAGTGAGGTAAGAAAGGGTTTTTGGGAAAGGGAAAGGCTCTGAATTTGAGGGGAATGTTAAAGGGAATGGCTATGAATTCGAGGGGAATGTTCTATGACTTTTTGAGAGGGGTCTCCTTCTTTTTTTCTCAAGGTGAGGTCATGACCCCTATTTATAGGGTCAAACGGGGTGCCACTTGGCATAGGGCTTGACCTACCTATCAGCAGGGTGCGTACCTTTCTGGATAAGTAAAAGGACACCCTACCGAATGGCAGGGTTCTCGAGGTACCTATAGACAGTTTATAAGGTTTTTTTGAAAAATGGGCATAAAATGCAATTCGTAAGTCCGAATCACGCAGGAGAAGACCGTTGGAAAGGTTATTCAGTGTCCTTTAAGAATACTTTTAGCCACTCCCAGGTTCGAGAATTGTCTGAATTCAAATGGGTCTAGGAATCACTCGATCTGGATAGGAGGTTTTTGGAGGAGAACATATCATTCTTTCGAACCACAAGGTCGATTCGCGCATGGGGTAGACCATTGGAAAAGGAATTCAATGCCTTTCGAGATTTCATTGATCTTCACTCGGTTAAGAGATTTGATTAAGGTAAAACGAAACCTGGAAGCGCCGATGACCTTTTGGAGTAAAAAGGTCATTCGTCTGAACCGTAAGGCCTATTCACGCACGGGACGAACCGTTGGAAAGGGTATTCAGAGACCTTAAAAGATTCATTGATATTTGCGCAAGTTGGGGGCTTGAACATAGTCAAAAGGGTCTCAAGAGCGCCTGATGGCACCTAGATAGGTTTTCAAAGTATAATGGATCATTCGCGTGGACTGTGAGGTCGATTTGATTAGAAAGGTAATTCGGAGCCTTCCAAATATTCATTGAGCTTCACTCAAGTTGTAGGTTTGAACGACATTGAATGGGGTATAGGAGCACCTGATGGACTTTGGATAGATACTCGGAGTATGTCCCAGGTTTTATGATGAAAAATTGAGTGCTAAGGACCTAAGGAGGTGCTTAAGGTGTGGTCCTAGGATGGGATGTCTATAGAGACCCTTAACACCACTTCGATGCTGGAGAAGAGGATTGAGGTTAATTATGCAGACCTAAGTAGTCTATTGATCAATTTAGTAGGCCGTGGTCAATCCCGAGGACCTAAAGTTATGAAGACCAATTCTGTAGGCCGAGGTTAATTCTGGGGACCTAAGGAGATTTGAGGTAACTTTACGGACCTAATGGGTGTAATGAGCAATTAAAAGGGCCGAGGTTAATTCTGAGGATCTAAAATTATAGCGACTAATTCTGCGGTCCGAGGTTAATTCTGAGAACCTAAAGTTATGACAATTTATTCAGCGAGTCGAGGTTAATTTTGAGGACCTAAAGTTGTAGCGACTAATTCTTCATGCTGAGATCAATTTTGAGTACCTAAAGTTATGGCGACCGATTCTGCGGACCGAGGTGATTTCTGAGGACCTAAAGTTATGACGACCAATTCTGGGGATTGAGGTTAATTCTGAGGACATAAAGTTGTAGTGACCGATTCTGAGGAGTGAGGTCAATTCTGAGGACCTAAAGTTATAGCGACCGATTTTGCGGGCCGAGGTCAATTTTGAGGACCTAAAGTTGTGATGACCGATTCTGTGAGCTGAGGTCGATTTTGAGGACATAAAATTTTGACGATCGATTCTGCGGGTCGAGGCCAATTCTAAGGTTATAGCGACCCATTCTGCGGGCTGAGATCAACTTTGAGGACCTAAAGTTATGAAAATCGATTTTGCAGACCGAGGTAAATTCTAAGAACCTAAAGTTGTAGTAATCGATTTTGTGGGCTGAGGTCAGTTCTGAGGACCTAGGGAGTGTTGAGGTCGATTTTGTGGACCTAAGGGGTGTAACGGACAATTCAGAGGACTGAGGTCAATTACGAGGACCAAAAGTTGTAGCGACTGATTCCGCGGGCTGATGTCAATTTTGAGGACCTAAAGTTATGACGACCAATTTTACAGGCTGAGGTCAATTCTAAGGACCTAAAGTTGTGGCGATCGATTCTGCGGGACGAGAACAATTTTGAGTAGCTAAAGTTGTAACGATCGATTCTGTGGGCCGATATCAATTCTGAGGACCTAAAGTTAAGTTAAAGTTGATTCTAAGGACCTAAAGTTGTAGTTTGTAGGGGTATAGCTCCGCTAGGGAAAGCGTGAATGATTTTAGTCCAGGCACACTTTTTGTTTCGATTATATTGACATGCAGTTTTTTCTAAGGGAAATGTAATACGCTTGGATGCGGGCGCACTTTTGGTTCCACTGGGGAATACGCTAGTGATAAGGGTGCGAGATTAATCCAATGGGGACTTTTGAGAGTTTGTAAGGGGCTTAGTACTCGAAACTGATGATTTCCTTGGGGAAAATAATGTTATACATTTTTCAGGGATTTTTTGAGCAATTTTTGAGATGAAATTTGGAGGGGACTACCGATAGTCAGGTATGGGGAGGTGCCTATTGGCATAGAGCACCGACTCCTGAGTTTATTGGGGAAGGTTAAAGGCCACTTCCGATCGACATGGTCAGGGGGCTATCGATCGGCATGCTCCTTAACCTTCTATAAAAAAGGGGCGGTCCCTCCTCATTTTTCAAACCTTTAAGTGATTGAATTACTTGATTTATGTCTCTAAGAGTCATTAATAATCCTTCTTTCTTTAAGAATTCAAATGGCAGGAACTTATGGCAATGATAACAATAACGAGTGGCAATCAATTGATGATTGGGCAGGCCTAGTGTGGTGGTTTGTGGTGCCCCCTACACTAGGCAATGAGAATGCCTATGACTCCTTTTAGTCGATTGCTGATGAGAGGGTTTTATTGCGCAATTCTGTGCACCACGGTTCGATAAGGATGAAGAACCCTATTGTCTATGTGAGTATTATCACCATAGGTTTTCCAATTCATTTCCTTTTTCTTTTTCCCATGCTAAGGAAGGATTTTACTTTGATTTTTCCCAAATTGATATTGCTCCTTCCAGCATTCGATCCTGGGGGATGACCAGGTTAAAGGATGTTTGGGATAATTTCCCAATAGATGTACGATTAATGGTGTCATTTATTGGGTTCGGCCTGTTAGAAGATGCATTGGATGAGATGCTACACTTTACTGCGATGTTGTGTGCTCTTGGTGAGAGGTAGTGGGACACGACCCACATGTTCCATTTGGGGTTTGGGGAGATGACAATCAGTCCCATTGATGTCTAATAACTAATGGGACTGGACTGTGAGGGGCATTAGATCATGGTGAACTGTACTTTATGAGTTACACCGGATGCGGTGTAGGCTGCTCTGGGAGACGTGGGTAGAATAATATAAGGGGATTCAATCCCTATTTATTCACTGAGGGAGACATTTCTGAAGAGATGGGTGGATGTGATGGATGGGCGACAAGTGAGACAGACAATCGTTTTTTTTTGCTTTGGGGATTCATGGTGGCGATGAGTGCGACATCGTCCACTTGTAGTTTTTACCATATTTATGGCTTATATCGGACGTACCTTTGTAGTATAGGGGGAGCTTTACCTTGGAGTCCTTTTATACTTCTTTGGACACATTCAGCCGGTGCTGCCGATAGGATTTTAGGCGACCCATATACCTTCTGGAGGTAACTTTAAGTTTATTTTCCTTTATATTCTTGCAGTCCTTCCCTTTGTTTATTTTTCAGATTTTTGTCCCCTTGCACACGTGATTTTATGAGATAGTGGGGCGCGACATGGGGTTGATGTCCCTGAAGGATAGTGATTTGGGGGACCTCTTTCTGGATGTACCCGTGGAAAAAGTCCAATCGGCGGTCGAACCAGTCCTTATCCTTAAAGGACTTATGGAGGGCTCTGAATGACCTGACCAGCGATCAGGTTAACCTTTGTCTTTTCTGAGTTTTTCTAGCATCTTTAATTTTTAGTAGATACTGATTCTTTTCTTGGGATATAGGTGACCTTATACACTTGGGGTGTTCCTTCGCGAGCTATGGGGGTTACAAGTATGTACGTGCATATGTGACGGTTGCGGCGCATGAGTCTGGTATGTATAGTACTTGGGGGGAAAGAGTGGTGAGGCAGATTGTAGAGGAGGAGGTGGCAGTCCCACTATTGATGCCTTTGATTTTATGAGGTGGGTTCGGGAGGTGTTGAATGATGCCAGGGCGGCGATGATGATATATGAGCCCTACACACTCTATATGGACACGACAATGAGTTACGATTATCTGGATTTCATGATCAATTTATTAATGACCTCCTGCATATATGACATGGAGAATATGCCTCCACCCGCCACTGCTTCAGGGAGGGGTACAAGCGCACCGGTGGGGTCGGCCCACAGCATAGGAGGTGGTGCAATGTCAGTGGTGAAGGAGGCTTTTCATATTAAGGTCACTCCTCCTTATAATTTTTGGCTGAGTAGAGGGAAAACGTTGAGCGTGCCCCAAATTCCTCATGCTTCGGTATCCTAGTAAACGAGGTTTACTGATGAGGCTCTCAGGCATGAGGTATACTTCTCTTTTTTCATTTCTTATTTTTTACTCTTTATTGATTGGATCGTATTTTGTTGTTTTCTTCTTTCTTTTTCTTTGCAGTTTGTACGGGTGCCGTCCAATTGACCACGGGATATCAAGGACTTGTTGGCCTCTGTGTCTGCTTATGTGAAGAAGTCAACCACCTTTTGCATGGTGCCGCCAACTACTTCTGATGAGGGTTCCAGCTCCGGGAATTGATGGTCTACTACCCGTCACAGAGAGAAACATGTGTGCCACGAGGGTTGAGGGTTTGGTTGGGGAGGTTGTGAGAGAGAAGGTTCAGGCAGAGTCCCGTTGTATTTTCTTTTTCTTTTTCATTTTTGTTCTTACAAAAATTTAATAATGCCAAGCAAGAATTATATATGAAAAATATGCATTTCTTTTTGGTACTTTCCTTCATTTAGTGACCTAATCTACATGCACTTAATTTTCTACTAAGATTATTTATTGATTTGCAAAGACAAAGATAATTATAGAAATGGTTTTAAAGAAAATGTTTATTTTATGATAAAAGGAGTAATAAAAAAGGAACAACTTGGGGCTTAACTTTTTTCAAAGTAAGAACTTTTGGAAATTGATTTTTATACAAAAGAGGAAATGTCACGACCCCGACCCAAAATTAGTAGGGAACGAGTGTCATGACATGACACCAAGGCAACAAATATTCTGGCTTAAATTGTTTCTTAAAGTAAATACAGCGGAAATACATGCACATAGTCATGGATCGTAAACTACTGAAAATGAAGGAATTACGTCATCAGAGCTTTTTAAAAGGAAACTTTATATAAGTAACTACGAGTTTAAAAATGAAGACAAAATCTAAAACCTATTACATGCTCTATCAAATAAACCAAACATTTTACATAAAGTAACAAAAAGAGATCTAAAAGCCAAATCTTCAACATAATCCTATGGCGTTCCATCCGCGAGCCTAGTTATTTCCTGAAAAATTATTACAACGTCCGCTAAAAGCCAAATGAGATTTAATCTCCAGACATTCCAAGGTTTTTCATAAAATAGATACTTATTCAAGCAAGAAGAGAAGGTATAAATATATATGGACAGGAATTTACAATAATATATTTATATGTTAATGACAGTATGTAGAAATGAATACTTCAGAATAGAACGGATGCGACAATTCAAAGGCAATATCTTTTTTTCTTTCAATCATATCATTTTAATGGTCAAGTACACTTTAATACCGTATTCTTTAGCCGTATTATTCCATAGTAGTTGAAGGTCAATCGAACTTGCTCGCCACAACACCTTATTTAGTGCACACTAGAGATAACCCAGTTGGGAAGGTCAACCAGTAAGAGAGGTCCCTTAGGCCGAATCTTATTTTTTTAGAATTCAAATCAGATGTTTATATCGAGAGATATACACATAATAAAAAATGACAGAATCATCGATATCAGATGTATTTTCAGAATAAAAGAATTTTCAAAAAATATATATAGTTTGCATAATATCATATAATCAAAATACATAAGGAATATTGATAGAAAAAGAAATTGTTGTCTCTTAATGTATTTTTGTCTTTGTGCAATTCCTCTATCCATAAAAAATCTTCACAAACCTACAAAAGTATAACAAAACTAGAATATAGCGGTAAGTGAGGTATCAATCCACATCTAAGGGTGAAACACAAAATTGGAGAGGACATAAATAGATTCATTTGCATTTTATTATTATATTTCTATTTTTTTTCTATTTATATTTTTATGGATTTTTCAAGGGATTTTTTGAAACTAACTAACTATATTAATTTGTATAACTACTAATTAAGAAGTAAAAGCTAATTTAAGAAAAGTGAGATCAACAAAATTGTCCTAATAAGTAAACTAACAAAATTGGACTCATGAGGGCTTCAAAATTTCATCCCATAAATGGGAGATTTGCCCACAATAATCATCATCCAAAAATATAAGATAAACAATTTAAAGCATGTGAGGATTAAACTAAAAGTAATCAAGAGAAGGAGATCAAACCAATTTAATCCTTGAATTGGAATGGAATCTTCAATTACATCAACAATCTCTCAATTATACATCAAAAATCACTCAATCATAATCCCTCACTCATGTATTTATTGAATCTAAACTAAAAACTTACAAAATAAAAATAAAAAGGATAGTGGATGAATTCATAATGGACAATTAAATAATAAAAGAGATTTGCTAAAAATGCAAATCCTAACATTATAAAATTGTACATTAGAACTCATCCAAAGAAATAAATTCTAGATCATTACTTTATATTGAGGTAATTGCTAATAATGCAAAATCTCAACATAAAGGAATGGGTTAGAATTTACCTCCCATAAGGGATAAATTCCACTACATCAATCTATTTTGAAATAATTGCTAAAAATGCAAAAATTCATAATAGATGGGTGTGGTGAAATTTATCCTAGAGATAAATTTCACTACACACCTCTATATTGAGATATTTGCTAAAAATGCAAATACTCAACATAGAGGGGTGGGGAGAATTTTATCACACAAAGCTTAAAACTAATTTTGAGATCCTTTGAAAATGGCCCCAAGTCTTCAGTTTATAGGTGCAATGAGGTTAGGGGTAAATTGGGTATTGATAAAATTGAGTGAGGATGAGAGCACATGAGCATGGCAAAGGTGTGAGGTAATAAAATCTGATATGGGTGCACATGAAGGTAGTTGGGAAGGCATGAGGGAAAGGTGAGTTAAAAGGTGTTGGGGGCATTTTGGGTAAAAGGGGATAAGTTGCCTTTTAACACATGTGGCATTTGGTTTTGGTTTGAGTTTGGTCTTTGGCTTATGCAGGTAAGGAATCGTGCTTGGCTTATGGGATGTGGGAAGTGGCTTAGAGGTTGTTGGGTTTTGAAATGGGTATGGGGGTTTCATGGGTTAAAGGTTGGGTACGGGTTTAAGGTGGTTTGGGATGGACCGGAGGGAGGTCGGATGTAGGGATGTCACCGGCGCCTGGGGTGCAGCGCCGCCAGAGGGGCATTTGAGTCAGGGCCGGAATGGGTCTTCGGGTATAGGTAATCGGATTTGGGATCGCAGGGCTGGTGGTCAGATTGGTTGATGGCGGTTTTCGATTGGGTTTGGCGGGTGTGGCTGGGGATCGGGTTTGTGATGGAGGTTTCGTGAGATGGAGATCGCGGGTCTATTTCGTGTGGGTCTAAGGTAGAGGGTCGCCGAGTTGGAGTCACGACCGGGTAAGGTGACTGCTCACCGGGTCGCGGGTTGAGGGCTCCGTGGTTTGGATGGGAGGTACGACAGGGACGCCGCCGGGGATGATGCCGGTTCAGGCGGGTTTGAGCCACCGGTGTTGAAGGGAGGATGAGGTTGACTGTTTTGTAGGTGTTGAGTGGTTTGGGGTCATAAGGTTGATGGTGGTGTTTGGTTGTTACTGGTGGATGAAGAGAGAGAAAAGAGAGGGTGATGGGAGGTTGAAGAAGAAGGTAAGGGGGTTGGGTGTTTGAAGGTGTAGGGTGGTAGTATGAGGGTGTGGGTTTGGTTGTGTGTGTGTAAAGTGTATGGGATGTGGTTGTGAGTGGGTTTAGGTGTAGGTGAGTTTATGTGTGTGTTTTATTTGGACACCTAAAAATAACATAAAAACTAAAATTAATAAAAATAAATATCTAAAAAATAAAAATCCTACTTCTAATAATAAAATAAAGACTCAAATTAAAAATAAAATTAAAAAAAAATAAAATAAAAATAAAAAAACAAAAATCTATTAAACTAAAGACTAAAATTCTACAAAAAGGTAAAATCTAATAAAATTAAAAAATAAATGAAATCCTAAAAAAATATAATCCTAATAAAAATTAAAAAGTAATAAAAATCAAAATAAAATAAAATTATACTAATAAAGATAAAATAGAAAAAATAGAAAACAAAACCTAAGAAATACTAAATAAATACTAAAAATAAAACGACTCAAACTAAAAATCTAAAAAATATTATAAAGGGACAAACAAAACACACATAGGGTTTGGGGTAAGTTTAGGCTAGATTTAGGCTCGGGTAAGGTTACGGGGTTGGTAATTAGCTCCATTTTAACTGTAAATTGCTCTGAAATATAATTTTTGACACCGCAACTCTAATTAAACCTGCATATTGAACAATTAAGCACATAAGCCCCATATTATCGAGAATTAGCAACTAAAGTACATTTTTTTGCGGTATAAAATGTACAGTTTTGGGGGCTTATCAAATATCATAGAGTACTCGCCTAAAATAGAAGTACGATGTTACAGATATTAAGATGAAACCTCTTCTTAAGCTTACAGAACTCCTTATTAAGATATCGCTCCTTCTTACCATAGTTATCGAGGAAATGGTAGGAGTTTAAATGATCCTAAAGGCCGTATTTATAGTTTCCCAAAAATATCACAGCGCTGACACGTGTCTAACTGACCAAGCTTTTAGAATGGTGAGTCAGCATTGACGTATCGTGTAACGGAGGTGTCTTGCAGTCTTATTTCACTGAATTACGACACGTGTTTTGGCTTTATCTATATCGACGACACTTGTAAGCACGAGGTATAAATTAAGGGTATAAGGGTCATTTTACACATGAAGGGCATTTTGTCTTAGATGGTTTGGACACGTCAAGCGTAGACCAATAATTGCTCCAGTAAGGAAGAGTGATTTAATTAGTATTGATGGTAACACAATGGATAGAGGTGACCCTAAATTGACTTGGTGGGATATTATAAAACATGACATGATGTCATGTGGTTTAATCGAAGATATTGCACTGGACAAAATGGAATGGAAAAATATGATTAATGTAGCCGATCCCAAATAATTGGAAAAAGGCTTTGTTGAGTTGAGTTGAGTATATTTTTAATATTTCTTAAAGGTCCTTGAAAATATTTTATTTATAAAAAGGTCCTTTTTTATTTTTCATTATGGTCCCTAAAACTTTTTTAATTAGAACCAAGTCCCCAGAGTTTCATAAAATTATATTTTCTATTCAAAAATTATCATTTTGCTTCAAACGTGCTATAAAACTTAAATTTGATCCATTTTATAGTTGATTCTTCAAGTTTAAAAAAATGGGTTTTGTCATATTAAGAATCCAGAATCTCACATTTGAAATAATACAACATTTATAAGATAATAAGTGAGATGAAATTGTAAAAGAATAAACATAGAAAAGTGTGGCCATTACAGGAAAAATGGATTTTTTCTAAAAATGGGGGGTTGCCAATCGGCATACCGTTTGTTCTGCCTATTGGCATAAGAGTCAAGTCAAATCACTCCTTTGACTTTGATTTCTCTTTTTGCATACTTGAAGTAGTTATAGGGTAGAGGCATTGATGAGGTTCCGAGTGGTTTGTTTTTGGTGAAGACTTTTGGGTATAAAAAGGGAGTTTAGGGAAGGCATTTTTCACCACTATCCTTATCTCTTCCTTTTGTCTTTCTTCTCTTTCACAAATGGCCCTCCCAATGTCCGAAGAATTCTCTTCCTACCATGAGGGTTTAGTGTCCATGTGCATCTATAACGCCGACTATGATACTTTCAGCTTGCGCCGGATCTCTTTATGGTGCAATCGGGCTATAAATTGGAATTTGTTAGAGGCGGTGGTACAATTCTGGTACCCCGTGGATCATGTTTTTTAGTTAGGCCTAGATGAGGCCTGCCCTATTTATGAAGAATTTTCAGCGATGTTATGGGTCATTCCCAGTGTGGCGGCAGCTATGCCCGACTTATTCCATTCTCCCCGGGTATCTTTGGCTAAGTTACTTCATATATCTTCCTCGGCAGTGCGTCCATTAGTCAGTGGCGGGAATCTCTCTCCCTCGACGGTTATGAACTCGGTGTGCTAGATGGATTTTTTTGATGCTGGCTTTCTCGGAGCTATTGCCTTGGGCCTGAATGCTAGGCTATTATTGGTGCTAGGCAACCTGACGATCGATCCTCAGGTGGCCATGATAGTGGTGTGGCTGTCTTGTCACTGTAGTCTTGTGGCGTTGGTGATATGGCACATATTACACCCTGGCGTGGAAGGAGGACAATACGCCGACATTGAATCATGCTACCGCAGCCCAAAATGTACAGGCTGCGACCCCCACTCACTGACTGCAATACTATGCTTACTCACCCGGAGATGCGGCCCCTTACATATTACAGGGTGTGGCCCCAGTTAAGTTTATTCACTTAACCGGATGCAACCCTTGTTTTGCATCATCAGTAGCAACATAATATCTGTACCTCTTATAAATAGAGGTCCGTGCCTCGAGATAAGGGGCTCCGGGTTTATTTCTTACACCAACACTTAGCTCAGAGATGATTATTCTCTGTAAGACGCTTGGGGACTACTCTCCAACATCATAATTATTTCCCTGACATCCCCAGAGCCATCATATTCATGTATTCTCTTCTATTTTCATGCTTGTACGCCTCTTTAGGCCTAATTATTATGTACCAAATAACGCATATAATGGGAGTGTGACACCAAAGTGGACGTAGGCTCATTTTAATAGTCGAACCACTCTATATCTTGTCTTTTACTCTCTTTACTTGCTCTATTTGCTTATTATGTACTGTATACTTGACTTGCTGGTACGAGAATGACAAGTGGATTATTTCTCGTATCATCAGTCTGGCACCGTCTATTGGAAGCGAGGTATTTCAATCTTGTTTCTCTATATTTTGAGTTCTTAAACACCTTATTTTATTCATAAGGATCCTTTGGATCATCATCCAATGGGTAAATTTTGGTTATTGAGCTCAACTTTGTATTTACACCCTTAAACGTGTATTGCATATATTCAGATATGTTCATGGGTCTCCTTTTTATGACCTTGGATCTATTTTACATACCCCTGTGATATCGCCTCACCTAGATAATGATGGAAAGCATGATGGGCTTTAGCCCCATAAAGGTGGTGTAATACCCCGTATTTTTTATGTCTTTTAAATTTAGGGATTTATTAAATTTAATTGAGATAAATTAATTTAATTTTAATCCTGAAAGTTGTTTTAAATATTTACTAGCGTGACGAGAGTTAGTAATTAGAGAAAGTTTGTGGATTCGTTAGATATTACTTATTGAGTAAAGTAATATGTAGAATTGATTTTTGTTAAAAATTGTCACGAGTGAATAAAATGACAATTATGAAAATTTAAGTCGGGACGCGCCTGTGTCGTGTCAGGACTAAATTATTATTATATAAAGTGAATAAATTATAAGTTGCCCGTATGATCATTTTGAGTGCGCCAATGTGTCCGAAAGGGGCGAGATAGTCAGAAAAGTGTACCCGGGGGTTTAGTTTGGGTCTCAGGGCGTTGTTAGGCCTATTTGACATCCCGGGAGGGTATTATAGACATCTTGCATTTTTGGGTAATTAAAACCACGAATTTAATTAGGTTATATCATCCATTTAGAGTTGTATCTTAGGGTTATCAAACACAAAATCAAAGAATGGCCATTAGAGAAGAAGATGGGAAGCTTTTCAAGCAATCCAAGGCCAAGAGCTCATCCGGTTGCACTGCCACCACCACCAAAATATAGATCGCACGACGGGGAACGCAACCATACCATTTCATCCACGAAATCAGAACTTTGAATTTCAGGCAAGTATCTATCTTGCTTTAGTTTGGTTAATGCCTCACCCATGTTAGTTTAGGATTGCCAAGATCATGTTTTATGAAAGAAATTGTTAAATTGGATACTTTAAATCGCATGTTTAGAGAGATTCAATACATTCTGGATATACCCATCACATGTAGAGTATTACCCACGAATTACTATGAGTTTAGAAACAAGAAATCTGGGAGATAATTAGAGGAATGGATAATTCTTCCAAAATTAGGGTTCTTAAAGATTATGTCAATTTTACCCCATTAATTCGATATCATTGATGTTTTCATACATGTTGCACGTAGGAAATCTTGTATATATATATATAGAACTTGTAGTATCATTATTTGAGAATTTTAGACTTGTTAATAACATTTTTAAAGAGATTGGAAGATGAAACCCGTAGGTTTAATTTGTAGTTTCTGGGCAAGAACTGCTTGATCGATCGATCGACCCCTCCTGGAAAACTGCATATTTCTCATTCGTTAGTTTAATCCGATTACGATGTATGGGAACCCTTGATTGTTGTTGTTGGACTATAATGGGATATAGAGATGACTAGTAGGGCCTAGGTAGACCCCGTTGAGTAACATTTTAGTGTAGGATGAGATTTTGGGTTAACGAGGAATGATTCATGTGTATAAGAAATCATGCGTATATTTAATAAAAAGATCGGGACTCATAAGGGAGTTTGACCAGAACGTAACTGAGTGAATGCCTACTAAAATTATACTTAGAATACTTCGAGAGAGGAGAAGTGAGTATGAAGCGAATAATAAATGAGAATACAAATAACGAGTCCGTTATACGAAATAATCGAGTAAAATGTGTAATAACGGAGAATTATAATTATGGGTCGTGAGCGCACCTAATTTAGCAATGTGGATGTGTGTGTGTATATATATATATATATATATATATATATATATATATATGATTGTGTGGTTGTGCATATATTATATCTGTATAAAAATCATACTCGGGCTACTGGCTGTCACGGGGGTTTCCGCGTCGGGATGGTCTTATCTCGATGGGACCTTTATGGGGGATATTGACTCGTACCCTAAAACATAGGATTCCTTGGTACAGGCTATATGATTGATAGTCAGACGGTCCTAAGAGACGTGAGGGTATATGCTGACCTCTTAGTAACTTGGAACTATGCTTCGCCTCCATTTGTATGTGTTTTATGTTAATGCAGTTCGAGAGTGATTCCGAACTAGCATTTCCCTAAATATGTGTGATACAGGGACTTGATAGCAGAGTATGCCAGCACCATAGATTGTATGTGGGGTGCAGATAGTATATATATATATATATATATATATATATATATATATATATTATATGAGTGATTGGTATATATATACTTATATATGGGAACCTTGCACCATAGATTTTATGTGGGGTGCTGTTAGTATATATATTCTACGTGTAACTAATATATATACATATATCTATATGAGAACTTTCTACTGTGCGTAATAGAAGTTAAGTAATGAATAAATTTTTCAACTTCACTATAAGTATTCGAAAATTTTATAGCGGTACGGAGTTATTCTAACTAACGTAATAAATCTTATAGAGATTGATTTTCTAAAGTAAATATCATAACCTTATTTCCAAGTGATAAAATCGTATGGAGAATAAGTTAGAGAGGCTTATGAGGTTCATTAGTACGGTAGGCGTGCACACTAGACGAGAGGTGAGAATTCTCATGAGAGTGTCGCATACTAACATGGTTTTTGCATTAGCAGGTAAGCTTTTTAAATACTTGCTAAACTAATTTTAAAACTATTTTACAATCGGGCTCTAACCCGTTTTCTGTTATCTCCTCTCTTTTGTATATATATGTATATATTACAGGTGCCCAGCCACAGGGGCGTCATGCATAGGTTCTTTGGATTGGACGCGCTGTAGCTTATGTGGGAGTTGCAGGTCCTTGTTGTAGACGATCTCTTCATTGATTCAGTTCTTATTATAGTTCTTCATAGTTAGGGCATGTGTCGCCCATTTCCCCATTCAGTATAGATTTGTCAGAGATGTATGTTCATTTATTTTTTCAGTATTCGGTACTCTTTGAGTATTAACTCTTGTCAGGATGATTTCATTTGTAGTTTAAATTTCGTTTGGTTAATCTAGATGGATTAATTCTTTTGTGTTGATTGCTATCCGTAACACTTATGTGATTCTTAAACTGTTGGTTATTTAAAAGGTTTTCAAATTGGAATTTAATAAAAATGGAAATAATGTTTTAAATTGTTTTGACACTTAGCTTAATGATTTAGGGTGTTTAAATTGGGAAATTTTATTTTGCGACAGTGATGCTAAGAATGAACCAACTGTTCACCTTGATTTTAATTTAATATAGGATTGATCGTCCGGTATTTAATTAGGCGGGGTGTCACAGGTGGTATCAGAGCATCGGGTTCTAGTGTCCTTAGGATCTGTGCGGCTTATTATGTTTCTAGCACTACTTTGTTTGATATAGAGCCCTATTTTTTGGATTGTCTTTTTCTATGGTGAGATTTCGTTCTCCTTCTATAATGTATATACCTTAGTGAATCTTAATCGCGTTCAGACGTGTTCGAACAATTAAATATGGAAGGAAAGGGCCATTGGGCGGACAGAAGGAGGCAAGGCTTAGTTGAGGTTGTAAAGTATATTCAAGGATGATGATCGTAGTCAAGGTCACCCCTATTATGGCACGAAAAGTCAGGACTGTAAAGACGGCTAGGGCATAACCTATGATTTCCAAGTGCTTCTATAGTCGAAAGAGGTGCGAGAGTAGACTTACCCAACGTGGTACGACTGGGAAAAGTCAGACGAAGCATTGTAAAGAACTGTCAGTGGAAATTCTAGAAATGCGAAAATTGTGTGTGTTAGCCCAAGGAGGTAAAGTAACCAAAGGCTTGGACATAGGACAGAGTGTGGTTAGCTGAAAGTGAAAATTTAGAGACAAATTTTCTTGGCTTTTTGGAAAAAGTTTATCATGGTGGGAGTCAGCCACTACTTTTAGAAGTGGAATGCTATGCCTATAGGAGAATCTGAGGTACAGTTTGACCGCAAGTTCCTTCATTAGATGTTCAGGAGAAGAAGTGAATGTTGTTCGGAACTCATCATAGGAGGACCTGACAGAGGTCCATTTGTGAATATGAGTCTAAACCGTTAGCGAATCTTGTATCGGAAGATGTAGATACAAATGGAGGAGAGGACTCCAAGTGGGAGAATGACTCGTAAAAATAGTTAATAACACTTAAAAAGGGAATTCTGCTGGATGGTCGATTCAGAGGTTGATGATGTTGTACTTGGTCAATGCAGATGATAATGCTTCTTATTGAGGGAAGCTAAAAGAATCAAAGAATTTAATCAAGAATAAGACGAGATACAACGGTGGTAGTGTAGCACCACTAAGGGGTGTGGATACACATCAGGGTACCCATTTAAAAGATTCGGATAGCTGAATTCTTACCAAGCGATGGTAGATTTAGTAAGGACTATTGTAGTCAGCAACATGTTCTTTAGGGCCAACAAAGCTAAGGGAACAATGGGGGTAGCCATTATAAATCGAGCCTACCAAAGTTCGAGAGAAGGACAATCCTAATATGGTTAGTATGACATGTGATAAGTGGATTATGTATAGTGGTATTTTGTGAAGAGTGAAATCACATGCGCTAAATTCTTCTGAAACCATTATAGGGTACAAGAGTATAGTGCCTAGTAAAGGAGAACGATTAAAGTAGTGTTGTTCTAGTTTGGACAGGCGTGTTACGTTCGGAAATCGTTTGCACAGTCAAGGCGTTTGGCAAGGTAGAAGTATGAGTTTTATCCTCGGAAGATGAGGCGTGTTTTATGTGACACGAGCGAGTCAATATATTTTGTTCATTGCTAGATTAACATGTGAGACAAGTTTAATGCGTATAACTATAGACATTATTATTTTGTGAATATTTTCCCTAGTGTAGCGGGATTATCTTTAGTGCTATTCGAGGAGGATGAGTGTGTGTATTAACAGTGTTATATGCTTTATTGAGGTTACTCGTTTTAGTATTGTGATATACGAGTATGATATTATCTTGGTTATAACTTTATAGTAATGGTTAGTACGATAGTGGGCAGTAATTGCAAGGCTATCGAAATGGTTGCATAGGTGCAATATGTTTTGTTCTGGCGAGGCCTCACCTGCGAGAGGGTCGGACTCGCACTTATATTAGCTATTTTAGAGACTTCTGAGGGGATAGTAGGCTCGAGATATACGATTCTGGTGTGTGTAGGGACTTTTGTTGTTATGATTCAGTATATATCGGGTTTGCCGTTGAGCGAAAAGATTTAACTCAGTATTACGTTTAACGCTCAGGATTTGGTGATAGAAAGAGTTCATTGTTATATCTATCCCTTAGAGATGTGGGAGGTAAGATTTATACCCCTCTGATTGGGGAAAGGGATTTCGAGAGTCCCGATTATATGTATTCAAGGTTTATGGAATGCAATTACCACCAATACGGTACGATAGTGCAATTAGAGAAATGTTCTTTGTTAAGTGTAATTTTAGGAGGAGATGTAATTTTCTTCTAGGAAACGGGAAAAATAGGGGTACATGCTATGGACGGAGGGCCTAACAGATTTCGATAACCGACAATGCTAGGTAGTAGTGTATCGAGGGGGTTCCTTATTTGGATTTCGCTTTGCGAGACATCCCACGCATGAAACTTAGCGTAAGGTTGGAAATAGGGAGATGTTTGGTCATTAGTCCATGAGTTCAGTACCTCGATCGTAATAAGAGCAGATAATTATATCTGTAAGTTGGTAGTTGAATTATGATTTAAGGCCAGTGGAGCCGGTTGCGTGGTAAGAAAACATTGAAAGTTTTATTTTACCACCACGAGTTGCAGGGTGGAACGATGATAAGGAGGGTTTAGAATTTCGATTTCTAGGGTGAGTGAGAGTACCCAAGTGTTGTAATCACGTTCTGAGCACTAGGAAAATAAAGATTTGGTTATTAGGTGTGAAGCGTATATGATGCTTACGCTAGTATGCACGGGTTATAGGGTGTGTAGACATCCTGAATAGTTGATGTTAAAAAAATCATTTGAGTTGAAGGGACGTGGGAATAGATGTGTGGAATATATATTTGTGGGACTAACATAACGAAGTAAAAGTGGTAGAGTGGATTAAGCACCGTGTGAAAGATGATAAATCCATATATACATGTGCAATCAGAGTAGCACACCGAGTCTGGTTGGAAGGCTGTGGGAATCCGTTTACAAAGGGGTATTCCTTGAGAAGGGTAGAATTTAACTATATGGAGAACACTCGGGACGGAGTTGTAATTAGTCAAATGTTGAGAGCGAGTTGTGCATACAAAGAGTGATAATGTTAGTATGGTATAAAAGAACCAGAAGTGCGCATCGTGGAGAAAAGTGCACGGATCGAAACTTTCGATATACACCAAGGAAGGAAGGGGAGTATTTGTAATACCCCGTATTTTTGTGATATTTATTTATGGAATTAATTAAATTAAATGCGTATTAATTGGAAATTAATCCGGATTAAAATACTAGCGAGATGCGAGTTGGTATTTGAATATAATGTGCATATATGATTATATATGAATATTGAAGTATGAAATTTGTCGTGAGATTGAAATACGGCAAGTTGGAAAATTTTATTGAGACGCGTGTGACAATCGCGTCAGGGAAATATTTATTTTAATTAAAAAGTAAATTTTAGTTCTATTAACCGTATGGTCGTTTTGAGTGGGCCAACGCGTCCGGAAGGGTCAAAATAGTCAGAAAACACTAGCCGGGGGTTAAGTTTGGGTCCCGGGGCATTATTGGGCCATACCGGTAACTTATAAGGGCATTTAGGTAATTTCGGAAATTGGGTAATTAAAACCCACGAAAATTAGAGTTAAAAATCTGACTTAGTATTAACCCACTAAGCCATTTCCAACCCCAATTTAGGTAGTGGGCTATGGGAGAAGTTAGAAACTTTATAACTTGGCAAAAACCAACCTCACCTCCATTAACACCTTGAGAAGAACTTGTAGAGAGGGAGAGAAAGAGAAGGATTCTGCAGAGAGAGAGCGAAGGCAATTCAACCTTCAAGATTCAACCTCAAATTCAGAGATTCAAATAAGGCAAGTGGTTTAATTCCAATTAATTTCAGAAAATGTTTCTTCCATGCGTAGGAATTTGTTATAATCATATTTGTTTGGGAGTTAGATGAAAAACCCATTAAATTTGGAACTAGAATATTGCATATTGATGAGGAATTGCATGTAGAATTATATGTAGGCGATTATTTTGATGTTAAAAATATCTTGGATGAAACAAAAACGGATTTTATTAGGCTCATTGATGATTTATAAATGTTAGGGTTCATGTTCATATAAATTGGGGATAAATAAAGGGATTTGAAGATTTGATGATGTTTAAGATGAGTTGGCCCTATATAAACGTTTGACTATGACTTATGAAAGTTTAGTACGAATTAGGAACCTTAAAATGATGTTGGGACGATTTTTATGTGGGATTAGAAGTGAAGAAAAAATTGGGAAAAAACGAGATAGGAATTTCTGGGCTCGAATCTGACCACTCGTTAGAAGACCTGCCCAGGTCGTTCGAACGAGCTCGTTCGAACGAGCTTCTAACGAGTTGACATTTTGGGTTCTAACGAGAGGGATGTTCATTCGAAGACTTTCATTCGAACGAGATCTCGTTCGAAGGCCCAGTTCGTTCGAACGAACTCTCGTTCGAACAGCCTCATTCGAATGAGACTTAGAACGAGTTGACAGTTTAGGCTTTTTAGCCTGTTTGATCCCGAGTGTCCCGTGACCTTGTGAATATGTAGAGATAACCTTCCCTTGATGATTAATTGTTACATTTGGGATGTTTGGGGTATAATGAGGAGTCAAACCTAGAAGTGTAGTTTGAACCTAAAGGAAAATATGAAGTAGGACGTGAGTGTCTATTACGTTGCGAGAATTATTGACGGCCTAATTTATTATATTAACCGGGAAGATATAAATTGTGTAGTATTATATGTCGGTATGAAAATGAGAAGTGTACCACCAATATATTATGATGATTACTAAGATGTGTGAATACTTAGTATATGTATTGATTTTATGTGTATGACATATCTACCATACTTGCTATCACGGGAGGTTTACGTTCGCTTAGGGCCTTCTAATCCTTGTGTTGCCCGGATTTAGATTGGTTACCTCGATGAACATAGGTCAGAGAAGGACTTATTGGGATGTTAATAAGTCTGCTGATCGTGGGAGCGCAGGTATGTGCGTGACCCATGTGATGTGACTGTGTTCGCCTCCATTATTTGTGATGTTGTTATCTGAGAACGATTCCTGAGAGATTCGGAATACGTGATCCTTATGTACGTGATGTACCGGGATTGATAGCAGAGTATGTGTGCACCGCAGCTTAGTCTCGGGGTGCTTGTATTGTATATTTATGATGTGAATAATATACACTTAATTAATGGGAACTTTCACGATTAGTATTGTGAATAATATTATGGTAATGATTTGAGAAAACAAAACGGGTTAACTGATAGTGAATGGTATTTCTAATTGAGAATCTGAGAGTAAGTAAAGCCCTCTATTTATTTGATAACGCTAGAATGTAATATGGTAATCGAGTAGTAAGGGGTAGAACTTATTACGGTTTGGTTAGATATGGATGTCTTATAGATGGGTACGGTACGTTAGGAGTGCACATGTAGTCGAGAGGTGAGAATTTCGTATGAGTGCACGTCCTAACATGTATTTTGCATTTAATGTTTTAATGTTATTAAAACACTTGCTGTTTTTCAAATGATTTCCACTTTCGGGCTCTGACCCATTTGCTTTCAAATCTATTTTTGTAAAAACCATTTTAGGTGCCCAGCCACAAGGACACCATGCTTAGGATTCTCATTCAGGTGACGAGCTGTAGCTGTTTGTGGAAGTTACAGGACTTTGCTTGTAGACGCTTCATCTATCTTGACTCGATATTCTTCAGTTATCCGTTGTAGAGCATGTCGCCCATTTCTTTTAGAGACATTTCATTTATTTCAGTTATTCAAACTTCTGGCATGTAATTATTCAGGATTCAGACTTGTCGTATTATTTTTCAGTTGTGGGATTGTTGTGAGGAGTTTTCCTCCAGATTTATATTTATGTTGTTGGTTATTCATTACTTCATTATAGTGAATGGTTGTTATTCTTTCATTATTCTTTTACTGCATGTTAATCAGACTTAACTTAAAATTTGGCACTTACTTTTAAATACTAGGTGGTTAGTAATTATTAAAATGTTTTTGATAGTGATGATATTAACTGAACCAATTTGGCATTTTGTATTGATTTAATAAAGGAGTAGCTACCCGGTATTTAATTAGTCGGGGTGTCACAGGTGGTATCAGAGCATCAGTTTCTAGTGTCCTGTAGGATCTATACGGCTTATTATGTTTCCGCTGAGCTTTCTTTGATGTAGAGCCCTATATTTTAGGATTGTTGTATTCTCTTGTTTATGCTACGTTCTTCAGCTATTTTAAGTTTATAACTGCGAACTTATAAACTTCATTCTTATTTCAGATGCCTCCAAGACGTGCACAACGGGTTCCCAGGGATGCAACTCCAGAACCACAGCCCGCACCAGTTCAGGGCACGATGAATGCCGCCGAGGTTGCAGCCATTGTGGCCCAGGCGGTAAATGCCGCACTAGCAGTAGTTTAGCAGGCACCACCTCAGGCGCAGATAGCCGCGCCAGTTCAGGCTCATGCATTCCCGTCTGGTTGGGAACGTGTACGTGATGCTTTTCAGAAAGCACACCCTCCGGAGTTCGCAGGTAGCTCCGATGTGGTAGTTTCGAGTCAGTGGAGGAAGGACATCTAGTGACACCTGAGGATGTATGAGTGTACAGATGTCCAAAAGTAGATACTAGCTACCTTTAAGCTAGTAGGGTCTGCACTGCAGTGGTGGGAGTCTATTACCACAGTGGAGGAGAGAGATACTCTCACTATTCAGGAGTTTTGGGTCCGGTTTGACCGCAAGTACTTTCCGTCGGCTGTTCACACAGAGATGAGGAGGAAGTTGATGAGCCTCAAGCAGGAGGGTAAGACTGTGGCCGAGTATGAGGCCGAATTCACTGATCTTCTGAACATTGTTCCGGATGAGATACCGACGGAGAAATTTACGAACGGGTTGACATGGAGGATTCGTCAGCACTTGTTAGGGAACCTCTTGTTAGCCACTTATTCTGATGTGGTTAACGCTGCATTGCTCCATTGCCAGGATCACCGCTTTCACATGATTGAGGGCAAGCGATCGGGAGAGTCTAGCCATCAGGGCAGGACTGGAGGAAATGGTGCCAGTGGGGCACAATCTGTTCAGGGGGCAGAGGCAGGGTGATCAGGGTACCCAGCAGGGGGATCACAAGAGGTTCAGGTCAGGAAATTTCAGGCACGGACAGGGAGGTTTCCGGCAGGGCCATCAGGGTCCGAACGACCATCAGCACCAGTAGGGTCAGAATGGTCAACAGCAGTTTCAGCAGGGCCAGCAGGGCCAGTGGAGGAACGGTAACGGCCACCAGGGCCGGAGGCAGCAGGGACAGAGAGGGGGGAACTTTCCGGGGAAGTGTTTCGTTTGTGGCAAGACTGGCCATAAACGCCAGGATTGTCCTGATAGGGGCAGGGCCCCGCAGCAGCAGCAGGGTGCTCGACATGAGCCACAGAGGCCACTTTTTCCACCAGCCCTCCCAGCTCCAGCCCAGGTGCCAGCTCTTCCAGCCATTCCAGCAGTTCCTGTGCAGCAGGGACAATTACAGTATGGACGTGTCTATAACGTCCACCAGGCAGCAGCTCCGCAGGCACCACCCGCTATTGAGGGTATGTTTCCTATCCATGGTACTATGGGTCAGGTTTTGTTTGATACGGGGGCAACACATTGCTTTATAGCTACACATTTTGCGAAAGCCTTAGGGTTGTTAGCCACAGCAGAGAGCACAGTGACGTGTGTAGACTCACCATTGGGGAGTGGGTCACTTATTTTCTTTATATGCCAGGGAGTAGGGGTAGAGATTGGTAGTTTGGTATTACCTGCAGATATGTTAGTATTAGAGATGACCGAGTATGATGCCATTATTGGTATGGATTGGCTTATTGCGTACCGAGCCATGATTGACTGTTTCAGTAGGAGTATTATCTTTGCCATTCCCGGGCAGGAGATGTTTTTGGTGGTGATGCCTCGTTCCGAGGGAGGATCGTCCACTCATTTGTACTATATAGAGGAGGAGACCTCTAAGGAGGTGGTGATACCACTTGATTCGATTCCGGTTGTTAGAGAGTTTACCGATGTATTTCAGGATATACCTGGATTACCCCCCAGTCTAGAGATAGACTTTGTCATAGACTTATTACCAGATACGAGACCTATAGCACGCGCACCGTACCGTATGGCTCCAGCTGAGATGAGGGAGTTACGGGATCAGATTGAGCAGTTGTTGGGTCAGGGGTTTATACGGAGGAGTACTTCACCGTGGGGTGCCCCTGTGTTATTCGTGAAGAAGAGAGATGGTTCACTGAGATTGTGTGTGGACTACCGAGAGTTGAATAAGGTCACGATACGGAATACGTATCCGTTGCCTCGAATCGATGACTTATTCGACCAGTTGAGAGGAGCTTCTTTCTTCTCAAAGATTGATTTGAGATCGGGATACCATCAGTTACGTATCAGGGAAGAGGATGTCTCGAAGACTGCGTTCTTATCGAGATATGGATCTTACGAGTTTCGGGTTATGCCTTTTAGTTTGACCAATGCTCCAGCCGTGTTTATGGACTTGATGAACAGAGTGTTCAGAGATTTCCTAGATCAGTTTGTCATTGTCTTCATCGATGATATTCTGGTTTACTCTCAGACAGAGGAGGAGCACGCCGAGCATTTGAGGCAAGTTTTGCAGACACTACGTCAGAACGAGCTGTGTGCAAAATATGAGAAATGCGGGTTCTGTCTGAAGGAGGTCCAGTTTTTGGGACATATTATTTCCGACCGGGGAAGGTATCCGCGATGAGGGAGTGGGGATAGCCCATGACACCAATAGAGATTCGTAGTTTCTTTGGCCTAGCAGGATACTACAGGAGGTTCATTCGGGGATTCTCGAAGATAGCAGGTCCTTTGACACATTTGACTCGTAAGGGTGTGCCATTCATCTGGAGTGATGCCTGTCAGTTGGCATTCGATGAATTGAAGGATAAGTTGAACTTAGCACCTGTGTTAGCATTGCCGAGATCGGGAGTTGAGTATTTAGTTTACACCGATGCGTCCTTGCAAGGACTTGGAGGTGTATTACAGCAGGAGAGTCAGGCCATAGTTTATGCTTCCCGTAAGCTAAAGCCTCACGAGAAGAATTACCCCACTCATGACCTGGAGTTGGCGGCAGTGGTATTTGCCCTTCGTATTTGGAGACATTACCTTTTGGGGGAGAAGTTTCAATTGTTCACGGACCACAAGTCCCTACAGTACCTATTCACGCAGAAGGAGTTGAATATGCGGCAACGAAGGTGGCTTGAGTTCGTGAAGGATTATCAGTTCGATATCCAATACCACACAGGGAAGGCTAACATGGTAGCAGACGCGTTGAGCCGCAGACCTGTTGATGAGGTGGCAGGGGTGTGGAAGGCGAAGTGGAAAGAATTGGGACACCAGGATGCAGTGGCCCGATCATTCATGTCGGTAATGACTGTTACACCGCAGATTATCACGAGAGTGGTAAAGGCACAAGCAGATGACTCGTTCTGTCAGGAGATGATAGTTCGATTACTAGCAGAGGGAGCTGAATCCTATACCGTTAGCTCAGACGGGGGATTACGCTTCAATGAGAGATTGGTAGTTCCGGAAGGGAAAGAATTGCGGCACGAGGTGATGTCCGAGTCGCACGGCTCACGGTTTGCGGTACATCCCGGTGGGGACAAAATGTACCAAGACATGAGACGTCAGTATTGGTGGAGCGGGATGAAGAGAGATATTGCCGAGTTTGTTTCTAAATGCACCACTTGTCAGTTAGTAAAAGTGGATCATCAGAGACCGGCAGGACTGCTACAGCCGTTGGAGGTCCCGATGTGGATGTGGGAGAGCATATCCATGGACTTTATCACGGGGTTGCCTAAGTCACAGAGAGGTCACGACTCCATTTGGGTAATTGTGGACAGGTTGACCAAAGTCGCTCATTTTCTACCCGTAAGGACAGACTACACTACGGGACAGTATTCCCAGCTCTTTATTTCAGAGATAGTGAGACTTCACGGTGTGCCCCTAAATATCGTGTCTGACCGAGACAAGATATTTGTTTGATAGTTTTGGGAGAGTTTTCAGGAGGCCATGGGCACGGAATTGCGATTGAGTACGACATATCACCCGCAGACCGATGGGCAGACCGAGCGTACGAACCAGATGTTGGAGGACATGCTACGTATGTGCATCATTGATTTCGGGGGTGGATGGGAGCAATATCTTCCACTGGTAGAGTTTGCTTATAATAACTCCTACCAGTTCACCATTGGCATGGCTCCATTTGAGGCGTTGTACGGTAGACCTTGTCGTTCCCCAGCATGTTGGTTGGAGGTGGGGGACAACAAACTACTTAGGCCGGAGGTGATTCAGGATACTTCGGCAAGGATAGAACTGATACGGAGTCGCATTCGGGTAGCTCAGGACAGGCAGAAGAGCTATGCTGATGCGAAGAGGTTCTTCAGAGAGTTCCAAGTGGGGGACCAGGTTTTGCTCAGAGTATCTCCTATGAAGGGGATTATGCGTTTCGGGAAGAAAGGGAAGTTGGCACCGAGATATGTGGGACCATTCCCTATTATTGAGCGGATTGGACCGGTTGCGTATAGACTTGGATTACCGGAGCATTTGAATCGGATTCACGATGTATTTCATATTTCCTCGCTAAGGAAATATCTTAGAGACGATTTGGCTCATTCTCACATTGCTTTGGAGGACATCGATCTCCAGCCTGATAGCTCCTACGAGGAGGGGCCGATTGCTATTTTGGACCGAAGTGAGCGGAAACTGCGGTCAAAGATAGTCCCGTTAGTGCGTGTTCAGTGGCGACATCATAATGTTGAGGAGTCCACATGGGAGCGCGAGGATGAGATGCGCGAACGTTATCCAGAGTTGTTCTTACCAGGTACTTTCTAGTTCCGAATTTCGGGACGAAATTCAGTTATTAGGGGGGAAGTATGTAATACCCCGTATTTTTGTGATATTTATTTATGGGATTAATTAAATTAAATGCGTATTAATTGGAAATTAATCCGGATTAAAATACTAGCGAGATGCGAGTTGGTATTTGAATATAATGTGCATATATGATTATATATGAATATTGAAGTATGAAATTTGTCGTGAGATTGAAATACGGCAAGTTGGAAAATTTTATTGAGACGCGCGTGACAGTCGCGTCAGGGAAATATTTATTTTAATTAAAAAGTGAATTTTAGTTCTATTAACCGTATGGTCGTTTTGAGTGGGCCAACGCGTCCGGAAGGGTCGAAATAGTCAGAAAACACTAGCCGGGGGTTAAGTTTGGGTCCCGGGGCATTATTGGGCCATACCGGTAACTTATAAGGGCATTTAGGTAATTTCGGAAATTGGGTAATTAAAACCCACGAAAATTAGAGTTAAAAATCTGACTTAGTATTAATACACTAAGCCATTTCCAACCCCAATTTAGGTAGTGGGCTATGGGAGAAGTTAGAAACTTTATAACTTGGCAAAAACCAACCTCACCTCCATTAACACCTTGAGAAGAACTTGTAGAGAGGGAGAGAAAGAGAAGGATTCTGCAGAGAGAGAGAGAAGGCAATTCAACCTTCAAGATTCAACCTCAAATTCAGAGATTCAAATAAGGCAAGTGGTTTAATTCCAATTAATTTCAGAAAATGTTTTTTCCATGCGTAGGAATTTGTTATAATCATATTTGTTTGGGAGTTAGATGAAAAACCCATTAAATTTGGAACTAGAATATTGCATATTGATGAGGAATTGCATGTAGAATTATATGTAGGCGATTATTCTGATGTTAAAAATATCTTGGATGAAACAAAAACGGATTTTATTAGGCTCATTGATGATTTATAAATGTTAGGGTTCATGTTCATATAAATTGGGGATAAATAAAGGGATTTGAAGATTTGATGATGTTTAAGATGAGTTGGCCTTATATAAACGTTTGATTATGACCTATTAAAGTTTAGTACGAATTAGGAACCTTAAAATGATGTTGGGACGATTTTTATGTGGGATTAGGAGTGAAGAAAAAATTGGGAAAAAACGAGATAGGAATTTCTGGGCTCGAATCTGGCCACTCGTTAGAAGACCTGCCCAGGTCGTTCGAACGAGCTTCTAACGATTTGACAGTTTGGGTTCTAATGAGAGGGATGTTCGTTCGAAGACTTTCGTTCGAACGAGATCTCGTTAGAAGGCCCAGTTCGTTCGAACGAACTCTCGTTCGAACAGCCTCGTTCGAACGAGACTTCGAACGAGTTGACAGTTTAGGCTTTTTAGCCTGTTTGATCCCGAGTGTCCCGTGACCTTGTGTATATGTAGAGAAAACCTTCCCTTGATGATTAATTGTTACATTTGGGATGTTCGGGGTATAATGAGGAGTCAAACCTAGAAGTGTAGTTTGAACCTAAAGCAAAATATGAAGTAGGACGTGAGTGTCTATTACGTTGCGAGAATTATTGACGGCCTAATTTATTATATTAACCGGGAACATATAAATTGTGTAGTATTATATGTCGATATGAAAATGAGAAGTGTACCACCAATATATTATGATGATTACTAAGATGTGTGAATACTTAGTATATGTATTGATTTTATGTGTATGACATACCTACCATACTTGCTATCACGGGAGGTTTACGTTTGCTTAGGGCCTTCTAATCCTTGTGTTGCCCGGATTTAGATTGGTTACCTCGATGAACATAGGTCAGAAAAGGACTTATTGGGATGTTAATAAGTCTGCTGATCGTGGGAGCGCAGGTATGTGCGTGACCCATGTGATGTGACTGTGTTCGCCTCCATTATTTGTAATGTTGTTATCTGAGAACGATTCTTGAGAGATTCGGAATACGTGATCCTTATGTACGTGATGTACCGAGATGGATAACAGAGTATGTGTGCACCGCAGCTTAGTCTCGGGGTGCTTGTATTGTATATTTATGATGTGAATAATATACACTTAATTAATGGGAACTTTCACGATTAGTATTGTGAATAATATTATGGTAATGATTTGAGAAAACAAAACGGGTTAACTGATAGTGAATGGTATTTCTAATTGAGAATCTGAGAGTAAGTAAAGCCCTCTATTTATTTGATAACGCTAGAATGTAATATGGGAATCGAGTAGTAAGGGGTAGAACTTATTACGGTTTGGTTAGATATGGATGTCTTATAGATGGGTACGGTACGTTAGGAGTGCACATGTAGTCGAGAGGTGAGAATTTCATGTGAGTGCACGTCCTAACATGTATTTTGCATTTAATGTTTTAATGTTATTAAAACACTTGTTGTTTTTAAAATGATTTCCACTTTCGGACTCTGACCCATTTGCTTTCAAATCTATTTTTGTAAAAACCATTTTAGGTGCCCAGCCACAAGGACACCATGCTTAGGATTCTCATTCAGGTGACGAGCTGTAGCTGTTTGTGGAAGTTACAGGACTTTGCTTGTAGACGCTTCATCTATCTTGACTCGATATTCTTCAGTTATCCTTTGTAGGGCATGTCGCCCATTTCTTTTAGAGACATTTCATTTATTTCAGTTATTCAGACTTTTGGCATGTAATTATTCAGGATTCAGACTTGTCGTGTTATTTTTCAGTTGTGGGATTGTTGTGAGGAGTTTTCCTCCGGATTTATATGTATGTTGTTGGTTATTCATTACTTCATTATAGTGAATGGTTGTTATTCTTTCATTATTCTTTTACTGCATCTTAATCAGACTTAACTTAAAATTTGGCACTTACTTTTAAATACTAGGTGGTTAGTAATTATTAAAATGTTTTCGACAGTGATGCTATTAACTGAACCAACTTGGCATTTTGTATTGAGTTAATAAAGGAGTAGCTACCCGGTATTTAATTAGTCGGGGTGTCACAGTATTAAGTGTCACTTAATGTGAGACATTTCGAGGAAAGTCAATGTTGAGAGGGACATAGTGAGTAATCTCTTCATGCACCACTCATAGATAGAGATCGGTTGGAATAAGGGGATCAACTAGAGAATTTTGTGCTTATCAACAATTACTGTAACGGAAAAGGGCGGTAAAGTCGGTAAAGTCCTCGGATGAGCTGCCATCTTCAAGTTAAGATCAAGGGTTCATCCGAACATGTGGAGTAAGTCACCCAAGAAGGAAGTGATTGACATTCCTTTGGGGTGATTTACGATATTAACAAGTGTGTCCCAATCTTCCTTTGAAAGGAAGGGATCGCGCCGGTAATTGGTCCTACACGGTATTATTTTCTGAATCGGGATGAAATTTGTGAATCCCACCTTCAGTATGGGATTTCAGGAAACAACGGAGATAACATTTCGTTTTGAGTAGGAGGTATCACCCATAGACAAGAAGCAGGCGCACGGTGATTAACGAGTAGTAGAGCCGAGTGAAGGTGATTTTAGAATCTTGGTGATCATTTCGTTTCCACAACGGTTATAGCTAACAAGTGGAACAGTACGGTAATTGGGGGAGGATATTACCTAATGGCAGAGTTATGTGGAAGCACTCGTACCTATTTGTCGTGAGCGAGGTGCTTATTGGAGTTTTGGTGTGGAAAACCTTAACTATTCTCCCTCTGCGTATGTTTAGAGGTGAGCGAATAATCAGAATTTTGGATCGGTCGAGGATAATCCGATGACTATGGTGAAATTCCACGACTATTTTAGGTGAATAAGAGTGGTCAGATGTTCATATGGTTTCTCTCAGAATGGGAGTTTTGTGTTTAGATAAATCCGAGTAGTTGTCACGTAGTGAGGTGGGGCCTCCCAATGATATTGAAATAATGGGAATTTATAGTGCATATGCGTGTATTATGCAAATGTTGGCGGATAGGAGCACAATGTGAAGTATCTTTAATAAAGAGTGTTAAACAGGCTTGCTGTGAGGCGGGGGTTATAGTGATTGAGTGCCTTACTATGTGGATAGGTTGCGTACTGTTAAGGTATCCAAAATGTGTTTTACCACGTAGGCCTTATTTTCCGAATTTCGGGAAGAAATTCCGTTATTAGGGAGGAAGTATGTAATACCCCGTATTTTTTTATGGCTTTTAAATTTAGGGATTTATTAAATTTAATTGAGATAAATTAATTTAATTTTAATCCTGAAAGTTGTTTTAAATATTTAATAGCGTGATGAGAGTTAGTAATTATTGAAAGTTTGTTGATTCGTTAGATATTACTTATTGAGTAAAGTAATATGTAGAATTGATTTTTGTTAAAAATTGTCATGAGTGAATAAAATGGCAATTATGGAAATTTAAGTCGGGACGCGCCTGTGTCGTGTCAGGACTAAATTATTATTATATAAAGTGAATAAATTATAAGTTGCTCGTATGATCATTTTGAGTGCGCCAATGTGTCCGAAAGGGGCAAGATAGTCAGAAAAGTGTACCCGGGGATTTAGTTTGGGTCTCGGGGCATTTTTAGGCCTATTTGACATCCCGGGAGGGTATTATAGACATCTTGCATTTTTGGGTAATTAAACCCACGAATTTAATTAGGTTATATCAGCCATTTGGAGTTGTATCTAAGGGTTAGCAAACACAAAATCAAAGAACGACCATTAGAGAAGAAGATAGGAAGCTTTCCAAGCAATCCAAGGCCAAGAACTCATCCAGTTGCACCGCCACCACCACCAAAGCGTAGATCGCACGACGGGGAACGCAACCATACCATTTCATCCATGAAATTAGAACCTTGAATTTCAGGCAAGTATCTATCTTGCTTTATTTTGGTTAATGCCTCACCCATGTTAGTTTAGGATTGCCAAGATCATGTTTTATGAAAGAAATTGTTAAATTGGAGACTTTAAATCGCATGTTTAGAGAGATTCAATACATTCTGGATATACCCATCACATGTAGAGGATTACCCATGAATTACTATGAGTTTCGAAACAAGAAATCTGGGAGATAATTAGAGGAATGGATAATTCTTCCAAAATTAGGGTTCTTGAAGATTATGTCAATTTTACCCCATTAATTCGATATCGTTGATGTTTTTATACATGTTTCACGTAGGAAATCTTGTATATATGTATATAGAACTTGTAGTATCATTATTTGAGAATTTTAGACTTGTTAATGACATTTTTGGAGAGATTGGAAGATGAAACCTGTAGGTTTAATTTGAAGTTTCTGGGCAAGAACGGCTTGATCGATCGATTGATCTACCCCTTTTCTTCGATCGATCGACCCCTCCTGGAAAACTGCATATTTCTCATTCATTAGTTTAATCCGATTACGATGTATGGGAACCCTTGATTGTTGTTATTAGAGTATAATGGGATATAAAGATGACCAGTAGGGCCTAGGTAGACCCCGTTGAGTAACATTTTAGTGTAGGATAAGATTTTGGGTTAACGAGGAATGATTCATGTGTATAAGAAATCATGCGTATGTTTAATAAAAAGATTGGGACTCGTAAGGGAGTTAGACCGGAACGTAAGTGAGTGAATGCCTACTGAAATTATACTTAGAATACTTAGAGAGAGTAGAAGTGAGTATGAAGTGAATAATAAATGAGAATACAAATAATGAGTCCGTTATACGAAATAATCTAGTAAAATGTGTAATAACAGAGAATTATAATTATGGGTCGTGAGCACACCTAATTTAGCAATGTGGATGTGTGTGTGTGTGTGTGTATATATATATATGACTGTGTGATTGTGCATATATTATATCTGTATAAAAATCATACTCGGGTTACTGGCTATCACGGGGGTTTCCACGCCGGGACGGTCTTATCTCGATGGGACCTTTATGGGGGATATTGACTCGTACCCTAGAACATAGGATTCCTTGGTACATGCTATCTAATTGATAGTCAGACGGTCTTAAGAGATGTGAGGGTATGTGCTGACCTCTTAGTGACTTGAACTATGCTTCGCCTCCATTTGTATGTGTTTTATGTTAATGCAGTTCGAGAGTGATTCCGAACTAGCATTTCCCTAAATATGTGTGATACAGGGACTTGATAGCAGAGTATGCCAGCACCATAGATTGTATGTGGGGTGCAGATAGTATATATATATATATATATATATTATATGAGTGATTGGTATATATATACTTATATATGGAAACCTTGCACCATAGATTTTGTGTGGGGTGCCGTTAGTATATATATTCTACGTGTAACTAATATATATACGTATATCTATATGAGAACTTTCTACTGTGCGTAATAGAAGTTAAGTAATGAATAAATTCTTCAACTTCACTATAAGTATTCGAAAACTTTATAGCGGTACGGAGTTATTCTAAGTAACGTAATAAATCTTGGAGAGATTGATTTTCTAAAGTAAATATCATAACCTTATTTCCAAGTGATAAAATCATATGGAAAATAAGTTAGAGAGACTTATGAGGTTCATTAGTACGGTAGGCGTGCACACTAGACGAGAGGTGAGAATTCTCAAGAGAGTGTCGCATACTAACATGGTTGTTTCATTAACAGGTAAGCATTTTAAATACTTTCTAAACTAATTTTAAAACTGTTTTACAGTCGGGCTCTGACCCATTTTCTGTTATCTCTTCTCTTTTGTATATATATGTATATATTACAGGTGCCCAGCCACAGGGGTGTCATGCATAGGTTCTTTGGATTGGACGCGCTGTAGCTTATGTGGGAGTTGCAGGTCCTTGTTGTAGACTATCTCTTCATTGATTCGGTTCTTATTATAGTTCTTTATAGTTAGGGCATGTGTCGCCCATTTCCCCATTCAGTATATATTTGTCAGAGATGTATGTTCATTTATTTTCAGTATTCGGTACTCTTTGAGTATTAACTCTTGCCAGGATGATTTCATTTGTAGTTTAAATTTAGTTTGGTTAATCTAGATGGACTAATTCTTTTGTGTTGATTGCTATCCGTAGCACTTATGTGATTCTTAAACTGTTGGTTATTTAAAAAGTTTTCAAATTGGAATTTAATAAAAATGGAAATAAAGTTTTAAATTTTTTTGACACAGAGCTTAATTATTTAGGGTGTTTAAATTGGGAAATTTTATTTTGCGACAGTGATGCTAAGAATGAACCAACTGTTCACTTTGATTTTAATTTAATTAAGGATTGATCCCCCGGTATTTAATTAGGCGGGGTGTCACAGGTGGGTGATTAGGGAAGAGTAATATTTTCTTATATTTTTTGCTCTTTGCCCATGATCTAGGGTTTATCATTAGAACTGTGCCGTTTTGTGCACCGATAGGCTGTTTTACCCTGGATTGGCCCTTGTAGGTATGCTTTCCACGAAGATGAGTTTCGTGAGAACTCAGTTTCTTGGACTGTTCCCTTCACTGCCTAAGATGGGGGTGCGGCCAGGTAGTTCAACTACCCTCCTTGCCGCGTCCCCTACTAGTGAAGTCTGGTTACAGTAGCTTCAAATCATTGAGGGATGGGACTCTAGTGGTTTCAGGCTCAACCTTGGTAAAATTCATTCTAGGGCCACGGTAGTACACATATGTGCCTAACAGGTCGCAGCCTCAACAGTAAAACCCTACAACAATTCAAACGATGCATCCCAAATTATACTTGGTTGATTTTATATTCTGTGATTGCTCACTTCTTCTAGTTCTGTCTTAGATTATATATATTTTTAAAGACTAACAAAGTAAAAAATCGAGGGAGAGTCGAGCCAAAATGCAAAAATGAAGAATGAGATTACTCAACTGTACAGCCACCTCAATCATCTGTATGACAGTCATGCCTCATTCCAGACTCAGGTCAACTTCTTGACCCAGAGAGTTCTCATGCTAGAGGCTGCGACCACAGAGGTACCAACTGCAGAAGCAGCCAGCAAGAACTAGAAGAGGAAAGTGGAGAAAAAAGAAAGAATCTTTGAGGCCTACACCCCATTGGCCTTCCAGATTGAAGACATCTTAGAATTCATAAAAGAGGACAAGCTACTGAGGTGGACAGAGAAGCTGAGAGCTCCAGCCCACAAGAGGAACAAAGCAAAATGGTGTAAGTTTCACAAGGACCATGACCATGACACTGAGCAGTGCTATGCCCTGAATGATGAGATTGAAAGTCTCATAAGATAGGGAATGCTGCAGCGCTTTCTCAAGAATGACTAAGGGATGTATCTTAGTCTGATAGGCCGCATCCCCCTTTTTAGGCCCATGATTATGTTTCCTCTATTTTTGTCATTAGTGAAAACTCTTTTGAATAATTCCATGTTAACTTTGTATTTTCCTAACAAAGTCATGAATATATGAAATTAAGTTCAGTTTATAGTGCCATATTTTGATTTCTTGATTCCATTAAATGTTATCTTATAAAAAACTTTTTGTTTTGAACAAATTTCAAATGGAGACATTGCATTATATCGAGAATGATTATATTGAATGGGATCGAAATGCCTACCATGACGCTAAGATGTATGATGGCATTCGATAACTAAAAATGGCAAAAGCAGCTATCAGGAGCAGCTTTCTAAATTGGCTTACAGCGCCACTTAAGATGCAAGGTCAGATCCTCATTCACGAGGTAAACATCATTAACTTGGTGGATAGAGACAAAACATCATTAACTTAGTGATCTCACCCGTAAGCATCATTAACTTGGTGGATCGAGACAAAACATCATCAACTTAATGATCTCATCCGTAAACATCATTAACTTGGTGGATAGAGACAAATCATCATTAACTTGGTGATCTCACCCGTAAACATCATTAACTTGGTGGATAGAGACAAAATATCATTAAATTAGTGATCTCTCATTAGCTGTGGGTGGCTTGATAACATAACCCAGCCCGGGAAGGCTTGAAAGTATCCTGCATGTCTACAGAGGTCCACTGTTCAGATGCAAGGGCCAGAAAAGTGCCGCAGCCATATCGATATGGTTGCAGCTATTAAGGAGTCCAATCATTTATTCAGAAGACGCGACAAGGAAAAATGCCGCATCCCTATCATTTGGGTTAAACTACAAGACTTGGAAAGTGATGGAAGATTGTAGCAAAAGAAGTTAAGACGCAACCCCAAAATCTAGGGCACAACAGCTTGGGGGATGACAACCACAAATAAGGGACTTATTCCCCAATATCCACAATTGCTATAAAGTTCAAGAAGGGGCTGCAACTAATCTTAATCTCGCTGACAAATTATGGGAAGTGGTAGGAATAGCATTGCCAAGACAGTATAACATATTGATCCAGCCAAAAAAATCGTCTGTTACAGTAATGGCTGCAGCCACCATCAAGCATTCAAGATGGCACAATATTCAGCAGCACAGAAAATAAGGTGCAGCCTACTATAAATGACTGTGGCCTAGAATCAATAATGCAAGCAAAGCTACGAATGGAATCAACCTCATGGGCTGCAGCCTATTCTCAAGGTAATAGCTGAGGAACAAAGGCCCTAAGCTTATTTTTACGGCGTCAATATACAAAGACTAAGTGGAAGCAGCAACGTTCAGGGAGTATAGCTGCGGCCTATAGATATTTGCAAATATTCAAAGAAGTTCCATGCAATTAAAGAGACCAAAGGTGCTAAGGCATTAGCATCCTGAAGCATGTAATGGACCGTGGCCTATTTTAAGGTGCCCCTTTAAAGGGACTATCGCGGCCTTATATCTGCATCAGTTATTGAAGAAGTATTTTTTCAAGTTTATTTAAGCAGGAAATAATTCAAATACGGAAGCGACACTCATTCAAATATAAATGCTGACAACAAAGAAATAAGCAAACCAAGAAACTAAGAAAAAATACTGGTATTGATTAAGGTTGTAGCCCTATGCTGAAGGGCATGTCATCATCTGAGTTTAGTAATCAGAGGCCACATATCAACAACAAAAGTGCAAGAAAATTAAGCGGATGCAGTCTATAATAAGTCAAGTTTACAAAAAGCGACGCAACCCAAATGAATCAACAGTTTAGAGGTTACAAGATTGTTCATAAAAAATACATATCACAACGCAAGCAAAAGAATAGAAAGGATGACTTAAGACACCGAGTTGTCTTCTTCCTCAACTTCATCATCATCAGCCGCGGTCTTTGTAAGGTCACCTTCCGTGGCCTTTTCATCTATATTTCTGGCTCTTTCTTCCGTGGCTGCCCTTATTTCGCCACACATTCATCATGCTCAGCATCACCCAATTTTCAGGACATGATTTGCTCTTTGAACTCCGGGAAATTTTTGATGACCATATGCCTCAGTTCCTAAAAGCCACGGAGGTAGGCTTTGTTATTCGTGAGGAAGTATTCTTTTAAAGTTTTATATGTTGCGACAGCCTTGTCCGCAGCCTCAATTAAGTCTGCAGCATGATCCTCGTCTTTCTTTGCAATGGATGCGGCATGATCCAAGCCCTCTTATATTCTCAGTTGCTCTAGCTCATTATATTTTCTCTAGATTAGCTCAAGTTTTTGATTTGAGGCTGCAACAACTTGACAGCATTAATAACCTGTGCCTTGGCAACTTTTAAGTCCTCCGTAGCCTTTATAAGGTTATTATCTGAAGTCTTTTGAGCTTCATCCGTAACATTAATTTGGGCATTAGAAGTCATCTTATACACCTCTAAGTCCGCGGCACTTGATTTCTTACTAGCTTCAAATGAAGAACTCCTGGCTATTACAAGGTCATTTTTGTGAACAGACTCCGCAGCCTGTTTGATCTTATTGAGGGCTTTATATTTGGCAATCCGTAACATGATAACCTCTACGACCTAAAAGATACATAAACGTGATTAATACGAAGAAATATAACAAGAATTTAAGTTCAATTAAGAGCTTACCCTCAGCAGGCTATGGAGACCATACTCCTGCAGATGTTCATGGTCTTCTTTTACAAGACGATCTAGATCAATTATGTCTGCAAATTTCTTCATCTTGTAGACCGCTCTGGAAGTCGTATCCTAAGAGGATTGAGGACTTGGGAGCCTCATCTGAGGTCGCGTATGACCATTAGGACCCACACTCGACCGACTTTATGGAGGCGACAAATTGGCATTAATAGCCATTCCTCTCCGCAGAGGAGGAGATGAGGGAGAAAATTAAATAGGACTATGCTCATTCTGATGGACTATCTCTGTGGGAAGTAGATTGGCCGCATCTAGTTGAGGGGCAATGTCATCGTCAAAGACTTTCCTTGTGTTTTCATCAATATTGGTCGCGGTGTCACTAATATTATCATCTCTTGCCATATCCTCGAGTGATGGACTGGCTGCGGCCCCCCCTATCAGTAGTATTTGACTCAGGAATGCCAACATTGGGACCCTCTACCGTGACATTCTTGCCTTTGGACCTTTTCTTTTTCTCCCTTTTTTGGAAACTTGTTGAGGAGGGCAGCATCCTCATCCATTTCAGTAAGTTGGGAAGGCAAGAGTGCCCGATCAATCTCTTCACCTAAGAAAGAGAGTTTAATAGGGGCTGCAACAGACATGTACATTAAAAAAGAGTGGTTTATAGTTACCTTTCGCGGCCATGGGAATGTTCTTGTTAGGGAAATATCCAAAACGGTGGAAATTTGCTGAGCTGGCTACGATGGAAAACCTCTTTGAATCGTTGATAAGGTTGGTCGTGTCCTCAACTCTCTTTTTTGCTTTTCTGTTGAGTTTCAGATTATCAAGGGCTGCAACACAAGATAGGTATCATTACATGTCGCGACGTAAAAATTATAAGATTGACAAAGTGTAAGAAAATGCTGCAAAAAAAGAGTACAAATATGAAGTACGGAGCATACCTAGCCAGATAAAGTACCCGATCTTGAAGGCGCCCCCATTACCGTGACTTCCTGTATGATCTCTCTCTCTCTCTCAAACTCCTCTGGATGGATTTCCCATTCCTCTCCAGAGATGTAAAAATATTTGCCTTTTTCAGTTTTTCACACTAATGGGTCTCTCAGTGTACAATACTCTTCATTATTACAAAGAGAAAAGTAGTAGTACCAAGCAAACATGACGGAGTTCTCCTTTGGTCTATAAAAGTGGAAGAACTCCGCGAGAGTTATATCTCTGTTGAACTTATTCTGCCAAAGTATCAACGAGGCAAGTATAGCCCTCCATCCATTTGGGTCGAGTTGGGATGGTGCCAAGTTCATAACACTAAAGATTCTCCTGACAGGAACTGGCACAGGTAGCTGTAGGCTGTAAATGAAGGCATGAAAAGGAAAGAAAATTCCATCATTAGAGACTGCAAAACACGGTCTCTGCTCCGTAGAAGGAGCTGAGCAAATAACCCCATCTGGAAATTTGAATGTCGTGGCCACCTAATTGACCCATTCTTCAGTCATAATATTACGAACATTTAAGACTGTAGGATCCCTTTTAGCAGTGTTTGATGGACCAGCTAGCTCATCTCTGGCCGCGAAGGGCCCAATAGTTACAGCCCTAACTTCAGGAGGGTGGGCACTAGAATTTTTATCCTCCATTTATGTAGCCTCACAAGAGTCCCTATAATTGGTGGAGTTCGCGGAGTCAAAATCTTGCACTACATAATTGGGACAATCTCTTAGCTGGCAAGGTCCTATTGTCTTCAAAGGACGCACTGAAGGAAGTTCAGGGGGTGAGACTCCAAAGTGTTTATTCCAAAATTCTTTGAGAAATTTGTCAGGATCAAAACTCATATAGCTGCAGCAAGACTTGAAAAGAAGAAAGAGTCCGGAGTTAGGTGCCGCGGCCAATATGGTAATACAGGCCTCTTAAAGGTCGCGGCAGGAACAATGAAGTAGCAAGTTCGAAAGCTAAAGAAGAAATGCTAGCAAATTTGGCTAACTACACCAAGTGTTGGTCTCTAGAATCCTAGAAATCAACTTCTGTCGAGGCATATTATTTTGGTTATGGTATATTCTTACATGCCGCATCCATTTTTGTTATTAGTAAAGTGCCGCGGACACTAACCTAAGAGGAGTTAATATATACAAGCATTTTTTAATGATGTCGCAACCAGATAGGCCACAAGCTGCAACCAGACATGACACATGCCATGGCCAAATTCTTAATCAGGTTAGTATTTAATGTTACCTAAATAGAAGATCGAAGCACTAGAATTTAAGGGGTTTGCTCAAGAATACCAAAATCAAAGATATATTTTCAACTCCAAAATCAGTGAATTCGATCCCACACAAGTGCATCACCATGGGTCTATTTTATGTATTGATCCTATGAGCTGGGAACATAATAAAGCCCTAAGAGTCTAACCCAAGCCAGCAAATTTGAATTATTGGGTTAAAATTAGTGTTAACAACTTATTTTATTGATTGAATATTGATTCAAGTGCAAGATCAATTATCTAGTACAAATCTAGACAATTACATAAATCCAAATGAGTTCAATTCATCATGAAATTGGCAGAAACGAATTCAGATGATGGATCATTCGATTATCATAATATATTGCAAAGGCAGGAGTACAAATGGACCAATTCCAATCAGAGATCAAGAATATCTAGAAGGATTAAATTATCAAGTTATTCAAGAGGTTTTTGGTCAAAATAATTACCTGGAAATGGGTGAAACCTAGTTGCTCAGCCTCCTGACACCACAATGCACTGCCTCAGAACCACCACACGCTGCCATGAAAGTTCGCCAAAAAAATTAAGAGAAGGAATGGACAGAGGTTGGTTTCTGATTTTCTCTTAAGAGATGGAAAACGTAATGAAGTTCATAACCAGTTCCATTTATATAAGAGTTCGCGGGAAGACAAACATCGTTTTGAAAATGGACAACGTAGAGGGAACACAACATGGTATCAGCAGTATCAAGATGCAACACTAATTCCTCCTTGGCACTACGCCTTGGGGGCTTATTGATATGATATATATTACACCCTGCCGTGGAAGGAGGATAATATGCCTACATTGAATCATGTTGTCGCAACCCAAAGCGTACATGCTATAGAGCCCACTCACAGATTGTAACCCTATGATTACTCACCTGGCCGCGACCACACGTACACAGGATGAGGCCCCTTACATATTACAGGGTGCGGCCCTAGTTTATTCACTTAACCGTCCATAGCCATTCTTTTGCTTCATCAGCAGCAACACAACATCTGCTCCTCTTATAAATAGAGGTCCATGTCTCAAGATAAGGGGCTCTGGGTTTATTTCTTATACCAACACTTAGCTCAGAGCTGATCATTCTCTATACGACGCTTGGAATAGCTTGGAGGCTACTCGCCCGCATCACAATTATTGCCTTGACATCCCTGGAGTCATCATATTCTTATATTCTCTTCTATTCTCATGCTTGTACGCCTCTTTAGGCCTAATTATTATGTACCAAACAATGCATATAATGGGAGTGTGGCATCAAAGTGGACGTAGGCTCATTTTAATAGACGAACCACTATATATCTTGTCTTTTATCTCTCTTTACTTGCTCTATTTTCTTATTATGCACCTTATACTTCACTTGCTAGTACGAGAATGACATGTGGATGATTTCTCGTATCATCAGTTGGTACTGGCGGATACATTGAACAGTCCTGATGCTTAGAAGGAGGGTTATTTTAATTTTTGAAGGGGATCCCTATGATGCTATTCATGTGACTTTCAGAGACGTTTCGGCTAATGTCGCATCCTGAGTATCCCCTTTCAAGTGTTCATAACCTCTTCATCAAACCCTTCTTCAGTTTTGACCCTCTAATAGAGAATTAGGTTAACTAGTTCGTAGAGTACGGGGGCCTAATATCTTCGCTAGTTATTACCATATTGGGGGACCTGTAACCCATTTTTTAATTGGGAGAATATCGATATGTGCGACTGGTTGGCCTTCAGAATAATTCCATCTATTTTTCTTAGCGAATTATGCGCCAAGTGTGTTGGTAGCAAATAGTGCATCCTCGTATAACAAACTTCTTCTCGGTAGAGGATTTGACTATATTTATGGATGATACTGGGACCATTATGGAAGCGCGTTCAGTCATCTACCCATTCACCATAATCTGTTAGAGGGGCCTGGTATGTGTCGGGGATGATCTGAGGTGGTTGTGGAAGCGGGTAGTCAAAAATATTTTTGAGCAAAAGACTGGGAAAATATGGCTTGTGGCTTTCGACACCATGGAAGAGGGTGTTGTGGTTTTGGCCAAGATTGTCAAGGCGTATCACTACGTGGACCGCATACAGAGCATTAATCTGAAGTGGGAGATTTCGAGGCCTCCGAGAGTAGGTAATGATGACTAGGTAGGGCCTTCTGGCAGTTGAGGGTAGCATTTTTATGAAACTAGGGGTAGTATTTGTGGAGCTGGGGATAGTATGCTTCAGGTAATTTGATTTTTGTCATGTTTTAGGATTTTTTTATGAAGATGGTAAGGAAGAGGTAGGTTATTTGTTAGGTTTGTTTTGTTATTGGAAGGTGGTGGCCTGTTTGACTCCCTCTACTGATACTTGATGTAACAGTTGTGTTCCTAAATTTGAAATAAAAATGATTTTGACATATTTTGTTTTGCCTATTCATGAGTTTTGCATTTTGAACTATCTAGACCAATCGCTAAGGTATACATAATACCTTTTTTCGTGTGAATGATGAGCTGGATCGCCATTCGTGGGGGTTAGAAAAGAATAACATTTTGTGAAAAAGAAAGGACCGTGCCTATTTATGTCATACGTGCTTCATATGTACCCTTGAGGGTTTTAAAAATTTCACGAGTTTCATTTTGAAAAGAATTATTTTGATAGGATGAAGTCCCCCATAGTTTTGGGTAGGGGAAATGAAGAAGATTTTTTTTTAGAATATGATGGAGATTAGAAGAGTCGTAGCGCACCGAGAATTCGGATTAAGGGTAAAATTTCTTGAGATCGTCCAAATTGAATGGACTCACTATTTTTTCTCCGTCGATATCTGTGAGCATAGCGGCTCTGCCTGATAGAATTTTCTTCACGAAGTTGAGGCCACTCCATTTAGGTTTGAACTTCCCTCTAGGGCCCAGGCAGGTTCAATAATGTTTTTGAGGGTAAGGTCTCCTTCTTGGACACTGTGGTCCTTGAATTTCCTATTGAATGATCACGTTATCCGATGATGGTATCACTATATATGGTGTATAGACTTAATTTTCTTCTCATCCAAGAGTGAGAGCTCATCATAGAGGCTCTAATGCCAGTCTTTTTTGCTGAATCTGATTTCGAGCATTACACGTAGGGAGACATTTCTAGTTCGACGGGGAGAACTGCTTCCATGCCGTATATTAGAGAATATGGGGTATCCCCAGTAGGTGTTTTGATGGAAGTGTGGTAGCCCTAGAGAACGTAGCAGATCCAATCGTCCAAGTCTCTATAAATTTATTGGCATTTTCGACAGCGCCATTGGTTTGGGGTCGATATGTAGAAGACTTGTGCCTCTGAATTCCATACTCTTCGACCAGTTCTGTGACCTCGGCTTTGAAGTGGAGACAATTATCGGATACTAACTCATGAGGAACCCTGTATCGGAAAATGATGTTCTTTCTGATAAACTTGGCCGTTTTTTGGCCTTCAGTATTACATATGACTTGACTTTAACCCATATAGTGAAGTAGTCAATGTCGACCAGGATGAATTCATGCGCGTTGGAATCTTTGGAGTGAACTTCCCTATGATGTCAATACCCTAGGTGGAGAAGGGCTAGTGAGATGTCATGTTGTATAATTCTCGAGGAGGCAAGTGTTGGAGATCAACAAGATGTTGACATTTGAGGCATATTCAAATATAGGCAGTTCAGTCTTGAACCATTGTAGTCCAATAGTAGCCTTAATGGATGATGTTCTTGGCAATCATGTGAGCATTTATATGGGGCCTGCATTCCATACTATGGATTTTCTACATCATTCCTTTAATATCAGCCCTTACAATGCAATGCAAATGGGTTCCATAAAAGTTTCTCTTGAAAAGTGCTTTGTCACAGATGATGTACTGGGCAGTCATTTTGCAAAGATTCACACGGTCTTTCTTATCTACATCTCGGGGATACCTACCATGCTTGAGGATGCACCAAATATCATAGTACCATAATCTGTCCATATCAGAGTCTTCTTCGGTAATGAGCTCATTGTGGTAGCAGTGGGTGGCCGCAGCCGTCTTCGGAACATGGAAATGGGCCATTGTTATTCCTTAGAGCATATTGACTATGGAGTCTAGGGTTGCAAGGGCGTCAGATAGACTGTTCTTAGAGTGAGGAAGGCAATGAAAGGTGACATATTTGAACTGGGAGGCAAGCTCTTTTAGGTGGGCATGGAAGGTAGGAGCTTCTCGTCTTTGACTTTCCATTTCCTGAGAATTTTTCCTATAATGAGGGTAGAGTCCCCATAGACGTCTAGGTTCTTAATACCTTTCTCGAGAGTGATCTTGAGGCCTACGGTGCTTGCCTTGTAATCAGTTATGTTGGTGGTGCAAGGGAAGTCCATCAGGGACGATCGGGAGTATTCTAATGTCATACCCTTTTTGGTTATCAGCTCCATCAAAATACATTTTCCATCTGAGGTCCTCCTGAGAGGTGAAAATAATGTTTTCGTCTGGGAATTCAGAGACCCAAATATCGGTTCCTTCTATGGGATAATCAATAAGGTAGTCGAAGATAACCCTCTCTTTTATAGCTTTCTGTGTGGTATATACAATGTCGAACTCAACTAATAACATCAACTAATGGGTCATTCGATTTTACAAAATAGGGTTTCTCTAGAAGGTATTTGATGGGATCCATTCGAGATACTAGTCTGATGGGAAAAGGTAAGCATGTATTGCCGTAATTTTTATGTGACCCAGACTAAGGCAACACACGCTTTCTCTAAAGCAGTGTAATTGACTTCGTACTCAGCCAGTTTTTGACTAGTATAGTAGATAGCTCTTTCCTTGTAGGATTATTCAAAGTATTAGTCTACCAAATCCCCTTCTGCTATATCAGTGACGGTAAAGTACAAGAGGAGTGAAAGCCTGGCTGTAGAGGCATGAGTAATGGAGGTTGGGTGAGGTATCGCTTACTTTGGTCAAAGGCTTCTTCACATTCCTCTTTCTAGACTTTGGTTGAATCTTTCTCGAGAAGTTTAAAAATGGGTTCATAGATAGAGGTCAGTTTGCTGATGAATTGACTAATGTATTGCAACTTACCCAGGAATCCTCGAGCTTATTTCTTCATTCGGGGTGGTGGCATCTCGAGTATGGCTTTTAGTTTGGTGGGGTCTGCTTTAATTCCTTTCTCACTAACCATAAACCCCAAGAGTTTCCCTTTAGTGATGCCCAAAACACACTTTTGTGGGTTAAGCTGCATATGGTAGTATCGCAGTCGCTCGAAGAACTTTCAGAGCGTAGGAATGTGACCTTCTAGAGTTTGGACTTAATAATCATGTCATCAATATAAACCTAGACTTCTTTGTGAATAAGGTTGTGATAGACATTTGGTAGGTAGCCCTGGATTTTTTTCCCAAATGGCATGACGGTGTAGCAAAAAGTTCCCTAAGGTGATAATGATAGTTTTCTCTTGGAGGTCAATGTGCATCTTGATTTGGTTATAACCAACAAATCAATCAACAAATGATTTGAGGGCATGTATGGACATATTATTCTTAATCATGTCGATGTTGGGCAATGGATAATCATATTTTAGGTATGCTTGGTTCAATTTTTGATAGTCGACGCACATGCAGACTTTTCCTCCCGATTTCAGTACGAGGACGATATTGGCAAGCCATGTAGGGTATTCGACCACCCGAATGAAGCCCACGTTCAGTTGTTTGACTAACTCTTTAACTTTAAGGGACCATTGCATTCAGAGTGTTCTTAACTTCTCCTTACTGTTTTGCATTTCGGGAATGTTGGGATTCCATGTTGAGCTATCTTTGGGTCAATCCTAGGCATGTCATCATAGAACCATATGAAGACGTTTATAAATTCTTTTAAATAACTCTTCAAATTATGCATGCTCATGCTCATTAAGGTCAGACTCTATCCTAATCTCGCACCAATGGCTAAAAGAACTGAGGTAATAACAACAATCTCATCATCATTAGTTTGAATGCGGTAATGTTGTTTATTATTTTCCTAATTAAGATCGATTAAGAATTTCTCATTTACAAAATCATCATCATCAAAAGTTCGATTAAAATCAATGCAATTAATGTAAGTCACAACAAGACACTCAAAATCCTCATTTATTTCATTTTCGGGGAAATTAGTATTGAGAACCTCATCAAAAGAGGCTTCATTTACATTTACATCCGTAAAAGAAGAAACAAAACATGTGCATAATAGGATAAACAACAGGGTTGGGCTGAGCTTGATCAGGGTGGACTGGGATGACATGCCATTTTACGAGAGGCGTATCAGTAGTTAAGATCTGAGCATATGGGTCTGGTGGAGCATCATCTAGGCAGATCATGCAGAGACTCAGGCCCATTATCTGCAGGTTAAAGGATTCCTTGGAGTCTCTACCATTGGAGTTCTCAGTGATTGCCATGGTATTCTCGGTTAGAGGTTCTATTTTGTGTACCAAGTGTTAATATCTTAAAAGAAGATCTCTAACTCCGATTTCATCTTATTGTCAATGTAGTTATACTACGGTTCAAAGAACATAAAGAAGGGGAATTTTTCACCCTCCTTGACAAATTTTTCGTTCAAAGAGTCCCTTAAAATAGTATTTTTATAATCTAGGATCATTTTTGGTTGCGATCGATGGAGTACTACTGTATGTTCAGCTGGTAAAGGTTGGTAGCCCAAAACACACAGGGTTAAGGCTTCTTTCAGGATTATGTGTTCAAGAATTCCTTGTTGGCGTCTCCCTAGCCCCATTCCAGGAATGAAGTGCATGTTCTTGAACATATGAATTACATTGATATTACAATGAGGTTTGTGCTTTAGATAGACTCGGTCTTTGAAGTTGTCCCCGGTTGAGACTGGAAGTGGGTTAATTTTAAAATCGAAGAGGGTCATGTCATTGGTCCCATGCTGAATCTCCAATACTCGATTTTTGGTGCTGGCATTGTTTAAACTATCGTTGTCCCCAAAAATGGTGATGATTTAACCTTTAGCAAAGAATTTTGATTTCTGATGGAGATAAGCGGATACTCCTCAGATGATGTGGAGCCAAGTATGACCAAGGAGTAGGTTGAATCAAGCAAGTATGTCAATGACTTAGAATTTCGTCAGAGGATTGATAGGGATATCACCTAGTGTGAGTTTTATGGACCTCATTACTTCTCGATGAGTGTTATTATAGGCGCGCATGGTGGCAGATATGAGATTACTGACTCTCAATCCTAAACAGTTTAAGATTCCGAGTGGCCAAATATTAAGAGTAGATCCATTGTCAACAAGTTATAGTGGGACTGTCTTTTCCAAGACTTTGATGGAGATGTTGAGAGCGTAGTTGTGATCAGGGAAAAATTTCAGGATTTTTTCTTCGAAGAAATATAGGAGTCTAGTAGAGGTCAAGGTTCTAACCATATTCACGTCTTCTTTAGGAGTAGTAAAGGGAGAATTTATGGGTCCAGTGAGGAGCTATATCAGTTCATTTCAGTGAAACTGAGAAGACATGAAGATTCCCTATAAGGTTATGTTATCTGGGGTTTTCTTGAGCTGATCGAGGAATTTTCTATCTTTAACGTTCATTTATGGCATTGGGAGCTCTTCGAAAAATCCATTTCATTTGTCTACTTCGGTTGAATGGGTAATCGAATCTTTGTAGTATCACCCTGATCTAGTCATGTGGTTGATAGAGCCAGGGAAGAATAAGACTATTGTGTCTTCATCCACTTCGAGCTGAACGAACACTTTGTTGATTTCTCCCCAAGAATCTTCAAAGGAGATCATTTCACACAAACTGGAAACTAAATTAACTTTTTTATGATTCGGTTAATTATCTGAGCTATCAAAGTTATCCCCCCCATCCATGGACGATGTACTCCTGATAATATTAATCAATGCATTCAATAATCTCCACGACCTCATCATATAAGTCTTCCCATTCAGCAGAGAAGTATAAGAGTGAAGGGACCAGGCATCCCTATAGTTTTAAAGCAGTGAACAACTCAAAAATGTTGCAGATTTCCTCAATCTGGCAAAATACATCGGTTATGATCTGTACAACATCATCTAAACTGACTTCTTCAATGGGTACCACCCACTCGGCTAATTCTCTAGCTCGCTTTTAGGATTCCATAAATAGGCTACTGAATCTATAGTAGTCGATTGACATTTCTATGGGTAGTTTCAGCCTAAACTTTTTGAGTTCGACTAACACAACAGGTAGTTCCATGCCTCCCCCTGAGATCAGGTGCGAACGATAAAGCAGACCCTCATAAAAAGTGAAAAAGCTTGGTTAGAAAAACTTGTGGGATGCATAAGAAAGGACGCACACACTTTAAGAGGTTTGGGTGAGACTCTGTGGATGATGGATGTTTTGATTGGCATAATCTTAATAGAAGGGTCAAACTCTGGGTTTCTTTCTTAGAAGATGTCATTTTTCCCAATTCCATATGCTGGAAGTGAATTGTGAGTGGTGTTGGGTCTAGGATTAGTTAGCAAGGTGATGATACCTTGATTTACCAAGCCTTGGATCAAATTTCTGCGGTGAATGCATTGGTCGGTGGCATGAACTGCGCTTGGTGAAAGTCGGAGTGGGCATCGTGCTTAATGTTTTTAGGGAGTAGGTTTAGTAATGGTCGAGGTTTCAATGGTTTAATGAAATTTCGAGCTATCAAGGCTTGGTAAGATTTTTTATAGGGGAGCATGAAGCTCAGTGTACTCTTTTTTAGAAGAATTGAGGTGACTTTCAGGTGCCCAAGAGGTAGCAGGTTGTGATATGTTATTGATGGTTGATATGGAGGCATTAGAGGGCTTCCCATGCTTTTGGGGCATAAACTGTCCGGTTAGCTTCTTTGGTTCAGACTCCACTTTGGTGATACCTTATTTAATTTCCACACCAGCTGCTCGGAAGGCTCAAAAGTACAAATAATACTATCCTCCCATGGATGCTAGGATATAGGGTAAGAAGGTTTTTTCAACATTGCTCACTTGTTCCTCCTTTGGGGGCCTGTTGTTCATAGTGGAGACTTTCTCTCTCCACCTTCCAATGAAGCTAGTGACTGATTCCCAAGGTTTTGCTTTAACAACTCTAAATCTCTATGCGTGACCTCTAACTCTTCATTGTACTTGTACTAAGACATGAATTCCCAAGATACATCTACCTAATTATTGATCCTAGATTATTCAATAGGCAAGAACCATCAGAGAGCACTTTCTTTCAAGGTCTGTTGTAACATTTGGGCCATTATCTCTTTTGAGGCACTGAGAATTGTCATGGCTTGGTGATAGCTACATAGGTTCACAATTGGGGGCCTAATGCCCTAAAACTTCTCGATGTCTAGCATCTTAAATTTCATTGGTGGTTTGGCCTTAGGGTAAGGAGACATGTGGGTGTAATCCATGAAGTTACCGAAGAATTGGACTTGGTTAAATATTTTTTACAGTAACTTGAGGTCATCCTTTACCTTATTCAGTTCTTCTTTTTAGGGTCCATTTGCACTAGTGATTTAGAACCTGGCTGGGCAAGGTTTGGAATAAGGAGTTGAGCAGGTGATGGCGTATTTGTAGGCAGGTCCCGCGGGATATATGTGTATTCCCCTAGGATCTGAACAGGCTCGGGGGCGAGTGGACCCATAGCATGAGGAAAAAGGATCTCAAGTTCATGAGATTTGGAATCTAGAATCAATGTCGCTGCATCTCTTGGACATCAGTTTGAAGGTTGTCAATCTTAGCATTGAGTTGGGCTAAGATGGCCATCAAATCAGGCTGGAGATTCGCTGCTTGATCTGCATTCTTTATAGATAGCCTGCGAAAGTATATCCTAAATTCGATTGAAGTAGCAGAGGAATTAGTGGAGATTCAGAGCGGTTTAACGAAAGACCAAAGCTAGTAGGGAGCCGGGCCAAAGTCGGTATGCGATTGACCTGAGAGGAAAAATGATTTGGGTTTATTTTTGGAAGAAAATGGAGAATTTTTGGTATTTTTTAAAAAGAGGAAAATTGATTTTAATATATTTGATTTTTGAAAAAGATGGAAAAAGAAGAGGAATCTCAGCATGATTATTATCCTTAGGTTTTCACTTGTATTAGGTTTTCCTAAATATAAGAAAAATGTCGAACATGACTCGAGCCTGGGAAAAAATATGCCGAACAGGACTCGATATTAGTGGATGTGATGTAATGAAACAAAAGTATAAAAGTATAAATAAGATAAATAACACTAAAATGGAAAAACTAGAGAAGGGGATGGAGAAATAGACCTCCTTATGAGTGCTTGTTGATAATTTTGAGATGCTAATATGATGATCTTGAAATGGTATAGGAGTGGTATGAAGAGGTGGGGAGGATTGCCAAGTGACGTAAGAAAGTGATGGAAGGAAATGTGGGAAAGTGGAGTTTCTGGGAAAAGGAAAAGGTTCTGAATTTGAGGGGAATATTCTAAGACTTTCTGAGAGGAATCTCCTTTTTTTCTCAAAGTGAGGTCATGGACCCTATTTATAGGGTCAAAAGGGGTATTGATCGACATAGGGCTTGACTGCCAATCGACAAGGAGATTGTTTTTCTAGGTAAGGAAAAGGACACCCTGTCGATAGGCCGGGTTCCCAAGGTGCTTATAGGTAGTTTGGAATAGTTTTTTTTGAAAAATAGGTATAAAATGCAAACCGTAAGTCCTAATCGCTCACGGGACGGACTTTGGCAATGATATTCAGTGCCCTTTAAGAATTCATTGAGCCACTCCCGTGTTCGGGAGTTGACCGAAGTCAAATGGAGCTTGAAAGCACCCGACGGTCTCTAAACGAGAGTTTTTTGGAGGAAAACAGATATTTTGTTCGAACCGTAAAGTCGATTCGCACAGGGGTGGAACATTGGAAAGGGAATTCAGTGCCCTTAGATATTTCATTGAGCTTCACATGGTTCGTAGAGTTGACTAAGGTCAAACAGGGCCTGAAAGTGCCTGATGGCCCTTTAGAGTAAAAGAGGTTGTTCGTCCAAATCGTAAGGCCGATTCACATACGGGTGGAAAGTTAGAAAGGGTATTCAGAGCCCTTCGAAGATTCATTAATCTTCGCTCAAGATGGAGGTTTGACTGGAGTTGAACGGGGATTGAGAATGCCTGGTGGCCTCTATTTTAGTTTTTAGAGTAAAATGGATCGTTCGTGCGGACCGTGAGGTCGATCCATGCACGGGACAGACTGTTGGAAATATAATTTAATGCCCATCGAAGATTTATTGAGTCTTCAATCAAGATGGAGGTTTGATCGGAGGCAAATTTTATTCGGGAGTGCCTAGTGGCCTCTATATCGGTACTCGATGTATGACCTAGGGTTTATGGTAAGGGAGTGAGTGATAGGGGCATACATAGGTTCTTAAGAGGGGTCTTAGGATGGGACATCTACAAGGTACACCTATAGTTAAAAGCTCAACACCTTCTTTTTACAAGCCACGTCATCTGGATGTGCTCAAACTACCATGATAATAATATTAGAAGTCGCTATCAACTGAAGAGTAAACAACCTGCCTCTCGATCATCGACTCAGAGCATGTGACACCATATTTCTTTCCTTGGCTGATACTGAATCACAAACTATTAGTCCTTACTGAACTATTCATCCGTAATGAACTCGAACCACCATTGTTTCCATATGTTCAAGTCCTTTTGAGTGAACATATATTATAGACTTTTATTATCTCCGAGGCTCAACTTCTTTCCCTATAGATTGTGTCTCCAAACATGTATTGAGAACAATGACAATCTAATGATGAAGTTCATCCCATATACTATGAGAAACTTAGTTTTTAGAAGGATTAATCCCTCTTATCGCCTAGGGATGAAAATGTGGCGGGGTGGGGCAGGGCGGGGTTAGGGGAACCATCCCCATACTCGTCTTCGCTTGAAATCCCCATCATCGTCCCCACCTCCATCACTATTTTTTCAAGATTGAGTAAGGATGGAAATGGGACGGGTTAGTGTCGGGGGAGCCATCCCCATACTTGTCCCCTCCTCCATCCCTATTTTTTTCGAGTTGAGAATTCCCTGTTGTTGATTACTTGGGGATCGGGTTCCCCGTGAGGACCCGCTTTGGTAAAAAAAATTATTTTTATTTTTTTACCTTGTTTAATCCTAGGTAAAAAGATAATTATATGTATAAAAAATATTTAACTCATTTTTATAATGAAGGTGCATAAGGAAGTGTTTTACTAATAAATTATAATATGAAAATAATAAGAATATATATTTTTAATTAAAAAATATATAATATGTCAAAGAATCCCCAAGGGGAATATAATGAGGATCCCCGGGGGGCAGGGACCCCATTCCTCATCCCCGACCCAAATCCAAATCTGGGATTACAAACCATTAATGTCCCCCATCCCAAAATTTTACCCACATCCCCACCCCATTAGGGGCGAATCCCTACGAGGACCCAAATTGACGGGGAATTTCGGTATCCCTAGGATCGGGTTCCCTACGAGAACCTGATTTGGCGAAAAATGTTAATAAGTTTTTACCTTTTTTAATTATATGTTTAGATATATAATATTTAACTCATTTTATAAGAAAAGTGAACTAGGAAGTCATTTTACTTATAAATAATAATATTAAAATATATTTTTTAATTAAAAAATATATAATATATTGGAAAATCCCCATGGGAAATATAACGAGGATTCTTGCAGACTATCCCTGTCTTCGCCCTTATTATTGAATTTTACCCCCATCCCCACCCCATTAGGAGTGGATCCCCAAGGGTAATTTTGCCATCCCTATGCTCTCCGCAACCAACAGAGACTACACTAGTCAGACTTTGTAATTTAGCCACGACATCCTTGACTATCCAATATGGCTAGATTTGAATATTTCAAGGACGAACGCCTTTGATAGGACATTTGACCCTCATAAACATATTGATAACTATGAGGATTACATGGACTTCATGGGAAGCCTAGATCAGATTAGGTGTAGAGTGTTTTCTATGACACTTAACCTTGTTTAACGGATTACTAATAAACTTCGTGGCATGTTTCACTAAACTCACGAACCTCTATGTTTAGCACTTGATCGATAGTAATGTACACAAAAAGATGACTGAGTATGTCTCCAAGTTATGAAAATGAAGAATGTGTCATTTAAGGAGTTTTTCAAGTAATTAAATTACAATTGGCTCTAAATTGAGCAAATGATATAGATAACAGTTAGCAACAAAGTAGAAATGAACAAAAATGAACACAAACTTATAACATCAAAACAGAGCAGATGAAGTAGAAGTGAAAGAGTAAATCGAGTTGTGAAAGAGTATATTGAGTTATTTGTATTCTTCTGCTCTTTTTCACCCCTTTCTTATTTCATACTGATACCCTACTCCTTTCTTCTTGATTAAAAATCCCTCCCCCTCCATACAAACACGAAGGCATCAAGCTCAGAGCTATGACTAAAGTAAACCTGAAATATATGAGTAGAACTTTAAAATATTAGTTCTACATTTACTAAAAAGTGATTGAAATAAACGAATACCACCGGTTCTTGGAGACTTGGTAAGTAGTTTTTTTCCAGATCATAGATTAAAAAAAACAAACACAAAGAGTACACCTGATTTGGCATGTATTATGGTTAATCCAAGTGTGATAATTTCATAACCTCAGGCTGAAACTATTTAACCCAAAACACACATGGTTTATATCATGATTAACATAAATTTTAGCAAACACCCAACAAATTTCAGTGAACACCCAACAAATTCATCAAACCTATAAATGAGTTTCTTCCTGTACAAAGCTACTTTCAAACAAAGCTACATTTTAGCAAAGACTAACATAAATTTCGGTAGGTAAACATTAATTTGAGCATCTATCTCAAAAAATTTCAACAAAAATAGCACAAATTAATTGGTAAGAGACGAAAGTTATAAAATGTAAGAGATGAAAGTTTTAGAATGTAAGGGACGAAAGTAATGTTAGTAATGCAATATGTATGAGATTTGTGTTTTCTCTTCAAATTTACTACATGATAATATAAGACATGTGCAAAAAACACACATTTAAAGAATACGCCAAAGTTAATAATGCAAGATGTCTCAGATTTATAAAGGCTACATATACATAAATACAGTGTTATCCATACATGCTCCATATATTCTCCATATTTTTATCCTTGAATGTGTAGCATGATTATGCCACGCTCTGTAGCTTTAATATATACCTAAAATTCAACCCATATTGATAAAACAATGTAACCATGATGAGTACCAAAATATCAAATCATACAAACTTTAGAAAGCCTTATATTAAGACGAAAATATACATATTCAGAAGACTCGCATCTCCAAAATGTAAAAACAAATCTTCCAAAGAAGTGTATTATTTCAATATATAGTAATCTTCCTGTTCGATACTATTAGACGATAAATCTTTCTCCCCAAGTTGATTCGCTTGAAGTAGGCTTATTAATTCCTCTGGTGGAGAATAAAAATGTTTATAGTAATATTCATGTTTAATATTCATGTTTACCACCCAATTTGGAAAGTCAATCAATCCCTCTGGTAAGGAATACAAATGTTTGGATATTTGAGGAGCTTCATTGTGACAAAACAAATCCATTATGAGATACTATAGGACATATTGCATTCACAAACAAAAAAAGTTAGTAGAATGTAAATACAAATCAACATATACATAAAATAGATAGATCCAAGAAATAGATTGGATTTGGCTCCAATATGTTATAAAATATCCTGAGATAGTATTAAAAAGTAAACTGTAACATGACTAAAGAATCCAAAGCCAAATCACTCCAATAAAATTTGAAAGAACTCATGGACCTCACTCACATAAAAAATTGGCATGCTGCAGCGGAGGAGTACCTTAGTCCTAAAATCATAAGAAACAACCTTTCTAATTACGAATAAAAATGTAACATGCTCATAAAGAGGATAAAGTTTTAAAAAAAACTAATATCTTAACACTAAATTTCATTTATTTTATTAGCAAAAAGTTAGAAAGAAATAACAAATGAAAAAAAGTAGCAAATGAGTTGCGTCTGGTGCGCTTGGAGTTCTTGTGGAGTATAAGATAAGAATATGTATGTCTTTGAAACTGTATTACCTTTGTAAATACCACAATTAAACCCCTATAGTCCAAATTTAACATAAAGAAAAAAAGGCAAGAACACACTAGTTTAGAGTTTCATGGTCAAAACTAATTAGGCAACAAAAAGAAAATAATATTCATCACCAAGTTCACATAAAAAAATCAAATAATGTTTATGAACATATGCTAAATGGAAACCGTAGAAATGACATATAGTTATGATTTTATGAACATATGCTAAATGGAAACAAATTGGAATGATTTACTCTTTCACTGGAAGAAAAACTTAAAATTGATATATGAATTAATTGCTAACAAAAGAGATAAATCAGAGATATCAGAGCATTTGTATCACCATTGACAGCAATGCAAGAATTATGAATTTCAATCAGTACAAAATTATACATGTTTTATAGCTATAAAAAAATCTTCACATGTAGAGAAAATTTGAGCCAGGCGTCATGAGAGGAACTAATAAAAATAAGGTTGGGGCATTTTGTCAAAGATCATACATGCAACAAATAACCTCATCAGTACAACCTATCAACATCGGATATGAGAGGTCTTGAGACAAAGACTCAACAAAGATCGACTATAACAATTTTTAGGTACGGTTTAAGCCAAATGTAACAAATATCAGCCTCAATAAAATTATAAGTATAATTCTTCAAAACCATAGCATAAGAATCAACAATCGAACTCAATAAAATTCAAACCAAACAAAAAACCAAACCACCAAATAAAAATCCAACTCATAATTAGTGGATATTCCTTTATGATTTTAGTCCAAAGATTTAACCTGAAATATGGAACCACACTTAGATAAAGTTTACATTGTTAAACAACGAAAAAAGAAAAAGAAACAAAAACCAAAAGAATGTACAAACGAAACCCCTAAACTTGGTAAAAAAAATTTGGACTCCAAACCTGTAAAATGAAATGAAAATCAAAGTCATATCAAATCTGCAACTTCAAAACCCCCCAAAATCACGAAGGTTCACAAAATACTAAAATGAACCAAAAAGAAACATAAAATTTCAATCGAAGAAAGAGAAAAAAAGGCATAAAAATCAAAAATAAAAAAGTTTCAAAAGGACATATATGTGCACATGTGTGTGTACGTGTGTTGGGGGGTGCGGAAAATTACCTGAAGGAGCGAATGAGTGAGGTGGAGGCAGGCGATAATGAGGGAGAGGGAGGGGGAATGAGGAAGTAAGAAGATAATGGAGAGGGATACGGGTGAGTTTAGGGTTTTTTGATCGGGGTCTCGTGATTTTATTCCATTTTCCATGTCATAACTCTCCCTTATGACTTGGCTCAATATGAGATCCTTATATCTTACTAGGAGAAAAATCCACACCCTTTGGATCGTGTTACTATTCTAACACCCCTCTCCCATATTATATAGATACTCTTTATATATACATATACATACACTGGCGAATCGGGGACTGGTCCCATCAGAGTTGCAGCCGAGTCCAAAAAAAATTGTTAACTATTAAATGTGAAAGTGTTGCCCAGTCATATCTCAAAAATTTCCCATCCCAATAGTATTGGGTGTCTGGAAAATGCAAAATAGTGTTAATGAAAAAAAAGGAGTTTATGTTTGTACAAATATACAAATAATTCATTTGAACAAAAAAAGTGTGTATTCTTTTCTCTCCCCCTCTCTCGCTAAATCCAATTCCCAAAATAGTTTTTACCTTACCCCACTCAACCCACTACCCTCACATCAAGCATAGCTACCGGCCTTTGGTGACTTCTCTAAAGTTCTCATTCCAGTGATGGTAAGAACATAATTATTTGACCTTTTTTACCTTTCTTTTTTTTTTGTCCATTCTCCCTAATTTTTTTTGTTCAAAATCAGATTAGTCATTTTTTTAAGTACCATATTTATTATTATTATTTTTTGTTAGGCTATAAATTGTTATGAAGATAATAAATTAAAAATAAAGAAAGGAATTTTTTTTCCTTTCTTTAAACAAAAGACTTGTTATTGTTTTTGTTTAATTTTTTTTATGGATTTTCACTTGTTGTTAGTCCACCCCATTGAGTAATCCTCGCTTCGCCTTTGTATACATCTCTCTCTCTCTCTCTCTCTCTCTCTCTCTCTCTTTATATATATATATATATATATATATAGGAGATGATCATAAGTGGACCTAAAAAGCGGAATTTTTAATGAACCTTAATAAAAAACACATCTTAACCCATTAATTTTAATTCCTATAGTGTAATTGTTCAGCGCCAGCGGCAACGGATACACGTGTGACCCGAGATCCCCTTACTCTCTAACCTCCTACCCCCACCATGGCAGACCACTAGTTAAAAAAATTAAGTTGTTGGATTGCTTACTTAGGGGCAGGGGTTGCCATGGTGCGGTGGGGGGTGGGGGAGGTGTGTGGAGGGGGGTTGTTAAAAAACATTCGATTGTCACATGTGTTCGTTGTAGTTGGCGTGAACCAATTATAATATAGGAATTAAAATTAATGGGTTGTAAGATGTTTTTTTTTGTTAAGGTCCTTTATATATATATATATATAATAGAGAGAGAGAGAGAGAGAGAGAGAGAGAGAGAGAGAGGTCCTCAGTTTGAGGACACAGTTTACGAACCAATTTTGATACAATAATAAAAAAAATATTTTTGAACTAATTTTTTTTTATGTTTTTTAAAGATTTCAGTGGGACCATGAAAAAAATCAGCTCAAAATGAATATTTTTGCCATTTTTTAAAAAAATTGATCAAACTTTGTCATCTAAAAAATCCAAGATAGTAAGCCCTTATTTCAACCTCGCTTGATAAATGCTTCAAATGACCTTTTAATGAGATTTAAGTCGTTCTAACGAGATTTCCATCTCGTTTGAATGAAACTGTCGAAAAATAAAAATATTTTTAAGTTCAAAGACTATTTAAAAAACCGCCTCATTTTGTAATAAACCATTTTATAAAAATCTCCCAATACTTTGTAAAAAATCTACGAAATCCAAAGAAACAATAATACCAATATTACGTGATGTTGTGGAACATGTTGAAATTGCTTGATAATCGGATCCGTCTTCTTGAACATGTGAACGTGAAATGCCATGACGGAAGTAATATGATATACCGTACTTGATGTAATCTAGATTCTATGGACATGTCCTAGATACTAGGGGCAACGATAGAAAATTTTTGCCCTTACAAATCTCCTCCTATGGCTATCCGATACATAATAAAATATTCGAATTATCAAAAAATCCTATACAAATCTAATACCCTCCTAGAAACCCATAAATGGACAGATAGTATGCATGTACAAGTCTTCAAAATCTTCAACTTTCAAAATCTTGAATTCTCTTGATCTTCTTTTTGGGAGATTTGTCTTACGTGTACTTTCATATGCTCATCAATGTGTACCGTCACATAATAGACAAAGAAATACAACCGATAACATATCGAGTTTGAAATAAAATAAAACACATAAATCAAATCAATTATCACCCATAAATCAAACTCTTACTCTCCCATAATTCACCCCCCATTTTATTTGTCCGAAATAAATAAGGAAAAAAAAAATTGAGCGTGTCACAATAATCATAGAATATCATCACAAATATAATGCAATAAGAATCAAGAGATGATAAACGAAGCAAAACCAACTATTTTTTATTTTTCAAAATTTTCAAGATTTTTTTTACAAAAATAACGCACACCATGAACTAACACTAAGATAACCAATTCATGGATGCGTAATGAATAAGTGTGAATAAATTCGATTGGAAAATCAACTCAAACAATCATAACATATATGCACGATGAACTTTGTATACTCCTAACGAATGAACCCAAAGTCAACCTTAGGTTAAAAAATGTTGAATTCATATGATATTGACTCAGTCTAATCAACAACTCAAGGTCTAAAATGATTTTCACACCAATAACTCCCAAAACTAAGTAATTCTTTTACAAGACTTTTTCAAGACTTGCAAACCCATTAATCTTCGACTAAACTCCCTCAAAACTCACATATTAAATATTTTTCTAAACTCTTTTGTTTTGAAGAAATCAATGCCCATATGTAGCAAAACATCAATGTTCTTTGAAATTATCTTGGAACTTTATATTTTTTCTTTTATATGCCTTTAATCTTTTAGGCTCTTTTCTATTGTAAATGGTGTCTATTCACACAAAGATATTTTGACTTTCGCAACCCGATTCCATTGCTTTAAATTAACTCATTTACCGGAGATACGATTTTCAATTTTTCCAATCCGGGCAATGGTTCTTACAATCACTACTTTCATTATCACATTTTATCATATTTGGTTTGTTTTAAAGGCAGGATTGAGATGAAAACACTTTGACCAACATGTGACAGATGAGTACAATGCTCAAATAAATTCATACATGTGTGCCTTAAAGAAGACAACGAGTCAAACATGTAGAAAGTAATCGCTAATCACATCTCAATAACTCCAACACATTATAAAGCACATGCATGGAATGATGTTATGTCTTAAAATAATATCAAACATCATGTGGATAATGGGATGATATTATGACTTGGCAATCTTAAATGTCCATCCATATACGATGTAAACAAGCAACAAAAATCTTTTTTAATTTTTCAATTTTTTTATCAAAAATAAAATCTTTTTGACTTTTTCACTGTTTCTAAAAAAATAGAAAATCTTTTTGTATTTTTCCAAAATTTTTCGTGAAAAAACAAAACTCTTTTGGCTTTCTTGAAAAATATATCAAAATGGAAAAAGTTAAATACAATGATAGTACATACTACCAATAGGCATGAATGATATAAACATGAAAAATACCCTATGCTAGTAAACAAGTCTAAACATTAATCATTAAGACCGGAACATCTAAAGGAGATGACATCCTATGAAAAACATCCATCAAATCATGTGAAGTTTTGACCAAATATTCAAATTGCTCACAAAAATGATCAAAATCTCTAATATGATGTGGAGGAGCATGCAGAGTAACATGAGTGGGAGCACGTGTAGTAGCATATAGTGAAAGATACCTATGAGGCACACTACCCAAATTAAAACAAAATTTCCTAAGGTGTCAGCTTTGCTTATAATGGAACAAACATACACGGGTTTAGGAACACCGCTCTCAAAATGACTAGGACGAGCTCTCCTACGGGAAATCATACGCCTAGGTAGGTTAGGTCAAGAACCATATAGATCTATAACAAACTCGGGAACCAACTCGAGTGCTACATGGAAAGTGGATGCACCGTCATAACTTATTCCTAGCGGAGCATCTTTCCAACCTTCTTAGATATGTTCTCTAAAGTAACCTTTACCTCCCGGGCACGTCTGAGATCTCTCTCGAGTTAGGATACATGAGCTTCAAGTTTTTCATGAGTCTCCAATGAAGCTTGAAGATCTCCTATAAGACTAGCCATAGTGTTGGTCAAATCACTCTTTTCCCAACCTAAGATGATCAACTGCTCAAACAAAAAGTCTTTCACCTTCTCGAGTTGACTCGCCAATGCCTCACACACCCTCAAACCTTCTACCTTTGTCTCCAAATCTATCACCCTAAGAGACAACTCCTTATTTATCTTTTTCATCTTCAATGTCTCTGTGTATAAATCACTAAAGGCTTTTTACAGACCCCCTTATCCCTCACTTGCAATATCATCCTCACACTCACTCGAATGGATCGAAACATTATCGAGGCTCTCACGTTTACAAGTGTCCTCATCTTCGTGGGACAAATTAGATGTGCTCATGTGACTAGACATAAAAGCAACGCACTTTTCATGTGGTGATTATCCCCCTGAATTAACCGACTCGATATCACTATCGCTAACAGTGGCTTTATTTGCAATCTCTTTGCCCTTTCTCTTTAGCATAGTGGTACACTGAAAAGCCTTGTGCCCTTTGCCCTCGCACTCATAACACCTTATATCTTCCTATTTCTCACTACTTTCCTTGACCTCATTCTTGTTTTTGCCGTTCTTAAAAATATTTTTATCTGAAGAATTGTTTTTGGAAAATTTGAAATTTTTTTAATATTTTTCGCAAACATGGCCAAGTCATCATAAATAAATTCTCCCCTATAAATCAAACTCATTTTAATTTTATCTCCTCCCTTTGTTTTTATCCAAAATCGATAAAGAAGTAGAAACATAGGCATGAAATATGAAGCATCATGTAGAAGATAAGATATCATCACAAAAAAGATATAAATCAAGCACATGTAATGATAATTTCAAAGGCCATCAACACCCACTATTTTTGAAAGTTTTTATATTTTTCAAAAAAATGTAAAACTTACAAAAATAACGTACCATATATTATATATGCAAAATATGTCAAAGAAAATTCGACACACATATATAGGTATAAACGACTACAAAATATGACACAAAACACATAAGCTTTACACACTAACATAGTATCGATGTGTCTAAACATGTGGGATGGAACGAATGGGTGTGAACTAGTAATAAAAGAATTGTAACCCAAATACACAAATATGTTCAAGAAGTTCTGATTGACCACAAAACTTTATCAAACTAAGCTTTAGCCTAAATTGACAAATAAAGATGAACTTAACGAACGAAATAAGCACAATACACATAAGCCTAGAATATTGATGATTTTACATATAAATAGTGTCATGACAAAATAAGCATACTAGGATTCATTGTGCAAACCCGTTAAACATTCACTAAACTCCCTCAAAATACAAACATATATCATGTTTTCTATTTTTTTCTTTTGAAGTGATTTCTTTTGCAAGATCAAACAAACTAAACTAAGTTAGCCCCCTTTTTTGGCAATTTTTTTTATTAACTTTATTGATGATACTAGAAATGGTATCACCAGGTCAAGATGTATTTAAGATCAAAACAAACAACAATGGTGTATAGAAGATATAAATGTATAAATAGAAGGATATGAGAAAAAGAAGAAGGTGATACTAAATATAAGTGGTTTGGCCGAAGCCTACGTCCACTGTGCGGTGTGAATGGTGGTTTTCACTATAAGTATGGCACTAATGGCCTGTAAATACAACACTCAAGATTTTCTCTCTCTTATGTATATTTTGGCAGAGTTCTGCAAGGGTTATGAATAATGAGATCCTCTACAATGCATAGGATCAAAGGTTTATATAGTGCTTAGGGGGTACAGTGTCCCCTCCCATGCATGGAGTATGGATGAACGTGTTGCTCTTAGCCTATCTCGTGGAGACACCTAGTAGTGACACATGTAGAGTATAATAACCAAATATTACCTCACGTGAGGGAATTATCCAATTATAATGGTTTCACCCACTTGGAGTATATGTCTTACGCACGCTGATCCACACATCTCCCAATCCATGCACCATGATGATATCACCCTCGGCCTACGCACATCGGTCGAGGCTGAGAATATGAAGAGGCGATGTCGATACCATTGGGCTCCGTAATGATCTAGGTCGGCCTCAGTCTTATATTTCTAGAGGACGAAATGAGGATTTAGGCTAAGCAGAGGCTCCATGCATAAGCTACTAGGTAGTTAAAGGTCGGCTGATCTCTGAGGCCAAGGCTGATGATGATATCAGGTATGACCCCCTAAATAAGGTAGTTTGGTTCAACTGCACCCTCATCCTAAGCCGAGTATAGCGTCGTCCAGGACGAGGGTATATTTTAGCATATCAATCACCCATAGCCCTTACCCATCGATGTTATGAGGTGGATGAGGGGTTTATTATATTCTTGGTAGATAAGTTGATGAGGCTTGAAATTGGTACTCGACGCTTGTCACTCATCGTGTTCCATTCTACAGGAATGACGATTGTTAATCATGCTTAGGAAACTATGCCCTAATGATGATATGCCTTGAGGATTGTGCACCGCTTTGTTCTCCGTGCCAAATCATAGTGAGATGTTTTAAGTTTTGAGAATACTCCAATTATCTCTTTCTTCTTCTTCTTCTCTCACTTCGTGCACTCTCTCCAGCTTTAAATATCTTCTCTCCATTTCTGTTCTCATGTAAGTTATTTAGAGCTTATCATAGGTGTCAAAACTTCTCTTCTTCTACCAAGTACTTTCCCTTGCCATTTTTAGCATTTCCTTACCATTTTCTAGTATTTTCATCCATTTTTATTTTGCGTTTGTAACTCTTCCCTGAGTTTGAACCCCTTAAGTTTTTCGATGAGCTTTAATTCTTTTTGTAGTCATTTGTGGTTTTAGGGGATACATTGGTGGTCATTTGGTTATAGGCCGTATTAGTGTCCAGTATTGGCTCATATAGGAGCTAAAAACCCCCTTGCCATACTCATCATGGGATTTCGATCACCTTCTCCGGTGGCCTTCTTTAGTGTTCTTCACTGTTTAAGTTTAAAACATTTCATTTTCTTCAGTTTGATCTTATGGTCAAACTGGTCAACATCTTTTATTTGTTTGTGGCTTCCCTTATTCCATTCTTAAAATCCCAAGTTTAAGGTCATCTTTTGGATGCTACAAAGACTTTACAAGTTGGTCGAGGAATTCCCCATTATTAGAGAAAGGTGTTTTTAAGAGATTCATAGGGTAGAAGAAGAAAATGAGGCTAGACGCAGGGTCAACCCCATATGGGTACAATCCATTTTTCCCATTCCGTTAGCCATAATTTTGCCCACACCTTCAGAAACCTTCAGCTCATATCAACCCCAAGTCGAGGGCCACAATTTCAAAGAAACAATAGAGGAACCACAAGCCATAGTTTTGTCCTCCCTTGAAGTCGAGACCTCTGGGAGAGACGGCCCATCGAATATGGCCACCTTAACCAGGTCGAGCCCACACTTGATCCAAATACTGTCCCTGTTATAGCTATGTCACCTGGTGAATTTTAAACTAACTTTTTATAAGGTCCTCATGTTCTTAGTGATGTCGAGGCCGTTGAAGCCGAGGGCGAGGACACTAAGGATGAAGACACTGAAGCCGAGGAAGAGGTTGGCACTTCATACGCTTCTTCCTTTACCTTGTCCATTAAAGAATGTGATCTCCTCATATAGAGGCATTCATTTGGCATCAAATCTGACATTACGATGAGGGTCTCGGATAAGGATGAGAAAGTTTTCCAGGGATGAGAGGGAGAGGTCGTTGTATACGAGCAAATGTTCACGGTCGGCATCAGACTTCCTTTTCATCCTGCTATCATTGCCATCCTTTCTGCCTTAGGGGTTCCTCCCACTCAACTGCCTCCTAACTCTTAAAGAATCATCCTATGGTATATTTCCCTCTGGAAAAAGTCTTTTACAGATGAACCATCGGTTGACCTATTCCTGGCTTGTTATAACATTTTATCCTCATCCAAATAATCAGGCTACTTCCACTTGAGTGCTAGGAAGTCAGATAAAAAACTTGTCCACATTTCCAAAACTTTAAATCACTACTGGAAAAAGAGATGTTTCTTCATTTCTAGTGCTTGGGAGTTTGCATCTGGGGCTGACCACTTTGAGGATGAGCCGAGGTTCCCTCAAGCATGGTCCTACCTCTCTATGATGGCTAAGTCAGACCCCGACCTCAGGCTTGATGAGAGGGATGTGGCCAACTGCCTGAGAGAGCAGGGAGTTGAGGGTGCTCTTAAAAAATTTGAGGACTTAATGACCCCAAAGCTTCTTAAAGAATTTGGTCTGGGGGTTGACCCCTTTGAAGAACTATGTGAGTTTTATACTTATTTCTTTTGCTTTTGAAGTCTTTCATAGTCTCATAAGTTAATTGTGATGATATGTCATCTTCTCTCTTACAGATTATCCCCCTAACGTCTCAGACTAGATTTGGGAAATAACAGCTCCAAGATTATTGGCTGGTGTGAGCAAGAAGAAGAACAAATAGCCACCCCCCAAAAAGACTACTGTAGGTAGGCTAGCTGCCGAGGCCACTCGCAAAAGGAAGGGACCTGAGGTCCTTGCAGACACCCAACTTGAACATGCAATGAGGACGAGGGTCGGGCCCATAGAAACTACCTTCTCTAAGGTCGACTCGTCGTCATCCCTTGGGTCATTTTGGTCGGACAACCTGTCCCAGCTGAAGGCCGACCCCAATTCCCTAATCACCAACATCAGGGATGCAAAGGCGACCATGTTTGCAGCCCCCTTAGCTACAGACTACGAGTTCTTAGCCAAGATGCCCCCGACCAAGATCTATGATTTTGATCTTCATCACATGGCACATGTATTTTCCTCTTCTGTGTAATTTTGATTATGCACTCATCTATATTATGATCTTCTTCTAACCTTGTCTTGGCTTTTTACAGTTTGTTTATGCCTTGACCTCGGCCACTAAATGGATGGCTGAGAACCAATAAAAATTTCGGGAGGCCGAGAGAGCAATTCAGGTCGAATCCGACCTTATGACCCAGTTGGATGATCTCAAAACCGAGCATAAACGGGCCATAAACGAGATCAAATTTCAGCATAGCGACCAATTGAAGCTCAAAGATGACATTATTACTAATAAGGATGAGGCTTTAAAGAACCAGGACACCAAATTTATAGCCGACCTTGCTAAAGCAGTGAAGAATGCTGGGGTTGGCGCTATTGAAGTATACGAAACCTCACACGGCCTGTCCGACTTCGACCTGGAATACTTGGAGAGAGGGATTAAGACGGCCTATTAATTGGTCATCTTGAAGTTTTCTGACACAGTATCTTCTATCCGGCCATCGCTGGAAGCAACCGACCTTGAGGACCCTCTATTGGCTGAGGCTCTATCATATGTGGAGTCTTTAGTAACGACTGAGGGTTAAGGGACGTCGACCGACCCTATGGTGGCTAAGGGAAGACATGCAAAGGATAGCCTGTTACCACTGCTGGTGATGGAACTGAAGCTTTGATTCGGCCCAATCCAACTCAATAGGGTGGACGCCTGTGGCCGATACCCTTTTCTTTGTACCCATTTTACTCTTTAAGCATATGTATATCGCTCTTTTCATATTGTAACTTTTTAACTTTAATGAAACCTTTTATCTTCAACTTGTGTTGTTTTTCTCCCATGTGTTTGAGTATGACATACTATCCATATCTAAATCCTCCCTCATCTTTTTGAGGGTGCATGGAGGGTCGTCCCATCCATGCACCATCGTCTCAGCCGATGGAGTGAGTCCAGAAAGTTGACGAGGTTTAACAATAATCAACCACACTTAAGTGATTTTTTTTAAAATTTGTTGCACCCACCAAATTATAGTGTTTTAGGCATTGAGTCCTCCCTCCTCTTTTTGAGAGTGTATAGAGGGTCGTCCCATCCATACACTATCATCCTAGCCGAGGGATTAAGTCCACCAAATTAATGATGTTTAATAATCAACCACGACTAAGTGTTTTGGTAATTTTTGCACATCACCAAATTATGGTGTTTTAGGCTCCCTCGTCTATTTAAGAGTGTATGGAGGGTCGTCCCATCCATACACTGTCATCCTGTCCGAGGGATTAAGTCCACCAAATTAATGATGTTTAATAATCAACCACAACTAAGTGTTTTGGTAATATTTTCACTTCACCAAATTATGGTGTTTTAGGCATTGAGTCCTCCCTCGTCTTTTTGATAGTGTACGGAGGGTCATCCCATCCACACACTGTCATCCTGAATGAGGGATTAAGTCCACCAAATTAATGATGTTTAACAATAGTCAACCACACTTGAGTGATTTTTTTTAAATTTGCTACACCCACCAAATTATGGTGTTTTAGGCATTGAGTCCTCCCTCGTCTTTTTGAGAGTGCATGGAGGTTCATCCATCCATACACTGTCATCCGGGCCGAGGGATTAAGTCCACCAAATTAATGATGCTTAACAATAATCAACCACACTTAAGTGATTTTTTGAAATTTTCACTCACCAAATTATGGTGTTTTAGTGCAATAAATGCCTTTCGATGTTATTGGCAGTCTATGGACGAGGTTGACCCTATCCAGACTATCGTATTATCGAGGGAAATTTAGTTTTTTTCACCATGAATGATGTTTTGCAGCTTAAGGTGAGATGATACAATCGAATATTTAAATAGGTAAACAACATATGAGGTAACACTTTGATTTCATTGAATTTCTCTCATCTGAGTCTCGCACACATGTGTTACAATAAAACACAGACAAGACAATAAACTATAATCTCATTGGTAATATTTCTTCAGGTGATCGAAATTGCATGGGTTGGAGAATGTCTCCCCTTTCAAGTTTTCCAATTTGTGCATCCTCGAAACCACCTCTTCAATTACCTTGTATAGGCCATGCCAGTTTGGGTGAAGCTTATTGGGTTTTTGCCATGTCTTCTTCAGTACCAAGTCTCCTACTTTCAGTGGACGCGCCTTCACCCGCTTATTGTAGAGTTTTGTTGTTCTTAGCTGGTAGGAAGCTTGCCTAACTTCAGTGTCCCCTCTTCTTTCTTCTACAATATAAAAAATTAAGCTTCCTCTCATCACTATTCTTCTTAGGGTCATATATCTGAACCGTATGAGTGGGAAAACCTGTTTTTGTTGGTACGACTGCCTCCGATCCGTAAGCAAGCATAAATGGGGTTTCCCTAATAAGGGTCCTCTCTGTATTCCTGTAGCCCCATAAGACAGCGTAAAATTCCTTGATCCATATCCTTTTTGGATCTTCTAGGTTCTTCTTAATTCCTTCAAGAATCGTTCGGTTTATCACTTTCTTCTGCCCATTAGCCTAGGGTCGGCCGAGAGTGGAGAAGAATTATTTGATGCCGACCCTTTCACAATACTTTTCCAGGAAGACATTATTGAATTTTTTTCCATTATCGAAAATTAGGGAGTTGGGTAGGCCATATCTGCAGATGATATTTTGCCAGAAGAAATGGAAGGTCTTCTGTTTCGTGATTCTAATCATCAGCTCGGCCTCCACCCACTTCAAAAATTAATCCGTCTCTATAATCATAAAATGATATTTATTCACAGCTCTAGTTAAGGGTCCTATAAGATGAATTCCCCATACCACAAATGTCCAAGGAGATGTGATTGAGGTTAGAGGTTAATGGGGCTGATGGGGAATGGAAGCGAGCCTCTAGCATTTATCGCACTTCTTGATATATCCTGCAATATCTTTGGCCAAGGTCGATCACCAATACCCTTGGGTAACAATCCACTTGGCCAGATATCTACCCCGACATGACTGGAGAAAGAGCCTTTATGCATGTCCTTAAGGATATATGCTACCTCAGATGGATGGACACACATGAGGAGAGGAAGCGAAAACCCTTTCTTATATAAAGTGTCTCCTATGATGGAGAACTTAACGGATTTATATCTCAACTTCCTTCTCTCGATCTTTGGCTCTAGAAACTCCCCCTCCTGGATGTATGTGATGAGGGGATCCATCCATGTAGCTACCATCTCTAAATTTAGACATGACCCAAAAGTGCTATCCTCCTTCCCAATGGTCGGCCGATGTAGGATTTCTACCGGCACCGTCCTTCTTATCTTCGCTCTTGTGGATGATGCAAGTCTTACAAGTGCACCAACTCGACGATTGTACAGTCGAGGTATCCTCTTCATCTTCACCTCTTTGAAGTTATTCAGTACTGATCTTACTCTCTCCAAATATTTTTCCATTTTATCGTCTTTTGCCTCATATGCCCCCAAGATCTGGTTCACCACTAATTTTAAATCAGTGTGGACTAGGAGTTGGCCGACATTTCCCCGACTAAGGCGAGGCCCACTGTGAGAGCTTCGTATTCAGACTAATTAATGGAGGCCTTGAAGCTAAACCTCAAGGCATATGCAATATCTATGTCATCTGGTTCCGATAATATCAGTCCGGCACCACTTCCATTCTCGCAAGAGGATCCATCAATGGAGAGGCTCCATACAATACCATCCTTAGAGAAATTATGCCTTGTCAGGGCTCCCTGTTTGAAGAGATGCGGCTCCTCTTCATTTTCAGGTAGCTTCCTCCAAGCTACGCTTTCCTCGGCCACATCTGGGTGAGGGTAGACACTTCTCCCCTACTGACAATCTCCAGTCTCACAACTTTCACCATTGGCCTCGTCCCAAGTGAACTCAGCCACAAAGTCTGCTAATGCCTGCCCTTTGATGGACACCTTGGGCTGATAGACGATATCAAATTCTCCCAGCTCTATTTCCTAAGTCATCAATCTCTCGGACTTCTTTGACTTGTGGATCACCTGTCATAGTGGAGAATCAGTGAGGATGCCCATTGTGTGGGCCTGTAAGTATGGCTTCATCTTTCTCAAAGCGTGAATTAGAGCGTATGTCAACTTTTCCATCCTGGGGTACCTCTTCTTAGCCCCCTGGAGTGTTTTACTATTGAAATACATCGGCTTCTATATTCCATCCTCTTCTCTCATGATGGCAGTGCTAATAGCCTACTCTGAGACTGCTAGGTACACATATAATTTTTCCTCTTGAACTGATCGCGATAATTATAAGGGAGAGCCGAGGTAAGACTTCAACTCTTTGAAAGCCTTGTCACATTCCTCATTCCACTCGAAAGACTTTATAAGGACTTTAAAAAATGGAAGGCACTTGTCGGTGGCTCTGGATACAAACGTGTTAAGTGTTGTTACTCTCCCGGTCAGCCTCTGAACCTCATTGATTGTAGATGGTGTATTCATCTCTATCAAGTCCTTGATCTTATCTGGATTTGCATTTATCCCCCTCTGATTTATGATGAAGCCCAATAACTTTTCAGCCCCTACATCAAACACGCATTTTGTAGGGTTAAGCTTCATCCTGTATCTATCCATCGCGTCAAAAGTATGCCTGAGGTCGGCCACATGAGTGTCGGCCATGAGGCTCTTAGTAAGCATATCATCAACATAGACTTCCATCGTCTTCCCAATTTTATCCTCAAACATCTTGTTAACATGTCTCTAATAGGTAGCCCTAACATTCTTTAAACCAAAGGGCATGACTTTGTAGCAGTAGGTCCCCTTATCGATTATGAAGGCAGTCTTCTCTTTATCGTTCGGGTGCATAAATATCTGGTTGTAGCCTGAGTAAGCGTCCGTGAAACTCATCATCTCATGGCATGTTGCGTCATTAACCATTTGATCGATCCTGGGCAAAGGAAAGTTATCCTTAGGGCATGCCTTATTCAGGTCGGTAAAGTCTACACACACTCTCCACTTCCCATTGGATTTGGTAACTAGGACATCATTGACCAGCCACTCAGGATATATCACCTCTCTTATGAAGTCAGCCTTTTCTAGCTTTTTTACCTCTTCCCGAATGACCTCATACTTCTCCTAGGAATAGATCCTCATCTTTTGTCGTATGGGCCTAGCATCGTCGTCCACATTCAGTTTATGGTAAAAGAGTTCAGGATCTATGCCCAACATGTCCTCATGACTCCATGCCAAGATACTCTGCCTCTTTTTTAAGAGTTTGATCAGATCTTCCTTGATGTCTCCTCTCAGGGTTTTGTCGACCTGGATGATTTTTTTCGGGACTCGACCTCTTCTGTGTCTTCTCCTTTCTTCAGTTTTGTCTCATCCCTGGGATCTAAGGTATTAATATTATGGGTCATAGTTTCTTTCTTATGACATTCCCTCTCCTCAACTGAGTTAAAGTAGCATTCACGTGCCAACACTTGATCACCTTGGACTTCCCCTACTGCATAAGGGGTCGGGAATTTTACCATTTGGTGTATAGTGGATGGCACGACCACAAATTACTTGAGGTCTACTCTTCCTATGATGATATTATAAGCCGAGTATACACTTTCATCCATCATAAAGAAATTGACCTTCTTCATTAGCCTCTTAGGCCAAACATCTCCCATTATGACCTCCATTTCATACATTCCTAACAGATGCACCTTTTCTCCGTGAACCCTATCAGCAGATGATGATAAGAGACAAGCTTCTTCTTGCTGAGTACTAAACCTTTAAAGCATGTACAAAACATAACATCGGTCAAACTTCCCCCATCAACCAATATCCTCGGCACGTCATACCCATGCACTCTGGTTCTACCAAAGGGTCCTCCTGAGGAGCTAGGATTCCCTTAGGTCAAGTCTTGAAAAACCCACGATTAAGGTGTCCATATCTACCTTCTTTCTCTTCTCCGACTGCGTACCTACTTCAGCCGAGTTAACGACTTCAACCTTGGGAAGGGCCTTAGCCTTATCCACATGTGCCATATAGTCAGCCACTTCTGCACCTCCCCCTGCTAATCCTCCGCAGTTCATCTTCATATCAAACGAGATTATATGGAGTCGACCTTTTAGATCATCGTCCTTTGGCGACAGGTCTGGGTCATCATCATCATCGTCATCTGAGGTGTCGTCCTTCTTCTCTGGGATATCTTCCCTGCACCTATCGTCCCTTCTTCTTCTGGGGTCATCTCTTCCTCTCTTTGGACCATCATTTCTCACATACTTCCTTAGCTTTCCAACTTTAAGAATTTTCTCAATCTCATCTTTCAGGGCAAACAACTTATCGATAAGTTCTCATAATTTTGGTGAAATTCAAACCATAATCTTTTATTACTTTTTTGAGGGGGAGATTTTAGCTTCTCAGGCCATTAGAGGGTTCGATCATTCTTGATTTCATTCAAAATGTGCTCACATCTAACCGTGAGAGGAGTGTACCCAGTGAACTTATCATTGGTCGATCTCTTCTTTCCATCTTTATTCTTCTTCTGAAACTTTCTCCCACTACTAGTCCCCTTCTCATCCTCATACTTAGCTTCCAGAGCTTCCTCGGCATTCATGACCTTACCGGCCATCACCAGTAGCTCAACCATAGACTTTGGCGGGTCTTCATCAAGTTTCCAAAGCAATTTCCCTTTCTACAAGCCTCCTGATTAACGCTATCATCTCAATAGTTTCCTCATAATCCTCCACTTCTAACTTTTCCTTGTTGAACCTCACGATGTACTCCCTGAGACTCTCATTCTTCCCTTGCTTAACTTATAATAGGTCAGCAGTCTTCTTCTAGGGTCTTACCCTAAAGTAAAAGTTATGGATGAATCATTCTACGAGTTGCTTAAAATTTTAATTGGAGTTCTTCGAAAGTGAGGTCAACCGTATATGGGCAGCCCATGTCATCTGGGACGGAATAAATATTTGCATTCAACTGGTACATCTCTACATGGTGCACCGGGTTGGTACTCCCATCATACTATGAGGTAACAATTGGAGGCTTGAATTTGGTAGGGGTTGGGAAGTTGACTATATTTTCCACGGCAGGAGAACCTTCTGAGTATCCCCTCTGCAAGGGGTCATGGATATTAAGGATATCTCAAATATTATTTTTTAGCCTTTGAATGGAGTCATTCCAAGGCCTCCCGACTGCTTCAATAACATCGCCCTGACCGATGTTATCCCCTTCTACCTCCATCAGCCAAACTGAGGGTTCCTTGGTCACTAATCTGTATCGACTGTTCACCTCTCGCTGACCCTCGTCTCTATCGCGAGGGGGTCTCCCATCTACCTCGTCTCTCCTTGTGCCAGTATTGCTCCTTGACCTGGAAACCTTTCCCTTAAATCTTCAATCGGGACGAGCCTTTTAAAGGCCGACCCTCTGCTTAATCGGTCAAAATCTGAGCCCTTTTATCAGGCATCTAGACTCGGCCTCCTATCACAGCCACAACTTCCTTGAATGGGGCTTATTATATTCCTAAATACTTCGTATGGATCCCAACAATCAATCTAATCATCCTCAGCCTCATAATCGCCATATCGGTCCTCTGAGAAGGGTTGTCCTTACTTCCCCGGTGCAAATGCCTAGAGTCAACAACGTACCTCTACCACTGAAGAGGAGACATATCCTTACGAGGTGCCTGGGTGGTCCCCTGGCTCCCTGGAGAGGCTCCTTAGCTGTCGGAGTTATCATCTTCGGTGGGGCCCCCGTTGGTCTGATTACTAAGTTCTAGCTGAAGGAAACCAGATGTTTTTTTATCGCCTGTTGGCTTACTACCAAGGATTTTAATGCGGCCGCCACTTCAGCCATTTCTGACTGATGAGGTGCATTGCTGGAGCTAGGACCACCAACTGGCGATGGTGGTAGTGGAAATTCTTATGCCATGTTAAAGCCTGGTGGATTAGCTTAGAATTGAAGAGTGAAATCCTTGCAGCTCACCAGGAACTCTTTCAATGGTGAAACATATCAACAAAAGGGGAGGACTGGTTCACCACCAAAGACTCTGGTGAGGACAAGCTAAGAAAGGGAATAAATGATGCTTCTCGTTCCCACAGACGGCGCCAGACTGATGATACCAAAAATGGTATCACTAGGGCAAGATGTATGTAATCTCAAACCAGACAACAATGGTGTACATAAGATACAAATGTATAGACAGAAGGAGATGGGGCAAATAAAAAGATGATACTAAATATTAGTGGTTCGACTGGAGCCTACGTCCACTGTGCGGTGTGAATGGTGGTTTTCACTATAAGTGTGGTACTAATGGCCTATAAATACAACACTCAATCTTTTCTTTCTCCTTTGTATATTTTGGCAGAGTTCTACTGGGGTTGTTAATAATGAGATTCCCTATAATGTAGAAGATGAAAGGTTTATATAGTGCTTAGGAGGTATAGTGTCCCCTCTGAAGCATGTAGTATGCATGAACATGCTGCTCTTAGCCTCTTTAGTGGAGACATATGGTAGTGACACATGTAGAGTATAATGACCAAATATTACCTCACGTGAGGGAATGATCCGATTATAATGGTTTCACCACATGGAGTATATGTCTTACGCGCGCTGATCCACGCATCTCCCAATCCACGCGCCATGCTGATGTCACCCTCGGCCTACGGGCATCGATCGAGGCTGAGGATATAAAGAGGCGATTCTGATACCATTGGGCTCTGTAATGATCTAAGTCGGCCTTAGTCTTACATTTACTGGAGGTCAAGCCGAGGATTTAGGTTAGGCCAAGGCTCTAAGCATACTCTACTAGGTAGTTGAAGGTCAGATGATCTCCGAGGCCGAGGCCGAGGATGATCTCAGGTACGACCTTTTGAATAAGATAGTCTGGTTCAACTGCACCCTCATCCTAATCCGAGTATAGCATCGGCCAGGACGAGGGTATATTTTGGCATATCATTTATTTTTTCTTGGGCTCTTTTCAAATAGTGGCTTTCACGATGAGTCAACTTATCTCTCGCATCTCTTTCCTGTATTCAGTTATATTTTTCCAATACTAAAAAAAATCTCTCATGGACAACGGTTCTTACATGCACAAATCCTCCATATTCACATAAACATGTAAAAGACAAAATTGATGGGAGAACATCTCACCAAGCTCAACTATTCATAGTAAAGTAAAGATCTAATAAGCTCGTGCATGTGTGTGCGGATGCATATACAAAGTTGAATCCATAAAGAAAATCAAGTTCAAAACAACTCCATAAACATGGTTAAGATCAATCTAAGTGTAAATGTGCGGGCGATAATCGAATTCGCAAATTTCCTAGTTAACATTATTTAATCAGTGTTAATTTTTTACCCAATTTTATTCAGCCCTAAAACATGCAACTACGTGTGGAAAAATCAACCCAACAAGTAATAATTACTGACACACAGATTTCAGGAAAAAATCCCTTTCGGGCAAAACCTTTAATTCACTATAAAGACGTAAATCGCAACTTACAATAATTATAATGAAATATGTAATGAACTCCCGCAAGAATCCAAAAATACACGCAGTCTTGAGTCAGTAATAGAATAACCGCGACAGTCCTCATGAGCACGCAGTTCAAATCATCCAGGAACACCCACGATCACTCCCAATCGACACACAGTCGCTAGTCATAGATTTACCCTCTCTATAAGAGAAAACTTCAACAAAGTTGTATCTTGGGTTCCAAAACAATTCACATAAAGATTGGAATGTTTTGTGAATTGAAAACAAAAAGGATTAAACCCTAAACGAAGAAGACAAAATGTTCTTCCGATTTATAGTGTTTGCAGAAACTAAAACGTCAGGTCTTCTTATAGAAAATGTAGTGGTTTAACACCATATTGATAAAAAAACTTAAGGCGACACGTCGCTCGAACGAAACATTGATGTTGCTTGAACGAAGCAGGCTGTCGCTCAAACGCTAGCTTCGCACGAGATCACATGTCTCTCGAACGACTGTGTATCTCGTTCGAACGAGATTAAATAAAAATTAATTTTTTATTTTGCCAGAAAATATTTCGCCTCAAAACCTAAAAAAAAACTTTTTACGAAAAACTCCGCTCCAACACGTAGAAAATATTTTGTAAAAAATATCCCAACACTTTAAGTGAAATGCTAAGGTACTTAAACACAACCTTACCATAATTAATCTCGCAGAGGTTTGAATGTTGAAGAACTTTGATATTCAAATCCATTTTGATGCTTGAATGATCTTGAATAATTCTTCGACGGTTGTAGCTGTATACGACTTACTCAACAAAGTACGGACTATATAAAATATGTCCTTACAAATCTCCCCCTATGTCTAAGCCGGTACAAAATAAAACCATCTGAATTATCAAAGACAAAATACCTATACAAATCTAATACCCTTCCATGAACCCAAAACTAAAAAGCTACTAAACATGTAAATCTAAGACTTCAAAATCTTCAACTTCAAATCTTTAAGCTTTTCTCATCAGGGTGTGCAAAATAATGATCTTCACTTTTGTACCTACATACATGAGACAAATCAAATACCATCGTGACACATCGAGTTTGAAATGATAAAAGAATAAATCAATCAATATAATCAAATCTCCCCCATAATGCAAAAACTCTCCTATAATTGGTTCTCCCCCTTTTTATTTGTCCGAAATAGACAAGGAAATGAATAAACAAAAATAAACATGGAATTGAAACGACAAAACAAATGCATATCAAATATGAAGCAAACTACGCTCATACAAAGAGTAACTCAAAAGCTTCCAAATACCATTTTTGAGTTTTTAATTTTTCATATAAAAAATGCAAAAATAATTTTTACAAAAATCACACACCATGAATTTACACTAAGACAATCAAATCATGGAAACAAAATGGGTGTGAACATATTCAATAGGAAAATCAACGCAATCAAACATAACATATGTGCACGATGAATATGTGTACTCTTAATGAATGAATCTCAAAATCGTCCTTAGGTGTTGAAATTGTTGAATTTAAATGACATCGACTCAATCCATCAACACATCAAAGTTAAGAATGATTCCCATACAAATAACGTCGAAAACTATGCAATGCTTTTTTCATGGCGCTGTCAAGACGTGCAAACCCGTTTTTCATTTCTTTCCATGCAAACTCCCTCATAAATAATAATCATTTATATTTCTTTTGAGGCGGTCTAAACTAAATGGCCCCTTTTTGGCATATTTATCTTTTTATTATCTTTAATTTTTTACGGGCTCTTTTAAACGGTGGCTTTCACGACGAGTTAATTTATACTCTCGTAGCCCTTTCCCATGTTTCACTCATCATATTTTGTTGCAATTAAATCCTCACGGTAAACGGTTCTTACATGCACTACTTCTATTGTCAAGTTTTATTGCATATGGTTCGTTTTAAAGACAAAATTGAGATGGAAACACTCCGACCAATATGTGATAAACAAGTACAATAATCAAACAAATCTGTACAAGTGTGCATTAAAGGAACTCATGATTCAAACATGCAAGTAGTAACAACTAATCACATCTCAATGACTCCAAACATTGTAAAGAACATAAATAAAATGATGACACATATCAAAACACCATCAAACAATCACATGAATATGGAATGAAATTGTGACTCGGTCATCCTAAATGTCCATCCATATATGGTGTAAACAAAATACAAAAATCTTTGACTTTTTCTAAAAAATTTATCTAAATAAAATCTTTTTGTATTTTTCAAAAGCTTTATCAAAAACAAAAATCTAATATAAAAAGTACACAAGTCATAACACTAGCAGGAATATATTATGAAACACATCTAGCATATGACAAATATGCGAACACAATCATCTATATGATATAGTAAGAGAAGAATCATGTTCAAGAAATCGAGAATGAACAAGTTAATATCTAGTGCCTCTAAAAGTTATTTCCTAACCCATATAGGTGTGAAACGATGCATGGGGGTTTTGGGAACCAAGGGAACACTAGACTTCAACTTCCTAGGACCTTTTCGAAGATCGAAACAAAACGCCTAAGGTGACCTTTCCTACCATAATGTGAACATGGGTAAACGGGTGGAATGACACCAATGGGTTGACCTTTTCTAACGTCCTTGGGATTGATTGGCCTTCTAAAACAAATAATGGTCTTGGATTTAATACTTGAAACATGAGAACATGACGAGCCACTATCATTGCTACTAACACTACTCGAGTCTGTCAAATTATTTTTTATCTCCAAAATTTTTTATTCAAGCAAAGAATTAGACTCTTTAAATTTTAGGGACCCCTTCTCTAAATTTTTAATAACTCCTAGAAGGTTATCACGTTCCTTCTTAAAATACACACACTTGTCCCTAAGAGTCTCCTCACATGACACAAACTCATCGATTAAAATATTTTTATCCTATTTGGCATAAACACAAATCCTAGAATTTTTAAAGTCCTCCAATTCTTTTTCTAAAACTAGGACTATCATCACTCTCCTTTTTGGACAATTTTAAAGCATTAAAGTCATGGTCCAAAGAAACAAATTTCTCACGATAAAAATCTCTTTGATTTTAAACCGTTTGCAGAAGATCCATAGAGGATTTAAAATGATAATTTTCCTTTTCAAAAAAATCAATTCTTTTCGCAAACGTCAAATTCAAACCATTTAAATCATCAAAACTCTGACTCATGCCATCAAGGGGAGGCAACCGATTATATAAGTGCTCCATTGAAAAAATTGTGATTTTTAACGAATTAGATTTTTCAATAAAAATCAATATCAGACAATTTTTCGAAAAACAGGGATCACTCGATAACTTAGAGAAACCCGCTATGATACCAATTTGTAAATGTGTGCGCGATACTTATTAAACCGAATTCGCAAATTTCCATGTTAACCTTATTTAACCAGTGTTAATTTTTTATTCATCCCTAAAACAGGCAACTACCTGTGGAAAAATTAATCCAACAAATAATAATTGCTGACACACAGATTTTCGGAAACAATCCTTTTAGGGCAAAACCTTTATTTCACTATAAAGACGTAAATCGTAACTTACAATAATTATAACGAAATTTGAAATCAACTACCTCAAGAATCCATAAAGACAGGCACTCCTGAGTCAGCAATGGAACAACCGCAGCAGTCCACACGAACACGCAGTCCAAATCAACCAAGAACACCCTCGAGCACTTCCAATCAACACGCAGTCGTCAGCCGTAGATTTACCCTCTCTATAAGAGAAAACTTCAACAAAGATGTATCTTGGGTTCCAAAATAATTCACACAAATATTAGGATGTTTTGTGAATTGAAAATAAAAAGGATTAAACCCTAAACGAAGAAGACAAAGTGTTCTGCCGATTTGCTGAAACCAAAACGTCAGGCCTTCTTATAGAAAATAGAGTGGTTTAACACCCTATTTATAAAAAACTTAAGATGGAGCATTGCTCGAACGAAACATTGATGTCATTTGAACGAAGCAGACTGCTGCTCGAACGACAGCTTCGCGTGAGATCACATGTCGTTCGAACGATTGGTATCTCGCTTGAACGAGATTAAATAAAAATTAATTTTTTATTTTGCGAGAAAATATTCCGCCTCAAAAATTAAAAAAAACTTTTGACAAAAAACTCCGGTCCAACATTTAGAAAATATTTTGAAATAAATATCCCAACACTTTAATGAAATGCTAAAGTACTTGATCACATCCTTACCAAAATTAATCTCCCAGAGGCTTGAATGTTGAAGAACTCTGATATTAGGATCCGTTTTGACGCTTGAATGATCTTGAATAATTATTCGACGGTTGTAGTGGTATACGACATACTCAACAAAGTACGAATTATGTAAAATATTGTCCATACACTAAGTATCTAAAGTCATAACCAAATTTCCAAACCACGTGAAAATTTCGTAGTGAATTCAAACACACCAATAGGCCACACCAGATGTGTAAAACTAACATTTACAAAAACCAAAAATCTTTTTGTATTTTTCAAATATTTTATCAAAATAAAATCTTTTTTGTATTTTGCAAATATGACTCATTAAAAAAAAATATAAAACAAAAAATATACATGTCATAACACTAGAAAACATATATCATGAAGCACAACTAGAGTATGATAAACAAAATCATCCAAGCAATCACCTATAAGATATAGTAAGAGAAGAATCATGTGTAAGCATATGGGAATCAACAAGTCTAACATCTAGGTCGTCCAAAATAGATTTCCTAGCCCAAAGAGGTGTGAAATTAGTGCGATGGGATTCGAGAACCAAGGGAATATTAGACTTCAACTTTCTAGGACCTCTTCCAAGATCAAAACAAAAATGCCTTAGGTGACCTTTCTTACCACAATGAGAACATGTGAAAACTCGAGGAATGTTACCTATGGGTTGACATTTTCTAATATCCTTGGGTTTGGTTGACTCTTTAAAACAAACAATGGTCTTGGCTTTAACACTCGAAGCATTAGAAATATGTGAGCCATTTCCATCACTACTAAAATTACTCGAGTTTTTTAAATCATCTTTTAACCTTAAAATTTTAGACTTAAGCAAATAATTCGAATCTTCAAATTTTAGGGAATCCTTCTTCACATTTTTAATCATTCCTAGAAGGTTATCTCGCTCCCCCTCAATGAAAGAAAAATTATCCCTAAGAGTCTTCGCACGTGCCTTAAAATCATTTATCAAAACACTATCCTCAGCGGCACAAGCATTAGCCTTATAATTTTTCAAGTCCTCTAATTCTTTTTTTATAACTAGGACTTTATCATCACTCTCTTTATTGAATAGTTCTAATTTTCTTAATTCATGGTCCATGTCCACAATTTTTTCACGAAACAAATTTATTTGATTTTGAACCATTTGCAAATGATCCATAGCAGATTTAAAACATGAATTTTCTTTTTTAAGAATTTCAATTCTTTTAGTAAACTTAAAATTCAAATGATTTAAGTCATCAAAACTATGAGATTCCTTCGAGAGAAAAACAAAATCACAAAAACACTAAATAAGGATCTAGCGCAATAACTTAGTGTAACCCGATCTGATACCAACTTTGGAGTGCGCTATTCTCTAATGGAGTAAACTTCTTTAATTAGATGTCAATACCATAAATAAATTTTAACTCCTATCTACCTTAGAATATTCAACTATGTGATTCAAACCAAGCATGTAATAAGAACAAAATTTCATGAAAAACCCCTTATGGAAAAACATTTTATTTCACTATAGTTTGCAAATCAAAACTTACAATCACAATAGACAAATACAGCCCGATGAATCTCCAACATGTGACCCTCGTCTTCTTCAACAACAAATTCTCGTAAGAATTCATAAAGACCACAGTCATCAGCAATGATTCTCGCACGAATCACAAGAGCAGTTATAGAGACTCCTTCTCTGCAAGGTCAGCAGTGAAGACTCCTTCTTCAGAAGAGTGACTTCAATACCGAAGTGTTTTGGATTTCAAAGATGACTCACAAAAGTATATAGGAGAGATTGTGTGAATCAAAAAGAATTTTTCCCTTTAAAAAGTGTATACTTTTTGTAACAGGTCTGTAGTTTTTGTAAATCAAAAGTCTTAACAAAAACTATTGAAAACGTGCATTTAAAGGCAGATATAAAAATTAAAGCGACGCAACCTCTTTCGATGGAGACTCTGACCTCATTCTAATGACATGCTTATGTCGTTCAAATGACATATACTTCGCTTTTAACGAGATACAAATATCCAAGACAGTAAGCCATCGTTTGAACCTCGTTTGATAAATGCTTCAAACGACCTTCTAATGAGATCCAAGTCATTCTAACGAGATTGCCATCTCATTTGAATGAAACTGTCGAAAAATAAAAATATTTTGCAGTTCAAAAACTGTTCAAAAAATTAGCTCGTTTTGTAATAAATCAGTTTATAAAAATCTCCCAATACTTTGTGAAAAATCTATAAAACCCAAAGCAACAACTATATCAATATTACGTGATGTTGTGGATCATGTTAAAGTTACTTGATAATTGGATTCACCTTCTTGAACGTGTGAATGTGAAATGCCATTACGAAAGTAATGGGATATGCCATACTTGATGTAATCTAGATTCTATGGAAAAATCCTAGATACTAGGGGCAATGATAAAAAATTTGCCCTTATAAATTGTCCTAGATACTATAGGGGAGATTTACTTTATTTCAAACTCGATGCATCACGATGGTATATGTTTTTTATCTCATGTGTGTAGGAACTTAAAGCGGAATTCAAGTCACATGGATGAAGATAACATTTTCCAAATGGAAGAAGAAGAAGAAGAAGTTTGAAGAAAAAGAGACTTATGCCATTCTGTTCTAGGGGTAGGAAGGGTGTTAGTATTTTTGTCATAGAATATTTTTTATTTTAATTTGGTGTTCGGTTATGATTGTTTGTTTTGTACTGGAATAGACAAAGGGAGAGATTTGTAAGAAGAATTTTTCTAATATTGTTAATTGCATAGTTTTAGACTAGTTTGGCGTATTCCATTACAAATCGTCAGGCACCGTCAAGACGAACCGAACACGAGCATCTTCAAGTTTGAAGACTTTCCGACAACCCGTAAAAGGTATAAAATAATTAAGAGTTTAAATTAATTTACATAATTAATTTTTGGGATGTTTATTTTTTTTATTAAAAATGAACATGAGTTTTTTTATTTCAAAAAGAAAAAAAAATTATTTTTTAACTCTCGTTCAAACAAGATTGATATCTCGTTCAAACGAGGTGACATGTCGTTTGAAGGTTGTTCAATGTGTTTTTCAAATGAGGGTGCAGTATTTTGATTTCTTGATGTCGTTAGAAGCGAGACACATCTCGTTCGAGCAAGATGAAGATCTCATTAGAACGAAATAGTGATATCATTCGAATGACGCTACAACATCCAATTTTGTGAACGTCCTATAAATACCTGTTTCGTGTTCAAATTGTTTAAGACTTTTTCCTGATTCATTTTTGCATAACTTTTGCGAAAGTTCTTCACTTTTTGTGTTATAAAAACACTATTCAATTCACAAACAAACATCCTGAATATTTAGTTTTGTTAATTTGTTTAAACCCTAGAAAGTTTTGTATAATTTCATACACATTTGTGGAGAAGGAATCTCCCTGGTTGACTTCTGATACCTGAGGGGACTCATTGCTGAAGACAAAGGTTGAGGCTAAAGGAGGACTGCGGTCTTGTGATTATTACGAGGATCATATTTGTTAACTAGAGATTTACAAATATTAGCGTATTAGTCTGTAAGTCGACTGTCTTGTAGATTTTTAAAGTGAATAAAAGGTTTTACCCAAAGGTTTTTATTTCCTGAAACTTTGCCTTTATTGAATGCCTGATTTGATATATCTATTTTATCACATAGATATATGTTTAGGATGAAAAGATAAAATTGGTTTAAGATAATTGCGCACTCTCAAATTGGAATTTTTGTTGAGCATATTTACTTCCGCATTTATAAGTGGTATCAGAGCACTCATTATTTCGTCCCAACCAAACATAACACATGTACACCACTAACAAGAGATCTCAAAGTCTAACTTAGTTGTAAAAATGGTGAACTCTTGTGAAATTGACTTAACGTAATCAACAAATCAAGATCTTAAGAGTTTTTCACACCAATGATACCCAAAACAATGTAATGTCTTTCAAAATTTTTATAGTAATGGCAAACTCATTGATCTTCGACTTAACTCCCTCAAAATCTCACATATAGCAATTATACTCTCAATTCTTTTGAAGAAATTAATGCTCATTTGTAGCAAAGTATCAATGTTCAAGCAAATGGCCTGACACTAATGTTTTTATGTGCCTTTAATCGTTTTGGCTCTTTTCATTGAAAAATGTGGCTTTTCATGAAAAGACTTTGTCTTTCGCAACCCGATACCATTTCTTAATATATGATAATTTTACTAGAAAAAAGATTTTTTTAAACCCAGGCAATGGTTATTACATGCACAACTTTTTATTATCTCGTGTTTCACATTTGGATCATTTTTAAAGAAAAATTGAGATGAAAACACTATGATCAACATATGACAGGTAAGTGCAATACTCAAATAAGCTCGTGCTCATGTGCATTAAAGGAGACAATGAGTCAAATATGTAGCAAGTTATCATAAAATTATATATTAATGACTCCACACATTATAAAGTACATAAATGACACGGTGTCACATCTTAAAACACTACAAAATAGTCACGTGGATGTGGAATGAATGGGTGAATCAGACATCTTTATTGTTCATCCACATATGGTGTAAAAAAATACACAAAAAAATAATATGAATTTTTTCAAAAATAAAATCTTTTTATCTTTTTCATCTTTTCTTAAAAACAAAAAATCTTTTTGAATTTTTCAAAACTTTTCAAGAAAAACTTTTGGATATTTCGATACGAGCATGAAAAGCACCCGATTATAGAAAACAAGTCTTAACCTCAATCATTAGTCCCGGAGGAGTTCTCCAAAGGAGATGACATCATATGAAAAACTTCCATCAACTGTGGTGAAGCCCTAACTAAATACTCTACTTGCTCTCTAAAACTCTCAAAATATCTCAAGTTATGTGTGGGAGCATGCAGAGTAACATGTGTGGGAGTGCGTGCGGGAACTCGTGTCGGAGAAAATCGGGGAACATACCTATAAGACAATCTCCCTAGATTAAAATAAAACTCTCTAAGGTGACCTGTTTGTTTGCAATGGGAACAAACATACTCAGGCTTGGGTCCACCTTTCCTAAAATGTCTAGGACGAGCTCTCCTAGGTGGGTTCGGTCGAGGGCAATAAGGATCTAACACAAACTCAGGAATCATCTCGAGTGTGGCATGGGAAGTGGATGCACCGTCATAACCTATTCCTTGCCTATTGACGTTACTTAAAGTGGTACCAATGAGAATCTTTCCTACCATCTTAGACGTGTCCTTTAAAGTAACCTTGACCTCCCGAGCACAATCGCGATCGCTCTCGAGTTGGGATACACGGGCTTCAAGTCTCTCACGAGTCTCAAATAAATATTTAAGATCTCCAACAAGACAAGCCATTGTGTTGGTCAAGTCGATCTTTTTTCAGCCTAAAACGATCAACCGCTCACATAAAGAAATCTTCACCTTCACGAGTTGACTCACCGACGCCTCACACTCTCTCAAAAATTTCAGTTCCTTCTCTAAATCTAACACCTTAAGAGATAAATCCTTAATTAGATTTTTAGTTTTTGAAGTCTTGGTGTACAAATTATAAAATGCCTTTTGGAGACCACCTTCTCCCTCACTTAAAATACCATCCTCACTCTCACTATCTCCCGAATGAATCGAAACATCATTGAGGATTTCACGTTTAGATATGTCCTCATTGGTGTGAGACAAACTAGAAGTGCTAAAGTGACTAGCCATGAATGCAATGTATGGTTCAAGTGGTGATTATGCCCCTGAATCAACTGACTCGATGTCACTATCGCGAAGAGTGGTTTTATTTTCAACTTTCTTTCCCTTTATCTTTAGCCTCATCGGACACTCATATGCCTTGTGCCCTTTATCTTCACATTCATAACACCTTATCTCTTCCTCTTTCTCTCCACCGCTCGTTCCCTGATTTTTATTTTTATTTTTCTGAAAAACCTTTTCTTTCGAAGAATTTTCTTTGAAAAATTTAAGAAAATTTTCGCAAAAAAGGCTAAGTCATCAAAATCAAAATCAACCTCAAACTCAGATTCATAAACTTTTTCTTTTTTCTTTTTCTTAGTTTTAGTATTTAAAGCAATCCCTGCTTCCTTAGGTTTAATGGTTTTAGGGAACATATCAATCTCACATGTTTGAAGATCTCCTACAAGTTCGTCTAACCTAAGGGTGTCTAGGACCCCTAACGAATTAAGCACGACGACCTTAGGAATAAAACAAGCGGGGAGAAACCTCAAAATTTTCTTCACAATTCTTGTCTCCGGAATTTTCTCACCCAAGTTAAAACTAGAATTAATAATATTTGATAAACGAGCATAAAACTCATCGAAGTACTCGAACTCTATCTTAGTGATGGTCTCAAATCGGGAGGCCAATTTTTTAAGCTTTGACGCTTTTACGGTGTTGGTACCCTCGTGAGTGAGATGGAGGGTATCCCATGCTTCCTCAGATGTAGTACATATCATCATGCAATGAAATTTGTCAGGGGTGATGCCTCTAGAAATAGCATTAAGTCCACTATAGTTAAATTTACTCCACTTAAATTCCTCATCAGTCCATGAAGAAACAGGTTTAGAGCCAATAATATTATCAACTGTGAAAGTGGGAGAAGACCACCTTCTTTCACAAACTAGCCTGACTCGTTCATCTATGGCTTTTACGGAAAACCTCATCCTATATTTCTAGTAAGCATAATTGGAACAATCAACCCTGGGCAATCGATTATACAAATTATCCATTAAAATTAGGCTTTTCAAAGGTAATTTTTTTTTTAAATCGATATAAAATGATTTTTTTTACAAAAAAGATCGCACAGTAATTTTGTGTAATAGGCTCTGAAACCAATTTGAGGGTGTGCTATCACGATCTTAATGAAATAATTTATATAAATAAATGTCCACAAGACATAAATCTAAATTTTATATTTTTACCCTAAGACATACATCTAGGTTATAAAATAGATAAGTAAATTAAGTAGTCAACAAAGGCAAAGGTTGATAAAAAATCCCTTATGGGCAAAACCTTTTTATTTCAACACTATAGAAATAATACAAGACAGTCGACTTGCAAATTACTTGATACCAGCCACAAGTATAACGTACCAGTCTTAGCAAATCTCTAAATAATACTACTCGATCAAGAGCAATCCACAAGTAGTGTTCCACCCTCGGTATCCAACGATCAGCCTTTGTCTTTAGGAGTGATCCCCTCGAGTACCACATGGTCGGCAGTAAAGAATGTCTCTCCACAATAGCAACTTAGATACGAAATAGCTTAGGGATGAAATTTGTGAATTAAAAGGTGTTTTAAACCTAATTAAAGTGAAGAATTTTGCAGCAGTATGCAATTTTTGATTTGCAAAAAGTCTCTTTGAAAAGATGTACAAAGCAGGTATTTATAAGATGACACCAAATTTGAGGTGGTGTCACTCGTTCGAATGGAAATAAGATTCGTTCGAACTAGAATAGCATGTCGTTAAAACAAAAGCAAGGTTGTTCAAACGAAAACACTATTTTGTTTGAACGAGATTCAAACGGGCTTCATACGAAGCCAAATAGTACGCCCTCTTTAGATGAGCATTATATCAAATGTAAAAATGAGCCTTCTAACGAGTTAGACTTCTCGTTCAACGAGAATTAATTCTTGTCTGAACGAAGTCAGTGAATTTAAATTTATTTCAAACTAAAAAATTTCTTCATTTTTAATTAAAAAATATCTCCTAATATAAATTCGATTAAATCTGACGTCCAAATTTACTTATACCTTTGTAATGTGGAGATGATCTTGAATTTGGAGAAGTTGGAGATTCGGTTTTACCTGACGTCTTAAGTCAAATGATAACGGGATACGCTAAAATCTGTGTAAGCCAAAGCTCTGAGAAAATGACAGAAATTATGCTCTTACAATAATCGATAATTTATGGTTTATCGTGTTATAGCTTGAACCCTTATTTATAACTCGGTAAACAACGTATCTAGTTATAATCAACAAACAGTTTTTTAAATATCAAAGACTTTAGTATTCCCCTGTTTAGTACTATTGATATTTCATTTTGCTGTAGATTACTATAAACTGTGTTATATTACCAGTATTTCAGTCCCAGTTATGCTATTTAAATAGATTCCCATATATACATTGTTATAGAACTAAAATTATCTACTTGGTAAAGTTTTGCTTATTCTTTGGCTTCCAATTATTATAAACAAGTACGTAAAAGCAATGATGAGAAGTTTTAGTTAGAATTATAAGAAGCTTAAGAATAGTATTGGTTAGAGAATAATGATATGTGATTAGATATTAGTCAAGAAATAAGGTATGTATTTAACATTGTTCAGTTGAAACTATGGATTGTAACAACATGATTTATCCAGACAACATTCTCTTTTAAAAGAAGGATGATTTCACTTATGGTTTAGTATTTATTAGGATAAATCCCACATTCGGGAAACCGGGATGTGATAATGTGGTATTAGAGATCAACCTATATATATATATATATATATATATATAGTTTATTTGGGTTTAGTCCCTTCCCCAAAGTTTTTTTAGGCTCCCCTACCATGTATTTTTTAAATTGTATTTAGTCCCATAACTACTCAGAACTTCCCTCAACCGCCTTGTAACTGCCTCTCTTTCTTTTAAGGGTTTAGTCCCATCCCCAAAGTTTTTTTAGTCTCCCCTCCCATGTATTTTTTAAATTGTATTTTGTCCCATAACTACTCAGAACTTCCCTCAACTTCCTTGTAACCGCCTTTCTTTCTCTGTGCAGAGAATGACATGTGTCTTACATTTGTTATAATAGGACCAATGATTACAAAAGTAAAAACATAGGACTGAATACAAATGAATATTTAAAAGTGGTACTAACTACCTATAATCCTATATATATAGTATAAATCTATGGTGCGTACGGATCCGTGCACACACGGTGCAAAATTATCCTTTTTCCCAAAGTGGTCCCCTCGTGGCACCAAAGACAATTTGTTATTTTTTATCAGTGGCCCCCTCTTGTCTTATAGTAAAATCTTTTTTCAATAATATAATTATAATAGATTACCCCAAAAAGGTAAAAATAAAAATAGAACCCTAATTTGGTATCAGAGCTTTAGAGCTTTAGAATGAAAAACCCGATCGAATTCTGATTAAACCCAATTCTGCTTTCAGATCCAAGACGCTCCTTTCAGACCTACATTAATAAGAGACTTTAATGCTCTTAGGATTTATCCCGCGCATTTACAAAAATATTTTTGTAACCGATCCCGACTACCAACCCATACCCATAACTAATTTAGATCTAGAAGGTTGCTTAACCTCACACATAGACGATTGTTCACACATTAAACACATCCCATCCAAAAAAGCAGACAATATAAAATTTATTGTCGGTGCTATCAATAGCATAATAGACCAAAATAAGTGTATCCTACTTATTTTAAGATAATTATTTAAAGACGTCCAAACCATAGAAACAAAGATGAAAAATATCTCTAAAAAATACAATAAATAGATAGCCAAATCCCAATAGACCTTGTACAAGTATTACAAGATATAAATACTAAGACTAATCACATAGAAGTCCTTAACAAAGATATTTCAGAAATTAAAAATCTGACAAGGAACTTAGAAACTGAGTTAGTTAAGTTAAACTCACCAAAGAACAAGCAAAACTTATTCCAAGATTAAATAATTATCTTCCTAATGGAAATAGTTAGATCAGATTGGAATGAGATACCTAGAAACCTCTTCATTCAGACCTTAGCAGATTTTTACCAAAGAATTCTAAAAAAGATAAATGATGAAAGATTTTATTATCAAATAAATGAAAATGAGATTGCTAATGATGCTAAAGCATCAAGACTTATACTTGAAAGATAAAATTTAATCGCAACATCAATAACAGCCACATAAGACTACAATAGTATCTTTATTACAGACTTACAATTAAATTTAAAAGCTAAGACAGAAGGATTAATCACCTTCTATATAGACTTTATTAAATTCTAACAGAATTTAGACAATTATCTTAACAATATAGAAAGCCATAACCTACCCAGAATGGATAGTATTGTTAATGAACTTAGATTGAATATAGCCTAAGCAAAAGAAAAATATGAAGAAATTATTAAGGGAATTAAGTTTATATATAATAAACCTTCCTAAGAAGAATTAGACTCTCCATTTATTTAAACATGTTTAGATAAAATAGAAAAAAACTGTAGAATCTATAGAAGCTAGAATGACACAAGAATCTGTGCAACAACAAGAAAAAGATGATTAGGTATAAAACTATATTGCAAAAGTTACTAATTATCTTATTAATTCTCTTGCCAAACATAATGAAGAAATTACTAAAAATACAAGAAAAGAGAATAAGATCTTTAAAGAGGAAATCCTTAATTAAATAAAAAGACAAAAATATTATTCAGACTGTTTAGAAAGAATTGAATAAAGACTTGAACAAAAATAGGTAACTACCTGGAAATTTAAATAATATCCTCATGTAAGAACTATGGAAGGAAAAACCATAGCTAGAAGAATCATAAATGATGGATTAGATAAGACTAGTAAGATATCTAGCCTTATCCCAAATACTGGACATAATAATTTTATGCTCCAAAGACTTAAAGATTCATCCTACAATGTTAGAACATGGTGGAAAGAAAGAAATTTCACCAATCCTCTTCAATGGAAAGAAAGGGGTGAAGTTGATTGGAAAATTATAAAAGACTCCATACATAATGGACAACTTCCAACAGTTAGATACATAGATTTTTCAAAGAAGGAGCCACTCCCAAAACTCCTAATTATAATATGACTTATCATTGTAAAAATCATGTGTTAAAAAAAGTCCTATACTAGGCTTTAAGTTTTTGACTCAGAACAGTTAAGATCATGAGGAACTGATAGAAAGTTCCAGTTCCTAACCTTTGAACTCTTTTAAGAAAGAATCCAAGGATTACATAGACCTCAAAATAATATCAACATATTGTTTTGTTTAATAGATAAAAGATGGAATTATTTTGAGAAAAGCCTTATAGGGATAGCCCAATTCGAAATGTCAGACAATATAGGATACTTTAATGTCATTTCGACATTTACAGTAACCGTAGACACAACCAAACATTTTAATTTAATGTTTTATGCTAGTGGCTATCAAGACTATATTATCCCAGATGCTAATATCAATATAGAATTCTAAAGCTATGTGAAATTCTCCCAATTCCCCTATGAAGGAATGCAATCAGGAATTCCTAACGATAGACTTAATGAAGAAATATTAATTAGAACCAATAATTCAGATTACAATCATACTTACTGTATTAGGAATACTGGACCTATGAAAGAAAAATCTAAGACCCTCTGGAAGTTGCTAGAATTTCAAGAAACTAAGACTATACAAAATAAACCCTTGTTTATTAATCAAGATGATGTCATTGGAAATGTTATTATCCAGTTTGGACCCCTTAAGAATACTCGTAAGAATATCCACACTGAAGAAATTAGATTTAGAAATATGGGAGAAGCCATACTTAGTGATCCCTCATAAGGGTAATGTAGTAGTAAGGCTAGTTCTAGCTTATTAAGACAAGCGTTAATAATTAGGCCTAGAAGATTATTTTAACAAAAAAATTTAGTTAGATAAAAAGCTAAAATCCAAAACTTTGGACATGAATACTCAGATTTGGACATAAAGACATTTAAAGAACATCTTAACAGAAGTCATTCTGTTAGGTTCCAAGACAAAGATATATTTACTATGATAGCCCAAGACTATATATTAAAATTAAAGGAATCTAAGAATACCAAAGAACTTCTTAGAAACCTTAGATTAATAGAATAAGGGGAAGAAAGATTAATGTCAGGTACGCATGTAGGTCTAACTAAGCAAGAAATTGGAACCAGTAATAGGCTAAATGATGCTCCTAGACTTTTTAGTAAACCAATAGGAATAAATATTCCCATATATTCAAACACATTGGTAAAGAACAAACCAAATTATATAAAAGACTTTCCAACTAGTGATAAGAGTTTTAATCCTGTTAAGACCCATGGCAAGTCAAGCCATAAATTCAGTTGGGATATACCTTAATTTAGACAATGTCCAAGATAGTAAGAAAGCCTTTGATGAATGAGTAATCAAATGTATATGTGTTTTACATTTAATGAACAATGGGATGTGTAGAAGGGTATTATAAACAGAAAAAAAAGCAAAATAAAATAAATATGCTTTTTTTATTAAATAACATCCGAGAGGTACCCGCGAGGTCACCCAGAAGTCCAAAATCCACTGCAAGTGTCAGCGCCGCGGCGAGTCCCTACGCCACCGCAAGGGTCAGCGCTACCTCAGGCGTCAGCGCCACTTCGGGCGTCAGCGCTACTTCAAGCGTCGGCGCCCCGACAAGGGTCGGTGTCGCCTCACATGTCAGCGCCGGTACAAGCATCTGCGCTACCTCAGGCGTCAGCACCACTTCAAGCGTCGGCGCCACTTCGAGCGTCGGCGCCCCGCAACAGGGGTCGGCGCCGCCTCACGTGTCAGCGCCGGTTCAAGGGTCAGCGCTACCTCAGGCGTCAGCGCCACTTCGGGCGTCAGCGCTACTTCAAGCGTCGGCGCCCCGACAAGGGTCGGTGCCGCCTCACATGTCAGTGCCGGTACAAGCATCAGCGCTACCTCAGGCGTCAGCACCACTTCAAGCATCGGCGCCACTTCGAGCGTCGGCGCCCCGCAACAAGGGTCAGCGCCGCCTCACGTGTCAGCGCCGGTTCAAGCATCAGCGCTACCTCAGGCGTCAGCGCCACTTCGAGCGTCGGCGCCACAACAAGGGTCGGCGCCACTTCGAGCGTCGGCGCCGCAACAAGGGTCGGCGCCGCCTCACCTATCAGCGCCGATTCAAGCCTCAGCGCTACCTCAGGCGTCGACGCCACTTCGAGCGTCGATGCCGCAACATGGGTCGGCGCCGCCTCACCTATCAGCGCCGATTCAAGCCTCAGCGCTACCTCATGCGTCAGCGCCACTTCGAGCGTCGGCGCCGCAACAAGGGTCGGCGCCGCCTCACCTATCAGCGCCGGTTCAAGCATCAGCGCTACCTCAAGCGTCAGCGCCATTCCGAGCGTCGGCGCCATTTCGAGCATCGGCGCCAGGACAAGGGTCGGCGCCGCCTCACGCGTCAGCGCCACTTCGAGCGTCGGCGCCACTTCGAGCATCGGCGCCGCAACAAGGGTCGGCGCCGCCTCACGTGTCAGCGAACTTTCAAGCATCAGCGCTACCTCAAGCGTCAGCGCCGCCTCACGCGTCAGCGCCACTTCGAGCGTCGGCGCCACTTTGAGCGTCGACGCCGGGACAAGGGACGGCGCCGCCTCACATGTCAGCGTCGATTCAAGCATCAGCGCTACCTCGGGCGTCAGCGCCACTTCAAGCGTCAACGCCACTTCGAGCGTCGGTACCGCAACAAGGGTCGGCGCCGCCTAACAGCATCAGCGCCACTCCGAGCAACGGCGCCAGGACAAGGATCGGCGCCGCTTCAAGCGTCAGCGCCACTGCAAGGGTCACTGCAGAAATGTTATTCGAGAAGCGCTGCTACAGGAGTTTTCATCATGAAACAGCAGGCTCTAAATGAACAACAGCACTAACACTTTACTTTCTTGCACAGGTTGCCTAGTCGAGCAAGCAGGGCTCGAGTTTTGGCTTGGCGGCTGAGGGACAAGGTATGTTGAGCAAGCTCAACCACTTAGCACTATAGGATTGAGAGAATACTAGTAGGAAGACCTAGAAGCCACTCGAGGCTACGCACACTGCACACTTAGTCATAAATGAAGTGAGTGGCCAGAGAGTTGGCTACTCACAAGAAATAAACTCTTTACAAGAAAAATTACTTTTCCAGAAGAGGGGGTCCTCGAGGTCCCTCTCAAGAAAAATAACACTTTTTAGAGGGAGTGAGGCCTTAAGGTCTCCTCTCTCAAAGACTTGCAAAATTGCACCACAAGTTACCGTTTCAAAAGATAACTACCAAAATCTGCTATTTTGTCTCCATTAGAGGACATATGTGCTTTTTGAGTTTTGGTCGGCGCCAGGTGGCACCTACAGAGGGGACAGGCAGGCTGCCTGCAGGTAGGGACAAATGGTACACTTTAGACATTGTTCCCCACCAACTCTCTCAATTTTGGCGCCCAAAATCGCCAGCTCACCCCTTACGCCCATGTATAAATAGACCTCTGGGCAAGGTCAAAAGATAGACAAGAAAAATTGCACTGTTACTCTGCTAAAATATCACCAGACCTACCTAGTATTCTCTCCCTGCTCATTCTCTTAGTGTTGAGTGCCTTGTTCCTTCACTCCCCACTGACAGCCATCACTCTTAGGTGTTTCCCTTGAGAAAATTGCTATTTTTGCTGTGAAAGTTCATCTTCTTGCAGGGAGTGAGTTGAAGCTTGAGTTCCATTGTTACCAGAAGGAGAAGTTTTCTTCAGAAGTTGCACCAGGAGACCTTGAAGACTTGCAGACAGTGTCCATTGGAGTGGGTCACGCCTCACCCTTTCATGTTATTCATAGACCCCAGTCTCACTACCCTCCTACATTTGGCGACTTCGCTGGGGAGGTATTCTCATTTCCATGGACAAAGAAGGTTTCAATGTCTCCAAGCAATTGGTTTTTGAGGACATTCCATCTGGTAATGGAGCTCACAGTGACCAGACTACTCAGGAAGAAGTGGTGGTGATCGGAGCCAAGGCGCCAGCGCTTCAGGGAGGCCAGACCAGTTCACCGGCAGTGGCTCCAATGGCAGGTATGAACCTTATGGCAATGTTTTTTGACTTTTTAAAGCAAAATAACGTGGATCTATCAAACTTGGGTCAAGGTTGTGTGACACCTGCTGCTGCCCCTTCTGGAGGGGTAGCCACTCCTATTACGATTCCGGCAGAGACGATTCCGTCTCGGAAGGCGGCGCCAGAGCAGGTCCTGGCGCCAACAGGTTCTCCAGTTCCTAAAACCACATGTTTGGAGGAATCACCCTCCAAGGCTGTTACTATGGAAGAAGTGAGGAAGCTCCTCTCCTCCTCTCAAAGAGAGGTTTCCTACCTATACGAGGAATTACAAGACCCCTATCCACAGGAAGTAAGTGAGAAGCCATACCCTGAAGGGTATATTCCACCAAAATTTATCAAGTTTGGCGGTAGGGGGAGAACCCCCGAGAACACGTGAAGAGGTTCGTCGAGTACCTGGGAGTACACGCTGGCGACAAGAACCTGAGATTGAGAGAGTTCTCTAAAACTCTCACTGGGAAAGCTTATACATGGTATTCCCACTTGGCGCCTAACAGCGTCCCTAGTTGGGAAGAGATGCACAGGCAGTTTCTCCAGAAGTTTTTTGTAGCGGAGGATGAATTTACACTGAGGCACCTGGCGCAAGAGGTCCAGAAGCCAGGAGAGGAATTAATGCACTACATCAAGCGATTTCGCGAGAGGGCCTTAGATGTTCACGAGGACGTGGCGGAGGCCAGGTTGCTACAAATATGTGTGGAAGGACTCTTGGAAGAGTACAAGCTGCATTTGATCAATGAAACAAGAGATGGAACTTTCAGAGAATTCACCAGGGCTGCCAGCAACATTGCTATGATAATCAAACCGAGAACCCCGGGTTGGAGGACACAAGTTTCACCGACTCCTGGGAGGTTTCAAGTTACAAGGAGGCAAGCGGTTAACTATGTGGACGGGAGTAACAAAGGGAAGAAGGGAGGTCCCGGGGCCAGGACTGACAGTCCCGGCAACAAGAGAAAGTTTGGGGAGGGTGTCCCGCCGCCACTACCGTGCAGCGTAGCGGAGGCCATGGATTGTTACCGCACCCTGGTGCGAGAAGGCGTAGCAGGACCCCCCAACCTAAAAGTAGAGACCCCCACTGCAGCTGACAAGGCCAACCCAAAGTACTGCGAATTGCACCAACGAGTGCAGCACTCTACCAAAGATTGTTACTACTTGAGAAGGATCATTGGTGAGCAGATGGCCAGCGGTACCTTGCAGATACCCCCCGTGGACGTTAACGAGAACCCCCTCCCTACGCATCATTTTGGAACTGCCAACATGGTAGTTGCCTATGACGAAGAAGCTACGAGGAGTCTGGCGAAGCGGGAGGACGGCGAGCAGTTATGCGAGGAGTTAGAAAATCTGTCACTAAGCAGACTTCAGCTGGAAAGAAAGCAAGAGGAGTGGTTCTTCACTCCGGAGTATGAAAGTGGGAGCGGGGAAGCTGAGGAAGTCGGTCTCTCAGAAGGCGAGGTAGACGTCATCCTCGCTCTAGACGAGGGAGGGACCTCTGAAGCGGAGTATGTTTGCAGTGCCCAGACGTACGAAGTAGACTTAGATTCTGAATGTGAGGCCATAGCAAGGAGCCCCAAGTTCAAGTGGTTTTTCGACCAGATAGGGGTGAAGTACGACACGAGGGTGTCCATCACGAGGAAAGTCTTGGAGGCGGTGCAGCAGCATGGAGACCCTTCGCTAAATTGGCAGGGGCCAATGGGAAGGATGATTAAGAAGTATACCTCTGAAGTGGTGTTTTCAGAAGCGGATAGGGCAGTGCCCTACTTCCACAATCGCCCGTTATACGTCACAGCCATAATTAATGGAGTCTCGTTCCCTTGGGCGTTGATGGATGGAGGAGCATCCATTAACATTATGCCCATCAGTACGTTGTATGAAACGGGAATTGACCAGGAGAAGGTGGTTTCGGTACCGCTAGTAATTTCCGGATTCGACAACGCCGGAATGCAGTCAATCGGATATGTGAATGTGGGAATTAAGTTGGGAAATTTCACCTCCCACATCAAATTTCATGTTATTAATGCTGACACCAGCTACCAATTACTCATTGGAAGGGTATGGATGCACACTCATGGCATAGTGCCTTCCACCTACCATCAGTGCGCGAAGGCAAATATTAGAGGTACAGAGATAGTGATCAAGGCCACGCAAAGACCCTTCGCCGTCGAGGAGGCCCCCCTGGTAGATGCTGCCTTTTACACTGAGTTGGACGAGGAAAGAAAGGTCTCTACAAGAAAGCTAGCAGGAATTAAGGTAGCTGAAGGAAGGGTCCCGCAGAAAAAATCCGTGCATGACCGCCTAGGGGAGAGGATAATTCCCCACATGGCAAAAGGCAAGAGGAAGGTAGAGGAGGTAGCTAGACCTCCTCGAACTTGCAAGAAAGTGGTTTTGCCCAATGGAAAAGTCATCTACCGTTTATAACGGTCTGCGCGGGCGATGTTCTGGGACGAGAGCATCGACCCGGCGCCCGAATGTTTTATTGTTGATGAATCCCATATCGTTGAGCATGTTGAAGAACTAGAAGAGGCACCGGAGTGCATGCAAGATGGACCCAGAGAGCAGCTGCAGGAATTGGAAGAGATCAAGTTGGGGTTAGAAGAGGGCGAGAACAGGCCCATTCTAATTTCCAAGTGCCTGGAACCGAAGCAGAAGGAAGAACTCATTGAGCTACTTAAGGAGTTCACTGATGTATTCGCTTGGAAGTACACGGAGATGCCAGGGATAGACGCGGAAGTGAGCTCTCCTAGGTTGAACATCCTTCCCAACGCCCTTCCGGTAAGGCAAGCCACACGCACATATAAAGCAGACCTTGATTTGAAAATAAAGGCTGAGGTGGAGAAGTTGTTGGCGGCAGGGTTCATCAAACCTATTCAGCACCCCATATGGCTGTCCAGCATAGTGCCGGTGGCGAAGAAAGACAAGACCCAAATCAGAATCTGTGTAGACTTTCGCGACTTGAACAGGGCGTGTCCTAAGGATGAATTCCCACTACCCAGCATAGACAGCTTAGTGGACTCCACCGCGGGACACGAGATGTATAGCTTCATGGACGGGTATGTTGGCTATAACCAGATTAAAATGGACCCCGCGGACGCAGAGAAGACTGCCTTCCGCACACCGTTAGGGAACTTTCACTATACAGTCATGCCCTTCGGATTGAAGAACGCTGGGGCCACATACCAGCGGACCATGATGGCAATTTTTCACGACTTATTTCTTGATATACTAGAATTCTATGTGGATGATTTGGTGGTGAAGTCCAGGAAAGAAAATAAGCACATTCAGGATCTCAGGAGAGTATTCGAGAGGTGTCGTCTGTATAAGATGAGAATGAACCCCTCAAAGTGTGCCTTTGGGGTTACTGCAGGGAAATTCTTAGGTTTTGTGGTAAATAGACAAGGAGTGCAAGTGGATGCAGAGAAGATGAAGGCCATTGTGATGATGCCACCGCCCAAGAGTCAGAGACAACTTAAGAGCTTCCTGGGAAAGGTATCCTACCTGAGGAGGTTTATACCTGCGTTGGCAGAAGTAACTCATCCGTTCGCGCCTTTACTAAAAGACAGAGCCAAGTGGGTATGGGGAGAGAGGCAAGAGAGTGCGTTCAAAAAGATTAAAGAAATCCTAGCCTCTCCGTCCACGATGATTCCCCCCGAAGCCGGAGCGCCACTGCTGCTCTACCTCACTTCTACAGAGAGGTCGATAGGGGCCCTCTTGGCGCAAGAGAAGGAAGGAATGGAAAGGCCAGTTTACTACCTATCAAGAGTAATATCCGGGACAGAATCGAGATACACCAGCGTTGAGAGGCACTGCCTGGCGCTGGTATTTGTAGCCCAGAAGTTGAGACACTACCTTTTAGCCTTCACCATTCACATAATCACCAAGTGTGATCCCATTAAGTACCTCCTCGCGCGGACTATACTCGTGGGACGAGCAGCAAGGTGGTTTTTGATCTTGTCAGAATATGATCTAAAGCGTGTAGTGCCTAAAGCCATTAAGAGCCAGGCGGTAGCAGACCTGCTGGCCCACTTCCCGAGTGGGGTTTTCGAACCACCTAGTGAAGAGCTACCCGGAGAAAGTTTCCAAGCATGCACGGCGGAGGAGGTGAAGAAGTGGTTTATGGAATTTGATGGTTCTAGTGCACAAGGAACAGGTGGGGCTGGCGTCATACTGTCAGATGGGAAGGAGAAGATTACCCTCTCTTTCAAGTTAGATTTTAAATGCTCAAATAATGAAGCTGAGTACGAAGCCCTCATTCTAGGGATGTTGGAAGTGCTCAGAAGAGGGATCAGGGTACTGTGTATACGAGGAGACTCCAATCTGGTAGTAAGGCAGGTCAATGGAGAGTTTTCCCTTAAACATGCCAACTTAGCGCCATACAGACACATCATCCAACGACTGCTGAGACAATTCTTGGAAGTAACTATGGAGAGGCAGGCGCGAACGATGAACAGGCACCCTGACGCGCTCGCCACCATAGCACAAAAGTTGGACATGGAGGAGTCAGAAGCAACCATCACCGTTAGGCGGAGAACGGTGCCTACTACCGTAAAGTCCCTATTCCCAAGTGACGAGCCGAAAGACTGGAGGCGTCTGGTGGAGAGGCAACTGGAAACCAGAGAAGGGGCAATGAAAATTTTGGAGTTAGCCAACTATCATGTGCTGCAGGGAACTCTCTATTTCAAGAGTCCTGGAGGGTTTCTGGCACGGTGCGTAGGGGAGCAAGAAGCCAAAGAAAGGTTAATAGAAATGCACCAGAGGCACTGTGGAGATACAGATATCCCCCTCTACAGAAGACTGCAGCGAAGCGGGTATTTTTGGCCCTCCATGAGCGTAGAAGCGGCCCGCTTGCAACAAAGTTGTTTAAAGTTCCAAGCTAATTTTGATCAGCCGACGGAAGCTAACTTCGTGGAAGCCTTCGAAGATTGGAGACAGCCGTACCTAGCGTATCTGAAGAATGGGGAGCTGCCCGCCGAGAGAGCGGATGAAATCTACCTTAGAAAAAGGGTAGCACGTTTCTACTTGGTCAAAGGAGAGCTGTATAGGAAAGGGTATAATGAGAAGGCGTTAAGGTGCGTAGCCAAGGAGGAAGTGGAAAGGGTGCTGAAAGAAGCTCATGAGCCCTCCCACATGGGAGGCGCCAAGCTGTATGATCAGCTGATGACGTTGGGATACTACTGGCCGACCATGGAGGCCGACTCCATTGGATACGTGAAAAAGTGTAGAGCATGCCAGGTGCACGGAAACATGGTGCACGCTCCCTCCGTCAGCCTACAAAGCTTGGCAACCCCCTATCCCTTCCACACATGGGCGTTCGACCTGGTGGGTAAGATCGCCCCAGCATCTCATGGAAAGACCTTTATCATTGTGGCTACAGAATTGTATACCAAATGGGCGGAGGCCATTCCTTTAAGGAGGGTCACTGCCCAAGTGGTAACCCAGTTTATAAAAGAGTATATCATATGTAGGTTTGGTATACCCAAAGTGATCCTAACGGATAATGGGAAGCAATTTGTATGCAAAGAGATGGCCCTCCTCACGGACAAGTATAAGATTGTGCATAGTAGCTCAACCATATCCTACCCCAAGGGCAATGGCCAAGTGGAAGCTACTAATAAGACCCTGATAAATATTCTGAAAAAGATGCTAGAAGACATGCCGGGAGCATGGGATGAGAAACTGCCTATGGTGTTATGGGCCTATCGTACTTCGAAAAGAAAGCCAACAGGTTTCACTCCCTTCTCTCTAGTGTATGGGACCGAAGCTGTCCTACCAGTGGAACTGGCGGTACCTTCGGCCAGAATTTCTCTTAGCAATGGGCTCATTCCAGACCCTAGGCATGTGCAGCTGGAGGCACTAGACGAGCACAGGGACAAGGCGAGAGAGAATTTCAAAGTCTACACTCAGCAACTGTCCAGGGCCTATGAAAATTTGGTTAAGCCTAGGGAATTCCAGGTGGGAGATCTAGTCCTACGAGCATCAACCCACCATTTCCGTAGCATGTCGGCGTCCAAATTCAAACCTAACTGGGAAGGCCCTTTTGTTGTCAGAGGAGTGGGGAAGTCGGGCTACTGCCAGATATCAGAACCTGAGAGTGATTGCCTCCAGTCCATCAACTGCAAGTGGCTGAAGAGGTACTATGCTTAGTAGCAACTAACAAGTTTTGTTTGTATTTTGCATGTCGGCAACGGATGTCAAGGATTGCTCCTACACCAGAAAAGTTTTTTTGCTTGTTTTTTTTTTGAAGCAATACTACACTGTAAACGATAGACAAAAGTAAAAGAAATGAAATAGCAACGTTTTTGGTCATTTGACGTTTATTTTGCTTACTCATTTATACATACATATACGCTCCCTATTAAGTTAGAAGAGAGTAAAAAAAAGAGGTCGGGAACTTTGCTCACTACACTTGGGAGATAAGTCCATCCTAGGAGAAAGTATACTGAGCAAAGTCCCCCAGACATAAATTAATATAGTTTTATGATAAAATCAGGCTTCCGGAAAGGGGTGGGGGTCACCCTCCTCCCCAACCCAGCCTCTATGACTATAAGCAGTAATATGTAGGAATACCCCCACAGACAGGAGGGGCAGCCCAAGAAAGTCACATGCCAACACCTCACAGCTACAAGAGGTGCATTTTCAAAAAAAAAATGTGTACAAAATGATAATACATAACTTTTCATATCAATGCAAATACCCCGCAGTATATGGGGTAGCCACCAGTAGACTAAAGGCTCACAGAAATTAGAGCAAGTCATGTAAAACAAACACCCACAGCATAAAGGGAGAACAAAAGAAAAAGAAAGTGCAGAAGAAACAAAGTGTCTCATACATGAATGATAAGTGATGTACATATAGAATTCTGAGCACTACAAAGCAAGAAGTAGCCTATCGGCTAGAAACCACAAAAAATAAATCATCGCGCGCGATGGCGCCAGCATATGACGGACCAGCCTCCCGTAGAAACTCTTCCTCCAACCTGACGGATTTAGCATCATCCTCCTTATCGCCAGACTCAAGTCTGGCAAGCTTCACCTGCAGTAGGGCGATCTGATTCCGGATCCTCGTAGCCTCAGCGTGTCGTTGCTCAACCCTGGACTGTCGGGACGTGTGAAACCTCACTATCTTCCGGAAAGGAACACTCAGGAAGGGGCGAACCCCTACGTCAAGCCAATCCAAACGAAAATGATAGAACTGCTGTAAGTCGCGGAGAGCATCCAAGAATAGCAAGATAGAAGAGCTAGTCAGCTTAGTAGGGGAGGTAGCCAAGAACTCATGAACATGGCTGGCAAGAGCCCTTAGGTTGAAGACCGTAAGACTGTCAACCTGGAGTATACTCTGAGAAGTGAACGTCTCGGGATGGTGCTCCAAGATGAGATCCAAGAGCTGACGCTCATGTACCCTGAAGTGGCCTAGTAACTCCTCACGCCATAGCCTACTAGAAATAGTCGCAGCGTCCTCTGTTTCATCATCGCCCTCGGAGTGGCGAGACCCCGCCTTAGAGGGAAGAAAAGAAGACTCCCCACCAGAATCAGCATCACCGACTAAAGGAGTGAACTCAGAACTGTGATCTCCCTCCGCGGTTACCCCACTACCAGTCTCCACAGTTACCGGAGTATCCTCATACACCTGGAAACAATGAGACAAGGGTGTTATAGGAATACTTGCACAGTATACGCAAGAAGAAAAGAAAAGGGGAATAGTAAAAAGAGGGGGTATGCCAGTCTAATACCTCTCTCGCAACTGCCCCGCTACCAGTCTCCACAGTTACCGGAGTATCCTCATACACCTGGAAACAATGAGACAAGGGTGTTATAGGAATGCTTGCACAGTATACGCAAGAAGAAAAGAAAAGGGGAATAGTAAAAAGAGGGGGTATGCCAGTCTAATACCTCTCTCGCAGCTGCCCCGCTGCCAGACTCCACAGTCACCGGAGTATCCTCATACACCTGGAAACAATGAGACAAGGGTGTTATAGGAATGCTTGCACAGTATACGCAAGAAGAAAAGAAAAGGGGAATAGTAAAAAGAAGGGGTATGTCAGTCTAATACCTCTCTCACAGCTGCCCCGCTGCCAGACTCCACAGTCGCCGGAGTATCCTCATACACCTGGAAACAATGAGACAAGGGTGTTATAGGAATGCTTGCACAGTATACGCAAGAAGAAAAGAAAAGGGGAATAGTAAAAAGAGAGGGTATGCCAGTCTAATACCTCTCTCACAGCTGCCCCGCTGCTAGACTCCACAGTCGCCGGAGTATCCTCAAACACCTGAAAACAATGAGACAAGGGTGTTATGGGAATGCTTGCACAGTACACGCAAGAAGAAAGTAGGGGAAAAGTAAAAAGTGGGGAGGTATGCCAGTCTAATACCTCTCTCACAGCGGCCCCACTGCCAGCCTCCATAGTCATCAGAGTACTCTCGTGCACCTGGAAATAATGAGACAAGGGTGAAATGAGAATGCTTGCACAGTATGTGCAAGAAGGAGGAAAGTAGATACTCTTATACACGGTACCTGAACAATGCCTTCTGCAACGGTTATAGAAGGAGGAGCAGGGGCCCCCGTAGGGGCAACAACACTGATTGATGCTCCAGAAGAGGTTGCCTCAGTGACCAATACTTCCGAAGAAGCTACCTCAACCTCAGGCACCGTAGGGATAGCTACCTGAAGAGGCGCAACGACAGGACAAACCAGCCCTTGTATAGGGGCTACTGAAACGGCAGTGGCAGGAGCCGCACTCGAAACAGCGCCAAGGGATAACTGCAATAAAGTAAAAGAGGGCTACAATAAGCAGAGGCTGGACAGATAAGAAAATAGAACTAAGAAAATAAAAGAATACCTGAACCCCATCTAAGGGGGAAGCGCGAAAAAAGACGGTCGGCGCAGTAGGGGCTGTACTGATGGCCTGCAAAGAATGAAAATGCGTTGTTTACTGCATGTTCGGGGAAAAGGAGATCCCATTGCTTCAACAGAAGGGACTGACCTGAAGTGTGGGCTCACTGGTGGAGGCCAAGGTAAAAATTGGGCCACGAGAAATCGCCTGAACCAAAGATCTACCATCCATAGATACGCGGACCCTAGGGATAGAAATTCTCCCCGAAGAGGATAAACCTGGGGCGATAACGCCAGCTAAGGGAGGAGCCCCTTCCTGGGAAGAAAATCCAAGAGCCATTAAGACTCCTGCTGGGAGGAGACAAATATTCAAAAAAAAAAAAATAAGTACTACCTCAGATGAAGAGGCCTCCAGGGGCTCAGCTGCAGAAGTACCCACCGCCGAGACAAGAGAGGACGATGTGGCAACGCCCGAAGACACAGCTCTCTACGCATGATAAATGGGTAAATAAAAAGAAGGAATACAAAAGGAAATGACGCAATAAAAGTTTTGAAAATAACGAGGCATACCTGAGGAGAAGGGGAAGCCACAGGAGTGGTCCGAGTGACGGTAAAATGCACGGACGAAAGCTGCGAAGGAAATGACAGTATACGCAACCAAAAGGCAGTTAGGAGATGAATAAATTACAACAGATGTTAAATGAACTGAGGAAACAGCAAACCTCTCTAAACAAGCCCCGGAAGGAAATGGGCATGGAGTTCCTCTCCCGCTGAAAGGGCGTCGGTCGTAGTGGGGGAAGAGGAGAACCACCTGCCTCGATGGAAGTGGCCTGCACAAATATAACAGAATGCTTTAAATGAAAATATATACATATATATGATGAAGGGAAGAAATAAAATCATATGCAAAAAAAAAAATATATATATAGACAAGTGAAGGGAGAACGCTTACAGTAACGGGGCGCGTAGTTTGGCTATAAGGGAGATGGGTGGGGCTGACCCCCCAGGAGAACGGGAGGCCTCATCATCGCTAGAAGACTCTCTGAAGACTGATAACAAAGCATAAGTGTCAGTAGTGCTTTCGCTATGGAAACCCAGGCCACCCATATCACCCGAAGAAGAACTATGGTCGTCATAGGAAGGGATGCTTCCATAATCAACTAGTTCCTCTTCCAATGAAGGGGAGGGAGATGAAGGAACTCCGCGAGAACTGGTTCCACTAAGTAAAGGAGGCTGTGATATAGTACCTTCTGCAATAGGAATGGAAGCGACCCGCGTCTCCTGGGAAGTAAGGCTCGGTGAGGAGTAACCTTGGTCCACCGTAGAGGAAGCAGCTATGCCAGCGCCACTTCCTTTCTTTTTCTTCGCAGCCCGGGTCCTCACAAGAGAAGAAGGAGGAGAAGCAGTAGTAACAGGAACAAAATTGGAAACATCGGCGTCAGGGTGTTTCCTTTTGCTGGTAGTAGAGGTGCCCGCCTTCCCTTTGCTTTTTGGTTGGCTTTTAGACTTCGCAGGGGGAAGATCAGTCGACGGAGGCGGAAGTGACTCGTCAATGAGAGGTTTGACTAAAATAGGGATGGCCTGCTCCAAGGGGGGCGTAGAAGTGGTGCTGAGAAACCAAGGATCTTTCTGCGTCCGCCTGACCAAAAATTGAGCTCTGGTATATTTAGTGGGGTTGGTCTCATGTGGAGGGCCAACTACACATTCTCGAAATAAGACGAACCTGCTGCTGCCAAAGAAGGAACCAGGATGAAGTGAATGAAGGGTGATAATCGCCGGGAGGCACATAGAGACCGCCCAAACCACTGACTCTGCGGAATAACCCCTGAAGAGTAAAACTCGCACACGCCTCGGAGAATGCCTCAGAATGACTGCCGTAGGTAGGAAGAGGAGGGGTGTGAACCCCCTGATCATAACCAAACTGTTGTCTTACCCTCTCGGAATGATAAAATTCAGCACGGGGACCTAACTCGTTCCAAGAAGGAAGGTGACATGGTAAGAGCATCGTCACCACGTTAATATGAGGACACGTGGAAACTGACCCCACTGCGGAAGGACAATAGAAGGTTCCGCCATCACCAGGGAAAGAAAGCCAGCTGAAAGTACCCCCAGGGCGCTTGGTATAAGGCCGAAACTGAAACTCCTTGATGTCGTCAATCAACATTCCCAAAGACTGTTTGGGAGTTTTCTTATGCCACCGAAGAAGCCTCGCAGCGTCGCTATGACAAGCGTGAGCCCCTGAAGTAAAGTGGGGGAAATGCTCAAACAAAAAGGCCATCAAGAGAGGGCCGTTGACATGATTAGCAATGTCATACCGACCGCAGGACCTCTCTACGTCTATGTGTGCTCGGTCTATCCATGTGAAAAGAGAACCCAAGGTCAGGGCAGCCAGGGGCACTGGTCTACCGCGAGACAATCGCACAGCCAATCTAAAAAGAAGTTCGCGAGGACAATCTTCAGGCTTACCTGGAAGAAGGAACCGAGTCAGGAACGTAACGAGAAAAGCGGCTAAATGTGCAGGAGAGTGAAGCTTAGGACCATCCTGGGATCTGGGCGCTGCACGAGAAGTCTCCCCCTTTGGCAATTGCTCAAAGTCTCTGAACCAATATCTTTGCCATTTGGCAAAGGAATGCTTGGAATGACCCGTTACATTTATGGCCACATATCTCGAGCACTCCCCGAGAGATGACCGTAACTCCCCCACCAACTCCTGCTCTAGGGAGTCCTCGCAGTCATCAGTAAAGACCTGTTGCCCAAAGAAAGGAAGGGCGTACAACTCACATATATCTTCGAGAGTAACAGTAAATTCCCCCCAGCCCGTGACAAAGGTGTGAGACTCTATACTCCACCGGGACAATAAGAGATCGAGCGAAGTACCGTGTTTAAAGAGGGTGCAGGACTTCAGACTGCTGACGGCGGTGAAGAGCCCCACCTCCCTGAGAATAGCCACGTAATCAGGAACGCTCAGAATGTAGTCAACCCAACTGGCCCACTCCTCTGTAGGTCCTCCGGGGGTTTTAACCTCAACGTTGGAATAGGGAAAGTCGCCTCGGTCAACTCGGATTCGGAGAATTGAATCCGGAGAAATAGTAGGATGATCAGCAGACTCAGTTAACCCCACATGAGACCGATCGAGAACAGCACCCGAAATTTTTTCCCCAAAGTCGGAAAGTGAAGTCATGAAACTGTCAGCAGGACCAAAAAAGGGAGCACAACGATAAATACCAAAGTCCTGCCCTTGACGAATGTGCATATAATCCTTCCATTCCTGAGAGGAAGTTGGCGTAGCTGATGAACCACCCAGAGCCAGTGGCTCAAGAAAAGAACTCACACCAGTGGGGACTCCGAGCGAGAGACCCCCGGGGTCCCCTCTCGTAAAAAAAGAAGTGGAGGCAGAAACCCCATCATAATCATAGGAAGAGCCCCTGGGCAATGGCATGCCCCCCGTAACACCAATTGTCGTCGAGACGCCCTGGGTCACGGAATCCCTGAGGTGACAAAAGGTAGAAACACCCCCTTCCACAAATGAGAGACCCGTGGACGTTAGACCAAGTCTTGAGGCGCCACAAGCTGAAATGCCCATTTCAGAATCAAGCAAAGGCATCGAGACACCCGAAGGAGAAATGCGAGCGTCAACACTAAAACTCGTCGAGACCCCCCTTCTTCCGAACTCATCTCCAACAGACAAAGAACTCCCCGCGCCTAGCTCAACGTGCGAGGAACCACTGACGACGCCAGAAAAATCCGAGATACCCTTATCCACACCAATTGGATAAATTTTAGAAAAACTCGCGGGCGCCGAGACGCTCAAGGTCGAGACACCCCCAGACACCAACGACGGGACGCGCGAGATACCCATAGAAGAAACATCATCACGCGAGGAGCTTCCACAAAAATTCATCGCGGGCGAGATACCCTCGCACGTAAAACCGGCAGACAAGGAACCTCCACGACAAGGGCGCGCGGACCCCGAGTGCGAGAGGTCCAGAACGAGGTGAGACATGTCTCGTCGGAAACCGTCAAAGTCGCGAGGACTTGAAATTGGCGAGAGGCCCGTGGAGGGAATATCTGTGGGCAAAGAACTTTGAAATGAGGACCCCGAGCACGCGAGGTCTCGGCTCGAGGACAAGTTACGCTGAAGCGGCGTGCTGTCGCGAGGCCTGGAAAGAAACGAGACACCCTGAGACCTAGGGTCTGTTGGCGAGAGGGGATGAGACCCTCGGAAAAATGCCTCCTCGACACAAAAATCCTCTCCCCTGCCCAGATGAGGCGAGACACCCTGGGATCCAAGACCTCTGGGCGAGAGGGGACGAGACCCTCGGACAACTGCCTCCTCGACACAAAAATCCCTAAGCATATCGCCGTCGTTCGCGAGAACCCTCGCCGGCAGCAGAGTAGCGTCCAAGGCACCCTTTATTATGGGGGAACTCAAACGAAATGGCGAAGGTGCCGAGGGAGGGGGCGAGGGATCCACGAGAGGCCTCGCCTCAAAATTTCCCAACTCAGAAACGACGGACAGCACATTGACGCCGAGAGATACCCGCGGCCAAGGGTCGCCGGCGATATCACCATCAGCCATTGAAATGGTTGAAATAGACATTGGAGAAGACATGGAGTTTAGAGCTTTGGGTACTTTAGGGTTGTCTGAATTTGGAGAAACCTTCGTGGGTTTAGGATCCATGGATGAGAGGGTATGATAGTTGGGAAGTTTAGAGCAAAAAAAGGAGATGGATGGCTATGGGGTTTTAAAAACAAAAATATCCCTCTCTCACTTTCTCTCACTACAAACCCAAAGATGCTTAGGTTTTGGTTGAAGAAGATGAAGGACCCCAAGATAAGGGGCTTATGTTTTTTTCACCAAAATGGAAAAACGTGCAGGAAGGCAAAAAGTTGATGATCTTTTTTTTCCCAAATGATGAGATGACAGTTCCCACACTGACGCGTGGGTTCTCAAAAAATTAAATACCTCGGATAAAGGGCCACAGAATTTAATGATCCTAGGATCCCTCAGAAAATATATATATATATAAATATATATATAATTGTTGAAACCAGATTTATAGCGTGCAAAGTTTTTTTGGTCTACCCAACAAAAAAATCTTTGCACGAGGGGCTAATGTAGAAGGGTGTTATAAACAGAAAAAAAAGCAAAATAAAATAAATATGCTTTTTTTATTAAATAACATCCGAGAGGTACCCGCGAGGTCACCCAGAAGTCCAAAAGCCACCGCAAGTGTCAGCGCCGCGGCGAGTCCCTACGCCGCCGCAAGGGTCAGCGCTACCTCAGGCGTCAGCGCCACTTCGGGTGTTAGCGCTACATCAAGCGTCGGCGCCCCGACAAGGGTCGGTGCCGCCTCACATGTCAGCACCGGTACAAGCATCAGCGCTACCTCAGGCGTCAGCACCACTTCAAGCGTCGGCGCCACTTCGAGCGTCGGCGCCCCGCAACAGGGGTCGGCGCCGCCTCACGTGTCAGCGCCGGTTCAAGGGTCAGCGCTACCTCAGGCGTCAGCGCCACTTTGGGCGTCAGCGCTACTTCAAGCACCGGCGCCCCGACAAGGGTCGGTGACGCCTCACATGTCAGCGTCGGTACAAGCATCAGCGCTACCTCAGGCGTCAGCACCACTTCAAGCGTCGGCGCCACTTCGAGCGTCGGCGCCCCGCAACAAGGGTCGGCGCCGCCTCATGTGTCAGCGTCGGTTCAAGCATCAGCGCTACCTCAGGCGTCAGCGCCACTTCGAGCGTCGGCGCCACAACAAGGGTCGGCGCCACTTCGAGCGTCGGCGCCGCAACAAGGGTCGGCGCCGCCTCACCTATCAGCGCCGATTCAAGCCTCAGCGCTACCTCAGGCGTCGGCGCCACTTCGAGCGTCGGCGCCACTTCGAGCGTCGGCGCCGCCTCACCTATCAGCGCTGATTCAAGCCTCAGCGCTACCTCAGGCGTCAGCGCCACTTCGAGCGTCGGCGCCGCAACAAGGGTCGGCGCCGCCTCACCTATCAGCGCCGGTTCAAGCATCAGCGATACCTCAAGCGTCAGCGCCATTTCGAGCGTCGACGCCATTTCGAGCATTGGCGCCAGGACAAGGGTCGGCGCCGCCTCACGCGTCGGCGCCACTTCGAGCGTCGGCGCCGCAACAAGGGTCGGCGCCGCCTCACCTGTCAGCGAACTTTCAAGCATCAGCGCTACCTCAAGCGTCAGCGCCGCCTCACGCGTCAGCGCCACTTCGAGCGTCGGCGCCACTTTGAGCGTCGACGCCGGGACAAGGGACGGCGCCGCCTCACATGTCAGCGTCGATTCAAGCATCAGCGCTACCTCGGGCGTCAGCGCCACTTCAAGCGTCAACGCCACTTCGAGCGTCGGCACCGCAACAAGGGTCGGCGCTGCCTCACAGCATCAGCGCCACTCCGAGCAACGGCGCCAGGACAAGGGTCGGCGCCACTTCAAGCGTCAGCGCCACTGCAAGGGTCACTGCAGAAATGTTATTCGAGAAGCGCTGCTACAGGAGTTTTCATCATGAAACAGCAGGCTCTAAATGAACAACAACACTAACACTTTACTTTCTTGCACAGGTTGCCTAGTCGAGCAAGCAGGGCTCGAACAGGCGCGTCGGGACCTCCTGGGAGTTTTGGCTTGGCGGCTGAGGGACAAGGTATGTTGAGCAAGCTCAACCACTTAGCACTATAGGATTGAGAGAATACTAGTAGGAAGACCCAAAAGCCACTCGAGGCTACGCACACTGCACACTTAGTCATAAATGAAGTGAGTGGCCAAAGAATTGGCTACTCACAAGAAATAAACTCTTTACAAGAAAAATGACTTTTCCAGAAGAGGGGGTCCTCGAGGTCCCTCGCAAGAAAAATAACACTTTTTAGAGGGAGTGAGGCCTTAAGGTCTCCTCTCTCAAAGACTTGCAAAATTGCACCACAAGTTACCGTTTCAAAAGATAACTACCAAAATCTGCTATTTTGTCTCCATTAGGGGACATATGTGCTTTTTGAGTTTTGGTCGGCGCCAGGTGGCACCTACAGAGGGGACAGGCAGGCTGTCTGCAGGTAGGGACAAATGGTACACTTTAGACATTGTTCCCCACCAACTCTCTCAATTTTGGCGCCCAAAATCGCCAGCTCACCCCTTACGCCCATGTATAAATAGACCTCTGGGCAAGGTCAAAAGATAGACAAGAAAAATTGCACTGTTACTCTGCTAAAATATCACCAGACCTACCTAGTATTCTCTCCCTGCTCATTCTCTTAGTGTTGAGTGCCTTGTTCCTTCACTCCCCACTGACAGCCATCACTCTCAGGTGTTTCCCTTGAGAAAATTGCTATTTTTGCTGTGAAAGTTCATCTTCTTGCAGGGAGTGAGTTGAAGCTTGAGTTCCATTGTTACCAGAAGGAGAAGTTTTCTTCAGAAGTTGCACCAGGAGACCTTGAAGACTTGCAGACAGTGTCCATTGGAGTGGGTCACGCCTCACCCTCAAACTAAAAAATTTCTTCATTTTTAATTAAAAAATATCTCCTAATATAAATTCGATTAAAGCTGACGTCCAAATTTACTTATACCTTTGTAATGTGGAGATGATCTTGAATTTGGAGAAGTTGAAGATTCGGTTTTACCTGACGTCTTAAGTCAAATGATAACGGGATACGCTAAAATCTGTGTAAGCCAAAGCTCTGAGAAAATGACAGAAATTATGCTCTTACAATAATCGATAATTTATGGTTTATCGTGTTATAGCTTGAACCCTTATTTATAACTCGGTAAACAACGTATCTAGTTATAATCAACAAACAGTTTTTTAAATATCAAAGACTTTAGTATTCCCCTGTTTAGTACTATTGATATTTCATTTTGCTGTAGATTACTATAAACTGTGTTATATTACCAGTATTTCAGTCCCAGTTATCCTATTTAAATAGATTCCCATATATACATTGTTATAGAACTAAAATTATCTACTTGGTAAAGTTTTGCTTATTCTTTGGCTTCCAATTATTATAAACAAGTACGTAAAAGCAATGATGAGAAGTTTTAGTTAGAATTATAAGAAGCTTAAGAATAGTATTGGTTAGAGAATAATGATATGTGATTAGATATTAGTCAAGAAATGAGGTATGTATTTAACATTGTTCAGTTGAAACTATGGATTGTAACAACATGATTTATCCAGACAACATTCTCTTTTAAAAGAAGGATGATTTCACTTATGGTTTAGTATTTATTAGGATAAATCCCACGTTCGGGAAACCGGGATGTGATAATGTGGTATTAGAGATCAACCTATATATATATATATATATATATATATATATATATATATATATATATATATATATATATATATATATATATATATAGTTTATTTGGGTTTAGTCCCTTCCCCAAAGTTTTTTTGGGCTCCCCTACCATGTATTTTTTAAATTGTATTTAGTCCCATAACTACTCAGAACTTCCCTCAACCGCCTTGTAACTGCCTCTCTTTCTTTTAAGGGTTTAGTCCCATCCCCAAAGTTTTTTTAGTCTCCCCTCCCATGTATTTTTTAAATTGTATTTTGTCCCATAACTACTCAGAACTTCCCTCAACTGCCTTGTAACCGCCTTTCTTTCTCTGTGCAGAGAATGACATGTGTCTTACATTTGTTATAATAGGACCAATGATTACAAAAGTAAAAACATAGGACTGAATACAAATGAATATTTAAAAGTGGTACTAACTACCTATAATCCTATATATATAGTATAAATCTATGGTGCGTACGGATCCGTGCACACACGGTGCAAAATTATCCTTTTTCCCAAAGTGGTCCCCTCGTGGCACCAAAGACAATTTGTTATTTTTTATCAGTGGCCCCCTCTTGTCTTATAGTAAAATCTTTTTTCAATAATATAATTATAATAGATTACCCCAAAAAGGTAAAAATAAAAATAGAACCCTAATTTGGTATCAGAGCTTTAGAGCTTTAGAATGAAAAACCCGATCGAATTCTGATTAAACCCAATTCTGCTTTCAGATCCAAGACGCTCCTTTCAGACCTACATTAATAAGAGACTTTAATGCTCTTAGGATTTATCCCGCGCATTTACAAAAATATTTTTGTAACCGATCCCGACTACCAACCCATACCCATAACTAATTTAGATCTAGAAGGTTGCTTAACCTCACACATAGACGATTGTTCACACATTAAACACATCCCATCCAAAAAAGCAGACAATAGAAAATTTATTGTCGGTGCTATCAATAGCATAATAGACCAAAATAAGTGTATCCTACTTATTTTAAGATAATTATTTAAAGACGTCCAAACCATAGAAACAAAGATGAAAAATATCTCTAAAAAATACAATAAATAGATAGCCAAATCCCAATAGACCTTGTACAAGTATTACAAGATATAAATACTAAGACTAATCACATAGAAGTCCTTAACAAAGATATTTCAGAAATTAAAAATCTGACAAGGAACTTAGAAACTGAGTTAGTTAAGTTAAACTCACCAAAGAACAAGCAAAACTTATTCCAAGATTAAATAATTATCTTCCTAATGGAAATAGTTAGATCAGATTGGAATGAGATACCTAGAAACCTCTTCATTCAGACCTTAGCAGATTTTTACCAAAGAATTCTAAAAAAGATAAATGATGAAAGATTTTATTATCAAATAAATGAAAATGAGATTGCTAATGATGCTAAAGCATCAAGACTTATACTTGAAAGATAAAATTTAATCGCAACATCAATAACAGCCACATAAGACTACAATAGTATCTTTATTACAGACTTACAATTAAATTTAAAAGCTAAGACAGAAGGATTAATCACCTTCTATATAGACTTTATTAAATTCTAACAGAATTTAGACAATTATCTTAACAATATAGAAAGCCATAACCTACCCAGAATGGATAGTATTGTTAATGAACTTAGATTGAATATAGCCTAAGCAAAAGAAAAATATGAAGAAATTATTAAGGGAATTAAGTTTATATATAATAAACCTTCCTAAGAAGAATTAGACTCTCCATTTATTTAAACATGTTTAGATAAAATAGAAAAAAACTGTAGAATCTATAGAAGCTAGAATGACACAAGAATCTGTGCGACAACAAGAAAAATATGATTAGGTATAAAACTATATTGCAAAAGTTACTAATTATCTTATTAATTCTCTTGCCAAACATAATGAAGAAATTACTAAAAATACAAGAAAAGAGAATAAGATCTTTAAAGAGGAAATCCTTAATTAAATAAAAAGACAAAAATATTATTCAGACTGTTTAGAAAGAATTGAATAAAGACTTGAACAAAAATAGGTAACTACCTGGAAATTTAAATAATATCCTCATGTAAGAACTATGGAAGGAAAAACCATAGCTAGAAGAATCATAAATGATGGATTAGATAAGACTAGTAAGATATCTAGCCTTATCCCAAATACTGGACATAATAATTTTATGCTCCAAAGACTTAAAGATTCATCCTACAATGTTAGAACATGGTGGAAAGAAAGAAATTTCACCAATCCTCTTCAATGGAAAGAAAGGGGTGAAGTTGATTGGAAAATTATAAAAGACTCCATACATAATGGACAACTTCCAACAGTTAGATACATAGATTTTTCAAAGAAGGAGCCACTCCCAAAACTCCTAATTATAATATGACTTATCATTGTAAAAATCATGTGTTAAAAAAAGTCCTATACTAGGCTTTAAGTTTTTGACTCAGAACAGTTAAGATCATGAGGAACTGATAGAAAGTTCCAGTTCCTAACCTTTGAACTCTTTTAAGAAAGAATCCAAGGATTACATAGACCTCAAAATAATATCAACATATTGTTTTGTTTAATAGATAAAAAATGGAATTATTTTGAGAAAAGCCTTATAGGGATAGCCCAATTCGAAATGTCAGACAATATAGGATACTTTAATGTCATTTCGACATTTACAGTAACCGTAGACACAACCAAACATTTTAATTTAATGTTTTATGCTAGTGGCTATCAAGACTATATTATCCCAGATGCTAATATCAATATAGAATTCTAAAGCTATGTGAAATTCTCCCAATTCCCCTATGAAGGAATGCAATCAGGAATTCCTAACGATAGACTTAATGAAGAAATATTAATTAGAACCAATAATTCAGATTACAATCATACTTACTGTATTAGGAATACTGGACCTATGAAAGAAAAATCTAAGACCCTCTGGAAGTTGCTAGAATTTCAAGAAACTAAGACTATACAAAATAAACCCTTGTTTATTAATCAAGATGATGTCATTGGAAATGTTATTATCCAGTTTGGACCCCTTAAGAATACTCGTAAGAATATCCACACTGAAGAAATTAGATTTAGAAATATGGGAGAAGCCATACTTAGTGATCCCTCATAAGGGTAATGTAGTAGTAAGGCTAGTTCTAGCTTATTAAGACAAGTGTTAATAATTAGGCCTAGAAGATTATTTTAACAAAAAAATTTAGTTAGATAAAAAGCTAAAATCCAAAACTTTGGACATGAATACTCAGATTTGGACATAAAGACATTTAAAGAACATCTTAATAGAAGTCATTCTGTTAGGTTCCAAGACAAAGATATATTTACTATGATAGCCCAAGACTATATATTAAAATTAAAGGAATCTAAGAATACCAAAGAACTTCTTAGAAACCTTAGATTAATAGAATAAGGGGAAGAAAGATTAATGTCAGGTACGCATGTAGGTCTAACTAAGCAAGAAATTGGAACCAGTAATAGGCTAAATGATGCTCCTAGACTTTTTAGTAAACCAATAGGAATAAATATTCCCATATATTCAAACACATTGGTAAAGAACAAACCAAATTATATAAAAGACTTTCCAACTAGTGATAAGAGTTTTAATCTTGTTAAGACCCATGGCAAGTCAAGCCATAAATTCAGTTGGGATATACCTTAATTTAGACAATGTCCAAGATAGTAAAAAAGCCTTTGATGAATGAGTAATCAAATGTATATGTGTTTTACATTTAATGAACAATGGGATGTGTAGAAGGGTATTATAAACAGAAAAAAAAGCAAAATAAAATAAATATGCTTTTTTTATTAAATAACATCCGAGAGGTACCCGCGAGGTCACCCAGAAGTCCAAAAGCCACTGCAAGTGTCAGCGCCGCGGCGAGTCCCTACGCCACCGCAAGGGTCAGCGCTACCTCAGGCGTCAGCGCCACTTCGGGCGTCAGCGCTACTTCAAGCGTCGGCGCCCCGACAAGGGTCGGTGCCGCCTCACATGTCAGCGCCGGTACAAGCATCTGCGCTACCTCAGGCGTCAGCACCACTTCAAGCGTCGACGCCACTTCGAGCGTCGGCGCCCCGCAACAGGGGTCGGCGCCGCCTCACGTGTCAGCGCCGGTTCAAGGGTCAGCGCTACCTCAGGCGTCAGCGCCACTTCGGGCGTCAGCGCTACTTCAAGCGTCGGCGCCCCGACAAGGGTCGGTGCCGCCTCACATGTCAGCGCCGGTACAAGCATCAGCGCTACCTCAGGCGTCAGCACCACTTCAAGCATCGGCGCCACTTCGAGCGTCGGCGCCCCGCAACAAGGGTCAGCGCCGCCTCACGTGTCAGCGCCGGTTCAAGCATCAGCGCTACCTCAGGCGTCAGCGCCACTTCGAGCGTCGGCGCCACTTCGAGCGTCGGCGCCACAACAAGGGTCGGCGCCACTTCGAGCGTCGGCGCCGCAACAAGGGTCGGCGCCGCCTCACCTATCAGCGCCGATTCAAGCCTCAGCGCTACCTCAGGCGTCGACACCACTTCGAGCGTCGATGCCGCAACATGGGTCGGCGCCGCCTCACCTATCAGCGCCGATTCAAGCCTCAGCGCTACCTCATGCGTCAGCGCCACTTCGAGCGTCGGCGCCGCAACAAGGGTCGGCGCCGCCTCACCTATCAGCGCCGGTTCAAGCATCAGCGCTACCTCAAGCGTCAGCGCCATTCCGAGCGTCGGCGCCATTTCGAGCATCGGCGCCAGGACAAGGGTCGGCGCCGCCTCACGCGTCAGCGCCACTTCGAGCGTCGGCGCCACTTCGAGCGTCGGCGCCGCAACAAGGGTCGGCGCCGCCTCACCAGTCAGCGAACTTTCAAGCATCAGCGCTACCTCAAGCGTCAGCGCCGCCTCACGCGTCAGCGCCACTTCGAGCGTCGGCGCCACTTTGAGCGTCGACGCCGGGACAAGGGACGGCGCCGCCTCACATGTCAGCGTCGATTCAAGCATCAGCGCTACCTCGGGCGTCAGCGCCGCCTCACAGCATCAGCGCCACTCCGAGCAACGGCGCCAGGACAAGGATCGGCGCCGCTTCAAGCGTCAGCGCCACTGCAAGGGTCACTGCAGAAATGTTATTCGAGAAGCGCTGCTACAGGAGTTTTCATCATGAAACAGCAGGCTCTAAATGAACAACAGCACTAACACTTTACTTTCTTGCACAGGTTGCCTAGTCGAGCAAGCAGGGCTCGAACAGGCGCGTCGGGACCTCCTGGGAGTTTTGGCTTGGCGGCTGAGGGACAAGGTATGTTGAGCAAGCTCAACCACTTAGCACTATAGGATTGAGAGAATACTAGTAGGAAGACCCAGAAGCCACTCGAGGCTACGCACACTGCACACTTAGTCATAAATGAAGTGAGTGGCCAGAGAGTTGGCTACTCACAAGAAATAAACTCTTTACAAGAAAAATTACTTTTCCAGAAGAGGGGGTCCTCGAGGTCCCTCTCAAGAAAAATAACACTTTTTAGAGGGAGTGAGGCCTTAAGGTCTCCTCTCTCAAAGACTTGCAAAATTGCACCACAAGTTACCGTTTCAAAAGATAACTACCAAAATCTGCTATTTTGTCTCCATTAGAGGACATATGTGCTTTTTGAGTTTTGGTCGGCGCCAGGTGGCACCTACAGAGGGGACAGGCAGGCTGCCTGCAGGTAGGGACAAATGGTACACTTTAGACATTGTTCCCCACCAACTCTCTCAATTTTGGCGCCCAAAATCGCCAGCTCACCCCTTACGCCCATGTATAAATAGACCTCTGGGCAAGGTCAAAAGATAGACAAGAAAAATTGCACTGTTACTCTGCTAAAATATCACCAGACCTACCTAGTATTCTCTCCCTGCTCATTCTCTTAGTGTTGAGTGCCTTGTTCCTTCACTCCCCACTGACAGCCATCACTCTCAGGTGTTTCCCTTGAGAAAATTGCTATTTTTGCTGTGAAAGTTCATCTTCTTGCAGGGAGTGAGTTGAAGCTTGAGTTCCATTGTTACCAGAAGGAGAAGTTTTCTTCAGAAGTTGCACCAGGAGACCTTGAAGACTTGCAGACAGTGTCCATTGGAGTGGGTCACGCCTCACCCTTTCCAGTTATTCATAGACCCCAGTCTCACGACCCTCCTACAGGATGTAAGTTCATGTAAACAATACGCTGAGCATTCCATTAGAGGTATTGCAAAAGATTATTTAGATAGTTTAAGACAAGCTACGGATGCAGAATCCCTAGATAAGATTGAGAAAATGAAAGAAAATCTAGAAGAAAGATCAATTGAAGAATATATTCAATTATTTACTTTAGAATTAATTGGAGATGGACATTTATCTCAAATCAATGAACAAGACTTAGCAAAAAAATATGTTGCTCTTCTTAGTATTCGCAAACTAGACAAGATTAATGAATATATAAATAATTATGAACAACTATATTACCAAATTAAAGAATTTGGTGAGACCTTAAAAGATGAATATTTTAGAAAAATACCAGATATTGGACCAATCCTAATTGATGAATACATGAATTGGCTAGGAGTTGCTGAAGTTAAAAATAACTCCCTAGGTGAAAGAATCAATTTTGCCAAAGACTATATCATATCTAAAAGACAAGATATAACTCAAGGAAAGTTAATTGAAGAAACTTTCAAATAAATTCCTCCAATTAAAGATGAAAGAGACATTGCTCCAATCCAACGGGGATGTGATAGTGAATCGAAAGACAAGAAGTTCAACAAGATAAATTGGAAACAAAAGAAGTTTAAGGCTAGGCCTTTAGATTTTCCAAAGAAATATAGATTCAAACCATCTATTACCTTTAGAGAAAGGAATTTCAGACCTAAGGAAAATAGATTTAACCAAATAAGATATTTTAAGAAAAATATAAATAAACATAAGAAGGTTCCTAATTATAGGAAGGAAAAATAAGTAGCTCAATCTAAGATAGCTACCAAGAAAGATAAAGAGAGTATTAAGATTACTAATACAATATAAGATTTTACAGATCAAGAATAATTAGATATTTTATATGCTATAGAAATATCAGACATAAAAAATGATGATAATACTAGTATCTATAGTGCATATATATATAGTAATTTAGAAGACTATAATAGTGATACTGATGATTTTGAAGACTCTCAAGACATTCTAGATTTATATATGATGCAAACTGATCAAGAAGATGATTATATAGATTTTGAAGAAGGTAGGTATAAATTATTAAGCCCTCTTTTAAAGAAAAGATGGATAATTAGTAATCCTGAGTTACTAACATATATTCCTAGATGTTATTATTATGAAGAATATTATTGCACATTTGAAATTAAATGTAGCAAGAAAGACTTTAGATGTGTATGAGACTACACACACAGAACTATTTATGGTTTGTGTTACTTGTCAATTACACTACCATGCAAATTGTTAGAGAACTAGATTTAGAGCAATATATACAACCCAATATGATGCTCATATAGACCAAGATATTAAAACGTATTCTTAAGAAATTGATAGAAATGTAGCCAATAGATTATAAGAAAATGAAGACTTAAAAGGAAAGGGAATTTCCTATAATCTAGAAGAAAACTGCTCTGATAGTAGTACAAAAGACTTAAATTAATAGATATTTTAGATAAAACTAAGCAAGGAATATCTTTACTAGAAAAGAGTAATTTAGGAATTTCTACTAACCTAACGCTTATTTTGTAGAATTATTCATACAACACAAAGTTTATCCTAAAAGACTTTCAAATTTTATAGTTACATGATGCTCTCAGAGTATTTATAAGGCAAATGCCTTCCGTGAAGATTATTTTTCCGATAGTAATTAAGAGATCTATGGTAAGGTAGCTAATGGAGAACCATTTACCTGATTATTTTTAGACTGTTCCTATTTATTTCAAATTAGGAAATCAGGCAAACAAAACTGTAAATCATCGATTTTGGATTATGGATCCTCGTCCTAATTTCACAGAAAACATTATTTTAGGACAAGAATTTATTAGTAAATACCATCCTTATACTCAGTATAATGATAAGATATTACTTAATGATAAAGATGAATTTAACATTAATGTTCCTTTAATTGATCACAAGACTGCTTTTGACCTTATGGAGGTCAAACCCAATTATAGATTAATATCCCATCAGAGTTCTTCAGTTGAGCATGGTGGACCTAGATATACAAACTAACAAGAATCCTTATAAATAACTAAACCCTTATAAAAGGAATGTAAGTGTCCAGACCAAAAGTGTTATAAGCAAATAGAACTTATACAACAAGATATATTAGATAATGCCCAATTAACCTTATTAAAGATCCAAGATATATGCAAACAAAATAAGATGGATATAGAAGTAGAAAAAAAAAGATTCGGCAATTATAAAAGCCTACTTTAGGAGAAAATACCATTGCTAAGTGGGACAAAGACCAAAGTTATTATGAAATTATCCTTATTAACCAAGATGCCACTATTAATGGTGGAACATATGAGAAAAGATATTCACAAGATGATAGAGAAGAATTCAAAAAAGATATAGATGGAATACTTAAGCTAGGCATTGTTAGAGAAAGAAAAAGTAGACAAAATAACCTTTCATTGTACTTTTAAAATGAATCTGAACGAAAGAGAGGAACAAAACGTATTGTCATAGATTATAGACAACTTAATAAGAATTGTGAATTTGATTCTTATAAAATACCAAACAAGAATAACCTAATAAATCTAATTGAAGAAAAAATTATATTCAGTGAGTTTGATTGCGAATCAGTCTTTTAGCAAATAAAGATGCATCCAGATAGTATAACTTGGACAACCTTTAGTGTGACACAAGAAAAATATGAACGGTTAGTAGTGCCATTTGGATATTTTAATGATCCTCAAGTATTCAAAAGATGAATGGATAATATTTTTAGACCATATTAAGAATTTTGTCTTGTTTACATAGATGATATTCTTGTAGCCAGCAAAACTGAGATAGAACATGTAGACCATCTTAAGAAGATTATTTTAGAATTACATAAACATGGAATTTTTATTTCTAAAAATAAAATGTAATTTTTTCAAACTGAAATAGACTTTGTGGGAATGCGTATTAATAAAGGAAAAATATCTTTAGTAGAACACATAACCAAAAATATTCTTGAATTTCCAGACCAACTCAAATATAAAAAAGAATTACAACCATTTTTTGGATTGCTAAATTGTGCTGCAGACTTTATTAAAAACCTAGCTTCAAAAAGACAAAGCTTAACTTCCAAATTAAAATGAACTGATAAAACCAATTATTTTAAATAAACAAAAGACAATTTTGAAGTTATAAGACAAATCAAAGAAGTAACCAAGAATATTCCTTTACTTGAACTGCCTAATGCTAAAGACCAGTTTATAGTAGAAACAGAAGTCTCTGATAGACAATGGGGAGCAGTGTACTTTGCCATTGATCATCAAAATAGAAAGAAAAAACTTTGTAGACATAATTCTGGAACTTTTACTGATCCGGAAACAAGATACACGGCCCCTAAAAAAGAAGTTTTGCTATAGTAAGGGCTATAGAAAAATATATGCTTTTTCTTAGACCAAAACATTGTACTGTTTATACTAATTCTTCTTATGCAGTAAAATTCAGAGACTCAAATTTATCCAAATCAAGAACTAATAGACTTATTAGGTGGCAATAATTGCTTAATGGTCACGACTTCTCCGTTATACATATTAAGGGAAGAAAAAAAATACCATTCCAGACATCATATCTAGAGAACCTATGTTTGCTAACACTAATATTATATCTTGTTTTATGTAACAAACAAACGATTTAGACATCATGAGTTCCTCCGAAACAAATAGACTAAACAAAAAAGACATTACAGGCTATCATAGACGCGTAAGACCAAATGCTTCTAAAACACAAAGACAGACTCAAACCCATATTCAAGACTCATAAGAAATACCAATAGTGGAAACCTTTGATGACATTCTAGTTCCTCTTTGAAAAGATTTAAATGAAATCATTGCCCAGAATAGACTTATCGAGAAAGTGTATTTTTCCCAATATAGACCAGACCAAAGGTACCCAAACTTGATAAAATATAGACAAGGATTTTTTAATGATGAAAATACTCTTACAGATGTCCCATCGTGGAATGTGAAAAACAAACTATGGGTAGAATTCAAACAAAATTTGGTAGATGTTGCCAGATTCATGAGAACTCAAAGACTTGCAGTCAACCAACTCACTAATCTGCTATTCCTAGACCTCAGATGCAAACATATGCTCAGACTCTTGGAGAATCCTTTAAAAATAGACCAGTTGATAATTTTTATTATCAGCAAAAGACTATTAAGACTAAGATTGTTATACCATTTAGTAATAATAATCTTTATTTTTCAGAAGGCTATCAGAAAGAGGGTGATAGCATTATTGAATATTTCAATATGTTATTATATGAAATTAATGGAGATGCCTTGATGATTATGGGCTTCTTCAAAGATGTTCTAAAAATTTATTTTTTTAGAAAATCAAATGTCACACATAACTCTTGTAGACTATGGGTTCATTGGACTGATCCAGATATAGACCACAGAAGATTCTGTTGTTCTTGGAAAGATAATCCATGAGTATGCTGAGAAGGTAGAAGAATATTTTCCTTTGTTCGAATTAATTTACGAGATTACTCCAAGTTCTTATAAAGGAATGCGAGTTGAAGGTTTTAGAATCATTAGATTTCCACTTTTGCATTTAAAGACATCAAAGTTTTATCTGAAGATGAAACTAAAGATCTAACTTTAGACAAGACCAAACTCCAAATTGCCCAAGTTATGGAGACAATAGAAATTATCGAATTATTAACAAGTGAAGAAATATGGTATACTCTGTACCATAAAGAATACCTGACCATCCAAGCAGATGATCCATTCAATGGAAGACTCAAAAAGGAATCCAAAGAAATGGTAGAGGTATATTTACAAGCCAACAGTAGAGTAGTGGGACTAATAGATGAATACTACAACAATAATGCCCTTTCAGACAAGGACAAGGCAAAAAAGACAACGAAAGAAACAAACGAGATAGAAAAGGTCCCCACCTTATTCAACGAATTATTAAAGATGGAAGATTTAATTATTTAGACCACTTGCAAAAGATTCATTGTAATAATAACAAGATGACAGATTCAGTTCATAGACTTGACCTACGGTCCACCAGACAGTCTCTTTTTAAAAAAAAAGAAAGAGACTTAGACAAAGATATGTCCGAATTATATATAGACAACAAAATTGATTTATGTAAGGTAAAGACTTTAATTATTGTATGTTTCCCACCGATTTGATTTTCACAATCGGTTGCAAGTCATTTGTATGTGCCCTTTCGATTATAAAAGGGAGCGTCCGTTGTAATGCAGAGGAATCTGAGATAAAAAAATAAGAGAGAGAGAAAGAGAGCTCAGTAGAGAGTAAGAATAATAGGTTTATGAGTGAAGAAACCTCTCATAGTTAGGGGAGAGGGGAGAGTTGTATTTACCTATGTTATGAAATAAAAGTATTTTCTTTTCCAGATATCATTTTTATTACGTTGTTATTATTCTATAAATGTCTCCAGCTTTCTATTCATAGAGGACTATTGCGTGGAACCTCTGGTATAGGACATAGGTGTTACACTATTGAACCACTATCAGGTACCGATTTGTCATGAGCTGTTAGCTAGGTGGGCATTAGGCATGGTGGCGTTCGGGTCCAGCGCCAAACTAGTGGATTGAGGTGCGACACATAAAAAGGGAGTTACAGGAGGCACATACCAGAGAAGAATAGTAACAAACTGAAGAGATGAAGGAAAGAAGATAAAGAAATTGCAGACTAGGAGGAAGGTATAAACTTAAACCAAACCCCTAATTATTTCAAATATTATTGTTAAAATTTCAAATACTTGCATGAGCCTACAAATTACAATAGACTTTTTAGCATTTGTTAATCACACAAATTGAGACTTAATAAGAGAAATAAAAGAGTGGACTCTCACAGACCCAAAAGAAAAACTACTTATAGAAACTTCTTTAATATACGTAGGAGGTACTTACAAATAGATAAACCAAATTATTGAGTGGTTAACAAGAGAAGTACCTAAAATAGAAATAATTAGAACGGAGATTCATGATCGCTTCAAACAAGATTTAAGAACTGAATATTTCGCATAAGAACTTTCAAGACCTGAAAAATATCAAGAATACACTAGAGTCCTTATAGATACTATAGATGTATTAAAATACATTAAACACAAAAGGTTAGCTGAGATAAGAATTCTCCTAATTAGATCAACAGGAATTTATCCACCCCTTAAATTCATAGAAACAACTTCACCAAGAACATAAATAATATTTTTATCATTCTACGATGATAGTGATTTAGACGAATTTATAGAAAATGATATAATTTATATTGGTAACCAGATATATAAAGAGACTAGATAGATAAAACCTCCATATCGCATAAGGAGTTTAAGGTTAGATTACTTTCCTTCAAAACCTCTTGAAGTCTCTGGACACCCTGAGGAAAATATTTATATAGAGAATCCTCACTATTCTAAAATACAATACAATATTGATGGAGAAAGCTTAAGAGGTATCCCTGAACCATTCCTCATTCGAAATTAATTAGACTTTAAAACAAGATTAAGGACTCTAGAAACTATTGGGGTAAAAATTTATATTTCCAAAAACCTTATAAAGAGAAAGTGTGTAATACCCCGTACTTTTATAGAGATTTAAATTGCATAAGTGGGAGCAATTTGGAAATTTGAAGAATTTCTTAGAATATTTTTTTTGGAGTTTAAGCATGTTAGACGTTTACCGATGTGTGTTACATTTACTTTTGGGACTAAGTAAATAAGTCGGATTATTTTAATTGCATGTCGCAGTTGGGTAGAGTGACTGAGGATAATATTTAATTGAAAAACCCGTATCGTGATGTGTTGGGTTTAATTAGTGAATTTTAATTAAGTGACTCAGATGGAGATTTCCAGTGCGCAGTCGGGTTCAGAATGGCCGAGATAGTCAGAATAGAGTATCCGGGGATAACATTTGGGTTTTGGGAATTTTTGGACCAGCAGGGACTCGTAATTGAGTAAACAAGTCATTTTTTGGTTAATAAGGGATAAGCCCTTATTTCTCCCTTATAAAGGCACGGGAGAGGGATAAAGAAAGAAGGAAAGAAAGAAAAAGAGAGAAATAAGAGAAAGAGAAGAGAGGAAGGAAAAAGGGAGAGAAAAGGGAGATTTCGGCCAAAAACATTGCGGGATTCGACTTGAGGTCGTCGGATTTTATCCACCAGGCAAGTGTTTACTTGCTGTATTTAATTAAGTATGTACATCTCATATCATAGTTGGTAAATTATATAATTTTGGGTTAGAACCCTTAAAATAAATTTGGGAAAACTTGAGTATGATTTTACAAATTTATGTATTGTAAATTCTAAATGATTTCTAGTGTTAAGACCATGTTAATGGAGTGTAAAATTGAATTGAAATGGTAGATATGTCAAAACTAGGGTTTTATGGTTTTAAGGTTTAAACCTAAGAGAAATGGTTTAATAACACAAATAAATTGAGGTGTTAGTTATAAATCAGAGTTAGGATGATTATACAGTTGTTGGTTGAGATTAGAAACCATTAAAATGGAGGTTCGGTCAATATTTGGGGATTTTGGAGATTGAGAAATCGCCCAAACAGTGCCCCTCGAACCGGGTGAATCGATTAGGTCCTCGACCGAATCGATTCACATAAGGGGATATGTAGGGCTGTCTAAGGACGAATCGATTCGTATTGAGACCGAATCGATTCGCCTTTGAGGACCTGCTTGTAGAGCACTTTCCGAATCGATTCGGATTGGGGGACAAATCGATTCACACTATGGGAGAATCGATTCTCTTTTTCCAGACTTGTTAGTTTTCTTCCCTTAAGAGTATGGGGAGTTAAATCACAATTTGGGAACTTATATGGGGGATTCTATTTTTGATATTGGAATTCCTAAATGATGGTTTTGAGGGTGAGTACACCTTTAGATGAAAGAGATAACCTTGGATTAATTTAGGGTACAATCCGGGGAATGGACCTAGAGAATGTTCAGGTTGAGCAACATTCGAGAGAGAAGTTTTTCGATAAGTGTGTAGAGATATGTACGTGATTATAATGTTTATGGGCTAAATGCATTGGAGTAAATCCTAGGATGTGAATAGGATGGAAATTGAGGATAGGGGTTAGAGATTTATGAACGGCTATCTAGCGTCGACTGACAACTAGGATTATTGGTAATGCGATACCTATAGGATTTAATATAAGTTGAGGGTATACTTATTTAATTATTACGAATTGGGATATTCAGAGAGTATATAAATCCTTACCGTGATTAAGGTTCAAGTTATATTATAAGTGAAAGAATACTTATTGGTTTAGTATTAGAAGTGTGCGAATACTTATATACTATTTTGAACGGAAAATTCGGGGTTATTGGTTATCGCTATGAGAGTTTATCAATTATAGCCATATATATGTTTGAGAAGTAATATAGATTATATATATACGACGTTGTTACAGTATATATTATATGATATGGAGATACATATATATCTATGTGTGATTGGTATGTTTGTATCTTAGAGGTTGGTTCCACGGGCTTTCCTTTGGCGTAGGGTTGGAACAGCCGAATTATATATTTCTCTAGTGCGATTCGGGGAGGTTGCGCGATGTGGGTGAATCCCCTAGCTTGAAGAGCAGGGAAAGTATATCACCAGGTCATCTCGTCCCGCATTCCAGTGCGATGTGTGTACTCCACTTACAGAGGGAATATGACCGCCTCCCCCATTGTGTATTTTTACCATGAGCATGAGTAAGTCTGGCTTGGTACCGTGGTATAGTGAGTAAACCCAAATTCGAATAGGCACTACGAGACTGCATCCTCGAGTTATAGCTCAATGTGATGGTTATTATACGTGTTGTGTATAGTATATTTCCTGTATATGAGGACGAGATATCATATATCTTTAACTAGTATAAAGAGAAAAATGAATAAGGGTTTATTCTCATTCCAGGAGAATCTTATCCGGACTTAAATTGTGATTTATATCTTAAAGTGAGAATTATATATATATATATATATATATATATATATGAGTTTTATATACGTTATGTGCTGAGGGCCTAATGGATATCGACGATCAACATTGTCATGTAGTAGTGTATCGGGGGGTTCCTTGTTTGGATTTCACTTTGTGAGACAGCCCACGCACGAACATAGGGCAATGTTGGCAACATTGCCCTATGTTAGTACTCGGGTATGAGGGTTTTTAGAGGGTGGGTGGTAGTGTTTAGTAAAGGAGGGTAACTTAACATGTAGGTTTAATAGGAACGCGATAGCTGTGCACTAATAGAAGAGGGGTATCTCGTGGGAGTGCGATACCAATTTAAATATGAGGTAAAGCATATTTTTAAAAATATTGCACTTATGCACTTGCAAAATATTTTCACAACTCGGGCTCTAACCCGTTTTACCTATTTTTCCTCTCTTGCTATAGATGTATATATATAGGTGTCCAGACACAGGGACACATGGATGATGATTCCTTTGAGTCAGACATTCGCTGCAGCAGTTGTGGATGTATGCAGGTTTACTCTAGACACTTATATCATTGTGATCTAGATAGGAGGTACTATAGAAACATTTGGGATGAAAGTCTAACTGTATTTATTTATTCTTTTACCGCCTTTTAGTGCGGCATTTAATTTGGTTGTATTATGTTAAGCTGAGTATTCGGTTATTTTATTTCATTTTTGTTTGATATATATAAACTGTGTGAATGTTTTATTTGGTTGGTTTGATTAAAAAGATTAGTTAAATAAAATTTTGATGCCAGCCTAATAAGTTATAAAAATTTAATTAGTTTTTGACAGTGAAGCTAAAAATGACCCATATGAGACTCCTGTTTTAATTTGATACAGGATTGATCGCTCGGTATTTTATTAGGCGGGGTGTTACAGATTGTATCAGAGCATCAGGTTCTAGTGTCCTTAGGAATTTGTGAGGACGTACTACGCTTTCACAATTGCTCTCGATTTGATACAGAGCCTTATGATTAGGATTGTTGACTTCTCTTGTGAGATTTCGTTCTCCTACCATTATATAAGATTATAATAGATCTTTTGCGTGCTTGTTCGACACTCGTACGGTGATCGATGAAGAGAAACTTCCGAAGGGCCATTTCATGGGCATCAGGAGCTCGAGCTTTGTTAGAGATATAAGTTGAAGTTGGGGATGAGGACTGCAACAGAGGTCACTCCATTTGTAGAATTATCGAGGATTATCATAATGACTACTAAAGTATAGTAGATATAATCATCCAAGTATCGCTATAGTAAGAGAGTGGTGCTAAAGTTGAATTACCCCATGAAGTAAGTTGGGGAAAAAGTTTGAAAGGGGTCTTTGATAAGGACCATACATTGAAGTTAAGTCATGCGAAGGCAGTGTAGCTGTATTAAGTGGAAGTAGAAGGCTGAGAAGCTTTGATTTAGAGCAGGGTATGGAAATACCCAGATGTGAAAATTTGAGGAAATTTTTTTCACTCGTGGGAGCAATATTGAAATGGTGGGAACGGTAGTCACCATGTTCAAGAGACAAGGATGTTTGGCTCAAGAAAGGATCTTACGGATGGTTTTAACCGCGAGTTCCCAGGAATGAAAAGAATACAGTTTTGAATTATTCACATAAGGACCGGTTAGAGGCCGACAGTGAATAAAGAGTGATATGGAGAAATGAACCTTGTACCAAAGTTAGGTAGGTACAATGAAAGGAGAGTCCTTCAGAAGAATGATATGCTCACTAGAAAGTGTTCCTAAAACTTATGGAGAATTTGTGTTCATGGAACCCCATTGGTGGACATCCATCCGGGGAATTCTTTAATACATTGTTGTTGAGGCCGGTGGTGGAGTTTCCTTTTAACGAAGAAGTTAAAGTAACTATGAAAGTGATTGTCAGGATCGAGACTATAGAGTTTGGGATATTGATGACCTTAACTTGGTCAGGGTGGACAGAGAGGGGGAAATCTAGTGAGACGGAGCGTAAAACCACACGGTTAATCCTTACCCAGTAGGAATTAAGGGATAAGAGTATGATGCTCAGATGGAGCTTTGATTTAAGTAATTTTGGTTCGGTTAAGACAAGCGTGCTATGTCAGGGAACCAATTGGAGCAGTCAGGGAGACTGGCGAAGTTATTGTTATGAGTTTCACCTCGAATGAAGGAGGTATATTTTGTGTGGCAAGATAGAGTCGCAGTATTTTATTAGCCCTAGATTTGTGTGTGATTCGAGTTTACGGGTAGTATCAGAAACACTATATAGTATATGTCTATATATTTTTCTGCGGTAGCAGGGTTCTATTTTGAATTTATATCAGGTTTGTACTACTCGTTTTGTGTGTGTTATACGAGTATAGTACTATTGTAAGAGTAATGTATTTGTGGATTATTGGAGCGATAGAAGTCTAGTGATTGCAAGACTATCGTGTCCGCGATTTCGGCATGGAACCAAGTGTTGTTGCGATATCTCACCTGGGTACGGGTTGATCGCACTTTTATTATATGCTTAGATGGAACTTCGGTGAGTAGATGTTTCACTAGCATGATTTAAGTGCATGGGGATATGCAATATATATATATATAAAAATCATGTTTTACGCTGACATACCTCCACGGCCGACAAAGTTAAGTAGTAGTGTATAGGAGGGGTTTCTTGTTTGGATTTCGCTTGCGAGACGCTCCACGCACGAACCTTAATGACGTTGGGAGTGGAGAGATGTTACTGTATACTAGGATGTTGGTTTTGGTAAAATTATCCAAGAGCCATGTGATGACTAGGAGCTAATAAAAGTAGAGGTGTTGTGGAAAAGCACTAGAAATGGTTCTCTCACCATAAGTATGAGGGTGATGCAAGGTAAAGGAAATTAATTTAAGTGTTACACCCAGGCCTTAATGAAAAGGGCAAATTTGGAGGCAGTATGTTTTGTGTATGATGTTCGTAACAATTTTGCAGAAGTAGGCACGCTGATTAGTTAGATTTTACATTTCCCCAAGATGGAAGGACATGGTAGTAGAAGTACGTTAGTAGGTTAACGAGGTAGGACTTAGAACTTCCCGCTGGTGTGCCTTAGACCGTTATATCTCGAAGACCGACGATGTGAGGATGTAGTGTAACGAGAGGGTTCCTTGTTTGGATTTTTCTTTGCGAGAGGTATCACGCATGAAACCGAGCAAATGTTGAAAGTTGAGAGAGGTCCTGGGCACTAGGGATATAGTTTAGGATAGTACTCATTTTATGTGTATCAAAAACACTTTGATCGTAGGGTTATTAGGAAGTAAGGCTAGTAGAACTAGTGGCGTTGATATAGGAAGACTGTTGGGAGTTAACTATAAGGAGATTGGTGGGTTAACCTTGAGAAGGATTGGATTTCCAGGTATAGGAAGAATTGAATTTCGAATTATTCGGGTTAGGAAAACCCAGTTGCTACACCAAGCCAAGAAAGTGAGGCCCATTTTTAGAGAGAGTGTTACGTGTGTGACGTTTACAATGGTTGTGCAAGTAAGCACGTGTTAAAAGGTGTAGGGGCACCTCGGTAAGTTGATCTTATATACCACCAAAAATAGAAGGGACCTAGTATATAAAGCTGAAGATTATGCTGCAAGGCAGTTATGAATGAGATTGTAAATTATTGGATGGAAGGTCGTATGGGGTACGCAGGAATCCCATTTTATTGATGCAATAACAGTTAGCACACCTAAGATGAGCGAGAAGACTGACGGGAGTAGTCGAGCGCTTTAGTGTAGTTTCCTTTTTAAGAGAAATTATATGTCTTGATATAGACGAGTGGACAACTAGAGTAGTGTATCTCCGTGTTGATCAATACGATAGAACGAAGGTTATGGGCTCATTATGTGCGGTTATAGAAACACTAGGTATAATTCTTGCGTTAGGTTTATAGAGATTTCGTTAAGCTAGTGCGTTAGAGCATACGCCTCGAGATAGGTAGGTACCTTTAATAGGTAGGGGACCATTAGATAGTACCATTAGGCTTCGGTGTATTACGTAGTGTCCTTGGTGATACAGGTTGTATCCAAATTTTGAGGACGAAATTCCATTGTAAGGGGGGGAGTGTGTAATACCCCAAACTTTTATAGAGATTTAAATTGCATAAGTGGGAGAAATTTGGAAATTTGAAGAATTTCTTAGAATATTTTTTTCTTTGGAGTTTAAGCATGTTAGACGGTTATCGATGTGTGTTACATTTACTTTTAGGACTAAGTAAATAAGTCAGATTATTTTAATTGCATGTCGCAGTTGGGTAGAGCGACAGAGGACAATATTTAATTGGAAAACCCGTACCGTGATGTGTTGGGTTTAATTAGTGAATTTTAATTAAGTGACTCGAATGGAGATTTCGATTACGCGGTTGGGTTCGGAATGACCGAGATAGTCAGAATAGAGAATCCGGGGGTAACGTTTGGGTTCCGGGAATTTTTGGACCAGTAGGAACTCGTAATTGAGTAAACGAGTCATTTTTGGGCTAATAAGAGATAAGCCCTTATTTCTCCCTTATAAAGGCACGGGAGAGGGAGAAAGAAAGAAAGAAAAAGAGAGAAAAGAGAGAAAGAGAAGAGAGGAAGGAAAAAGGGAGATAAAATGGAGTGCAGACACCCCATTTTATTACCCCCTAAACTCTCCTTAGGTCCCTAGCACCTCCCTTCATCACTACAAACCCAGGTCATACCCCGAGTACTGACCCAGAAGCCATCGGGCACTCCCAGGCTCCGTTTGACCAAAAGTCAAAATCTTCATCTCAACAGAGGCTAAATGAATTTTCAAAGGGTACTGAAACCCCTTTCCAACGGTCCGTCCCGTGCGCGATTCTGACTTACCATACGGGCGAACGACATGTTTTTCCCCAAAACTCAATTAGAAGACCACCGGGCGCTCTCGGGCTCCATTTAACCAAATTCAAACTCTTCAGCTCGACTAAGGCTGAATGAATCTTTGAAGGGCACTAAAACCCCTTTCCAACGGTCCTCTCAGTGCGCGATTTCGTCTAACGGTACGGACGAACGATCCATTTGACTCCGAGAGGTCACCGAATGCTTTCAAGGCCCGGTTGACCAAAGTTAACTCCCCAAACTGGGTCAAACTCTTTGGAATGTCGAAGTAAATCTCCTAACCATTCCAACGGTCCACCCCGTGCGCGATTCGAGCTTACCATGCGGACGAATGATCTGTTTGCGTCCGACGGTTCCCCATCCAATGGACTGACAAATGGTTTCGAGCCATATTTGACCCAAAGTCAACTACCAGACCCAGGAGCAGTACAAAGGACTTTCGAAGGTCTCTGAATTACCTTTCCAGCGGTCCACCTCGTGTGCAATTCTGATCAACGATTTGTATTCTGCGATCGATTTTCCAAAAAGGCCTGAAAGACACGGCCAAACGGTAGGTTCCAGACCCTGCCTATCGGCAGTGTGCCTAAACGCACCTGCCGAATGGCAGGAATAGGGCTATGCCGATCAGCAATGCCCTGGGCCTATAAAAATGAGGCCTAACCTCACTTGCAAGGGGAGCCCAAAATCTGATAGAAATCACTCTCAGTAAATCCCGAAAACCTCTCTCGAAGTCAGTGTGATTTCTACACCCAAATCCCTTTCCAACCTTCACTTTTCATCATCTTTTTCATCAAACTTGGCGAATTAACTACCCTCCATCATCATCCAAGTCTAAGGTATGCTCTCCAACATTCAATATCAAGCTCAAGATCTCCAAGAAGGTTCAATTTCCTCAACTCTCTCCTTAAATTCTCATAAATTTGCAATATCTTGTTTTATTACTTAGCACTTTTATTATCTCATCTCACACATCCTAATATACTTTTTATTTAGTATTATTGCACATCCCTTATTTTCATATAAATAAAAAACCCAAAAAATAAGAAAAAGAGGGTTTGCTCATAAATTCCAAACGGTAATTCTCACACTTCTCTTACACTTTTTTGCCAACTAAAACACTTTTTCTACACACACACACACCCACAAATAAGAGAATCCCCGGTTGGATTTATGGGATAAACCCCACCCCTCATTTTGTATGCGAACTACGTGGACATTGATGCCTCTATAGGCTACGTAGGCGTCTCGGCGTAAAACTCGAGACTCGGGTCCTATTTTTTACTTTTTCTCTCATTCTTTATTTTCTCTAAACTCCACTCTCTTACACTATATATATATATGTTCTTGGGGGCATATCATTCCGTATGCATTAACGTTCCCTCATAACAATTAACGTAAGGATGATCGCCTAAATCCTATTTTCTAATACTTTTATACTTTCCAACGGATGACTCACTTTACCTCTCCCATGGTACAAGTCGATGATTCCTATCTCCACTATATATACACATGCACACATATCACGGGGAAAATAAAAGGAAATTAACTAAAATCCATGAGAGACCAAAAGGGCGGAATGGGTGCCTAACACCTTCCCATTTCGTAACTTAGCCTCTGGACCCTTCTCGAATCATTTTAGTTTCGTATGCACCAGTATGTCTTTGGATGCTGTCCTTTAGGATGGATTCCTCTTTTCTTTTTTCCATTTTGAGTAAAATAGACTAGCGACTCTAATCTCTCTACATCTTTCACAACACCTCAAACGACGCCGGCTGAAGCGCTCCCAAGAGCGACGCGCGGGACCCGAGGATCCTCCATTGCGCGACGAGGATCGGGGATGTCCATAGTGGCGACTCTGCTGGGGAATGTTATATGTTTATTTTGAGGGATAGACTCTATTTACATGGATGTTATGTTTGCTTATATTGTCCCCCTATTTGCATGTTCCCCATTTATTACTCATGTGTATCCCATGCTTATGCTTCTATTCACACACTTGTAGAAAATTCTCCATGTAAACTCCACACCACGTGCACCTAGGGTCACATATATCCACATGTTGCATGCCCCATCCATACTTGGTGTACCATTGGTACTCACACTTTGCTCCCTGTTGGCATAATCAAGAAAGGCATTCTCATAAGACACTAATAAGAGGATCATGCATGATTTACATGACATCAACAAAGAGCATTACTATTGACCAAATTTTTACCCAGTAACTGAAGGGTCACTTCGTGATGGGCGCTGGTCCGGCAGGGCGCAGTTAGCCTAAGGGATATGACTCTCACCTTCCATTGGCCAAGTACCTTCGACGTATATCGAACGGTTCCCCCGCATCGTACCGCTTGACTAAAGTCATGACGGGAGGTATATCGCAAGGAACTCATTCACATACGCCGAGTATATCGAATTCTCTCTCACACGTATCATCCCCACAAGGTATATAGTGAGGCAATTCACGCACACTCAGGTATATCAAATGGCTTGTTTAAACATACCGATTGCCCGCAAGAGCAAGATGTATATCGTGGAAGTCACGCTAAGGGGGAACACATTCTAATTCACCCAACCAACTGCATACCCGCATATAGGTGTCAACCTTAGGACAAACATGTTAGATTGTCGGTTTTAACCCGAAACTCTGTCGAAATTTCGGGTCGGCCTGCCGCCCGAATTTTTCGCACATTTTTAAAATGGGACCCTGTCCGTGAGCCTAGTCACAAGTCCAGCATAGCTTTGCATATATTATAAACCCAATTTTTCCAGGCTCGGGTCCCGTCCAGCATTTCATTTTGCATTTAGGAGAATTAATACAAGTGAAAACATAATAATTATAATAAGCATGCTGAGACCGTCTCCAAAGGGGAAATCTCCTTTTTCCTTATCAAAAATCCAAAAACATTTCTTTCCTTATCAAAAATCCAAAAACATTTCTCCTCTCTTTGTCAAAAATCCAAAAACATGTTGTCTTTCCATCTAAAAAAAATAATTTCTCAAAAATAAATTCCATTTTGCACCTTCTCGGGTCAATCGCAAGCCCTTGGCCTGGCTCCATATTGGCTTAGGTCTTCAGTCAAGTCGCCCCGGAGTTCCGTACGTTCCCCTATTACTCCTTTTAGGTCCGAAGTCCATCCACTTTCCATGGAGAACACAGATCAAGTACCCGTTGCGCAGTCGGATCTGACGGCAGTTCTAGTTCAGCTTGTGTCCAAGATTGACAACCTCCAAATCGAGGTTCGAGAGATGCAATGAAACTAGGTTCTCGTTCCTCAAGAGATCGAGGTCCTATTTCCTCATGCTATGGATCCACCCGAGCACATCTTGGTTCCTGAGGAGTATCAGCACGCTCCACGTGCCCCTCCTGCTAATGGGCCGCCGCCTGCCCAGCTTTCGATGCCGAATCTTGCCCAGCATGGGGCTAACGTTCCTATGATCATTGATCCGAAGGAATAAGACCTGAACAAAGTCAAAGAAGACCTCAAGATGCTCACCAATAAGTTCGACCAAGTCAGAATCTCAGGAAATTACATGGACTACACCCATATGTCTCCTTATCCTAAAGCGAGGTTACTTGAGAAGTTCAAGATGCCAAATATCGAGAAATTCAGAGGAAGTGAACCCCCGATTGTTCATCTCCGAAGTTATCACCGTTGCATGACTCTATTAGGGGCTTCTGAAGAAGTGATGGCCCAATTGTTTCAGTAAACTCTGAAGGATAGCTCCCTCCGATGGTTTTTGTCTCTCGAAGAATACAAAATTCATAGCTGGGAGGATGTGGCTCGAGAATTCATGTCGCAGTACAAATACAATGAAGAACTTGAGGTCACCCATCATGATTTGGAACTTCTCAAACAAAACTCTTGGGAATCAGTCAGTAACTTCATAGCCCGATGGGGGGAAAAATTAGCAGCTATGACCAATCGGCCTTCTAAGGAAGAACAAGTCATCATAGTAAAGAAAAATTTCTTACCCCATGTCCGAGAAATGATGGGAGGACAATACTATACCCATTTTTGAGCTCTCAGAGAAGTAGGGCTTGACATCGAGGAAGGTCTTACCAAAATGGAAGTTGACCCAAAGAAGGTGTCCAGAAAGTTCATCCCCAGAAAATATGACGAACCTGCTAGTGCTACAGTCTCAACCATTAACAACATCTCTCAACCAACCACATTATGGGCACCGAAAAGCTGCCATGTCCCTGTCTGAAAGGAATAAATCGATCTCCATGCTCCCCTCTCCAAAGTTATCAAGCCTTGTTAAGCCGAAACCTCATCAAACCCTTGGATCCCCGTCCATTGCCAAATCCACTCCCAAGAAAATTCAAGGCAGATGCCCATTGCGCCTATCACCAAACAGCTGGCCATACCACCGACCAATGTTTTCATCTCAGAAATGTGATACAAGGTCTAATTGACCAGGGTACCATCGCCCCACCAGCCAATCCTAAGCCAAACACTACTCACAACCCACTTCCAAATCATACCAATGCTATCTTCTTAGAAGAGAACCCAAAATTTGATCCCTCAACCCAAATCACACCCATACACTCTCCTAAACCTCTCCAAATTTACCCATATTTCCTCCTACACCCTGCTAGCCTCACTGATCAGGCACTGTCACTCCTCATCAGAGCATGCATCACTGTTCGTTCCGAAAATAGAACTATGGAATTGTCATAAGTCTTGAACCAACTCCTAGAGTTCGGGCTAAAATTGCCCTCAAAGATGATCATTAGTTGCCAGAGGTTCAGTATGCTTTTCTTGGAAGCACATAAATAGGCCCGGGAGTCAGATAGATGGGTAGTACCAACCGATGAAGTCATCTTGGATGATGTCATCCAGATCATGGAAGAATTATTCAGGCATACCAATAACATTTGCAGTATAACCGAGTGATTCGATGCTTTAAAGCTACAGGGGTGCCTGGTCCCTTCACCCTTACACATCCCCACAGAATGCGATGACCTATATGAAGAAGCTATTGAAGTTATGGAATGCATTGACTTTACATGGAAAGACAGTATTGTTACCACCGGATAGGGGGAAGTATTCGAAGATTCGAATGAAGAGTAAGGTTCAGAGAAAACTGGCCCGGTAGCTGACATGTGTGGAATGGTATCATTTAAAGAACTCCTCGAAGAAATAAGTAAGGTAACAGAACAACCCGAGATCGATGAGGAAATAGGGTTCATATTTTTACCTTCTTTAGTAAATCACATAACCATATCAGGGAGGCATTATTAGATCCCAAACTCACTACCAACCAATGACAAGGGGAAGGGCATGGAAAACCTTCCTATGTAAGTAAATGACCCTCTAGGAGAGCAAGATCATCGATCAACTAAATAAAACTCAAACTAACATCACTCTATGGGGGCTTTTCATGTCTTCTTATCTATACAGAAATTCTTTGATCAAGTTGCTCACTGGACCCACAGTTCATCCTTCTACCACACCAGAAGAAGCAGTAAATTTGGTCGGATCCTTGACCTCTACCTGAATGCTATCCTCTTCTGAGAAGGAAATCCCCAAGATTGGGCCAAACCACAATCATGCACTCAACATCTCTATCGAAGTTATGGGGAAGGTTGTACCACTCTATATTGTCGATAATGGATTCGCCCTGAATGTCTGCCCACTGAGAACCTTCAAATATTTAGGACTGAAAGAAAGAAACCTCGCTCCAACATCTGCTGTTGGGCATGCCTACGATAATACCCGTCGGGAGGTGATGGGATCCATAAAGCTCTTAATAGGGGTTATTCTTATAAACCTTGTCATTGAATTATAAGTTATTGACATCCCAGCCTGTTTCAACCTATTACTAGGACGACCTTGGCTCCACAGTATCAAGGGCGTGTCTTTCTCACTCCATCAGAAATTAAAGTTCTTTGCCGATGGACGAGTTAATACCATCTTGGGTGATGGAGAAAATGTCGATGGTGCAAGTACCAGCAGCGCAATCATTGAGATACAACACAGCTCAAATCATATGCTCCTATCAAGATTTCGGGTTGAACCATTTTTACTCCCGACAGGGGACGACTTCAAAGAAAGGGTTTGTCCAGAATATGACCATCATGGCAACGTCAATGTGATTCAGATGTTCAGAAACATGCACTTCATGACCAGACTGGGGATAGGACAAAGACAACAAGGTATACTCGAGACGAATGAACTAAAGAAGGCTTTCCCTCCTTATGGTTTAGGGTATCAATCATCAGAATAAGGGCTCAGAATGATCCTCCAGTCTCGATCAAAGAGGAGACTAGACTGCGTCCAGACTATCCTAAGTGATTCTTTGAATGGACAATTCATTAAAGAGGGTGAGGAATTCCCCTTTTACGGCTTTCCTCAACCATGGTATAGCTATACAGACAAGAAGATGAAGCTTGGAATGGAGATCTTCTTCTAAGACAGCTACCCATAGGCCGAGAGTTCCCAACACCATGTACAACCGCTCATCAAAGATACCAAAGAGACTGAGGAAAGTGACTCCGAAGATTCCTTCAACCTACAGACACTGGAGCTAGCACTCTACATGGTTCACTCAGACACTACATTATCGGACCCGTCCCACCTGATTAAAGCTGCTGATACACCTCTCCTCAACTGGCATGTTAAACCAGTTCTACCTACTGAAATCTCCCCTAATCCTAATGTTTACCCTATTTCTTTTTCTGTTGTCTATCCTTGTTCAAATATGATCAAGTCCTCTTTTGATGAGGTTCTCAATGTTTTTTTCCTATCAATGAAATAAACGAAGATTTTGAGTATCTTGCTGTGCCTTATATTAACTGTTTGGATTCTAATCAAACTTTTGATGATGATGATTTTGCAAATGAACAATTCCTAACTGATCTAAATAAGGTTAATAATAAACAACATAACCGTGTTCAAGTTAATGAGGAAGAGACTGTTGTTATTAACCTCGGTTCTAGTAGCCAACTGCGCGAGATTAGGATAGGGCTACCCTCGACGAGCATAAGCGTGCACAACTCGAAGAATTGCTAAAGGAATTTATGGATGTCTTCGCATGGACTTACGATGATATGCCCGATATTGATCCTGAAATAGCTCAACATGAGATCCCTACTCTCTCAGATTACAAGCCGGTCAAACAAAAGTTAAGAAAGCTCCGCACCGAATGGTCGTTCAAGGTCAAAGAAGTGGTTGTCAAACAGTTGAACATAGGCTTCATTCGTGTGATCGAATATCCCACATGGCTAGCCAACATAGTGCCCGTGCCGAAATCAGGAGGAAAAGTTCGGATGTGTGTAGACTATCGTGATGTAAACAAAGCCTCTCCAAATGCTGATTATTCGCTACCCAATATCGATATGATCTTGGACAACACAACCAATAATGCTCTCAAGTCCTTCGTCGACGGGTTTTTCGGATACAATCAAATAAAAATGCACCCAGACCACCAAGAAAAAACTGCATTCATCACCCCATGGGGAACCTTTTACTACATTGTTATGCCATTTGGTCTCAAGAACGCTGGGGCTACCTACCAGAGGGCTGCCACAACCATCCTACACGATATGATTCACAAAGAAGTTGAGGTCTATGTGGATGATATGATTATTAAGTCCAAAACAAGATAGGGTCATGTTCCTGCTCTCCGAAAGTTCTTCGACCGACTGCGATAGTATCAGATGAGACTCAATTTGAAAAAATGTATCTTTGGCGTTGCAAAGGGAAAAATCTTGGGATTCATGGCCAGTGAGAATGGGATAAAGCAGATCCTGCCAAGCCAAAATCCATACTTGAGATGCCACCTCCCCGAATAGAGAAAGAAGTCTGAGGTTTCCTTGGGAAATTGCAATACATCAGCTGGTTCATTAGCCAGTTAACCTCCATATGCGAACCTATCTTCAAACTCCTTTAAAAAGATTCGACTAAGGTTTAGAACGAGGCCTACCAAGAAGCTTTTGACCGAATCAAACAATATCTGACCCAACCTCCGGTGCTCATGCCATCACATCCTGGTCTCCCCTTACTCCTATACCTAACCATAACTGACACTGCAACTGGGGCTTTGCTAGCCCAATACCTTGAAGATTCCCACAAAGAAAGAGCCATCTATTATGCCAGTTGCAAATTGGTCGGATACGAGGTTAACTACACTGCTTTGGAAAAGGCATGTGTTGCACTTGTCTGGATCACCCAAAAGCTGCGTCACTACATGCTCGCCTTCCCTATCAAATTTGTATCCTGAATGGACCCCATCAAATACCTGCTCGAAAAACTCGCCTTGTCCAGCCGAATGGCCCGATGGTTGATGATCCTAGCTGAGTTCGATATCGTGTACGTCACACAGAAAGCCATGAAAGGAAGATCCATCTCTGACTACCTCGCTGATCACCCCGTAGAAGAAGCCAATGTATGGATCTCCAAATTCCTAGATGAAAACATAATTTGCACTGCTCAAGATAACCTCCGATGGTAAATGTTCTTTGAGGGCGCTGCCAACAAAAAGGGATATGGCATTGGAATAATTCTGATCTCCCCAGATGACTCTCACACTCCCATCTCCATCAAATTGGATTTCCCCTGCACCAATAACATGGCTGAATACGAGGCATGCACAGTAGGCCTCAAAGTTGCTCTCAAGAAAGGTATTCAATGCCTAGATGTCTACGGGGATTTCGCCCTCATCATCGATCAAATGATCAGAAAATGGAGAGTCAAGGACGAGAAGCTCCAACCCTTCCATGCCCACTTAGAAAAGCTAGCCTCCTAATTCTAAAATATTACCTTCCATTACCTACCCCAATCCAAGATTAACCTAGCCTATGCCCTTGCTACCCTGGCCTCTATGGTCGACATGCCCGAAGGAATCACAATCACCCCCTTCCTTGTTCAAAAGCAAGACAAACCAACCCACTACTACCACATTGAGCTCGTCACCACAGAAGATCCCGAGATAGCCAATTATTGGTACTATGATATCTGGCGCCTCCTCAAGCATGGCAGGTATCCCGAGGGTTCCAACAAGAAAGATCGAGCAAACCTTCTAAGACTGGTTGCGCTGTATATCATCTGTCACAAAGCACTGCTCAAAAGAAACTTCGATGGAACTCATCTGCACTGCATCGCAGGGGCTGACATTGAAAAGATAATGCAGAAGATCCATAACGGGGAATGTGGACCCCACATGAACGGTCACATGCTTGCCAAACAGATCATCCGACAAGTCTACTACTGGACCACCATGACCCAGGATTGCACCGCCTATGTCCGGAAATGCCTTAAATGCCAATAATTTCCCAACCATCATCATCTGCCTCCACACGAATTATACAACATAACCTCTCCCTGGTCGTTCTCCACCTAGGGAATCAACATCATAGGGAAGGTTACGCCGAAGGCTTACAACGGGCATGAGTTCATCCTAGTTGCCATTTATTACTTCACCAAATGGGTCGAAGCGAAGTCATACGTAGTACTGAACGCCAATAAAGTGGCCAAATTCATCAAGAAAAATATCATTTATCGGTATGGGGTCCCACACGAGCTAGTATCAGATAATGGGTTGCATTTCAAGGCAGAAGTCACAGAAGTGGTCAATGAGTATGGAATTCAGAGACACAAATATTCTCCCTACCGACCTCAGACCAATGGTGAAGTTGAAGCCGCAAAAAAAAACCTCAAAGCCAGCATCAGTAAGATGATCGAAAGCTGTCGGGATTGGGCTGACCGGATCCCGTATGCCCTCTGGGGCTACCAAACCTCAATTCGAACCTCTATTGGGGCTACCCCTTACTCTCTAGTTTACGGCATAGAAGCAGTCCTACCCGTGGAGTTGGAAATACCCTCGCTACGCGTCATTCTTGAAAGCAAGGTCAGCGAAGAAGACTGGTGCCAAAGCCGTCTTGACGAGCTGGCCCTCCTAGGCGAAAGGAGATTGAAAGCACTATACCACATACAAGGGTACAATCGCCGAATAGCACAATCATTCAACAAAAGAGTACAGGAATGTGGTTCCGAGAAGGGGACCTAGCCCTTAAAGAAATTATAGAACCCATGTGGGACCCTAGAGGGAAATTCAAGCCCAATTGGAGTGGACCCTACATTGTAAAAAAGATCTTGTCTGGCGGTGTTGCCCTGCTCACCGACTTGGATGGGGAAGAGATGGCCCGTCCAGTCAACCTGGATCGTCTCAATAAGTTCTACCCCTAGTTCAAAATCTTGGCGCGTAACAACTTTTCTCCTCCCCCTTCTATTCTAAAAAAGAAAAAAAAGCTCTTCATTTCCCCCTCACCCAGAACTACGTGGGCCTGATCCTCTGCAAAAATCGTTTTCAAACAAATTAAAGATTTTTAAAAACCCTAGAGGTATATAGGAAGCTCATGCACCTTACATGAGCATGACCCGTTTCTTTTTCACAAAATACTATTCTTTTCTTACCTCCGAGAATGACGGTCAATTCTAACATATATTTGAATAAAAGGATTATGAATGCCTTAGCGATCGGTATAGATAATTCAAACAACACAAACTCATCAAAGGCACGGCTAGATGATCAGAAACTTATTTATTTCACTAATAAGAAATTACTCTACGGATTACATAGGAAAAGGAACGGATAACTCCCTTCCCCCTACCTTCCTAAAAAAGCCAAAATAAAATCCCCACATTTATCCCCCATTACACAATAAACTCTCCAGGAGTCCTACCCACAGCTACTAGAGGATCCTGCTCCATCATCATCATCTGCATCCTGGGGTCCCCAAGTTTCCCCTGCCTGAACAGAGTGTCGTAGACAATCCATTGACCGATAGGCTCAAACTAGCTTCGAAAAGACCACAACACCTCCTTCCATGGTGTCAAAATAAACAAACCACTTTTGTCCGGTCTCCACTGACAACATCTTACTAACTACTTTCCTGCATAACCACTTCATATAATCCCCAGGGATATGCCAAACTCTCCCAACAGACTGAGAGGGACGGGTCGACGGACGCCGATTCTCCCACAGAGAGCCCAGCAGCAGACACAAGCGCTCGATCAAAACGTCTACTGGAAAGAAATTTAGTGTCCGAGGTGGCACGACCTGTGCCCAACCAAATTGACGCAGAAGCCACCAAGGGAAATAGAAAGAGGTTTGTTTAAGGCCGATCATACGCACATATGAGTATTCTCCTAGCTCCAGAACATGCAGCAACTGTCCCATCCAAGGCACTGACCAGTACAAATTCCGAGCCCCATGCTCCACGAACAAATTCTCCCAGCTCGCAATATCCAGGCCAACATAGAAAAAGTGATGCGAAAAGAAGTTGGGTACAACCGATAAAGGATATTCTAGAGGATTCACCAGGAGAAGTCATTCAGACAAACACATGAATAGCATCATAGGGCTACCCCATAGGAAGTCAGAACGACCTTCTCGCCAGTCATCCAGACCATTCAGGGTCTCCGCTAGTATCACCACCGCAGGATTGCGATGGTATGACATCCATGAAGCAATGGCTGCAAGTTGTGGATCCACTAGCAGTTCCCCAGTCACCAGCAGCAATTTTAAAACCAACCCTAGGGCAACGGATCCAATGTATCCAGCATCGCCAGCTTCCTGGAGATGTACAGACTGTAACACCGCCGGGAGGGAAATCATTCCTTTGGCAACTAGTGATCTAGCCACCAAAGGCGAAATGCGAAGAAGCCCAGCCAGCAAATCCCTGGGAGAATGGGAAAATTTGAGTAAAGCTGCAGCAACACTGGGATTTACCCCCAGCATGACAGAAAATTCCTCGTAGGTCGGACAAACTTCATCCAACCCAAAGCAGAATACATGGTCTTCGGGGTACCAAAATTTTACCGCCGCCATCAGCATGTTCCACTTAATTGGATGATTGCGCCATAAAGAAACTCGACGCATGTTGAAAGCATCATAGCCAACGTTATAAGAGCACATAAATTCCAAGGCTTCGAGGTAATTTGCAAACTCAATGCTACCAGGGACAGCCATCTTGCAAGACTAAGGGATAGTAGGCAAATAAGTAAGAATGTGAAGGTGTGAGGGAAACACTCAACCCCTACCCTTTTTATACATGAGAACACTCACAATGGACATAATCCCTGCAGAAATCGAAGGGAATTCTACCCCACAAAAGTACCAAAGGATGGAGAGGGGACTAATCAAAACTTTGAATTGATGGGACTGAACTTGACTGCCGATAGGCAGGACAAGGTGCTTGTCAATCGGCAACCCCCTACTTTTGAAAATTTTCCTTTTTCCTCTTTTGTCAAAATTCAAAAAACTCAAAATAAATTGATATTTTCAATAGAATTTCAAAAATCCCCTTTTTATCTTAATAAAATATTTTCCAAAAATCCCAAAAACATTTCTTTTTACGGTCTCAGCAACAAAGTAAAAAGCGCATGTGCATTCATTCACTCATTCATCATTAACAGAAGATAATAAAAAAAATCCCATTGCATTGCATACATATATTATTCTATGTTACATCAAATTTTACAGGAAAAAATAAGAAACAACGGGACTCAGCCCGAACCCACATCCTCTCTCTCTAACCTACCCTTCACCCCTCTCTCTAAGAGCTTCCACCCCTACGACGCGCTCTCTTTCCCCTACGGCGAGACGATGCACCACCGTTAATCGAGCCCGAGTCCTCCCCAAACAAAGCAGACGGCACCAAGTAAGAAGGAATTGGGACCGCATCCCGAATATGGGCAGTCGCCGAAGATATCTAGTCTCTGATGTCCCTCATCCAAGTGGTCGACACCCGAACTTACTGCAGAAAAAAAGGCAAAAAAAATCAGTATCAAAGCGGAATCAAAACAGAAAAAGAGCCAAAAAGAGTAAGAAGGTATACCACAGGATGAAAAACCTCCTCTGTCAAACCCAACTCCTCCGGATCCATCGCATGAGGATGGTGCAACATAGACACCATCCCTCCATCAGCTCGTCGAATGTTGTACGAAGGAGTGTGGAATTTCACGATAGAAACCTCTGAAGCCGTCACTGTCGCCGTCGCCAGACCACCGCCATTGTGGGAGGACCCCACTGCCCGACTCGAACCCGCAGGAGGGAAAGGCAAGGCATCATATATGCTGGACGCCATCAAACAACTTATCATAAAGTCCATATAGTCATACGGCGCAGCCGTATCAGTATACAACAAGTAGGACTCGCCAATCATCTCCGTGATCCTCGCATCCTCCGACATCAGCCACTCCCGCCTCATAGACATAGGAGGCTGCGCAGGTGGAACCACCACCTTCTCCTCAGCAATCTGCCGAACCACTAGCTCCCCGAGATACCAAGAATGGCCAAACTTATGCGCCAGTAAGTGCCTCATCTGTGCGTTCACCCCGGTCACCCCCGTATCCTGAATGACTGTCCCTCAAGGGTAAAAGGTCACCTGAAAATCCTCGAGCAAGAAGAAGTCAACACAGAATCAGAATGTGCAAAAATCAAGACTGAAAGGAAAGAGTCTTACCCTACCACTGGTCAGGCCATTCATGACCTGACGCACTGCCTCCAGAGAGAGAGATCCCTTCGACTGCCGATTGGCCTTCTGCCATCGATACAATCGACAAAAGTCCCCAACAGTCTCGTCCTTCAGAGCCATCAGAGGGGTATTACACCCAATCACCTCATAGAACCACGTCTGCCAAAGACAGGAATTCATAATAAAAAAGAGACGCATAATGGAAATGCGAATGCATGAAAGGAAAATGCGGAAAATTAAAGAAATACCTCGAGGAGATACGTGGCTCCAGTAAAAGTTTGCAGGAAGCACCAACTGAATGCATCCAAAGAAAAATAGAGGCTGGCCAAAGTCAGGCTCCCCCAATCATAGAGAGGGATGTTCAAAAACATCCTCAACTATGGCAAGAACCAAAAATGGACGATGTCGCCACTCGACGCCACCATGAAGCCTCCCAGCACTAGCAAGATGAACAATCGGGCCATCTGCCTCACCTGAATCTCGTTCTCCACATCTATTACCCTACTCAGCAAGACATCCTTCAGTAAGGACAGCCGCATGGAATCCCCAGAAACTATCCTCCCTACGTCACCAAGTGCCGCACGCACTGCCTCCGGCCTCACCCTTCGAGAACGATCCACCTCTATCTGCTCTCCGTCACAATCCAACCCTAACAGTTGGTGCACGTTTATGGGAGTCACCGTCATCTCCCCAAAGCTGAAACGGAAGGTGTGGGTAGTATCCTACCATCTCTCCCCCAAAGTGCACAAGACCGCTGTCGATCGAGGCGTCTCATCCAACGCAAACGCCAACCTCCCAAAACCTGCTGATGATACCACCCAACGCACCATGGGTGGAAGATGCTCCCAGACATCCTTAAGCCCCGTTGTCCCATGAGCATGCATGTTCTTCAAAGAGATATTAGACTGTCAAAAAGAGAAACCTTGTCAAAATTCAAGAAAGGAAAATCGCTAAAAAGAGGAGAATGCCAAAAGTCAGGTTACTTACATAACTGTCTGGTTTCACCACTCTCGAAGACCGATGATGCGAAGGCTCCTGTAACAAGGTTCGCTCATCCGCAACCGGCTCGAATGCATCAAAGGAGTTCTCACTACCCAAAGCAAGAGGTGCCCTAGCCCTCCACTCTACGTTCGCCCAATCATCAACAATCGACCATTCCCTATGCACTGCAGTGCTCACAAAGGCGGCCATTTCTTAGAGATCGAAATGCTAGAAAGATTTACAGAGGAAAATCACAGAGAAAAAGAAAGCAAAAGCTGTGAAAAATGAGGGGAATTCTCCCCCTTTATATAGGATGCCAAGCATCATGCCGATCGGCATTAACCCCCACCTACTGATCGACACTGTCTCCTTACCTTCCCGAGGCAGTCCAAAAGTCCGTGCCACTGCCGAATGGCACCTCCTGCACCATGCCGATCGGAACCCTCTTGAAATTTCATACACAAATTCCCAGAAAATACCAGAAAGTCCTGAAAAATCCTCAGGAAATTCCTAAAAATCCCAGGAAGGATTTCGAACATTTTTCACCAAGAAAATTTTGCACTCCCTCAAGCGAAACCCCTATTTCCCCAGCAAAACTACAGAAAGTCATTTTTAAAGTCTCCAAAGGACACTCTACTTTTTCACCAACTCATTCCCCAGCGGAACAAAAAATCCAATCTTCATCCTCTCTTAGGTCAGAATTGACCTCGGTCTTGGATCGTCACCTTAGTTAGGTCAGAATTGACCTCGGTCCTCGGTCGTCACCACTCTTAGGTCAGAATTGACCTCGGTCTTGGATCGTCATCTTAGTTAGGTCAGAATTGACCTCGGTCCTTGGCCATCACCTTTCTTAGGTCAGAATTAACCTCGGTCTCGACCGTCACCTCTCTTAGGTCAGAATTGACCTTAGTCTTGGATCGTCACCTTAGTTACGTCAGAATTGACCTCGATCCTTGATCGTCACCACTCTTAGGTCAGAATTGACCTTGGTCTTGAATCATCACCATGGTTAGGTCAGAATTGACCTCGATCCTCGATCGTCACCTCTTTTAGGTTAGAATTGACCTTGGTCTTGGATTATCACCTTAGTTAGGTTAGAATTGACCTCGGTCCTCGGTTGTCACCCGTCTTAGGTCAGAATTGACCTCGGTCTAGGATCGTCACCTTAGTTAGGTTAGAATTGACCTCGGTCCTCGATCGTCACCACTCTTAAGTAAGAATTTACGTCGATCTTAGATCATCACCTTAGCTAGGTCAGAATTGACCTCAGTCCTCGATCATCATCTCTCTTAGGTCATAATTGACCTCGGTCTTGGATCATCACCTTATTTAGGTCAGAATTGACCTTGATCCTCGATCGTCACCTCTCTTAGGTCAGAATTGATCTCGGTCTTGGATCGTCACCACTCTTAGGTTAGAATTGATCTCGGTCTTGGATCGTCGCCACTCTTAGGTCAAAATTGACCTCGGTCTTGGATAGAAACCTTAGTTAGGTCAGAATTGACCTCATTCCTTGGTCGTCACCTCTCTTAGGTCAGAATTGACCTTGGTCTTGGATCGTCACCTTAGTTAGGTTATAATTGACCTCGGTCCTCAGTTGTTACCTCTCTTAGGTCAGAATTGACCTCGGTCTTGGATCATCACCTTAGTTGGGTCAAAATTAATCTCGGTCCTTGGTCATCACCTCTCTTATGTTAGAATTAACCTCAGTACTCGGTCGTCACCTCTCTTAGGTCAGAATTGACCTCGGTCTTAGATCGTCACCATAGTTAGGTCATAATTGACCTCAGTCCTTGATCGTCACCTCTCTTAGGTTAGAATTTACCTCGATCCTCGGTCTTGGATCGTCATCTCAAGCCCACCAAATTGGTTATCCCTAAAACACTCCTTAGGTCCTCAAAATCGGCCTCGACCCTCTGAATTGGTCGTCTTTGCTCCCTAAGATCCTCAGAATCGGCCTCAACCCTCTGAAATTGGTCATCCTCCTTCAAAGCATCATCCAGTGTCTATTTGACGACTATCATTTGTTCCAAACTCACCCGTCGAGGGTCTCTATAGACACCCCATTCTGTTACCCCCTAAACTCTCCTTAGGTCGCTAGCACCTCCCTTAATCACTACAAACTCAGGTCATACCCCGAGTACTGACCCAGAAGTCATCGGGCACTCCCAGGCTCCGTTTGACCAAAAGTAAAAGTCTTTAGCTCAATCGAGTTTGAATGAATCCTCGAAGGGCATTAAAACTCCTTTCCAACGGTCCATCCCGTGTGCAATTCTGACTTACCATGCGGACGAACGACTTATTTTCCCCAAAAACTCAATCAGGAGGCCACCGGGCACTCCCGGGATCCATTTGACCAAAGTCAAACTCTTTATCTCGACCAAGGCTGAATGAATCTATGAAGGGCACTAAAATCCCTTTCCAACGAACCAGTCCGTGCGCGATTCTGACTTACGATACGGACGAACGATCTGTTTGACTCTGAGAGATCACCAAATGCTTCCAAGGCCCGGTTGACCAAAGTCAACTCCTCGAACCCGGTCAAACTCTTTGGAATGTCAAAGTACATCTCCTAACCTTTCCAATGGTCTGCCCCGTGTGCGATTCGGGCTTACCATGTGGACGAACGATCCGTTTGCATCCGACGGTTTCCCGTCTAATGGACTGACGAATGCTTCTGAGTCATATTTGACCAACGTTAACTCCCAGACCTGGGAACAGTCCAAAGGACTTTCGAAGGTATCTGAATTACCTTTCCAGCAGTCCACCCCGTGCGCAATTCTGATCAATGGTTTGCATTTTCCGATTAATTTTCCAAAAAGGCCCAAAAGACACTGCCAAACGGCAGGTCCCAGACCCTGCCTATCGGCAGTGTACCTAAACACACCTGTCAAATAGCAGGAACAAAGATATGTCGATCGAGAATTCCCTGGGCCTATAAAAAGGATGCCTGACCTCACTTTCAAGGGGAGCCCAAAATCTGATAGAAATCACTCTCAACAAATCTCGAAAACCTCTCTCGAAGTCAGCGTGATTTCTACACCCAAATCCCTTTCCAGCCTTCACTTTTCATCATCCTTTTCATCAAACTTGGTGAATTCTCTACCCTCCATCATCATCTTAGTCTAAGGGCTGCTCTCCAACATTCAAGATCATTCTCAAGATCTCCAAGAAGGTCCAATTTCCTCAACTCTCTCCTTAAATTCTCATAAATTCGCAATATCTTGTTTTATTACTTAGCACTTTTATTATCTCATCTCACACATCCTAATATACTTTTTATTTAGTATTATTTCACATCCTTTATTTTTATGTAAATAAAAACCTAAAAAAAAAGAAAAAGAGGGTTTGCTCATAAATTCCAAACGGTAATTCTCACACTTCTCTTACACTTTTCTCCCAACTAAAATACTTTTTCTACACACACACACCCACCCACCCACAAATAAGAGAATCCCCGGTTGAATTTATGAGATAAACCCCACCCCTCGTTTTGTATGCGAACTACGTGGACTTTGATGCCTCTATAGGCTACGTAGGCGTCTCGGGGTAAATCCCGAGACTCGAGTCCTATTTTCTACTTTTTCTCTCATTCTTTATTTTCTCTAAACTCCACTCGCTTACACTATATATATATATATATATATATATATATATTTGTTCTTGGGGGCATATCATTCCGTATGCATTATCGTTCCCTCATAACGATTAACGTAAGGATGATCGCCTAAAACCTATTTTCTAATACTTTTATACCTTCCTACGGATAACTAGCTTTACCTCTCCCATGGTACAAGTCGATGATTCCTATCTCCACTATATATACACATGCACACATATCACGGGGAAAATAAAAGGAAAATAACAAAAATCCATGAGAGACCGAAAGGGCGGAATGGGTGCCTAACACCTTCCATTTCGTAACTTAGCCTCCGAACGCTTCTCGAATCATTTTGGTTTCGTATGCACCAGTATGTCTTTGGATGATGTCATTTGGGATGACTTCCTCTTTTCTTTTGTCTGTTTTCAGTAAAATAGACTGGAGACTCTAATCTCTCTACATCTTTCACATCACCTTAAAAGACGCCGGCCGAAGCACTCTCGAGAGGGACGCGCGGGAACCGAGGATCCTCCGTCGTGCGGTGAGTATCGGGGATGGCCACATGGATATTTTGGCAAAAAACTCCGCGGGATTCGACTCGAGGTCGTCGGATTTTATCCACCAGGAAAGTGTTTACTTGTTGTATTTAATTTAGTGTGTACATCTCATATCATAGTTGGTAAATTATATAATTTTGGGTTAGAACCCTTAAAATAAATTTGGGAAAACTTGAGTATGATTTTACAAATTAATGTATTGTAAACTCTAAATGATTTCTACTATTAAAACCATGTTAATGGAGTGTAAAATTGAATTGAAATGGGAGAAATATCAAAACTAGGGTTTTTATGATTTTAAGGTTTAAACCTAAGAAAAATGGTTTAATACCACAAATAAATTGAGGCGTTAGTTATAAATCAGTGTTAGGATGATTATAAAGTTGTTGGTTGAGATTAGAAACCATTAAAATGGAGGTTGGGTTGATATTTGGGGATTTTGGAGATTGAGAAATCGCCCAAACAGTGCCCCTCGAATAGGGCGAATCGATTCAGGCCTAGAATGAATCGATTCGCATAAGGGGATCTGTAAGGCTGTCTCAGGCCGAATCGATTAGAATTGAGACCGAATCGATTCGCCTTTGAAGACCTTCTTGCAGAGCACTTTCCAAATCGATTCGGATTGGGGTGCCGAATCGATTCGCATTAAGGGAGAATCGATTCGCTTTTGACAGACTTGTTAATTTTCTCCCCTTAAGTGTATGGGGAGTTAAATCACAATTTGGGAATTTATATGGGGGATCCTATTTTTGATATTGGGACTCCTAAATGATGGTTTTGAGGGTGTGTAAACCTTTAGATGAAAGAGATAACCTTGGGTTAATTTAGGGTACAATCCGGGGAAGGGACCTAGTGAATGTTCGGGTCGAGCAACATTCAAGAGAGAGGTTTTTTGGTAAGTGTGTAGAGATATGTATGTGGTTAGAATGTTTATGGGTTAAATGCATTCGAGTAAATCCTAGGATGTGAATAGAATTGAAATTGATAATAGGGGATAGAGATTTATGAATGGCTATCTAGCGTCGGCTGACAACTAGGATTATTGGTAATGTGATACCTGTAAGATTTAATATAAGTTGAGGGTATACTTATTTAATTATTACGAATTGGGATATTCGGAGAGTATATATATCCTCAACGTGATTAAGGTTTGAGTCATATTTTAAGTGAGAGAATACTTATCTATTTAGTATTAGAAGTGTGCAAATACTTATATACTATTTCGAATGGAAAATTCGGGGTTATTGGTTATCGCTATGAGAGTTTGGAAATTATAACGATATATATGTTTGAGAAGTAATATAGATTATATATATACGACGGTGTTGCAGTATATATTATATGATATGGAGATACATATATATATATATATATATATATATATGTGTGTGTGTGTGTGTGTGTGTGTGTGTGATTGATATGTTTGTATCTTAGAGGTTGGTTCCACGAGCTTTCCTTTCGCGTAGGGTTGGAACAGGCAGATTATATATTTCTCTAGTGCGATACGGGGAGGTTGCGCGATGTGGGTGAATCCCTTGGCTTGAGGATCAGAGAGAGTATATCCCCAGGTTATCTCGTCCCGCGTTAGAGTGCGATGTTTGTACTCCACTTGCAGAGGGAATATGACCTCCTCCACCGTTGTGTATTTTTACCATGACCATGAGTAAGTCTGACTTGGTACCGTGGTATAGTGAGTAAACCCGGATTTGGATAGGCACTACGAGACTGCATCCTTGAGTTATAGCTCGATGGGATAGTTATTATACTTGTTGTGTATAGTATATTTCTTGTACATAAGGACGAGATATCATATATCTTTAACTAGTGAAAAGAGAAAAATGAATAAGGGTTTATTCTCATTTCGGGAGAATCTTATCCGGGCATAAATTGTGATTTGTATCTCAAAGTGACAATTATATATATATATATATATATATATACGTTATTTGCTGAGGGCCTAATGGATCTCGACGATCAACATTGTCACGTAGTAGTGCATCGGGGGGAGTTCTTTGTTTGGATTTCGTTTTGCGAGACACCCCACGCACGAACATAGGGCAATGTTGGGAATGGGGAGAAGTTTAGCCCTTAGGGTATGAGGGTTTTTAGAGGATGGGGGTTACTGTTTAGTAAAGTAGGGTAACTTAACTTATAGGTTTAATAGGAACGCGATGGCTGTGCACTATTAGAAGAGGGGTGAGGGGTATCTCATGGGAGTGCGATACCAATTTAAATATGAGGTAAAGAATATTTTTAAAAATAAAGAACTTATGCACTTACAAAATATTTTCACAACTCGGGCTCTAACCCATTTTCCTTATTTTCCCTCTCTTGATATATATGTATATATATATAGGTGTCCAGACACATGGACGCCTAGATGATGATTCCTTTGAGTCAGACATTCGCTGCAGTAGCTGTGAAAGCATGTAGGTTTACTGTAGATGCTTTTATCCTTGTGATCTAGATAGTAGGTACTGTAGAAACATTCGGGTTGAAAGCACAACTGTATTTATTTATTCTTTTACCGCCTTTTAGTGCGACATTTGATTTTGTTGTATTATGTTAAGCCGAGTATTCGGTTATTTTATTTCATTTCATTTTCATATATATAAACTGTGTGAATGTTTTATTTGATTGGTTTGATTAAAAATATTTGTTAAATAAAATTTTAACGCCAGCCTAATAGGTTATTAGTAATTTAATTGGTTTTCGACAATGATTGTAAGAATGAACCATATGAGACTCCTGTTTTAATTTGATACATGACTGATCACCTGTCATTTTGTTAGGCGGGGTGTTACAAAGTGGTCCCTAACCGTTCCATAAAAGATAACAGCGGTCCAAAGACTTTTTTGGAAGATAGCTAATCCGCATTCTATCCGCGTATTTAAATCCGCACAGGATCCTGATCGTGCATATATATATATATATATATATAACATATAGTGTATGTGTGTGTTTATATATATAGGAATATATGCATGTGTATTCATTTGTGTATATACATATGTCCCGATAAAATATCCCGACAAAATAAATTAAATCGAGACTAAAATAACATATTATTACACGATATAACATTAGAACGAAGAAATTATTGAAATCAAGACTAAAATAATGTATTATTATACGACATAACATTAGTTATATATATATATATTTTGTTAAGAATGAAAAATAGTGTTCTTTTAAAACCAAACGGTGACTATAAGCATACACGTTAAAATGTCACTTCTTTAATCTTTGAAAAATCATATTTTTTTAAACTATTTTCCAGAAAAATACACGGAGCACACCGTTGGATTCACAACATCGAAAATAACATTTTCACATATAAATATTTTATAAACGAAAATATTTTTGCAGACGCTAAAATTAGGCCATTGTTTCAATTATGGGATAGAACACTAGTGCAAAATTACCATTTTTATCATGTAAAGCTTATGCCATAAATTTTTCCTATATTACTTACCGTGTTTTACACTCAGCCAAATTACTCAATTACGAATTGTAAAAACCCATTATTTTATTTTTCCCAGAGGCTATTTCGATATATGGTATCATTTTTAGTTGAAGGTTAGATCCTACAGGAAACTGTGTATTAATATTAACTCATTAAACTCATTAACTAAGTCAGTTTTGTTCAACATTGACTCGTGTTACGTATAACGTGGTCACCATATAAACAAACAAATAGTGTACATATGTATAAAATAGTGAAATGTGTGTTTCGATTATTTGTAATAACTCTGCATTAACATCATAGCGGGAGACATCACATATAACTTGTATCAAGCCAGTAAAAAATAATCAGAATTCTGATAGATGATTCTATTTGACTATCATACTTTGAGATTATGTCCTTCAAATACTGTATTGTTTATATCACTACGTGATAGCCCCTAAACTCATGTTCTCATTTATGAATTCTTTTCTATAGTTCAACTTCACGGTGAATATTGTTTCAATCGTTATCCAATTAAACTCGAGCCATACCAAACTTAACAGTCTGCGATTTCAGTAAACCCACTAATTTTAGTAAATTATTCGGATTGCAGTACACCCCCTACATCCTATTAAAACCATGATTTCAGTTATGTTACCCTGATTGCAAACCCTGATTTCAGTATGTTACCCTGGCTACAATAGACCCCTATAATTTATACCCACTATTAGTGAAACCCCCAATAGCAGCATACCTTACGATTCATGGATTAGACCCATGTATGCCACGGTAGTTCTAATTGGCCCATAGGACTTAAAGCTTGACTACCTAGTTTTTATTTTCTACATACGTATAAGTGCCACTCTATCTAAGTGTGCCAAGCGATTTTATTATTCCCCGATTATTTGGGATTGCTTGTCCAAATGTATTATATACTTTGGACATATTTGTAATGGTATGACTATACAATTATAACCCCTATAATTGATAATTTATGGATTATCGCTTTATAGTCCGAACCCTTATTTATAACCTTATAAACATCATATCCAATTATAATCACCATACAATTCTTTTAAAACATCACAACCTTTAATATACCCCTGTTTAGTACTGTTGATATTTTATTTTGCTGCAGATTACTATAAACTTTGTTATATTTCCAGCATTCTAGTCCCACTTATGCTATTTAAACAGATTCCCATATATACATTATCATAGTACTAGAATAATCTACTTGGTAAAGTTTTGCTTATTATTTGGCTTCCAGTTATTTTAAACAAGTACCAATAGGCAATGATGAGCAGTTCCAGTTAAAATTATATGAAGTTAGGGAATAGTATTGACTAGACAATAAGGATATGGGATCAGTTGTTAGTCAGGAAATGAGGTATGTATTTAGCATTATTCAGTTGAAACTATCCATTGTAACACCGTGATTTAACCAGACATTATTCTCTTTTGAAAGAAGGATGATTTCACTTATGGTTTAGTATTTATTAGGATAAATCTCACACTAGGGAAGATGGGATGTGATAACTAGACTCGCAGTTTGAGAATATGTTCGTAATTTTAAAATCTATAGACTTAGGCTTAAAACATGTCAGTAAAGGGAGAAAACTCAAAACAGCCCCGAAAAAGCACTGTGAGAGATACGAACATCTTGTACTAGACCAATGTAACTTATAAGAAGTGATCGCGTAGTCACGGGACTCCTAATTTGAGAATATAATGATAATTTATAAATATTTATACTTGGGCTTAAAAATATGCCCTTAAAGGGAGAAAATGCAGGACAATCGTTAAACAACCCCATAAAAGACAAGAACACCTCGCACAAGACCAATGTAACTCGTAGGAATTGATCACATAGTAATGGGACTCCCAAATTGAGAATATGATGATAAACATGCCGATAAAAAGGCAAAAACCCCAAAACGTCAACCAAACGGCCCCGTAAAATACACTAACACCTCTCACAGGGCTAATGTAACTCAGAGGAAATGACCCCATAGTCATGGGATTCTTGATTTGAAAATTAGATGATAATTTGAAAATATCTAGGCTTAGGCTTACAAATATAACTTTAAAGGGCGAAAATGCAAAATAACCACCAAATGACCCCGTAAGAGGCATAAACATCTCACATGGGGCCAATGTAACTTGTAAGAACTGATCGCGTAGTAACAAAACTAACGGTTTGATAGTGTCTCATAATTTGCAATTTCTAAACGTAACCTTAAAACTTGCTGTTAGATATATAAAACCCAAAACAATCCCCAAACAGTCCCGTAAGATATACAAACACCTCGTTCGAGACCAATGTAACTTGAAGGAACTGACTGCATAGTCAGAGGACTCCTGATTTTATAATATGAAGGTAATTTCTAAATATCTAGACTTGGGCTTAAAACATGTCATTATTGGGTGAAAACCCAGAACAACCACAAAACGACCTTGTAAATGACACGAACACCTCGTATGGGACCAATTTAACTCGTAAGATATACCCGTATAGTCACGAGACTCGCAATTTGAGAATATGATGATAATTTGCTAATATATATATATTTAGGCTTACAATGTGTCATTAATAGGGTTACACCCTAAACAACTCCTAGATGGCCCCGTAAGATATACGAACACCTCGTACGGTATCAATGTATCTCATACGAACTGACCGCATAGTTATGGGACTCTCAGTTTGAGAATGTGAAGACTGTTTGAAAATGTCAATACTTATGCATAAAACATGTCTTTAAAGGGTGAAAACTAAAAAAAACTACTAAAAGGCCCTGTAGAAGGCACGAACACCTCGCACGGGAACAATGTAATGCGTAGGAACTAACCACGTAGTCACCAGACTCCCGATTTGAGAATATGATGAAAAATTTCAAATCTCCATACTTAGACTTAAAAACTTGTCGTTTGAGGTTTAAAAACCAAAACATCCACCAAACGGCACTGTAAGAGACACGAACACCTCTCACGGGATCAACATAACTTGTAGGAACTAATTCCATAGTCATGAGACTCCCGATTTGAGAATATGACGATAATTTGCATATATATAGACTTAGGGTTAAAAATATATTATTAAAGGGAGAAAACTCAAAACGACCCCCAAAAGGTCTCGTAAGAGACACGAACACCTCACACGGGCCTATTGTAAGTCATGGGAACTCACTGTATAGTCACAGGACTCTCGATTTAAGAATATGAAGTTAATTTGAAAATATCTAGACTTCGGCTCTAAAACATGTCGATAAAGGGTGAAAACCAAAACAACCACTAAATTGCCTCGTAATAGACATTAACACCTCTCACGGGATCAATGTAACTCACAATAACTGGTCGCATAATAAAGGAATTCCTCGCTTGAAAATATGACAATAATGTGCAAATGAATAGACTTAGGCTTAAAAACATGTTGTTAAAGGGAGAAAATACAAAATAACCACCAAACGACCCCGTTGGTGCTGAGAACATCTCGTGCGAGATTAATTCAACTTGTAGGAGTAGACTGTGTGGTCACGGGACTCGCATTTTGAGAATATGATGGTAATTTTTAAATCTCTAGAGTTGGGATTAAAAACATATTGAGGTTTAAAACCCAAAACAGACCCCAAATGACCTAGTAAGAGACACGAACACCTTGCACATGATGAATGTAACTCCTAGGAACTGACCGCATGTCACGGGACTCTCAGTTTGATAATATGATGATATTTTTTAAACATATAGACTTAGGCTTAAAAACATGCCGTTAAAATGTGAAAATGCAAAAAATACCCCAAATGGCCCATATAAGACACGAACACCTCGCACATGACCAATGTAATTCGTAGGAACTCACTGCATGGTCATGGGACTCCCGTTTTGAGAATTTGATGATAATTTGCAAATATATAGAATTAGGCTTTGATACATGCCAAATAAGGGAGAAAACCTAAAACAGCCACCAAACGGTCCCGTAAAAGATACGAACGCCTCGCACGGGATCAATGTAACTTTCAAGAACTGATCGCGTAACACGGGATTCTAAGTTTAAAAATAATACAATAATTTGTAAATATCTAGACTTAGGCTTGGAAAAATGTCATTAAAGGGAGAAAATGCAAAACAACCACCAAACGGCCCCATAAGAGGCACGAACACCTCGCACAGGACCAATGCAACTTATAAAAACTGGCTGCGTAGTCACGGGACTCCCGATTTGAGAATATGATAATAATTAACAAATCTCTATACTGAGGGAAAAATTTCGTTAGAGGTTTAACGCCTAAAATAAAACCCAAACGCCCTCATGAGAGGTATGGACACCTCGTATGAGACCAATGTAACTCATTGAAACTGATCGCATAGTCACGTGACTCCCAATTTGATAATACAATTATAATTTTTAAATATCTAGACTTAGACTTAAAAACATGCAGTTAAAGGGTGAAAATGCAAACGAAGTCGACATGAACAACTCATATAGGATCAACATAACTCGTAGAAACTAACGTCATAGTCACGGGGATCCTGATTTGAGAACATGATGATAATTTGAAAATATTTAGATTTAAGCTTCAAAATATGTTGTTAAAGTGTGAAAACTAAAAACAACCCCTAAACAGCACCATAAGAGACACATACACCTTACACGGGACCAATGTTACTCATAAGAACTAACTACGTAGTCACAATATTCCCGATTTTAAAAAATGATACTAATTTGTAAATATCTAGACTTAAATTTAAAAATAAGTCGTTAAAGGGAAAAACATGCAAAACAACCACCAAATGGCTCCATAAGAAGTACGGAGTACTCGCACTGGACCATTGTAACTTAAAGGAACTGACCACATAGTCACGCGACTTCTAGTTTGAGAATATAATTGTAATTTACAAATATCTAGACTTAGGCTTTGAAAACAAGCCGTTAGAGGTTTAACCCAAAACAACCCCCATATAGATCCCCTTTAAATACGAACTCCTCGCACCGGACTAATATAATTTGTAGGAAGTGACTGTATAGTCACAGGACTCTCGGTTTGATGATATGATGATAATTTTTAAAATGTCTAGACTTACACTTAAAAACATGTTGTTTAAGCAAAAACCTAAAATATCCCCAAAACAAGCCCGTAAAAGACACGAAGTCCTCGCACGGGACCAATGTAACTCGTTGAAATTGTTCGTATAATCAGAGGACTCCCTATTTGAGGATAACTTACAAATATCTAGAGTTAGGATTAAAAATATAACGTTAAAGGGCGAAAACCCACCCCCCATAAGAGATACGAACACCTCACAGGGGACTAATGTAACTCGCAGGAAATGAACGCGCAGTCACGGGTTTCCTGATTTAAAAATATAATGATAATATGCAAATATCTAAACATAGGCTTAAAAAATGTCGTTAGAGGACAAAAACGCAAAACAACCATGAAACAGCTCCGTAAGAGGCATGAACACCTTGAGCTGGAATGCCCGGTTTGAGAATATGATGATAATTTGCAAATCTCTAGACTTGATCTTAAAAATATGCCGTTAGAGGTTTAAACCCAAAATAACTCCCAAACAGATCCTTAAGAGATACGAATTCCTCATACGACACTAATGTAACTAAGAGGAACTGACCTCATAGTCATGAGACTCCAGGTTTGAGAATATGATGAAAATTTGTAAAAATATATACTTACGCTTAGAAACATGTTGTTAAAGGGCAAAAAACCAAATACAGCCCGCAAATGGCCCCGTAAAAGACACGAACACCTCGCACATGACTATTGTAATTCATAGGAAATGACAACATAATTAAGCGATTATTGATTTGAGATTATGATAATAATTTAAAAATATCTAGACTTAGGCTTAAAAACAAGCCATTAAAAGGTGAAAATCTAAAATAACACCCAAATGGACTCGTAAGACACATGAACACCTCACACGGGACCAATGTAACTCGTAGGTACTGATCGTGTAGTCACAAAACTCGTGGTTTGATAATATGATGATAAATTTTAAATCTCTCGACTTAGTCTTGAAAACATGTCGTTAGAGGTTTAATATCCAACAAAGCCCCCAAATGGCCCCGTTAGAGAAACAAACACCTCACACGGTACCAATATAACGTATAGGAACTAACCGTGTATTCACAAAACTCCCGATTAAAAAAACATATGATAATTTATAAATATCTAGACTTACACTTAAAAACATGCTGTTGTAAGGCAAAAATGCAAAGCAACCACTAAATGACCCCGTAAGAGGCCCGAAACACCTCACACGAGATCAATGTAACTCGTATGAATTGATCGCATACTCATGGGAATCCTGGTTTGAGAATATTATAATAATTTTCAATTCTATGTGCATAGACTTAAAAAATATATCTTTAGAGGTTTAAATCTCAAATAGCTCCCATACGGGGCCAATGTAACTTGTAGAAACTGATCGCACAGTCACGAAACTCTTAGTTTGAGAATATGACAATAACTGGTAAATACTAAACTTAGGCTTAAAAACATATCGCTAAAGAGTGAAAATGCAAAAAAGCTCCCAAACAGCCCAATAAAAGACATGGACACCTTGTACAGTACCAATGTAACTCGTAGGAATCGACTAAATAGTCGCGAGACTCCTGATTTGAGAATATGATGATAATTTGTAAATATCTAGACTTATGACCCAAAATATGTTGTTCAAGGGTGAAAACATAAAAAAACCAAATGATCGAGTAAGAGACACGACCACCTCACACGGGACCAATGTAACTAGTAGGAATTGATCGCGTAGTTTCGGGATTATCAGTTTGAAAATATGACGATAATTTGTAAATATCTATACCCAGGCTTAAAAATAAACCGTTTAAGGGCAAAAACACAAAATAGCAACCAAACGACCCTACAAGAGGCACAAACATCTCGCATAGGACCAATGTAACTTATAGCAACTAACCGTGTAGTCATATGACTCTCGATTTAAGAATATGATGATAATTTATAAATATGTAGACTTACACTTAAACATATGTCATTAAAGGGCGAAAAAATCAACACAACCACCAAACGGCCCCGTAAAAGCGATGAACAACTCGTATAGGATAATGTAACTCCTAGGAACTGACCGTATAGTCACAGGACTCCCAGTTCGACAATATGATGATAATGTACAAATATCTAGACTTAGGATTAAAAATATACAGTTAAAGGGAAAAAAATCTCAAAATACCCCCAAATGGCCTTGTAAGTGATACGGGCACCTCATATGAGACAAATCTAAATCGTAGAAACTGATCGCGTAATAACGAGACTCTCGGTCAGAGAATATGACTATAATTTACAAATATATATACTTATGCTTAAAATATGTCGTTAAAGGGCAAAAAGGAAAAATAACCACCAAATCAGTCCGTAAGAGGCTCAAACACCTCACACGGGATCAATATAACTTGTATGAACTAACCACATAGTCATGATACTCGATGCTTGAGAATATGATGACAATTTTCAAATCCATAGAATTAGGCTTAAAAACATGTCACTAGATGTTCAAAACCTAAGAGATCCCCCAAACGACCCTGTAAGAGACACGAACACCTCAGACAGGAATAATGTAACTCTCAGAAACTGATTACATTATCACAAGATTCCTGGTTTGAAAATATGACGATAGTTTATAAATATCTCGACTTAGGCTTTAAAACATGCCACTAAAGGGAGAAAATGAAAAAATCCACTAAGAGGTCCGATAAGTTGGACAGACACCTCACACGGGACCAATATAACCTGTAGAAACTAACCACATAGTCACAGGACTACCAATTTGATAATTTGAATATAATTTATAAATATCTAGAATTACACTTAGAAATATTCCATTAGGGGTGAAAATCCAATAAAGCTCCCAAACGGCCCCGTAAAAGATACGTACATCTCACACGGGATAACTGACCGCATAGTGAGAGGACTCCTGATTTAAAAATATGATGATAATCTGTAAATATCTTTACTTAGGCTTAAAAATATACCTTTAAAGGGTGAAAACGCAAAACAACCCCCAAATAGCCCCATAAAGGACCCGAACACCTCGCACGGGACAATGTGAGTCGTAAGAACTGACCACATTGTCACGGGATTCCCGATTTGAGAATATGGTGATAATTTGCAAATATCTAGACTTCGGCTTAAAAATAAGCCAATAAAAGGGCGATAATAAAAAAAAACACCGAACGAACTCGTAAAAGATATGAACATCTCTCACAGGACCACTATAACTCGTAGAAACTGACACTATAGTCACATGATTCCTGATTTGAAAATAAGATGATAAGTTGTAAATATCTAGACTTAAGCTTAAAAATACGCCATTAAAGGGAAAAATATAATACAACCACCAAACAATCCCGTATGAGGCATGAATACCTCGCACATAACCAATGTAACTAGTAGGAACTGACCGTGTAGTCAGGAACACTCGATTTAAGAATATGATGATAATTTGTAAATCTCCAGACTTAGGCTTTAAAATAAACCGTTAGAGGTCTAAAACCTAAAACAACACCCAAACGGATTCATAAAAGGCACGTGCACCTCGCATGGGGCCAATGTAACTCATAAGACTCAGCGTATTCAGGGGACTTGCAATTAGAGAATGTGATGATAATTTTCAAATCTCTAGACTTAGGCTTAAAAATATGTCATTAGAGGTTTCAAATCCAAGAGATCCCCCAAACAGCCCCGTAAGAGACATGAACACCTTACACGAGATATTTTTAACTCGTAGGAACTGACCTCTTAGTCACAGGTGTTCCTATTTGAGAATAAGACGATAATTTATAAATATCTGTACTTAGGCTAAAAATTTGTTGTTAAAGAGCGTAAGTTCAAAACCGCCCTCAAAAGTCCCTGTAAAAGACACGAATACCTCACACGAGACCTATATAACTCATAGGAATTGACCACATAGTCATGGGATGCCCGATTTAAGAATACGATGATGATTTATTAATATTTAGACTTAGGCTTAAAAATAACTCATTAAAGGGCAACATAAAAAAATACTCATAAATGGCCCTGTAAGAGATAAGAACACCTCATATGGGATCAATGTAACTCGTAGGAACTAACCGCATAGCCACGTGACTCCTAGTTTGGGACAATTTTTTCATCCCTAAATCCAAATGTAAAGCGTCCATGAATTAGAATTTTAGTACGATAAATCCGTCCATAAAAAAATTTGCGATGCCGAGTATAAAAGACGATTTTAGACATTGCAAAATCCATTCTAATTACTCTTTTGGGATGGTTAAAATGCTTTTAGGGACAATTTTTTATGTCCCTAATAACCTTTTTTCTTATAGTGAGTAATAGTAGGAGGCTCCCTAAGTAAATCCAATAACCCCACCTCGTCATAACTATAATAGTTACCCAAGAGCACTAACTTATTTCACATACCAACCAAGTGCCAAACCAATAACCTAATCATCCTATCTAGATAAATATACCACGTAAAATAATAAGTATGCTTAAAATATGCATAGGATTAAATTGGATGATCTCATTCCTTAGCATTTAAGTCGTAGTCTAAATGGTTTTTGGAAAGATTCATGTTCAAGACTATAATACCCGACTTTTTCATCTGAGAGCTACCTCATGCCATTGTAAATGAGGACACCACTTCAGGATAAAGGTAAAGGACTTGAAAGACTTAGTTTCAGCATCAGTTTAACATAACTATATTCGAATTTTCTTAAATTGAAAAATATGCTAAACTTGTGTGTTAGTTTTTGGATATATTGTCAAATACATTATGCAATATACTTTTCATGTAAAAAAACTATTTTTTTATTGAATCTTTATGTGTATAAAAAGTATGAATGTTTTAGTTTGAGAACAAATATAATAAGAGTTTTTGCCAAAACAATTATCAAAGTTTAATAGGCAAAAAAATGGACAAAATTCCCTCGACAAAAAAGTGAACCTACTTAGCCGAAGGAAAGGTTTTCTTGGCTACAACACGCAAGGTTTTTGATGGTATAGTCCTTTGTTTGCTTTTCGCAAAAATTTTTGTGACTAGTCTTCATCTACGCCCCGCCGTGAAGTGCAATTTTTTTGGTTCAGCAAAGGTCCAACGACAGTATCCAATCTGGCGCAAAAAGGAAAATTTTCTAAAAGATTTCTTGAAAAAATGTAGATTCTCTTTTGAAGTCATATCTTTTGTTGTGTTGGGGAAGAATAATATTTTATGTGGATAATAATGACTTAGAGGCTTTGAGAGCTTGTGGCAAAAAGTTTTGAAATGCTTTTTTATTTCATCTTTTTCTCCAAACTAAATAAGGACGTTGATTTTAAGGTTTAGACATTATCAAACTAAAGAAATAAGATATTTTTAATAGGAAAAAACCTTAATTATATTTTTCAGATATCCATTATTGTCATTACTATTTTAAAGTCATTTGAAGCTTGAATACTTATTCTCAAGGCTTCAATAAACATTTGCAACATTTGTTCTTGAGAGACTTTAAATATTTTTTATATATCAACAATACTTTGTGAGTTTATTTTTAATTAGACAAACACTTTTAAAACTTTAATCAACCTTGAACATTGAAAGTTTAGTTCAAATGCAAAATTATCAACAGAAGTTGATACCTATAATGTGGAGAGTGTTCAGAGATTGATCTGTACTTTCTCTTCCAATTAGAAAGTGGAAAATGTATATTGTGGAGGTTATGAGTTATTAAGTCTAGAAAGGACTCAAGATTGCAATTCATTTCTCACTCTATATAATTCTTTACTCTATAATGGAGGTATCGATTTGGCTCGAGATTTTTCCCCAAAAGAGTTTTTTCCTCATACAAATCAATGTCTTAAGTGCGTGATTTACTTTTCTGCATTTTGATTCCCTCTTTATGATTTATGAACATATGTTGATAAGTTGAATCTATTTGTAAATCATGTTTTTATCACTTAGACTCTAAGATTTACTTTTTCATGAATTTAAATTAAAGATAAAAGTTACATGAACTTAGTAATAATTTTTAATTTGGTTAGTTTCTCTCAACACATGCTTTTTTCACCCACTATTATAGCTTGGCCTCAATTTTGTATAGGTTTAATCACCTAGAGGTAAACATTGTGTATGTAGGCATGGATTTTGGGTATGAGGTTTTTTATGATGTCCATATTAGTATTTCTAATCATTTGTATACTGGACTTTATTCTTAGTCCAATTTTACATGTCGTCCTTCTTTTAAAAATGAATATGAATCTAGTGAGCATACTTGTGATGATATTGTTTTCTTAACTCTTGAATCTAAATATGATAAACTTTATGAAAAGACTTTGAAACATTTTAAAGAAAATTCTTTAATAATGTCATTTAAATTAAAATAATATGAAAAGGAAAACATTGATTTCTAATTAAGTATCTATAGTTAATCAACTTGAAGTTGATCCTCTTCACATATGTGAGAAGATTAAGTTGTCAAGGAAAGCATCTCCAATTCTTGATTGAGTTCAACTAAAATTTTAAAATAAGAAAATGAAGCTCTTCGTAAAAAGATTAAAAATCTTGAAAAAGAGAATCTAGAGTTTTTAACTGATCTAGAAATTTTAAATGATAATAACGAATTTTTGCATGCTTTGAAAGTTCAAGGATCTACCCTCTATGAAATTCTTAAATGTATTAATGTTTATTTCCTAGACCTTTTAGAATTTTTGTATGAGTTAAAATATAAGAACATTATTTTAAAAGAAGAGGATGAAGAAAGAAAATGTTTTTCTACATTTCTTGAAAAATTGAAAATATATCTTCATTTATGTGAAGAGTGCAAAATAATTTTGAAAAAGAAAGTTAAAAGTCATCAAAAGAATTTTATCTTGGCCAAAGAAGTGAAAGTATATTTAAAGGCAATATCATAAAAACTTGAAATATGCTTTTGATACCAACTCAAAGTTCAAATGATAAAAGGGGGTCGGGTTTTAACAAGTTTGGTATAGTCAAGAGAAAAATAATTTTTACAAAATCTTCTTTTCAAAATGAGACACAAAAACTAAAAAAACTCCTTTAAAAACTCAAATATGAAAAGGGAAATATTGCAAATAATTTTGAAATGAAAATTAAACTTGTACACCCCATGTTTGGTAACAAAACTCATGTGCTTAATCGTAAGAGATATAAAAATTATTTTGTTTGTTCGTTTTGTCATAAAGGGTCACTATAGATATTTTGTTACAAGTTGAATAGTGTTCGACATTTTTGAAAAGGTTGTTCCTACGCTCAAAACCTAAATGACTTGACCAATTTTTTTTTAAATGATCATTATCACTCATTTGGTCATTTGAGAGAATTTTTCCTTTTACACAAACCACACATACTTTTTTATCTTGGTAGGACAGGTATGATTTTTATGAGGAACAAAAAAGGTCAAAAATTATTTGATTCTAAAAGAATTACACCAAAACCTGTTGAGATTACACTATCATATATTGTTCCACTTTACACTGCGCTAAACATCATGTTGATGGCACTTTATGAGGAGTGCCAATGATTTATGATTTAGTATAAAGCATTCATAGCTTCGTAAGACTTAGTGTCTAACTCATATATGTGTCTGTGAGGATTTTGATCATGATTTAGAGAAAATAAAATGCTTATGCTATCTAAAAAATCATGAGTAAAGATATGGTTAGAGCTACAACTTTGATTGGAAGATACTATCTTTAAAATTTTAATTCTCATTTTTGTTCTTGGGTGAAAGTTGACACATGCAAAAGAAATTTGAATAGAGTAATGTCTCAAAGATTTATTTTTATATAAAATTGGGTAATGATAAAGATATAACACAAAATATTTTAATCAATTGCATATTTAGGGGGAAAAGTGGTATTTGAAGGATGTTACAGATTTCACTTGAGTCGAAACTTTGTGTTCTTTATTTTATAATTCGTTATCTTAATTGAACTTGAGCTTGGACATTTCTGTCAATAGTGTTAATTTTTTTTGCATGATCGATATATGATCATATGTTCTTAGTTAATGCTCTTATAATGTTATTGTCCTTTTATAGATAATCTTTTATTGATTATGAACATTGGACATAATACTCAAATTTTGGTAAGTACGGTACTATTGCCTATGTTTTATCTTTTCAAAAGGGGTCTTGGATTTGTTATCTTATTACTTAAATGTTGTTGTGACATGTGAAATCCTTTATTTTATATAAGTTACTCAATTATCATCATTTTATTTGCATCGTATTCACATTTTTCCCATTTAGTATATTTTTCACATTTCTTTGAAAGATTCATTTGAAATGCTTGTACGGGGATATAGATTTTTGTTGGGCGATAAATTTTATTGGTATGTATAATTGTTTTATTCTACTCTAAATGGAACTTTGGATTTATGTTGTTTAGTCATTCCTTTAGAGTATATGGTATTACTGTTGGTTTTACTGATACAAAATTTCCATATATGTTTATATCATTGTTTTTATATTTGGGTTAAATAGGGTACAATATATCCATATTTTTTTTTTATCATGGGTGTCTTTATGATATTTCATAGGATGCTATAGATCTTAGTCTATCTTATATCCTTAATGGTTCCCATTCATGATATTACCCATGCTTCACCTTAGGATATTTATTAGACATATTTCACAGATGCTTGATTTGTCATACTTTGTCACCTAGTTTCTACTTCAATGCATTTCTATATTTATCTTTCACGAGTTATGATTAGAATATTATATTCCCCCTTTGGTATCTTAGTATTCTCATCTAGTTATATATTCCTTAATATTCTCATTTGGTATCTTTTCATTATCAACAGCTATCTCTTATATCCTATACTCTTTGACTCGTTGTACTTATTTTGTGCAAATTATATTTTTATTCAAAAATATTGATGATGGTTTATATATATTTGTCTTTTTATATCATTATTGATCATGTGTTCCTTCATATGTTACACCATGTGATTCATATATTATTTTTCTATATCTCCTAATGTTTATTATGTTACACAACAAGTTTTTCACACTCTAAGCATATTTTACTAAATTATGTCATTTATCCATGTCCCTTGTATCATTATTGATTAGGTTTCTTAATATATTCATCTTTCCTAATATGGGGAGTCATTTCCTAAATGGAGAGAATACTTGATTAAGTGGGGAGAATCAAGATTTGACAGAAAAAGTTAGCTATATGATAGAAAGAGAGAAAAATTGTGTTATTTGATTATACTTTTCAAGAGTTGATCATACAATGGGTTAGGGATAATATATTTTAGCTCTTGATGACATATATATTAATGTTGTTGCTCAGTTATATTTCATATCTTATATAATGTTATTTTTGGTTCATAACCTATTTTAATTTTTATCTCAATTATATATTGTGGTATATTTATTTCAAACTTTAAGCTTATATTTACTTGTTACTTTCTATAGAAAATATTTCATTATGTTCCTAATAACACTATTTCTTGATTCTTTCATTTTTCCCGCTGTCAATTCCAAGATAAAAAGGGGATAATCTTTTTTTAGGGGGATAGTATTTCATTTAAGGGAGTAACTTTCTTTAGGGGATGAGTCTTTCTTGAGGGGAGAATATTACTTAAGAGATAGATAGTTGAACCAAAATGAATTATCATTATTTGATATTATGATATAGTTTATATGGAAATAAAATAGTGATAGATAACATAGGGAATGAAGTTTATATATTGTATCTTGTTGAGATATAAGATAAAATTTGTATATGTTCTATAGTGATTTAATTAACCATGTTTATATTATTTCAAAAGCTCTATAGTATCAAATCCCATTATTCTATTTCAAAACATTTTGAGTTATAGTTTAAGTTGATTCGAAAAGCTTCATATTCAAGATTACAAGACTGAACTTCTTTATCAACATCTAATAGCTACTTTATGCCATGATGGATGAGAATGTCACTTTAGGATAAAGTCAAATGACTTAGAAGACTTAGTTTCATCCTGGGTTTAACATAACTAAAAATATGGATTTTCTCAAATTGAAAAATATGTTAAACTTTTGTGTGTATCTTTGGATATTTTCGAATACACTATGTCATATACTTTTCATAGAGAAAAACGATTTTCGTAGAAATTGCATCTTTATGTGTATTTTAAGTATAAGGGTTTTAGGTTGAGAACAAACATACTTAGAGACTTTTTAAAAATTATTTTTAAAACTTGGATAGAAAATACTAGCTAATCCTTGGACAAGTGTCCTTGGATAAGTGTGCAACCTCCATCACCGCAACTTTGTCGCAATGAAGGTTTTCTTCTCTCCAGAAAATAATATTTCATTCATTCTTATCCTATGTGCAAAATAAATGGCCTATCCCACGATCTGGCTTCGCTGGATGTTCGCTATAATGAGGAATATTTTCACTACAACGAAGGTACCAAATCTAGTGCAAAAAGGAAATATTTCCCAAAGAAATCTTTTGAAAATGTCACTATACCAAAAACAACAATTTGGCATGGTTTAAAACTGTGCCATATCAAATCTGGCAAGATTTTAAACTGTGCCAGAATCAGGTGTTCTAAAATGGCTAGTTTTTTCTGGCACAACTCAAAAGTGTGCCAGATTTGATCAAACAGGAACACTTCTATCACACTTTAAAACTGTGCTAGAATTTGATATTTCTGGCACACTTTATAACTGTGCCAGATGGAGTACATTTTGATTCTCTTTTGGCACAGTTAAAAACCGTGCCAAAAATTGATATACTTTTGGCACGGTTTTGAATGGTGCCAAATTTTTTGGATCAAAGAAAAAAAGTAATTATTTGAAAACAAGAAAATTCACAAATTGCGAATCTCGAAAGTTATTAATAAACTAATGTACATACAAACTTCAAAATATTACAAGTAATAATAGTTCACAGACCAAAAAAATTAGGCAGAGTTTCCCCTATTTTCTAGACATTCTAAAAACTGCTAATATAATACATGCGTAATGTAAAGCCCGCACGACCATAAAATATAACAATAAAATTACAAAAGCCTGCATGGCCATAAAAGCTAACAATAAAACTACAAAAGCCCGCACAGCCATAACACACAAAAATAGAATCCTGAATATTAACGACATTTAATAAATAATCCCCTTGTTGTAGACCATTTACTTCATGTGTTCCACATGGATAAAAGCTAACGACAAAATTTTATCCTGCAAAAAAATAAGATACAAAAGGAGATGATATTAGTAACCAAGTAATTTAAAAAAAAATCTTATTCAAGCTGAAAATTTGCATATACGAATTAAAATTATTATTGTATTCACAAATCAAAATTCTTATGACTACGCGATCAGTTCCTACAAGTTACATTAGTCCCGTGCAAGGTGTTTATGCCTCTTACGGGGCCGTTTGGGGGCTGATTTGGATTTTCACCATTTAACGGCTTGTTTTTAAGCCTAATCTAGATATTTTCAAATTATCGTCATATTCTCAAACAGGGAGACCCGTGAGTACATGGTCAGTTCCTACAAGTTACATTGGTCCTGTGCGACGTGTTCGTGCACTTACGGGACCGTTTGGGGGCTGGTTTGGGTTTTCACCCTTTAACGACTTGTTTTTAAGCCTAATATAGATATTTTCAAATTATCATCATATTCTCAAACTGGGAGACCTGTGACTATGCGATCAGTTCCTAAAAGTTACATTAGTCCTTTGTGAGGTGTTCGTGCCTTTTACGGGTCCGTTTGGGGGTTGGTTTGGGTTTTCACCCTTTAACAACTTATTTTTAAGCCTAATCTAGATATTTTCAAATTATCGTCATATTCTCAAGTCGGGAGACCCGTGACTACGCAGTCAGTTCCTACAAGTTACATTGGTCCCGTGATAGGTGTTCATGCCTCTTACGGGGCCGTTTGGGTATTGGTTTCGATTTTCACCCTCTAAAAACATATTTTTAAGCCTAATCTAGACATTTTCAAATTATCATCATATTCTCAAATCGAGAGACCCGTGACCACGCGGTCAGTTCCTACAAGTTACATTGGTCCCGTGCGAGGTGTTCATACCTCTTACCGGGTCGTTTAAGTGCTAGTTTGAATTTTCACATTTAATGGCTTGTTTTTAAGCTTAATCTAGATGTTTTCAAATTATTGCCATATTCTCAAAGCGAGAGATCCGTGATTACGCGGTCAGTTCCTATAAGTTACATTAGTTATGTGCAAGGTGTCCATGCCTCTAACGGGGCCGTTTGGAGGTTGGTTTGTATTTAACCTTTTTAACGGCTTATTTTTAAGCCAAAGTATGATATTTTCAAATTACTGTCATATTATCAAACTAGGAGTCCCGTTACTATGATACTAGTTCCTACGAGTTACATTGGTCTCGTGTGAGGTATTAGTGTCTCTTACGGGGCCGTTTGAGGCATTAGTTTGATTTTTGACCCTATAACGGCATGTTTTTAAGACTAATGTAGATATTTTAAAATATCATCATATTCTGAAATCGGGAGACCCGTGACTACACGATCAGTTCCTATAAGTTATATTGGTCCCGTGGGTGGTGTTCATGCCTCTTACGAGGTCATTTGAGGGCTGGTTTGGGTTTTCACCCTTTATCAGTTAGTTTTTAAGTGTAATCTATATATTTTCAAATTATTTTCATATTCTCAAACTAGGAGTCTCACAACTATGCGATTAGTTCCTACGAGTTACATTGGTCCCGTGCGAGGCATTAGTGCCTCTTACGGGGCCCTTTGGGAGCTGGTTTGGATTTTTCACCCTATAACGACATGTTTTTAAACCTAATCTAGATATTTTCAAATTATCATCAAATTCTCAAACTGTGAGACCCGTGACTATGCTATCAGTTCCTACAAGTTACATTGGTCCCATGGGAGGTGTTCATGCCTCTTACGGGCATTTGGGAGCTAGTTTAGGTTTTCACCCTTTAACAGCTAGTCTTTAAGCGTAATCTAGATATTTTCAAATTATCTTCATATTCTCAAACTGGGAGTCCCACGACTATGCGGTCAGTTCCTACGAGTTACATTGGTTCCGTTTGAGGTAGTCATGCCTCCTACGGGACCGTTTGGGTTTTTACCCTCTAACAGCATGTTTTTAAACCTAATCCAGATATTTTCAAGTTATCATCTTATTCTCAAATAGGGAGACCCGTGATTATATGGTCAATTCCTACAAGTTATATTGGTCCCGTGAGAGGTATTCATGCATCGGGGCCGTTTAGGGCTTAGTTTGGGCTTTCACCCTTTTAACGGCTTATTTTTAAGCTTAATCTAGATGATTTCAAATTATCGTCATATTCTCAAATCGGGAGACCCGTGACTACGTGGTTGAAAAATGTGATTGACTTGTCTATAACTTCTTTTCTTTCTTTTCTTTGCATGTTTAGATCTTACCATGTTCCCATTTGGATTGGCAATAGAACACAAGTCATCAATACCCATATAATATTGTTGAATTTAAATGTGTTGCAATATTTTCCATGCATTTCATTTATTGAATGAGTTGGGGGACAATTACCTTATTATATTGAATTTTTTTCATGTCCAATGCAGTCTATGGCAGGCCAGGGAATCGAAGTCTCAGGCAATGTAACAAGTTTTTAGCTCGCTCTGTTAAAAAATGATTATTTTCACCATCAGCAACAAGTCCCTTCACCTTCCCACCCCACGATGAAGGCTTGTTTTTTATATGGTTAGTAAGTTTTTTCTGAACTTTCATCTTCCACACATGGACCGCTGCCTCAATCTTGTTCGCTACTTCCAGAGTGTGGTGATCTGATGGCAGGTCCAGGTAATCAAGAAGGCATTCCAGTGAGAACTGGTCAACTATAATGTGGCGATAAAGAGTAAAACTACATGTACCCACAAAAAAACCCAAAAAGTGTACCCGCCTAATAAGACAAAAATGAGTACAAGCTTTTTATGCACTCGATGGGACCCATTTCTATGCCCTGGCGGGACCCATAACAATAAGGTATAAACCTTTAATGCATTGGGTATGAATTTTGAATTTTTTTGTGGGTATGTGTAGATTTATTCGGCGATAAATAATATCACCTAAATAAGCTTTTCCACTCTGTAATCATGATTGAAAAATAAATAGTGAGAGAGACAGTGAGACAAAAACTACTTCATTCATGAAAATACATAATTGGTATACGCACCCGCCACTACTAAATAAATGTTGATCACATAATTTGATCCGCAGTTCATCCAAACTGCTCTAATTAGGAGTGTCAACATTTTTTCTCTCTTCTTGGTGGAAATACAACATGGATTACTTTTGTGCCAACTAAGTGGCATATTTCTTTCTATAAACATATGAAATTTACCTATCTAATTAGTTATCTGACATCCACTAATAATTGTGTACCCTTAGTTTGAGAAGAGCCCTATTCTCATCAAAAGGAACTGTGTAACTAAACATTTTCTTTTTTTTTTCATAATAAACTTTATGCTCTAGATGGGTTGGCTACATGAATTATATCCTCCAATCAACCACGTTCATTTGAGTCTGCTTCTCCCATTAGTATTATTACTATCAATAATAATCACATCACACTTTATTACTATCACTTGCTCTACCTTGTACACCAATGAACATTTCCCTCGTTTATTTTTTAACATCTCAAAAATTCCTAATTTGTCTTTTCTATACTGATAATATATTAAACCTTTGCAGATGCGTTTCCACAACTCATTACCAATCTCTCTCACCCAATGACTAATTGAGTCATTTTTAGAAGTTGGTATTATAAATATGCGGTACTATGTCTGCAATTTTCCACCGGGCAAATGGTAAAAGCCAATAGTTTATCTGTAAAACGACATAGCACATGTTGTAAATGGCAGAAAACGGTGCCGGATAGGAGGTGGTTTGGGATGGAACACATTGTTCCGTCTGAGTTCCTTCAAACTCCCACTGTTTCACCTTATTTTATGTTATTAATTTTAAAGTTTAACATTGCATTATTGAAAAAATTTAAAACTAACCCAATATTTTTTAAGGTATATATATTTGAGTCAAAATTAAACCAAACAACCCCCAACTACTTCATTTGAAATTTGCATACGTTTTCTCAACAACACATACTAGTTTAGCAAATACTATAAATGTATAAGGGATTTCTGGGTAACAATTATAATAGTTAAAGGGGAAGATCAAGAAAATGTATATTCTCAAACTGAATACTATCTTCAGACTGAGAACATTTTACTCCCTTTTACCATGATGTGCTTGTAAAAATTAAAGGGTCCGTATATTTGTCTACTGTATACCATACCAGCGTCCAAATATACACATTTGTTCATTGCACTGGGATTTTTTTGTCCAAATATACATGGTTACCTATCACGGCAGGAATGCTCTAACAAATATTGGTTAATCTATAAATCTTTCTATCTTTAAGCTTCACTAGCTCTCCACTTAGAAATCAGCTTTAACTGAAATCACATTCCACATACTAATTATAAACCTTGTTATTTTATACCAATTCAATTCAACAGGTTCTCTACACACTTGTAATGTACCACCAAACCAAAACTCAATTGTACGACATCAAATTTATAAAGAAATGTAGATAGAACGGTACCATAGTACCATACCTTAGGAAAACTCTCCAAATAAGCACTGGGAATCTCCATTTCAGTAAGTACATTGTTATTAATAGCCAAAGTTGCCTTCAATATCTAGTTTGTGCAGTCCCTGCATTGCTGTAACCTTTTTCTTTCATCCTTCGACAACCCTTTGAGATGAACTTTAGGGCATGGAAGCCACCACTTGTCCTCCTGCCTAATCGAAGGCCTCCCCCCAAGAAAAAACGGATGGATACGCATCAAAATCCTCCTTATTAGCAACAAGTATGCCCCGATCCACGTACCAAAATTCCATATCACAAAACCCATCAAGTATGCTAATTAACATAGCATCAAGCTTCTTTAGAGCAGGAAGATTAATGTAGAAATCTGAGAGTGGTTGTGTTTCCATTACTTCATATGTACCTCCACCTGGAAATTGTTGAACAAATGGCACCAACTCCACAATATAATCACTCACGCATAACAGCCACTCCATCTCTCTACACCACATTTCCTTCTTTCGAGGCGCCATTGGCTCCAACCTACATAATTCCCCAAATACAGTGGCTACCATATAAAATCCCAAACAAAATTCAATAAATATACACAACTCAACATAACTTAAACAAAATATATTCAGTCACGAGAGAGATTATATAACTGTTACATAAACATCAATATAAACTCTTATATAGAGATGGAAAAAACAAAAAGAGATGAAATATAATACATATAGTTGTATTACCTTAAAATTCAGGACAAACTTTTACATCTGAGTCACTTTACCCATGAGTTTAATTGGATTCTCTGCTATTGAGTGATGATCAAACAGGGTATAATCTATCTGCAAAACAAGAAATTTCTTCCATATACGACATGGATGACGGAGTTCAATCTATAATCAATAACCCAACAAACATCATCAAAGTAAGTGCAAAATATCATCATATGGACCCGGGCTGACCTTTTATCTATGTCTATACTATTTCAATCCATGTAATCATCTCAAATAAAAATGATATGCAAGACTACTTTATTAATCATATCTTGTGGAAACTACATAATAATTATGATCTATAGGCATCAGAATATCATACCAATACTCATAAATAGTCTCAAGAATATACTCTCCAGTTCTCCATACAATTTGGATATTATGTACAGCAGCCATGAACAACACAATGGGCATCTCCACTACACTAAGAGGCAAATTCATATATAGAGAAATTAAGAAATACTATCAAACTGCATTCCCAAAACAAAACCTAATTCTATTATATTATCCCCGAAAACCTAATTTCATTATATTATCCCCGAAAACCTAATTACATTATATTATTAACAGTAGACAAAACATACATACAGATAATCAAATCAGCCAAACCCCAATTCATTTAACCCAAATCAATCACACCCTAAATCCAAGGCATACATACATATAATCAAATCCAAGCAATACATAGACATATACATGTTTCAATTAAGAGTCTTGCTTAAATCTTCTCATTCCATTTAATTGATTCGTGCGTTTGTTGAAGGTTACTTCAGTAGAAGAAGATGGCTGTGATAATAGAATCCAAAAGAAACCTCAGGCGTGAGTAGAACTAGGTTAGATACTGAATGGCGTACACACTATTATGTTTACTCAACACAATCATATTTCTCCATACAACACCCACCCCATGTCATTTAATGATGATTGAACCAGAATCTTAACATTTACCTAAATAAAAAATGGAATCCATTATGAAATTCCAAAAGTCTGAATAATCGGTGATACATTTCAAAATATAATACACTATATATATATATATATATATATATATATATATAACACATATCTATACACATACACATTAAGTGTGTGTATATATATATATAATAAAGCATGAGGTTTTTTTTGTCTATGCCAACTGATGGCTGAGATGAAATCTTTGGAGTTTGTATCTTATGTTTGTCAAAGCTAACTCGCTGCTGAGATTAAATGTGAGGAGTAACTACGGTGAGGTGTATAACACAGTAACCCACTCTCATTTTTTTATGAGTATTGTACTACCTCGAGCGTCCAACCCGTCACATTCGGAACCACTACCTCAAGCCTCACACCCATACCCATAATAACACTCTCAATCTCTTACACACCCATGCCCACTGCCTTAAGGTAAACGATTCAACCCTCTTTAATATTCAGCCACTTGAACTCCTCCACCCACGAATCTTGTTTCTTCCTCGCTCATAAACACACGCATAAACGCTTGAGGTAAACCATTTCATTAGATCTTGAGGTACAGTTTCATTAGAACTTGAGGTAACCATATTTGAGATTTGGGTTTTGTTTTTTGGTTTTGCAGGTCTTAACTTCTACTTTTTCTTCTGATCGTATTTTTTTATTCGATTTTTCATCTCAGTGCTTGAGGTAACCATATCAGGCTTGAGATAACCATATTTTAGGTATTCATATTTGAGATTTGGAGCTGATCAGGCTTGAGGTAACCATATTTGTTCATTTTTTACGATTTATTTATTTGTTAATCTGAAAATGGGTTTCAATTTGTTTGTCAATTTTTATCAATTTTTTTCATACTTTGTATATGGGCTTTCTTTACTAAGGTTTTGGTTTTTATATGTGGGTTTTTTATTTATTTTGATTCTGAGGCGTGTTTTTCGACTTGATTTTAATGGAGCAGAGTTGTAAGCACATAAATTTCCAATTGAGTCCCTGTATTGTTTTGGCTTAATTCCGTAAAAAAAACTGTGTTTGTAATATGTCATAGGGAGATTTTTATTTTGTCACGATCCCACTTGGTCTATGATGTATTGAAGAAATTGAAGGCGTTGCGGCAAAGCTTCAAATAATTAAATCATGCCGAAGTTTAATTGGTGCATGTTTAATCGTCTTCAAAGTCAATTTCATTCCGAGATCACTCAGGTATGAATTAGTATAATTAATGGTGCTCGGAATTATTTTATAAAAGATAAGGATGTAATTTTTATAAAGAAAATTATTTTTAGATGCTTTAAAAGTGTTTTAAAGGTTTACACTACGTTTTATGATGATAAGCTCGTAAAAGAGTTTGACAGTTTTGGATCTCTCATTGGAAGAGACGTTTTAAACAAAAAGTCAAAAAGTCAAAAAGTCAAACTTTCGCGCTGTCGTTCAAACGACATCCAATCTCGTTCAAACGATATAGGATGTCGCTCGAACGAGTTCTTCAAGTCGTTCGAACAATACATTTTTTGAGGCGGCATTTAAATCCTATTTAAACAATGTTTTCATCATAGTTTCGATAGTGTACTTTCTGAAAAACTGTTTTACGAACCAGAACATTGTTTGCACATGTTTTCTAAGGTTTAAAAGTCTTAAACACATCCTTAGAGTTTGCAAAGATTCGAGTTATTATTCTTATATGTTTAAGCGATCTTGCGGCACCAAAGTTGTTTGTTCTACACATTGAACACAAAGGGTTTTGCGGTGAAGAAAAGAGAAGGACTTCTTGTTCGACATCGTAGACGAATCAAAGCCATTCGGTGGACACCGAGACATACGTGGATGCGTGTGTTGTGGAAAGGTATCGTGGAAGATGGAATTTTTGCGTGGGCACTATTGAAGAACGGTTGAAGATCAGAAGGAGCGTCAAGACCCATGAGGATTGAGTCTTAGTGTAAGGCTAATATGTCTTTGTAAAACCATTGTTCATAGTGATTGTTTGGCTTGGGCCGTCCGAGGATGTTTTCCCGTTTTGGGTTTTTTCCTCGTACATCCGGCGTTGTGAGTTGTGGGTACCCAAAAATAGAATGGAGGGCCTGGACGAGTATCCCAATTGAAGCGTCCCAAAGTTCAGACCCCCCAGATTTCAACCGACTATGATTTAGTCTCCTCCCATGATCCCATCAAGGGGGGTTCTAGGAGAAGATGGAAAACGAGGGGGAGTCCAACACCCCCACTCCCTGAAATGAACATGTATATAATAAACCCTAGGTCCGGGGCAAAGGACATATCGTATTCTCTGTAATCACTCCCCGGAGTATATAAAAATAATACTAACTGCACTACCATGGACGTAGGCACCTTTTTGCTGAACCACGTACATCCTTTGTTATGTGATTGGCATTTTGCATTCCTTATTCTTGCTTGGTGATTGCGCTTCTCTTATCTATTTGTGTTGCATAATAATTGTCACCACAATCCTAGTATGGTTTGTCATCAGCTGCACGTCGATACCACCTTCTAACCAATCGCGCAGAAGGAACGACGAACTGCACCTGAGAAGGAAAAAGCCGTGGAAAAAGAAGTTGAAAAACTGCTGGATGCAGGATCCATACGGGAAGTACAATTCCCCAAGTGGTTATCCAACCCAGTAGTAGTTCCAAAAAACAACGGGAAGTGGAGAGTTTGCATCGACTTCACTGACCTCAATAGAGCGTGCCCTAAAGACAGTTTCCCCCTCCTAAAAATTGATCAACTGGTAGATGCCACTGCAGCTCATGAGAGAATGAGTTTTCTGGACGCATACTCAGGGTATCATCAGATCCCTCTGCATACCCCAGACCAAGACAAAACAGCATTCATCACCACAGTTGGGTTATACTGCTACAAGGTCATGCCCTTCGAGCTCAAAAATGCTGGGGCAACCTACCAGCGGCTAGTCACCAAGATGTTCAAGGACCAGATGGGAGACACCATGGAGGTCTACATCGATGACATGCTCGTTAAAAGCAAGAAGAAATAATACCACCTATCAGACCTATCAAGCACCTTCGAAATCCTCAGGATGTACCGAATGAAGCTTAACGCGAGCAAATGTTCTTTCAGTGTCCAGTCAGGAAAATTTCTTGGGTACTTGGTCAGTAAGAGAGGCATCGAGGCTAACCCAGACCAGATCGATGCAATAAACAGGGTACAACCTCCTCGAACAATCCAGGACGTACAGAAGCTCACCAGTATGCTCGCTTCCTTAAACCGCTTTATCTCTAAGTCCTCCGAGAAGTGCAAGCCTTTCTTTCAGCTCCTAAAGGGAAACATAACGGTAGAATGGAACCAAGATTGCTCGCAGGCATTGGACGAGCTCAAGACTTACCTCAGCTCCCCACCACTGCTCGTCATACCATAAGAAATAAATTCCTTGTACTTGTACCACTCCGTTTCCAACCACACTGTCAGTTCTGCATTAATGTGCGAAGTTGCAGGAATCCAGCACCCCATTTATTACGCAAGCAAGACCCTACTAGATTCCGAGCAGAGGTACCTACCACTGGAGAAGCTCGCCCTTGCACTAGTAGTGGCTTCGAGGAAGCTGAAGCACTATTTTGAAGCCCACATTATCATCGTCCTTACATCACACCCCCTTAAAGCAATCCCGAGGAAGGCGGATCTGTCGGGAAGACTGTCTAAATGGTCAGTCGAGCTCGGACGATTTGATATCCAATTTCAACCAAGGAACGCAATCAAGGGGCAGGTCCTTGCTGATTTCATAGCCGAATTCACAGGCGAGCAAGCTTCCAACCAACCTCAACCAGCAAGCCAAAAGGGGAACGACGCGACGGAGGAAACCTGGAAATTGTTCGTTGATGAAGCCTCCAACTCAAAGGGGGCAGGAGTATGCATTGTCCTCATTACTCCAGAGGATACAATCCTTAAACAAGGAATCAGTCTTGAATTTGCAGCCTCCAACAACGAAGCAGAATACGAAGCCTTAATAGCCGGCCTCTAGAAGGCGCACACCTTGGGAGCAAAGCATTTACAGGTATTCGGCGATTCTCAATTAGTCTCCAATCAGATAAGTGGAGATTATAATGCAAAAGATGAAAGAATGGCAGCTTACCTTGCCTTAGTGAAAAAACTAATGGCGAGCTTCGAAGAGATCAATGTCCAGCAGTTTCCCAGAGGGCAGAACAGCCATGCTGACGCCCTAGCAGCCCTGAGTTCAGCAGTCAATTCTGACTTAAAAAGAACAATCCCTATTGATTTCCTCGCTCATCCGAGCATTAACCGTAACTGCAAGCTGTCAGGTGTGGAATAGGTGCACCTGGTAGGATCAGGTCCCAGCTGGATGGACCCTTTAAGGAGCTATTTGAAGGATGGCACGCTCCCAAGTGATAAGAAGACCGCCCACCAGATAAGAGTCAAAGCTTCTTGCTTTTACTTATCTCCAGAGGGCGACCTATATAAGAGATCCTTTTTCCGGTCCCTACCTTCAATGCGTTTACCCAAGGAATGTCGAGCGAATTCTACATGAGATTTACGAAGGAATCTGTGGAAGCCATATCGGAGGAAGGTCTATAGCTTTTCGAGGAATGAAGGAAGGCTATTGGTGGCCCTATATGCAAAGGGACTCTGCGATGTATGTTCGCAAGTGCCTGAAATGCCAACTTTACGCTCTCATGGTCCACCAACCTGCTAGCGACCTAAAATCACTGTCCATCCCATGGCCATTCGCCCAATGGGGAATGGACATCGTAGGACCACTTCCTACCGCCACTGGTAATCGTAAATATATGTTGGTCGCAATTGACTACTTCATCAAATGGATCTAGATAGCGAACATCCGAGATGCAGATATGATAAGGTTCATATTGAGAAATATAATCACCCATTTTGGCATCCCCAGAACCATCATCACTGATAATGGAACGTAGTTCGAGAGTGGATCCTTTCAGAGTTTCTGCGATGAGCATGGAATCAGACACCATTTTAGTTCGGTGGCCTATCCTCAAAGCAAGGGCCAAGTCGAGGCTTCCAATAAGACAGTGATTGATGGATTAAAGAAACGATTAGAGCGAGCCAAAGGCGCATGGGTAAATGAATTACCACATATTCTATGAGCCTACCGAACCACTCCACATCGAGCAACGGGGGAAACTCCATTTTCGTTAACATATGGAATGGAAGCAGTCATCCCCTTAGAAGCAGGTTTACCAATAATGAGGTCCAGCCTTGTCGGCCAGGGCCATAACGATGTAGCATTGCTCGCTGAGCTCGACATAGCCGACGAGCGCCGAGAGCTAGCCCTAGTAAAACTGGCGAGCTATCAGCAACAACTCGCAAGGCATTATAACAAAAGGGTCAACCCAAGGGCATTCCAAGTTGGGGACTATGTCCTAAGGAAAGTCCTGAGCAGCGCAGTAAAACCATCAGAAGGTAAGCTAGGGCAAAACTGAGAAGGACCATTCAAGATAACTAGAGACAACCTGCAAGGAGCCTATCACTTGGAAACGATGGAAGGCAGAGAGATACCCCGAGCTTGGAATGCAGCCAACCTCAAGAAATTCTACTTCTAGATTCTTCTTTTGATCTTTGATTGTGAAACTGAAAGTTCATTTCCTTATCATTAATGAAAAATTGTTTGGCAGTTGCATTATACAAAGTATCAGTTAACTAATTTTCATTTTGCGAGGTATCAATGTACAAACTTTATAACCCACACACACTTTCCAAGTAACAAGCACACTATAGCAGGGAAATGACCCTCCTCAGGTTTTTCATCATGAAAATATGAAAGACCTCGTAAGCATTGCCCTTGGCAATATATGAAGCCCTACAGGAGATCCTTAGGCACTATGACCAAGTCAGAATTGATCACCAAACAATGTTTGGTTGAATAAAATCCTGATCGAATAGAGCATCCAACACCAGGTGTGTCCTCACCAATTGTCACACTTAGGCCTAAGGGAGTGTGATGACACAACCTAAAAGGTAAAGTGAGGCAGAATGGTATCTCGTTGGCATACTGGAATGGAAGGACACTTACTTGATAATGCGAACATACAAATCTAGCCAGCCAAGATAGGCTCAAGATTTTTGAACAAAAATATGGAAATTATAAGACACGTGTTTAGTCGAAAAATTTGCCCAAAGCATAAATTTTATATTAATTCATCACATTTACAACAAATACAATACATGTTTAGTCGGCGAGCTCGCCCAAAACATCGAGATTACATCACTTAATACAAAATATACGGAGTTACTACTGGCAAAATCTTAATGAGGGTGAGGCCTCCGAGCAAGATAATCAGCCACTTGAGCTCTTCGACCATCGTCGGGAAGGGGAACTAACTCTTCCTCGACTTCGTTAGCATCTGACCCCAATAGCTGTCGAGGGATGGCGTTGATGGGTATTCACAGATCATCTCTCCGGAAGGGGTTAGGCATCCTAGTAAAAAGAGATATTTCATGGCGATACCAAAGCATCGAGTTCCTTAAAACCTGCATCTCCCTCAAGGCGATCAACTACCCCCTGATGAAGACAAGCTCCTCAAACTCTGTCAGCCTCGTGGGAGCGTCTAACCAACCCTGGTCGTAACCATCAGCCCATACTCACCAAGGTCCTTTTATAAACAGGTGCCACAGCCGAGTAACGTCCCTTTGAAGCTCGACAGCAATCGCGTATGCTCATCGGACATCATCGTGAAGCTTTTCCATTTCCTTATCTAAACCCCTAGAGTTCTTGCCAGCTCGCAAAACGGTTGGAGGAATAGGACCTTGCAGCAAAGGAGGAACATCGCCCGGACCAGTTCTAGCTCGCGATGAAGAGGAACCTCGTAATACTGCAGGAACATTGCTCGATACATGTTCCCTAAGTCGCGACACCTCTCTCCTCAAAGCTTCGTTTTCCTGCTGAAGAACCTCCCCAACCTGGTTAATCTCAGAAGCATATAGAAGCCTAGCCCTCAATGTATTCACCTCCTCTTGGACTGAAGCGCTAACTTCTTCCATCTATTAAAGCCTATCCTTCAGCTTGGCCACAAGCTCAGACTGATCCTTATACTTCTGATTCCTTGATCTAAGAGATTTGAAAAGCTTAACAAAGGCTTGGTGAACCTGAGGACTCGCATTGGGACCAAGGGTCCTGCCCAATTGAGATGTGGCAGGAATATACTCTTCTACATCAACCAACTACAAGACATAAAGGAGCAAGGAAAGACAGAATCATTCAGCACACGAAGGGAATGAGAAACCTTTTCATTTCATTAATAAGGGCCAAAGTACATCGAGCAGCAAAAGGAAAAAATTACAAATAGAAAAAGCAAAGGTACAAGGCAGTCCTAGAAGTAAAAATGAACCAGCAACCTCGGGCTGCCCAGAAGTTGATGGCTGCTTCCTTTTATCAGTATCAGCAGGAGCACCCCTCTCACTCGGGATAACCTCTGTCGCCAGAACAGGGTGAACGTCATTAGAAATTATCTGGGAGACAGGGGCAGTGCCTTCGATGGCTAGGGCAGGGACTTCATACACAACTGGCCTCGGGCCTGGGTCGTGCTCATCGAACAGAGGAGATGCAACATCCACGTCGGTAGCTAAGAGGGCCTTGTTCCAACCCTTCTTTAAGTTCAGACGGCTAATGTAGCCTATCTGAACCTCGGCATCCTCATAGGCGGCGGCCCAACCAGAATTATATGAGTCTTCCCTGGCAGTGACTGCCTCAGACTCCTTCTTCTTTAGCTCCTCGAACAGCACTCTATTCTCCTCCACGATAGCCAGCTTACTCGAGCAAACCAAGTCGTAGGCTTGTTGCAGCTCGTTCAATTCTTTAGATGTTGCATCCCTCTCTCGATTGGCATTAGCAAGAGACAGATCAGATGATATTTGAGCAGTATTAACGGCCTTGAAACCAGCTTCGAGCTTCGTACCTCACAACCTCAAGGCAGCATTTTACTGCTCCAGCTCGCCATTTCTGCTCACCAGCTCGTCACGAGAGCGATAGAGCACGACGAAGTCAGTCACAAACTGCAAAAATGAAGAAGACATTAGAAAAAGGAAACAACCAAAACTTATTGAAGCATAAGAGAAAGGGAAAAATCATACCAAGGCTAGCCTTTGGCTAGCTTGTAGGGCCAGTTGATCAGACCCTAGTGCCCTCTGGAGATCTGCAGGAAGAACTGCCCTCTCGAGCAGCGCAGGAGCTAATTGAGGAGAAATGGCCACTGAAGCCCCCTCGGGTAATGTCGACACCGGGACTAAGGTCTGCCCAGCCTTCGTCCTCGACTCCATCTTTGTTCTCTCCTCCTCTCTCTCTTTCTCCCTCCTCCTTGTCTCCTCTATCCTTCTCTTTTCCTCCATTTTCTTTCTTTCCTCTTCCTTTTCTCTCTCTCTCTCTAATCTGTTCCTCTTCTTTCCTTTTCTTATCCTGATCCTGAGCAGAAGACCGAGAGCTAGTAGCTACAGCCCCAGAACTGGACTTCTGCTTCTTCGACCTCTGAGCGAGGAGCACATGATCATCATCATCATCATCCCGAATTAAATTTTTCCTGGGAGGAACCATCTCCTCGCTTGAACTGCTGGACGCACTCGACGATCCTCGGGCTTCAGAAGCCTCTTCTGAGTCAGAAGAACTATCACCACTGGAGCTATCCTCACCAAAATTTCCTTTAGCACTGCCTATAATGTCACTTCTCTCCTCCTCGTCCAACTGGATAGGATCAGCAGCAATCTCCTCAGAGATGTCAAATTCAGGGATACTATCTACCGGCCTCGCTATAAAGCTAAAACCAATGTTTTTGTATTCGAGCAAGAAAGCAGCAGACCGGGGATGCTCACTGTCAGCTAAAGGCTCCCTGATATTCTGGGCCTTGACCAATTCAGAAAGACGAACCTCGCTGAGAGCAGGTTCCAAGTTCTTCGACCTCGCTGAATAAAAAATAGGAAAAGTCAGAATGATCACAAATCAGTAAAAGAAATTGAAGGAACATAGCAAAGTCTACCTATGTATTCTTCTCCAAAAAAGGGAAAAGAGAACCTATCAGACCTCTACCCCTCAAACTGAGGAGAAAACTGCCAATTTCTAGCAAGAAAGCCCTCTTGCCAATAGTCCTTATGGGAATCAGGTAGGTTTACTACCAATACCCTGTCAGGACTCCTGGCTTTGAGATAGAGAACACCAGAACTAGTTTGAGAAAAAGAATAGCAAAAACAGACCTCGGCGAGCCCTAACTTGGTACCATATAACTGATTTATTCTATGGACACCATTGATTATCTTCCACACATTGGGCGAACACTGTGCAGGAACAATGTTGAAATACCCAAAGAAATGCAATAATAGGTTGTTGGGAGGAAAAGTTAATCCCCCTTGGGAAAGCAGCAAGACATGGATCCAATGGGCACCCTCTATCTCTCTAACATTTCTAGGGGGAGGGACACACTCAATCTCTATCCACTCTGGTATATTATAAAACTTCCTAAACTCAGACACGAACCATTACCGATGTTTGCCATTGGGAAACCCTAGAAAACTACAAATTTAAAGAGAAAATACAAAGAGAAGGCACAGGAGACTTACAAGATGAAAGTCCAACTCGAACGATGAAAAATCACGAGCCCAAATGACAAAGAAGCGATAAGAATGGAGACTGAGAGAAGAGAACGCGAATCGCTAAAGCTCACAGAAAATAGGAGAGTACTGAGTAGGTTGAAACGACGATCGTAAAATGACTGCTCTGGTTAGCTTTTGAGTGCTGTTAATCATAACGCACAGACCACGAAGCAAGAGCCGCCTAAACTCAGTCCTCGAACCTTGGGAAGAGTTGTACGGTGTACAAATACGCCATTATGGCAAATCATTTAAATTTATTGAGCCCAAAGTATGGCCCAACAAACTTAGGGGCAATTGTGGGTACCCAAAAATAGAATGGAGGGCCTGGACGAGTAGCCCAATTGAATCGGCCCAAAGCCCATCCCCCCAGATCTCAACCGACTATGATTTAGTCTCCTCCCATGATCCCATTAACGGGGGTTCTAGGAGAAGATGGAAAACATGGGGGAATCCAGCACCCCCACTCCCTGAAATGAACATGTATATAATAAACCCTAGGTCCGGGGCAAAGGACATATCGTATTCTCTGTAATCACTCCCCGGAGTATATAGAAATAATACTGACTGCACTACCGTGGACTTAGGCACCTTTTTGCTGAACCACGTACATCCTTTGTTGTGTGATTGTCATTTTGCATTCCTTATTCTTGCTTGGTGATTGCGCTTATCTTATCTATTTGTGTTGCATAATAATTGTCACCACATGAGTATTCTTTACTTTACTTGCTTTAATCACTAGATGCATGTTTAGGATTAATCAAGATAAAATTGGTTTAAAGTGAGAATTGGGTTTTTCACAACTTGATTTGGTGCATAATTATATGTTGGATCTTTTTCGGAGAAAAAATGGTTTTTTTAAAACACACATATTGGGCACTCTTCAAATTGGTATCAGAGCTAGAAAACATTTTTATTTGTTTTGTGATCCCGTGTGTTTGTAAAGATGAATTCTGGATATAATGAACTTTCTCGAACTCCTATTTTTTATGGCACTAATTACACCTATTGGAAGATGAGAATGAGATGTGCTTTAAAATCTATTGATGAGCGTGTTTGGCTTGCAATTGAAAAAGGTTGGACACCCCCTGTTTCTATTGTAGGTGAGGTCACTAGTTTAAAGTCTGTTGAGTCATGGATCGAAACTGAACAAAGACTTTCACAATATAATTCTAAGGGTCTGCACGTTATTTCTTCACATGTCACACAGGAAGAATATAATAGAATTATGACTTGTGAAACATCAAAAGAGGCTTGGGATATTTTGGCACTCACTCACTAGGGCACTAGCATGGTTAGGGAATCAAAACTTCAAAATCTCACTACACAGTTTGAGACCATTAGGATGTTATAGAGTGAGACCTTTGATGAGTTTTATGCTAGGTTGTCCAATATTATCAACTCGTCGTTTAACCTAGGTGAGAAAATTCCCGACAACTGTGTCATTAAGAAAATCCTAAGGTCGTTGCCGAGTAGGTTTGATACATAAGTGAGCATTTTAAACTCCTTGGGTAGGTTAGAGTCAACGAAACTAGAAGAGATTGTAGGTGACTTACAAACCTATGAAATCGACATGATTACCTCCAAGCAAGTGCCTAAGAAAGAAAAGGGTATTGCTTTGAAAACCCGAAAAGAGGAAATTAAAGTTTCAGATTCCGATTTCGATTCCGATTTTGAGGATGTTGCTTTGTTGGCAAAGAAATTAAAAAAAATTATTAAGTTTCAAAAGCAATCGAAAGATGCCAAGAAATTTGAAAATTCAAGAACAACAAAGTAGATCCCGCCTCCAAGGATAAGTTTGAGAAGCCTAAGAGAGATGAGTTGGATAAGTGTTTTGGGTGTGATGGGTATGATCACAAGGTTAAGGAGTGTCCCACTAGACTTAAGAAAGAGGGCAAGCAACCCATTGTCCATAATGCCACCTTAAGTGATAGTGAACAGGAAGAGGGAGAGAGTTCCCCCATTGAGCTTAACTTTGTTGTGTTTATGGCATGTCATGTGAGTGACGACGATACTACTCATGTGAATGACACTTTCGAGGAGGTTTTGAGTGAATCCTATACTAGTGAGGGTGAAGAGAGTGACGAGGAGGAGGTCGATGTGAAACAATTACAAAATGCGTTTAATGAGTTGTATGCCAAAACGGTGAAGGTGAAAAAGGTTAACTCAAAATTGCAATCTAAGTTGAATAAGCGTGCCATAGAAAATAATGATAGTTTGATTGAGGATCTTAGGGCACGAGAGAAGAAGTTTAGGGAGAAATTAGAGTTTGTGGATAAAGAGAGAGATAAACTCTGTGGTTTGATGGATTCCTTGAAAAAGGAAATTTTAGAGTCTGAGGAGTCTAGGCGTTTGCTCGAGTCTGGGATTCACGAGTTGGAGGAGAGATTGATAGACTTGTCTAGTGTCAAGTTTGATTTGGAGGCTAGGTCGGAGAAGTTAGATAAGATCCTAGGCACCATCCAAATTAAGTAAGATAGGGGAGGTCTAGGTTTTGGTGAGAGAGTTGTTCCCATTCCCCCCGCACGTGTGAGAAACACACGGATGGTTAGAAAAGGTCCACATAAAGGTAATAATTCCCACCACCGCTACACTTGCTCGTTTTGTGGTAGGAAAGGTCACCTTAGGCTTTATTGTTATGACCTTAGACAAGATCCTAGGAAGTTTAAGAATAAAGTTGCACCGGTTACCCAAACCCCCATGCGTCGTTTTACACCTACTTGGGTTAGGAAATCCGATTTAGTGGCTTTTGGAATTAAACTTCATGATTCTCGTTTAGGTGCACTTGATTCTTCCCATGCTAAATCTAAAGGATGATAGTGTTGCCATGTTTGTCATATGCTAGCTTGCTTCATGATATATTCATTGCTAGTATTATGACATATGTATCATTTTGTATTATAGTTTTTCATTTGTTTGAGTCCTATTTGAAAAATACAAAAAGATTTTGTTTTTTGAGAAAACTTTTGAAAATCCAAAAAGATTTTTCTTTTCTTTGAGTCAAATCATGTTTGAAAAACCAAAAAGATTTTTAGTTTTTGTTTTGAGTTTACATGTTTGATGTGGCATATTGGTGTGCTTGGATTCCCCCCCTCCCATCGTTTCATTATCCATGTGGCTAGGACATTTGGTCATTATTATCGATGCTTAGAATGATCTTAACCATTGTTTATATGGGTTTGTTTCGAAGTTGATATGCATTTTGATTCGACTTTGTATATATGCCAACATCGCACACATGCATAAGTTTATATGAATGTTTGACTTCTCTTGCATATTTGAATTTGGTGAGGCGTTCTTATCTCAATCTTGTCATCTATGCATAAGTAAACTTAAGGAGAAATGTGCATGTAATAACCGTTTACTGTGAGGATTTCAATTGAAAAAATGATGAGTGATTCACGGGAAAAGGCTGCGAGAGTTCAAAATATAACTTGTCGTGAAAGCTACCGTTTAAAAGAGCCCCAAAAGAAAATGAAAAATGCTAAGAAAAGGGCCGATAAGATTTTCTCTAAGTTGAGAATGTTATAAACCTCAAAAGAACTTGAAAAAGTATATATTTCTGAGGGAGTTTTGGTTGGAGAAAATTTAAACGGGTTTGCACAACTAATCTTAATGTTGAAACATTGCAATTTGACGCTATTGTTTGTAGAATCGTCAAAATTCTAGATTTGTGTGAATGTAATATGTTTAGTTCATTAAGTTCACTCTTTAATTTTCATATGGCTATGATAAAGTTTGATAATTTATCGCTATCAATTAGGGCTTCTTAATAGTTTCGATGTGTTGGAATTGTGACTCATTTATTGTAGTTTCACGCCCATTCATTCCATGCATTTTGTGCGAAAAGCCTACTATTTTAGCACTATTTTGCATCTGTGAGGCCCTTCCTGGAATTTTTTTGTGGAAATTTTTTCACTGGACAATACTTTATAATATTTATGGGAATCTAGGAAATTTTGGCAGGTCACGCGAAGTTGTTCAAACGATAACTCATCTCGCGCGAATGACATATGAACTTCGTTCGAGCGACATCCTCATCTCGTTTGAGCGATGTCCTTGGCTCGCTCGAATGACATGCTGAAAAAATGTATTATGATTGGTTTGCAGTCCTCTAGTTTAATTTGATATATTTTTGGTACTACAGGAAGCATTTTTTGGATCGACTGGTTTATACAGGTTCTTTTATGTTCCAAATTGGTATTTTTCATATGAGTCCATTTATCACACCTGATTAATTTGTGATATTCTTTGTGTGATTCCTTGGTTTACTAGCTATTTATTTGTCATTACATGATCTTATTTAGCTGGTTGTTTCATGTTTATCTAGCGTTTTTCATTTTTTTTTAAATTGGTATCAACTTGATTCAATTTGGTATCATATTCTCATGCTAGATATTTCAAATTGGTTTATCTTTTCACCAAATTGTCTATTCTAGACAAAAAGGGGGAGAGATGTATGTGATGTAGGGTGTAGGTGATGTAGGGGGAGATTTGTTAAGCGCTACTTTTGATATCTGGATTTACATATTGTTTGATTATATTTTTTTCAAATTGGTATCAAATAATTGCTCACATGTTTCAAATGATTTTGTTCTTATTAGAAATATAAATTGGTATCATTTGTTCCTCCATACTTCACTGGGTATTTGTTTGTCTGTTTCATGTGTGTAGGTATGCTTCAGAGATTTGAGATTTCAAGTCTACATCACATTCAGACAGTACATGCTTACCGGTGCTACATATTCTAGTCCGTGTCCTGTAATTTTTTATTTGGGGTTTATGGGATGGGATTTAGGCGTCATATGGCTTGACGGCCCGGTTAGGCATTTCACTCGTTTAGTTTTATCCCAGAATAGTCAAAGGGGGAGATTTGTAAGGACATAAATTTTCAATTGAGTCCCTGTATTATTTTGACTTAATTCCGTGAACAAAACTGTGTTTGTAATATGTCATAGGGAGATTTTTATTTTGTCACGATCCTACTTGGTCTATGACATATTGAAGAAATTGAAGGCGTTGCGGCAAAGCTTCAAAGAATTAAATCATGTCGAAGTTTAATTGGTGCATGTTTAATCGTCTTCAAAGTTAATTTCATTCCGAGATCACTCAGGTATGAATGCGTATAATTAATGGTGCTCGGAATTATTTTATAAAAGATAAGAATGTAATTTTTATAAAGAAAAATGTTTTTACATGTTTTAAAAGTGTTTTAAAGGTTTACACTACGTTTTATGATGATAAGCTCATAAAAGAGTTTGACATTTTTGGATCTCTCATTGGAAGAGACGTTTTAAACAAAAAGTCAAACTTTCGTGTTGTCGTTCAAACGACATCCAATCTCGTTCAAACGATATAGGATGTCGCTCGAACGAGTTCTTCAAGTCGTTCAAATGACATGTTTTTCGAGACGGAGTTTAAATCCTATTTAAACAATGTTTTCATCATAGTTTGGATAGTGTGCTTTCTGGAAAATAGTTTTACGAACCAGAACATTGTTTGCACATGTTTTCTAAGGTTTAAAAGTCTTAAACACATCCTTAGAGTTTGCAAAGATTCGAGTTATCATTATTATATGTTTAAGTGATCTTGCGGCACCAAAGTTGTTTGTTCTACACATTGAACACAAAGGGTTTTGAGGTGAAGAAAAGAGAAGGACTTCTTGTTCGACATCATAGACGAATCAAAGCCATTCGGTGGATACCGAGACATACGTGGACACGTGTGTTGTGGACAAGTATCGTGGAAGATGGAATTTCTGCAGGGGCACTATTGAAGAACGGTTGAAGATCAGAAGGAGAATCAAGACCCGTGAGGATCGAGTCTTAGTGTAAGGTTAATTTGTCTTTGTAAAACCATTGTTCATAGTGATTATCTGGCTTGAGCCGTCTGAGGTTGTTTTCCCGTTTTGGATATTTTCCTCGTACATCCGGTGTTATGAGTATTCTTTAATTTACTTTATTTTACTTTCTTTAATCACTAGATTCATGTTTAGGATTAATCAACATAAAATTGGTTTAAAGTGAGAATTGGGTTTTTCACAACTTGGTTTGGTGCATAATTAAATGTTGGATCTTTTCGGAGAAAAAATGGTTTTGTTTAAACACACATATTGGGTACTCTTCAAGAGTGGATTTTGATAGCTAAGTTTCTGATAAATGAAGATGGAGCAGAGTATATTTTGATGGATTTTATTTAGGTTTTGCAGGTTTAAGATGGAAATTTTGGGGATTTTGTTGATGGTTGATTTGCTGATGAGTTTTGCCAGTTTAAGGAGTGCTGGTTCTTCGTAAATTTTTTATTTTCTCCCCCGCAATATAGAATTTCCAGAGCATTGGGATTTCTGTGTCAATGGTTTCCAACCGGAGCACGGGGTTTCTATTTGATGGCTTCCAACCGGAGCACGGGTTTGGATTTCTATGTCAATGACGCTACAGACCGGTGATGCAATGGCTCCCGAAAAACTGGGTCGGACCAGGTCAATCGAAACAGTTTTACAACTTTGGAGTTAAAACATATAAATAACTGTGTTTCCAAAACCAAAGAGATTTGACGTTTGTTTTGTTTGTTTTTTCTAATATTTTTTCTATGAAGAAGAAATGAAACAAATATGATAGAATGAAGTTACAGATCCTTGCACATACAACATTGGTGATTTGTTTTTGTCGTTATTTGGGATCGATTGAGTTTTCAACCTAAAGTGGTCATTTTCTAAAAAACTGTTTAGGGGTTCCAAATCTGGGACTTTAGAGACTTCAGACCACAGATCATAGATCAGGTACCTTATTTTCAATTTGGTGGATTTTATTTTTTCAGTTTTAGAAAAGAACATATACTTTGCAGGTTCGTTTCTTATTTTTTTTAATTTTTTGTCTGTTGAGCTGTACTGTGAATGTTTTTAGAAAATAACATCTTCAGACCCTAGATGATAGACCAGGTACCTCAGTGGCGGATCAAAAAATGTGAATAAGAGGGGTGAAACAATAAATATCTATTTTTGTAGGGATCAACTATAAAAGTATAATTTTTTTTCATAAAATTTTAAAACTATAGGGTTAAAATTTAGGGGGGCCAAGGTCACCCCCCTATTCACCTCTGAGGTACCTTATTTTCAATTTGGTGGATTTTATAACAATTGACGACCAGGTACCTTATTTTCTATTGGGTGGATTTTATTGCAATTGACGAGATATAACTTGGTAATAAGCTGAAATAGGTTGTGTTGGGTTGTGGCGTGATATAGTCTGGTAGGTATATGTGTAAAATCTCGGTTTAACTATACTAAGGTTATGGTTTAAAATCAAAGGACAAAGGCTGTAACTATGCTAAGATTTGTTCCCATCTCTTTGATATAGCAGTTGTTAGGTAGGTAATGGAGTTTACGGTTGAGTAAACACAATAATGTGTGTGGTCTCATGTAACGAATGATGTACCTAAACTTAATAAATTATATAGATGTAAACTTAATAAATAAAAATAATTAAACATTGAAAAATTAAGTAAAACAATATTAATTTTAAAATCGTTATTTCATTTTAAAATTAATTATTATAATTTATTATTAAAATTAATAAAATTGATTTCTTTGTTTTTTAGTTTAAATTTAATTTTAAACCAAATTGTAAATTTACCTACTTTACATTTGAATAGTTCAAATTTATAATATGGGTGTGCGATCCTAAAATGGGATATGAAGAAGTGTTATTTTATTAGTCTTGTGTATGCATAACTAATTGTTCACATCATTGAATAGTTCATATAATTGGAAATTTATCTATTTTGGCAAACGTAGTCATGGTAAACGTGCAGGCATATGATCTCGAAGTGTATATTGTACAAGAATACATTTTTGTTTGGCAAATTTTTATAAAAAAAAAGTAAATTGTGTATTGTATGTGGTGATAAAATATACCATAGTAGTATATTGAGAATGATATTGTTATCGTGCCATTGTGTTGTAGCCACTAATTATGTAATGTGCTAAAAATATGATGCATGCCATGTTGCGATATTATGAGTGTGTCTTAAACAGAGTATGTGTTTGTCACAATTATGAATTAATTTAAGGACACAAGTCTCCAATTGAGTCTCAATGTAGTGTTGGCTCAATTTCAGACAAAAACATTTGAGTCATAGGATAGAGTTAAAGTTTATCCATTCAAGCCTATGACGTGTTAGTTGAAGACGAACCGGCCAAGATTAAAGCTTCATCAAATGCCGAGTTTGTTGTGCCTCGTTTCTACGTCAACAACATGTGTTCTGTTTACTCCTAAGGTATGAATGCATTACATATTTACATAGGAGCTTCGAACAATTTTAATTGGGTGAATTTTTTATTTTAAACTGATGTTTATTTTCATAAGGTTTCTTTAAACTTTAAAATAAAGTTTATGGGCTAAAAATTAAATTTTATGCTTTCTGGAAGTTCAAACGAGAATGTCGTTCGAACGAGTTTGCCAACGAGTTTTCCCAACAGTCCACTGGAACTTCGTCAAACGAAAATCTCGTTCAAACGAGATTTTCAGCGGGAAAATTAATTGGCAGTTTTTGGCCGTTTTTCACTTCTATCCCACTACCTTTTCCCCACTAACTTTAGACAGACTTAATATGTGCGGGAACCAACCTTTTCAAACCAACTTTTTCATATTCTTCCATATCCTAGAGAGAGTTTAAGTTTTCTATGAAAAGGTTCATGGTTTAAGTGTTTTTCTTTCCAAGAAAATCACCCCAAAACACTTTTGGTTTACGCCCATATTGTTTATTCCAAGTTTCCATATAAATATCTTGCTTGGAGTGTTTGGCACCGGGTTTACTCTACCAAGTTGAAGAGTTTGTTTGGGTTTGCTTCTACATACCTCAAAGAAGAAGTCTCGTTGTTTTGCTGCGGCATTCGGACATGGTGAAAGTCACCATGTGTGGATGACGGTGTTCCTAAAGTCTCATTAGTGAATTCCAAGGTTTCGATGGAGTTCCGGGGTTGTCGACTAGGTGGAGGTGTTTACAAGAAGATGTCTCAAGGCTTGAAAGGAGTCGAGCTGAGGAATTAAGTCATCTGTCTTGTAATTGTAAAACCATACTTAGTGGACAGGCTAGGTCCGTCCGGGATTTTTTCCCGTTGTGGGTTTTTCCTCGTACATCGCGGCGTAGTGATTTATTTGTATATTTTATCTTTTGCAAAATTCACCTTAGATTCATGCTTAGGTAAAAAGATAAAATTTGGTTTAAATCACTACTTGCTTAATTTGGTGCGAATTTAAATTTGGGTGTATATTATTTAATTCAAATCATTAATTCTATTGGATAAAATTTGGTTTGGCCTAATTTTGTAAAATTGAATATTTATTGTTAGGCAAATTTCTAGGACTTGGGTTGAGTTAATGTTTTTAAATGAATATGTAATTTGTTGATTAATTTAATGTCACTTTGAGTTATGTTTGATTTTAATGTGATGAAATTTGAGACATCTTTATTCCTCATCTCTTAAGAATTTTTTTTTTTGTGAAAGATTTTAAAATCAGGGGCCTCGTGTTCCAACAAGTGGTATCAGAGCGGGATCGTTAAATTATTGAGTTTCAGATCCTTTAAATATTTTTGGCTAAAATGTATTTTTCCCCATTTTCAAAATTTCCTATTTTCGATGGTTCTAACTACGCGTATCGGAAAGCGCGGATGAAATCGGCACTAAAATCTATCGACGAGAGAGTTTGGTTATGTGTTGTTGACAGGTGGTCCCCACCTATACATTTAGTAGATAATGAGCCTGTTCCCAAACCCACAGAGAGATGGAGTGAGAATGAATTTAAACTATCTAATTTTAATTTCCGAGGTTTAAATGCCTTGTTTAGCGCGGTCACACCGGATGAATTCCGTTGCATTATGACGTATAAAACCGCCAAAAAAGCTTTGGATATTTTACAACTCATGAAGGAACTAGTGTCATAAAAGCTTCGGAACTCCAAAACCTCACCACTCAATTTGAATCCATCAAAATGAATGATAAAGAAACTTTTGATGATTTTTATGCTAGACTTTCCGATATTGTTAATTCATCTTTTAATTTGGGAGAGAAAATACCCTGCAACTGAGTAGTTAAGAAAATTTTAAGGTCCCTACCCGATAGATTTAGTCCTAAGGTGACCGTGTTAAATTATTTACCCACTTTAGCCTCTATAAAATTAAAAGAGCTCGTAGGTGATTTACAAACCTATGAACTAGACATGTTTCCCTCCAAAATCGAAAAGAAAATTGAGAAGGGCGTTGCTTTGAAAGCCCGAAAGGAGGAAAAATAAGTAGTAGAGAGTGAAAGTGATAGTGACTTGGAAAATATGGCTATGTTTGCTAAAAAGTTTCGAAAATTTCTTAAATTTAACAAAGATAAATTTAAAAATGATGTTAAGAAATTTGAAAAATCTAAGCATGAAAAAGCTGAGAAGATCCCTAAAACTTCTAATGCAAATATAAATAGGGACGAGTCAGCTAAGTGTTTTGGTTGTGAAGGATATGGCCATAGGGCTTTTGAGTGCCCCACTATACTAAGGAGAGAGGGTAAGAAACCAATTTCCTATAATGAAACCCTTAGTGATAGTGAAAAGGAAGAGGGACCCGATTCCCCCATTGAGCGCAACTTTATCGCGTTCATTGCTAGTTATGTTAGTGATAGTGAGGAATCATCCAATGATGACATCTTAATTCATAACACTTTCGAGGCCCTTTTTTGTGAAGCTATAAAAGAGAATGGTAGCGAGAGTGGAGAAGAAAGAGAGAGTGAAAATGAAGAAGAGGTTGATGTGAGTGAACTTTAAAATGCTTTTCAAGAATTATATGAAGAATCTATGAAATTAAAAAGAGCTAATTTGAAGTTAGAATCGAGTTTAAGAGAGCGTGTCAAGGTCGTTGATAACAGTGTGTTGATTGAAGACCTTAGGACACGTGAGAGGACTCTTCGAGAGAAGCTTGCATATATAGAAGGCGAGAGAGATAGCCTTAGAGGTTTAATGGAGTCAATGAAAAAGGAGTTTATTAAGTTTGAAGAGAAATTTTTTTTGTTAGAGTCTAGAACTTTAGAATTAGAAGAACAATTAAAAGATTCTAGTAAAGTCAAATTTGATTTGAAATGTAGGTCCGAAAAATTAGATAAAATATTAGGAACGGTCCAAACTAAAAATGACACGTGTGGTTTAGGCTTCGATACTTTAATGAATCAACTCATAAAGTCAAAACAAATATTTTAGGATAATCGCCTACGAAAGCCTTTAGAGATCATTCCTTAGGTAAGTATTTTCGCCGAGTCTTTAGGTGCTCACATTGTGGTCGAAAAGGTCATCTTAAGAAATTTTATTTTGATCTTAAACGAGGTCCTAGAAAATCCCTACGTAAGGCAACCGAGGTAGCCAAGATTCCTACACCCTGAGATCGTCATTCTTCATTAGTTTGGGTTAGGAGATCCGACTTGGTAGCTTTACAAGATAGGGTTTTTGATTCTCATTTACTTTCACATGCTTCCTCCCTTGCAAAATCAAAAGGTTGAATGTGTTAGTTTTATTTCCATACTCTAGCCTTTTGTGCTTCATATTATTTATCATTGTTAGTTGTATGCATGCTTAATCATTTTCTAGTCTATGCTCTATGCTCAATCACATGCTAGAATTATGATCTTTGTTTATCTTTTGTATTATACTTCTTTCATTTTAGTTTGCATTAAATGAAAAATACAAAAAGATTTTTTTTTATCATTTGTGTTTTACCTTGTTAGTAATTTAGGCTTTATGAAAAATACAAATGATTTTTGTGTGTCTTTTGAGTAAATGCTTTTTTGTTCAAAAAGTTTCAAAAACTCAAAAATATTTTTTTGTGTGTGTGTATTTTTGTTTGACACACTCTATGTGGCTTACACTTATGTTAGAATCCCTTCTTTTTCTCTTCCATGTGGCTATAACTTTTGGTTTAGATTGTATATCCTTATTATGTTCTTTACCATGCTTACATGGAGTAGTTGGATTTTTTCTTGTTATAATGGACTCTATTTTTATATGCCTCAATTAACACATGCACGAGCTCTCCTGAAATCTTAACTTCACGTGTTATATTTGAGCTTTGTGAGGTGTTCTCCTACCAATCTAGTCATCTACATATTATATGATCTAGGAGGACTAGTGCATGTTAAAATCCGTTGCATGTGAGATTTGTGTGAGATATAATATATATATATATATATATATATATATATATATATATATATATATATATATATATATATATATATATATATATATATAAATGTTCATGGGGAAGGGCTCCGAAAGGAAATATCATCCTTTCCGAGTAAGCCGCCGTTTGTTTGGACCTAAAAGAAATACGTGGTCCAGAGGCCTAAAATAAAATATGGCACTAAAAGGAAAAATCATTGCTAAGGCCTTTGTTTAATTGATATATTCATTCAAAAATATATATGCGTATTGAGGGAGATTGGATGGTATATCAACGGTTTGCACAATGTTCATTTATCCTAGTTGTACTTTCAATGTCATGACTCTATTGGTTTGTATGATCATCAAAAGTCTAGGCTTGTATTCATTGTGTATGTTTGTTCATTGAGTTCAATTTATATTGTCACATGAGGTTATATTCAAATGTGATGAAGTTTACAATCAATTGAGATCTATGTGAACATGTTTTTAGTGATTGGGTCTAAATTTAATTGTTGTTAGTTAACACCCCAGCACTTACGTTTCCATATGACACATTTTTGCCATATGAGTGTGAAAAACTTATTTTATTTTGTGCCATGTGTGGTATTTATACCTAGTATATGTGCATGTGCGTTAATGATATTTATTATGTTCTAATATACGAGGTATTGTATTTGTCTTTGCCTTGCTTTCTAGTCCCTTCATGCTTCTACTTCATGATTGGTATTTATCTTGTTGCATTCTTTGTTGATATCACATGCTTAATACTTTATATATCATATTGGTATCATTTTATTTCATCTTAGTTGGTATTCGTTATTATTTGTTGGATTAGTTTTGCTTTTTGTTGCCTATATGCCTTCATACTCTTATCACTCTAAGCATCATGTTTACATTAGATTGTTATCCTTTCTCTATTCCTGAACAAAAAGGGGGAGAATTATAGGGGGAGAAATGGTATCTAATCCTATTGTAATCTTATCTAGTTTAGGAGATTTAACTTAGGGGGAGAGCGCTATATTCTTAGGTTGATCAAAGTTGATATAGGGGAGAATTAATTTAGGGGGAGTAATTATTTTAATTGCATTTAATATTTTGATATTCCCTATACGTTTGATAGTTTGCTGAAGTGTGCAGGAATTCTTCTAAATATGGCAACTTTCATCATCGACAAAGATATTGATCCTTGGTTCTTTGAGTCAAGCTATGTATTTTTTATTTTGGGTGGGATATTTTTTAAGTCTAGTAGAGCTTGACGACCCTTTAGGATTTTGTTGGTTTTTGTCCCGGAATAGCCAAAGGTGGAGATTTTTAAGGACACAAGTCTCCGATTGAGTCTCAATGTTGTGTTGTTTCAATTCCGGAAAAAAACATTTGAGTCATAGGATAGAGTTTAAGTTTATCCATTCAAGCCTATAACATGTTAATTGAAGACGTAGCGGCCAAGATTAAAGCTTCATCAAATGCCGAGTTTGTTGTGCCTCGTTTCTACGTCAACAACATCTGTTTCGTTTACTCCTAAGGTATGAATGCATTATATATTTATATAGGAACTTGGAACAATTTTAATTAGGTGAATTTTTTTATTTTAAACTGATGTTTATTTTCAGAAGGTTTCTTTAAAACTTTAAAATAAAGCTTCTGGGCTAAAAATTGAATTTTATGCTTTCTGCAAGTTCGTTCAAAATTATCGTTCGAACGAGTTTTTCGTTTGAACGAGAATGTCGTTCGAATGAGTTTGCCAACGAGTTTTCCCAACAGCCCACTGGAACTTCGTTAGAATGGTCATTCGAATGAGACTTCGTTCGAACGATAATCTCGTTCGAACGAGATTTTCGACGGGCAAATTAATTGGCCGTTTTTCACCTCTATCCCACTACTTTTTACCCACTAACTTTAAACAGACTTAATATGTGCGGGAACCAACCTTTTCAAACCAACTTTTTCATATTCTTCCATCTCCTAGAGATAGTTTAACTTTTGTATGAAAAGGTTCATGGTTTAAGTGTTTTTCTTTCCAAGAAAATCACCCTAAAACACTTTTGGTTTACACCCATATTGTTTATTCCAAGTTTCCATATAAATATCTTGCTTGGAGTGTTTGGCACCGGGTTTACTCTACCAAGTTAAAGAGTTCGTTTGGGTTTTCTCTATATCCCTCAAAGAATAAGTCTCATTGTTTTGCTACGGCATTCTTACATGGTGAAAGGCGCCATGTGTGGTTGACGGTGTTCCTAAAGTCTCATCGGTGAATTCCAAGGTTCCGGTGGAGTTCCGGGGTTGTAGACTAGGCGGAGGTGTTTACAAGAAGAAGCGTCAAGGCTTGAAAGGAGTCGAGTCTAGGAAGTAAATCATATGTCTTGTAATTATAAAACCATACTTAGTGTACTTAAGGCTAGGGTCGTCCGAGGTTTTTTCCCGTTGTGGGTTTTTCCTCGTACATCGCGGCGTAGTTATTTATTTATTTATTTATTTCATCTTGTGCAAAATTCACCTTAGATGCATGCTTAGGTAAAAAGATAAAATTTGATTTAAATCATTACTTGCTTAATTTGATGCTAATTTAAATTTGGGTATATATTATTTAATTCAAGTCATTAATTTTATTGGATAAAATATGGTTTGGCCTAATTTTGTAAAATTGAATATTTATTGCTAGGAAAATTTCTATGACTTGGGTTAAGTTAATGTGTTTAAGTGAATATTTCATTTGTTGATTAATTTAATGTCATTTTAAGTTATGTTTAATTTTAATTTGAAAGAAATTAAAATTTTGTGTTGAGCCATATTTATTCCGCATCTCTTTAAAATGAATTTTTTTTTGAAAGATTTTAAAATCGGGGGCCTCATGTTCCAACAATAAACTTGAGCAAGATTATAATTTTTCATTTTAAAATTTATTGGTCAATTAACTTGATTTGTAAAAAATACATATTGATTTGTCTCAGAGACAAATGCAGTGTAACAACCAAGCCTCTTGACTGGGTGGTATAGGGCTACCACTGGGACAACCTTGGGGATGGATTGGGTTTGGTCCACAGTTTGATTTATGTACTATTAAAATAATGCTTGGCCAGCGGAAGCCACGAACTGCGAATGAGGAATAGTCGAAGTGCGCATAAGCTGCTCCGGACACATCATGGTATGCTACCCCCCAAAAAAAATGCATTGTAACGAATGTTCAACCGTGCCATCGGCTTAAACACAAATAATCGGGAGCAAATTTGTCACCATGCCATCGGCACGGGTACATCCTAGTATATATATATATATATATATATATCGTATCTCTAAACCAAATTCAATCAACATACCCACATGTAAATCCTAGCTAACCTCAATTATAACAGAACTTCCTAATTTGTAGTAAACAAGGGGCACATTCGTCTGACACATATATCATTAGTTTGGATTTTGTTCTAGTTATTGGTACAAGTATTATTATTCATAAGGCATATGTTTAAAGCAATAAAGCATAACACCCTGAAATTACTTTTTTGAATCTAAAACCCCACCGGCACCAAAACAAAACTCAAATAAATCCAACTAGAAATCCTAATTGAAACCCAAATTGACCCAAATAGAAACTATAAATAATCATGATAGAAACCCTAATTTAAACCAAAATTGACCCAAGTCGAAACCCTGATTGCAACCCCCTCAAATATTCCATATTGCAATCAAATAAACAAAGTAGAACCTTTCGATTCACACTCCCTTCAAATCATGAACATATTAGACCTGAAATCATGAACCACATACAAAACGTAAAAAAAAAATTACCTGAAACCCTTATTCAGATCGTGTATATATATACACACACACACATACACACAGAGAGAGGGGGAGAGAGAGAACATAGTTAAGGTCAGGTAGAGAGATATAATGCACAACGTGGTGGAGAAGCTGTGATGAAAAATAGCCAGCGAGAGAGATTGATGGGAAGAGAAAGGGCATACGCGAGAGTAAGGGGAGAAGAAAGGGTTGGCATGAGAGGGGCTTTGAGTGGGAATGGATTATTGCTCTCTATATAATTTGGAGAAATAGAATTTTGAAGGATATTTATATTTTAGTTAAGTGTGCTCAATTTTGGCACACTTTTAAACAGTGTCAAATTTTGGCATGGTTTAAAGTCTGCGAGATTATCATTAAACTGTGCCAAAATTTGGCACAGTTTTAAGCTGTGCCAGAATTTTAATATCAATATGTGTCAAATCACTATTTTTGGTGTAGTGTGTGTACATTTTCTTTTACAACCATATCGTCTGTTATGTTGAGAAATCAACCTATTTTGTGTGGACAAGTATGACTTAGAGGCTTTTAGAGGTTGTGGCTATAAGTTTGAAATGCATATTTAGTTCATCTTCTTCTCCAAATGAAATAAGGCATGATTTCAAGGTTTTCATTATTTTTATCAAAGTTAAAGAAATTAGTTTTTCTTAAGAGAAAAAACCTTCTTTGTATTTTTTAGATATTCATTGTTGTCATTACTATTTTAAAGTCATTTTATATTTGCTTACTTCTTCTTAAGGCTTCAACAATCTTTTGAAAAAAAAATCGAGAGACTTTACATGTTTTTTATATCTAAAAAATACTTATGAGTTTATTTTTATTAGATAAATACTTTTAAAACTTCCATCAATCTTTAGGAATCTCAAATCCTAAGAAGTTGAAAATTTCTTTGGTGAAATTCTAATTGTTCCATTAGAACAACATATATTTCTTCAACTATAAAGGAGATTTGAACATTAGTTCAAACATGACATTATCAATGGAAATTAACACATGTGATGTGGCGAGTGATCGGAGAGCGGTCCGTTCTTGATCTTCCTACTAAAACGTGAAAAACGTGTCTTGTGGAGGTTGTGCACTATTAAGTTTGGGAGTGGTTAAAATTTATTAGTCATTTATTCCTTTTGAAAATCTTTACATATATAGTGGAAGTTTGGCACAAGGTTTTTTTTCGCAACCATTTTTTTCTCGTATAAATCCTCGTCTCAAGTTTTTGATTTACTTTTTCATATTTTAAGTCCCTTTATATGCTTTATGAACACATGTTGTTACATTGAATTATTTTATCAATCAAATTTATTATACGCTAGGATTAACTTTTTTTCGAATTTGGATTAAGGATAAATATTACCTTCATTTAGTAATAATTTTTAATTTGGATAATTTCTCTCTACATATGCTTTCTCAGTAGACACTAATCGTCTAAGATATATGAGAAAAATTTGTGATGATATCTCCATACAGAGAGATATTAGGTATATTGAAGGTACATGAGATATATGTGATGGTCAAAAGGATTGAGGTTGTAATGATGAAACTAAGTTGGAAGAGTTACATTTTTACATGTACGTTGTGTTATTTTTAGAACTATGATAGTTTTATTTTCTAGAAAATAGAAAATGAACTTAGATTTTTTATTTAAATTGTTATTGGCATGTAAAATGTAATTTTTAATCTTTTTTTTCATTGATTATAGGATAATAGGGTCACTTATGTCCGTAATTTGTTGACTTACGTTTACACATTTTAAAGACATATTGCTAAAATTAATTTTAAAAATAGTTTTAGATTCTAGAAAATATTTTTCCCACACCTATAGAATTATTATTATTATTATTATTATTATTATTATTATTATTATTATTATTATTATTATTATTATTATTATTATGGTCATCTGATTATTTTTTGGGTTCTGAATTTCTATTCTAATAAGAAATTTCTCGAAGATTTTGATTTAATCTTAGCCCAAATTTATCAAGCCATAGCTTATAGCTTAGCAAGTTCTATGAAAGTTCTACACAACGTGTAAGGGTTTCTAATATGGTCATGGTTCAAAAACAAGCAAAACACTATTTTGAAAATTTTTAGATTTAACTTCAATTAAACAGATTAACCTAGATTAAACTTAGCACCGATTGTTGTGTTAAAAAGATTAACTAATTTTATCTTAACCTACAACATGCATCTAGGTGATTATATCAAGATAAAATTAATCAATCCGCAAAACGCTGATCTATGAGAAAAACTGACAACGAAAAAAAATCTCAAACGACTATGTACAAAATTATAAAGGACACGACAATAGACTTACACAATGATCTTGATGCCCTTGTAAACCTTGACGCTTTTCGTTCCTCAACCTTCACCACATTGACACACATGAGTCCACCCATGAAGCCGCCATAACGTGTGAGTCTACACATGCCTTGACATCTATCAAATAGGTCCAACAACCCTTTACGGATGGAAATATGGAGTCCATTGCTTCTTCATAACAACACTACAACATGGAATCCACCATGTGTAAACAACATCAAGTGCGAATTCTGATGCACAAAATGAATACTCATATGGGTAGAGTATTAAACCAAGGTGCCCAAGTAAAGATCTCAAAGCATACATGAATTGAAACTTGGATCTTAAACAAGATGGGCGAAACTAGGGTTTTGTATGCCTCTGGATATGTAAAGGAATTTAATTTAGCAAAAAAAATTCTCATAAAATTGAAGCCAACTCTCCTTTATATAGAAAATACATTTTTCGAGGCGGCACATTTTTTGAGGGTTTGTTCGAAAGCAAATAAGAGTTCGTTGAACAAAAACACAATCTCTTTCGAACCAAACATAAACTGCTTTGAACGAATAGGTTAATATCGTTCAAACATACTTAGAACGAGCTTTAAACGATATTTTTCAGAGATACATAAATTTCTCGGTTGATGTTCGTTATAACGATATTCGAATCTCGTTCGAACGAACACAATAAAGTCATTTGAATGACTTAAAACAAAAAATATTTTTCTTTTTAAAATATTTTCAAAACAACCCCATACAAAATTTTGTAAAACACTTTAAAAATAACACCCAATTATATATATATATATATATATATATATATATTCATATCTCCAAATAACATAAAAATAACACCGAGGAAAAGCCCCCCGACGGTGTCTTACATCAAGTAAGGGAAATAGAAGCACCTATGTTATACAAAGTCTCTAAAATATCAATACAAAAACTAGTTTTAGTGCCTTTAATAGGAAATATACGAAACACCATCTTGATCTCCCAACAAATGAGGTCAATGATCGGTGATTCCTTCATAGGTAGGCCTTCGAAGTTGGATTTGTTCCTCGCACACCACATGTGCCAACATATAAAGGCTGGTAGGATACGACATAGAATATTTCTGATTTTGCCACCCTTTGAATTAATCCACCAAGGACTACACCAAAACTACCGGATTGTCACCTTCATTGACCGTGATAAGTCCAACTTGTCAAAGTTAATGACCGTGAAAATTCTGGGGGTCATAATTATTTTTATCATGGACTTGTCACGGTCAAAGGCCGTGACAAGTATGAACTTGTCATGATCATGTCACGATCTTTGATCGTGATAAGTTTTGTCACGGTTAAAGATCGTGACAAACCTTAAAAAATTATCACGGTCTTTGATTGTGACAAGTCCATAACAAGTTTTCTTATCACGATCAAAGACCGTGAAAATTCTGGGCAGAATTTAAAAAAAATTTGTTGTGTAGTATGGCCACTGCCACTGCCACTGTCCAACAGTATATTTGTACCTGTCATAGCAAAATTGTACCTTTCAAACAGCATATATCCAAATAAAATAAAAAGAGTGCACCAAATCATTGCTTATATAATTCCATATCCAAATAAAATGGAAATACAATCCATATCCAAACCAAAATGTAACAAATCAAAACAATACAAATAGAATCCAAGTGTCCAAATAAAATAGGTATAAATAATCAGTGCATAGAGTTTGGGGTAGATTGCAGGAAAGGAAGGCCACACGATAGATGCATTGAGACACCCCTCAATATGCGTCACGCCGCATTGTTCGCGCAACCACAATGCGAAGTTGTCCCTTTTGGGTATCACATGCGTGACGAGCACCTTGGCCTCGATGTCTTGAAGGACACATCCATGAACCGGCATACCCGGGAGGGTTATCGGGTCCCTCAACCCCCTTGCTATCTGTTGGACATTATATATATCGAGTAAAAACACGCTCGACTAACCGATTTTTAACATAGGCCGCTGGACGGGAGCCAAGATGGGATCTGGATCATCAAGTGGCGAGCCCATGCGTATCGGCGTTGAAGTAGTGACATCCATGTTCACGTCCTCATCCTCTTCCACCTCCTTATCCACCCTCTTCTCCTTGCCCAACTTACGCTTCATGAAGGCGTACATATCTAGGACCTTCGCCTCCAACCTTGATAGCTTCTCGTCATGCGTGTCCAACTAACTAGCCAACTCGGTGTTACTCACCTCTATTTCGATGATCCTAGACTTGTCCACCCATGAGCTCACCCCTTAGTCCTCCCTTTGTGATTAGTGCCGAGCACTTAGCTGAGTGCGTTCGTAGCTAAAGATGCATTGTCAGCATCAGACTGCGACTCATGCACTTTTTTAAGCTTTGCCTGAAACGAGAAAAAGCAAATGATTAGTTAATTAAATAAATAAATTATAACATAATTAATAAAAATTAGATATTTATAACATACAATCGTGTCCGCGACGCTCGAGGACACCTCCGTGTCCTTGCCCCTATTCGTCTGAATTGCCACATAGGCATCGAGCCTATGTGGCCTACCCCCAGGGCCACTTCCCGTCTCCTAAAATAAAATAATGCAAAATCAGTAAGTAACACAAAATAAAATAATGCAGAATAACATAAAACTATAATTATAGAAAAATAAAAACTTACCATCATGTTCTCCACCTCGGCGTAAGACGTCCGCCCGGAGTAGTGCTCGTCCGTATTTTTCACCTGATTTTCCCTCCCCGAATGGTGAGATGCCAATTGTCGCTCCTCAATCTTATTGTCAAAAAACTTTTGCCACGGTGCCAATGCGATCGGCTCCTCCGACGGGACGGTCTCATGAAGTATGAGGATGGGTCCCGTGTCTTCTCAAAGTACCGGGCCTGCAAATTTTTCTTCCACGTCTTATGTTGTTCCCTCTACTGCTCCAACATGGAATCGCGGAGTTGTGGTGGCAGGCCGAATTGTTCCTGTTAAACAAATATAAAACAAAAAGAAAGTAACTGTTAGTTGCTAATTAATATAAATATAAATATAAATATAAATATAAATATAAATATAAATATAAATATAAATATAAATATAAATATAAATATAAATATAAATATAATTTGAAATTGAAATTGAAATTGAAATATAAATATAAATATATTACCTGTAGTGCCGGCCAAATAGCCAACTTGAACTCATTTGGAACCTCCCTCCAACTAGTGTACACCGGGCCGATAATTGTCTTCACCAACTCAATGGATCTAGCCAATATATTCTCATCTTGTTCTTAACGGCTGATCGCAATTTGCCCCATTTTGGGAGCCTAGGAGTCGAGGAGCCCTCGTCGCCTCCGCTGCTGCCAAGCCCTAAAGAAGATATTTTTTAATAAAAATTATTGTTATTAGTACAAATCCAAATGAATTATAATAATACAAAGAACTAACAATATTATAACAAAACACTGGCAACTTTGAATTAATGCACTAAACTGATCAAGTACAAATGAATTAAAAGCATTAAACTGAAGTCCGATAATAATAAAACACTAGAATAATACACCCACTGGACATGGACTTTCAATTAATGCTTAAGAATTAAATCTAAATATTACATGCAGTAAATTGATCAAGTACAAATGAATTAAAAGCATTAAAATAATGTCAGATAATTGAAATACTTATTACAAATCTAAAAATTATTTCAAATTCGGGTTATCATAAAAAATGGATTGACATACGGTAGAGCAGCCAAGTCATCCACACTACTGTTTAGACACTTTGGTGCATGTAGGACGATTGATCACGTCTCGTTGTTGATATACTCCGAGTAAAATACTTGCTTGACCTTTTGAAATGCACAAATAAACGGCTCGTCGCTCACGTATTTGTTCCTCTTTAACTTGGACAAGTCAACCATGATCAAATTAGTGTCATGATCAACTTTGCAAGAATTTTTATACTCAACTCTTATCCAATCACAGTAAAATATTACCTCTTTGAAGCTTACATAGTCCATTTCAGATATATTTCGAATTACACCATAGTAAGTCATTTCAGCTTCAATGAGATTTTTACCTTTCGCGCTCGCTCGAAAGAAAGTAAGAGCCTTGTATGAAATGGTTGATTTCTGTATATTTTTACTTTCCTTGTACACCCTTGCACCGAATACATAACCGTTCAATCGATACTTTTTATACTCTTGTGCCATGAACAAGGGTCCAGTGACTAGACGAGCAAGCATTGATTGTGCCAACCACAGCTTAAATTAATTAGGTTAGTTGTAAAGTTTTATTGTAAAGTAACATTATATAACAACCATTTTCATTTAATTACCTCATGTGACAACCACAACTTAAATTCGCTATCTGATTGTGCCATTGTTTTCATCTATTATTGTTCTCACATGCTTCATATTTTCTGCATAAAATTAATATGATAAACGTATTAAAAAATTAATCATGTATAAAATAATCTAAAATAATGTATAATTTAAAATGATGTTAAACTTACTTTTTCCATTCTTCAACATCTTCATGTGTGTCAAATAGATAACGAGCTACTTGCTCATGTTGCAAACTCGTTAATTTCACTCGTTTGCCTATCACATGACCACCCTCATTGACGAACTCATCAATGTCATCAATGTTGGTCGAGTTTGGCATATATTCCCGAGTATAGATTAATGACTCAACGGTTATGTATTCCTCTGCAATTGATCCTTTAATGTATCATGTATTCTTGACGTAATCTTTGAAAACTTTCATTAATCTTTCAAACGGATACATCCACCGATATCTAACTGGACTGCAAAGAAGTTCCTCATCGCATAGGTGTACCAATAAGTGAACACTTATGTCAAAGAATGATGGGGGAAGTACTTCTCCAACACACAAATCGCTTTGGTAACCGCCGATTTTGCATCCATTATGTGTTCTCGATTGACTACCTTCTCATATAAAAGTGAGAAGCATATACTAATTTGCATAATAGCCCTCCGCAAATCCTTTTTCTTGGAGAAATAGTGCTTAAATAATAGAGGAACCAATTGAATGATCACATGCCAATCGTGGGACTTACGCTTATGTAAAACATGGGTAACATAATTCACAATCCTTTGCAAGTTGGACAAAAAATTAGATCGAACCTTCAAATTATATATTGTGTATAAAAGCACCTTCCTTTCCTCACTCGTCAAAGTAAACGCACCAGGGGGAATTATAGTCCTTCCCCTAATATTATCTTTTAACCATATTTCTGGTTTAAGTTTTAACGATTTAAGGTCTTTTCGTGCATTTTATCCATCCTTCAAATGACTCCCCCCAAGGCATGTGCCCAGAATATGTTCAGCGATGTTTTCTGCGTGCATCACATCCAATACAGGGCGCACCGGGTTATTCTCCCAATAAGGAAAGTAAAATAAAATTGACCTCCTAGACCATGCCTTTCTTATCTCAGTTTCATTCCCAGTTGGGGTCTTCTTATGCTTGACATTCTTAAATTTAGGATTCTTACCTAGTATATTAGGGCCATAATCAGAAGACTTACTTTCAATTTCTAAACCTGAAAGTTTTCTCGACTATGTTCAACTCCGCCCAATAAAAAATTGGGACATTTATCAAATCTAAAACTATGAGTGAGGGGTAAAAACCTCCTATGGAAATGGTATATAGACAAAGAGATTCAGTCTCCTCTCCACAAATAGGACGCCCCAAATAACCATATACTATACAACCGGATCATGTCCCATAAGATGGAAAGTCTTGAATTGGACACATCAACATAGCTTTCAACGTAAACTCTTCTTTTCTAAAAGAGTCAAATGCTTGCACACCCTCTTCCCACAACTCATTTAATTCTTCTACCAAAGGAGGCAGGTAGACATCAATGTCATTACTTGGTGCCTTTGGCCCAGGTATCAACAAAGACAGCATCGAAAAATTAGGTCGCATACACTGTGAAGAAAGGAGGATGAGTGGGGCTAGGATCACTAGCCATACACTCTGATTGGTGCTTAAATTTCCAAATGGATTGAAACCATCTGTTGATATCACCAAACGAATGTTACGTTGTTCTTGAGAAAAATTAGGATACTCAAAACTCATCTTCCTCCAAGTTGTAGAATTAATAGGATGATGCATGAGATTATCCCCTACTTCTGCCCTAGCATGCCAGGTCATTGCCTTCGCTATCCATGGTACTATGAAAAATCGCTTTAATCTAGGACCAACGGAAAAATATTTCAACACTTTTTGCGACACTTTTGAGTTTGTGCCTTCCTTGCCGTGGGTTGGACATAGCTAGTTCATCGCATACTGGACACCAATCGAGATTTTCATACTCCTTTCAATATAGTATGCAGTCATACACACAAGCATGAATCGATTTATACTTCATTCCCAAACCTTTCAAACTGTTCATCATAACATGATAGATATTTGGAAGCGTATTCTCCTTGGGTAGCAAGCCCTTCATCCAATTCAGAATTCCTGTAGCGTTATTGCCAGACAAACCGTATGGGGTCTTCAAACTATGAAAACTAACCATGGCATGTAAAATTGTTTGATCTTTCTCACATCCAGAGTATAATGGTTGGATCGCCTTAAATTTTAAACTTTGGTAGTCATCATTAAGGTTTATCCTGATATCTTCATAAGCACCTGAACCTTGTACATTGTCAGTGACCTCTTTATCTTCCACTTCATGAACTCCATACACGTCATCAACTAAATACTCTGACATATTATGATCTATGTCATCCCCTTGTACATCTATCCTACTTGTTAAAGGTTGTTGTGAAGGTTGCTTGGGGACAAAAGTCACTTTTGATTCGTTGTGAAAACTTTAAAATCAATAACTATCTTGCATACCCCATCTCAAAAAATATAGTTCAACTGTTTTCCACTCAAAAACCTTACCATTCTCACACCTAGTACACGGAGACGAAAACTCTTCTTCATTATGATATCTCTTTGCGTATTTCCCAAATTTATTAGCACCTCTGTGAAACACATCCCCTAATCTATTCGTCTCACCCATCCACTCTTTGTATTTAGGCTATCCCATCACAGCTACTCCAAATAATCAACTATTATAGGTATGAAATGTATATTCGTGGATTAGTATAAAAAAAAGTGTAAAATCTTATAGTATATTTCATTTAATTACGTCTTATTTATGTTCTATTTTTAAATTTCAAATTCAAATTCAATTTATAATATTAATTCATATTTCCTCCATCTCCTCTAAAGGGTGAGTGGTCATATCCCATTCAAGACTGCATATTTGTGTAATATACTTAACAACTCATGCACATTGTTCCAATTTGAGAAAAATTCGACAGCATATCCCCATAGTTCTCCAAGTACACGACATAGATTCTCAAGTGTGAGTGTTATTTCAATTGATAATTGAAATAATACTTAACATCGCATAATTTAGTATGTACCCAAAAAATATTAAGATACGACTGCAGAACTTCCTCCAAAAGTAACAAGTTTAAGCCACTAAGAATATTATTATACAGAAACTATGCAGTCCCAAATTGTCCAAACGGGGCAATTCGAGAGATCTCGTTACAGGGGTAATGACTCTCGAACGGGTTTAAGGGATATTGAATGTGTACGCATAAGAACTAGAAGGATAGTATCTACGCGAACTATGTGTAATTTCAAGTATGTTTCATTTTATTATCATAAGTCCGTGGTCGTTCCACTCTCGAACAGGTTGTGACACAAAGTAATTTTAGAAAAAAGTTGAAAACTCCCCCTCCCCCCATTTTGACAATAATCCAGTGGTTGTGAAACTTCCAAAATTAACCAACCCAACAAATTAAGACAATATAATTATTTAAGGATTTATTAGTGTGAACTAAATTAAGAATTTTAAAAAAAATTAAACAATCAACTTTCATATCCAATCACTTCCGTCCAATATAATCCAACGGCAACAACAAACCAACAAATGTGTATCACGTACTCCTTCTAATTCATCTACTCAATTAATTCAACATTAACAATTTCAAACCAATTTCAAACTTAAATAAGAATATACAATAAGATTCAATCAATATTAACAGTACCTATCAATTTTAATCCCAACTACAATCAATTTCAAGTCCTAAACTAAAAATAAAAATACCCAATCAATATTTATAATTCCCAATCAATACTGATAAAAATACATACACACTTCCCCCACCCACCCCCTCCCTCACCACCACCCACCCTCAGACCCCCTTCCCCCCACCACACACACACACACACACACTCACCCACCTGCACACACACACTCACCCACCTGCACACACACACCACCACCACCCATACTCCCTGCCCCCCCACCACACACACACATACACACACATACAAAGGAAAGAAAAAGAGAGGAAAAAACTAACCTGAAAATCGATTAGAGAGGGAGAGCAGTCGCTTAGAGAGAAAAAAAAAGAGGGAAGTGAAAACGATGGGAAAAAAGAAGGGGGAAGGGTTTTTTTACTGTCAAATTTGTCACGGACCTGTCACGATCTCTGACCGTGACAAGTTTATAAGATTGTCACGGTAAATGATCGTGATAAAAAATGCGTATTTTTTTGTCGCGGTCATTGACCGTGATAAGGGTGGCCAGCTGAAAGTTAACAGTTTGACATTTTTTGGTGTAGTGAAGTCATCAAGTTCCCGTTAAAATTTGTACAAACCAAACATAATCCAAGAATATTTGAAAATTTGTGCCAAACAGATTGTGCAATACAACCACTCCAAAATAAATGCTCTATATCTTCTTCACTATAAATAACATAACATCTACATTTTGAGGGCAAAGGAATATGGATGTTTTTTATATACTCATCAATCGCTATCCCTTTGTGAAGTAAATGCCACATGAACATAGAAATTTAGGGTAAATTCTCTTTTCCCAAATACGAGAGAAAGATCGTTGAAGACATCATTTCTCTCTTACTGAGTGCCAGGCGGATTTAATGTTGAAATTACCCGCTTTTGTCAAAGCCCAGTTTTTGGAGTGAATATTCATATTTTCTTAAAAGACCTCCCAAACAGATTGCATCCTTTTCCAAACACGAGATGAGACAAAAATGAAACCTTTGAAATTATTTGGTTCCAATTTTTTATACTTGCTATGCATGAACCGAGACCATAAAGATTTTCCATTAAAAAACTTCCACCATAAACTGTGAGTATACGCAAGAGATAAGTCAAACATACATCTTAAGTTTAATCCACCTTCTTCTTTAGATTTACAAATATCATTCCACTCCACCCGTTGGAATTTGTATTTATCTTCTTATTTACCCCATAGAAATCTAGCCAAAAGTTTATTAATGTGATGGAGAACCATACTCGGAGGATTAATAGCAGCAAGGAGGTGAAGATGCATAGATTCTGTAACAGATTTGATGAGAGTTAATCTACCTGCTTGTGAGATATTTTGATGATTTAAAAAATTAATCTTCTCCACAAGTCTGTCAATTATAAATATCCAAGGATAAAAAAATATACACATTAATACCCAAGATATCCTTGAATGTTGAAGATGAAATGTGGCACAAAATACGGCATGATGATTCAATACTATAACTTATCTTGTACAGTAGTGGCCTTCAATTACACATGTCATTGTCTTGAAAGTGTAAACAAACTCAAGTCCTAACCTATGGCTCAAAATTTTTGTCTAAGCACGGAATAACCAAAACATACAAATTGACTCGATTCGAATATTTATCATTACATTCTATAAATACTTTCATGTATGGTGGTGGGAAATATTAAAATGTTACTTCGTTAGAAAAGCCTACGACATAAATTTTCAGTTCCAGTATAAGTTAGTTAGGGGGAAAAACTACTTTCCTCCGCTTGTTTGGAAACTACCATTTTTATTAGGTATAAGGAACTACCCTTCTTGCATTGTCGTTCATTATTGAATTATATGAAAAAAAAATTATGTGCATCCTAGACATATAGATGGTCAATAATTGTACGGATACAAGTAACGATATACTAACAAAGTGTCACCATATTCTCGTGTGCATCCAAGCAATAGGAGCAACAAAAGTTTTATGGGTGCAACTGTCAGTTGTTATCGGTGAGATTGTGTTTGTGATGATGAGTCATTATTTTGTTATGATTGTAGTTTAGTTTTGGTTTTTAATGTTGTACATTGCTCCAACATTCTTCTTTAAAAAAATATTTTATATCTACACAATGTTGAGAAATTAAAGGTGTTATTTTGTTTCATAATGTAAGATTACTTGTATGCTTAAAGTACCCCATATGATTATATTTTCTAAAATTCCTTGCCAAATAACTTTGAGTCTTTGTCCTAGAGGTCCCCAAAAATCTTTATCAACTTCAAACTGGATCATTCATGTTGAACCTCAAGTATACCACATAGAAAAGGTATATTGACTTAGCGGATTTAGATTCACACCTTTCGTTAATTTGTTTTTCATAATTGGAAAATCTTTTTGGATAAATTGTCAAACAAGCTATGTAAATATACTCTTCATATAGAAAATCTATTTATTAGAAAATGCATATTTTCTATGTATTTTGAGTATGGGTGTTCTACGTTGAGAACAAACATACTTAGAGTTTTGCCAAAGTAATTTTTCAAAACATTTTGAGGCAAAATTGAACAAAATCCCTAGACAACAGCGCGATCTGCTCTCCGCAGCGAATGATTCTTTCATTGCAATGAACTTGCCTTCGCTGCTACTTTTTTCTCCATGCTTTTTCCCTAGTTCTCTCTATGGTGATGATTTTTTTCACTATAGCGAAGCTGCCAGCGAAGGTTCAGTAAAGTGTGCGTAAAGCACTTTTTGGACGATTTTTCTTAAGATCTCATTGGAAAACATATCAAAGACATCTTTTCAGTTGATTTAGTCCTAGATTGGACTACTTGAGACCTTAAGAGTTTGACACCTAACCTTAGACCTGTCAACGGGTCGGGTTGGGTCGTGTACGGGTCGGGTTAACGGGTTAACGGGTGAAAACACCCTTAACCCGTACACGACCCGTTAAGCCTAACGGGTCTAATAACAATACCCAAACACGACCCGTTAATATTAACGGGTACACGACCCAAACCGTTAACACCCATTAAGCCTAACATGTCGAAATGGGTAACGGGTTGGGTGACCCTATAATACCCGTTAGTCTTCAATACTTTAAAAATAATGGATTTTAATTGTAATTTTTATTGGGTATAGATTGGGTGACCCTATAGCACCCGTTAGTCTTTAAAGATTTAGAAATAATGGGTTTTAATGGTTATTGTTATTGGGTACGGGTTGGGTGACCCTATAGTACCCGTTAGTGTTAACGGGTGTTAACGGGTAGAAACGGGTTAAAACGGGTACAGGTAAATTTCCAAACCCGAACCGTTAGTGTTAACGGGTCTACCGTGTCAACCCGTTAATGACCCAAACCCAATAAGGGTAAACCCATTAACTTATAATTTCGTGTCGGGTCGTGTCGTGTTAACGGGTTATCGTGTATTTTGACAGGTCTACCTAACCTATTAGCCTCCTAAATATTTCCTACCCCACTATTGTATAGTCACGTATTCAATATTTTTCCAAACCAAGAGAGAGATCAGAAAAAAAATTACAAATCAAACTCATTCAACATTTGAGAGCATATTTTTTCCTCCCCTTCTTTGAGTTCTTCAATCCATATATTTTGGATTTTCTCCTTGAGAAAGCTTTAGAGATTTACGTACTCATCATTTTTTGTTCAATTATTCTTTAACTTAAACTTTTTTTCACGAGTGTATACTATCTTTGCTTTGGCTTGAGAAGATATTTGTAAGATTTAGAGCACCATGCACTTGTATACCTCTATCCAGCCTTTTAATGTTTCCTCACAATCCTAGATGTAGCTTTTGTGGTTGATTGAAGGTTCCAACCTTGGACATAAAGTTGCTTCAATATAAATAAGATTTTTTTTTCTAGCTAAGAGGATTTGAAGATATTGCTCGCGGACCAAAACCCGTGGCGGATGTGTAGCGTTCTCTGACTGTTGGTGCTTTCTTCGAAATGTATGGTGTGAAAGAGCGTCCAGTGAAAGTTGTGTGAGTGTTTCACAATTTGCTTTTGTAAAACTCTACCATAGTAAATTTGTCATTCATTTCAGCGCAATATTTGTTCCATTAGTGGATTTTTTCCTTGTACAATCGGCCTTGTATTTCTTTACTTTTTCGCATCTTTTAGAATTGTTGTCTTAATTAAAGTAGGTAAAACTTGAATTCTAAAACTTAATAAAATATTTTTGTCACATATACTGTTAGGATTGTTTACCCTTTCGCAATAATAAATTAAACTTCATTTTTCTTGAATTAGGTGAATTAATTTTATTTGGATAAATACCGTAGAGAGAGACTCTCACATAAAATAACTAATATGGTAATTTTATCAAATGAATTTAAAATACTATAAATTTTAAGATTTTTTATTTCACAAATAGAGGTTAGGAAGTCAAGACTTGATTTTGACAAAATATTTAACTGTTTAAAGATTGGATAGTGAGGACGATTTCATTGAACGGATTAAGCGGGTTGGGTAATATGGGAAGTGGTTTCAGTCACGGGGTGAATCCACTAAGTGTTACTCTACAATAATATGCTCATTTTTATTTGAACAAAAATAATAATACGAGTTTCAAATTAAATTTTAAATCGTATTAATGTTTCTTGTAATGCCATATCATATTTTAGATAATTTGGTTGACGTATTTAAGTCTAGTATCTTTTTGTTCACTCTTTGAACAAAGTGCGCATGATAATGCATTATTGATAGTGTTGCAAGATTTATCATGGATTCTGTGCTCGTCATTCAAGATATGTTTCTTTTTTCTACTGGAGTGACAGCATCAAGCCCTCATGTTATCGTTAATGTGAACGAAAGAAAAAGCAACCAAAGTTGTAGCAGACTTGACAACATTGTAAAGTTATCAAAGAAAATAAATAAACTTTGGAAACTTTTGCTATTTTCGTACTACATATAGAAACATTGGGACCCCATATGCACCGGATCATGGGCACATGTATATATCAATGTGATGTGCGTGGGGGTGTGATCGAGATGCTTCAGATCTGGTTATGGTGGTCTTCACCTAACTCTCAGCAACTCACATGAGCTTGCTTGCATGATATATTGATAAATTTAAAGGTTATAAGAAGGATAAAAAAGACTAGCTTCATCAAAAATGCCTATTCGAAATTAGTGATTATTTAATTAGCAATCGGCCATAAAGATTTTTTTTTTCGTTAAAATTTCTTAGGATGTAATGACATTAAGTTGAATTGGAAATATTCTAAGGGTCCGTTTGGCAATCTAATTCCAAAATTTGGAATTGGAATTGAGTTGCCAAACGGGCCCTAAATTCTTATAAGATCTAAATTTGAAATTTTTTCTTTATATCATGGTGATGTTAAAAGCACCTTATCTTATTCCTAGCATTACAAAACAAGTCACCACATGGTCAAATGATATTTTAAACATTTTTTCATCATTTCAACAAGTCTCTCTCTCTCTCTCTCTCTCTCTCACACACACACACACACACATACACACACACACACACATATGCAATTAATCATAAACCCTAAAATTTAAAACCATCGCCACCACTCCTCCCATCTCCGCCGCACTCTAACTCACCCCACACTCTCACACCCACCATTCCTTTGTGAATTCTTTTGTGAATAAACTCCATCTCATCCTGTGTTTTTGTTCACGTAACCATGTCAAAATTAGAACATTATAAATGATTTTTAGTAAGATTTTTTTGCCGAATATAAATATAAATATAAATTTAAATCCATTATGAATAGAAAAAGAACTCAAAATCCTGGGCCCGAGTTAGTTAGTTAGTTACTCATTACGGAATCCCAATGCCAAATTTCGGTCGTCCGATAGTGACAGCATCACATACCCACCAAAAAATAATATCACATAACATGACCCCTTGACCTAATTCTTTTCATTGTATTTTGATCAGAGAGGACTGAAAATTAGAGAGATTTGTTGCTCGACAATGGACTATGTATCAATTTCACAAAGACAAATTTTAAGTTTTTTTTTCTTTTTTGATATGGAGGATTATCCATTTGGGCAGCATGTGCGTACCTCATACTATTCTCTCAAGCTCTAATAAGGCCTGCAAAACATATATTAATCTCAGTGGTCTGTGCCACCAAGTTTATATTGGCAGAGGGAATCAAACTCATAACTTGGGAGGTGCAAACCGCTTAGTCATGAATGACCAACTACTCAACTAACCCCTTGGGGTTAATAAAATTTAAGTTAATCTGGGCAATTGACCACCCATCACCGAATTTTGTCATCCTTTTAGGTGACGAGAGTCAAATAGTTATTATCTTAGATATGTCATTTTGTATCTCGTCAAATGTCAATGTGGTCGAGTGAGCATAAATTAACTTATATTTTAATTTTCGAAAGTTTATACATGCCGATTGCTTTTGACCAACATAGTCACAAATTTCACCCCTTCTCACCCAAAGATTGAAAAACTCTCTAATAGCAAATAGGTTACTCTCCAATAGAAAATAGGTTATGTGGTATTAATGACGCATTTTAGATATGTATGCGGTGTTAAGAACACTGTGAGGTGTATATAACACCCCATATTTTTTTTTTCTATATTGGAAATTAATTGGGATGAATTAAACTATATTGGAAAAATTAATCCGGTAAAATAAATATTAATTAGCGAGATAAGGGTTAATATTTAATTATATTGACTGTTACTTAGTGAATGAGTAATAATAATGATAAGGAAATATTATAACTGTCGTGAGTGAAAAATACGGCAGTTACGATAAATTTAATCGGGACGCGCGTGTCAGTCATGTTGGGACTAAATTTGGGAAATAAAAAGTAATTTAAATTTTGATCATTCAAATGGTTATTTTGAGTGTCGAAATGTGTTCGTAAGGGTCGAGATAGTCATAAAAGTCTATTTGGGGGTTTAGTTTGGATCCCGGAATACTTTTAGGCCAAACCGGCACCCTGAAAGGGTATTTTGGTCTTTTGGAATTTGGGAGGAATTAAACCCACGAAAATTAGAACCTTATATTTGCAACTATGTAAGGGAAGTTAGTGTTAAATACAATAGAAAACACAGAGGGACTATATGATGAGGAAGAAGGAGGATTCCAATGAGATTTCGAAGTTTTCTACCACTCTTTTACCATAAACACCACCATCGCGTAGATCGAGAGAATAGAATGGAAACCATACCCATCACCGACAACAGATCAAACCTACTGTTAAAGGCAAGTATTTATCTTGCTTAATTTAAGAAGGATATCACATCCATGTTAGAGTAGGATGACTTATCTATGAATATCACATGTTTTGGCTTAATTTGGAGAATGTAAAACATGTTCTTGGGTAGGCAGTGCATGTCGACCGAATTCTCATATGTTTAGAAAATGAAACCAAAAAAATAAGGGAGTATAATAAAGCAATAAATATGGACTTGTTGATGTATGAATATGGCATAACATAATACTACTTTTTTTATAATTATGGCTTAATCAGTTCTTGGATTGAATTCTTGATGTTTTGATGATAATTTTACTTTGGAAATCACTCATATGTATATACTAAATGGTTGGGAATATTAGTTATTTATTTGGTGAGGAACCACGAGGGGTGGGTTAAGAAAATTAAAGAAAAACGCAACTGCGTAAGGGAAGAAGAAGACACGAAGCTTTTCGAATAGAATCGATTCGACCCAAGGGCAAATTGATTCGATTTTCCCAGATTTTGGAAATTTGCCTATTTTAACCCTAAACTTGAAATATATGAAAGGGATACCTTTAAAACATTGTGAGAGATATTTTGGTCAACAGTAGGTTAATGCCAGTATTGGGATTTAGTCATAAGTGAAATGAATTAAGGTTAAGATTAATCGTTGTGAATCGTAATGTAAGTAAACTCGGGGAATGAGAACGAGTCACGGTGAAGGTGAGAGATCCTATGACTTAGACCAGTAAAATATGAATGAGTTACCTACTGAAAAATGTCAAAGAATAATTGGCACACTTCGAGGGGTGAGGGATACTCGGGAATGTACGATGAGAAGTATAATTGAGGATTAATTTTATGCGGGATATTCGGGAGTTATATATACTACATATGGGATATGTAATATAGGTCATGAGTATACTTATACCGATGATATAAAAATATAGGTTATGTTTATACCTATTGTATGATTCTTATGTGTATTGACATACCTACGCTGTTTACTATCACGTGAGGTTTTGAAACGGAGACAGTCTTATCCGGATGAGCCCATTGGGGGGCATTTTGAACTTGTACCTCTGAACATAGAAATTAGGTTGGAACATTATCTGTGTGAAGGACGGTGTGCACGGTCATATAGGTGCGTAGGTATGTGAGTAGCCCAAAGGCCTAGGACTATGTTTGCTTCCAATATGTTGTGTGTGTGTGTGTATATATATATATATATGTGTGTGTGTGTGTGTGTGTGTGTGTGTGATATTCTACTATGTGTGCTTAGTAAATGAGAAAGGTACTGACATCTCAAATAACCCCGGTATATAGAGAATTAAATATATATTGAGAACTTCATAATTGGGTAATTGATATAAAGAATTTGGTAATGTATAGTATAGGCAAAATGGGTGGGCATAACGAGATAGATTGTGAAGAAATAGATTTGGTTCGGACTAGTTAGGTGGGGTAGCATAACTAGGGCGGGTTTGAAAGTATAAGTTAGGTGTGTACCTTAGTTGAGAGGTGAGGAGCTAAAGTGAGGGCACGTAAACCTAATATGTATATAATATCCTACTAATTTTGCATTTCAAATACTTGCTAAACCTTTTAAAACTGTTTTACTCATGCTCTGACTCGTTTTCTCCAAATCTATATTTTTGTAAAACATTTTAGGTGCCTAGCCACAGGGACACCAGGCTTAGCAGGTCATATCAATTAGTGTGCTGCAGGAAGTTGCAGGACCTTAATGTTAGACGCCTCTATATTCATCATTCCTTCCTTGTGAGCTACTTATTTCAGTCGGGCGGGTTGCCCCTTTTATTCAGACTTTATTCAGAGATAGAGGACTTTTATTTTACTTCTCAGCTAGGCTAGTTTTTACTATGGATGACTGTATTATTATTTTTGATTGGATTGTGTATTCCAGACACACTTGCAATAATCTATCACTATATTTAGTATGTGTTTGATTAGTGAATGTTGAATGTAATATTATAAATTTATTTGGTTGCATGTTAACTACAAAGATAAAATTTGACACCATATTTTCAAATACTAGGTGGTTAGTATGTATAAAAAATTCAATAGTGATGCTAAGAATTAACCAACTGGATATTCTGTTTGAATTTAATAAAGGACTGATCACATGGTATTTAATTAAGCGGGGTATTATAGATGGTATCAGAGCATCAGGATCTAGTGTCCTTAGGATGTGTGCAGATTTACTACGTTTAAGCGTAGCTTTCTTTGATATAGAGCCTTATTATAGGATTGTTGTATTCCTCTTCATATGCACGTTTATATTCTCCTCCTACTAAGTGTAACTGATACAAACCATATGCGAGTTCAATTTCAGCAGAAGCCATAAAGTATTCTGGGAACAATGGTCATAATGGGAGTCACTATGATTACTATTTAGGCAGATTACGATAGGATAATCACTAGGGCACATTAGTTTCCTTAAGCACCGTCGTAGAGAATGGTGGTATAAATTTAGACTCACCTGGTGTACTCGGTAAAGGGGGAAGTCGGAGGAGATCATTCAAGAGCCATCTATGAGGATTCGAGTAAAAAAAGGCGTGATGGCTAACGGAAGGAGAGAAATCCAAAAGTAATTACGCATGGTGAGGTGCGGTGGGACTCTGAATTTAAATTTTAGTTTAAATTTGGGCTCATAGGAGCAGTAGTGCCATGGTGAGAGATAATCACAATATATGAGGAAGTAGATAATGAATTAATAGAGAAATTTTGGGCACGATGTAATCACAAACTCTTTCATCTACTGTTCAGATGGAGGTACGAAAGAAGTCTATGGAATTTTCACAAGAGGGACGGATAGAGGTTGATTATGATGAAGAATTTATTTATTTAAGTGAACTTCATACCTGGGAAGATAGGTAGTGAAGAGGAAGGTTACTATATGTGATGATGGACCCGCGAGTGGGATTCGAAAGTATTTATGGGAAATTAATCATCGACAACTTAAGCACATGACTTCAATGGTGTACGTTTACCATGTTTATATTAACGCTTCCATGAGAAGGGAACCAAGAGTATCGGAGAGCATAATCAAAAGGGAAAAACTAAAGGTAATTGGTGATAGTAATGCACCAAAGAGGTATTCCCAGTAGGGGACCCATTTAAATGGTGTAGATCAATGGAAATTCCTATTGAGTGACGATGGAATCAATTAGGGTCTCTAGGGACAACAGGGTATTCCATAGGACCAGCAAAGTCAAAGAATCAACGAGGGTAGCAATTGAGGCCAAGACTACCATGTCCGAGAGAAGGACAATCCTAATATGGCCAGTGGGGCCAGAGATAAGAAAATGACCCAAGAGGTGTCCTATGTGTGGAGAGTAGGGCCATTTGTATTAACCTTGTCTGTAGAAAATTAGGAGACAGGAGAGGAATGCCTAGTAGGGGCGATAGTTATAAAAGTCTTTGGATCAGTATGGACAAGAGTGTTATGTCCATAAAGCATTTGGACTGCCAGTGCTCTTGGCAATTAACAATGTGAATTTTAATTCTAGGGTAAGTGGGATATGTTTTGTGTAATATGAGCGAGTCATAATACCTCGTTAGCACTAGATTCGTGCGTGATACGGGTTTAGTGGGTGTATTATTAGTATTACTATTGTGTGCCTATATTTTTACCTTTTAGTAGAGGGGATCTTTGGTCCCATCGGCAGGAAAGTGTATATGATCACTGAGCGGATATATATTTTAGTGGGTTATCTCATTTTGAGAGATGATGTTCGAGTATGATGTTGTCCTAGGTATGTACTAGTTAGGAATGTGTTGAGCGATGATGGGCTGTTACAGTAAGGCTATCGTGTTCTCTATTCCAGGGCAGGAAATGTTGATTAATGATGTGTCAACTGGAAGAAAGTTGAGCTCGTATTTATATTATATCATGGAGGAGACTTCATAGGATTATTGTTGTCTCGTTATATTTGATCCCAGTGTGTAGGGACTGTACTTATATGATTCATGGTATATTAACCTTACTATCGAGCGGAGATATTTAGCTCGCTATCGACTTAGCACGGGAATAATAATGAGAGTGAGGGCACCATGTTGTATAACTCCTTTAGTGATGTGGGATTGGACGGTTAGAATTATATATCTATGGATAGGATTTTGGATATTCGGATCATGTGTGTAGGACCTACGAATCTCAATGATTGACAATGCTAGGTATTAGTGTATGTGGTGGGATCCGTATTTGGATTTCGCTTGCGAGACGTCCCACACTTGAATTCTAGCGAAGGTCGGGAGTTGAGAGATGTGTTGGTCACTAGGGCATGAGTTAGCACTTTAGTTATTACATGTGTATAGGGGTAAAAGCATGAGTTGAGAGTTATTCTATGATATAAAACCTGTAGAGTCTAGTAGTTTTATGTGGGGAGCACTAAGGAGAACTTTTTGCACCACTCAGTCTCGAGGGGAATTAAATCATTTTAGTAGGGTAACTGAGGTTATCCATACAGTATAGCCACACTGAGAGTGCAGGGTTAGACTTAAGATAAGTAGGTTATGTGTGGAACGTTAGAGATGATTGTGCAGTTGTGCACGGGGTATAAGGTGTATGGGCGCCCTAGTTAAATTTCACTTTCGATATCATCTATGATAAGGAGGCTTAGGAAGATGTTGTATATGTATCTGCCGGACAGTTAGAAAAATAAGTGAAAAGGTAGGAGAGGCTGAACTTTATTCGAGGAAGGGAGAGAAGCTGACTGTATATCATGAGAAAACTCCCACAACCGAAGTGAGTTAAAAAGTGAGTCAAAATACAATGGTAACAAGTGAATTCTTACTCAGTTAAATATGTAGAGTGGTTCGCACATAGATAGGTTGGTAAAATTCTAACAGGTGGAAAAAGGTCCTAAGAAGTACACAGCTTCGGAGTAAACGTACGGGCCATAATTTTTGCATATTTTAGAACAATGGCAGTAAGATATTCCACGTGATGTGAAATATAGAGTATGTTGATATCAAGTTGAGTGAGATATAGTGAAGTTGTTTTCAAGTTCGCCACTCGTAAAAGGAAGAGGTTGGTTCGATACTACCGACCCGAATATCGTGATAGATTGGTGATTCCAAGAATGGAATGGGTATGCAAATTGATAAAGTATATTATTGGATTATAAAAATCGCGCAGTGGGTAGAATTTTCTTTGGATTGTGAAGTGAATTGTCCAGGAATTAAAATAATCGTTATTCATTTGGGGTGTGCTATATTACCGCACAGTGTGCACATCATGTTCTTAAAAAGAAAAAAATGAATCGGCACAAGGTTCTGCCTAATACTGTTATAAATTAGAATGAGACCTTTGAGCTCCACCTAGAATAGGGAGTATCAGGAGGCAATGGGGGCCTAGTTGAGCCCTGAGTTTGGTGTGTCAACCGTAGGCCGATGTATAGTCAGGAGGGGTGATATAGAATATGGAAGAATGCGAGGATGCATGTATTTGACTTTTGGAGTAGAAGGAAGGTTAACTATAACTGGTAGGGATGCATGTGATTACCCGTAGCAGAATATTAACTGCTAAGTGACTTTTGAGGCTTAAATAGGGAGGAAAAAAATTTTGCCCACCCTTTGGATAGTGGAAAAAGGGGAAGCAATAATTTTCTCGGATCTGGAGTGATTCATGACCCGTCGACAAGGATTGAGTCAATCCACATAATTTTTGTATAGTTCAGAAATATAATGCGAGAATTTTAACATGAACTAAAATTTTGAGGCCTGATATGAGTAGGAAGAAATTATTGAAGGTGTACCCCATAAGGAGAAAGGGCTTGGTACGACAATAAGAGAAATTGATACCTATAGAAGTGAGGTCCTTCCTAACATAGGGATGATAGAGCCAGTGGAGTGTAGGCTCGTCTTTTGAGACATCTTTATCGAATTCATGATAGATGTTAAACATGAAGGATATATTAGTATGTAAGGGCTTGAATGAACTGGTTACTAAGTGTGGGTTATAGTGAACAGACCTTCGGTTGAAATGATACCATTAGTGTATGTATAGTGGAAATAGGAAAAGATTATTACGAGTAAATTTTGAACATGTTCGAATACAGTTGTGTGTAAGAATATGAGGTGATATTATGGGGCATCATAATCAAGACGAGTCTATTTGGGAGAGAGAAGATGAGATGTGCAACAATTATCCAGAGTTATCTATACCAGTTATTTTTATGAATTTCATTATTAGGAGGGAAGTATGTAACACCCTATATTTTTATTGATTTTTATATTGAGAATTAATTGGGATTAATTAAACTATATTTGAAAATTAATCCGGTAAAATAAATATTAATTTGCGAGATAAGGGTTAATATTTATTTATGTTGATTATTACTTAATGAATGAGTAATAATAATGATAAGGAAATATTATAACTGTTGTGAGTGAAAAATACGACACTTACGGTAAATTTAGTCGGGTCGCGCATGTGAGTCGGGTCGGGACTAAATTTGGGAAATAGAAGGTAATTTCGATTTTACTAATACAAATGGTCGTTTCGAGTGCGCTGGTATGTCCATAAGGGTCTAGATAGTCAAAAAAGTCTATTCGGAATTTAGTTTGGGTCCCGGGGCAGTTTTAAGACAAATCGACAACTCGGAGCAGTATTTTGGTCTTTTGAAATTTTGGGAGAATTAAACCCACGAAAATTATAACCTTATATTTTCAACTACATAAGGGAAGTTGGTTTTAAACCAAATAGAAAACACAAAGGAACTATAGGAGGAGGATTCCAAGGAGATTTGGAGGTTTTATACCATTCTTGTGCCACAAACACCACCATCGCGTAGATCGGGAGAAGAGATTCGAAACCATACCCATCATCGACAACGGATCAGACCTAATGTTAAAGGCAATTATTTATCTTTCCTAATTTAAGAAGGATATAACATCCATATTAGATTAGGATGACTTATCTATGAATATCACATGTTTTGGCTTAATTTGAAGAATGTAAAACATGTTCTTGTGTAGGCATTGCATGTAGACTAAATTCTTATGTGTTTAGAAAATGAAATCAAACTATAAGGGAGTAGAATAATGAATTAAATCTGGACTTGTTGATGTATAAACATGGAAGGACATAATACTAGGGTTTTATTGATAATTATGGGTTTAGTTCTTGGGTTGAATTCTTGATGTTTTAATGATAATTTTACATTGGAAATCACTCATATGTATATACTAAATGGTTGGGAATCTTAGTTATTGATTTTCTGAGGAACCACGAGGATTGGGTTTAAGAAAATTAGAGAAAAATGCAACTGCGTAAGGGAAGGAGACAACTTGTAGCTTTTCGAATCAATTCGGCCCAATGGAGAATTGATTCAGTTAAGAGAATTGATTCGGCCATTGGTCGAATCGATTCGGTTTTCCCAAATTTTGGAAATTTGCTTATTTTAACCCTGAACTTGAAATCGATGAAAGGGATGACTCTTGGAATACCTTTATAACATTGTGAGAGATATGTTAGTCAATAGTAGGTTAATGGTAGTATTGGTATTTAGTCATAAGTAAGATGAATTAAGGCTAAGATTAATCATTGTGTATTGTAATGTAAGTTAACTTAGGGAATGAGAACGAGTCACAGTGAAGGTGAGAGAACCTATGACTTAGACCAGTAAAATATGAATAATTTACCTACTGAAAAAATTTAAAGAATAATTGGCACACGTTGAGTGGTGAGGGACACTCGGAAATGTATGGCGATAAGTATAATTGAGGGTTAATAATACGTGGGATATTTGGGAGTTATATATCTTACGTATGGGATATATGATATAGATCATGAGTATAACTATACTGATAAAATAAAAATATAGGTTGTGTGTATACCTATTGTATGATTCTTATATGTATTGACATACCTACAATGCTTTCTATCACGGGAGGTCTTGAAATGTGGACAGTCTTATCCTGATGAGCCCATTGGGGGGGGGGGGGGATTTTAGACTTGTACCTATGAATATAGAACTTAGGTTGGAACAATATCTGTGTGAACGATGGTGTGCATGGTCATTTGGGTGCGTAGGTATGTGCGTAGACCAAAGCCTAGGACTATGTTCGCCTCTAATATGTGTGATTTGTATTTCTGGTTCGAGAGAGATCGTGGACCATTAGTCCTTTATTTGAGTATGTGATGTACCGGGACTTGATAGTAGAGTATGTATGTACCGCAGCTCCGCCTAAGAGTGTTGTGTTAGTGTGTATATGTGTGTGTGTGTGTGTGTGTGTGTATATATATATATACTTGTGATATATTCTACCGTGTGTGTTTAGTAGATGAGAAAGATAGTGACATCTCAAATAACCCCAGTATATGGAGGATTAAATATATATTGAGAACTTCATAATTGGCTAATTGATATAAAGAATTTGGTAATGTATAATATGGGTGAAATGGGTGGGCATAACGAGATGGAGTGTGAAGAAATAGATTTGGTTCGGATTAGTTAGGCGGGGTTAGAAAGTATACGTTAGATGTGCACATTAGTTGAGAGGTAAGGAGCTCAAGTGAGGGCACGAAAACCTAACATAAATATAATATCTACAGATTTTTCATTTTAAATACTTGTTAAACCATTTTAAACTGTTTTACTCGAGCTATGACCCGTTTTCTCCAAATCTATATTTTTTGTAAAATATTTTAGTTGCCCAGCCACATGGACACCAGTCTTAGCAGATCTTATCAATTGGCGTGATGCAGCTACTGTGAAAGTTGCAGGACCTTGATGTTATACGCCTCTGTGTTTGTCATTCCTTCCTTGTGAGCTACTTATTTAAGTCGGGCAGGTTGCCCCTTTTATTCAAAGATAGAGGACTGCTATTTTTCTTCTCAGAGTGTTGGGCTAGTTTTTACTATGGATGTTTATATTATTATTTTAGACTGGATTGTGTATTCCAGACACACTTGTATTATTCTATCACTATATTCAGTATGTGTTTGATTAGTGAATGTTGAATATAATATTACAAATTTATTTGGTTGCATGTTAACTATAAAGATAAAATTTGACACTATTTTTTCAAATACTAGGTGGTTAGTATATATAAAAAGGGTTTTGATAGTGATGCTAAGAATTAACCAACTTGATATTTTGTTTAAATTTAATAAAGGACAGATCACTCAGTATTTAATTAGGCGGAGTGTCACAATGCGATCATTTTTTTTGCCTTTGGACTCATAATCGTCAAATAGCGTAGTCGAGATTTGGTAGAGTTTACGAATTTGAGTTCCTTTTTTGGGTGAGAACTTTATACTTCAATAAGTGTTTGTTTTGGTTAGAAATATTTTTTTCTATTATTGATTTTTTTGCAAGAAATATAATTTGGGTTATTAAAAGATGGCAGTCAAAAGTAAAGAGATAGATGGAGGAGTCCAAATTTCTTGACCTTCCTTAAGAAGAGGATTATTATTAATCTTTAATGTCATTGATTAAAACATGGATAACTCATTAAAAATTGTGAGATTTATTTATTTATATTTCAACTAATCACATTAGACGATCGTGTTAAACCTCCTTTGGATATGATCAATTAATTATTATTGTTAGGGGCGCACATGGTTCGGTTCGGTTCGGTTCCACTATGGAACCAAAACCGAAATTGATTCGTTCCGTGGTTTTGGAACCAGAACTACAACCGAAATTGGTCAGTTTGGTTCAGAACCGAACCATCGATTCTCGGTTGTGTTCGGGGAGGTTCATGGTTCTGGTTCTTAGTTCTGGTTTGCGATTCTGGTTCGCAGTTTGGGTTATGGTTCTTGTTTGCGATTCTGGTTAATGGTTCTGGTTCACTATTTTTGTTAATGGTTCTGGTTCTTGGGTTGGTTCTCGGGTTGGTAAATGGTTATGGTTAATGGTTCAGGTTCACGGGTCAGTTCTTGGGTTGGTTAATGGTTCTGGTTAATGGTTAATGGTTATGGTTAATGGTTCAGGTTCACTAGTCATTTCTCGAGTTGGTTCTTGGGGTCAATTCTTTGGTTCGGTTCTTCGGTTCGGTTCCATGGGTTCGTTTGTCGGTTCGGTTCGGTTTGGTTCAGGTATAAAATCGAGAACCGAATCGAACACTTTGGTTCTAAATTTTTTGGAACCAGAACCAACCCATGGAGAAAAAAAACCGAATCAACCTAACCCAACTCACGAAGGTTGGTTTGGTTCGGTTCTTCGGGTTATCAGTTTTTTTGCAGACCCCTAATTATTGTAGATGGAGATGGGAAGGGAGGAGGTGAGGGGCTTACGATGATGGTGTTTGGAGGTGGTGGTGATAGGAGTGAAAAGATTAGGATTTATTGGGATGGAGATAATTTGAAATATAATTTTATGATTATGTTAGTTAAAGATGACATTCAAATAGTGCGTATCAGTTTGATTTCTAGATTTTAACCTTATTTAAGGTCAATAAATACAAATGGCTTTAAGGTGGTTTTGTTGATAAATATTTAGGCTGCCTTTCAAAATAATTCAATACCATATATTAAGAATTGTTTTCACAATTTTTAGGAGAGACAGAGACATGCGTGTAGAATTCTCCTAGCCAGCTTTGTGGCATGTACTATTTCCCATAATGGAGGGACATCAACCATCTGCCAAGACTTTTCGATCAATTAAGACGCTTTTCATGTACTAATCTAATATTTAACAGTGGAATGAAGTTTTCCACTTTATTTAGTACTGTATTGGAAGGATCATGTTAGAATTTAATTGATTTAAGTTATTTTTATTAATAATTATAATTTTGTTTTATGTATTTAAATATAATTTTGATAAGAATTTATGTTTGACACATTCGTTTTTAAATGATATATTATAATACTTCTGAGTTATAATCAAAATTTTCAAAAAATAATAAAAGGGTGCTTTCTAAATTCTGTTTTTTATTTTTTGGCTCAGAATTATCCATTCTTAATATTTTTATTCATTTATACCTTAATATATAATATACATACACAATGCATTAATATGTGTTTAATTTTAATAAATAAAAAATATAAAGACATGTACACAAAATTACATATATATATATATATATATATATATATATATATATATATATATATAGTAGTGCTCTTGTGCGAAATAGTCCACATCTTAAGAGTGCGGACCGGACATGTGTCACCTGACGGTGAGCCTAGAAATTATTGGCTAAATTATAGGCACACTCTCTCTCGTTATTGGCTATATATATATATAGTACTACTCTTGTGCGGACTAGTCCACATTTTAAGAGTGCGGACCGGACATGTATCACCTGACGGCGAGCTTATAAATTATTGGCTAAATTATAGGCACATTCTCTCTCGTTTCTGGGCTCACCGCCAAGTGTCACATATTCGGTCCGCAATCTTAAAATGCGGACTAGTTCGTAAAAGAACAGTATTATGTGTGCGTGTGTGTGTGTGTGTGTGTGTGTGTATATATATATATATATATGTATAAGAGAGAGAGAGAGAGAGAGTCTTATACATCATGCTTTCTACATCACCCATACATCACATTTAGTTCTAGGCGCTAAATTTTTATTTCCAATTATTTTATTTACCCATGGAGTTAACCTTCTAATCAACACATGTGCAAAAGATTAGGTTAAAATACAATTTCTAGCTAATTTTTAAAAATTCAACAAAAAACTATTGAGAATACCTTATTTATAAGGGTATGCGCTAATAGAATTTTGTGAATTTCTAAGGATAGCTAGAAAATTTATTTTAAACTAATTTTTTGAACATATGTTGATTGAAAGGCCAATTTCAATAGAAAAATATTTTTTTTGAAAAAACTATTTCTTACGACCTAGAACTCGATGTGATGTATAGAGTGTGATGTAGGAGAGTCTCTCTCTCTCTCTCTCTCTCTCTCTCTCTCTATATATATATATATATATATATATATATATATATATATATATATACATGTTTGCCAATTTTTCATATTTTTCGAAAACTATATTTAGAAACATGTTTACCAAATACACACTAATATTTATAAAAAATGAAAACTGAATTTTGAAATTGTATTTATATAGTGCGTGAAGTGTTATATTCTTGCATAGGGGTAAAATTACACTCTTTTTATACAAATAGAAAATTATCATTTCATAAGAAACAAGTCACAAAAGACATTACAATAGTGAACAACACACAAGATCTTAAAAGAAGAAGAATAAGAGAAAATAAAAATGAAAAAAGTACATCATCAAATTCCAAAAAATATATACACCACACAAGATCGGTTGATTTGTAAGAATAAACCATCGACGAGAAAAATGCTCAAAGAAAAAACAGATGCGGACCACAGACACGAGACTCAACACGGGCGGTATCCCGATCTATCTTTCACGTCGAAGCTTAACAACAAAAATGGGCTCGAAGAATCGAATATCCATAACAAACCTGACAACCCAGCAAAGGGATGCCAATCAAAACCATCTGATAATCATAGAGGCGGTGAAGTATGTTCCGAAACGAGTCGATTTGATGACTTTGAAGAAAAAGAAAGGAAAAATCTAGGGATAAAACCTAATAAAATTAAACTTTGCATTGATGTTTGTGTCAAATTACTAACTCCATAGCATCTACATAAAAAACACCGTGGAAAAACATAGACAAATGTTGTGGATAACGTTTTTTCATTTTTTTAAAAATGTTTCACCTCCCGCAACAATTTAAATGCCGTGGGGCGTCACATTTCATCTAATCTTTTGGATCACTACATAATTTTTTTATATGGAAAATTTACTTTTAATCCTTTTAATGAGACAAAATGCCCAAATATTTATTATGTTCTTCGATATAATAAGTGTTGTTTGTTACAATACTTTAGCATTTTAACTTTTACCTTTTCAGAAAGTGGTGTTTGTTTGGCTCCCATGAATCTTAGTTGTTTGATTGCAACTCTGGTATACATGTCATATGATTTTGATTAAAGACGTTAAAATGTTTCAGAAATTTATGTGCATGACATCAAGTTTTTGTCTCCAAAAACTATTGAAGTTAATATTTTATTTGCACATCTTGTGGTATCACAGAGAACTTTCTTATATTTCGTGACACATTGTAAGTGTCGTGGAAACCCATTCATACATATAGAGGGATAAATTTATGTGTGGATGGACATAATGACACTATCTAAAAAAAATCTAATCTTTAGCGACGCAACAAATAATTATCACAGAAATTACACATTAGTGGCAAAACCGACTGATATCCCTAATTTTTTTTTATAAAAAACGCAATTTCTAATTTTGAAATCATCCAAAGATATGTACATGATATTCATGCCATTTAGAGTACAAAATATATAAAATGGGAAATGAACTTTAAACTTGGGTGCGAAGCTTGCTTTTACAAAGTGCGACTTAAATCTTCTATAAGCAATTGAAACTGTTGAACCAAAAATAGAAACATGCAAACATTATACTCCCGCATGCTTTTTGGAATAACATTAATGACTAGGCCTTGTAATTTACTAGTTTGAGGAGTGATGCTTATTGAAACATTTTTTATCGCACCGTATTGTATTGGTCCGAAAAATTATGATATTGATTTACTACTTTTTATTACCATAATTAAAATTATCGAAATCAAAATTACCAAAAATTTGATGCTTCGTTTTGATTTACATATTTAAAAAATCGATTTACCAAAATTTTTGTGCCAAAATTAAATACCGAAACAACTGTCCAAAATACCGATTTGATATATCCAAAATACAAATTTTATTTATATTTTTAAATCTATATCATTAGTTAAACTCACTTATCACAAAACTAGTATTAAAGTAGGTGTAATTTTTATTTATAGAAAGTATGCAAAATTTGCAAGTCAAGAACAAATGCTTTGTGACACCCCGCCTAATTAAATACTGGGTGATCATTCCTTTATTAAATTAATTCAAAGGGCCTAGTTGGTTCATTCTTAGCATCACTTTTCGTAAAATAATTTTCTTTATTAACCACCTGATAAAGAATTAAGTTAAGTGACAAAACATTAAATTCTATTTTATTTAAATTCCATTGTAAAGGTCTTATGTGTATAAACCAGATTATGAATAGTACTAATGATAAATAAAACAAAGCATTAAAATGAGTTATGCCAACTAAATTACTCAATCCAAATAAATATCCACATCTACTGCCAACGTAAAAGATAAACAAACCCAAATAAAGCTGAATACTGAAACCATAAAGGAGTACAAAATCTCGAACAAATCTAAATAGGAATCTAGGAATGGGCTACAGATGCCCTAAATAAAAAGAGCAAAATCAGAAGCTGAGGAGTCAAGGAAAGGGTCGTCTAATGCAAGGACCTGCAACTCCCACACAAGCTGTAACACGTCGTTGTCCAATGAACTACGCCTGATGCCCATATGGCTGGGAACCTATAATATATATACAAGAAAAGCAAAAAAGACAGGAAACGGGTCGGAGCCCGAGTGTAAAGCAGCTTTAAAAATGGTTTAACAAGTATTTAAAATTCTTACTAGTTGATATAACACACATGTTAGTACGCGACACTCTCTTGAGAATTCTCACATCTCATTTAGTGTGCACACCTATCATACTACTAAAATGACTCATAAGTCTAACTCTATTCTCTTCCTATAAACTCTGGTTCGCGAAATCGTAAGACTATGATTTATTTAAGATACCGTCTTATTAAGGATTATTTAAGTCAATTATGTATTTCTCAATACCACTGTGAAGTTTCAAACACTTACTATAATTAGGAGCATTCATTCCATATTTATCTACTTATACGTACAGTAGAAGAATTCCAGGTATATGTATATATATTAATCACTCATCCAATAAATATACTAATCGTCACCCCACTTAAAATCTACAATGCTGGCATATTCTGCTATCAAGTACCCGTATCTCTCGTACAAAAGGGAAATACTAGTTTGGAATCAATCTCGAACTGTATTAACACAATACACACAAAATTGAGGCGAAGCATAGTTCTAAGTCACTAAGAGGTCAGCACATACCCTCACGTCTCTTAGGACCGTCTGACTATCATTCCCAAATAGCCTGTACCAAGGAATCCTATGTTCTTGGGTACGAGTCAATATCCCCCGTAAAGGTCCCATCGAGATAAGACTGTCCCGATACGGAAACCTCCGTGATAGAAAGTAGCGTGGTTATTATTATACACACAAAAAAATCATTATATGTATACACATGCACTCGATTATATATGTATATATTCAGGTATTTCAACTAGGTTCGCCCACGACCCATAATAATATTTAAACCATATGTGGTACAAATCACCCAAGTCCTTTGTATAATTAACCCATTTATTTTTATTCTCAATTGTCGCTATTTCTTAAGTATTTATCGTCCCTCGAAGTGTTTTCTTTTACTAGATGTAAGTTCAGTAGGTGTACCCTCACTAATATACTGGTTTAAGTCTTTCTTGAGTCTCCCAATACCTCCTTTAACGTACGCACAATTTCTAATAATTTTTTTCTCCCGTTATCCTACGGAAACATCTCGTATAAAGTTGCATCTTCCGGACCCTATTTAGACTCTACTGGTCCTTCCCATGTCCCATTATGATCTTTAAACTATATCCAAGGGTCTCTATGCATTTTAATCAAATTAACAAAAATAAATGGGAGAAGTGTTCAGTTTCTAGGAGGGGTCGATCGATCGATAAAAAGGGGTCGATTGATCGACATTCTTGAGTCGATCGATCGATCGAGCAGTTCTTGCTCAGATTCTGAAAATTCATACCTACGGGTTTTTTCCATAAATCTTAACCAAATCTCCATTATCAAGTCCCAAAATCCCAACCAACCATAAGGAACATTATATAAATAATAATATATGATTTCTAATTTAAGATTTCCATTAGTTCATCAAGAATCATCATCAAACGAATTGAATTAAAGGATCTATTCTAACCCTAGTTTATTTTATTTCACATGAATTCCATTGATTTTCATATTCCTATCTCTACTGGTCATCAATTTCGTGTTCACCAATCTAAATCCAAAAAAGGAATCATCCTAACATGATTTCTATTCTGCAATTTCAAGCATTATTCCCGGACATCAATTGTCTTTTTATGAAACATAAATATTATTCTCCTACACTAGAATGGATGTGATATCAACCAAAATAACAGCAAGTTAGATACTTGCCTCAGATACGAAGGTCTGATTCTCAAGTGTTGATGGGTATGGTTGCGTCCCTCGATTCCCGATCTACGCATTGGTGGTGAAAGATGGCAACGGTGGTGTAGTTTCGTGGCTCTCCTTCTTGGAAGGCTTCTCTCTTCTCTCTTACTTAGCCTCTCTCAAAATCTACAACTTCTAACCCTCGAGAACTCTAACTCCCATCAGATATAACTCTTCAATTTTCGTCCATATTTAAGCCTTAAAATGGATAATTAATAAAATGTTCTCCCGAGTTGCCGGTTAGTCCTAAAAACGTCCCGTGACCTAAACTAAACCCCCAAGTATATTTTTCTAACTATATCGACTCTTCTGAACACGTTGGAACACTCGAATTGACCATACAGGCGACTTATAATTTAATTACTTTATAGTCCATTAATTTAGTCCCGACATGACATAAGGGTGTCTCGACTTAAATTCTATAATTATTGTGTTATTCGCTCGCGATAATTTTAATAAATCCAATTCTATGTATTACTTTACTCAGTAAGTAATTTCCACCAAATTATTATTAACTCTCATCTCACTAGTAAATATTTATTTTAAAATCCGGATTAATATTAAATAAATTTCATCCCAATTTAATTTAATAAAATCCCCATAATAAAAGCCATAAAAATACGGGGTATTACATACTTCCCCCTCTGATAACAAAATTTCATCCCGAAATTCGAAAAATAAGGCATACCTGGTAAAAATAAATATGGGTATTTTTCGCGCATATCTGCCTCGCGCTCTCAAGTGGACTCCTCCACGCTATGATGCTCCCACTGGACCCGTACAAGTGGAACTACCTTCGACCTTAATCTCCTCTCGCTATGGTCTAAGATAGCCACTGGTCTCTCCTCATAAGAACTGTTAGGATGTACGTCAATCTCCTCTATCGCGATGTGAGTGTGGGCTATATCATCCCGAAGATATTGCCTTAACGATGAAATGTGGAACACATCATGAATATGGTGCAAGTGCTCCGGGAATCTCAATCTGTATGCCACTGGTACTACCCTTTTGATAATGGTAAATGGTCTTACGTACCTCGGAGCCAATTTCCCTTTCTTTTCGAACCTCATTACTCCCTTCATAGGAGACACTCGCAGCAATACTTGGTCTCCAATGCCACACTCCCTAAAAGATCGCTTTTCATCGACGTAGCTTTTTTCCTGTCCTAGGCTACCCGAATGCGACTCATGATTAACTCGATTCTGGCTGACGTGTCCTGAATCACCTCTAGCTCGAACAACTTGTTGTCCCCCACCTCTAGCCAACAAGCGGGAGAATGACAATGTCTTTCATACAAAGCCTCAAATGGGGCCATGTCGATCGTAAACTGATAGGAGTTACTATAAGCGTACTCCACCAGTGGAAGATACGACTCCCAACCCCCTCCAAAATCAAGGACATACATGCGTAGCATATCCTCCAGCATTTGATTAGTACGCTCAGTTTGTCCGTTAGTCTGTGGGTGATAAGCTGAACTCAATCTCAACTCTGTACCCATAGCCTCCTGAAATCTCTCCGAGAAGCATGACACAAAAATCTTGTCTCTATCAGACACAATATCCAGGGGCACCCCATGAAATCTCACTTTCTCGGCAATAAACAACTGTGCATATCAGCCCGTAGTGTAGATTATTCGCACTGGAAGAAAGTGAGATACCTTGGTCAATCGATCCACTATTACCCATATGGAATCATGACCCCGCTGTGAGGTAGGCATCCAAGTAATGAAAGTCATGTCCTATTTCCAAGTAGGTATCTCTAGAGGTTGAAGTAATCCTGACGATCTCTGGTGGTTCACCTTTAGCATCTGACAGGTGGTACATTTGGACACGAACTCTGCAATGTCCTTCTTCATCCCACTCCACCAGTACTGCCGTCTCATGTCTTGGTACATTTTATCCCCTTTGGGATATACCGTAAATCTGGAACCGTGCGACAGAATCATCACTACATGACGTAGGCCTTCTCCCTCCGGGACCACCAATCTCCCATTAAACTGCAAACCTCCATCCGAACTCACTGAATAGGACTCAGCACCCTCAGCTAGGAGCCGTATAATCTAATCCTGATAAAATGTATCAGCTGCTTGGGCCTAGATCACCCTCGTAACAATCCCTGGTGTTACCATCATCACAGATACAAAAGATCGGACCACTGTGTTCTCGTGTCCTAACTCTTTCTACTTTGCCTTCCATACTTCTGTTATCTCACCTACCGGCCTATGGCCTATTGCATCAGCAATCACGTTAGCCTTCCTCAGATGGTACTGTATCTCGAACTGGTAGTCTTTCACAAACTCTAGCCACCTGCGTTGACGCATGTTCAACTCCTACTGAGTGAACAAGTATTGTAATGACTTATGGTCTGTGAAAAAGCAAAATTTCTCCCTTAGAAAATAATGCCTCCAAATCCGCAATGCAAACATGATCGCTACTAGCTCCTGGTCATAGGTGGGGTAATTCCTCTCGTGAGGCTTAAGCTTGTGGGCTGCATAGGCTATAGCATGATCTTCCTACTGAAGTACTCCACCCAGTCAATGTAGAGAAGCGTCAGTATACACCAGGTACTCCACCCCTGGCCAGGGTAAAGCAAGAATTGGTGCCGAAGTCAACTTATCCTTCAGCTCGTCAAAAGCCAATTGTCAAGCTTTATCCCATACGTACGGTACCCCCTTGCGAGTCAGATTCATCAATGGACTTGCTATTTTTGAAAATCATCGAATGAACTGCCTGTAGTATCCATCTAACCCCAAGAAACTATTCACCTCTATCGGTGTCGTGGGATGTCCCCACTCCCTCACTGCCGATACTTTGTTCGGGTCCACAGATATCCCCAATTCTGACACAACATGCCCCAAATACTGTACCTCTCATAACCAGAATCTGCACTTCTCATACTTGGCATACAGATGATGCCCTCGTAGAGTCTGAAGAACCCATCTCAAGTGCTCGGCATGCTCCTCCTCAGTTTGTGAATAAATCAGTATGTCGTCTATGAAGACGATGACAAACTGATCTAAGAACTCTCTGAACACCTAGTTCATTAAGTCCATGAATGCGGCAGGAGCATTTGTCAGCCTGAACGGCATGACTCTAAACTTATAAGACCCATATCTAGTTAAGAAAGAAGACATCGACACATCCTACTCCCTAATCTGTAGTTGATGGTATCCCGATCTCAAGTCTATCTTCTAAAATAAGGAAACTCCGCTCAACTAGTCAAACAAGTCATCAATTCGGGGCAACGGATACTAATTTCGTGTTGTGACCTTGTTTAACTCTCGGTAGTCCACGCACAATCTCAATGAACCATATCTCGTTTTCATAAACAACACCAGAGCGCCCCAAGGTGAGGAGATTCTACGAATGAAACCATGTCCTAACAATCGCTCAATCTGATCCTGTAACTCCCTCGTCTCGTCTAGAGCCATACGGTATGGTGCACGGTATATCGGTTGAGTTCCGATCATCAAGTCTATAACGAATCTATATATCTACTGGGGTAGGACCGGTATCTCCTAGAACACATTCAAAAACTCATGAACAACTGGAATCGAATCCAGGGGAATCACAATCTCCGTAGAGGTCTCCTCCTCTAAATAGTATAAATGGGTGGGAGATCCTCCCTCAGGGCGGGGAATTGCCACCAAAAACATATTCTGATCAGGAATGGCAAAGATAATACTCCTACCAAAATAATATATCATGGCCATATAAGTCGCTAGCCAATCCACGCCAATAATGGCATCATGGTCATGCATATCTAAAACTAGCATATTTGCAGGTAGAATCAATCTACCAATCTCTATACCTACTCCTCGTCATATAAAGAAAATCAAAGACCCATTCCACAATAGTGAGTCTACACATGTCACTGTACTCTCTATTGTGCCTAATAATCCCATGGTCCGTGCAAAGCTAGTGGCTATAAAACAGTGTGACGCCCTAGTATAAAATAAAACACGCCCATAGTGCCGTGGATAGGAAACGAACCTGAATCGCGGGTGGAGCCTGCAGTGCGTCTAGCTGGTGGAAGTTATAGACACGTTCATATTATAATTTCTCTTGCTGAACGGGGGCTACTGGAATGACTGGTAGGGTTGGCATCTGAGAAGGAGCTGGGAGGGCGGATGGGAAGAGCGGCATTTGCGGCTCATGATGGACACCCTGATGCTGTAGGGCCCTATCTCCCTCAGGGAAATCCTGGCACCTATGTCCATTCTTACCACATCCAAAGAACCTGCCCCTAAAGTTTCCACCCTTCTGTCCCTACTGACCTCGGCCCTGATGGGCGTTACCACCCTTCCACTGGCCCTGCTAAAAATGTTGTTGGCCCTAATGGCCCAGCTGCTAACCCTGCTGCTGACGATGTTGGCCCTGCTTGCCATGCTGACTGGACTGGCCCTGTCTAAAGCCCCCATATCCCTGACTGGAATCACCATATCGAAATCTCTTATCAGGGTCCCCCTAATGGGAACTCTGCTCACTATAGCGGATCTTCCCCTCAGCTGCTGGTTCCTCACTGGCACCACTACCTCCAGTCCGACTCTGCTGACTGGACTCCTCTTCTCGCTTGCTTCCCTACTGATGGAAGCTGTGATCCTGGTAATGAAAGAGAGCGACATTGAGTACATCAGTGTAAGTACTCGACAACAAATTACCTATGAGATGCTTACGAATCTTCTAATCCAATCCATCCAAGAATAACAAGATTTTCTTCTCTTAGGTGGGTGCCTCATCCGACACTATAGTGAGAAGTCTCGTGAACTCCTCCTTATACTCTGCAATCATACTCCCCTGCTTAAGATTTAGTAATCTCCACCTCATCTCAGTCTACACGGCGAATGGGAAATATTTGAGGTCAAATCACACCCAAAAAGTTTGAAAAGACATACTATCCCCCTCCTCCAAGGTGGTAGTGGACTTCCACCACTGCAAAGAGGCCCCTACTAGCTTGAAGGAAGCCAGTAACTATATCTGAATTTAAGTGCACTCATACATGCGCAGATGCCTCCGAATGTGTTTCTTCCAATGGCTGGCGATGACAATATCAGAACTACCTGAGAATTCCAGGGGATGTGACTTCTAAAAGCCATCCCTAACCCTCTCCCATGCCGTGGGAAGCTGTGTTGGCACTGCTACACCACCGCTAACACTTCATTCACCTCCTGAGCAACTATAGCAGTAACTTCAGTTGCGTTCATCATTCCCTGAGCCGGAGCTGCTGACTGCTTGGGCTGGGCATTCCTGTCTCGGGGTGCTCGCCTCGGAGGCATCTGAAATGAGAAGGAAGTTTATTAGTCTACAGTTTATTATCAATCTCAAATATCTGAAGACGTAATCATAAATACAAGAATACAATAGTCCCGAAAATATGTCTCTACATCAAAGACGCTTAGCTGGAAGCATAATGAGTCATACAGATCCTAAAGGACACTAGAACCTGATGCTCTGATACCACCTGTGACGCCCTGCCTAATTAAATACCGGGTGATCGATCCTTTATTAAATTAATTCAAAGTGACCGGTTGGTTCATTCTTAGCGTCACCGTCGTAAAATAGTTTTCTTTATTAACCACCTAATAAATAATTAAGTTAAGTGCCAAATCATTAAATTTTATTTTATTTAAATTCCATTGTAAAGATCTTATGTGTATAAACCAGTTAATGAATAGTACTATGATAAATAAAACAAACCATTCAAATGAGTTATGCCAACTATATTACTCAATCCAAATAAATATCCACAACTACTGTCAACGTAAAAAATAAACAAACCCAAATAAATCTGAATACTGAAACCATAAAGGAGTAGTTAATCTCTAACAAATCTAAATAGGAATCTGGGAATGGGTGACACATGCCCTAACTAAACAGAGCTAAATCAGAAGCTGAGGACTTAAGAAAAGGGTCGTCTACTGCAAGGACCTGCAACTCCCACACAAACTGCAGCACGTCACTATCCAATGAACTACGCCTGACGCCCTTGTGCCTGGGAACCTTTAATTATATATATATATATATATATATATATATATATATATATATATATATATATATATATATATATATATATATATATATATAAGAGAAGGAAAAATGACAGGAAATGGGTCAGAGCCTGAGTATAAAACATCTTTAAAAAATAGTTTAATAAGTATTTAAAATGCTTACTAGTTGATATGACACACATGTTAGTACGCGACACTCTCTTGAGAATTCTTACCTCTAATCTAGTGTGCACACCTATCGTACTACTAAAATGACTCATAAGTCTAACTCTATTCTCCTCCCATAAACTCTGATTCGCGAAATCATAAGACTATGATTTATTTAAGATACTATCTTATTAAGGATTATTTAAGTCAATTAGGTATTTCTCAATGCCACTGTGAAGTTTCAAACACTTACTATAATTAGGAGCATTCATTCCATATTTATCTAATTATACGTACACTAGAAGAATTCCAGGTATATCTATTTATATATATATCAAACACTCATCCAATATATATACTAATCGGCACCTCACATAAAATCTATGGTGCTGGCATACCCTGTTATCAAGTCCTCATATCTCTCGTATAAATGGATAATACTAGTTCAGAATCAATACTGAATTGTATTAACACAATACACAAAAATGGAGGCGAATCATAGTTCCAAGTCTCTAAGAGGTCAACACATACCCTCACGCCTCTTAGGACAGTCTGACTATCATTCCTAGATAGCCTATACCAAGGAATTCTATGTTCTTGGGTACGAGTCAATATCCCCCATAAAGGTCCCATTGAGATAAGACTGTCCCGGCACGGAAACCTCCGTGATAGCAAATAGCGCGGCTATAATTATACACAGATAAATATCAGTATATATATACACATGCACTCGGTTATATATATATATATATATATATATACACGACCCATAATAATATTTGAACCATACGTGGTACAAATCACCCAAGTCTTACGTATAATTAACCCATTTCCTTTTATTCTCAATTGTCTCAATTTCATAAGTACTTCTCGTCCCTCGAAGTGTTTTCTTTTACTAAATGTAAATTCAGTAGGTGTACCCTCACTAACATACTGGTCTAAGCTTTCTTGAGTCTCCCAAAACCTCACTTAATGTACGCACGATTTCTAATAAATTTTATTCCCCTGTTATCCCACGGGTACATCTCGTATAAAGTTGCATCTCTCGGACCCTACTTAGGCTCTACTGGTCCTTCCTATGTCACATTATGATCTTTAAATTATATCCAAGGGTACCTATGCATTTTAATCAAATTAACAAAAAGAAAGGGGAGAAGTGTTCAGTTTCCAGGAGGGGTCGATCGATCGATCGATCGAGCAGTTCTTGCCCAGATTCTGCAAATTCATACCTACGGGTTTCTTCTATAAGGAACCATAAGGAACTTTAAATAGGGATCAAATAAATTAGCAAGTCCCAATCAACCATAAGGAACATCATATAAACAATAATAGATGATTTCTAACGTAAGATTTCCATTAACTCATCAAGAATCAACATCAAATGAATTAAATTTAAGGATTTATTCTAACCCTAGTTTATTTTATTTAACATGAATTCCATTGATTTTCAGATTCCTATCTCTACTGGGCATCAATTTCATGTTCACCAATCTAAATCTAACAAAGGAATCATCCTAACATGATTTCTATTCTGCAATTTCAACAATTATTCCTAGACATCAATTGTATTCTTATGAAACATAAATATTATTCTCCTACACTAGCATGGATGTGATATCAACGAAATTAACAACAAGTTAGATACTTGCCTCAAATATGAAGGTTTGATTCTCAGGTGTTAATGGTTATGGTTGCGTCCCTCATTTCTCAATCTACGTGTTGGTGGTGAAAGATGGCAACGGTGGTGTAGTTTGGTGGCTTTCCTCCTTGGACTCTAACTCCCATAAGTTATAACTCTTCCATTTTCGTCCATATTTAATCCTTAAAATGGATAATTACTAAAATGTCCTATCGGGTTGCCGATTAGGCCTAAAAACAACTCGAGACCCAAACTAAACCCCTGAGTACATTTTTCTGACTATCTCGACCCTTGTGGACACGTTGGCGCACTCGAAATTACCATACATGCGATTTATAATTTGATTACTTTATATTTCATTATATAGTCCCGACACGACACAAGCGCGTCTCGACTTAAATTCTATAATTTTCGTGTTATTCACTCGCGATAATTTTAATAAATCCAATTCTGTGTATTACTTTACTCATTAAGTAATTTTCACCAAATAATTACTAACTCTCATCACGCTAGTAAATATTTATTTTAAATCCGAATTAATATTTAATAAATTTCATCCCAATTTAATTTAATGAAATCCGCATAATAAAAGCTATAAAAATACGGGGTTTGACATGCTTATTCATTTATTTTTGTCTCCGAGACACTCTTTTCAGTTTTTATGTGAGTAATCCAGTTCTACATCTACATTATTGAATATTTTATGTGAATGACCTATAACCAAGGTTCTAAAAAATGCGGGGCGTGGAGGCCAAGCCTTCGGCCTTAAAAGCCTAGGCGGTTAGGCATAAAAAAGTGTGAAAAGGCGCTTAGGCATTTTTAATATACTTTAATATTTTTTAATCATAACAAGGCTATTAAAATACTTAAATTGTACATATCATAAAAATATGTCTGAATATTTGCAAATTAAAATACTAATTGATTATTTTGGACGATATAATGGTCAGGTTAGTAAAAAAAATCTTTGAAAGGCGATATCGTTTCACTAAAGCATTGTTGTTTTTAGAAAAAAGTGCGTCTTAAGGGTTTTACCAAGAATAAGGCGTAAAAAAGTTAAGACGGGTCGTTTCTTCCAAGCCTCAAGCCTAGGCGGGTTTTTTAGAACACTGCCTATAACATATATTTAGTTTATATGTTAGTTTATATATATTGCATTTGAATATTGAAAATACATAAAAAAATAATAATCAATAAAAAAATGAGCAAAAAACTAAGAAATCGAAACTAAAAATATATAAAAAAACTAAATGACCAAAATTAAAATTTATCGAAAATACCGCACAAATCAAAATATCAAACGGTTTCGCATTAGTAATGGTTTTTGAAAAATTAAAAACCGAAGGTATCAAAACTGGACGTAATAAAAAAGTTAGTATGGTATTGGTATACACCAAATACCGAATAAACCGTCTGATAGCAATCTCTAAGTTTGAGTAAGTAAACATTGGTATACCGAAACATATTCATAAATAAAAATTCAAATGTGTACAAATAATTTCTCTAAATTTTAGGGATGGCTGCCCCTCATCATGCAGTTTACGTTTGTGTTTATATGCACTTTTCAAAATGATATCCTACTAATCGTGTTATTCATGTCCTATTGTCGTTAATTAAGTATAAAAATTATGAATCATGTTAGTAAATATCTTTTTTGGATAATTAAGCAAATTATATAAAAGAAACTTCTAGAGGGAGAGGAAATCTATATACAAGAGATATACAACGTCTCTATAAGACCATAAAGAAATGGGTAGATGGAAACAAAAACCCTCCACCCTCCCTTCAGACCAAAACATTAACCAAAAAATAATGCAGTTAGTGTTCCCTCCCCAATTACTCCGAAAAATCTAAAAGGTATTGGAGCGTGGAATGCGACTCCTACTTAAACCACACATGCAAAGAGCTCAAAAGAAATTATCGAAGCCTTGCTGTATTGATCTCATCTCCCTCAAATTGCCCTTGTTACTCTCATTCTAAATAGTTTAAAAAATGCATAAATGTGCCATTTTACACAAAAGAGACCCTCCCCCCACCATGTAACCCCAAGTCTTCATATCATCCCTCACTCACTCGACACACACCCAAGACATCTTGAAGATGACATATATATTCTCCAAAGTCCCGTCACCACATAATAATGTAGCAATAAATGGTTGATCATTTCTTTATCATTCTTACACATCCAACACCTGATAGTTATGTTCCTATCTCTCTTCTTAAGCCCGTCCAATGTCCAAATAGCTTGTCTCATCCCTGCCCATAGGAAGAACGCCACTTTTAGCGGGGCACGAGTGTACCTGATCAAGGGAGAAAAGAAGCGTCGTATCAAAGCGCTTGTCATTATTCATTTCACCTCCTCAATACAAAAATCTAAACTATTGCTACACTAAAAGAAGTACAACGGCCAGTCCGGGTATTGAATCCACAGAGAAATATTGCTAGAGTTTAATCGATTTAATACTTCTAAAATAAAAGTGTAAAAGGTAAATTTTAACAAAAAGTAAAAGATAATCTAGGCGAGTATATGTAAACTAGATTAACAAAAGGAATAAAAACTATATGTTGCGACAGATATCCCTCACCCCGAGTTAATTAGTATAAATGGTTACATGGGTCGACGAGTCTACCAATATTTAGTCTTATTTCGTTAATTAATGAAATCAAGAGTTGTCACACCCCTAAATTCGCATAAAAACCTACTATGATTTTGGCATTAACAAATATCCCGAAAATTACGCAAGATCATAAATAAGGAGCATACATGATATACCCCGTTAAATCTCCTAGGCGTAATAGCAAGGACAACCCAATCGAGATAAGAACAAATTAACATCATTACCAAAGCAAATCAACTAAATCAATCCTAGGTGAGATCAATCCAAGACAGCCAAATTTAAATTAGCCACTAAGCATAATGAACAACATAAATTAAAGCAACTAATTAATTAAGGCAACAAGAATAAATTAACTACAACAATTATCTAGGCATGGAAAATAAATACAATGCATAAAAACTAAAGGAGAAAATCATAAATAAGAGGAAGAAGATGAATAGTAAAAAAAATTACATTAAATGGGTACTACCTAAAGAAATGGAGAGGGGAAAAACTCCACGAAATCCCCAAATGTTCTCTAAACAAAGGTACCAACTAAGAGAAGGTAAAAATAAGATCTCTTTTCAAAGAAACAAGGGTTCCTATTTATACTAAGTTACAAAAACAAGAAACAAAAATAAATGAAAAAGAAAATAGAAAAAGAAAGGAAAAGAAGGAGGAAATCAGCGTCAGAAATAAAAGGACCGGTCGATCGAGGATGAAGGTCGGTCGACCGACGATAGGGGGAATAGCCTACTGCTTCGGATGCAAACTAAAAGGGGAAAACTCTTTCTCTTTCTCGGAGATGAAAACTTGGGATAATGGTAAATGTGGGAAAATAAAAATTTTGGAATATAATTTCCATAAAAGGCATTGAATATAACAACGAGGAGAGTAAACAAATCTTATTGAACACTATACACAACATATGAAAATTTCTCTTTCTCTTTCTTTTCTCTTTTTTCTCTCTTTTTCTTTTCTTTTATTTTGTTTTCTACTTTCTCTTTTTCTTCTCCTTTTCACTTATTTATTTCTTTACTTTTCTCACTCTCACATGCTTAATTGCAACCACATAACGCGAGCATCATTCAATCCCATGTATCATTCCAAAATAGACGTACAGAAGGTGATGTATAGGGCTTATAACTCCAATGTGGAGTTGGTTTTGGGATTTGGAATTATGATAGAAAAGGCTATATTAAGGCTAAAAGGGGTTGACGAGGGAAAATAATTAATGTGAGGTTAAGGTTAATATGGGTGATATAACAAAGATGTCCTATGATCATTTCCTAAAGTTTACGCAATTCTCGAGTCAAAACAAACTTTGAAAATTATGCTCAAGTAACACATTTCATATATGAACTCAATTAATGAACAATCAATGAAAGAATAGTGAGATTACAAACGGTTGTAACGTTTTCAAAGAGGAAAGAGAAGTTTATAATACTCATAAACGAAGAAAAGCCCAAAGCTCACTAGGTGTAAGTATATACAATGCAATAAAAGATTACCAAGTTATAAAAATCTTAAACCAAATCAATAAATAAAGAAAAGTTCATGTGCTCATAGGATTAAAGTTTAATTCATGAAGTTATTCATAATATCAATATTTGAGGACAAAAGTATAATAGCTTCTAAATTGAGAACATGCATCATTGAATTGTCTATTGGATCGGACAATTATTAAAATTTATCATCGAAAACAAAGGCAAAATGCCCAATAAAGGATAAAAACAAAACAAAATCTGTATGAAATTTTTAATTTTTTAGAAGAAATGCATGCTTGGAAAGAACATATAATCAAATAAAAAAAACTACCAATTAATGAATAGAATATCCCACACTCCCTAACTTAAAACCTGACATTGTCCTCATTGTGCATTAAGAACCAAGTTAAAGGATTTGAACATTATCTCTGTATCATATCGCGAGTTAGTTAATGGAGAATATTATATGTAAATTATTATTGAGGAGATCCTCATATTTATTCTCAAATCTTAAATATATGCATCTATATGTGGAGCACTCTCTTTCGGTAATCAGTTGAGATGAAAAAATAATAGTAAAATTTATTAGATTTTTTTATAAGTTCAAACATTACCAATTTAACGCAGATTCTCTATAGAAACTTTGAAGATAAAAATCACTTTATAACAATACCTATAATGATAATCTAAGTTAGTGCAATTTCACTTAACTTTGGAGACGCAAATGAATTAAGAGTGCATACGGATATATGGAAACTAATAATAATTTCCAGGTTCGCACTCTGCATGCAGACACGGATTTTTCACCGATCTCCCTTCTCAGGAAATTAAACACGTGCTGCGGGACCTCCCAGCCTACCTGTCAAGCGGTCAAGACTTTCTTCTCCACCTGGGCCTTCTGGCTTGCTCGCAACGAAGCCCTCTTTCGCCATTAGCCCATTATTAAATATCTTATTGCACATTCGGTTTCTGACCAGATTGTTCAATTCATTAATGCCCACAAGGCAACACCCTCCCAGGCCATGAGGGTTGCTAGGCAGTACCACATTGCTTGGTCACTGCCTTTACCCCAGTTCTTCAAGTGTAACACGGATGGAGCGAGGGCCCAAATTACAAGACTCGCGTCCATTGGTGGGATTTTAAGAAATTATAAGGGCGACTTTGTCCTCTGTTTTACATGCAATATTGTATGTGTCATCACTGACTGCCGAGCTTTGGGCCTTAGAAACAATCCTTTAACTATCTTTTCATGCTGGAATAAAATGTATTGAAATAGAAACAAACTGTCAAATTGCGTTCAACATGATTTCCAGGACCACTGTCCAGAATCCAGCCCACCGAGATTTGACATAGGCCATCCATGAAGGCTAGCCCTCCGGTGTTTCCATCATGTGACCCTATGTATGTGTTTCGGGGAAGCGAATGTATGTACTTATGTTTTCGCTGCAGTGTCTGTCTCGAGTTCTTTTTGTTATTTGGTTTTTAAGTCTGTACCTAGTTTTTTTATTTCTTGCTTTGAGTGTAATCAGCGTCGTCTTACTTCTGTCCACAACAACAAACATCACTTGTAAGATACCGTGGTTTTGAATGAAGTTTCTATTTTGGCAAAAAAAAAAATCTAATAATGATATGGGTCAGGACATAAACCCAATGAGCAATTCTACATGTACCGTCATTTCAAACCGCATTGAAATCGCAGTGTCTACGTGGCATGCGGTGATTGGTTAATGCCGCTGGTGCGGATTCATATCCACAAGGAATTAACCAATCACAGCACGCTACGTGTGTAATGCGGTTTTAAGACGGTTTCAATTTGGTACACTTAGAATTTCTCTAAACCCAATATCTTTCATAATCAAAATCTGACTTCAGGTTAAGCTCGTAATTACTCCAACAACAGCTTATATTTGTAGATATTATTATAAAATTGCAACTTTGGAAAGAAGCAAGAGAGAAAAAGTCTTCGTGATAGTAGTGTAAAAAAGTTAATTTAGTGTAAAATTTACAGTAAATGTTAAATTTTCATACTTAAATAGTAGAGTAACAGTTTTGTGTTTCAGAAGTAGTTTAAAAAGTCTTTGAGAACTCAACTTATCCCTGACAGATTTTGGATTGAATGCAAAATGCATTGTTCTGGACAATGCATTTTGCACTCATTCTCACGAGATTCTCTAAATGAAATTTGGATGCCAAATATCAATCATACCATCACAATTGTCCATTTAATCTCGCCTTTAGCAAGAATGAAATCCAATCTCTTAGATCTTTTGGAAGCCAGCTTATAAAATGTATTTAAAGACCTTTTGGAAGTTGAATACGTGTTTTGGAAATTTAAACATTTGTCAGGTTGACAAAAACATTATATTTTGGGTATAAACTCGAGTCAATTTTGCATGTTGCGCGTTACTTATTTCTTATTTTCTGTTTACCACTTGTCACTAGTTTTAACTTTACTAGAACCAAATCATAAGTGATGCGTGGCCCTCTCATGCCAGTTGTTTTGTTGTGTCACGGATGAAACTACTAACCAAGCACGGCTTAAATTTAGCACATTTACATTTTCACAAATACCAAGTAAAAAAAGGGGCTAAAAGATAGTTATTATTGTTGCAAAAGTGGTGTAACTAACTCAACAACCAATGTAGATTCTAATGTCATTCGACACACTTGCTCCTCGTGAACCTTTGCATTACGGGGGGTGAAGACAACTACATACACCATAGGGCTAATTAGGTAATATCCCACAGCATAGGTGACTAATCACGAAATATCCACTACAGTGTAAGCCGCCTAACTACCCCCAATGATCACAACAAAAGCATGAAATATGAATTGCAATGAAATTACCGGAAAACAATCTCTCTCTCTCTCTCTGTATATATATATATTACCCAGCACTTGTCTTTGATCTTGGATACTTGAATCAGCGTGTGTGTTGGTCGTTTGGTCGTTATTGTAGCTAGGTGCAGGTAGAAAGTTCCAAAGGGATCGCATTGATCCGAGAATTTAAAAACCTTCTTAGGTTATATTTATTTGCCATTATTCATCGGATCATGCGATCCCTTGGGAAGTTTCCACTCGTGGATCTAAATTCACTTCATGCCCCTAAAGGTTAAGGTTAGCTCTCTCCCTCCATTTTTTTTTTCTCTTTCTTTCCTCTTGTTGCCCTAATCTGTTAATTGCCTATAATTCTTGACTTCGGAGTGTTATACTACATCTATATTTACATACAAATATAAATTAATCTTGAAAAATTGTCCGAGTCGTGTTTGTATGGATTGTTATTCAAAATTAACTGGATATCATTTAAGAAAGCAATGAATATCGTATCAAAACCACGTTAGCCTAGATTTACTCAAAAAAAATATCATTACCTTTTTTCTTCTCCTTCTTTGTTTGAGATTTCATTTGAGTATTAAACCTAAAAGTCATAAAAATGGTGGGTGTTGGTTATTATGGTATAGGGAGTTTCATGGAACTAGTTTGTCTAAGAAATATGAATTATTGAGAGTGATAGAATTATACTATCTGGTTTATCAACTGAATTTATAACGAAAGAAATGAGAATAAAGTCTTGTTTATCCAGAAACAAGAAAACTATTAAATTGTATTCTCCCAGTATAGTTTTAACATACTACTCCTTTCTTAATAAATTCCAATATTTAAAGAGATATAGTCCCCCAACCGCAAATAATACTAAGCTACGTACTGGTTGTGTTTTATGACGAGTCAGGAGAATAAAGTTTTTGGTTAGAAAATAATGTTTCCAAATTGAATTTTAACTTTGATGTATAAGCACATAATCATAGATGTGACACGACACAGAGTCAGCAACACAACAAATTTTTAGAGAGTGAGATACTAACTTGTTATGTACACTAGTATACGTATCGTATGCAAGGGCGGAGCTAGGAATCCTGAAAGAAGTGGGCTAAAATTAATAATGAAGTCGAGAATTTTTGTCAATGAGGCCGAAGTTCCAACAAATGTCCGGAGTTGAGGGCTATTTCCCAATAGGAGAAATTTATGAAGTTTTTGTATCTATCTATTTACATTATTTTTTATTTTCCAACAATTTTTAACCCATACACGTTTTGGAGTTATTTTTTTAATAACATTTTAAATTCAAATAGCAACTTTCAACCCTTACAGATTTTTTTTTCCAATTTGGAGGGATGGGCTACAACCCTGGTGGACCCACCCTTGAAACCGCCCTTGATCGTATGGTTAAGAAGATACTAGATAATTCTTCTTATGTAATTCTTTGACTAATTTAAATTCTAATAATTTCTTAATGTGTCCCATAATCAAGAATAATTAGATTTTATCGCCGCACGATGCGCGAGCGCTTTGTTATTCTTCTTTTACGATATACTACTTAGAAATTAACCAACATATAGTAACCATATGTACTACATGCATAAATATTTATCAATATAGATAGAACATGTGTATTACACTTATAATACTATTTCGTATCGAACTCATTTTAATATATAAAGAAAAGTGAAGGATTAAAGAATATAATGATAAAATAATTTCATTTTTTGAGGATAAATTCCGTGTATATAACTACTTTGAGTGTCCTTCCATCGACCATTTTTGTATAGTCTTAAAAAAATAATAAATATAGTCCATGGAACAAATCTATTACCAAATTTGACCGTAAAAAAATACACAAATGTACTTTAAAAGATTATCATATAGCACATCATCTAAGAAAATACACAAAAGAGTTTGAGTATCATCCCATCTTGTTTAATTACACCATATTATTCCATATTAGATTTGGGCTTATCATGTTTTGTCGTTACAAATTAATGTTCCGGATATAACCACGTTGTTTAAAGATTGATTTTCTCCTTTAACTTAATTCTATAAACATAATTATTTTTCCAATATCTATAGCGAGCATGAAATACCTCATTTGAAATTATGGTTCGTTTTATAGCATGCCTAATAGATAATCTTTTGCATTTGCCATCTTTTTGGCAGTAGGATTGATATATTTTATTTAGAGAAAACATGCACAAAAAATAAAGTAAATTACAACACTCAATAACATGTCTAAAACCATATAATATTCTCCTATAAAAGATATAAGAGAAACATTATGCATGGTTATCAGGTCATTTTAATTAAAAATTGATAAAAATAAATAAATAATCATGTTCATTCTTGTATGACGAAATAGATAAAACTAAAAAGCAGAAGAAGTATCTTTCTTCACAAATGAAGTTATAGAATCTCTTGTGATATACTAATCTTCCTCTTGGTTTCGTTTCTAATATAGAAGGAAATTTATCCATCAATTATATAAATAAATATGTTTATAGATGCCAAAACTACACTGGGGGTAAATGATAAGGAGTTACACAACAATCACTATATGAAAATTAGTCTATAAATAATTGATATTTTTTTAATCTATAATTTTTATAACTTCTAAGATTCAAACAAAATCAAGTAAACACCAAATTCCTTCGTAAAGCTAAACCTACTTCCTCATCTTTCAAAACCTTTAAAAGCCAAAGGAGAGAGAAATGGGCCATCTTTACATTTCAATTTCTTGGGACGACCATAGAATGAGATCCAATACGTCACCCAACAACTCCAGCCCCAGTAGAATCTTAGAAAAATAAATCTTTGAATGATTTAGATCTGTGATGAATCAATTTGATTGCAAATTAAAATCTTCTTTGAACGATTTAAATCCCAACTAGTGGTATGTAATAGAATATGTATATGAGATGATAGGAAGAGAAGAAATTCTAGAGAGAGAGAGTGAGATAGAGGCGGCTGTAATATTTTTGTATTCTCATCCATCTCTATTATAGGGAAAAACTCTATTTATAGTCATAACCTAATAGGCTAATATACAGATCAGGGCTTGGGCCTTTTGACTAACATAAAGAAATGACTTGGGTCTGCTATAAGACCAAACCATAATATATATATATATATATATATATATATATATACTTAACATCCTCCCTCAAACTCATGTGGGATCCATAATGAGTTTGGAACAATGGCGTCGAAAGAAATCCGTAGAAAGGCCCTTGGTGAGAATATCAGCTAGTTGATCAAATGAAGAGATAAAATCGACAAGCACATCTTTGCGTAGAACTTTCTCGCGAGCATAATGATAGTCTACTTCAATGTGTTTCGTGCGAGCATGAAAAACTGGATTAGCGGCTAAGGCTAAGGCCGACACATTATCAAACCAAATCTGAGGAGGACGAGGAAGATAAACGTGTAAATCACTTAATAACTGTCGTAGCCAAGACAATTCAGTTGTAGTAGTAGCAAGAGCGCGATACTCCGCCTCTGTGGAGGAGCGAGAGACAGTATGCTGCTTCTTAGATCCCCAATGTATTGGATTATTGCCCATGAAAATGATAAAACCAGTCGTGGAGCGACGATCATTAGGATCCCCGGCCCAATCTGCATCACAAAATGCGGTGATATCAAACTGCCCAGATGAAAACATAATACCAGAATTTGAAGTTCCGTTAAGATAGCGCAAAATACGTTTCACAGCAGCGTAATGAGCATCAGTGGGTTGATGCATAAACTGACAAACATACGAAACAGCAAATGCTATATCCGGACGAGTAAAAGTCAAATACTGCAAGGCACCCACAATGCTCCGATAATGGGTTGGATCAGGTAATGGATTACCAACGGTGTGAAGGAGACGAGTAGTTGCACATGGACTAAGGACAGGTTTGTAATCTGCCATCTTAACTTTGGTAAGAAGATCAACCAAATATCTATGTTGATGAATAAAAATTCCAGAATCAGAACATTGAATTTCTAGCCCAAGAAAATATTTTAAAGGACCAAGATCTTTCATGTCAAAAAAGGAACCCAAGTCAGAAATTAATGATGCAACATAAGTATATATATATATATATATATATATATATATATATATATATCATTTCTTTATGTTAGTCAAAAGGCCCAAGCCCTGATCTGTATATTAGCCTATTAGGTTATGACTATAAATAGAGTTGTTCCCTATAATAGAGATGGATGAGAAAGATATGGTTTCAGAATGAGTGAAAGGTAATTGATGGTGTTTAGCATCCATACAATGGGAACACAAACAAGAGGACTTTGTTAGGGAAGAAGATATACCTGACTTGTCAAGCATTGCACGGATAACAGGAGCAGAAGCATGTCCAAATCGTTCATGCCACAAGATATAGGAATTACATGCTAAAGAGTCCGTGCACTTATGTGCATTATTACAAACCAAAGAGTCCATAGTGTCCTTGCACGTATGTGCATTATTACAAATAATAGGAGAGGAAAGAATTGGAGAAGAGGAAGAATTACAATCTTTCAAAGAATCAAGACGACTTTGGAACTTGGCACGTATAGGGTACAAGCCTCCTTCACTCAAACCTTGGTACAGAACTTTCGAAGTAGCTAGATCCAGTATCTGAAAAGAATCAGCACCAAAAAGAAATATACAATGATTATCAACACAGAATTGATGAACATATAAGAGATTAGATGTAATAGAAGGAGTAAGAAGAACATTATGTAAAGAAAACAAGTGATTAGCGGTAGGCAAGGATGATTCACCAACACGGGAAATGGGCACACCTGCCCCATTCCCAACAGTAATATGATCATTCCCTTGGTATTCCCTAGAAGAGTGAAGTTGATCCAAATCTGGTGTCAAATGATTCGAAGCACCTATATCCATAAGCCCAACATTTGAATTAGTTTGACCTTGTTGGTAATTTGCAGCCATTGCAGTGAGGCTATGAGGAGGTCAGCGGCCTTGATACGCATAGTTCATGCGTTGATAACAGTCTAGGGCAGAATGTCCATGTTTACCACAAATTTGACACACAATAGCCTGCTTAGGGGAAGGAACTGATCGAGGAACATTATTAGAGAAGGGACGTGGCTCCATAATGCCTTGATCAGTACCAACAGGAACAGTTTGATTGCCAACATTACTAGTATTTGGTCTCCAAGTATTATTTCTCCCAAAGTGACCACCACCTCTATATCCTCTGCCCCTACCCCTATATGAGTGATTAGGCAGTCTGTTGATAGCAAACATAGCAGTGGGTATAGAATCATTGATTTTATGTAAGGCTGTTAAAGAAAGCTCTTCGACTTTGAGTTGTGCATGAAAGTCATCAAGAGTGAGTGAATGATTCCGTGTACGAATTGCAGTTTTAAAACCATGATATTCATTTGGAAGGCCATCCAAAACATACAACAATATATCTTCATCATCCACAATTACAGACACAGCAACAAGTTTATCACGAATATGCTTAACACGTTGCAAATAAACGTCAATATTATCAGGTCCCTTCTTCAAATTGTGGAGTTCAGATTTTAGTTGGAGAATATTAGATCGTGTCATTGATGCAAATTGTTGTTCTAGAGCTAACCAGAGATCACGACTACTACTACAACCAACAACTTATGAGAAGGTAGAGGAAGTAAGAGTAGCAGAGAGTACCGACACGAGAGCACGATCTTGACTTCTCCAAATTAAGTAGTGAGAGTTTACCTCGGTAGTAGGCTGTCCATTTGAATCTAAAATATATTTTGAAGGAAATGAAACTGTACCATCAACAAAACCAAGTAATCTTTGTGCCTCCAAAATTGCTTCAACTTGATATTTCCAAGAAACATAGTTGGTGGAGTCTAATTTGACAGTAATTAAACTCCAAATGTTCTGTGGTAAAATTGGAGAAAAGTTAGGGTTCATATCCATTGATGTGGATGTAGTTCCAAGATCAGAAGTTGCAGGCATATCTCCTCGTCTCAGTCACTTCGAATCTGATACGGATAAAATCAGATCGAGAAAATAGAGAACGAGAACCAGTAGTAAACGAACGCAGCGGTAAATCAACTTGAAAACCCCAAGAACTTCAAGAACTGGTATAGATGAACCAGTTTGAAGAAAATGAAGGGAAGAAAGAGCTTCAATAGCTGGTGTAGACAGATCGCCAACTACGGGCTGTAGAGAAAATCTCCAAAGCTAGTATAGATTAACCAGTTTGAAGAAATCACACACAAAAAAAATTCTCCAATAACAGATGAAACACAGATTAAACCAACTGGATCTGTTTTTTTTTCCTTCTTTCAACATGAGAATATGAGAACTAGCAGATCTGAGTGTGTAACAATCAACTGTAAGAAGATAGACCTTTGTTCGAACAAAAAGAAAATCTCGTGAACAAAGAAAGAACTTTGACACCAGATTTGAGTTCGTCCAAGAATAGAAACAAGACAAAAAAAAAATATCAGAGGCTTGGATCGGATATGAGTTCGTCCAGATTTGTAAGACAAATCACAACCAAACAGGTCTGGTTCGAAAATAATCAAGAACTCAACACTTCAGATCCTTATAACCGTGTTCCAGTATGAAGACACGTAAAAAAAATCAAGAACTCCAAGAACTCGTATGGATGAACGAGTCTTGAAGACGAAAATAGGAGAAAAAAAATGCACATAATAGATCTGATCAGATCTAGGTTCTCCAAACTAGAACAAAAAAACAACAAGAATTAATACACACCGATATTTGAAATCGATTCAAGATGAAATGACTTTCGTCATATTTAGTGCTCTGATACCATAACAGAATATGTATATGAGATGATAGGAAGAGAAGAAATGCTAGAGAGAGAGAGTGAGATAGAGGCGGCTGTAATGTTTTTGTATTCTCATCCATCTCTATTATAGGGAACAACTCTATTTATAGTCATAACCCAATAGGCTAATATACAGATCAGGGCTTGGGCCTTTTGACTAACATAAAGAAATGACTTGGGTCTGCTATAAGACCAAACCATAATATATATATATATATATATATATATATATATATATATATATATATATATATATATATATATATATATATATATATATATATATATATACTTAACAGTATGGAATCTACTTCAATTAAGCATAGTTGATTTACATCTATAACTCTTTGTTGAGATAGAGAGGTAAATCAGTTTCTGGAATGAATTAACAAAGAAAAATAACTATAACAGAACTTATATTTAGTCTTGATGAAAAAATGAGCCAAAAACAATGGGAGAAGGTACTTGAATCTTAATGAGATAATGAGCTCTAACTCTTCTTCTATGCAAAGATCCCAAATAACCATATCCACCTCCTTTGCTAAGAGCTGTCGTCGAAAGAAAATTTCCTATCACCGTTGCGAATGAGACCCCAACTGACCTGTGCAGTGGTCTCCGCATACTCCACGGCGGACAATTTATACTATACAAGTAGAAGGGAATTTGTAACTTGGACGTTAAAGAACCTCAATGAACGGAAATGAAGATACAAAGGAAATAAACCGTTCAAATAAACACCAAAAGACGAGCATTAAATTCTAGGTAGATATATGATGAGAATTGTGGGATCTTAGGGCAGAGATAATAAGAAAAGACGAAATGGAGCTGAAGGGGTAGAAGGTGGCATGAAAAAATAGGTGAAATCAATTACATTGACATGTGGAAAATTCTAAAGCGGAGACACCATTTTATATATTAGATATAGATAATGGTCCAATTAGGTTGATAAAAGGGTACTTCTACTATCGAGTAGGGGTGTTCGCGGTCTGGTTCGGGCTGGTTTTTAGGATTTTTACGTCCCGGACTGATTAAACCGGTCCTAAAAATAAATGGACCAAGACCGGACTGATTATGTCGATCACCCGGCCCTAGTCGGTCCGATTTTTTATAGGGTCGATCCAGTCTAACTTGCCGGTCCTAATCGTATTAAATTAAACATTTTAAAAATAAAAATTACCCTTAAAATATTCAAACTTGTTCAGATTTTAGGTCCTAAAAAACACTCCAAATTTCTCAATATTCTGGTATAAAAGCATGTATATACAACTAGTTAATGAAAATATGTAGTGATCCTATCAGATTAGAAATCAGAGCAAAAACCACTCAATGCAAAAATCAGTGTAAAAAGAAAAATCAATCTAAAAACAAAAATCAATGCAAAAAATGGGAAGGGCAGATATAGCGACTTACAATGTGATAATTCAAGGTTTAGGTAATATGGGAAGGGAAAATCTAACCAGTGGTGTTTTGGATAATCTAATGAAGTAGGGAGGCTATCTTGACATTATGATGTATAATACTCTTATTAATGCCCTTGGGAAAGCTGGTCGGATTGACGAAGCCACCAAGTTTTTTCAACAGATGAGGAGCAGCGGGGTAAATCCTTATGTTGTCACTTATAATACTCTTATTGAAGTGCATAGTCAAGCAAGTAAATTAAAGGATGCTTACCAGTTCTTAAAGATGATGTTGGATGCTGGGTGTCCCCAAATCATGTTACCAACACAACTTTGGACTTTTTGGAGAAAGGGATTGAGAAATTGAGATACCAAAAGTCATCTCCTCCGTTGAAGGAGTAGTAAAAGAGAAGTGGCAGCAACGTACAAATCCAGCGGCCATGAGCTGAAATGGCAGCGGAGAGAGGAAAGGAGATGTCAGCGGCACAAGCAGAAGCAATGGAGTAAAGAGAGAGGGGGGATTAAGTCTATTAGTAGGGCAAACGACATTTTTTTTTAAAATAACGATCGTACTCGTGCCTCCTTTATTTAAGTTATTTTATATATAAAAATATAATTAAAATATATATTAATATGAACAACCGGCCCGGATCTGTCCAAACAGGTAATTTAATGTGGCGGACCGAGGATCGAACCGACTAGACCGGTCTGCAAAAAAAATAGACCGGACTGGTGATTAAAAAACCGATAAAAATAGGGCGGTTCGGTTTGGTCCGCCGGTCTAATCGATTTTTTGAACACCCCTACTATCAAGAGTCAATGTCATTTAAGATGATTGATTAAAGAACATCTTTGATTAATTATGAAAGTAGATATTAAGTGATTATTGAAGATTTGGATCCTCTCCCTGATTATGAATAAGTGATTGATTTTCATAATTCAAAAATACTGAAAATGGCAACATAATGAAATAAGGGCAAGATACAGAAACACCAAATTCACAAGTGTGAGTTTTGGATTAAAAATGAAGGATATTTTACATCACTTCTCAAGTATGAATTTAATACTGGAGTCAAAGGGTTTTTTACAAGTTTCAATTCACATTCAAAAAATAAGGTACGCTAACTTTTCCCTTTAGTATTGCATATATTTTTTTATAGTCATGGTGAAAAAAGATTCTAACATTTGACTATCTATAACATGAAAGTTGCATGCTAAAGAACAGCTAACATGAATAAGTAATTAATTTGTGAGCTATATATGTGCAATCCATGCTTAACTGTTAACTACATGTTATTGGTTTTTATTGTTTACACTAGCATGCAGGCCTCACGATGCGTGGCCGAATTTATAAAAACTTTTTTGCTGTTGTTGTGTCTTTTTTCACATAATATATTTCACGAATGAAAGGAGATAGAATTTTAAATTAATACTAAAAGTCATATGATTGACATATTTAAAAAAAAATTGCACTGAAATTTTCAATAAAAATCGGATTTTTTTTAAGTGTCGGAGTATTGGTAATTATAACATGTGTATACCAAAAATCAAAACAACCAACCAAAAAATAAAATAACTTTCTATTAAGTGCACCTTTTTTTCTCCTTTACATTTCTTCTCATAATATAAAGATTAAACAACTTGTTTAGCTTTAAACCCCAAAACTGTAAGCATATGTAGATTAGTTTTATAAAAGTGGGTTTTGCGAAAAAATATTATTGAGACTTCTACCATTTTAAATATATGCTCATAACAAAAGAAAAGAAGATGATACTTCTACCGTTTTAAACAATCTAAATTTTATACCGAACGTCTACCATTTTAAAGACTTGGTCCAAAAAAAATATTCGTATCTATACAATTCTTTCGACTTCTACCATTTAAATAAGTTCATTTGTTCTTCACCACCACCACCTTAATGGATAAAAAATAATATCATCCACCCAATCACCTATTTTACTCTGATTATTTAATCCAAACTTTTTATATCTCAACCTATCAACTTTATTATGAGTATATCAAACATCAAGAAATAAGAGTAAGTGACTAAAAATTAAGACGTTAAAACATGAGAGAGAATGTGGGAGTGCGGAGAAGTGTCTAACAATATGAAATTTGTTGAAGTACAGAGAGAGAGAGAGAGAGAGAGAGAGAGAGAGAGAGAGAGAGAGAGAGAGAGACAGATAAATCACAAATCAAATCTTTAAATAGGTTATCTTAGTGGGAAAAAGTTCTTGTATCAAATAAATATATATAACAAATAAGAAAAAAATAACCTTTTACCACCCAAAATTATTCGATATTTGGAACCTTGATAAATAAAAGATTCAAAAATAAAATTTAAAAATTACACCGTAATTATAGTAGAGATTGCCAAATCCAGTTGTTTCTAGAACCCATTAACCCTAAGCACTGCTAAGTTGGATCGCTCACTACACAACAAAATCCAATTAAAATAAAAAAAACCCATTTGATATAAAGATCAAACCAATTGCAAATCTTGACTATCCAATAAGAAACCCACTTGAAAATTATTCGTGGAGAGTTGTACGGGTAAATCTATAGAAATAAATAAGCATGTTATTTTATTTTATTAATGTCATACATAAATTAACGGATACAGGAAGGACATGTAATTTAAAGGATCTATGGAAATTCAATTTTCTTCAATTCAATGGTCTCATTTTAGAGAAAGATGAATGGGGGAAGGAGAAAATGTTTCTTTGAGAGATGAAAATGGCAAACTTTGCTAAAGAAAGAGACTGGGAGCATTTTCACAACCCCGAAAACCTCCTTTTGGCTATGATTGGAGATATGGGAGAGTTGTCTAAAATATTTCATTGGAAAGGAGAAGTTCTAAAGGGACGGCCTGATTGGAAAGAAGAAGAGAAACTACACTAAGGTGAAGAGCTATGTGATGTGCTACTATACCTTGTTAGGTTTTCTAACATTTGTGGCATTAATCTTGGTAGAGCTTCTCTTTATAAGATTCAGCTTAATGCCATTAAATAACCGTTCACTCAACTCTCAAATAACAACATCGGGAACAATGATGTTGCTTCTGACAGTTGATACTAATTATATAGGCTATTTTAGCTTTTCAGTAGTGTGTTCTTTTTAGGTGTGTGAAGGTTTATTATAGTATGGGTATTTTAGATGGGTTTGGTTAGATTTTTACAAGGGTTGGTTATGTTTTCCCATTTAATTCTGGAAGACATGGCAACAGATGATCTGAATCGCTATCTGATTGATATATTGTATATGGTTATGAGATTTTGTTATGTTTTGCTAAAAAATAAATAAATATCGATCACATAAGTATCGAACTCATTAGGTGATTTCCAAATATATGAGTTAGACACGTTCCCCAAACATAAAAGAAAGAAAGATAAGGGAATTACTTTTAAGGCCCGAAAAGAGGAATTGTCTATATATGATGAGTCCGATATTGATCCTGATGATATGATTTTATTCGTAAAAAAAATCCTACATATTCTCAAGTTCAAAAAGAAAATTTCCAAATTCGATGAATCAAAATTTGAGAAAAAATAAAATAATAAAGAAGGAAGTGGTTTAATGATCGGGATCAAAATAAAAATAAAAGTGATAACTCTAAAAAAGGATGATTCGGAGTGGTGTTTTGAGTGTGAGGGTCAAGGTTATAGAGCATTCGAATGTTCCACTAAGTTAAAGAAGTAGGGAAAAGTTATACACAATGCTACTCTTAATGATAGTGACAAGGTGTCTGAGGACTCTAACGACTTTGTTTCCTCTAGGAACAACTTCATTGCTTTTATGTCTAGTCATACAAGCTCCATGAATATGTCACATCCTCATGATGACAATTTTGTGTATGACAGGCTTAAAGTTGAGTCTAACCTCTCACAAGGTAGTCAATGAGTTGGTATGCTCTAACGCCTATTTTGATCTCTACACCGATTCCCTGAGACTTGACAAGAGTAATAAGAAGTTAAATTTAAAGTTGTTGATGCTAAAAAAAGTGTTGAAAGTCCTGAAGTAAAATAAGGCTTTAGTTATGTAACTCGAGGCGATTAAAGTTTCTATCTCTGAGAAACTTATTGTGGTTGGTAAAGGGAATAATGATTTGACTGACACATTAGCTCTCACATCGCCAAATATCTCCTTGAATCTTTGGAGATTCATGAGACGCTTGAAGCCAAAATTGTCAAACTTGAGAAAGATCTTGACATTTCTCTTGAAGTCAAATTCACTCTTGAGGATAACTTCGGGAGAATGGGGAAGTTATTTTCGGACCATTCATATGATATAAGGTTAAAGGTTATCAATAGAGAAAATGTATAGGGTATGAAGGTTATGAAACCTCCAATTCTGAATCAATACCTATAAGAAAGTTTTTTCCTGATACAAACACTCCTAAACCTAACCCACTAAAAAGAGATCCTCTTAAGCAACCTAATAAGGTGGGACCTAATCAAATATATGATTGAACATTTTGCAACATAAAGGGTCACCTTAGAGACTTTTACTACAAGCTTCGGAAGAACTCTCATACTCTTTCTCCCAAACCCCACTATAACCAACTGAATAGCCTTAGAAAGAAAGTTGAGTATCTAGTCAATACTTCTAAAAGTTTAGTGGAAGAATTTTAGAGGTTATCTATGCATCACGGGAATAATTTGAACCCAAAGACTAGGAACAATAATGGCAGGAATAATAAGGACACAACTCCACCTTAGGTTGCCAAAGATAAGGCCACAAATGATTTAGTTGTTCATGTTGCTCTTAAGGCTCATAATACTTCCCAATGGTATTTTGATAGTGGGTGCTCCAGACAAATGACATATGATAAATTTCATTTTACCATTCTTGAGGATCACAAGGATAGTAAGGTCACCTTTAATGACGGGAGGAGGTCTAGGATTATGGGACTAAACACTATTGAAAATTTTTAGTTCCCAAAACTGGACAATGTTCTTTATGTTAATGGACTAAAAGGAAACTTAATTATCATAATCTAATTGTGCAACAAAAACCAAGCGGCTAAGTTTAGTCAGGAAGAGTGTAATGTCTATGACAAATCTAGCAACTATACTTCAAGGTAAGAGTACTTTCGATAATTGCTACGATATCATTCCCAAGTTTTCATTGGTTTACAACAATGCCACGGTTTCCACTATCGACCTTTTTCATCAACGACTAGGAAATGTTAACTTTAAAGATCTTTAGTGTTTAGTGTAGAAAGACCTAGTTCATGGCTTGCCATTATAAGGAAAACCAACTTTCTCGATTTGTAGTCCTTGCCAATAAGAAAAACAAATCAAGAGTCCCCATAGGAAGTTGAATACCATTACCACCTCCCATATTTTAGAGTTGATACACATGGATCTTATAGGACCCATGCATATAGAGAGTATTGGTGGTAAGAAGTATATCCTAGTGATGGTTGATGACATTTTAGGATATTATATCTTTGGATTTCATATAAAAAGGTCTGATACTATTAAGTTTCTAATAGTCAAGTGTCGTGTTCTTCAAAATTAACATGGTGTCACGATAAATTAAGTTTATAGTGACAATGGCACTGAATTTATTGATGCAGGAGTGATTGAATTATGTGATGAAGTTGGCATCAAACATAAGTTTTTGGCCATTCGTACTCCTCAGCCAAATGGCATTGTTAAGAGGAAGAATCGAATAATTCAAGATATGGCAAGGTCTATGCTTATTGGAAGGAAAGTTTCAAGGCTTTTTTGGGCAGAGGTAGTTAATACCACATGACACACGGTGAATAGGGTTTATTTACGTGCACGCACTACTCAAACTCCATATGAACAAGTGGTAAAAAAAATAACTTATCATATTTTTTTGAGTTTTTAGGAGTACATGATACATACTTCATGATAGAGAGTATTTAGGAAAGTTTGACTCGATAAGTAATAAGGGAATTTTTTCAAGATATTCATTGAACAATCGAGCTTGTAGGGTTTACATTCTTGTTAGATCCAAGGTCATGGAATCAATAAATTTTACCATAACATGTGATTTTATTGCCACATTTGTTGATGATGATGATGACTTTTGTTGTGAGAATAATGCACCCCCTTGTGTTGATCCCATTGTTCCTCATAATGAATCGGTAGACCCCACTCTTGATAAAGAGGATCAACTTTATTGGGTTCATAAGAGTCATGACTCCAGCAACATCCTTGGGAATCCAGACCAAGGAGTCAAGACTCTCACTTAACTAGAGAATGAGGTTATCTACCTCTATTAAACCTCCAAGATCAAGCACAAGTGTATCAAGGAGCACTCAAATATAAGCATTATATTAACGCTATAAAATAAAAGTTGCTTTAGTTTTAAAACAATTATGTCTGGGAATTAGTCCCACTGCCTAGTGACACTAAAGTCATTGATAAAGAGTGGATTTATAAGAATAAGATGGATGGGAATGGTATAATTTTCCAAAACAAAGCTAGGTTCATTGCTCAAGGTTCCACCCAAATCGAGGGTTTTTTACTTTGACCAGACATGTGTCCCTACGTCTAGGATAGAGTTTGTTCGCCTTTTTCTAGCCATAGCATTTCCTCTAAAGTTAAAGCTTTATCAAATGGATGTCAAGATTTCCTTTCTTAGTGTCATTCTATAGGAGGAGGTCTATGTGGAACAACCAAAAGGATTTGAATACCTTAAGCATCTAAACCACGTCTTTTATCTAAAAAGAGCCCTAAATAGTTGGTATGAATGGCTTACTTCCTATCTCTTAGATCGCGGCTTCAAGAGAGTGGGAGTGGATACGAGGTTGTTTTTCCATTGGGATAAAGGTGTTATTTGGGTTGCACAACTCTATGATGATGACAGAGTATTTGAATCCACATATGACCAATATACTCATCTCTTTGCAAGAGAAATAAATAGTGAGTTTTAGATGAGCATGGTTGATGAGGTTACGTACTTACGAGGTATGAAGGTGCATCAACTCAATTATGGAATATTCATATCCCAATCTAAGTATATAAGAGAGCGAGTGAATAACTTAAATTTAGATTCGGCTAATCATGCATGCACACCTATGAGTTCCACCGCTAAGATTAGCAAAGATACTGAAGGTAAGGATGTAAAGCACACACTTTTTAGGAGCATGATAGGTAGTATACTCTACTGAACTTCTAGTCATCCTGATATTCAATTTAGTGTATGAGTCTATGCCCATTATCAGGCATCCCCGAAAGAGTCACTATTGCTTGTATTAAAAAGAAAAATATGTTAGTGGGGCCCTATCTTTCGATATTTAGTAGTCCTTTGACATCAATGATTGTTTCTTATCTTATTCGGATGCCGATTGGGTAGGAGATCTCGATGGATGAAAAATCACTTCGAGTGGAGGTTTTTACATTGGTAGTGCTCTTGTCTCTTGGATAAGCAAGCAGCAAGACTCCATTTCTTTTGACAACGGCGAAGGCCGAATACATCATCGTCAAGAGTTATCACACACAACTTATTTATATGAACCAAATATTGGAGGATTACGGTCTTCCACAATGCACAATGACTATTTACTATGATAATTCAAGCCTCGTAGTTTTATATATATTAAATGGGAATATATATATATATATATATATATATATATATATATATATATATATATATATATATATATATATAATAATAAAGCAGGAGGGTTTTTTTGCCATGTCATACAACTATTGTCACGTCATATAGCCACATCATACAACTTTACATACAAAATGTAAAGAGGTTTTGTATCTAATGGTTTCAAACTGTGTCAAGCGGTCGAGAAACTCAAAAGTTCACTTTGCCACATCATATAAATTTATGCACAAAACTTATACAAACACCAAGCTACACCTAATAGTCAACAACAATTCTGCCAATCTATACCCACCTCGAGCCTCTCACCACTGTCCACTAACAGAGCACAAGGCTCGACATAGTCTCTCTCCATCACTTATTTTGTATTTTCATTGGTTTGGGTGTTTTGAAACTAGAAAGGAAATCATTTACACGTCTCTCTCTCCATTTCTCACCCGTTGAGCTGAGTTTTCTTGGGTGTTTTAACTCCATTTTCTCTCTCATTTATTTACAGGTTAATGTAACTCAACTATGGCGATTGACGGAGGTGAATGAAGTCAGTGCAGGTGAATGTATTTCATGTTTAAATGAGGGTTCTGGATTTTTTTTATTTAACTTTATTTTCTTCTCTTTTTTTCGTGCAGAGCTTTCCTCACGACATACAACCAGGTAACAACTCTCTTTTTTTATTCTCATTTTGTTGATTTTGGTTTCAAAATTAGAATTTAATCCCCTCTATTTATAATTAGTTTTCCCTTTATAGATCTACCGGGTTTTTTTTCCGGTATATTACTTCTCCACTCTATTTATAATCACCTCTATTTATAATCTGAGTTTTTATGTTATTTATGTTTGTGTATATTAACCGGAGGTTTTTTTTCTATGCCCGAGCCTTTATCTTGCTTCGGCTCCTAACCAGAGTTTTTTTTCTATGGCTTCTAACCGGAGGAACCTGCTCGGATCGGGGGAACCTGCTCGGATCGGGGAACCTGCTCTCTTTCACAGTTTGAGGGTGGAAACCCAGAAACAACCGTGTTTCTCACAAATGCACACCGATGGAAAAGTGTGAGTTTTTCCAGGTTTGTTTGAAGGTCTCGATTTATGTTTTATTTTATTTTATTTTCCTTTTCTAATCATTTTTCAATGTTTAAAGGTGGAGATCTGAAGTAGAAAGCATGATATATTCTTTTATTTTTTGAATCAGAGGTAGACTACCTCACTTGTACCGACCTCTTTTTTTTTTTTTTTGCTAATGGGTGATTTTGCTATTTGGTTTTGGAGGTTTCTGTGTGGTTGAATATGTAAAAAGGATATTTTTTTTCCGATTTTTAGTTAAGTCCGATATTTTGGAGGTTTCGATTTTTTATGTGGGGGTTTTGAAGGTTTCTGTGTGGTTTTGGAGGTTTCGATTTTTTTTTATATTTTATGTTTAAGGTTAAGCTCTCCCTAGGACGAGAAGTTGGCCGGATTGCTCCAATTGGTGGAGCTGTCGGAAAAATGATAAGTGGGTAGGTTTAGCTCTCCCTGGGACGATATGTTCTGATGCATATTTTTTTTTTATCCTTTTATGATGCCCGGGAATGGGTATGTGAAATAAAAGAGAGGCATGCCTGCCATATTTTCAATATTTTATGTTAAATGGAAGTGGGTTTTTGTCTGTCAGGTATAATTACAATGTGGCCTGTTTTATCATAATGAATACAAGTAGGTTGGGATATTTTTTGACACATCTCCCAAGGTTTAGGGTGCTATGGACCTTTGAAAATGAATTTAATGGACTGTGTCGTGTATAGATGTTTAGAGTGTGTATATTGCTCTATTTCTAATTATTCCAAGTTTATAAGCTTTAATTTTTGTTAATACTTTATATTCTTATACAGATGGAAATCTAAACAAAAAAGGTAATAATTTTTTAATTTGTTCTATTTCGTTTTTTCATGCATATATAAATCATTGCCAGTAATTATTTTTGCTCAAGAAATTTAGTTTTTATTTTTGGCAAGTGATTAGTTCATAATAATAATAATGATTGAAACGACTCATTGATAACCGTGGTAATAACTCATTGATACAACTAACATGAACCGTAATTTTTTCCATGAAGACCAAATGATGAACATGATGTGATTTCGTGTTAAGAATTTTTTATATTAATACAACTTTTAATATCTTGGTTTTGTGTTATCCTATCGTTTTTAAATTATTATCCCATTTTATGATATTTCTATAATTAACTTTATAGTTTTTTTCTTCACCATGGAACTTTGTTAGTGCCGGTTTAATAGAAATTATTGCCTCAAGTTTATGCTTCCATCATACGCAGTTTTTTTTCTTCACCATGAATGGGAAGTTATTGTTAATTTTATCATAATAATGTCATTTTTCAATCATACTTGCAAGAAATATAAATATACCAAACTAAAATTTTAATCGTGCTATAATTTTGAGTTTTTGCTATGGTTCATGGTATGTTGTAGCGTGTAAATGTGAAGATTTAGTGGACTATAGGTGCAACAAAATATTTTTATTAACACCGTGTTCTTCCTCGAGTTTCGGAGAGAATAAACTATTTTTATTAACATCATGAAGAAAATGTTTTATAATTTTTTTTATTTTTATGAAAGAAGTTTATTTTTATAAAAAAGTTGAGTACTTTTTACTTTTAAAAAAGCACGCAACCATTAACTTTTTTTAATATTATAATACAAATTGTTTTATAAAATAGTTATAAAAAATAATATTTAGACTCTACTCCAATGTTTATAATGTTATATAAGGGCACTTTAGGTAGTAGGTGAAACAAATTAATGGGTTTGTAACATCGTCTGACTTTTGGGCGGTCGAATAATTAAGTGATAAAAGTGATGTAATTAATACAATCACAATTAGAAAATATGAAATCTTAATGATACGTCACGATGAGAAATGCATTGGGATAAAATTATGAGCGTACATTGGCACGGGAACAAAATTATCACGAGAATTAATTTATCGCCGTGTCATCAACACGGGTAAAAATTATCACGTGAAGAAATTTATCGTCGTGCCATCGGCACGAGTACACCCTAGTATATATATATTAAACTGGACATACACCCTAGTATATATATATTAAACTGGACATTTAAATTATGCTGGTGAGTTATAATTTAATTAAATCAAGAAATAATGAGAAATTATAAAGTATTAATTTGGATGTGAAATGAATTAATATTTAAGTGACTGTATATTTACTAGTGTGTTATAGTAAATAAAAATTGATTATGTCGTAAGTAATTAAACACGACAGGAATTATTAATATCTTAACTGGGAATTTATTTATGTTGGTTGAGATAGGAAAATAATTATAAGTGACTCGGATGGTGATTTCGAGTGCATAATTGATTCATAATGGGTTGAAATAGTCAAAATTATGTATCTAAGGGTTGTGTTTGGGTCTCGGGGGCTTTTCAGACTAGTTGGGATTAATTAAAATCTATTTTGGCCATTTTATTGGCATGTGAAAAGCCAATTTTGGGATTCTTACTTATATATTGAAAATTTGGGTGAAAAGGAAAGGCAATTCTCATATTTTAAAGGTTTAATTAAGAGATACCAAGAGTTGAAGCAATGGGCTCCGAATTAGAGAGGAAACTCAAGGGTTCAACTGAGACGATGAAGAACAACCCAAGAACACTAAGGGATTGAAGATTTGGTAAGGATTCTAGGGGATTCATCATCATTTTCTTAAAAGTCAACCACTACAAACTGCTAAGGCAGGTGATTATCTTGCTAAATAATTATGTTTACAATTTTTATCATATTAAAGTTGGGAAAATTATTTTTAGGGTGGAATTCACATGTCAAACTTTGGAATTTTGAAGAATGATTATGCAAATGGATTTTGACATATGATGATAGAAATTTATGGACAAAATTTAATCACAAAACTTTGGGGTTGTGAATTCATATGTAGTCGAATTAATATAGAGAAGACATGCAATTGAATTTGTGATATAGCATGTAGAGATGAAATTTATCCCCATGAAAGGTTCATATTTAGATGATGATTATATGTAATGATGAGTCCCATTGATATAAATTTATCAAGCATAATGGAGATTGAAAAATATTATGTTGATGATCATTTTTTGAGGTTGAAATTAGTGAAATTCAGACTGGGGAAAAAACTAAGACAGATTTGGAGGGGTGAACCAGTTCACCTCGCAGCCAAACCGGTTCGGTTCCCCTGCCACGGATAGTTATGTTGTTGTTTTTTTTCGAAAAGAGTACATTGTTAATTCGGGGATTGATTTAAATGTTCGGGAATAATAATGAACTTTCGAAAAAATGTATGAATTGATATGATGGCATAAAATTATTTGAGATTTGTCGGGGATGCAATTTAAAGAAAATGGGAAGAATTTTATTCGAAACTGAATAATGGAAATTGGACGAAAAATTAGAAATATAGGGATGCGGGTGGAGTGATACGTATCCAAAAATTTATTGTGAGATTTAATTAATTAATTTGGTGAATAATTATTAATTATGGTTATGAACAATATTGTGAGATTTAATCAATTAAGTTAATGACTTATTAATTAATTATGGGAATAAATAATATTATGAAAATGATTTATTGTGCTACAAGTGATAGACACGGTTGAATGAAAATTTTGAGAATATAGATATGGGTACAGAGACAGTATATATGTATTATTATATCGGTGTGAATGATATAATGGATTAAACAAACCATTCTAGGATTGCTATTAGTAGAGGTTGCGCGATGTGGGTATTCTCCCTGGCTAGTGAAAGTAGGCTAAGTATCGACCCCAGATCATAGCACCATGCACGCATGATAAGGTTGGAGTCGAGTGGGGTAATGTTGGTATGGTTATGCTCACTATCTCAGGACTATGATCGCCTCCAATACGTTTTATTTTCGGTTACGGTAGGCAATTCCATCCTGGGTTTTCAGGGTAAGGAAGTATTATCCTGAAGAATAGCACACTAGATAACCATATCTCAGGTAGTGTTATCTCGGAGAGATGGCGGGTATACGTATATATATATATATATATATATATATATATATATATTATGATGTGAATATTATGCATATTAATGTGAAGAAATATACATGGCTTAAACATTAAGTGTGAAAATTGTTTAATTAACTGGTAAAAGTTAATGATTTGAATTAATAGATTATAGTGGAGGATTATAACTATTAATGTAAGTGAATAATAACACGTGAAAGTTATTGATACTAAATTATGATTGAGGATTATAGTTATTAACTGAAAGTGGATAATGTTGAATTAACTGGTGATAGTTAATGTCTTTAATTAATAGATTATAACTGAGAATTATAATTATTAATAATAACTAGAATTAATTCGGTAAAATACGCGATAATGGGATAGCGTATAGAATTAAGGGTGGTATAGGACTAGTTAGCCAGGTAGCATAACTAGGCATTTAATTAAATCGTTAGGTGCGCACTTTAGATGAGAGGTTTGTAACGTCTCAAGAGTGTGTGACACCAATTTAAAATATGAAAGAATAGGCATAATTATTGATGCATTTTAATTTCTTGCAAAATTTTTTCTAAAAGGTTTTGAGCACTGACCTGTATCAAATCTATTTTCAAAACCTTTTAAGTGTCCTGCCACAGGGACGCCAAGCTTTATCGTTCTATCAGGTACCGGAGCAGCAAAACTTGTGGATGTTACAGGATATTATTATATCCATTTCTTTCATCACATTTTAGATAGTTTCAGTTTCATTTTCAGGCATGTTGCTCAAGTTGGACGATTTATTTTATTTCATTTTAGTTGGAATTGTTGTATTGTTATTATTTCAACCGATGGTTTATTTGGTTAAGATTTTGGCATGTAATAAACTTATGTTTAATATGTATATTGTTAATGTGGATTTACATTAGTTGTTAAATTTAATTGTGTGTTGAGTATTTTGTGGTTAGTAAAAATTAAAATTGACACTCGGCTTACTTTAATAATGGGTGGTTAATAATTAATTTCTTTGATAGTGATGCTAAGAATGAGCCAAATGCGATTCCTCTTTTATTTTAGTAAATGTTGTCCACCTGTTATTTTACTAACCAGGGTGTTATAGATGGTATCAGAGTATCAGGTTCTAGAGTCCTTAGGATCTATACGGACTTATTATGGATTCTATCATAGCATTCTTTGATGTAGAACCCTATACTTAGGACTGTTGATTTATATTGTGATGTACGTTATCCTGCTATTATGTATAATGGAAGTGAGTCTTATACGAGTTTCATTAAGTTTCAAAAGTTGAATAGGATAAGGACGACTAGAGAGGTCCGTTAGGAGGACTACAAGAAGAGAGGCTCAGTCAGAGTCGCAGTGTATTCTAGGAACAGTGACCATAACAAACGTCTCCACTATCATTACGCAGGCAATTAATGTTGTGATAACCACTAAAGCACATCATTTTTCCCAACTACTGCCATATCGCCAACTTAGAATCACCCAATACAGTCGGTTTGGGAGAGAGTTGGAAGGGATTTTTGAAGAGTCATCCGCAAGAGTTTGCAAAAAGTGCGAACATATATTAGCTAGACAATGGAAGGAGAACATCCAAAATCATTTGCATATGGTGGAGTGAAATAACATTCAGTATTAAATTTTGGGCAATTTGAAGCTCGTAGAGTAGTCTTATAGTGATGGGAGTTAGTCACCACAACTGAGAAGAGTTATACAATAAAGTATTGAGGAATCTGAGTATGGTTTGACTGCGAATCCTTTCATCTATTATTCAAATAGAGATGCGAAGAAAATTTATGTATTTATTACAAGAGGGCCGACCAGTAGCCGAGTATGAGAAATAATGAATGTGTTTACCAAACTTCTTACCCGACGAGGTGATTACAAAGGAGGATAGGGTCCTTAAGTTTTATGATGGACTCGTGGGTAGGATACGCAACATTTATGGGAATTCGGCTTGAATGACTGGTGTCAATGTCATCAATATCGTACTTTTATAATGGCAGTATCAACGCTTCCATGTGAATGGAGCTAAGAGAGTGGGAAAGCCTAGACAACAGAGTAATAATGGATGTATCAGTGTTATTGGACACCACTAGAGAACTACCCGACAGTGAGACCAGCTAAGTTAAGGGAATTCCGACCGAGTGATGGTGTATTTAAATAAGGCCAATAACGTGTTCCACGGGGCAAATGAGGCCAATGGAACAAATGAGGTAGTTATCAAAGCCAAGGTTACTAGGGCCAGAGCATAAGGCAACCCCAACAGAGTCAGGTCGCTGGAGACATGGGGTTTACATAGGGAAGTGGTTTATATGTAGAGAGTAGGACCACATCCGTTAATTTTATCCGCAGAAAAATAAGGGATAGGAGTGGGGTGCCCGACAGGGGCAACAATTATAAATTTTTGAGAAAGTTCAGACGTGAGTTTGCCTCCACGAACCACTTAAACAGCCGAACGCATTGGAAAATGCAAGTTTGAATTTTATCTATGGGTAAATGGGATAACTTGTTCGGGACAAGCGTAGGTCATCGTATTTTGGTTAGTACTAGATTCGCGTGTGAGATAGATTTAGTGGATGTATCGCTAGTATTAATATTGTGTATATAATTACCGTTGGGTGGATGGATATCTTTAGTCCCATCTACAGGGGAGTGGGTGTGGACACTGAGAGGATATATTTTGTATATTTGCTCATTTTAGAGAAATTTTATTCAAGTATGATGTTATCCTGGGTATGAACTGGCTAGCTTTGGGATGAGCTATAGTGGGTTGTTATAGTAAGGCTATCGTATTCACTATTCGAGTACAGGATGTATTGCCTTGCGATGTTTCACTTGAAAGAGAGTCGAGTCGTGTATGTACTATATTATAATGGAGACTTTGGATGATATATTTGATCCCGATGCATAGGGTATTATTGATATGATTCATATTATATCGGGATCCCGGTGCATTAGGATTTTATTGATATGATTCAGAGTATATCGGGTTTACCTCCAAGCGAAGAGATTTAGCTCGTTATTGATTTAGCACTGGAGACTTAGTGATAGTATTAGCGCCATATTGTAAGACTCCTTTAGAAAAGTAGAATTTGAGGATTAGACTTATACGTCTAGGGATAGGATTTTGGGTATCCCATTAACGTGCTTTGGGGTAAAGGATTTTGATTACCGATATTGCCAAGTGATATGGCATTGAGGCATGCCTGGCATAAACCTTAATAAATGTCTAGAATAGAGACACCTTGTTGGATGCTTGGGAATCCGTTTTGAATTTTAATCATAGCATGAGTGGAGAAAACCTTTGAACTAAGAGCTATTATACGATATAAGGCCTATTGAGCAGGGTAACGTTATATGGGAAGCAATGGAGAAACTTTTACATCCCAAGCGGATAGGTGGTCAATCTTGAGGATAATAAATCCACGATTAGTGGGGTGATTAAGTTACCCTATCGTATAGCCTCATCGAGCATGCGAGAGCAAAGTGTGAGATAAAAAAATATTTTTCTATAATGTTTGTATAGATATGTATATGATACAGGGTGTATGGCTGCCTTGCTTAGTTTAATTTTCATAATCGTCCGGGATAAGGGGTACGTGGTAATAAATGTGTTGAACCATATGCATGTATGGTAGTAGAAGCAAAATTTGAGAAGTTTCTTCCATTCATGATTGAGAACTGACTGCAGTTGTTTTATCCTTGTGGATTTGGAGTCAGTATCACTGAGGGAGAAATTCAGTCTATTCACAGACCACAAGTTACTACAATATCTATTTACAAAGAAAGATCTTAATATGAGACAGCGTAGGTGGTTGGAATTTGTGAAAGACTATCGTTTTAATATTCAGTATTACCCAAGAAAGGCTAACGTAGTGGCAGACGTGTTGAGCAGAAGACCCATGCCAAAGTTGGTGGTAGTGTGGAAAGATAAATTTGGTGAGCTTTGTCAAGATGATTCGATTGCCAGGGCATGTATGACAGTGATGACCATCATACCTGAGATTGTATTACGAGTTATGAAGCTGCAAGCAGTGGATCAATTTTGCTACAACATAATGAAATAGTTATTGGCAGAGGGAGCAGAATCCTACTCAATCAATTCTAACAAAGGTTTATGCTTCAACGAGAGATTCGTGGTCCCAGATGATAGGGATTTCAGACATGCTGTTGTGATATATCCCCACGGGTCGAGATTCGTAGTAGATCCGGGTGGAAACAAGATGTATCAGGATATGTGTCGACGTTATTGGTGGATAGGTATGAAGCGGGATATAACTGAGTTTGTCTTTCAATGTGTCACATGTCAGTTAGTAAAGATAGACCACCAGAGATCATTCAGGATGTTATAGCTATTGGAAATTTTGGTATAGTAGTGGGAAAGCTTAACAATAGATTTTATAATAGGGCCACTAACATCACAGAGAGGGTTGACTAAGGTGGATCACTTTTTGCCACTACGAGTAAATTTTACAATGGTACAGTATGCTCAGCTATTCATAATCGAGATAGTGAGGCTACTTGGGGTACTTATTAATATTGTGTCCAACATGACAAGATTGTTGTGTCACATTTCTGGCAGAGTTTACAGGATGAGTTTTGAACTGAATTATGATTGAGTACGGCCTCTCATCTGCATACTAATGGGATGACGATCATGTGAATTAGATGTTAGAAGACATTCTAAAAATGTGTATACTTAATTTTAAAGGAGGATGGGAGCAGTACCTTCCCTTGGCGGAATTTTTGTATAATAATTCCTACGAGTTTACTATTGGGATGACGCCTTACGAGACTTTATATGGTAGAACTTATCGTTCGCCTTCTTATTGGTTAGAAGCAGGAAACAACAAACACCCTGGACCTAAAATGATCCAAGATATTTCTACTAAGATTGAGTTTATTCGGGATCGCATATGAATAACTCAGGATAGACAAAAGAGTTATGTAGATGCAATTTGCAAACATGTAGAGTTAGAGGTAGGTGACCAGGTACAACTACGGGTGTCTCCTATAAAAGGGGTAATAAGGTTTGGAAAGAAAGTTAAGCTCACATCAAGATATGTAGGACCTTTTTCAATCATTAAGAAGGTAGGGTCGGTGTCTTATAGGCTCACCTTCCCAGGGCATCTACAGAGGATTCACGATGTATTTCATATATCGTCATTGAAGAAATATAAGTAGAGTGAGATGGCTTATTGGAATGTCCCATTAGAGGAGATTGATTTGCAACTTGATATCTCATATGAGCAGAGACAATTTTCTATTCTAGATCATAGCGAGCGTAAGTTACTTTCTAAGGTGGTGCCCTTGGTTCATGTTTAGTGGGGACATGACAACGCCGACGAGTCGATGTGGGGAAAGGAGGAGGATAAGCGTGAGAATACTTTAATTAAATGAAGAAATAATGAGAAATTATTAAATATTAATTTGGATGTGGAATAAATTAATATTTAAGTGACCGTATATTTACTAGTGTGTAATAGTAAATAAAAATTGAATTATGTCGTAAGGTAGTAAACATGACAGGAATTATTAATATCTTAACCAGGAATTTATTTATGATGGGTTGGATAGAAAAATATTGATAAATGACCCGAATGATGATTTCGAGTGAACGATTAATTCAGTGTAGGTTGAAATAATCAAAATTATGTACACGGGGGTTGTGTTTGGGTCTTGAGGTTTTTTAGACTAGTTGGGATTAATTAAAGCTACTTTGGCCATTTTATTGGCATGTGAAAAGCCAATTTTGGGATTCTTACTTATATATTGAAAGGTTGTTTGAAAAGGAAAGGTAATTCTCATGTTCTAAAGGTTTAGTTGAAAGATACCAAGAATTAAAGTGAAAGTGAAGAGAATTTGAGAGGAAACTCAAGGATTCAAGTGAAAAAGTGAAGAACAACTCAAGAACACTAAGGGATTGAAGATTTCGGAAGGATTATAGGAGATTCATCATCCTCTTCATCAAATTCCACCACTACAAACTATTAAGGCAAGTGATTATATTGATAAATAATTATGCTTTAAATTTCTATCATATTAAAGTTGGGAAAATTATTTTTGGGGTGGAATTCGCATGTAAAACTTTGGGATTTTAGGGAATATTTATGCAATGGATGAATTTTAATCATAACACTTTGGGGTTATGAGTTCGTATGTAGTCGAATCAATACAAAGAAAACTTGTGATTGAATTTGTGATATAGCATGTAGAGATGAAATTTATCCTCATGAAAATTACATATTTAGATGATGATTATATGTAATGATGAGTCCCATTGATATAAATCTATCAAGCATAATAGATATTGAGAAAAATTATTTTGATGATCATTTTTTGAGGTTGAAATTACTGAAATTCGGCCTAGAGAAAAAACTAGGAGAAATTTGCAGGGGCAAACCGGTTCCCCTTAATCGAATCGGTTTGATTCCCCTACCACAGATAGTTGCGTTGTTTTTTTGGAAAAGACTAAAATGTTAATTCGGAGATTGAATTAAATGTACGGGGACAACTATGAACTTTTGGAAAAATATATGAATTGAGATGATTAGCGTAGAATTATTTAATATTTATCGAGGATGCAATTTAGAATAAATGAGAAGAATTTTATTCGAAACTGAATAATGGAAATTGGATGAAAAATAAAAAATATAAGGATGCGGGTTGAGTGATACGTATCTAAAAATTTATTATGATATTTAATTAATTAATTTAGTGAATAATTAATAAATTATGGTTATGAACAATATGGTCGGATTTAATTAATTATGTTAGTGAATCATTAATTAATTGTGGGAATGAACAATATTGTGAAAATGATTTATTTATTCCACAAGTGATCGGCACAGCTAAATGAAAATTTTGAGAAATTATATATAAGTACAGAGACATTATATATGTATTATATCGGTGTGAATGATATAATGGATTAAACATATCACTCTAGGGGTTCTATTAATGGAGGTTGTGCGATGCGGGTGTTCTCTCTAGTGAGTGAATATAGGCTAAGTATCGACCCCATATCATGATATCATGTATGCCTAAGAAGGTTGGAGTCGATTGGGATAATGTTGATATGGTTATGCTCACTAGCTTAGGACTATGATTGCCTCTAATATATTTTATTTTCGACTACAATAGGTGATTTCATCCTGGGTTTTCTGGTTAAGGAAGTATTTTCCTGAAGAATAGTAAACTAGATGGTGATGCTAAGATTTAGCACCACCGGATAAGTGATAGTAAGCTCAAACAGTAGCAGCCATGGCAGCCATAGAGATGTATAAGTGTATAAGTATGTAGATGGGGATGAGTATAAGAGGAAATAAGACAATGGTGTATAGTGGTTCAGCCAATTTGGCCTACATCCACTGTGAGTGTGTTATCCACTAAGTATGGGCACTAATGGCCTTGGATACAATGCACATAAGCCTCTCTCTCTCTCTCTCTCTCTCTCTCTCTACTGTGTGTACAAGCAGAGTTTTAGCTAGGGTTACAATGAATTGATCGATCCCTTGTAGGGTTGTAGGTGACAAGTATATATAGGTCTTGGGGGGTGTAGTGTACCCCCCAAGTATGCATGGTGCATGTGAATCATGATCTAGCCAATCCCCTGTGGACACCTGTAGATGCCAAATGATGACATAATATTCCCTCACGTGAGGGTGTGATTCGGTTATAACGGTCTCCCATGTGCCATGTGAGCCTCACGCGCACTGTTCCACGCGTCTCCCAAACCACGCGCTGGCGATGACGTCACCCTCGGCCTATGGGCCGAGGCCGAGGGCAAAGTTCCCTCCGGCAGTGAGTCTGGGCCAATTCTGGCCTCATACTGTCGTACCCTCGTAGGGTCGGCTGGAGAGTGGTGAAGGGTCGGCCCCTCATAGGGTCGGCTGGAGTCTGGCGAAGGATCGGCCCCTCTGAGGGTTCGTATGGAGCCTATTGGAGGGGTCGGCCCTTCGTAGGGTCGTCCGTTTGGAGGTTATCATCAGCCAGGCCGAGGATATAAACGGGTATATGAATCACCCCCAGCCCTTAGCCATAGGTGTTGTTGAGATGGCTGAGGGATAGTGTTTTAAATGAGATGCATGTATGATCAGTTAGGTGAGTGACACCTGGGCAGATACTCATTGCTGTTCCAGTTTCCAAGGCATGGCGGTTGCACACTTTGCTTGGGGCCTTGCACCCTAATGATTCCTTCCTCGTGGGCTGTGTCCTGCCTTGGTCAATGGGCCCACTCATTGCTAAGGTATTTAAGAGATTTTCAAACTCTCTCTCCTTCTTCTTCTTCTTCGCGCCCAAGCCTTCTCTCTCTAGAATTTTATCAGTTTTCATCGCCATTTTCTGCAGCCTTCAATCCTTCAAGCCTAGCAACGTTCTTGCTCTCTTTATCAGGTAATCTCTTTCACCCAGCGCTCTCTTTTGCCTTCATTTCTATTTGCTTTTTAGGGTTGTGGGGATGCATTTTCTTTGGGTTATCCCATAGCTTTTTTCGGTTTCTTCTCCGGCAACTGTTTCTTGGATGTTCTTGAGTGTTCTTGAGTGAAAATCATCAATTCCCTTTTTAATCCAAAAGTCTAATTCGCTCAACTGCAAACTTGTTTGTAGCTAAGTTAGATAAGTGTGGTGTAATTTCTCCAAGTGTAGAGTCTTCCCTTTAATGCTTAGGAGGCTTTATAGCTTAGTATCTGAATTCCCATCCTTGAGAGAGAAGCTCTTTGCCGAGATCAGACGAATAGAGGAAGAGGAAGAGAGAAGACGAGGGGCCGACCCTAATTGGGTACGACCCATCTTTCCCATTCCTCTTGCCACCATAAAACCATTTGAACCGTCTGAGTCTTGTGGGTCGTCCCATCGTCCAGCCGAGAGTCATTCAATTGAGATGGACGAGAGAGTATCCTCGCCAACTGGCGCTGGAACTTCTGGTAGGAGGGAGACATCCGATCTAAGCCCAGGCCGAGAGGCCGACGGTACGGTGCCCTCCGAGGCTGTTCCTGTAACAACCCTTTATCCCCATGCCTTCCAAGTGGCTTTCCCCCAGGGCCCTCCGGAAGATGACAAGGCCAAGGGGGAGGGGACTGAGGACGAGGACGATGATACAGATGACGAAGTTGATACCTCCCATGCCTCATCCTTTATCTCCTCTGTTAGGGATCGCGACCTCCTGATATGGAGGCATGCCTATGGAGTGCCCCGCAGCGTGACTATGAGGGTTCCTTCTGAGGATGAGAGGGTTTTTGATTATGGCGAGGGAGAGGTTGCAGTTTATGAACAGATGTTCAAAGTTGGAGTCAGATTCCCTCTGCATACTGCCATCGTAGATATCCTATCTGCCCTTGGTGTTGCTCCCTCTCAACTTCCCCCCAACTCTTGGAGGACGATCCTGGGCTATATCTCCTTGTGGAAGAATGCCTTCACCGACGAGCCCTCGACTGACCTATTTTTGGGCTGCTACAACATCACTTCCTCGTCCAAACAGCCTGGATATTATCACCTGGGGGCAAGGAGGTCTGAGAAGAAACTCCTCCATATGGCACAAACTTCCAACCATGACTGGAAAAAGAGCTTTTTCTTTATCTCTGGGGAGTGGGAGCCCATCGCCGATGGTCCGAGGGTCCCCAGGAAATGGTCTAACCCCTCCATGAAGGCCAGATCAGACCCTGGACTTAGCCTGGAGGAGAAGGACATTGTTGATTACCTGAGAGGACGAGGGAGAGAGGGTGAACTTCCAAAATTTGAAGACCTGATGACCCCTCGGTTCCTCAAAGAAGCTGGTCTGAGGGTCGGCCCTCTGACAGAACTATGTGAGTTATACTGAACCTTTTCCATTCTTCACTTATTTTTGAAGTAGATATGCATTTTTTTAACGTGTCGTCCTCTTATCAGGTCGTCCTGAAGGTAAGTCAGACTATCTTTGGGAAATGACTGCTCCCAGCTTATTATCTGGATTGGCCAAGAAGAAAAGGAAGGAGCCTCAGCAGGCTCCGAGGAAGATAAGGGCCGCTGGGCCGACGGTGGTGGAGCCGACCACCGATAGTCATAAAAGGAAGGAGCCTGAAGCCCCTGTTGACCCTCGGCCAGAATCTCAGACGAGGGCCAGGGTCGGAGCCTCTGAGGGGACGACCTCTTCGTCCAGTATGGGGGCCTTCTGGTCTCAAAACCTGGCGCATCTGAGGGCCGAGCCCTTGTCGCTCATTGCAAATTTGAGGGCAGCCAAGGTCTCAATGTTCTCTGCACCTTCAACAGCTGATTATGAGTTCCTGTCCAAAATTCCCCCTGCCAAAGTGTACGACTATGGTCTGCATGCCCTTGCACAGGTATTGGTTTTGACCCACCTATTTTAATTTCATTCTCACTAACTGTTCCCTCGGCCCCTCTTGACATCTGTTTATTTTTTGCGCAGTCTGTTTGTGCCTTCACCTCAGCCACCAAGTGGATGGCTGAGAACCAACAGAAGTTTCATGAAGCTGAGAGGGCCATTCAGCATGAGGCTGACTTGCAGACAGAGCTCGAGACTGCGAGGGCTGAACTGGAGAGTGCTAGGTCTGAGCATGCCAGGGTCCTAGATGAGCTGACGAGGCACCATGATGCCGACCAGCAGGCCAAGGACTTGCTAATAAAGGAGAAAGATGAGGCTTTACTCAACATGGAGGTCAAGCACAAGACTGATCTCGAAGAAGCTGTCAGAAAAGTCGAGGCCGATGCTGTTGAGGCTTACAAGGTTTCTGACGAATTTCAGGGCTTCGACCTCGAATATCTGGAGAGGGGGATCAGGACGACCTGTCCATGGGTCGTCCTCAGATTTGGCGATGTCGTCTCCTCGGTCCGCCCTTCGATTGAGGCAGTCGGATTGGACGACCCTCTGATCGCCGAGGCTCTGTCCCAAGTAGAATCTCAAGTGCAGGTTGAGGGGGTCGGCACATCTGAGGATCAGCCGGTTATGGTTGTTGAAGAGACCCCTTTGGTGGATGTTGAGGCTCTGCCCTCTGATATTGTCCCTTAGGGTGGCTGTCTATAGCCCATACCCTCATAGTGTACTTATTATTTTTGTACTCTCTTTTGTAAAACACTTGGATATCTTGTATCACGCTTTCATTAATATCATATCGTCTCCTTTATTGTCTTCTATATCAGCCTCTTGCATGATTTGCTATTTTTGTTAGCCACTAACCTTTCCCTCGTCTTTCTTGAGGACAGTGGTAGGGTCGTCCCTTCCACTGGTCCCCATTATAGCCGAAGGTTAATCACCAAATTAATGGTTTTTTATAAAGTTTTCCCTCGTCTTTCTTGAGGACAGTGGTGGGGTCATCCCCTCCACTGGTCCCCATTATAGGCGAGGGATCAACTTACCAATTTAATGGTTTTTAAGTCTTCCCTCGTCTTTCTTGAGGACAGTGGTGGGGTCGTCCCCTCCACTGATCCCCATTATAGCTGAGGGATCAACTTACCAATTTAATGGTTTTTAACAAAGTCCACCCTCGTCTTTCTTGAGGACAGTGGTGGGGTCGTCCCCTCCACTAGGCCTCATTATAGTCGAGGGTTCAACTTACCAAATTAATGGTTTTTTACAAAGTCTACCCTCGTCTTTCTTGAGGACAGTGGTGGGGTCGTCCCCTCCACTGGCCCTCATTATAGCCGAGGGTTCAACTTACCAAATTAATGGTTTTTAACAAAGTCTACCCTCGTCTTTCTTAAGGACAGTGGTGGGGTCGTCCCCTCCACTGGCCCTCATTATAGCCGAGAGTTCAACTTACCAAATTAATGGTTTTTTACAAAGTCTACCCTCGTCTTTCTTGAGGACAGTGGTGGGGTCGTCCCCTCCACTGGCCCTCATTATAGCCGAGGGTTCAACTTACTAAATTAATGGTTTTTAACAAAGTCTACCCTCGTCTTTCTTGAGGACAGTGGTGGGGTCGTCCCCTCCACTGGCCCTCATTATATCCGAGGGTTCAACTTACCAAATTAATGGTTTTTAACAAAGTCTACCCTCGTCTTTCTTGAGGACAGTGGTGGGGTCGTCCCCTCCACTGGCCCTCATTATAGCCGAGGGTTCAACTTACCAAATTAATGGTTTTTAATAAAGTCTACCCTCGTCTTTCTTGAGGACAGTGCTGGGGTCGTCCCCTCCACTGGCCCTCATTATAGCCGAGGGTGGTTCTCTGTAGAAGTTTTCATGAGTACTAGAACTGATAACCACTGGATGAGGGGGAACATTGACATTTCTCATTAATTTTCCAAAGTGTTCTGTTGGAGTAACTCTTATTACAATTATGGTCTATGAGGACCTTACAACACTACTGATAGTATTTCTTCAAATGATCTGCATTCCAGGGGTTGGAAAAAGGTTCCCCTTCTAGGTTTTCTAGTCTATAGGTCCCAGGGACAACTTCATCGATGACCCTATAGGGGCCATGCCAATTAGGATGGAGCTTGTTGGGCTTTTGCCAAGTCTTCTTGAGGACCAAGTCCCCCACTGCGATAGGCCTCTGTTTCACCCTCTGATTGTAGAACCTTGCGGTCCTCTGTTGGTAGGGGGCCTGCCTTATCTCAGCATCCTCCCTCCTTTCCTCAATCAGGTCCAAGTCGAGTCGTCTCTCTTCCGTATTTCCCTGGGGGTCGTACATTTGGACCCTATGAGTAGGAAACTCAATTTCGGTGGGGATGACGGCTTCTGAGCCATAAGCTAGCATGAATGGGGTCTCCCCGGTAGAATTCCTCACCGTCGTCCTGTATGCCCACAGCACGGCATATAACTCCTCGATCCATCTTCCTTTTGCCTCCTCAAGCCTCTTCTTGATTCCATCTAGGATTGTCCTGTTTGTAACTTCTGTTTTCCCATTGGCCTGAGGTCGGCCAAGGGTGGAGAAAAATTGTTTGATACTTACCCTCTCACAGTACTTCTGTAGAGAGGCATTATTGAACTGAGTCCCGTTATCCGAGATGAGGGTGTTGGGGAGACCATATCTGCATATAATATTTTTCCAGATGAACTGGAAGGTCTTCTGCTCGGTGATCGTCACCATCAGCTCCGCCTCCACCCATTTTGAAAAATAGTCAATGTCTACGATGAGGAATCGATAGTTATTGATGGCCCTAGGCAAAGTTCCTACTAGATCAATTCCCCATACTGCAAATGGCCATGGGGATGTAATGGAAGTAAGAGGCTGATGGGGCTGGTGAGGGATGGTGGCAAATCTTTGACATTTGTCACACTTTTTTACATATGCCGCTGCGTCTTTCCCCAAGGTCGGCCACCAGTACCCCTGGATGATCACCCTCTTCGCTAAGGATCTTCCCCCGATGTGGCTTGAGCACGATCCTTCGTGCACATCTTGCAAAATGGAAGGGACTTCTAAGGGATGCACACACCTAAGTAAGGGGAGCAAAAACCCCTTTTTGTACAAAGTGTCTCCGATGACAGTGAATTTTGCAGCCCTGTACCTCAGCTTATTCCTTTCTTGCCTTGCTTCTGGCATCTCACCCTCTTTAATGTATTTGATCAGGGGGTCCATCCACGAAGCTTCTTGAGAAACATTTAGGCAGTTGCTAAGTGTTCCCTCAACGTCTTCAATAGTTGGCCGAAGCAAAATTTCTACTGGGACCGTCCTCCTGATGTCAGTCCTAGTTGCTGAGGCCAACCTCGCAAGGGCATCAGCACTGCGGTTGTCGAGCCTAGGTATCCTCTTTAATTTTACTTCTCTGAAGCCTTTTCGTAATGACCTTACTTTCTCAAGGTACCTAGCCATCCTTTCATCCTTAGCCTCGTCGGATCCTAGTATCTGATTCACTACTAGCCTTGAATCACTATGGACCAAAATCTGGCCGACACTAAGAGACTTGGCCAAGGAGATGCCTGCTACCAAGGCCTCATATTCAGCCTCGTTGTTGGAGGTTTTGAAATTGAACCTCAGGGCGTATTCAATGTCTGTGCCATCGGGTGCTGATAGTATCAGTCCAGCACCACTTCCGCTGTCACAGGAGGACCCATCAACGAAGAGGCTCCACAGAGTCTTTCCCTCTGAAAAATTTCCCTCGGAGAGGGATCCCTGTCTAAAGATGTATCTTCCCTCTTCGTTTTCCGTTGCTTTCCTTCTAGCGGTGCTTATCTCAGCCCTATCTGCGGGTGTGTTAGCGGGTCTGTCTTCTGTATCTGTCTTCCCGAGGGTCTCACCCTCGGCCTCATCATCTTCCCAAGTGAACTCAGCCACGAAGTCTGCCAGTGCCTGCCCCTTAATGGCCGTCCTGGGTTGATACACAATGTCGAACTCCCCCAGCTCTATAGCCCAGGCCATCAACCTACCTGATTTTTCTGGTTTGTGCAGGACCTGCCTAAGAGGAGAGTCAGTGAGGATGACCATTGTATGGGACTGGAAGTACGATTTCATCTTCCTTGAGGCATGGATCAAGGCGTAGGCCAACTTCTCCATCCTCGGGTATCTTTGCTCTGCCCCCTGGAGTGCCTTGCTGTTAAAATACACAGGCTTCTGTATCTCGTCTTCGTCTCTCACAATGGCTGCACTGATGGCCGACTCTGAGACGGCGAGGTACACATAAAGTCGTTCACCCTGCACGGGCCGTGACAGCAGCAAGGGAGACCCCAAGTATGACTTTAGGTCCCTGAAAGCCTCATCACACTCTTCGCTCCATTCGAAGGCCTTCCTAAGGATCTTGAAGAATGGAAAACACTTGTCTGTGGCCCTAGACACGAACCTGTTCAAGGCAGCAACTCTCCCTGTGAGTCTCTGAACGTCTTTAATGGACTTGGGGGTCTTCATCTCAACAAGGGCCTTTATCTTTTCAGGATTGGCCTCGATGCCTCTTTGGTTGATAATGAACCCCAAGAACTTCCCGGCCCCGACCCCGAAGTAACACTTGGCCGGATTAAGCTTCATCTGATATTTGTCCATCGTATTACAGGTCCTCTCCAGGTCTGCCACATGATCCTCTGCCTTCGGACTCTTAGTCAGCATGTCGTCTACGTAGACCTCCATAGACTTCCCAATTTGGTCTTCAAACATTTTGTTTACGAGGCGCTGGTACGTTGCCCCCGCATTTTTTAGGCCAAAGGGCATGACCCTGTAACAGTATGTCCCCTTATCAGTGATGAAGGCGGTCCTCTCCGAGTCTTCAGGGTTCATGAAAATCTGGTTATACCCTGAGTAGACATCCATGAAGCTCATTAGCTCATGGCCTGCGGTAGCGTCTACCATCTGGTCGATTCGGGGGAGAGGGAAGTTGTCTTTGGGACAATGCTTGTTGAGGTCTGTGAAGTCCACGCACATTCTCCACTTGCCGTTGGCCTTTGGGACAATAGCTGCATTGGACAGCCATTCAGGGTAGATGACCTCTCTGATAAATTCAGCGTCTTCTAATTTTTTGACCTCGTCCCTGATGACCTCATATTTTTCTCTGGAGTAAATTCTCCTCTTCTGCTTCACCGACTTCACTCCCTCTACCACATTGAGCTTGTGGCACATGATTTCAGGGTCAATCCCTGGCATATCTACATGACTCCAGGCGAAGACGCTTCGCCTTCTCCTCAACAGTTTAATGAGGTCTTCCTTGATGTTGGGCTTTAGAGACTTGCCAACTTGGACGGTTTTTTCCGTGTCATCCTCATCGAGGATGATGGATTCTACCTCTTCCGTAGCCTCTCCTTTCTTCAGCTTCGTTTCATCTCTGGGGTCTAGGGTATCAATATTATAAGTGGTTGTAACCCTCTTGTGTGCCTCCCTTTCTTCAGCGGAGTTGTAGTAACATTCTCTCGCTGTCGTCTGGTCCCCCTGAACTTCCCCCACCCCATAAGGGGTAGGAAATTTGATCATCTGATGGACCGTAGATGGCACAACTTCAAACCCCTTGAGGGCCACACGCCCCAGTATGATGTTGTAGGCCGAAAACACCTGCTCATCCATCATAAAGAAACTGACCTTCTTGGTGAGCCATCTCGGCCACTCGTCGCCCATCCTCACATCGGCCTCATACACCCCAAGGAGATGAACCTTTTCCCCACTGAACCCAATCAATGGATGATGGTAGGGGACGAGTCTAGCACGACTGAGACCCAAGGCTTTGAAGCCTGGCCAAAACATCACATCTGCAGAGCTCCCCCCATCTACCAAGATCCTCGGCACCTTGTATCCGTGCACCCTGGTAGTGATGACGAGAGGGTCATCATGTGGGGCTAAGAGGCCTTTGAAGTCCATTCTTGAAAACCCTACTATCAGTGTGTCCATATCAACCTTCTTCCTCTTTTCTGACTTGACCTCCAGGGAGGTTGCGTGTACCGTCTTCGTCACTGCCTTGGCCTCAGCCACATGGGCCTTCCTATCGGCGACCTCAGACCCTCCTCCTGCAAGACCCCTGGAGATCATTCCCACTCCGAGCGAGATCATATTAAGCCTCTTGACAGGGCCGTGGTCGTCTCTCGGCGGGAGGTCAGGGTCGCCTCATCATCAGAAGGGTCGTCCCCTCTTTTTTGAGGACCTTCTCTGCATGCATCGCCTCGCTTCTTTCTGGGGTCGTCCCCTCGGCCCCTCTTGAAGGCGCCTTTGTCGACGTTCTTTCTGAGCTTCCCTTCCTTCAGCATCTTCTCAATCTCATCTTTCAGAGCAAAGCATTTATCCGTTACGTGGCCGTGGTCTTGGTGAAATTCACACCACGGGTTCTTATTCCTCTTGCCGGGAGCTGCCCTCATCTTGTCAGGCCACTTCAGGGACCGGTCACTCTTTATCTCATTGAGAATCTGTTCACAGCTGACCGTCAGAGGGGTGTACCCAGCGAACTTGTCATCCGCGAATCTCTTCTTCCCCTCTTTGTTCTTCTTAGGGTATTTACTCCCACTAGCACCTCCTCTTTCGTCTTCATATTTTGCAGCCATCGCCTCTTCAGCGTTCATCACCTTTCCTGCTGTCGACAACAGTTCAGCCATCGTCCTCGGAGGGTCTTCAGGAAGCTTCCATAACAGCTTCCCCTTTTGGAGTCCTCCAATCAGGGCTGTCATAGCTATGCTCTCCTCATAGTCTTCCACCTCCAGCTTCTCCTTATTAAATCTGGCTATGTAGTCCCTCAGACTCTCACTCTTCCCCTGCTTAACATAGAGCAGGTGGGTGGTCTTCTTCTGTGGCCTCACCCCAAAGCAGAAGTTATGGATGAACAGGTCTGCCAACTGCTTAAAGTTTTCAATGGAATTTTTTGGAAGAGACGTGTACCAGACATGCGCAGCCCCTGTCAAGGTACCAGAGAAGGCACGACACCTCATCTCATCTGAGATAGAGTATATATCTGTCGCCGACTGATACATCTCCACGCGGTGGACGGGGTTGGTGCTCCCGTCATACCTTGGGGTGACCACAGGTGGCTTGAACTTTGACGGCGTGGGGAAGTTGAATATCTTTGCCACGAAGGGTGAACCTATGGTGTATCCCCTCTGAAGAGGGTCTCGGCTCTTCAATATATCACCGATCTTATCCTCTAACCACTGGATTGAGTCATTCCAGGGCCTCACAGGGTCGGTCTGGCCGATGTTATCCCCTGCTGCCTCTCCGAGGTGGACGGAGGGTTCTGCTGCAGCAGGCCTGTGGCGGATGTTCACTTCCCTTTAGCCGTCATCTCGTCCTCGGGTTCGGCCATCTGCTGCCTCCCTCCTGGATCTCGCAGCGCTTCTTGGCCTGGAAAACTGTCCCCGCAGGTCATTTACTAGGCCTAGCCTCTCAAAGGCCGACCCCCTGCTCAAGCGATCAAAAGCAGAGCCTCTTGGGCGATCATCAGGGTTTGGTCTCCCGCACTTTCCCCTACTGTCCTGGAGGGGTCGCACAGTATTGTTGGAGACCTCGTAAGGTTCCCAGCACTCTATAGGAGCCTCCTCTCCCTCCAGATCTCCATACCTATCCTCAGGGCAAGGGTTTTCTTGCCTCCCCAGGCGTAGACGCCGGGGGTCAGCAACATCCCTACACCGCTGAGGGGGTGGCAGGTCTTTGCGTGGTGCCTGGGGTGGTCCCCTGGCCTCATGCTGCCCTAGAGCTGCTGCCAGAGTAATCATCTCAGGTGAAACCCCTGGTGCTCTTAGTATGTTATGGCTTAGAGCTGTGAACTGCTCTTGCATCATCCGCTGGCTTGCTGCCAGAGACTTTAGGGCTGCCGCCACATCAGCCATCTCAGACTGAGGCGGCGGCTGACTGGAACTGGGTCTTCCCCCCTCATCCGGCGGGGGAAGTGGTGGTGGTGGCATCTCAGGTGCCATGTGCTTGAGCTATGAAAAGTTAAACTGAAGAAAATACTGGTGAGCTTGGGAACAATAGTGGGTCTCTTTCAATGGTGAAATACCTCCTCTCAGGGGGAGTGTTGGTTCACCACCAGAGTGCCCAGTGAGGTCAAGCTGTAGAAAGGAAGAGATGTCTTCTCGTTCCCACAGACGGCGCCAAACTGATGATGCTAAGATTTAGCACCACCGGATAAGTGATAGTAAGCTCAAACAGTAGCAGCCATGGCAGCCATAGAGATGTATAAGTGTATAAGTATGTAGATGGGGATGAGTATAAGAGGAAATAAGACAATGGTGTATAGTGGTTCAGCCAATTTGGCCTACATCCACTGTGAGTGTGTTATCCACTAAGTATGGGCACTAATGGCCTTGGATACAATGCATATAAGCCTCTCTCTCTCTCTCTCTCTCTCTACTGTGTGTACAAGCAGAGTTTTAGCTAGGGTTACAATGAAATGATCGATCCCTTGTAGGGTTGTAGGTGACACGTATATATAGGTATTGGGGGGTGTAGTGTACCCCCCAAGTATGCATGGTGCATGTGAATCATGATCTAGCCAATCCCCTGTGGACACCTGTAGATGCCAAATGATGACATAATATCCCTCACGTGAGGGTGTGATTCGGTTATAACGGTCTCCCATGTGCCATGTGAGCCTCACGCCCACTGTTCCACGCATCTCCCAAACCACGCGCTGGCGATGACGTCACCCTCGGCCTATGGGCCGAGGCCGAGAGCAAAGTTCCCTCCGGCAGTGAGTCTGGGCCAATTCTGGCCTCGTACTGTCGTACCCTCGTAGGGTCGGCTGGAGAGTGGTGAAGGGTCGGCCTCTCATAGGGTCGTCTGGAGTCTGGCGAAGGGTCGGCCCCTCTGAGGGGTCGTATGGAGCCTGTTGGAGGGGTCGGCCCCTCGTAGGGTCCTTCGTTTGGAGGTTATCATCAGCCAGGCCGAGGATATAAACGGGTATATCACTAGATAACTGTATCTGAGGGAGTGTTAGCTAGGAGAGAAGATGGGCATACGTATAAAGTGAGGGATATGTATGTATATTGTGATATGAATATTGTGTATATTAATGTGAAGAGATATACACGGCTTACACATTAAGTGTGAAAAATGTTAAATTAACTAGTGAAAGTCAATGATTTAAATTAATAGATTATAATGAAGGATTATAATTATTAATGGAAGTCAATAATAACTAGTGAAAGTTATTGATAATAAATTATAATTAGGATTATAATTGTCAATTGGAAATGGATAATGTTGAATTAACTGGTTTAGTTAATGACTTTAATTAATTGATTATAATTCAGAATTTTAATTATTAATGGTAACTTGAATTAATTCGGTAAACTTCATAGCATATAGAATTAAGGGTGGTATGGAACTAGTTAGGTAGGTAGCATAACTAAGTTTTTGATGAAAACGTTAGATGAACACTATAGATGAGAGATGAATAACGTCTCATGAGAGTGTGACACTAATTTAAAATATGAAAGAATAGGTATAATTACTGATGCATTTTAATTACTCACAAAATATTTTCTAAAAAACTTTTAGGCACTGACCCGTATCAAACCTATTTTTAAAATCTTTTAGGTGCCCAGCCATAGGGATGCAAAGCTTGATCGTTCTATCAGGTATCAGAGCTACGACACATGTGGATGTTGCAGGATATTGTTATAGCCAATTCTTTCACCATATTCTATATTTGTTCAGTTTTATTTTCAAGCATGTTGCTTAAGATAGACTGCTTATTTTATTTCATTTTACTTAGAATTTTCATATTGTTATTATTTTAACCGATGGTTTATTTGGTTAAGGTTTTGGCATGTAATAGACTTATGTTTGAGATGTATATGGTTACTGTGGATTTACTTTAGTTGTTAAATTTAATTGTGGGTTGAGTATGATGTGGTTCATAAAAATTAAAATTGACACTCGACTTAATTTAATAATGGACGGTTAGTAATTAATTGATTTTGACAGTGATGCTAAGAATGAGCCAGATGCGATTTCTATTTTATTTTAGTAAGGCCTGGCCACCCGTTATTTTAATAACTGTGGTATTACATAGTACAATCCATATCTCTTTATTCCTGTCCAACACTCCTACACAAATCATATTAGGATTCATGAGCATTATATTTGTGATCTCATCGAGGAGAAGATTGTTTCCTTAAGCTTTGTTACCACTAAACATCAATTGGATGATATTTTCACCAAACCTCTAGATAGCCTTAGGTTCGAGGATCTTAGGAAGTCTATCGGGGTTTATTCCATTGATTGATTTAGGGGTAGAATTCTAGTTTAGGGTGAGCTCCCATTACCATTATTTGTTCCCTATGAACTAGAACGTATATATGTGTATATTTTCTAAATTTTTTTTAAAACCTTTTTCTTTTCTCCATACACAAATATTTCCCTTTTATATAGTTTCTAAAAATAAAAAAAATAAAAAAAAACATTTTTTTGTCACCATTTGGGATGTATAATTAAGATGTTCGGAACAACATTACACTCCATGTTCACGTGACTAGCCAGGGTGAGATATATTAAGTTACATGCTACTTGTCCTTAATTATGCATTTTAATGACAAATGATCCCCCTTTTGACAATTTTTTCTATGTTGGCTTCATCTCTCTCTTTAGAATGTTTTACATGCTTTGCATATGCTAGATGAAGTAAGGCGTTGTATTATCAATCTTGTCACTTCATTCCATATGCGATAGGAAAAATTGTGCACGAAGAACTATTGCCCATGTTTTAATTATTTTGTCAAAAGTGTGTGAGAATTAGAAAGGGGATACAAAAGGAACAGACTCATTTACGTTAAAATCCACCATTAAAAAAAGCTTAAAAGAATATTCGAAAAATAAAAAACGTAATTGCCAAGGCCAAATTATTGTCATTGATTCTTTAAATGCTAAATTCAATATATAATATATTCAAAATTTTGTGTGAGATTCAAAATTATTAACTTTGAGCGTGTTATAAGTTGAACATCAATGGTTTATTAAAATAGGTCCTTATCTTGAATTGATGAGTGATGATATTGGTGGGAGAATCATAAAATCTTTTAGGCCATTTTTGTATAAGTGAGTTGACTTTTAGTGAGTCCAATTTTTTTACACTAAGGTTGATTTGAATACTTAACCATTAGGATTGTTGTTTGTTATTGTGCATTTGTGCTTATAGTTATATTGATTCTCCCAAGCGTTAAGTTCACACCCCTTCATTACACTACCATGTTTCAGATATTTTGTTACAAGTCCATGGTGTTTCTTTTTCTCAAAAATATAAAAAATTAGAAAAACAATATTTTCAAAGATGTTTTCCTTGTTCCATCTTTTGTATTTTACTTCATAATTTATTGGTTCTGTATTTGATACAGTATCTTTATATCATATTTTTACTCTGATACTCTTTTGTTTAATTTACATCGACTGAGTTGTAATTACTATTTGGTGTATTCATTGCGCATGCTTGTGTTTATGGTGGTTATATCTTCTTTCATTATTGCTCTATCTTTTGATGATATTCCATTATGAATCTCTCGTGATGTACTTTACTTTATACATGGAAGACTAACCTTGTAGGTGCATTTTCTATCCAGTTGTCTTTTTTGGATAAAAAATGGGGAGAACAAATTTAGTGGGACTTTGATATTATTGATTTATTTATATTATTTTTATTCTCCCATACATCACACGTAGTTTGTTTTATGTGTGTAGGAATTATTCTACATGTATGTCCGATGGAAGCATCACATATATCATTTGATGCTAGTTTGTTGGGTTGTCTTGTGTCTTTTCCTTTTTCAGTTTGGGGTTGGCATTATAGTGACTTGTCGATCTGGCTTAGTAATTCAATATTTTTCATTTTTTTGTATTCTCCTAGAATAGCCAAATGGGGAGATTTATAATTACAAATTTTCACATTGAGTAAATTTGAAGTATTGGATTATTCCATTGGTAAAAAAATGTTTTTTATTAGGATGTCATAAACTAAAGCCCACATGTGAAGATAAGATAGCGACCATATTTTCATAAGTCACATTCAAAGCTTACATCATGCCGCTTATTCATTCCTAAAGTATATGACCTTTTTGACATATAAAGGGTAAACTTTTTTAGGCATTAAAATGTTTTTAACGCGGAGTTTAAAATGGGTTTTGAAAACTTATATTTTTCCATGTCGTTGTAACGATATTAGTTATGTCATTCGAATGACGGCCTTTATCTCATTAGAACATGTATCAAATGAGATTAATAAATGAGTAGCTTTGCCTTCATAGGAATCTCGTTAGACCACTCATTCGATCTTGTTCCAAAGATATTGGTACCCTTGTTAGAATAATCTTCAAATGAGAGGCTAACGAACAAATTTCCCCTTACACTGGAATCACATTTGATATCTCATTAGATACTGATTCAAATGAGATTAGGTGTATCATTTGAACAAGGTACCATGTCGTTCCAATAACCCTGCATTTTTTTCAAAAATTAGGTTATCAATCAGTTTTTATGCCTATCTCGTTTCTGCAAAACCTAATATTTATAGGATTGCATTGCATCACTTTTTAATGAGCCTTTTTCATGGCTCAAAAGGTTTAATATTCTTCTAAAATCCTCTCAAAATATCCTTTATCCTTAATGATCATGTTTTCCAAATCCAAATCCGCATAAACCTTTCCTTCACATATCATTGGTGTGGTGGGTTCTTATGAAGTTGTGTTGTACAAATGGAGCTTTTTAAGATATCATATGTGTGGGATTGATGAGTTAAGTTTTGTAAGCTGAATTGATTCTTCTTGTAAAATTGTATTTCTAGTGAATTTGTTTAAGCTTGGTCGTCCGAGGTTCTTCCCACTTGGGTTTTCCTTTTGCATCGGTGTCTCGTGGATTGTTTTCTTTTCTTTACAATTGAATCTTGTATGATCACTTAGTAATTAGGTAAAGTATTTGATAATTTAGTAAAATTTAATGAAATCGAACCTAAAGAATATTACTCGATTTCTCATAACAGATTTTGAGAGTTTATAGTGAATCGTTTGCTCATATCTGAGGTTATTCAGTTATACTCTTTAGAGAAGCGGGACTTCACATGGGATGAACCAAAATATTACTGAAGTTATATGTCTTTATATTTTATGATATGCATTTTTTCCACTCATATTTTGCGTTGAGAATGATTATTCATTATTCTTTATTAGTGATGTATATAATTTATTGGAAAAAAAGGTCCAAGCGGTGAACTTTACCAAGATGATAGTAGAGATTTAGTAAGAATTTAAAAAGGAAACAAAAATTTAACCTATGACAGATAGAGTTCATGTAAATCGTTGTTACAAAATGCTCGGTAGAAGTATTAGGCTCCATAAATAAAGGAAAGGAAGAAGATCAAAAGAAAACTTATTGCACAATGGTTATGTTTGGGATCTGTGACCGACCCCACCAACTTGTTAAATTAATCAATAGGCCAATTCACTAATTAAGTTGTTGAATGAAACTTGTAAGTTAACATTCTTATTTAACCAAATTGGTAGGATATACGATTGTTTTCAAGCGGGTTTTATACCAAATCCAAGGCAACCTACTTGTTAAAAGTCATACCACTAATTCTTAGGTGGGTTTATGCCTATTCTAGTCTAACCAACCGAAGTTGACCTATAACACTGATTTAAAGTAGATTTTATGACAAGTTTGAGGCAAATGACTTATTCTAAGTTGTAACACCCGTTGTTAGGTGGGCTTATACCTATTATAGGTCGAACAACAGATGTTAGGTTGTACCAATGTTTTCAAGTTTGTTTTATGTCAAGTCTTAGGTGACCAAATTATTTAAAGTCTTACCACCAGTTCTTAGGTGGTTTTATGCCTACTCTATTATGAAAAATCCAAGTTGGGTTGTACAACTATTTTTTAGTGGGTTTTTTGATAGAGTTCAACCTATAAGTACAATCATATTGAATAAACGCATTTATTAACTTGATTTATCTTATATGAACTAGACATTTTTGAAGAGTAATCTATCCTACTTAATGATCAAACTTCCTTAGGTTCGACATTCCATGACCTAGGTATTAATGTCTCATCTAACTCCTCTAGGTTATATGATCCTCCCCATCCCATCGAGACTCTTCTACATGGACCTTTCCAGTTCGATGCCAATTTCTCATTGTAGGGTTTCTTGGATATTGAAAGAAGATTTCCGAGCACTAGGTCGTTGACTTAGAATTCTCTAATTTTGAATTTCCCGTCGTGATATTTGGTGAGATCTTACTGATACACTACAAGGTAAATGAGATCCTGCGTACTTTGTTTCTCCTCTAGGTCAAGTTCATGAGTAATCTGTTCGTCTTTTATCCATTCTCAATGATCTCAATTCTTAATCCTGGTAGGCCAATTTTCGAAAGGATGATTACTGCCATTTTGTATGCTAGGGCATGTGGAGTTTTTATTGTTGGTCGTTTGGGACTTATTCTGTAAGTCCAGAGGAAACATGGGAATTTGTCCATGCATTTTCCTTTTGCATTATCTAGTCTCTATTTTGATCCCGACGAGCAAGGTTTTGTTGGTAATTTCTTCTTTCCCATTGTTGTAAGCGGGTGAACATGCCTGACAAGGATCATCAGTATAAAAAATTCTATTTTTGTATTTTTTTTAATTTTAATTTAAACAATTCAGTCTTTAAATAAATACACCTTATTTTAAATTGAATTGTTGCGATAAAACAATTTATCAAATCAAAATTTTTTATCCTAAACATGCATCTAGGTGATAATAGATAAATAAACCAATCGCACAACACGTCGATGTACGAGAAAAACCAGGGAAAAACCTCGGACGACCCAGCCAAATAGTTCACTATGATATGATTTTATAAAGCATAGATAATAGACTTACACAATGACTCGATCCCCCACAAGCCTTGACGATCTTCTATTTTCATCCACTCCGCCACAGTGCAATGCAGGAATCCACCCACGTAAGATGCCATAGAACAAAAATCCACGCGCACCTTGGTATCCACCGTTAATGGCTCAGCCACCGTCTACAAATTGGAACACAAAATCCGCCACTTCTTCATCGTAACTCAACAAACAGTATGCACGAAGTCCGCTGCACGAAACAAGTTCCATCAAGATGAAAGAAACAAACTTGGTGAGCAAACTTAAGATCTCAAAGCATATGAATTAATCATAAATCTTGGATCTTAAATATATAATGGATGAAACTTCGGGCTTGAAACTTTTGTAAATAGGTGTAAAATCATTTTTCTCCAAAAGTCCTTAAAAATTATAAGTTTACAGGCCTTAAATACTATTTGTATGATTTTTGAGGCGGCGGCTCGTTCAAATGAAAATTAAAGACGTTCGAATGAGAGTAGCATCTCGTTTGAACAAAAACTCGAGTTCATTAATGAAAATACAATCTCATTTGAACCATCTTCAAACGATCTTCTAATGAGATCGGGTTAAAGCTTCCTTATTTGATGTTTGTTTGACACATATTCTAACGAAATCCCATTGACATTATAACGAGCTGTAAAGTCATTCGAACGAAAACTATATTTTCGTTCTAACAAGTTTATATCTCGTTTTAACAAAAATAAACTCAGAAAAGTTTTCTTTTAAAAATTATTAAAACAGTTCCAAATAATGAAAAAACCAACCCCCTTAAAATATTTCTAAGGAATCATAATAAATACACATTCATACATGTGAGACCCTCGAAACACGTGAAGGCAAACTTGACACGATAAGAACAACATATTTAATCTTTAAAGCTTGGGTACTACGCCATCATTAAATAATGTCATAGGCTTATGGGATCAACAACTCAAATTCCATCATATGACTCAAATATCTTTGTGCGGAATAAGGCCAATTACATAAAATTTGACTCGATTGGAAATTTATCCTTACAAATCTCCCCCTTTAGCTATTCCAGGACAAAATCAAAACAAAAATCATGTGGGCTATCAAGCTCTATAAAAAGATTCATTCCCCAACCCCAAAAAGGTAAAAGAGTACGTATGCTCGACAGACACACAAATATGAGTAGCTTCGCTTTGCTTGAAAACTTTTCCGCATTGATGTAAACCTGTAAACCTCTTGTCCTGCACACTTAATTACACCTTCATAACAAGTATAAATCTGCAAATGAATAGACATCTAACAATGCCTAAAACAATCTTAACCTAGATAAGATGTATCTCCCTAAGTTAAAGATATTAAACATATAAAGGAAATATACCATTTCTCCCCCTTTTTGTTCAGGATTAGACAAAGCAAGATAGCATAAACAATTACTCCTCCAAAACAAAATCTCCCCATAATTATGTGATCGTAAGATGACAATTTAAGAAAATTTGATACAAAGAATTAAAAAACATTGGGAGAGGGGAATAAAGTAAGCAATGGGGAAAATTATAGCAAACTCACAATACAGCAACTTAAGCATAATTAATCCAAAGATCAAGAATATGGTAAACATGGACTAAATGTAAGTTGCAAAGACTCAAAACATGATACCATAAATAATATATGCAAAATATACCAAAGAAAATTTAGCACGCATATATAAGTATAAACAACTGTAAAACTTGACACAAAACACATAAACTTTGCACGTTAGCATAGTATCGATATGTCTAAATATGTTGAATGGATTGAATGGGTGTGAACTAGATACAAATTAATTATGACAAAAACACTCAAATATGTTCAAAAAGTTCTAATGATCGTAAAAATTTATCAAACTAAGATTTAGCCTCATGTGACAAGATAAAGTGAACTTAATGAACAAACAAGCACAATGCACACAAGCCTAGAATATTGATAATTCTACAAATTAATATCGTCATGAAAAAATAAGCATAACTAAGACTCATTGTGCAAACCTGTTGATCTTTAACTATATACCCTTAAAAGATAAACATATAACATATTTTATTTCTTAATTGTTTTGAAGTTATTTCTTTTGACAAATTACATAAACTAAACTATATTGGCCTTTGACAATTTTCTGATTTTTATTGCCCTTAATCATTTCACTAGGCTCTTGCCAACGGTGGCTTTTTCGCAAAGGAGATTTTCTCATTTCGTAGCCCTTTCTCGCGCACACTCATATTTTTTAAAACTAATCAAATAAAGCTCACAAACAACGATTCTTACATGTCCCCCATAGTCACAAAATATGTAGATGACAATATTGATTGGAAAACATCTCGCAAAGCTCAAATATACATGTGGAGTTAAAATCTAAAAAGCTCGTTCATGTATGTGCGGAGGCATATACAAAGTAGAATCCATAAGTTCAAAACAACTCTATGAAAACATGATTAAGAACAATATAAGTATCCTACAATCATAACCAAATGTCGTAGCCACATGGAAAGTATGGATTAAGTTGGATTTAAACATACCAATATACCATACTAAATGTGTAAAACTAAAATATACAAAAACCAAAAATCTTTTTGAGTTTATCTAAAAATTTTATAAGAAAATACCAATTTTTAAAAAATTTTGAAAATAAATTCTAACTTTAAAGGCAAACCAAATCTTTAGTAAATTTCATTATGACTCAATAAAAGAAAAAATATAATACAAAAGATACACATGTCTTAACACTAGCAAACATATATCATGAAGCACAACTAGAGTGTGAAAATAAAAATATGCAATCAATCACCCATAATATATAACATGTGAAGGGTCAAGGGCAAGCATGCAAGAATCAACTAGTCTAACATTTAGCACCTCCAAAAATGGATTCCCTAACCCAAATAGATCTATACCTAATACATCAAATTTTAAGAAACGAAGGGATACTAGACTTCAAATTTCTAGGATCTTTTCTAAGATCATAGACAAAACTCCTAAAGTGACCTTTCTTATCATAATGTGTTCACGTATAGACACGACGAGGAATAAGACCTTGAGGTTGAACTTTTCTAATACCCTGGGATGTAATTGACCTCTAAAATAAACCATGGTCTTAGATTTAGCAATAGAATCATTACAATCGCGGAAGCCAGTACCATCACCACCAACACTACTCGAGTCTTTTTTATTATCTTTTAACTTCAAAATTTTAGACTCAAGTAATAAATTAGACTCCTCAAGTTTTAGAGACTACTTCTTCAAATTTTCGATCATTCTTAGAAGGTTATCTCTCTCTCCCTTAATAAAAGTGAACTTATCCCTAAAAGTATTCTCTCGTTCTCTCAAATCATTAATCAATTTATTATTATCCTCATTGGCACGTAAACACGGCCTAGAAATTTTAAAGTCTTCTAATTCTTTCTCTAAAAAATGGACTTTGTCACCACTCTTTTTCTTTGACAATTTTAAAATTTTAAAATCACGGTCCATGTCCATAAGCTTCTCACGAAAGAAATCACTTTGAGTTTTAAGACTTTGCAAAAGTTTCATAGCAATTTTAAAACGAAAAATTTCTTGTTTAGGAATTTTAATTCTTTTCGCAAACTTCAAATTCAAACGAGAAAAATTTTCAGCACGGTTATGAAGCTCATTAAACTTCTTTCTAATATCAAACTCGTCATTACTAAATATATCTAACAACTTATCACTATGGGAATCCATAGAGAAGGAAAACAAACTTAAGAGAGAAGAATAAACAATCACCCTATATAGCACTAAATAAGGATCTTACACGATAACTTAGTACAACCAGCTCTGATACCACTTGTAAGTGCGTGAACACGCTCGACGAGGATGGTCACTATAAAAAATTCTATTTTTATATTTTTCATTTTTAGTTTAAACAATTCATTCTTTAAATAAATATATCATATTTTAAACTGAGCAATTGCGATAAAACAATTTATCCAATTTTATCTTGTTATCCTAAACATGTATTTAGATGATCAAAGATTAAATAAACCAATTGCACAATACGTCGATGTACCCCAAAGGGAAAAGCCTTAGACGACCCAGCTAAATAGTTCACTATGATATGGTTTTACAAATCATAGACATTAGACTTACACAATAACTTGATCCCTCATAAGCCTTGCTTCTCTTTTATCTTCAACCACTCCTCCATAGTGCAATGCGGGAATCCACCCACACAAACTGCCATAGTACACGAGTCCACACGCACCTCGATATCCATCAATGATGGTTCAACAACTGTCTACGAATTGGAACACATAATCCACCTCTTCTTCACTGTAACTCAACACACAACACGCACGGAGTCCACCACATGAAAAAAGTTCTTTCAAGATGAAAGAAACAAACTTGGTTCCATCTTAAAGCATAGGAATTATGAATCGTGGATCCTAATAAAGGGTGAAACTTAGGGCTTTAAACTTTTATAAATAAGTGTAAAATCATTTTTCACTAAAAGCCCTTAAAAATTACAAGTACACAACGCCTTAAATATTGTTTGCACGATTTTTGAGGTGACAACTCATTTGAACAAAAATTAAAGTCATTCGAATGAGAATAGCCTCTCGTTTGAACGAAAATTCGAGTTTGTCAGAACGAGAATACAATCTCATTTAAACCAGCTTCAAATGGGCTTCTAACGAGATTGGGTCTACTTGGCAGAGATTCCTTATTTGATGTTTGTTTGATGCCTGTTCTAACGAAATTCTATTATTGTTCTAATGAGCTATAAAGTCGTTTGAACAAAACCTACATTTCCGTTCTAACGAGTTTATATCTCGTTCTAAGAAAAATAAAGTCTAACAAATTTTCTTTTTAAAATTATTAAAATAGTTCCAAATAATGAATAAACCAATACCTTTAAAATATTTCCAGAGACTCATAATAAATATGCATTCATACATGTGAGACCCTAAAAAAATGTGAATATAAACTTAGCACGATAAACACAACATGACATATCCAATCTCTAAATCTTGGTCTCTTCATTTTCATCAACTAACGTCATAGGCTTATGGGATCCACGAATCAAAGTCTATCCTATGACTCAAATAGTTTTATCCGGAATAATGCCAATTACATACAAATTGACTCGATTAGAAATTTATCCTTACAATTACAATGTGGGAAAACCAATGAGGCATAGTGAATTGGGATCCCATATTCTACACAAAAATCCCTGAAGATATCATTGTCAAACTAGGTTCTATTTTTTGCTACCAAATTTCTCAAAATTCCAAATTTGGCGATAAGTTCCTCTATAAAAATTACCTGGCATCAAACTCTCTGATGTCAGTTAACAGTTTGGCCTCCTCCCATTTAGTGAGGTAGTTTGTGGCAGTTATCAAGTTTTTCCTATTCTCATGTGCTACATCTAGAGTTATTACAATATCCATGCCCTATTGAGCAAAATATCATGGACTTGTGAGAGGGTCGAGGTTATAGACCAACTTCTTGATGATAGGAGAAAATTCTTTGAACTTGGAACATTTACGGATGAATAGCATGACATCTTACTGCATGAAAGCCCACGAGTATACCTAAGAGATCACTCTATAGTGATCTTCTATCCGAGTGAGCTCTATAACTTCCTTCATGCATTTTTTTTAGAATACCTTCCACTTAATTTGGGTGGGAAGATTTGAGTAAAGGGCTTGTGAATCATTATCAATAAGGTTTTTCCTTAGAATCGAGGAAAAAACTTACTAGTCGGATCTTCAATTTGTGAGATTATTTTTATCATGAGGCATATCTCAATTCTTTAGATAGGTAATGAGAGGGCTTATCCAAGAGGGGAATGATTGGACCTGAGTGATTTGTAGGTTAGTATTTCAATCATCAATGCTTGTTTGGCTGATGTAATCTACTTCAATCTTATTCAAATCATTGTAAATCATTAATGCTATGTAGCTAAGGAATCAACATGACTATTTTAGTTCCTCCATAATTGTTATATTATAAGCGATATGAAAGCCTTTAAGATTTTTCTTATTTTAGCCCAAAAAGCGAGAATCCTTAGGTCTCTGGATTCATATTATTCGATGAGTTGGTCGATGATAAGATGGAAATCGAAATGCATGATTATATCTTGTGTTCCTATGGTAATCGCCCTTTGTATGCCAAGTATCATATTCGTATATTCCACTTTATTATTGAATCCTTTAAATTTAAGTTGAATTTTTTGCTCAATGGCATACCTTTGCATGGTAAGAACGTCAATTCATCGTTCATTTGACATTATATTAATGAATAACCTCCATTTATGCCATTAATTTGTCTATTCAAGGCTAAGCATTGCTAAATGGGGCATGGATAAATGACATCTCATTTTGGGGTTGTCGAGAACTCAATAACGAAATTAGTTAAAAATTTCCCCTTAACGAATAATCGGTGCTCATATATGATTACCACTATTGTGTGAGTGTCAAAGTAATAGCGTAGCTTTCTTGAAGATGATATTATGCTAGTGCTAACTTTTTAATTGGTGTGTATCTCCTTTTTAATTCAAGGAGATTGTGAGTAACATAGTAGATCATCATTTACTCTCTGTCTTGATGCCGAATCAATATTCCACTAGTTGCATGTTAAGAAACGACTAGGTATAATTGGATCTTCTCACCACTTATTGGCATTGACAATAATGGAGTAAATCCTAAGTACTACTTGATCTTTTCCCGTTCATGATTGTAACATATGTTTATATCGATATCGTGTAAATTTATTGGAGGGTCACAATATGAACCGATTGAGGGTGGATAATATCCCAATCAAGACTTAGATGTCTCTTAATGTATTCAAACCCTTTATGTCTTTAAGGGCTTCATCTGGTTTGAATTGGCCTCAATGTCTCTTTGTGTTACCAAGTATCCCAAAGCTTGACAAACTAACTACGAAGGTACATTTAGGGACGTTCTGCTTGATTTTGTAGTCTCTTGGGATTTCAAAGGCATTAGAGAGATATTTGATATGGTCTCCAACATATTTACTTTTGATGAGAATATCGTCAATATAAACTTCTATAGTTAGGTTGATCTACTTCTTGAACAGGCGAGTCATAAAATATTAGTATGTTGTCCTGAAGCCAAAAGGCATGGCTTTGTAGCAGTAAAGTATGAGAGTCATGATGAAGGAGTTCTTTCTTAATCATGGCTAAATAAAGTTATCTGATTATGTCCTGAGTTAGTTTCCATTAAGATCATTAATTGATTACCTGTTGTGGAGTCAACGAGTTGATCAATATCAAGGAGAGGAATGTTATCCCTTAGGAAAGACTTGTAAAGGTTTATGAAGCCAATAAAAAATCACCACTTTCCACTTTTCTTTCTGACCACGACGATCTTAGAAATCCAATTTGAAAATTAAACCTCTTTGATGGAGGTAGCATGAAGTAGATTCTCAACTTCTTTCCCCACTACTCTGACTTTCTCATGGGTTAACTTTCTTAGCTTCTCCTCGATTGGCCGATATGTAGGATCCATGTAGAGTTAGTAGGAAGCAACATCTAGCTTATTGCTGGTCAATCGTAGAAATGTTAAGCGAACACATTTACGTTCATCATACGAAAGTAAACGAACCAATTCTCTATATTATCTAGTAATTCAAAACCGATCAGGAAAGTTATCTCTAGCTGTGATGAGTCTAGAGGAATATTTACGAGTTCCTCCATTAATCAGTCGACTGGGGAAAGTCTAGTATGTTTCCCCGACTGAGCTCCCTTTGGATGCCATTGAGGTCGATCTCCCTCGGAATCGTCATCATTCTAACTCCTCTTCAGCCGAGCTTATGTTACTTTTATGGCACCAATAAAAGAGCTACATTCAGCTGCCCGATCTCTTTTAACTTTGATTATCCACTGATCGGAAAAATACTTGAGTTTTGATAAAGTGAATACATCGTGGCTCTTAGGCCTCGTTTGATGCGCCGTATAAGGGGTCCGGATAGGATAGGATAACAGTCGGATTGGATAGGATAAGGATGGATCGTATAAGGCGTATTCTAATACTGCGTTTGGAACACTTCCGGATAAGAAGACGGGAAGGGATATAATAATACAATCCTGTGTTTGAAATGCTCCGGATATGATTAATTTATCTCCAGTTTTCCAAGAATACCCTTATTTTGTATTTAATATTAAAAAAATACAAAAATATACTGTTATCACTTATTTTAACTCAATAACATATTTTTTAATACCTCCATAATGAAGCAAACTAAAATTTAAAATTGAAAAATCAATATAGCAACCTGACATCATTACAAGGTCATCAATACCAGCATATAGTCATCCAAATTGGTCTTAAAGTCGAAATAATAAATTATTAAAATTAATCCATCGAAAACATAGGTCTGCAAATCAAAGCGTTAATAATTTAAATTTCTAAAATCCCTCCTCAAGTAGTTGGGCAACAAACTCTATATGGTCTTCGTTTGACATCGAAAGAAATATGTCCACATAATCCGTTCACACGGCAATTTTTCTGGCTAGATAAACGCGATTTCTTGCATTCAGAGTAGTCATAGTGTTAAGCTCCTCAAGCATTTTTTTCCTGTTATTTCCTACTTTATCTTCACCAAACTTTTCACCAAGTGCTTCAAAATTTTTGTTTGAATTTTCTACAAACGAGGTAAAAGCTGTTGCCATATCTTGCATGCCCACACTCCAAGTATCGCTTTTTCTTTTCCTCTTTCTCTGACTTGGGTTAGGAACACTAGAGGAAGGTTGCACAACTGGTGTTGGAGTAGCACCATTTAAGTCAATACTATCCTCGTCCTGACCATCTATATCATCCATGGCATCGGCAGGAGACTCAGCTGCAGCACCAGTAGCGCGATCCTTTCCAAACACGTATCCCAACCGATCATACAACGGAAATGGCTTATTTCTTAGTCCCTTTGCATTAGGCTCTCTCTACAGTAAATAAATAAAATTAAGTTAAGTCAAATAGTGAAAAGTATTATTATTCAATGAAGAGATAAACAATAAATTTAACTAATTTACCTGCAAGTAACCTTCCCACTGATCATCTCGATCAACCTCGACACATTTCAAAGTTTCGTTCCATCCAAAACCACTACGACCCAACATGTCAGTTACCAAATTAAAGTGTTTCTTCAAAACTTTCATCTTTGACTCTATATGTGGGTTTGCTTTAATACCACACCCGGTCATCTTTTCTTCAAATCTTTTCTCCACTTCCAACGTTGTTCCAGGCTTAAAGCCATTGTCACGACTGTACCCATGTCTCACAAGCTCCTCGAGTATTGTCACGAGATATTCTTCCTCGGTCCTAGTCCATACACGTCGATCTCTAACTTTTCCCTTGACCTTATTTTGAACGGGCACGCTACCTTCCATTCCTGACATAGAGATATATGTTCTTATTTCATAACAATAAATTAATGACAAGAGAACACAAATATTAACAACATTATACAAATAAAACATAATTACAAGAAATAAAAAAAATTATTTACAAAACAAATGTAAACCATAACACGATAAACATCAATCTCATATATAAAAATGTGTCATCAATTTCTCCATGCGTTAAACATTTGTTCAGCTAAATTATCCCTCCATTCAGACCATTGGTTGGATGTTTCAACCTGGCTAATTGAATCATCCAATGGAAAACTACTCCCCACATCCCATTCTTCTTCTTCTTCTTCTTCTTCTTCTTCTTCTTCTTCTTCTTCTTCTTCTTCTTCTTCAAAGGCATGTTCCATTGGATCTACTGGCATTTCATTTCTTATGTAATTGTGAATAAGACAACACGCTGAAATAATACGACATTGAGTTTTGATAGGGTAATATGTTGAACTCCTAAGAGCAGCCCACCGCATCTTAAGGATCCCAAAACACCGCTCTATGCAATTTCTAGCTTCTGAATGTTTTTTATTAAAGTACTCTTGAGGGGTCGCTGGCGCTAATGTACCCTGCCTGTATTCAGACAAATGGTACCTTGTTGTTCTATATTGGGCTAGAAATCCTTCACCATTTGTATACCCAGCATCGACAAGATAGTAGTAACCTACAATAACAAACAACCACCTTAATTATCTATACACGAAATTATTATTGTGTATAAATACCCAGGTAAAAATAACTCACCGGTAGGTACTATAAGTCCATTTCTCCTAGAAATGGCATCTCGCAAAACCCTAGAATCTGCAGCTGAACCTTCCCATCCTGGCAACACATATATAAACTTTAAATCACGTCCACATACTCCTAATACATTAGTTGCAATATCCCCTTTCCTGTTTCGATATCTGGGTTTATTGACTTCTGGGACGTTCACACGAATAAATGTTCCATCTAGCGCACCTAAGCACCCCTAAACAAATAAAATTATTAAAATCAATATCCATTAAAATTTAATATTGTAGCTAAGTATGTTCGTATTGAATAATATATATGTACCTTAAACCATTTCCACCTTTCTTCAGTACAATCTTCTGGTACTGGTTCAGGTGCTCTAAGTAATAGGCCTTGTACTCGCAGCACCGAATTTAAGACTTCATTAAAATACCTACTAACTGTCTCTCCCGACCTTCGATATTGAAATTTTATCACACGATTTTTCTTGTGATGGGCAAGTATATTTAGGAACATGGCCACCTTTTCTTCTATTATGAAATTTCCAGTTACTTTCAATTGGCCAGCCGTACGAAGAAGTTCACATAAAATAGCAAAAGCTCGCCTATCCATTCTAAGTTGATCTATACATGCCACATCACTCTCACGCACAAGGCGGTTCATATGCTCTACTCGTGTCTCATACCTAACAAATGTTCTGTTCTTTAACATATATTTTTGGTAGTGCCTATTTGCACTACCATACATAATCATAAAAAACATATACCCAACAATAAACAAATTGACCAACTCTTGGAACATCATATATGCGATGACCTCATCTTCGCTAATTTCCATATCTAACAATTTTCAAAAAATTGTATGAGCACCATTTTAATTACAACAAGTATATCATATATCAAGCATAAGCATTGAACACTTCAATAGCATATAAAAAATTACAATATGGGTAAAATTAATACTAACTGCTTTTTTTAGGAGGGGTTTGGCGAAAGATCCATTTTAACTCAAAGTTGTATAAAAACATGACACTCCACATAATTTTTAAAAAAATATATTTTTTAAAAAATTATTATTTTTTTAACTGTTTTTTAAGGTGTTTTTTTAACACTCCACACACACACACACACACACACACACACACACACATTATTATTTTATTTTATTTTTATTAAAATATTTAAAAAATAATAATTTTTTAAAATATTTTTATAAAAAATTAATTTTTTATTTTTTTTTCCTAAAAAATGACGAGTTATTATGGACTGAATTTTATCACGGAAACAAATTTATCACCGTGCCCGAGGGCATCCGCTAATATATTTATAAAAGGCCACGCATGCTATTTCAATCAACAGTAATGAGGACAAAGCACTCAAGTGCTAACTTAGCTAATGTCAGCTAAGTATATGCTACACACGCATATATAAAACCAATAACATATATAATGATACGTATGCAACATTTCATATATATATATATATATATTATATATATATAACATATACGAAAGCAACAACAAAGGGGACACGCCTGTTGACACTATAACATATATTAAAAACACGCACATGCATATTTTCAAAAATATTTTTAACTTCAAAAAAATTCTACAAATTTTATTATGTAAAAATATTTAATGTCAAATTCATTTTATCAAAAATATTTTTCTTATAAAAACTTCAAATTAAAAATTTTAAACTCAAAATAAATTTATTATGAGCAAACACACAACTGTCATTAGTTATATGCAGGTATATATACATATATATACCTACATAACCACTTACATAACCATATATATATATATATGATATCTGTCATTAGTTATATGCAGGTATATATCATTATTTATATGCACACAACTGTCATTAGTTATATGCAGGTATATATCATTAGTTACTTGCATATATATATATCGCAGGTATATATATATATATATATATATATATATATATATATATATATATATATATATATGTAACGCAGGTGATTATACCTGATTGATGAAGTAGGTGATGAAGGAAATCGGTGGGGAGATACCTGATGATGAAGTCTCCTGTTATATTGTTATATTTATAAAGTGGAGAAACATCCGTAGGTAGGTAGGTATACATGATAAGGGTTAAGAATCCAAATTGTTTTGGACTCTCTAACTTAATAAGGGCACTTTGGTAACTTTATTTACATGCTTGACACCGGATAATTTTATACCACCTTAGAGGTGGTTTTTTTTTATCCTATTCCTTATGGGATAAGGAACTCACTTAGGATAACTTATTCCATCTCATATCCTATCCCAAACTATACCAAACATTGGATAGGATATTTTAATCCTATCCCGACCCCTTATACGGCGCATCAAACGAGGCCTTATGGTATGGAGCCATCCTCCGTCGAGGATGACGTTGTAATGTGAATCCAACTGGATCACATGAAATTCAATTTCCTAATTGACAAAGTCGACCTTAACCAGGAGTTTGATGTTCCATGGTAGAGAACCGACCTTTGTGTTAAAATCCTGGACATTTTATCCAAGTTTTAACAGCATATTGATGTAAATGATCTTTGGTGAACTTTCTTGATCGACTAGTATTCTCTTTACATCAAAATTTTCCACTTGGAGTGATAAGTACACAATTTCTTAAATTTTATACCAAAATCTATACGTTATTAGGCTTATTTATCACATTAAACAAGTTATTATAGTCATTATAGTAATTGAGAAAGAAAATACAAGTTTGAAAGAAATTTGAATTAAAAATATAATTTTATCAACTTTAGGGGTAAAAACATAATTTTATAAATTTTATAGACCTATGAGTATTTTTGAAGTAATTATCTTGATAAATTAAAAATCTTCCTGAAATTTAGTTGAATTTAGAATTGAAATGGATAAAATATATAATGTGGGGATAAAATTGTAAATAAGGGTAAATTGATAATTTTTTAATTTTTATGATCCTAAATTTCGTTTAATTATTTTCATGTTTATTTTTACAGGTGACCTTAAAATTTGGTGAAATCGGAACTCAAATGTGGAGGTTACAAAATGTTAGGACTGAAGTGGAAGGTACGAAAGATATTAGGGTCCATTTGGTTGGCGATTTTTGTCTAGGTAAATGCCAAAAAGTTGGCAAATATGAAAATTTGTCCACATTTTCATTGTTTGGTTGCACAATTTGCCGTGACATTATTTGTCAATGTACAACACCTCATATGCACAATCTATGGAGAAATTTTGCTTACCTATTTGAGTAGGAAATATTTATCAACATATTTGCCAACTTCTTAAACGGTTTTAATGTTTTAAAATATAATTTAAAAACTGTTTTAAATGATTAAAAACTATTATGAATATTTAAAAACTGTTTTGCAATGTTTTAAAAACTGTTTTTAATATTATAAAAAATTGTTAAGAAAATATTTTACAAATTTTTTTAAATACCGTATTAACAAAATATTGTAAAAACTGTTTTTAACATTTTTAAAAACTGTTGTGAATATATATAAAAACAGGTTTAAATTTTTAAAAAATAATTTTAAAATCTATTTTAAATAGTTAAAAAAAATTGTTATAAATATTTAAAATCTGTTTTGTAATGTTTTGAAAACTGTTTTTAATACTAGAAAATATTGTTAAGAAAATGTTTTACAAATTTTTTTAAAAAGGGTCAATTATTGAATAGTCCCTACTATAAATGTATATTTTTTAAAAAGGACACATATTTTTAATTTAACTCATTTAGTCCCTCAAGCACTCAATATTCTCTTATTTTTAGAGGTCCGCGCCAGCGGCACTCCCTCTTCAAAATATGTGGCAAAGGACTTTTTGAGGCAAAATAAAAAAGCTTTGACTAAATGAGTATTAAAAAATATTCGAAGGACTATTTGGTATATGTCCCTTTTAAAAATTGTATTATAAAAATATTGTAAAAACTGTTTTTAACATTTTTAAAAACTGTTTTGAATATATTATAAAAATAGTTTTAAACTTTAAAAACAAAATTTAAAAAATATTTTAAATAGGTAAAAAAAATGTTGGGAATATTTAAAAATTATTTTGTAATATTTTAAAAACTATTTTTAATATTATAAAAAAATGTTAAGAAAATGTTTTACACTCTTTTTTAAAAACCGTAATATAAAAATATTGTAAAAACTGTTTTTAACATTTTTGAGTATAATATAAAAACTGTTTTTAATTAAATTAATTGAAATGACTTTAATTTTGACTAATGATTATTTGATAGGATCATGTGAAAAAAAATTAGATAAAATTTGTCAAACATATTTACTCTTTTGCCTATTGTTAATTAATTTAAACGGACCCTTAGGGTTTGAATAAGAGGATAATCAAATAAAACAGGACACGTTATCCAATTAAGAAGCTTATGGCTCAAGTGGAAGGGTATTTATTGGGCTAAACGTCGTGGGTTCGAGTCCCTTATCTAGCATTGTTTTGGTTGGCAACACATTTAAGCGTCCAAGCCAAACCATCGATTCGCCCTAGGTGTCCGTCCAAGAATTTTATCAAGCCGAAAATAAAGGATGAGACTGCACTTTCCATGCGTGTCCATCCAATAAAGTAGGAGAGAGAAAAATCTTTCAAGATCCTACGTACCAATTCGAGTTCCAAGGAAAAATTAAATTGCTCTCGTCTTTTGGAAGAAAAGAGGATACCGTTGAGTTCAACTTTTAATCAATAATTAATGGGGCCGGCTATTCCCACTCCTACACATTCTTCCCGCACTCCATTTTAAGGTTCAAGGACTATAATGTCCCTAAACCCATTAACTCCCTTAAATCCACTAACTCCTTTTCATTTCATTTCATTCCAAATTTATATTTATACCCAAAATTTATATTTACTTTTTTATCCCAACTAAATAAATATTTTATTTATTTAATAAAAAAGTTTTATTTATATTAAAAATTGCTTTGAATGTAAAAAAAAATGTTTATTTAAAAAAACACTTTTTAAAAAATAAAAAAATAAATTTTGTATAAAATATTGTTCCAACTTTATATAAAGTAAATATTATCCACTGTTAAATTAACTGTAGTTTTAAAAAAAATTGTCGTTTAAATTGTTTAAAAAATTTAAAATATACGCAAATATTAATTGTTTTGATTATGAAAAACTATTTTTAAATAATAAAATATATTTTTTGTATAAAAACTGTCTTAACTTTTTATATAATATAAAAACTGTTTTTTACAAAAGTAAATTGTTTTAGCTTTTAAAAATACGAATTATAAATAAAAAATTATATATCTTATTTTAAAAAAATTAACACTCTTTTCTATTAATATAAATAAAACACTACAAAAAATGCTTAAATCTTTTTATACAAAACAGTTGTTAAATAAAATTTACAGTTTATATATATAAAAGATAGATTTTTAATAGCTAAAACAGTTTATATAAAAAAAGGAGCAGCTATCGGCGCTCCCTCAAATCTGCTAACACTCCAAAAAATACATTTTTAAAAGTAAAAACATAAAATGTTGTTAAAAAATACATTTTGTGTCTTGTCGTGCCACTTTTATTTTGGCTGAGTTCATTTTTAGTTTAAAAAAAAATATTTTGTGTTATGTCGCTTTTAATTCAGTCGTGTTCGAGATAGGTTGAAAAAAATGTCATGTTATGTTATACTCTTTTTCTTCTGACTAAGTTTTGCCCCACTTGAAAAAAATGTCATGTTATGTTATATCTTATTTAAAACAAATGGTCCATGTTTGCAATATGTATAGGGATTGAAATGTTTTTTTAACAAAACATTTGAAATGTCTTTAAAAGAAAAAGGAGTTGAAATGTTTTTTCAACAAAATCAGATGAAATGTTTAAAAATAGCATTCATGCTTTTTCAACTAAAATAGATGAAATGTTTTTTTTAAGGAAACATGACTACTATTTTTAAACACTTCGAAAACATGAATGCTATTTTTAAACACTTCATCTATTTTTGTTAAAAAAAACATTTCAACTGTTTTATTAGAAAACATCCAGCTGACACAGACCAATATATTAAAAAAGATGCTCCTCGTCAGCGGTATGTATAGTTGGTCGAACTGTCTATACATATCGTTGCCGTGAACCATTTTTTCTAAATAGTAATAAGATTATTTTTAAAATAATAAAAAATGGTGCGTGCCGACGAAATGAAAAAAATACGACTCCATGTCACGTCGTGTTTCTTTTAGTCGTATTCATGTTACTTAAAAAATAAAAGATTCACAAAAAGAGGTTTATTTTTTAAAAATAGTTTTTATTTTATATAAAATAATTTTTTATTTATAAACAGTTTTCAATAAGAAAAAAAATAGATAACAATTTTTAAAATAATTGAAATGTTTTTTAAAACAGTTATGAAAAGTAAAAAAAATATTTTTTTAATAGATTTTTATTAAAATATAATTTTTTTAATTATCTTTCAAATATATTTATTTTAATTGAAAGCCAAAAAGTGAAAATATATAATTTATAAATATAAGGGTATGATTGACATTTATAAAAAAGATGGAGTGTGAAAAGATTTTGGGGAGTGCTAATAGCCACTCCCTAATTAATATGCTCTTCTTATTATAAATATTCATATGTAACGGTCGAAGGGATTAGCCTTGAGGTGCGAGTAAGTTATCCGAAAATTACCTTCGTTATCCAAAAAAAAAAAAAAATTACGTCTCAACTCCAAATTAATTATTTTGAGTCACATTCGTGTCAGTTTCGACAAATAAAAAACAAGCAAAGTAAGATAAATTGCTCATTTTTATCTAATAAATAATAATTTTAGGTTCGATAAAAATTAATCTTTACGAGCACAAAAGTAATTCATAATGCTGTATTTCGAGTGTTTTGTGAGGCAAAGTGAGTGAAATTTGCGGGGAGCTTTCTTTATGCATTTTATTCGAGAATTGAATTATTGTGATTTATAAGTTTACATTTATTAATTAGAATTGATTTTTCTTCTTACAATTTATTTCTCTTAATCATGTTTTTAGCAAAATTTTTTTGCTAGGATTAAGAGAAATTTAACAATATTTTATTAGTTTATGTTAAAACTAATTTAATTCACATAAATTCCTTATATATGTTTTAAATGCTATAATAATTTGTCATTCACTAAAATATTACGAAAGTGATATTTTAACCATCTAAATTTATTTTCTATTAATATTCTTCAATTATAGGCTCTTGATTTTTGATGGGTTATACAATTATTAAATTAATTGATAGTCAATGCTTAATAATGATTAATAATCCATAGAATTAATATTTTCAAGGGAATATGAATCTTTTTCATCTAATTGAGATAAAAATTATTTTCAAATCAAACTTTTATGCTTTATCTTTCGAATTTCACAAGAAGAGATTCCGTGATGTTTGAGTTATAAAATGAAATTTCGCATTAAAATAGTGTTTCATAATATAATAAACGTGGTAAATGAATTCGACATCCTAATAATCTCTCGTATATTGTTTACAAATTTTGCATCTTAATGTGTTATTAATGCTTCATCTACTTTTTCATTACATCTTAGCTTTTAATAAATCAAGATTTCTCAAGTTCGAAAATTTAAACTTAAACAAATCATTGTGCATTTGACCTGTACTTGCATTAGCTTTACCAGAATAGTCTCTGAAATTGTGGTAATTATAAATTTCACAATAAGTTATTAGTGTCGTTGCTCTTTATTTGCTTTTTAATTTAAAATTATAGATTTCCAGACGAGTTTTTATTCTTCTCATCGTAAAAGAAAAGAAATACATAAAAAGAAACAGAAAAATTACATTATATTTTTTCCCTAAAATTTTCACATTACTTTTTCCCTAAAATTTTCAGAATGTGTAGATTTTGTTAGTCTTAAGAAACCCACATTTAAAAATAAATAAAAGAATTTTCTTTTCCTTTCTTTCTTTGTGTTAGTTTTGTGTTTATTTATAAAAAAAGGCTGTTAAAAAAATTAGATTTAAGTATTTTCTCAATAAGTAGCAGCTATAATTACTAGTTTTATTTTAAAATCATGAAAAATAAATTATTTAAAAAATTATAGATTTATAATTAATTTTTCCATAATATAAAAAAATAAAAATAAAAAGTTTATCTTCTAATTCTTTGTTATTTGATAGTTTTCTATATATTAACATATGGAGCATAATTTTTTTGTTTTCTTTTATTTCACTCTTTAGTGCTAGTGCATTTTGTTTTAGATGGAATATTTAACAAAAAATAGAAAAAAGAAAAAAATAGGGAAGAAAGAAGGTGCAATTAAAGAATAATTCTTGTGCAATATTGTAACGCACACAAAGTACTCCTAGGGATAACTGAAATGTAGGGGATATTTCCCTCATGTCGATGCCAACTTAAACTTTGGCTATAGTAAGCAAATGACTCTAAAAAGTGCACACCGAAGATATAGATTTTTGTGAATTTATTATCTTGTTTTTGCACTTTCAATTAGGATGTTGTATAATTCAATCGTAAGGGATTAGCCCAATTGCAAGATAAGGTGAAAATTTCTTCTCTCTTCCTTGGTCCACAAATCACTTAAATTACTCGAGCATTTGCATAACCCCGAGCCATCACTCTTTAATGACAATCAAGTAGATATTGTGCCTAGGGTATAACATAGCTCATATGATGCTTTTCAAAAGACTAAGATTTAAAGAAACTTTAACGAAACCTATCAAATCGGCCCTAAGGATGATTTGTCTAGGTTGATAGTTTTTAATGAGTCTCTGTAACGGCCACCTACCTAAAAGTTAAATTTAGGAACCCGGGTGATTGGCTTAGTGGTAATCTTTATATTTGTACTTGAAAAAAGTAGGAGCTTATTTTAATTACATATATTAATTCGAAGATCCATGTTGTGTTTTAGGTAATCTCGATATAAGTAGAAATTAAAATTTGACTTCCCCGAACTTACTTGAAAATAAGTTTAATCAATTTGTGTGAGGTTAGGAATTACATGGTTTTAATCAGTTTTTTTCTTTAGTGTGAAAAAAGGAAAAAAATAGTATTCTCAAAACTTGTTGGGGGTGTATTCTCCTTATTTTATGACATGGGAGACTAATTAGCCCCCTGAGTGCCTAAGAAATACCTATGCCCCATAAAATTATGAATCATCTTATTATGTGCTATAAGATACATTTTGAGTCTAGTCTAAGAGGTATCCGAAAAGCTTCATCAAATTCACACCAGATCATGCATGTCATTTTCCCCGAGTTAATAACTTATGATAAAGGTATATCTCAAGAGGACTTAGATTCACCCTTGGTTAAACTAATTTTCATAATTAGAAAATCATTCTTATTTAACCTTGTTGCTTTTTTTAGTCTTGATATTGTCAAATCCAAATATGCTATATTCTTTTTATTCAAAAACTTATGTTTTTATGCATAATTTTATTTATAATTTTACTTATCCTTGGTTGAATAAGTTAAAATTTTGTGTTTTGTGAAAATTCCAAAACAAGGCATTTTCTGTTTTCGGGCATGACCTTGTTCATTAGAGGCTCATTATAGAAAAAATAGGAAATAGACTTAACGAAGGTATAGTTCGCGAGTCACGCCCTTATAAAAATTGAAACACCTTAAATAGTGGACTCCTAGGTTTGAATTGAGTCTATAATATTTAGAGTTTCAACCGGTTTGATATTTGTGCAAAATATTTTTTTATAGTCTGAGAACCACTCTATGGTACATCATCAATAGTTTCCTAAGAAGACCAATCAGAAAGCAAGAAGGGTAAGAGGGTAAGTTTAACCAACAAATAGGGTGCACACTCTTCACATACACTTATATATTTTTTCTCAATGATTCTACATTTTTTTTCATATATTATATTTCATACTTAGCATTAATTGATTTAATTAAAATATTTTATAAATGCAACATATTTTTTAAAAGTCTGAATATATTTGAAATTGGTAAAAATAAATTTATCATATTTTTATTTGTATTTTGCAATTAATTTTCATATTTAATAAATGGTATTTGATCCTATCTTATGTGTACACATTATTTGAAGAAACACATTCATGTTTTATCTTACTCAAATATTAGGATCAATGTGAACCCTTGATAATTGTAAGATCGAATGGTTATTAGTCATGGTCCAAACCTTAGTTGACCGACCTTTCATATGAAGACTCGTGTATGAGCTTTAGGCCACACATTTTCTTTAGAATTATTTTAGGCATCATGCCCCGTTTTTCCTTTACCACCCATATTTGTGATTGCTAGCCGTTATGAGATTCTTTTGTAACTTACCTGCTAGTAGGGACGTAACTCAGGCTGGGTGAGCCGGGCTTGGGGTTCCTTAGACTCAACCCGAACTATCTTACCCATGCTCAAGCCCGAGCTCGGTCTAAACTAATCTTTTCCACCTAAGTCTGAACTCGGCTCATAAATATTACGGGCTTTGGGCCTAATTTTGGACATCCCTGATTTCATTTTTTTGTTAAAAAATTTGAATTAGTGTTTTTTTCCTTGTATTTCCATCATAGAGAAAATGTACACACTAAAATCTAATTAATGTTTCATAAAATAAAATATATAATTATGAAATGTATTAAATTAAAATAAGGGAAGTAAGAGTGAAAACATAAAAAGGCCAATTAAATTTCATACAGATATAATTAGTTAACATAAATCTATTATATTATATATAATTATTTATTTATTTATATATTCAAAGTTTGAGTTTCGGGCCTAATTTGGGCTTGGCAAAGTTTGGCGCAATCTCGGTTCAAAATTCATTCGGGCTTAAAATTTTGGCTCAGGCTAGGCTCGACTCAAATTTAAATAAAGCTCGACCTAAAAATAGCGGGCTGAACAGGAAGGCTTCGGGCTTGCCCGACTTAATTTACAACCCTACCTGCTAGAGTAGGTTGTAGGTTGTAGGTTGTTTTGAGAAATATTTGATCGACTATTTTAAATTCCAATAACCCTTTGACCAATTAATATGGATCGCAATTGGTAATCGAAAGAGTGCATTCCAGTTATCTCCAACTAGACTTTCTAAACGTTAGATCTCTCCTTGATTTTATCATTCAATTTATTATCATCAGAGCTTCGCGTATATAAAACACACATTTAGAAAAATAGTAAAACAGCTCCTAGTTTTGATTTTAAACACAATACTTTATGTTTTCCTTTATTGGCGGTTTAGGTTTATTTATATAGAACATATTCACCCCAACTATAAGATATCCCTCCATTCATTATGGGTTTCTAGTAGCTTTCGACGGATACTATATAAAGACGTTTTCTCTCATTTAATCATATTGGCTTTGTAGAGTTAGAGAGAAAAATGAGAGAAAATAGTTTAGATACAAACAGAGAGATTATGAAACCCTAAAATCATATAGAAAGGGGAGAGGGAGATGGATAAGAAGATGTGGGTTGATATTTTGATTGAACTGTGCGTTGATACCAAAATTAATATGCTGATATAGACGAATCATAAGAAGACACGTGTCGATCTACATGGCATAATAACAACGAGGAAGTTTATTTCCCCGACCAACTCCAACGCTCCGAGGAACTCCTGAACGACGAGCAACCAAGGCGGTCCGAGCTGCATCTCGGCCACAGCATTGATTGCCAGATAATCAACAGTTCAACTATTCATTGAATGCTTATCATACAGACGTATACTCTTAAAGGGTATTAATTGTTTACCCTTTCACATGTACAGCCTAAGGGCTATAAATACATTGTATCACCCTCATTCTAAGGGACCGGATTATCTTGAGAGAATTACATATCGAGAACTCCAAAACACTTGGCAATAACAGAAACAGTGGACGTAGGACATTCTTATAAGGCTGAACCACTTTAAAATTCTTTGTCTCATTTATATTTATCTGTGATTAAATAATTAGAAGCAATCTAATTTTTTACATCAACAGATTGGCACCGTCTGTGGGAAAGGACTGTTGTTATCGTTTTTCACCAAAAATCATTCATCATCAATGGCATATAATCCGGAATCCAGCAATCGAAGCGCTGGAAATGCTGGAAATCTTCCAAATCCCTCTGCACCTCCAGATCTGGCGGGAATTATGACGAATCTGGCTCAAGGACAAACCGCCATGCAAGAAACAATGCGGCAACTCATACAAACTCTTCATGGCGGTGCACCTACACATTCGGGGCAGCAAAGTGGTCAGAGGCAAACTTATTTACTTTCTTCACGATCCAGGCGTACTGATTCATATCGTAATGAGGGATCTGATGATTTCTCTTATCAACCTAGGCGAAATTCGTCAATACGGGCTACAGATACTGATCAACGTATCACTCTCTCTCCAGAGAGACCCAGTGCCTTGGAAAGACTGAGCAGGGTGTCTCCTTTCAGTCGATTAGGCCCTAGGAGGAATAGGAGTCCACCTAAGACCATGTCGAGGAGTTTTCGACAACCATCAGATCTAAGAGAAGGATCAGCACAATCACGATCAGTTGCTCGTCAAGATAGATCTCAGGAGGCCACTTCAGAACAATCAATTGCTCGAACTAATAAGCTCGAGGAAGGAAATGATGCGTGGAAAGGGTCCATTCAGCGGTTGGAGGATAGATTAGGAGAAATGGCTAAGGCGAAGAATCCCCTACAACGAACTTTTGTTCAAGGGACACCTTTTGTCCAGGCCATTGTGGATTTTCCTACACCGTCAAAGTTTAAAGCCCCTGTGGTGACCCCCAAATACGATGGAAAGACAAATCCTGTTCTTCACATAGAGCAATATCAAGCTGCTGCCGACATCTATGCTGTCCCCGACGAGATGAGATGCAGAGCATTCTCAGGAACTCTTACTGGATCTGCCTAGATATGGTACAACAATCTTCCTCGGGGTAAGATTTCAACTTTCTTTCAACTGGCTGAGTTGTTCATCGGCAATTTCTATTTTGGAGCAAAGCCAGTAAAACGAGTAGCACACTTGTTAAGTGTTAGACAAAAATCTGGTGAGAGTACTAGAGATTACATAACTCGTTTCAATAACGAGAAGCTGGAAGTCATAGATTATGAAGAAAAGATAGCAATCACCGCCTTGATGAGTGGGTTGTTGCCTAACAAGTTGTATTACACTTTGGCAAAAGATCCACCTACAACTATGTCAGAGTTTATGGCAAAAGCGACCAAAATCATGAATGCCGAGGTGGCTATGGCTGCGAAGAAGAATATGGATAAAGAAACCAAGGTGGAAGTCGACAAATCTAAGAAGAAAGAGCATAAGGGCAATGGCGGTGATAATTATTCCAAAAATAATAAGTCGTCATGGGAAGTCCTGAAGAAATTCGATAATTATACTCCTTTGAAAATGGGTATTAATCATGTCTTGGAAGAAATCAAGAATAACGAGGAAGTAAGGTGGCCAAAGAAACTGAGGTCAGACCCTGACAAAAGAAATAGAGATAAATATTACGAGTTTCATAAGGATCATGGTCATATGACTAAAAATTGCATAGCCCTCCAGAACGAGATTGAAACGCTCATTAGACGGGGAAAGTTGTCAAAGTATGTTGATCGTAGAAATGAAAGAGGAAAGGAAGATCGAGCAAGAGCGAGATCTAGATCTCCTCGTCGGGCAGAAGAAAACAGGAAAAGAGATCATGAAGATGATACAGAGGATGACCCCGATCTTCCCAAAAGGCCAAGGCAATCAGAACGTGAGGTATTTTCAATACGTTTTGGAACATTTGATTGTAATGTTATTACAGGCGGAGATGCAGGAGGAGGAGATCTTACTACAGAAAGAAAAGCTTACCTCGGTGAGGCTCAGGCTTGCTCATACATTCAACGGATAAATTTGGCTGAGGAGGATCGCCCGAGGAAGATAAACAAAGAGAAGCTAGTCATTGGTTTTTTAAAAAACGACCTTGTAGGTGTTCTTTACCCTCACGACGACCCTTTGGTGATCAAAATGAGGATGAAAGAAGTAATGATTTCAAGGGTTCTGGTAGATAATGGTAGTTCGGCAGACATCATGTTCTACTCATGCTTTGACAGTTTAAATTTAAAGTTATCTCAATTGGAGCCTTATCACAGACCTCTCCTGGGTTTTGCTAGCGAGAAAGTTTTTCCACTTGGGACGATCAAGTTGGATATATTCATTGGAACTTGGCCTGCTTGTCGAACAGAAAGAATACGCTTCTTTGTGATGGATAAGAATGTGCAAACAGCCTACAACATCATCATGGGAAGAGTTGGTTTGAAGAAGTTCGAAGCAGTTCCATCTATAGTACATCAGTGCTTAAAATTCCCAATAAATTTTGGAGTAGGAGTTGTGAAAGGTGATCAAAAAGTAGCTCGGGAATGCTATTATTCATCTGCCGAGCAAGAGGAGCTTGAAGAGTCAAGAAAAAAGACTACTACCTACCAGGTGGATGAAGGTACAGAAATTGAAACACTGGATCCTAGAGATGAATCCCAACTTGTAAAAGGACAGGTGGTGGAATCTACAGAAAATGTTATTCTAGACGATGAACACCCTGAACGAACAACTCAGATAGGTTTGTCGTTGGGTGCTTCAATAAAACAGGAGTTGATAAATTTCTTGAGAAACAGAAAGAAAACTTTTGCATGGAGTCATGAAGATATGCCAGGAATAGATCCAAACTTCTTATGTCATGAGCTCAATGTGAATAAGGAGATCAAGCCTGTAAAATAGAGAAGAAGAGTATTTAGTCCCGAGAAGAATCAAGTTATACAAGAGGAGGTCGAGAAACTCCAGAAAGCCCAATTCATTGAAGATGTGAAATATCCAGACTGGTTAGCAAATGTGGTGATGGTAAAGAAGAAAAACGATAAATGGAGAATGTGTGTTGATTTCACCGATCTCAACAAGGCATGCCCAAAGGATCACTTTCCATTGCCCAGAATTGATCAACTAGTGGATGCTACCTCGAGACACGAGCTGCTCAGCTTCATGGATGCTTACTCTGGCTACAATCAGATCAAAATGAAACCGGAAGATAGGGAAAGTACTTCTTTTATTACCCCTAGGGGAACTTATTGTTATAATGTTATGCCTTTTGGTTTGAAAAATGCAGGAGCGACATACCAGCGGCTGATGAACAAGGTTTTTGCCGAACAAATCAGTTGCAATATGGAAGTCTATGTCAATGATATGCTGATAAAGATCAAGAAAGATGTTGATCATCTAGTTGACTTAGGTCAGACCTTTGATCAACTGGATAAATACCAAATGAAGCTCAACCCGACGAAGTGCACCTTTGGAGTACGAGAAGGAATGTTCCTCGGGTACATTGTCAACCAGCGAGGCATTGAGGCGAATCCAGAAAAGATCAAAGCTCTTTTAGGGTTGCGATCTCCAACGACGAAGAAAGAGGTGCGGAGTCTTACAGGACGAGTTGCAGCGCTTAACAGATTTGTATCCCGAGCAACTGATAGATGCCTCCCATTCTTCAAAACACTTCGAAAAACTTTCGAGTGGAATGATGAATGTGAAAAAGCCTTTCAAGACTTGAAGAAATATTTGGGAGCACCTCCACTGTTGTCCAGGCCAATAATGGGAGAAAAGTTGTACTTGTACCTGGCAGTATCAGAGAATGCAGTCAGCTCGGCATTGATCAGAATGGAGAATGGAGTCCAGAAGCCAATTTATTACACAAGTAAGGCTTTCCGAGGTGCAGAGATCAGATACCCAAAGCTGGAAAAATTGGCATTGGCATTAATTGAGGCAAATAGAAGAATGAGGCCATATTTCCAGGCCCATACCATCATTGTGTATACCGACATGCCATTGAGACAAGCCCTTTATAAGCCAGAAAAATCAGGGAGACTGATGTACTGGGCAATAGAGCTCGGTGAATATGATATTGTGTATGAACCCAGGTCATCACTAAAAGGGCAGGCTGTAGCAGACTTTATAGCAGAGTTTACATATCCTGATACCCCCGAGGAACAAAAGATGCTCGCTGATCAACCTGTGGATGTTACAGGATCAATAAACACAAGCTCAGACCAACTCCGGTTGGTAAAAGGGCTTGTGGATGTAGAAGGATCATCAAATTCGAGCTCAGACCAACTCCGGTTGGTAAAAGGGCAAGAAGATATGGTCGACGAAGAGCGAGAAATACCAGGGGAGGATGAAAGGAAACAACAAATATTTCACCGAGGAACTCTGTCAGATAAGAAATTTGAAGACAGATTATATGTAGATGGGTCATCTTGCACAACAGGTTATGGGGCAGGGATTGTTTTGAACACCCCAGGCGAGATTGACATGGAATATGCCCTGCGATTCTAATTCAAAGCCTCCAATAATGAGGCTGAGTATGAGGCCATGATAGTAGGTCTTAATTTAGTAAAGATTATGGAAGCACAACAAGTGATAGTATTCAGTGATTCTCAATTAATTGTGAATCAGATGATGGGAACATACGCAGTTAAAGGAGAATTAATGGTCAAGTATCATGCAAAGTTGATGGAGTTTTTGGCAAAATTTGATGCCATTCAGTTGATCAGAATACCAAGAATGGAGAATGCACGAGCAGACGCATTGGCCCGACTAGCATCAGCTACTCGTACCGAGCTGCGAAGAACGATACCAATTGAAGTATTAGAAAGTCAGAGCATAGATGGAGACCTGACGATGAATATTATTACCCTTGATTTAGGACCATCTTGGATGGATCCCATCAGGGCATATATTGAGGAGGGAGAATTACTGGAGGATAAGCTCGCTGCCAAGAAATTGAAGTTTAAAGCTGTTCGGTATGTACTAACTAATGGTGTTTTGTATAGACGAGGAATTATGGCAGGTTTGCAAAGATGTGTACATCCCTCCGAGGTGAAAGAATTGATTGAAGAGATCCATGAAGGGTCATGTGGAGCCCATGTAGCAGGTCGGACACTTTTGCAAAGGGTGATGACGCAGGGATACTACTGGCCAACGATGAGGGCTGATTGTATAGCCTATGCTAAGAGATGTGATAAATGCCAACATTTTTCCTCCATCCGACGATCTCCACAAGCATTATTGACACCCATAACTTCCCCTTGGCCATTTGCCATGTGGGTAATTGATTTGGTTGGACCACTGCCGACGACCCGAGGAAGATTCAAGTACCTCGTTGTCGCAGTGGATTATTTTACTAAGTGGGTAGAAGCTGAGCCTCTGATTGATATGACATATGAGAAGGTTTACCAATTCATTTGGAAGAACATCATCTGCCGATATGGTCTCCCTCATGCCTTCATCACAGACCATGGAACACAATTTGATAACAAGGAGTTTGCCGCCTATTGTCATTAGTCAAACATTTTGAAGGTTCATTCAGCACCAGGCCATCCTCAAAGCAATGGACAGACTGAAGTGACGAACAGAACATTACTAAATGGTTTGAAGAAGAGGCTAAGTGAGGCTAAAGCTAATTGGATTAATGAGCTACAGTCAGTATTGTGGGCTTACCGAATAACTCCCCGAGAAGCAACTAGAGAATCACCATATATGCTGGCGTTTGGAAGTGAGGCTGTAATACCTGCCAAGTTGGGTCTTCCAACACATAGAGTGTTGAACTTCAATTCCCCAGTCAGCGACTTAATGAGAAGATTAGATTTGGACATGCTCGAGGAGGTTAGAGAAGAGGCAGCCATTAGGAATGCTGCTTACCAACAACGAACATCTCTGTTCTACAACAAGAGGGTGCAGAAATGCGACTTAAAAGAAGGAGATTACGTGCTAAAGAAGGTCATTCAGAAGCACAATAAGTTGGAAGCAAACTGGCATGGACCTTACCGAGTTACAGAAGTTGTTCGACCAGGAACTTACCGAATAGCGACTCTAGAAGGAGAGGAATTTAAGAATGCATGGAATGCTGAACACCTACGCAAGTATTATCAGTGATGTAAAATGTAAAGAAGTTCCATCAATATGAATAAAACGATGATATTTCATCATCTTTTGTCCTTTTATTGAAAGTTTTTCGGGGAATACTAGTGTGTAACACTACGCTGCTCGACAGTAAAAAGAACATGATAGTTCAAGCTCAGACCAACTCCGGTTGGTAAAAGGGCGAGAACAAACCATACTCCTTTGGTTAGGAGGCGTACACTAGCTCAGACCAACTCCAGTTGGTAAAAGGGCGAGTGGACATGATAGTTCGAACTCAAACCAATTCCGGTTGGTAAAAGGGCGAGAACATGACATTCCTAAAAATACCAGCTCCGGTTGGTTAGGAAACCATACTCCTTTGGTTAGGAGGCTGACACTGGCTCAGACCAATTTTGGTAAAAGGGCAAGTGGACATGATAGTTTGAACTCAGATCAACTCCGGTTGGTAAAAGGGCGAGAACAACATTCCTAAAAATGCCAATCTCGGTTGGTTAGGAAACAAGATATGCTCTCAAATGCCAATTTATGTTGGTCGGGAGGTAAGATTATTACAGAAAATACAAAAGTTCATCGAAGAACAAAATACTCCAAACTGTACCAAGTATGGTTGGTCGGGGATCAAAACCCACTAACTGTATTTGGTCGACGAGGAGAAAATATTCCAAATTGTACCAAGCATGGCTAGTCGAGGATAAAAACCCACTAACTGTAGTTGATCGACAGGCACAATTTAGCAACCTTGGTTGGTTGGAAAAAATTTCAACATTTCTAGACTCATTATTAAGTGATTGAGCAATATTACTAATACTTGTAATTTTTTATTACTAAGTTGGTCGATGAACCACACAATATCATTATGCAAGCACAAATATAAAGTGTTTGACAAGTACAAGACAATAACAATACAAATTTGCGAACAAAAATGAAACTCTTTCATTAAATTCAAAATGAATTACACAAATTTATTACATTGATATTAAATTGTGTACTAATTATTACATCAGAATTTCCTATTCTACTGGTCTTTTCCCTTCTGCTTTTGAAATAGGCTCCTCGCCAGCAGGAGGATCTTCCAGGCAAAGGGGAGAATTAATGAAGTTAATATCTCGAAGCATTCTGACGTTCATTATTGAAGGTGTGTCCAATAGATGCTCGGGACGAGATACCTCGATCTGAGAATGCAGATTGTAGTCACCGAGGTATTTTGCAATTAAGCTCTGAGGAATGGCACGAGCTGGGATCCATTCCATGTCCAAATTATACGGTGGCAGAGGCAAGTCAAGTACCCCATGATCATAATAGTCCCACAGGTAGTGTCCTTGTTAGAGCTTCAGCACGCCCAAGGCATTCAGCCAACCTTGATTGTAGCCCTCGTTATTGGCATTCTGGATACGATCATCCAAATGGAATAATGCTTCGTTGTATCCAGCCATCCAGAACTCCCTGGGCTATTTGTGAAATTGAAATGTCAACCTTTCAAGCTTCTCGTGAAGACTCTGGATGAAAAGTTCATTAGTCTCCAACACTGATTTCTTTGAAGAGAGTTGTTTTTCCAGTTCTCTAATTTTCTTTGACATGTCAGACAAGGCTTGATTCTTTTCCATCAATTGGAATGCTTGGTTTTCCAACGCTGATTGAGTACGAGCTTCTTCAACAGTACGACGAAGAACTCTTGATCATCCCCGAGAAGGTTGAGTACTTTGTTCCTCGACAACATTCTGAGCAACTCTTCCTCGTCCACGAGAACCTCTTCCTCATCCCTGAATAGCAGTAGAAGGCCCAGCTCTTCTCAAAGTCTCTAACTCTTCTCGCAACTTGGCATTTTCCACTTCTAAAAATGAGAATCCTTCATCGGTGACCGGTACCAAGGCAGTGGAAGATGAAGCAGCAGACCTCAGCTGAGCTAGCTCTTTTTGGAGATTGTTGTTTTCTTGTTCCAATAACTCAGCGATTTTCCTGTGCCCTTCGACATCTGCTTTCAATGTTCTCTCTCTCACTTCATAGCCAGCAAGCATCTTGTCGTAGCCTTTTTCAGCACTAAGTTTTTTGAGTTTCCTCTCATACCCTTCGTGCAAAAGAGCTGAAGACTCTTTATACTGCTGCTGAAGTTCATCGAGAGTGCCTTGCAAGTCTTCAATCATTTTGTAATAAGCCACATTATTGGCCACAGCTCGGTCAAGTAAGCATTTCAGGTACTGATAAGCTTCGACTGCCTGCTCTGAAGCATCATGACCAAGGATGTCGGCAACTTCTGATGCACTCAATTCTGTGTGACTAGCCTTATAATATTCATGACATTACTGCATCAGCTTTGTATCATTAGCAGATAGCAGATCCATCCTGGCCAGAAACTAGCAGAGAAAGAAAAAGTAATCATCAAAAAGAAGATCAAGACAGAGTACAGATAGAAAAGAGACAATCATATGGAAGAAAAGAACTCAAATTTTATTAGATCATAGTGCAGAGTTACAAAGATCTTGGTTACACTTAAAAAAGAAGAAAAATAGAAAGAGAATACCGAACAACTTCACACCTTTTCCTTGTCTCCCAAGACTTTCTCGGGAGGCTGGGACGAGGAGCTCGGTTGCTCGGTTGGAACAATGAGTTGGTCGGCTAAAATTGAAACTTGTTCAGGAGGATCAGGCAGAGATGAAAGCTCCTCGTCGGTAGGCTGAGTAAGGATTGGATCACCCACTGCCATTGAAGATTCTTCAGAGGCAGCTTCGTCCTCTTCTTCATCTTCGATAATTGGGGGAGGACCAGGGAGATGCTGTTGAAATAGCTCTGAATCCTCATTAACCTTCAATTCTTGCAGGGCAGCCACCCAACCATCTTGGAAGTATTTCAAACTCCCATACTGCAACTGAGTCATCATTGCTGCTACTCCCCTATCCCATCCTTTGTCCCAACCAGTACGGAAAGATTTTTTCACCACCATTTTTCTTTTCATTTTCTCCGAGGAGAGCTTCTCGGATAGAAGATCCTCGGTGGCCTTCAACTTAGCTTCCACCTCTTCCTTCTGGCGGTTCACTTCTCGCAGAAGGGACAATTCTTCTTCTTCCATTTTCATCTTGTCTTCAAGCTCCCCAAAGCTCTTGAGCTTCTCGTCATACTTCTTTTTCTCTCCCTCCAAATCTTTCACTTTATTTTCCAGCTGCACCTTTTCTGCCTCAACTGCAGCCAACTTCTTCTCCCATTCAGCCTTATCCTCGTCATACTTTTGACGGGAATCCTTCAAAGATTTGGTTAACCCCAACAAAGCATCCTCCACTCCAGACGAGGAGCTAGAAGCCTTGATTGCTTCATCCTTCTTCACAATGGTGTTAAAACAACTCACCAGCTGAAAAAAAAGAAGATAATGATAAGTCATCACAGAGATACATGTATTGATGGAAAGAAAGAAAATTCAGAATAAGAGAAACTTACTGAAGCAATGTGATGAGTATCCAGGGATGTAAGCATATCCCTAGACATATTCTCCTCAATTCCTTGGACCTCAGTAATAATCCAAGTCTTTACCGAGCTCATCGCAGAGCTCGAAGGAATAATAGTTGGAACACCAGCTCCACTAACTTGGAGCTGGGGAATGGTTTCAACCAAATTGACCGAGGAGGATTTCTTCAGTCTCCTCGGTGGCATTTCAACAGTCTCAACCAAAGAAGAGCTTTTGGTTGGGGAGATGGTGACCACTTCCACAGGTGCATTTTTCTCGCTCGGAGCCACTGGGGGCTTCTCGGCAGCCCTCTGAGGAGCAACAGAAGGGGCAACATCTACTTTCTTTGTCCCTTTTAGGACGTCAGTCTTGTTTCTTTTTCCATCTCCAGCAGAGGTAGTCTCCTCAAAGAGAGCAGGAACTCTTCTTTTGCCCATTTTCTGACTTAGAGGAATGTGAGATTCTGGAGAAGAGTCCTCAGGAACTGACACTGGATCACTAGTGCTGACCACATGACGAGCAGTAAAAGATGTTGTATAACTCCTATACTGCAACAAATATGAAGCAGACCTGATGTGCTCGTCTGCAACTTTCTGATGCAAACTCCAGATAAGTTTCAAATGCTTGATATTAACTTTAGCTTCTTTTGGAGTTTTTCTCTTTCTGTCAACTGCAAACAAATACATAGTGAAATATCAGTCATACATTTTATCAAACATAATGAAATCATAATTTCAGAAATAAAATAAAATGAAAATAACCTATCCTATTGCCATATGGAGGGCATCTGGGACCTTGATATACTTCATCTCCAATCAAAGGGGCATGTTGCCAGTTTTTTATAACTACCCCATGTTCAAAATAATCCCTATTGGCATCAGGGAGGTTGACTACTAAAGCCCTATTTAAAAATCTAGTTTTTAAATAAAAAATATTATCTAGAACAACCCATCTATAACAATACATAATCTCAGAAATTCCTATACGGGTTCCGTGAGTTTGATTTAACCTATACACCCCATTAACTATTCTCCATGTGTTGGGGGCTATTTTTGTAGGAACAACATCGAAATAATGACAGAACTCTAAGCACAAAGGGTTTGGTGGAAAAGAGAATCCACATTCAGCAATAAATAGGCTAGGGAACCAGTGTCCCTCAGCCAAACGAAAATAATCTAAAGGCTCAGAAAGATCCTCCAGAGTTACCCAAGATGGAATAGAAAAATCAGATGGGAATTTCTCAAGAGATTCAATAACATAAACCATGGTGAATGAAAGAAATGAAGAAGAAGGAAGAAGATCTTACAGGAAAAAGGAGATCTGTTGACAACAAACGAAGAAAGGGATAAACGCACAAGAGAGAGAAAGACTATGGAAAACTCGAAAGCAAAAATTGGAAAAGGTAGAAGACGATGGATTGCCTATGACGCTTAAATACTTTGCTTTGGGAAACGGTGAAAGAAATGATTACAAAAAGAAACTATTACGCTACCGGCGGCTAAAAGGACAAAAAGTGCACGAAGATCGAAGCGCTTATAAAAATTCAAAAAGGCGGATTCTGCGAATTTGGAAGGACATTCGAATACGGAGAAAATGCTCCTATAAACCAGGAAAGTCATTTAATATTGCCATATACCAAGAAAGAATGTTCCATACTCCTCAAATTTCGAAATATGAAACATTGGGGGCTTCTATTGATACCAAAATTAATATGCTGATATAGACGAATCATAAGAAGACACGTGTTGATCTACATGGCACAATAACAACGAGGAAGTTTATTTCCCCGACCAACTCCAACGCTCCGAGGAACTCCAACACTCCGAGGAACTCCTGAACGACGAGCAACCAAGGCGGTCCGAGCTGCATCTCGGCCACAACATTGATTGCCAGATAATCAACAGTTCAACTATTCATTGAATGCTTATCATACAGACGTATACTCTTAAAGGGCATTAATTGTTTACCCTTTCACATGTACAACCTAAGGGCTATAAATACATTGTATCACCCTCATTCTAAGGGACCGTATTGTCTTGAGAGAATTACATATCGAGAACTCCAAAACACTTGGCAATAACAGAAATAGTGGACGTAGGCCATTCTTATAAGGCTGAACCACTTTAAAATTCTTTGTCTCATTTATATTTATCTGTGATTAAATAATTAGAAGCAATCTAATTTTTTACATCAACAGTGTGCTTAGAACTCCTAGGATTTTGTCACCATATTTCAACAATAGCACCGTGAGGGATTTTAACTTAGATTTACTTTATAAATCTTGAGTTTACCCTTGAGCAGTATATTTTCACTCACGATTAGTTTCTTTATCTCTAAACCAAAGATTTTAAAATCATTTATTTTTTAAAACTATTTTTATTGCAAAAGAGTTTAAAATGTCGATTTTCTTTAGATCTTGTATTTGCATATGTTTAGATCTAGTTGATCCAAATCTTTCTCTTAAAAATCAGAACTCAAAAAATCAATTTCAGTATTAGATCTTATAAATACATTTGAAAATTGATTCTAAGACTTTTTAAATCATTTACATCTTGAGTTTTGTACATATATGAATTTTGAGAATATTTTTTATTCAAATCTAAAATTGAAAAAGGATTTTTGAGGATTTTAATTTATCACATCTTTAATACTCATGCATGTGATTAGAATCTTATAATTTGTTAGGATTGATTTGTACTTTAGTGTGCGTATGTATATTGGCATGTGCATGTAGAAAATTGCACTTACATCACACTTTTCACACACATATATTCATTTACAATTGTTAGTTAATTTCAAGAGATATTATCTCCAGTCGACTGGTTGAGATACAACATTTAAGAAGATCATAAAGACGTTGCCTAGAGTAGTATTTTTTTGTAGGTAAAATTTTGTTCCTTGATTTGATCTCGTTGTGAAAATATTTGTAATCTCATTTTAATTCGAGTGGATTATTTTTTGTTGTGCCATAGAGAGCATTATTGAGGTTTCCCATATGTTTTGGGGTTTTACCACATTAAATTGTGTGTTGTGACTACTTACTTTAAATTTCCTTAAATGCATATCACTAGATAATACTTTTTAAAAAACTAGTATATCTTGATAGTTTTGTCACATAAAAATTAAATGAAGAATTTCAGAATTAAAACTTGACATAGATTTTTAAAGAAATCGTCAAACACATCGTGTGTTCATACTCATATATTTTATAATAAAAAAGGAGTATTCTCAAGAAAGTTGTTCTGATTACACACTAGAGAATTTTAACTTGGTTAAAAGGGTAAGTGTGATTTTTAAAAACTAAGTAGGTGCAAAATTTTAGAATAACTCGCAAACTTCATCATTGTTGGCTCGCGTCAGCGAAGGTCCTACGTTATTGGCCACGACCTGAAGTAAAAATAGCTCACAATTCCTTAGTTATTTATGACCTTGGTTGTTGAAACTTTATGTCCATGAAGCTCATGAGTTGTAATTGCCTATGAGTTGTAATAGTCTTTACACTTTTCGAGATATTTTGAGTAATATCTCATGGGATGTTTGGATAAGACATAATCTTTATGTAATGCCAACAAAGGTTATTTCTTATACAATAAGAATGTTTATATGTACTTGCCTTCATACATAAGTTCAATACATACACTTGCAAGCCTCATTCTTCCTTATTGAGTAGATTTTTAAGAGAGAGCTTTTTAAGAAGAATTTTTTTTCATCATATTTCATTATTCTTCTCTTGTGGGGTTTTCAAGATTTTTTATTCATTCCTAAATTCTTGAAAGTAAGACTTTTGTATTAAAGAAAGATTTGACAAATCATTTTTCAAATCTTATTTGTTCTTAAGTATGGCCTTCTTTCAAGTTTGAAAAATACACTTGTGACTTTTTAAAAGAAAAACTTGTTCAATACATCTTTTCAACCATAGGTTACCCTAACACATCCTAATTGTAGTTGGTGATTACTCACTGATTACATTGAATCATAATAAAGTGATCCTCTATATTTAAATAAGATTTATTGGCATGAGATTTGAAGGCATTGGATGAGTCCAAAATCGGTCGCGATTGTGTAAAGCTCTCCTCGGAGGAGATGGTGGAAAAGAATTTGCATTCGACCATAACATTGTGTGATTATAAATCTTTATCTTTTAGTTGTAATACTCTACCATAGTACATTTTTCATTCATTTTGGCTCGAGTTTTTTTTCCTATTAGTGGGGTTTTCTTCATATATTCGGTATTGTGTGATTTGATTTATATTTCTACAAATTAGAATCATTTATCTTAAATTAAATATTAAATTTGGTTAAGATTCTAATATTGAGAAACCAAATTTGTCACGTATACATTTGGATGTTTGTATCCCCTTAAATTAATTTTATCACTTTATTGTTGAGTTAATTTTATTTGGGTGGCTACTACCGAGAGCTCTCACTCTCAATTGGTATCATCACGGATCTTATTATTTTAGTCTCAAAATTCTAGGATATATCATTATCTTGAAAGATAGAGGGTGTATCAAGCTACTTTTAGTGATGATGACTAGGAGACCAATCGAGAAACTTCCAATAATTATTCCTCTTTTATTCACCAGGGAAATTTGAAGATTCAGATGATTTTGAGGAACTTGATTTTTATCCATAGTGTTTTAATGTTACCACTACTAACTCGTTGGATGATGGTAATAGTTTTATTTGTTAGAGTGTTGGATTATTGTCTTTGGGATTTATTATATTGGAGATATTTTTATATTATATTCAGAGTTAGATTTTATTGTGAGACAATTATTTATTCTAGTTATGGAGTTTTATTCATTTATGTTTTGGGATCGGTATCACAGTTGTATTTGTTTTACTTATTTTATTACTCTCAGTATTTATCACATTATTTTATTCTTGTCATTCTTAGAATAATAAAAATTGTTTCGACTCTCATTTTACTTAAATATAGACCTAATCGATCTAGTAATTGATTTTACAGGGTGTCACATTATCACTTCCTTTCCTTTAATGACAGTCCTCAGAAAGTTCGACCTCTATGGATGGATGTCCAAGGGGTTGGTGGAACTGGTGAGGTTTGATATGTATTACCAACCTAGAAATTCTATTAAAGTAAAAGTTTTGGAGGACTTCGTTGTTTAATTTTTTAGAGGGCAATGCACCGACTAAATGTCACTCATCGATCAGGCGACCACTTAAGAGGTCGATAAACCCAATAAATGTACGTTCTATGTTGACGATGTGATTAACTCAAAAGGATAAGTGGTGGGAGTTATCATGTTAAATCTAGATATTACCATGCTCGAGTAACATATCAAACATGGATTTGAGGCATTCACTAATGAAACCGAATACGTGGCTCACATCTCCTGATTAAATAAGGTTTTATCCCTTAGTGCTAGCCACCTTGAAGTATACTATGATTCAAGGTTGGTATCAAATCAGATATCAAGAGACCATAATTCCAAAGATAAGCGGATGTTAACATATGTCAAGATCATCCAGGATTTTGTTATCAAATTAAATTTCATCCAAGTCCAATATTTTCCATAAGGGAATAACAGTCACACAAATGACTTTGCTACTATAGCCTCAATCGTCAACTCAAACCTTGAAAGGACCATCAAAGTGGAATACTTGCCTCAGTTGAGAATTATGAGGCAAGAGAATACCGAATGATTCCTTTCCATCCAAAAGGCTCCTAGCTGGATGGACCCAATCATTGTTTATCTATGGGAAGACACACTATCTGTCGAAAAGAAGTAGGATTATTGGATAAAAGTAAAGGATGTCTGATTATACTTGTATCCTAAGGGGATGCTCTACATACAATCTTCCATTGGTCCATATCTGCAATGTATGCATCCTAGTAATATCGGTCAACTTTTATATAAGCTACCCGAGGGGATCTATGGTAGTCATGTAGGAGGAAGATAATTAGCATTCAGATCCATAAAAGAAGAATATTACATACCCAGTATTTTATGCGAGTTCTTAAATTTAAGAAAATTAATTATGGGTGCATAACTGTGAAATGATATGTCACTATTTACATTTTTATGCATTATTTAATTCATATTTGATATCAGATTTAATACACAAAAAATCATAAATTAAATATTTGATATTTGGGCTCGTACTAGTTGATTATCAAATAAGTTGGTTGTTGGTTATTTGTTTTAGTATAATTTGTATCGAGATAGTGGGATGTGTAAAATGTCCATTTTTAGTTTAAAAGGATTGGGTTAGTGGAAGGCCTTGGTAGTGTTTTAAGTCATTTGAAGTCTATTTTAGACTTTTTTAATAGAGGCCCGTTTTGGTCCCAAGCCCAATTTTGGGACTAAAGGGGTTTAATGAACCATTACGAATATCATAATATAAAAAAACACAAGTTGGGAAGGCACCATGGGACTAGTAAGAAGGATATTTGAGGGAAGAGAATGAAAATAAAGGTCTTGGATTAATTGTCTTCATAATATGGGTTGCGACAAGTTTATCTAGAATTGGATTATGTTTGAAGTTGTGTTAGATTGTATCTATTCATTAAAATCTAAACCTAATAATGTTTTAATTTGATTACTAGGATTAAATTGATTAATTTCATCATTAACCTAATTAAAATAGTAATTAGGTTAAATTCCCTCTTATTTTGATTAATTTTTTCATAATTTTGACTTGAAATTGTTAGAGAATGATTATAACCTTCTTTCTTTTCTAAATAAATTAAAAGCCTTATTATTATGTGCATTAATCCTTTTAAATCATAATCTAATTGAAGAAATTGGTAAATTTAGGGTTATTGAATGAGAAATTGGGTTTTTCTTGGGATTTTGATGTAAACTTGGGGGTTTGATATTAGAAACAGGCCCCAATTATTTATATGATACAATTTTATTGTTTAGAGGTTGGTTGAGAGTTGGATGAAGATTTTTAGTTCATTAATGGAGTTTAAAGGGAAAATTTTAAGGTTTGGAAGGGATGAATCTCGTAACTAGGGAAATATTTAAATACCTATAGCCGTCGATCGATCGACACTCCCACTTTTGGTGCTAGTTGGGTTTTTGTTGTTTTGGTTGGATTGATGTGTTTTGGGACTTAGATTGGCCTATAAATTCTTTATACTTCCAGAATAAAGATGAATTCTAACATTTTGAGGTTTGGAAATTGGTGTTGGTATTACTTGGATATTAGTGAAATGGATTAGTTTAAGGAGGCTAAATTGAGTATAAGGCATTAGTTGCAAACCCGAGAGTAGAGTGGGTTGTTAATTAGAATTTTGAAAGTTTAGAGGATTGCGTTTATTGGTCGGGATTATTAGGGTTATTATGATCCACTAGTGGGGCATTTACCGTTTGAAGGAAAATAGAAATTTGTCAAAACCCTAGAGTGTGGGGTAACTAGTATGTTGGATGTGTTTATATAAGTTAGATGTATGTTGATACCTAGACGTGTAACCTCGATAGATTTGTCTAGGATTATATAATATTTAATATAGTTATTTGCGTATTTATAGTATTAGTTATGCGTGAGACTGTAACTAGAATTTGGAAAGCCTTGGGAAGTAGGCCTAGTAATGTATATCAAGGGATGGGGGTAGAGAATGTATTACCTTTTAATAGTTTGGATTGTTATGGATGATTAGGTAGTAATGGGGCTATATGTATGTTTATGTTGATTCATCCCGTTAGCAAGGGTTATTTTTGATTGAATCCTTTATTTGTAATGCATACCATATGTGAGTGCTCATGGCAATAATACTAGGAGGGATTCCATTAAGGGGCGTTTGCGATGTCAACCACGATGTGCATCGATGAGTAGACAAGTTTGCCATGGTCATTTTATTCTTGGGTACTACGTCTAGGTATTTGTTTACGAAGATGGTTTCACGAAGATATTTCATCATATGGTCTTGGTTATGGTATGATATATTTATAACGTGTATGCATAGTGATTTTTTTCTTGATCATAATGAGGTCTTAGGTTTGGGGAGGCCTAAGACTATACCTAGTACATACGAGTGATCCCCAAAGGCGATAGATATATGAATTCTTTATGTGTATGCGTGCGAGTATCCTATTTATTTGTACATGCCGAAAAATGTACCTATGTATGGATGTTAGATGTAGATATTCTCTTTATCCTACCTTATGTGATTATTCTGTGGCACTATTAAAAATAGTTGTACCTATTTATGTGCTATATTAGAGATGTATGTGACTTATAACGGGGATGCCTAACTGCAAACTTATGACTCATAATTATGTATTACATATATTAGAGACGTGTATATTGCATTATTGGTATGATATAGTCCAACATGGATAAATTTGAGATATAATCATGTTGTCTTATTAAGACGTACCATAAGTTTGACACCTTAGTACATCATAATTCCCAACGTTAGAGAGTAACTGAATATGGCAATGGTAAAGATCGAATAATGAAGAGGTGAAAACATTAATCACATGGGCTACATATGGGTTTGATATTTGAATCGCATGTTATTTTAAGTTGATGGGTTGGGTAACTCAGAACTTAAAATTCACTAAAAGGCGACAGGAAGAGGCGTTGTTATAATGTGTCCCATATTCAGTTGTGTTATTATTCTACATAAACTTGATGTTTACATTGTTGTTATATATATTTTTAGATGTATTGGGTTGTAGTAGTTCCTGTAGACCCGAGTTCGTTGGAGGAGTACCTCTAACAGCATTGTACTTTCCTTCCTAGGATGTAGGAGTCGAGAAGAGTAACTCATCCACTTCTTATACTTATTAGGATTCAGGAGGATGTTTTATTATATGATTTATTTCGAGTCAGTTTTTACTTATGGCATTTGTATTTATATTTTTTATGAGATATATTTTATATTCCGATATTGATTTACTTTGTATTGGCAGTGATTGGTATCAGAGTTGGATTTTTTTTCTAGTATTTTCATTATCTTGTTATTATTGGTTCATTTTAGTTGTTTCTTTATGTTGAAGACGTTACCAAATATTTTTTATTCCCATGATTTTTGTTTTAGATTTGATCAATATATTTATGGATTTTGAAGGGTGTCTTAGATACTAGTGGACCCACATATAGAAGGATGCAGTATCCTTTGTAAGAAGATGCAATACGTGTCAAATGTTCTCGCCAATTTTCCACTAGCCAACTATTGAACTTAAGAACCTAACCATCCCCTAGTCTTTTTCACATTGGGACTCAATTTGAGAGCGATCCATTCCAACATTTTTGCAACATTTATGACATTAGGCATTACTTCAATTCGGTGACATATCCTCAAAGAAACGAACGTGATGAAGACTCCAATAAGATAGTGCTCAATGAAATGAAAAAGATATTAGAGAAATAAAATGTCTCTTAGGTGGATGAGCTTCCCCACATCCTCTAGGAATACCAAACAACTCCTAGAAAGGAAACCGGGGAAACTCCCTTTGCCTTAACTTATGGGATGGAGGCAGTAATACCTCTAGAGACTACCTTGATGACCACAAGGAAAACAGTTTCCAACTAAAGCACGAATGAAGAAATCATAAAAACTGAGCTCGACTATCCCAAGACAAGAAGATAGCAAGCCTTGATCAAATTTGCATCCTACCAATAACAGTTGGAAAAATAGTATAATAAGCGAGTTAATTCGAGGAGGTTCCTGGTTAGAGGTTATGAACTCAGAAAGGTTATAGACAATGTGAAGAAGTTGTTAGTGGGTAAACTGGGACCCACTGGGAAGGTCCATTCAAATTCATCAAAGATGACTTCTAAGGAGACTGCCGTTTGGAAATAATCCAGGGCAAGGAGATACCTAGGTATTGGGATACAACCAACCTTAGGAAGTTCTACATCAAAATTAGTTATTAAATTTTAAGCTTTGCGTAAGTCTTAGTTTTCACTTCAACTTTTTGGATGTTTAGAGTTTAATTAATGTAATTAGATTTCATATTTTTCTAAATGGCCAGCCAACATCATTGAAAATTTGTTCGATTAAATTGTGATTGTCATTATTGTAAGGCCATCATCATGCCAAATCTATTCAACTAAATTGCGATTGACATTTTGGTAACTTATTATCATTACATTTATTCATGTTGTATGGTTACGTATTTTCATCATTGTAGAGTGGTGCTTACCCATTTGCCTAAATAAATTGGCGAGAAGACCATATGGAGGGGGGGGGGGGGGGGGCATCACGAGTAGCCCCTCTAAAGAGTGCTCTGGTAAGGGATGAAACTTAACTAGAAGAGGAGGCATTAGGACAAGGAGGCCCATCACAAAGAGTCCCTCATCCTCAAAGATACTAATAACAAAAAGGAATTTAGGTCGAGGAAGCCCACCACGAGGAGCCCACCGTCCCCAAAGCTCAATGATCATAGAAGGGGAGTCAGGATGAGGAGGCCAACCACATGGAGCCCCTCGTCCCTAAAACTCAAAATCACAGGAAATTAAGTTAAGATGAGGAGGCCTATCACGAGGAGCTCTTCATCCACAAAGCTTAAGCCATAATAAAAGGCAAGTTTAAGGAGGGCATCCATGAGAAACCCCTTCAAAGGAATTGAGACCACAAAATAAGCCCAAGGTAAGGGGACTCATTGCGATAAGTCCCCTTTGCTCCAGTTAACATATCATAGAAATTGAAGAAGGGGTGAAGAGAATTACCCATAAATGATCAACCTAATCCCAAATGATTTACCATAAAAATAACATAGGGCAAGGAGGAGGTCCACCTAGAGTGACCTCATCTCCAAAGTTTGTTACCCAAAAATATCAATGTACTAATATTTTACTTTCTTATATAGGTAGCTTGGTTGAGCAAGTATGGCTCATATAGACTAGTTGGGATATCTTGGAATTTTTGGCTTGGAGGCTAAGGAATAAAGTTTGTTGAGAAAGATTAACCACCTAGCAATTTAAGATTGAGAGAATACTAGTAGAAGGACCCTAGGGGTCACAGAGTCCTTACACAATTCTCAACCAGTCATAATAAAAGTGAGCAACCAAGAGGTTGCTCACAAGAAATGAACTTTTTATAACAATGATTGTAGAGTGTGTGTGTGGGGGGGGGGGGGGATCAAGCCCCCTCTCAAGTAAAAAGATTTTAGAGAAGAGGGATCTCAAAGCCCCCTCTAAAGCTTAATGGTTTTAGAGGAGGTGGTCCTCAAGGACCCTCTCAAGTTTACAAAGTTTGTACATCAAGTTACCGTTACAAAAGATATTTACTAAATTGGATATTTTATCTCCATTAGGAGACATATCTGCTTTTTGACTTTGGTTCACACCAGGTGTCGTCTGTCAGAGGGGACAAGCGGCTGCAGACCTAGTAGGGACAAAATGTACATTGCAAACCTTGTTCCTTTAAGTGTTCCCTCTTTATTTTGGTGCCCAAAAAGGCCCAAACTAGCCCCATGTTCACCTATAAATAGGACCATTGGTGATGTCAAATCAGATATCAGAAACTCAAGTCATACCGTTACCCTGTCAAAATCACACCAGACCAATAGGTATTCTTTCCTTGCTCTCTCTCTAAGTGTTAAGTGCTTGTTTCTTCACTCCCACACTAACAACTATTATTTTCAGGAGATCCTCTTGAGAAAAGTTATTATGATTGTTGTAAAGTTCATCTTCTTCCAGGAGGTGATTCTAGCTTTGGTTCCATTTTCACAAAAAAGGGAAGGTTTTAGCACGTGTTGCTTTAGAAACTCTTGAAGACCTTAGAGGAAGAATTCATTGAAGTGGGTCATGCCTCACCCATTTCAGTATCTTACTAGACCCTAGTTACACCACCCTCCTACATTTAGTGACTCCGTTGGGGAGGTATCCTCACTTTCATGGACAAATAAGGTTTTAACTTTTCTAAGAAGTTGATTTTTAAAGATAGTCCACCTAGAAATGGAGTTCAAAGTGATCAAACCGTCCGAGAAGAGGTGGTGGTGACCGGAGTTAGAGAGCCTACTCCTCAGTGATGGGAGAATAGTGCATCAACAATAGCTCCAATGATAGGTATGAAGCTCGTGAGCATGTTTTTTGAGTTTTTGAAACATAACAATGTGGATTTGTCAAGCTTGAGCCAAAATTGTGTAATACTAGCAGTAGCCCCCTCAAAGGGGTAGCCTATACAGCAGTAGCAACATTAGATTTGTCTCCACCACAAAAGGTGGTTCCATAGCGAGTTGTGACACCATTGAGTTCACTAGCAGTAAAAAGCATGGGTTTAGAGGAATCTCCCTCTAAGGATGTTACCATGGAGTAAGTGAAGAAGATTTTGTTCTCCTCTAAGAGGGATGTTTCACATCTATATGAGGAGATATGGGATCCCTACCCACAAGGTGTGAATGAGAAGCCATAACCTGAGGGGTATATTCCACCGAAATGGATCAAGTTCAATGGGAAAGGAGATAATCCAAAAGGCACATGGAGAGATTTGTTGAGTACCTAGGGGTGCATGGGAGTGATGAAAATCTAAGGTTGAGGGAGTTCTCCAAAACTCTCACACGGAAGGCCTACACATGGTACTACCACTTGGCACCCAACAGTATCCCCATATGGGAGGAAATGCACTGGCAGTTCCTCCAAAAGTTTTTCATAGCAGTGGATGAATTAACTTTGAGAATATATCAAGCATTTTAGCGAGAGAGCACTAGATGTCCATAAGGATGTGGCAGAGGCAATTCTACTGTAATTATGTGTTGAGGGGCTCTTAGAATAATATAAGATCCACCTCATCAATGAGACTAAATATGGAACTTTTAGAGAGTTCACCAGGGCTGCCAACAATATAGCCATGATATTCAAGCCTAGGTCCTCAAGTTGGAGGACACAAGAGCCACTGACTTCTGGAAGGTTCCAAGTCTTAAGGAGGTAAGCAGTCAATTATGTGGATAGAGGTTTAAAGGGAAAGAAGGGAGGCCCCGAATCCGAAAGCAACATCCCAACTAGCAAGAGGAAGTTTAGAGAGGATGACCAATCACCATTGCCATGGTACTATGGGTTTACCATAATTCAATATCCCAAAAAAGACCTTGATCAATATCCTTAAAAATACCTTGATCAATAAGACTTTGATCAATATCCTGAAAAAGATCTTGGAGGACATACCGGGAGCATATAATGAGAAGCTTCCCATGGTACTATGGGCTTCCCATACTTCAATGAGAAAATTGAAAGGGTTTATCCCATTCTCACTTGTGTATGGGACTCAAGTTTTCCTACCGATAGAACTGGCGATACCCTCAGCTAGGGTCTCTCTAAGCAATGGACTCATTCCTGAACCACGATATGTGCAGTTGGAGGCACTGGATGAGCACACAGATAAGGAAAAAGAGAACTTCAAAGTCTATACCCATCATCTGCACAGAGCTTATGAGAAACTAGTCAAGCTCGGAGAGTTTTAGGGGGGAGATTTGGTCCTACGCACTTTCACTCATCATCTCCGCAACATGTCAACATCAAAGTTCAAACCCAATTGGGAAGCCCTTTTGTGGTATGGGGGGGTAGGTAAAGAAGGGTACTGCCAGATCTCTGAGTCAGAGAGGGACTGTCTCCAATACATCAATTGCTAGTGGCTGAAGAGGTATTATGTCTAGTTTTATTAAAGTTTATATCTTTTTGAAGAATTCGAGTGGCTTGGTCTAACACCAGAAAAGCTTTTCTTTTGTAAAAATGATAGAGCAGCATAGTCTTCTAAATAGTATAAAATGTTAAAAGAAATGAATAATAACCCTTTTTGACCATTACTTGATGATTCTTATCTTGTTTACTTACCTATTATATAAGGTAGATCCACCATAATTTTTTGTCTGAAATTATCTCTACTAGGCTAGAAGAGGGTCCAGATACGAAGATCTTTTCTCATTACACTTGGTGTGGGTGTAGGTGGGTGGAAGGGGGGGGGGGTTTACATCCATCCTAAGAGAAAAGTATAGTGAGTAAAGTCCTTTCAGACATAACAGACAAATGGTTTTTATCCTTGTCACCAGACCAGTAGGAGGATATCCTCTAATTAATAATAATTTTTTTCTAACAACAAGATTTATAGTCTAGAGAACAAGTTCCGACCTTTGTTCTCAAAGAGAAGCTTTACTTAACCAGTTCTCAGAAGTTATGGAGAAAGGGGGATACACCCCCCTGCTCTAATTTTTTTTAGGAAAAAGGTCCCTATAAATTGTTTGAAATAAAGACCCTGTAGACTAAGGGCAATGTTTTTAAAAACGATAGTCATTTTTTATTTGTAAATTATATTCAAAGTTTGTGGGGAGGAGAAAGGCTAACCATTTTCTCCTAGTTATTCCCTAGGAAATGAATGAGCGTAGTAAAGTAGCCCATAGTTAGAAGGGGCAACTCTAAAATATTCACTTGCTCAGATAATATGCAAGTACCTCGCAGTTAGGAGGGGAAACTCTAAAATATTAACTTGCTCAAGTTATATGCAATTACCTTGCAGTTAAAGGGGGTATCTCTAAAACATCAACTTGATCAAATAATGTGCAAGTATCCTACAATTAGAGGGGGGGGGGATCTAAAATATTAACTTGCTCAGATAATATGCAAGTACTCCACAGTTAGAAGGGGTGGATCTAAAATGCCAACATGCTTAGATAATATACAAGTACCCCACAATACATGGGGCATCTCACATAGACTAAATGGTCATAGAAAATTGGAGTAGATTGTAGTAAGAATATACTGAAATCCAAACATAAGTAAAGAATAAAAAAACATAATGGAAGCTAATGGAGGTTTTTCACAAATAAGTCATCTGTTATTTTTATATAAAAAATATATACAAAATGAGGCCTACACAGCAAGACTAACTATCCCCTAGACAAAATGAAAAATAAGTCCTATCAGGAGCGTAGATCCGTGTAAGAAGGACCTTCTTCCTAAAAAAACTTCTCCTCTCCTCAGCTTCATGAGCCTCTAACTTGGCTGGCTTGGCCTAGAGGGGATGAATCTGAACCTGTATTCAAGCCACCTCAGCCTGGCATTGTTGTACCTTGGACTGTCTGGAAGTATGGAGATTCATCATCATTCTAAAAGTAATAGCAAGACACTGATGGACTGAAGCGTTAATCCAGTTTATCTGGAAATGATAGCAGTGATGGAGGCATGAAGAGCCTAAAGGAATAATGTAATCTTCCAAGTGGTCATGTTAGTAGGAGACATAGATAGAAAGTAGTGAAGATGGATGGCCAGGGCCTTCAAGTTTAAGACCATGAGGCTATTAATATTTAGCACAATCTGATATGTAAAGGTCTCAGAGTGGTTCCCCAATATCATCTCCAACATCTTCTGCTCGTGCACACGAATTCTAGAAGAGAGATCTGAGCGCCACAATGCACTCATGAAAGATCCTAGAGCCTCTACCTTTATATCATCATAGCCTATGTTTTGAGACTCAAGCTCTGAAAGAGGAATAGAGGAATCCTCACCAGAGCCAACGTCATTGGTAGCCTCAAAACTTCGCTTGACATCGCCAGTTGCCTTAACAGGCTCACTGACTATATCCTGCAAAAGGAGAAATAAAAAGAGATAAGTCATTGAGAAAGAAAAGAGCAGATGGTGGAATATTCATACTCAAATTGAAAAAAAAATTACCCCATAGCCTAGAGGGGTCAGCATGCTACCACTAAATCGAGGAGACACCATGTGACTCTAAGCATCGACCTGGCAGAAGATAGGCAAGAGTTAGTACTTCTTTTGCTAAAAATAAATAAAAAAATAAATTAACTGTAATAGACAAAAGTAAACTAGGTATGACAGTCTAATAACTAGGGAGGGTGCAGTATAACACTCACAGTATGTCACGCATAAGTAAGGACGACCGCCTCGCTAACCTAGAAATAAGGAAATAGGGATATGAGGATTAGCCTACTTGCACAGTTAAAAGCAAGAAGCAAGGGGAAATAAAAAAGAGAGTATGGTATGACAGTATAATACCTCTCTCACAGCAACCTCCCCTAGGTATTCTATAGTCATAGAAATAACTGCGGCGCTAAACATGTGTGGCGCTAACATGAGAACATGGAAATAGGTTAGTGTCAGCAAGCACTTGCATCGAAAATGCAAGTTCAAAAGGTCCACTTAGACTAAGTACTTACCTCAGAGCTTTCCTCTGAGATATTACCCAGAGATCCTACAAAAATAGGAGCAAGAGCCATACTGACCTACATGATAACAAAGTAGTAAATTGTCAATAAATCCTTATACATACAACAATGGTCAATAGAAAGCAAATACATGGTTTTGTGCGTATCGGGGCCGTATCCCCTGGAATGCTAGCCAAAGTCTCCGCCAACGCAGGAGCTGGAATAGCACTAACCTAAGAACTCAAGTATAGGTCCCACAGGTAAAGGGACCACAACTACAAATATGTTAGAAGGAACCCCAAAGTCTTCAGGCATATAAGAAACAAAAGGAATGATAAATATAGAAACCATGGGTATAAAAAGAAAACTTATTACATACCACTAAAGTCGTCCCTACTGAACTAGAGGCAGTCCCATCAGATAAGGGGACGTCGGCTACACTGTCCTGCTCGCACAGAAAATGGAGAAATGTATAAGCAAAAAGAGAGAAGAAAAATATCTGCTCTAATGAAAGGAAAGATTATATACCTGTGTGGTCACCTCTCTGGTAGTCAAACGAATACCCACATGTGGTGTTGAAGGAGCTAGCTCTGTGGCCCTCATCGCAGGTGCTATTAATGAAAAAGTGTCACTAGTAATGGCCTACAAATAGAAGAAGAATATAAGTATTGACAAGGTGTCCATAGTAGCAAAGAAAATACCTAGAGAGGAAGTCGAGTCAAGTCAAAGTGAGTATCGGGAGAGGTGTTATGATGATACATCCAACAGAGATAATGACAACAGGAGTTTCCCCGATTTCCGCAAGCTCAACCACTTAGCACTTTAAGATTGAGAGAATACTAGTAGAAATAGCCTATGGGTCACCTAGTCCTTACATAGTTCACACCCAGTCATAATAGAAGTGAGTAACCAAGAGATTTCTAATAAGAAATGAACTTTTTATAAACATAATTTTAAAGGAGGGGGTACTCAAGGCCCTCGCTAAGTTTTCTCTGTTGATTTTAGCAACCAAAAAGGCCCAAACTAGCTCCATGTTCACCTATAAATAAGACCATTGGTGAGGTCAAATCAGATATCATAAACTCAAGTCATATCATTACTCTGTCAAAATCACACCAGACCACCTAGTAATCTCTCCTTGCTCCCTCTTTAAGTGTTAAGTGCTTGTTTCTTCACTCCCACATTGACCATTATTATTAGGAGATACTCTTGAGAAAATTACTATTATTGTTATGAAGTTCATCTTCTTGCAGGAGAGGGTTCTAGCTTTAGTTCCATTTTCACCAAAAAAGGAAGGTTTTACCAATTACCGCCTAAAAACTCTTGAAGACCTCGTAAGAAGAGTTCATTGAAGTTGGTCATGCCTTACCCATTTTAATATCTTACCAGACCCTAGTCACACTACCCTCCTATAGTCATTAACAAAAGAAGACGTCAAGAATTTCCCAGGAAAGATAAAAAACCTACGAAGGATTCTTAGGCAATAAGTAGCCCGACTAGTTTCGGTCGGTTAAAAATTCTTAGCAGGTGAATTGACTAGCAACTAGGTACATTCTCAACACAACTTAGAGCTAGGCCTAAGGTAGTGTGACAACATATTCCTATAAGGTAAAACCAAAAACATGTGCAAGATATATAAACACAAAGTGGGAGAATGTGAACAAATGGGAAACAAGTTATATATAATTCATTATGTTCATTCTATACAAGGTTGATCGATGTCGATCAGTTACAAAATGGATTAAAAAAAATACAAAGGTATCAGATGCAAGTCTGACTATTTTTGTCTATTCACTATCTCTGATACTTTGGCTCGTCGACCAATGTCAGGGTTAGTCTGGAACTTAACATAACTATCATAATCGATGAGATAGTTTTTCACTAGTTATAGTGGGATTGCGTTAGGTGGAATCCAACACTCATAACTAGTAAGGGGAGGGAATCGAGTAATAGAACCTAAGGGATTTTGCAGACAACTAGTGAATTTAGTTTTTTTTTTCTTATAGCTACATACCTAGATTCATCCAGGTGAAAGGGGAATCCATCCAACCCTTCGTAACTGGCAGCCCAGACCTGACGAGAACCCTTCCTAAATTAGTATTGTAACTTTAAGATCTAACGGTGTCGACTAGGTCTAATCACTTTATTTCTCTCAAAATCTTGCTAGGCTATGCCGAGCTCCTCTTTTAGATAATCATTATAAGTTTGCACTTGACCATTTATATTTTTTACTACTCCAAGATCATAATGTAAATCGATGATCACATCTATCTGGTCACCGTAAGCACTTTTCATCTTCTGAAGATTTTGGTGAAGAAAAGCAAAGGTTGGTGAAGATAAAAAAGAAGTATATTTTCCAAGGATGAAGTCTATATTTTCACCTTCGTGGACAATTGGTACCAGGGGCAAAATATCGTCAAACTACAAGAACAAAATAAAATGCATTTCGTATTTAAGGCAATCAACAATACAAGCAAACATTGAGTTATGACCGAATATAATAGAATGTTTCATTTAAATTCATCACATATTGGGGCAAACCCATATAATAGAATACATAAGAAGAGAAAAGGAATTTAAAATATAAGAAGATCCTAAGCTAATATACTTAACATAAGTCTACTTATGTGGTACCACATTTATCGGATTGACGATAGTATTGTCTTGATCAATGACCTCCCTATTTTTCTTATCGACCTCTTCTTCCTCTTCTTCATCCAAGTTGGGAGGAGTGCAATGAGCATGATCAATGAAAAACTTGTGTTCAGTCGGAACCTTAGTTATTGACAAGGGCTCATCCCAACACATTTTGAAGGACTTACAGATGAAGTACAATTGCTTTTGGTAAAGGGCAAAGTCCTTGCCCTAGACTTTATCGTAGGCAATTTGTTTAGACTCCAGCTCCACCACCAAAGACTAGGTGGACTCCTTAATAGCCTTTTCTATCTGATCGAACTTCAACCTTAGAGTGACGATTTCTATGTCTTTGGATTTCATTGTAATATCACGCTCTTTAACATTCTATTGGGCAACACCAAAGGCATTTTTTCCCCATCCAATTCCCTGCCCAAATTGATATTCTCCTTTTCCTGATCAACCCTCCTGTCAAGGAAATTAATGAAGTCTATCATAAATTATAGATTAAAAACAATGAAATACTGATAGTGCAAAATAAATCGAAAGTTATAAGGATTTGACCAAATGAGATCATCACTTACGAATGAGAGAGTTTGGGTAGCATGAGAGAGAATCCTATCAATGGACATGACTCTAATTATAGCTTGGTTTTCCGAGAGACAATATCCCCTCAGAAATCCAAGATCCAAGTCAAGGTTTTCGGATACAAACCTTATAGTATAGCCCTTCCCCTTTTTGGGACCATCCCACATCTTTTGGCTAGGCAAATTAATAGCAAGATTATAACTAGCCTTACCCTTTTTCGCAAGCTAAATTTACGTCTTATTGGGGGAATCCCTCAAGTTTACAGGTCCGGATGATCCCCCGACCTCCTTTCTCTTAGAGGGTTGTGCAGTTTATGAACCAGGGGCAAAGGCGCCCTCCATCTATTTTTGAATTCTCTTCCTCAAATCCATTCTTTTTTCAAAATTCTCTGAGGTGACCATGGGGATGGGAAATATATCAATAAACTCAAATGAGCCAAATGTTCTTGCATATATAAAATCTTTTTCTCTAAGTCATTTAAGGAAATATAGTTCCCCATCCACTAGCTGAAAGACATAGGATGTGGTGGAAAATATATAAGATAATAAGAGGGAAGCCAACTATGAGTGTTTGGCCGCAGTAAAAGGTTGCTTGAGAAACTAAGATTTTTTAAGCTCCAAAATATTGACATGTGTCTAACCAGGCTCTTTTTTTGGAAATCTGGGCAACAAGGACCACAAAATCAGGAAAGGCAAAAAAATCATACAAAGTATAGGCGAATAAAAAATAAAATCAGAATTGAAACTAGACCTGTTTCATAACCTCCTTTGGGTCACCTTGGTTACTCGTAGCTTTCACCACCTTAAGGGATAGGAATGCCCTCCCGGTCCTTCACCACAAACCTTTGCAACCAAATTTTTTTATTGGAATTTGAAAAGTTTACTACGAGCACCCTTTTAGCCTTCCTCGCCTTCAAATAGTATACCCACTAATTGGATTTAACCCAGACACAACAATAACGAATTTTGTAATACTCCATTATTTTGAAGGAATTTAATTAATTATTATTTTGGGACAATTTTAAATAATTATTTTAAGTGAAAACTTGAATTTTATAATTATTTAAGTGAGTAATTAAGTTTTATTTGTGTTAGAGAAAGTTGAAATATAATTGATGAGAGTTATTATAATTATAGAATTCATTCGATGAATTATATAATTTATCATGAATTACAGAATTTATTTGGTGAATTAGTAATGTGTTTGGGACTAATTATAAATAAATAAAAGTATCGGATTTAATTATAATTATAGAAAGTAAATGGAAGGTTTAACACAATTGAAATTATCGTTTAATATAGAGGGTACTTTGGTAATAAGGTAGTTACTTGGAGAAATATTTAGGGTTAGAGTCATAAAAGAAAGAAAGAGAAATGAATTAAGGTGTAATTAAAGAAATAAAATAAAAAGAAATTTTCAAAATTAAAACAGGAGCATTTTTAATTAAAAAAAAATTGATGGCGAATTCATTTCCCTCAACATATCTACACAAAAACCTATTGCATTCTCATATCCAATGCAAAGTTTGACCTTTACACCTCAACCAAATTCTATAAAAACTATATATTTCCAGCCCTAAAAACATATGCTTTCATTCTAGACAAAAATTATATTTTTCTAATAGAATTTTTGGGACAACATTTGGGAAATTTTTAAATGACTTGTGGACAGCCAATTCGACATATTTTCAAAGGAGATTTCTTTTATACAATTTTCTACACTTTGTGGATTTTCCTCTAACAAGGCAACTTAACATTCTACTCCTCCATTTTTTATAGTTTTATATACCAAACTCTACCTCAGCCTAATTTTTATAAATAAAACTCATTAGAGATAATTAGGTTTGTAAAATGCTTCTTGAAATTTCATAATTAAATAATATGCTATTGCCAAATTGTTGAACTATTGAAAATTTACAATTTTTTAAATAGATTTGGCTAGTGAAAATGCAAGACTATGTACAAGGATTTATGTGGAAAGGTAAAACACACACACCACAATTTTTAATTTTTCAAAATTAAATTAAACTTAAACAAATTAACCCAATTGAAGCTATGCACCTGTTAAATCGATTATTATATGAAACAGTTAACCAATTTTATCTTACCCTAAGACACGTGTCTAGGTGATTCCGAGATAAAATAAAATAATCAACCACCACGCCCGATGTATGAGGAAAACCAAATGGGAGAAACCCTCAGACAACACAACCAACGGAAATTCACTATATTGGGAATTATATAAGGACGCAATTCCTGACTTACACATATGACTTGGCTCCTTCAAGCCATGATGTGTCTTCGCTCCCTAGACCTTTTTCACCATGATAAGTATGATTCCACATATCCATTTCCACAACGTGTGATTCTTCACATGCCTCGATATCCACCGATCCAGGCTTAACAACCATCCATTATTTGACCACGAGGTCCACCGCTTCAAATTGCCATACACACAGAGTCCATTATATGCAAACAAGCAAACGAGCACAGAGTCCACCATATGAAACTTTACTCGATAAAGATGAAGAGAAAAAATAATTTTGGTTCACAAAACAGATATATCAAAGCATATAAAGATTGAATCTTAAATCTCTAACAAGTTGGGGGAAACTAGTGTTTATAGTCTCTTGGATATCTATTGAAAAAGTAATTTAAAAAGCCTTGAGCAAAGAAAATTTATGCCAACACTTTTATTTATAGAAAGCATAATTTTTGAGTTTGAACAATTTTTTAGGCACTTCGTTCTAAAGGGAAATCGAGGGTTATTCGAACGAAGTTTGTAATCTCATCCGGATGTGAGATCAAACAAATTTCGAACAAAATTATTTTGTCAAGTAGGAAAATCTCATCTTAAGTCCATTTGACTCTCATTTAAATGAGAACATATAACTCGTTTGAATGACTCAAACATCTCTTTCGAATGAACAACCTATTTTCGTTTGAGTGGGTGGTTCAGACGAATTTTAACAAAACCAAAATTTTCTTTTAAAATTCTTTTTATGAAAAATGCCTCATACAATATAAAACAGACCCTTACCTTAAAATCTAATGATCAAAATAATATGCGTTCATACCTCCTGAGATTCTTGAATCTTAAAGATGAAACGTGGCATGGAACATGACACGATGATGTAAACACTCTTACTTAGACGCTACGCTCTTCAATCAAAACACGTTATAGGCTTTGAAGGATATCCCAACTCAAGACTAACCTATGACTCAAATAATTTTGTCCACACGGAATTAAGCCAATATATATAAATTGACTCGATTAGAAAATTTATCCTTACAAATATCTCCCATTGGATATTTCAAGACAAAACCTAGATACAAAAATCTATGGGTTGTCAAGATCATCTGAAGATTTAATACCCAACTCCAAAAGAAAAAAGTATAGACTTGACAAACACGAACTTTGAGTAGCGTTTATCTTGTGTAATCATTTCGCAAACTTGCACACATAAACACACCTTTCAAATGAAACTTAAAAATATAACAAAATAAACTGCAACTGAAAAGTCCTTCCCCTTTGTCTAATCAATCTCTACCTAATATAAGACGTCATCCCCTAAGGTAAAATCCGACCCCCCCCCCCCCCACCAGTTAAAGAGTGAGATACTATTTTCTCCCTTTTTATTTAGGAGTAGATAAGGGATGAAGTGAAAAATAAACAACTTCTCCCCCTAAATGTAACACGTGTAAACATAAAGGAAAAGAAGTAATATCATGCAATGATGTGAAGTGAAATATGTAGTGACAACAACTCAACATCAGAAGCACAAACAACTTAAACAATGAAAAAAGATAACAATTTTAATGCGTAAATAAAATACCAATAATAAAAATCAACAAAAAAACATCAATGTGATCATAAAACATGTAAATTTGAATCAACGGTTAATCATAAGGCAAGCATGGATTAAATGGAAACGAAAAGACTAAAAAAACATACCATATATATAGAAATCATGTATCAATGAAGCAAAACAATATATATAGATATAAATAACACGAAAAGAAACAAAACACATAAGTTTTCCACAGTAGCATAGTATCAATGTGTCTAAAAAAAATGTTGTATAGAGTGAAGGGGCATGAACTAAAATAAGACATATATGACCCAATCGCTAAAAAATTGTCCAAGTAGTTCTATTTGACTGTATTAACTTATTAACTTCAGTTGAGCCTCAATTGACAAATAAAGAACTCAAAATGGACAAACATATACAATGCGTAATATCCCAAAATATGTTGATGATTCTCAAATCAATAGCGTGAATTTTTTTTTCTCAACTAGGACTCATTGTGCAAACCCATTGATATTCAATATAACACCATAAAATATAAACATATATCATTTTTTCAATCTTTGGCCTTGATAATTTTTCTTTTCGTTTGCCTCTCTTTTATTTTAGGCCCTTTCCAATAGTGGTGTTTTATGGAAGGAATATTTCTCCATTTGTAGCCCCTTTTCCATTGCATACTCATATTTATATAAATAAGATCAAACCTACTCAATGGTTATTGTATGCACAAATCCCCTATATATATATATATTTTTTTTTTATATATATGAAAATATTGATAAGATAAAAACTAACTTAGCTCATGAAACATAAGAAGTTAAAATCCAAAAGAGCTCGTGCAAAGTGTGTGCACATGCATATACAAACTCAATTAATTAAGAAAATAAGTTTTGAACTAGTCCATGTAATTATGATTACAAACAATCATAAGCATTGAAAATCGTAATGAAATGTCCTATCCATATTAAAACATTGTAATGAATAGGATTCAAACACACCGATATACCACGCAAAATGTGTAAAACCAAGCTACATAAAATAAACATCTTTTTGGGTTTTTAAACATTTTTCAAAAATGAAAGCAATTTAAAAAAACCAACTCAAAAGACTACCAACATCTTTTTGTATTTTTTTGAATAAGACACTATAAAAAGAAAAATCAAAGCACAAAACACTGAAAGATCATACAACTAACAAACACATAAAATATGAAGCAAAAAAGCCAGTGTATGAAAATATGCAAACATACTCAACCATTAAATTTAGCATGAGAAGAATCATGTTCAGGCATGCGAGAATAAACAAATCTAATGTTTAAAGTCTCCAAATTTGATTTCTTAACCCACACAGGTGTAACATGACACTCTTGGGTTTTAAGAGCCTTAGTGACTGTAGTCTTAGACTTCTTACAACCGCTGCTAAGATTAAAGAAAAAATGCCTCAGGGTACCTTTCCTAACACAATGTGTGAATGCCAAGACATGACAACGAATGTTACCTAAAGGTTGACCTTTTCTAATATCCCTGGATCTGGTTGACCCTCTCAAAATATTGTTCTTAGCTTTATTAGAGCAAGCAACGGGATCATCGAGTTTAATTCTGAAAAGTTGCGGAGGCCCCCAATTTTAAATTCCAAAGTGATTTCCTTTGAAAGATATGCGGAAGCGTAAGATGATGGTTCAAATTAAAACAAATTGCCAAATTTTAATTTCTATTCAAGTTAAAATTAAACCAAGTTAAATATGATGGAACACACACACAATTTAATTTCACTTAAACCAAATTAATTAACCCAAGTTCTAGAAATTTGCCTAAGTCATATTTTTAAGTTTACCAAATTAGGCCAAACCAATTTTACCAAATTAAATTAAATGACTTGAATTAACTACACATTACCGAATATTTAATTTAGCACCAAATTAAACATGTAGTGATTGAAACCAAATTTTATCTTGAATTACCTAAGCATGCATTCTAGGTGAGATTGCACAAGATAAAATAAACAATGAAACCACTACGCCGCGATGTATGAGGAAAAACCCACAACGGGAAAAACCATGGGCGACCCTACCCTCAAACCCACTAAGTAAGGAATTTACAAATTAAAGATAGATGACTTACAACACTCAACTCGATCCCTCTCAAGCCCCGACGTGTCTTCTTGTATCAACCTCTACCTAGCGAATAACCACGGAGATCCACCGTGGCCTCGGAATCCACCGATCGGACTTTATATGGTCACCGCCAACCGATCAAGGAGCCTTTCTCCAAGTGGGTAAATCAACACAAACTTCTTCTTCTTTGTGGGATGTAGAAGCAAACACAAACCTCTCTTCAAACGGTAGAGATAGAAGAACCGGTGCCAAACTCCAAGCAAGTATAAATATATATATGGAAGCTTGTATAAACAAACAACAATTGGGTGTAACTCAAGTGTTCAAGGATTTTTCTTGAAAAATAAAGCACTTAAAACATTGAAATTTTTCTACTTTTAATTTATCTCTCAAACACTCTCTTAGAGGTTGTAGGATATGAAAAAGTTAAGTTAAAAACTTTGGTTCCTGCACTTAGATATTCAGGAAAAGAGTTAGTGGAAAAAGTAGTGGGAATGAGGGAAAAAACTGCTCAAAACTGCCAACAAACTGTTCCCTCCAAAATTCGTTCCAACGAGATTTTCGTTCGAACGAAGTCTCGTTCGAACGAGGCTTCTAACGAGGTTCCAGTGTGAACTCATTAGAAATCTCGTTCGAACAACATTGTCTGTTCGAACGATATTTCGAACGACATTCTTGTGGCCTTTGGGGAACTCGTTGGCAATCTTCGTTCGAACGATAATCTCGTTCGAACGACAATTCGAATGAACGTCCAGAAAGTTTGAAAATTTCTATTTTTAGCCCATAAACTTTATAAACCTGATTTTAAAGTTTTAATAAAATCTTTCTGAAATTAAACAATAATTTTAAATAAACGTTCACCCACTATAAAATGTTCCAAGGTCCTATATATATATATATATATATTAAATTGCATTCATACCTTAGGAGCAACGAAACCATGTTGATGACGTAAAAACGATGCACATTAAGCTCGGCAATTTGATGAAGCTTTATACTCTTGGCCGCTACGTCTTCAATAAACACGTCATAGGCTTGAAAGGATACAATTGAACTCTATCCTATGACTCAAATGTTTTTATCCGGAATTGAACAAAAACTACAAAGGACTCAATTGGAAATTTATGTCCTTACAAATCTCCCCCTTTGGCTATTCCGGGACAAAAACCAAACAAAAAATCCTAAAGGGCCATCAAGCTCTATTAGACATAGCGAAATGTTCCACCCCAAATAAAAATACAATGCTTTACTTAAACAACCCAAAGGATCAAAATCTTTGCCGATGAAATTTGCCGCTTAGAATAATTCCTACACACTTAAGCAAACACATTAAACACATAGGGAATATAAAAATATTAAATGCAATTAAATAATTACTCCCCCTAAATTAATTCTCTCCATTTATCAACTATGAAAAACTTAGAATGATGTCTCCCCCTAAGATACATCTCCCTCAAACTAAGATAAGATTATAATAGGAATATATACCATTTCTCCCCCTATCATTCTCCCCCTTTTTGTTCAGGAATAGACAAAGGCTAAAGAATCAAAACATTAACTTATCTTCCCCAATTAAAGCATAGACACCCTCTAAACTAAGAAAGGGATAAATAAAATGGGATAACAAGCTAAAAACATGCAATTGCGCATAAAGTGATGAGAACATTAAAGCACATAGTCAAAAAAGTCATAACTAATCCAACAAATAATAATGGATGCCAACTAAGATGCAAGAAAATGATACCAATATGATACATAAGTATTAAGCATGTGATATCAATAAAGAATGCAAGAAAATGATACCAATATGATGCAAGAAAACTTCATCACATTTGAATATGACCTCATGTGATAATATAAATTAAACTCAATGAACAACATACACAATGCATACAAGCCTAGCATGTTGATGATTCTACAAACCAATTGAGTCGTGACATTTCAAGTACAACTAGGATAAACGGACATTGGGCAAACCGTTGATATACCATCCAAACTCCCCCAATAAGCATTTATTAATTTTGAATGGCTATATCAATGAAACATAGGCCTTGGAAAATATTTTTCTTTTTGATTCCATATCTCCTTTTAGGCCTTTGGACCACGTATTTCTTTTAGGTCCAAACAAACGGTGGCTTACTATTCGTAAAGGATAATAAAACCTTTTGGAGCCCTTCCCCGTGCACTTTTATATTTATCATTTTTTAGGTCTCACAAATCTCACGTGCAACGAATTTTGACATGCACTAGTCCTTCTAGGTTACAAATATGTAGATGACAAGACTGGCAGGTGAACACCTCACAATGCTCAAATATACATATGAAGTTAAAATTTCAAATGAGCTCATGCATGTGTGAATAAAGGCGTATAAAAATAGAATCCATTATATCAACACAAAATCCAACTACTCCATGTAACATGGTAAAGAACATAATAAGGATTGACAATCTAAACCAAAAGTTCTAGCCACATGGGAGCGAAAAAGTAGGGATTCAAACAAAAGTATATACCAAATAAAGTGTGTTAAACTAAAATACACACACAAAAAAAATCTTTCTCAATTTTTGAAATTTTTAACCAAAAATAAACTTATATACTCAAAAGACAAACAAAAATCATTTGAATTTTTTCAGTAAGCTTAAATTACCAAGTGATAAAATCCCAAATGATAAAAAAAAATCTTTTTGTATTTTTCATTTAATGCAAATAAAATGAAGGAAATATAATACAAAAGATAAACACAAATCATAATTCTCGCATGAGATTAAGTATGAAGCATAGACTAGAAAATGATTAAACATGCATACACCTAGAAATGATATATAATATGAAGCACAAAAGCTAGAGTATGTAAACAAAACTAACACATTCAACCTTCGAATTTAGCAAGGGAGGTTTCATGTGAAAGAAAATGAGAATCAACAAATCTAATATCTAGTGCGCCTAAAAATGATTTTCGAACCCATATAGATGTATATTTAAAATGAAGGGATTTGGAAATTAATAAAATGCTAGACATGGACTTCCTAGGACTTCTTTTAAGACCAAAACAAAATTACCTAAGGTGACCTTTCCTACCACAATGCAAGCATGTAAAAACACGAGAAATGTTACCTAAGGTGTGACCTTTTCTAAAGTCTTTGGATAAAGTAGAGCCTCTAAAACAAAAAATGGTTTTAGATTTAGCAACGAAAGTATTTGAACTAGATGAGCTAGAACCATTATCACAGCTACTTGAGTCTTGTAAATCACTATTCCTTTTAAAAAATATTGGACTCAAGTAATAAATTAGACTCCTCAATTTTACGGGACTCCTTCTTTAAATTATCTATAACTTCTAGAAGGTTATCACGCTCCCCCTCAATGTGAGCAAACTTGTCCCTAAGAGTCTTTTCTCGATCATAACTCTCTTTCTTGGACTTTTCTAAAATATTAAAATTGTGATTTATGCCCATGAGCACTTCACAAAAAATATCTTTTTGAGATAGCAAGGTTTACAAAAATTCAATTTTAGCTTTAAAATAAGAATTTTCATCTTCAAGAAATTTAATTCTTTTTGCAAATCTCAAATTTAATTCTCTTAATTTTTCATTACACTTATTAAGCTCATTAAATTCCTCTCGAATAGCAAAAACTTCATTATCATTAGAAATGAATAAATTATCATTAAGACGTCCCATCGAGAGAAATTAAACAAAAATGAGAGTGAGTCAAAATTGAACCTCCTAGAGAAGTAAGGAGCACAAAAATTGTAAAAGCCGGAAAATGGATCGTTGACACGATAAATTAGCGGTCCGACTCTGATACCAATTTGAAAAGTTGCGGGGGGCCCCAATTTTAAATTCAAAAGTGATTTCCTTTGAAAGATATGCGACACCATAAGATGATGGTTCAAATTAAAACAAATTGCCAAATTTTAATTTCTAATCAAATTAAAATTAAACCAAGTTAAATGTGATGGAACACACACACAATTTAATTTCACTTAAACCAAATTAATTAACCCAAGCCCTAGAAATTTGCCTAAGTCATATTTTTAAGTTTACCAAATTAGGCCAAACTAATTTTATCAAATTAAATTAAATGACTTGAATTAACTACACATTACCTAATATTTAATTTAGCACCAAATTAAACATGTAGTGATTATAATCAAATTTTATCTTGAATTACCAAAGCATGCGTTCTAGGTGAGATTGCATAAGATAAAATAAACAATGAAACCACTACGCTGCGATGTTGGAGGAAAAACCCACAACGGGAAAAAACCTCGGGCGATCCTACCCTCAAATCCACTAAGTACGAAATTTACAAATACAAGCAAGATGACTTACAACACTCAAATCGATCCCTCTAAAGGCCCGACGCGTCTTTTTGTATCAACCTATACCTATAGAATAACCACGGAGCTCCACCGCAGTATCGAAATCCACCGATCGGACTTTATATGGTCACCGCCACCCGAACAAGGAGCCTTTCTCCAAGTGGGTAAATCAGCGAAAACTTCTTCTTATTCGTGGGATGTAGAAGCAAACCCAAACCTCTCTTAAAACGGTAGAGAGAAAAGAACCGTTGCCAAACTCCAAGCAAGTATAAATATATATATGGAAGATTGTATAAACAAACAACAATTGGGTGTAACTCAAGTGTTTAAGGATTTTTCTTGAAAACTAAAGCACTTAAAACATTGAACTTTTTCTACTTTTAATTTCTCTCTCAAACACTCTCTTAGAGGTTGTAGGATATGAAAAAGTTAAGTTAAAAACTTTGGTTCCCGCACTTAGATATTCAGGAAAAGAGTTAGTGGAAAAAGTAGTAGGAATGAGGGAAAAAACTGGTCAAAACTGCCAAAAAAAACTGTTCCCACCAAAACTCGTTCGAACGAGATTTTCGTTCGAACGAAGTCTCGTTCGAATGAGGTTCCAGTGTGCACTCGTTAGAAATCTCGTTGGAAATCTCGTTCGAATAGCATTGTTCGTTCGAACGATATTTTAAACGACATTCTAGTGGCCTTTGGGGAATTCGTTGGCACTCTTCGTTCGAACGACAATTCGAACGAACTTCCAGAAAGTTTGAAAATTTCTATTTTTAGCCCATAAACTTTATAAACTTGATTTTAAAGTTTTAATAAAATCTTTCTGAAATTAAACAACAGTTTTAAATAATCGTTCACCTAATATAAAATGTTCCAAGCTCCTATATATATATTAGAATGCATTCATACCTTAGGATGAATGGAACCATGTTGATGACATAGAAACGAGGCACATTAAACACGGCAATTTGATGAAGCTTTATACTCTTGGCCGCTACGTCTTCAATAAACACGTCATAGGCTTGAAAGGATACAATTGAACTCTATCCTATGACTCAAATGCTTTTGTCCATAATTGAGCCAAAACTACAAAGGACTCAATTGGAAATTTGTGTCCTTGCAAATCTCCCCCTTCGGCTACTCCGGGACAAAAACCAAAACAAAAATCCTAAAGGGCCGTCAAGCTCTACTGGACATAATAAAATGTCCCACCCAAAATAAAAATACAATCTTTACTCAAACAATCCAAAGGACCAAAATCTTTGCCGATGAAAGTTTCTGCTTTGAATAATTCCTGCACAGTTAAGCAAGCACATTAAACGCATAGGGAATATCAAAATATTAAATGCAATTAAATAATTACTCCCCCTAAATTAATTCTCTCCCTTTATCAATTATGACATCTCCCCCTAAGATAAATCTCCCTCAAACTAAGATACGATTATAATAGGAATATATACCATTTCTCCCCCTATCATTCTCTCCGTTTTTGTTCATGAATAGACAAAGGGTAAAGAATCAAAACATTAACTTATCTTCCCCAATTAAAACATAGACACACTCTAAACTAAGAAAGGGATAAATAAAATGGGATAACAAGCTAAAAACATGCAATTGCGCATAAAGTGATGAGAACATTAAAGCACATAGGCAAAAAAGTCATAACTAATCCAACAAATAATAATGGATGCCAACTAAGATGCAAGAAAATGATACCAATATGATACATAAGTATCAAGCATGCGATATCAATAAAGAATGCAACAAGACGGATACCAATTATGAATTAAAGCATAAATGGACTAGAAAGCAAGGCAAAGACCAAATAAAAAACATATCAGATATATATACATATAATATATACTAAATAGACTCAAGTACACATATATAGACATAAACACACAAATGACACAAAATAAGATAAGCTTTTCACACTCGTATGGCAAAAATGTGTCATATGAAAAAGGAAGTGTTGGGGTGTGAACTAGTAACAATTAAATTTAAAACCAATCACTTAAAACATGTTCACGGAGTTCTCAATTGATTGCAAACTTCAACACATTTGAATATAACCTCATGTGATAATATAAATTAAACTCAATGAACAAACATACACAATGCATACAAGCCTAGCATGTTGTTAATTCTACAAACTAATAGAGTCATAACATTTCAAGTACAACTAGGATAAACGGACATTGTGCAAACCGTTGTTAGACCATCCAATCTCCCTCAATAAGCATTTATTAATTTTGAATGACTATATCAATAAAATATAGGCCTTGACAAATATTTTTCTTTTTGATTCCATATCTCCTTTTGGGCCTTTGGACCACATATTTCTTTTAGGTCCAAACAAATGGTGGCTTACTATTTGCAAAGGATAATAAATCCTTTCGGAGCCCTTCCCTGTGCACTTTTATATTTATCATTTTTTATGTCTCACAAATCTCACATCCAATGGATTTTGACATACACTAGTCCTCCTAGGTTACAAATATGTAGAGGACAAGATTGGTAGGAGAACACCTCACAACGCTCAAATATACATATGAAGTTAAAATTTCAAATGAGCTCGTGCATGTGTGAATAGAGGCGTATAAAAATAGAATCCATTATATCAACACAAAATCCAACTACTCCATATAAGCATGGTAAAGAACATAATAAGGATTGAAAATTTAAACCAAAAGTTCTAGCCACATGGGAGCGAAAAAGTATGGATTCAAACACACGTATATACCACATAAAGTGTCTCAAACTAAAATACACACACAAAAAAATCTTTTTGAGTTTTTGAAATTTTTAACCAAAAATAAAATTATATACTCAAAAGATAAACAAAAATCATTTGAATTTTTTCAGTAAGCTTAAATTTCCAAGTGATAAAAACCCAAATGATAAAAAAAAATCTTTTTTTATTTTTCATTTAATGCAAACAAAATGAAGGAAATATAATACAAAAGATAAACAAAAATCATATTTCTAGCATGGGATTAAGTATGAAGCATAGACTAGAAAATGATTAAACATGCATACACCTAGCAATGATATATAATATGAAGCACAAAAGGTAGAGTATGCAAACAAAACTAACACATTCAACCTTGGAATTTAGCAAGGGAGGTTTCATGTGAAAGAAAATGAGAATCAACAAATCTAATATCTAGTGCGCCTAAAAATGATTTCCGAACCCATATAGATGTATATTTAAAATGAAGGGATTTGGAAATTAATAAAATGCTAGACGTGGACTTCCTAGGACTTCTTTTAAGACCAAAACCAAATGACCTAAAGTGACATTTTCTACCATAATTCAAGCATGTAAAAACACAAGAAATGTTACCTAAGGTGTGTCCTTTTCTAAAGTCTTTAAATAAAGTAGACCCTCTAAAACAAACAATGGTTTTAGACTTAGAAACGGAAGTATTTGAACTAGATGAGCTAGAACCATTATAACAACTACTTGAGTCTTGTAAATCACTATTCCTTTTTAAAATATTGGACTCATGTAATAAATTAAACTCCTCAATTTTACGGGACCCCATCTTTAAATTTTCTATAAGTTCTAGAAGGTTATCACGCTCCCCCTCAATGAGAGCAAACTTGTCCCTAAGAGTCTTTTCTCGATTATCACTCTCTTTCGTGGACTTTTCTAAAATATTAAAATTGTGATTTATGTCATTTCATGAAAAATATCTTTTTGAGATAGCGAGGTTTGCAAAAATTCAATTTTAGCTTTAAAACAAGAATTTTCATCTTCAAGAAATTTAATTCTTTTTGCAAATCTCAAATTTAATCTCTTAATTTTTTATTACACTTATTAAGCTCATTAAATTCCTCTCGAATAGCAAAAACTTCATTATCATTAGAAATGAACAATTTATCATTAAGACGTCCCATCGAGAGAAATAAAACAAAAATGAGAGTGAGTCAAAATTGAACCTCCTAGAGATATAAGGAGCACAAAAATTGTAAAAGCCAAAAAATGGATCGTTGACACGATAAATTAGCGATCCGGCTCTGATACCAATTTGAAAAGTTGCGGGGGGCCCAATTTTAAATTCAAAAGTGATTTCCTTTGAAAGATATGCGGAAGCATAAAATGATGGTTCAAATTAAAACATATTGCCAAATTTTAATTTCTATTCAAATTAAAATTAAACCAAGTTAAATGTGATGGAACACACACACAATTTAATTTCACTTAAATCAAATTAATTAACCCAAGTCCTAGAAATTTGCCTAAGTCATATTTTTAAGTTTACCAAATTTTCCTAGAAATTTAATTGTATCCGCTCAGGTGCTCCTCCGCAAGGGCGCCCGTTATGATTTTCTTATTCCGATGCTTTTGAAGTGCTGTATGATCTTGCGGATTATTACAGGTTGTTTGTTAGACGGCTTCATTTTTGGACTCTAGATATGATCGGGTCTTTCATTCGGGCTAGTGGCCCATCTTTTGTACTTGTTAATGAATGTAGTATGTAAAATAATTGAATTGTTGAAACACTTTGAATGTAACTGTGGACCGACAGATTATTCGGTTCTTTTATTGTATGTTGTTTTTGAATTTATCTATATGTTCCTTTGAAATTCCACTTTCATCAGATTTGGGTTGTTTAATTTATTTTCTTAACTCGTTATCAAACTAAATTTTTTTGACAACCTTCTTTCTAATTTATTGAGTGGTTTTCCCGTATATCTATTTTATTGTTATGATGCTGAGGATGATATCCATTCATGATTCCGTTATGTCGAGGTATCGGGCTGGCCACCCCTTATTTCGGAATGCGGGTTGTCACAGATGGTATCAGAGCATCAGGTTCTAGAGTCTTTTGGATCTTTGTGGACTTATCACGTTCTACCGTAGCATTCTTTGATATAGAGCCTAATGTTAGGACTACTTTGTTGGTTATGCTTACGATCTTCTGCAAAATAGATTGTTTTAAGTAGAATTCTAACTCTATTATTCCTCCATCTCAGATGCCGCCTAAAATAGGTCACCCGGTAAGACGCAATAGGGTCTTAGATGAGGATGTTGGTCCTCCCCCGCCGCCACAAGGAACATTATGTGCTGCGGATGTGGAGAATATAGTGTCTCAAGCCGTTAATGCGGCCATGACAGCAGTGGCCCAACAAGCGCCACAGGCTCAACCAAGAGCTCCAGATTCCCAAGTTCCTACCGAACCTTCTCCGTGGGAGAGAGCTAGGGAATCTTTTCTAATGGGTCATCCCCCGGAATTTGACGGGAGCTCAGATGTTATAAAGGTGAATCAATAGAAGAAAGATATACAATGCCATCTATGTATGGTGGAGTGTGGTGAGGACTAAAAGCAAGTCCTTGCTACTTTTAAACTGGTTGGGGCCGCATTACACTGGTGGGAGTCCGTGACTACGCCAGAACATAGGGATACAATGTCGATCTCTGAATTCTGGGTTCTGTTCGATCGTAAGTACTTTCTTCCCGTAATTCATGGGGAGATGATAAGGAGGTTGCAGGACCTTGTGCAAGGAGAGAGGTCAGTAGCGGAATATGAGGAGGAATTCACCCGATTGGCAAGTTTTGTACCGGATGAAGTGACTCCTGAAGAAAAGAAAGTTTTAAAGTTTATGAGAGGGTTAAACTGAAGAATCCGACAACACTTGCTGGGTAATCCGGCTTTACAGACTTTTGGGGAAGTGATAAATGCAGCTCTACTACATTGCCAAGAGCATAGACTATTTTTGCAAAGTGGCAAGAGGACCTCCGTAGTGGGGCAAGCAGGAAGGCCGGGAGGTAGTGGGATTGTAGGAGGAGTCTTTCCCTCGTCCCAACCTTCGGGCAATAAACAGAAAGAAAGGGATCCCTAACAGGGGGACTTGTCGAAGAGGCAGAGTTCTGGTGGGTACAATTCGGGAAACCATAACAATAAGCATGGCCAGGGCTCCCCACAACAACAACAACAAGCAGGCCATGGTGGTCAGGGAGGTAGAGGCCAGCAGGGCCAAGGTGTGAATCAGTTTAGAAATAATCATGGTCGAAATGCTGAAAATATGATAGGTCGGTATTTTCAATGCGGGGAAGCGGGTTGCTATTAGAAGGAATGTCCTCAGTTGATTGGGGGACAGTTTCCTCGAGCTACACAACAACCGTATGTTAAGTTCCCTCCACAGGTGCCTAACCCAGTTGCCCCTCCACAACAGGGTCAGTTACAGTATGGTAGGGTCTATCATATTCAGGATGCTATGCTTCCTCCATCTCCGCCAGCCATTGAAGGTAAGTTCCTTATTTAGGAACATATGGGTTGTGTTTTATTTGATACTGGTGCAATGCACTCATTCATTTCTAGGAGCTTTGCTCAGACCACCGAGTTGATTAAATCTACTGAAAGAACTTTTACTAGTGTGGAGTCCTCTATGGGTGATGGTTCACTCATCTTCTCTGCTTGTAAAAATATAAAAATCTCTCTCGGTAATTTATTCTTTGAGGCCAATTTACTCATCCTAGACATGGTCGGGTATGACTTGATTTTGGGAATGGATTGGCTTATGAAGTATCATGTTATAGTAAATTACTACGGGAAGAGTATAGTCTTAGCCGTTCCGGGACAAGAAATGTTCTTGGTAGTTTTACCTCGTTTAGAGGGGAGTACTAGAACTTATTTGTATTGCATTACCGAGGAGACTTCTAGGGATGTAGTTGTTCCCTTGGATTCTATTCCGGTTGTGAAAGACTTTGAGGATGTTTTCCGGGAAATACCGAGTTTGCCTCCTAGCCGTGAGATTAAATTTGTGATTGATTTAGCGCTGGGAACGAGGCCTATTGCGAGGGCTCCATATCGAATGGCTCCCATTAAAATGAGGGAGCTAAGGGATCAAATTCAAAAGTTGTTGGAGTAGGGATTTATTCGGCGTAGCACATCGCCATGGGGTGCTCCAGTGTTGTTTGTTAAGAAAAGAGATGGTTCTCTCCGGTTATGTGTGGACTATAGAGAATTGAATAAGGTCACCATCCGGAATAAATACCCTTTACCTCGTATCGATGACTTGTTTGATCAACTTCGAGGAGCGATGTACTTCTCCAAAAATCAATTTGAGGACGGGGTATCACCAATTGAGGATACGGGAGGAGGATGTATCCAAGACTACTTTTCTAACAAGGTACGGGTCCTATGAATTTTTGGTTACGCCCTTTGGACTAACCAATGCCCCCGTTGTATTTATGGATCTCATGAATAGGGTGTTTTGGGATTTCTTGGACCAATTTGTTATTGTGTTCATCGATGACATTTTAGTCTATTCTCGAACATAATTTGATCATGATATGCATTTAAGGTTGGTCCTAAAGAGATTACGGGACCATCAACTTTAGGCCAAGTTTGAGAAGTGTGGCTTTTGGTTACAGGAGGTACAGTTTTTGGGTCATGTGGTGACGTCCCAGGGTGTATCAGTGGATCCGAGAAAGGTGGCCGTGGTGAGGGAGTGGGGTCAGCCCATGACACCTACCGAGGTTCGCAGTTTTTTAGGTTTGACGAGTTATTATCGTCGGTTCATCAAGGGTTTCTCTAAAATCGCTAGCCCTTTGAAAAATTTGACCCGAAAAGGGGTGAGCTTTATTTGGGATGATTCTTTCCAAGATGCATTTGATGAGCTTAAAGAAAGATTAACTTCGGCTCCGGTCCTTGCATTGCCAAAATCGGGATTGGAATATTTAGTCTTCACCGATGCATGTCTTTAAGGATTAGGAGGTGTACTTCAGCAAGAGAGACAGGATATCGCTTATGCTTACCGCAAGTTGAAGCCCCATGAAAGAAACTATCCGGTGTATGACTTAGAACTAGTCGCAGTTGTCTTTGTCTTGAAGATATGGAGGCATTATCTCTTGGGAGAGAAGTTTAGTCTTTTCATGGACCACAAATCGCTGCAATATTTATTTTCATAGAAGGACTTGAATATGCGACAGGGACGATGGTTAGAGTTTGTGAAAGATTATCAATTTGATATTCGTTATCATCCGGGTAAGGCGAATGTTGTAGCGGATGCCTTGAGTAGGAAGCCCGATGGAGAATTAGCTGAGGTTTGGAAAGCTAAATGGAAGGAACTCAGTCAGGAGGATGCGGTGGTGAGAGCATTCATGTCAGTGATGACCGTTACTCCTACTATTGTGGCAAGGGTAGTAGAAGCCCAAGGAAGGGATAAGGGGTGTCAATACCATATTCTTCGATTGCTGTCCGAGGGAGCGGAGTCCTACTCAATTGGTTCTGAGGGTGGATTACGCTTCCATGTAAGACTCATTGTTCTGGAGGAAGGAGATTTGAGATGGGCAGTGATGGCCAAAGCTCACGGGTCTAGGTTCACGGTTCATCCTGGTGGGGACAAAATGTAGCAGGACATGCGCCGTCAGTATTGGTGGCCAGGTATGAAGAGGGATATTTCGGAATTTGTGTCCCAATGCACTACATGTCAACTGGTCAAGATCGATCATCAAAGATCGACAGGTTTATTACAACCGTTAGAGATCCCAGTGTGGAAATGGGAAAGCATATCGATAGATTTTATCACGAGCTTGCCAAGATCACAAAGTGGATGTGATTCTATTTGGGTGATTGTCGACCGCTTGACAAAGTCGGCACACTTCCTACCCGTGCAGATGGATTATGACACTGCCCAGTATGCCCACTTATTCATCGAGGAGGTGGTGAGACTCCATGGGATGCCTTTGAATATTGTTTCCGACCAAGACAAATTTTTTTCCCACTTTTGGAGGAGTTTCCAAGAAGCGATGGGGATCGAATTGAGGTTAAGAACTTCGTATCATCCTCAAACAGATGGCCAAACTGAAATAATAAACCAAATGTTGGAGGATATGCTTCGCATGTTTATGCTTGACTTCAAAGGTGGTTGGGAACAATATCTCCCATTGGTTGAGTTTTCTTATAACAACTCTTACCAATTCACAATTGGAATGGAACCTTATGAAGCTTTGTATGGATGACCGTGTAGATCTCCCGCTTGTTGGTTGGAAGTGGGTGATAATAAATTTCTTGGACCTGAAATGATCCAAGATACTTCCTCAAATATTGAGTTGATTCGAGATCGCATTCGGATAGCCCAAGACCATAAAAAGAGCTATGCCGATGCGGGTCGGCGACACATGGAATTGGAAATTGGGGACCAAGTCTTGGTTCGAGTGTCGCCCATGAAAGGCATAAAGCGTTTCGGTAAGATGGGAAAGCTTACGCCACGCTTTGTTGGACCTTTTCCAGTTATTACGAAGGTGGGTCTAGTGGCATACCAACTTGCTTTACCGGAACCATTGCAACAAATTCATGATGTATTCCATGTTTCCTCCCTAAAGAAGTATAGGAGGTGCGAAGGTGCGCTTTGGCACATCCCTTTCGAGGATATTGATTTGCAAAACGATGTTTCATATGAAGAACAACCGGTTGGTATTTTAGAGCATGGGGAGCGTAGATTAAGGTCTCGTGTGTTGCCCTTGGTGCGGGTTCAATGGAGTCACCATAACGCCAAGGAATCGACATGGGAATGCGAGGATGACATGAGGGAAAATTATCCGCATCTCTTTATACAAGGTACGCCTGAATTTTGGGGATAAAATTCCCTCATAAGGGGGGGAGTATGTAACAACCCTCGCTTTTGAGGTCCTATTTTATATTTAATTTTCTAGATATAGTAATTAGATATAAAGATGTTGGTATGTGGAGTAGGTATTAAATTAAGAAAGAAAAGTTAATATCTACTATAATGTTTCATATTTACCGTAAGTATAGGTGAATTTTTCTATGTTATGTTTTGTAATGTCATATGATTTAAAATGACATTTGGATTAAAATGAAATCCGGAACCTAAAATGAATTATAAAATTTCCAAATGATAATTTGGAGGGTACAGAAGTTCCGAGAGGTTTGAGATAGTCAAATTATGTGCCATATTGTATTTCGAGGTTCCGGGCACTTTTGACTGGTTGTGGCTTATATGAGTAGTTGGGTATTATTTTACCGCGTATTAATCACTTAAAGCTGGAATTTGGACCTAAGCCACGATTTATGTCTTGTTTAAGTCACTATTCCACTAATTGAATTGGTAAACCTAGAGAAAGAAAGAGAAGAAGAAACCTTGGGAGAAAGGGAGAGATTGAAGCTTTGGTGATTGTTCTTGCATACAACTTCATCAAAATCTGTACTTGTAAACTTGAGGCAAGTTATCTACTTGCTATTTTATGATTTAAGTAGAGTAATTAGCATTGATAGTTGTGGTTATGTATGGTTTATGGAAGTTAGGATTTTTATTTGATTTATGGGCTTTAGATCTTTGGAAGTGAATTGATATGATTTTGAGGTAAATTATGGTTGGATGATGTATTTATGATCAGTTGGTAGCATTAAAGGGTAGGGATTTGAGTTGGTTGAAGTTGGGTAGAATTTGGAGTCAAAGACTCCATAGACAAAACTTGGAATTTCTGCAGAACCAAATCGATTCGGCCTGGCCGAATCGATTCGCTGAGAGACATATTCCAAGACTGGGTTGTCCGAATCGGTTCGGCTCGTCCGAATCGATTCGGCAATTATGCAGAAACTCACTTTTCCTGACCGAATCGATTCGGCTAGTCCGAATCGATTCGCCTTTAAGCACCCAAATTAATTCGGCTAGTCCGAATCGATTCGGAAAGCCTGGACTTTTCCTTTGTTTCTTTTTTTTTTTGAATTTGACCCCTTTCTTTAGGAGTATGACCTAGGACCCTTCTTGTAAGAAGTAAACATAGGATTATAGAGTTTTAGTTGAGTTTGGTCGTTACCCTATAATTGAATGGTATCACTTGGGGTTAATTCAGGGGTACTTAAAGTGATGTTTAGGCATCACTTCCCTTTTAGGTAAATAAATTGGAAAATAGAATTCTAAGCCCATATGTGGAGATTTTAGAGGCCTTTTTGAGGTATATAAAACCTTGGGACCTATAAGATTTTGGAAAATTGTTTAGAGAATACTTCGGGACCTAAACATATGATGAAATTAAATTAGAATAATTCAATGGTAATGGTTTCAAGTAAAACGAAACACCTGTGATTAATGGTAATGAAAATGAGATTTAATTTGGTAATTGTTAAATTACTTAAACACACCTCTTTAAATGCTATCATAAGGGTAGCTCGCGCATGAGGTGATGTCCCCTGACTATTGAATTCAGGCTGACTATAGTCCTCGGCCATATGCGGGATTTGTATATGTTTTTCTGCGCTAGTGAGGTAATTCCAGGTGTGTTTATGACTCACTCGCAGTCATATGGCCACTTCCCGACGTGCGTTAGGTGCCCAGGTTGTCTTGTATAGATAGGCCCTGGAAGATGATAGTCATTTAGGGGCGCGCCCAGTGGGAAAACTCGGAGGGGCGGTCTTAGAAACGTTATATGCATAAGAATATAACCTTTCTAACTCAAGTGGGACTTGAGGTATGTGAATTGCCATAAGAAATGAGATGGTAATTATATTCCTGCTAAGGAATGGAAAACGGAAAGATATGATGGAAATTATATTCCTACTAAGGAATGGAAAATGATGAGATATGAGAAGAAATGAGATTTAAATTTTATTTCTCTTGCTTAATTTAATAACTGTTAGAAACCTATATAAATGCATTATCACATTTGATGATTAGGTTGTTAGATTCTCCTCCACATTATTATGATTTATTGTCCATATCTATCATGTTTCTTTATCTTCTGGGAATCATATATAAATCGGGCCCTGACCCGTTCATTTTCCATATTGTACATGTGTGACACCCCGCCTAATGAAATACCAGGCGATCACTCCTTTATTAAATTAAAATCAAGGTGAACCGTTGGTTCGTTCTTAGCATCACTGTCATAAAAATAACCTTTCCAATTTAAGCACCCTAATTAATTAAGCTAAGTGTCAAACCATTTGAAACCCTTATTTTCATTTTATTAAATCCGATTATAAAACCTTTAATCATTAATATATTAAGAGTCACACATTTAGTATAAGAATAAAAATGAACATTCAAGAATTTAACCATCAATAATTAATCCCAACATTTACAACACTAAAGGAAAACATCCCGACAGTAATAAATACCGAAATAAAAATGCTGAAAGTAAAAAGAATTACAGTCTCTGATATTATCAACTAAATAATGGAAAAGGGCGACACATGCCCCCACTGGATAAAGCTGAACTAGAAGTAGAGTCAACAATGAGGTCGTCTAAGTAATGGCCTGCAACTCCCACAAAAGCTACAGTGCGTTCCATCCAAAGAATTCTAAGTAAGACACCCCTGTGGCTGGGCAACTGTAATACATATGTATATACATATATATATATATATATATATATATATATATATACACACACACACAAGAGAGAAGAGGTAACAACAAACGGGTTAGAGCCCGAATGTAAAACCGTTTTTAAAAATAGTTCAGAAAGTATTTAAAATGCTTACCGGCTAATGCAACAGTCATGTTAGTACGCGACACTCTCTTGAGAATTCTCACCTCTCATCTAGTGTGCACGTCTATCGTACTAATGAACCCCATATATCTCTCTAACTTATTCTCCATAAGTTTCAACACGTGGAATTAAGGTAATGATATTCACTTTTAGAAAATCTAACTCTTCAAGATTTCTTACGTTATTTAGAAAAATTCCGTATTGTTATAACGTTTCCGAATACTTACAGTGAAGTTGATGAATTTCATACTTTACTTAACTACTATTTTACTCAGTAGAAAGTTGTCATATAGTCACACGTATATATATATATATATTAATTACTCGTATAATATATATACAAACAGCACCCCACATAAAATCTATTGTGCTAGACTTTCATATATAAGTATATATATACCAATCACTCATAAATTATATATATACTAACGGCACCCCACATAAAATCTATGGTGCTGGCATACTCTGCTATCAAGTCCCCGCATCACACAAACTAAGGGAAATACTAGTTCGGAATCACTCTCGAACTGTATTAACACAAACACAAACAACATTGAGGCGAAGCATAGATTCCAAGTCTCTAAGAGGTCAGTACATACCCTCACGTCTCTTAGGACCGTCTGAACTATCGATTCGATAGCCTGTACCAAGGATATCTATCTTCTAGGGTACGAGTCAATATCCCCCATAAAGGTCACATCGAGATAAGACTGTCCCAATGCGATAACCTCAGGGATAGGAAGTAGCGCGGGTACGATTTTACACAGAAATAATATATGCACAATAACACCGTTATATATAAATATGTATTCACATCCACATTATTAAATTAGGTACTCTCACGACCCAAAATTTATCATTATCCGATATTACACGTTTTACTCAATTATATCGTATTACGGCCTCATTATTCTTTATTCTCGTAACAATTTATTCTAAACTCACTTTTCGTCACTCGAAGTATTCTCTTTATCTAAGTACAATTTCACTAGGCTCTCTCTAGCCTTCTAATCCAACTTATTAGATGTTTCAATTACATAATCAACACACGTATGATTTCTTAAAATTGAAAGTCTCCCCGTTTTCCCTTTTATTTCCTTTCACATTAAAGTCCACTTTATGGGATTTCTCTTGACCCTACTGGTCCTTTTTATGTTCCAATATATTCTAGCAATCCTAATCAAGGTTTACTACGCATAAAATCGAATTAGGATAACACGATCAAAAATGCAGTTTTCCCAGGAGGGGTCGATCGATCGATGAAAGGGGGTCGATCGATCGAACCATCGATCGGTCGATGCTCTGGGCTCGATCGATCGATCAAACAGATATGGCAAAATCTGCAGAATACCAGTTACGAGTTCTATCATCTGAACTCATCAAACTCCCAACTTTTAACTCCCAAACTCCCAGAAATTGATACCACAAGCATAATAAACCTAAGTGAGTAACAATCTACGTAAGGCATGTGAATTTTCATCAAGAATCATGGGTTAAAAGGGCCAAACTTTAAATAATTCTCATGAACCCTAATATTTTCCTTATCTTAATTTTTTTCATTCTTTTTCCAGATTTTCTATCACCAATACCATGGAAATTTGTGGTTCAACCTCTACATGTGAAATGGATTTCCAGAATTATGACTTCTATCACTATAACATGCAATTTGTGTCTCCAATTAATGTTTTTCTTCAAGAATACTAATCTAATCAACCTAAGACTAATATAAAAGGATGCATTAACTTGATAAAAGCAAGATAGATACTTGCCTAGAAATTTTATTTCTGATTCGTGGACGAATTTGGTGTGGTTGCGTTCCTCGTCGCACGATCTACGTGTTGGTGGTGACGGCGGTGAAATCGGAGGTGTTCTTGGCCTATAACTCCTTGGAGAGCTTCTCCTCTTCCTCTCCAATGGCCGTCATTAGTTTTAGGTTGTATTTACCCTAGAAGATAACATTTTCCCTCTGGTATAACCTTGTAAAATTCGTGGGTTTAATTACCCATAATTACCAAATGTCCAAAACGCCCTCTCGGGGTGCTAATTAAGCCTAAAAACGTCCCGAGACCCAAACTAAACCCCCGGGTACACTTTTCTGACTATCTCGACCCTTCCGGACACTTTAGCGAGCTCAAAATGACCATATGAGCAACTTATAATTTATTCACTTTTATTTATCAACATTTAGTCCCGACACGACACGGGCGCGTCCCGACTTAAATTTCCATAATTGCCATTTTATTCACATGTGACAATTTGATAAAAATAAATCTCATATATTACTATACTCATCCAGTAGCATTCAACCAATAATAAATTTCCAATAATTACTAACTCTCTTCACGCTAGTAAATATTTAAAACAACATTCCGGATTAAAATTAAATTAATTTATCTCAATTAAATTTAATAAATCCCTAAATTTAAAAGCCATAAAAATACGGGGTATTACATACTTCCCCCGTAATAACGGAATTTCGTCCCGAAATTCGGAAAATAAGGCCTATCAGGTAGCACAATTCTGGATATCCTTTTCCGTACACAAACTATTTACATCGTAAGGCGCTCAATCACTATAGCCCTTTCCTCACAGCAACCATGTTTTACATTCTCATTAGAGACACTTCACATTGCACTCCCAACCGATGACATTCGAATAGGTCACGCCTATACATTATAAATTTCCATTATCTCACTATCATTAGGAGGCCGCACCTCACTACATGACAACTAGTCGAATTTATTCATATACAAAATTCCCATTCTGAGAAGACCATACGAACATTTGACCACTCTTGTTCGCCTGAAATAGTCGTGGAATTCCACCATAGTTCGGATATTTCCTCGACCGATCCAAAAATTCTGATTATCTACTCACCTCTAAACATACAGAAGGAGAATAGTCGAGGTTCTTCCATAACAAAACCTTAATAAGCACCTCGTACGCGACAAACAGGTACGAGTGCTTCTACAGAGCATTCCTGAAATCATCGTACCAAGATTCCAAAATCTCCTTCACGTGGCTCCACTAATCTTTAATCACCGTGCGCCTATTCCCTGGCTAAGGGTGATACATCCTACTCGAAACGAAACCTTATCTCCGTTGGTTCCTGAAATCACATATCAAATGTGGGATTCACCAATCTCATCCTGATTCAGAAATTTATACTGCATCGGTCCATACACTGGCGCGATCCTTCCTTTCAAAGGAAGTCTGGGGCATACTAGTTAATATTGTAAGCCGGTCCAAAGGAATATCAATCACTTCCTTCTCGCCGACTTAATTCATATGTTCGGGATGAATCCTTTATCTTGTTTTGAGGATGGAAACCCATCCAAGAACTTTACTGACTTTACCGACCTTTTCCAATTTCAGGAATTTTCAATAAATACAAAATTCTTTGGTTGATTCTCCTCTTTCAACCAAACCTTACCTATGGGCGGTGCATGTAGAGACTACTCACTACGTCCCGCTAAATATCGATTTTTCCTTTAAAATGTCTCACATTAAATGACACGTAATACTCCCCTTCCTTTCTTGGAGTATGCCGAAAGTTTCGACCCGTGATCTTCTCTCCACGAAGTGCACTTCTGGATCTCTTATACCATACTAACATCATTACTCTTTGTATGCGCAAGTCGCTCTCACACTTGACTACTAACAACTCTGCTCCGAGTGTTCTTCATAGTAATTTTATTTCTGCTCCATTCAAGGAATACCCCTTCTTAAATGGCTTCCCACAGCCTTCCAATCAATTTAGGGTGTGCTATTCTAATTGCACACTTATGTATGGATTATCGTCTCTCATGTGACGTTTAATCCACTCTATCACTTCCACTTCATTATACTAGTCCCACAAACATATAATTCACACGTCTATTACCACGTCCCTTCGACTCGGACGATTTTAATTGCAGATTAACCAAGATGTCCACATTTTGCAACACTCCGACCGCCCTAGGAGAGCGAACGGCGTGCTACTCATCAGTGAAACTAGATAAATCCAACAAAGTATAAGGAATAGAGCATTCAAATTCCATGACAATAAAAGAGGAATAATAATTCTCAACCTTCTTCAGATAAGTATAACTATTTTCCCAAATAGGTACAACAACCAAAATAAATCACTAACGCTCTATTCATCAAAAAAATTACAGGTCATCTCTTTTGTATAATAAAGTTCTTTCCAGATAGTCCATGCTAAAAAATATTCCAACTCTTTATTCACCTCATGTTCTGAACGCGGTTACGACATTTGGGTACTCTCAATCACCCTAGAAATAAATTTTTTTAAATCCTCTTTATCATCGTTCCACCCCTCAACTCGTGGGGATAACTTTCAATGCTTTCTTACCACAAAATCCGGCTCCAATGTCTTTAAAACAAAATTCAACTTCCAACTTACATACATAATTACTTGATCCCATTTCGACCAGGGTACCGAACTCATGGAATAGTGACCAAACGTCTCCCTATTTTCAACCTTACGCTAAGTTTCATGCGTGGGATGTCTCGCAAAGCGAAATCCAAACAAGGACCCCCCGATACACTACTACCTAGCATTGTCGGTTATCGAAATACTTAGGTCCTCCGTCCGTGGCATGTACCCCTTTATCTCGTCTTTTGACAAAAAAAAGTTACAATTTTTCCTGTAATTATGCTTAACAAAGAACGTTTCACCAATTTCACTATCGTCCCGTATTGGTTGATGGTAGTTGCATTCTATAAACCTCGAATACATACGATAGGAATTATCGAAATTCCTTTCCCTAATAATAGGGGTATAACTCTTAACTCCCACATCTGTAGAGGATAGATATAACAATGAACTTTTCCTATTACCAAGTCCTGAGTGCTCAACATAATACTGAATTAAATCTTTTCGCTCAACGGTATGCCCGATACACACTGAATCATAATGACAATGTCTATACATACATCGGCATCTAATATCTCGAGCCCACTATCCCCTCCGAAGTCTCTAGGATAGATAATATAAGTGCGAGTCCGACCTTCTTTCAGGTGAAGCCTCGCCAGAACAAAAATAAAACATGCTGCACTAATGCAACCACTCCGATAGCCTTGCAATAAATGCCCACTATTGTATTAACCATTTCTATAACGTTTTTAACAAAGATAATATCATACTCGCATATCGCATCACTACAACGAGTAACCTCAATAAAATACATAACACTGTTAATATACTCATTCATCCTCCGCGGATAGCACTAAAGAAAATCTCGCTACACTAGAGAAAAATATTCACATAATAATAACATTTATAATTATATGCATTAAGCTCGTCTCACATGCTTATCTAGCAAGGAACAAAATATAGTGACTCGCTCGTGTCACATAAACACGCTTCATCCTCTGAGGATACAACTTATACTTCCACCTTGCCAATCGTCTTGACTGCACAAGTGGTTTCTGTACGTAACACGTCTACTCAAACCAAACAAAATTACTTTAATCGTTGTCTTTTACTAGGCTCTGTATTCTTGTCCTTTTTCTCACTTCGGAACATATTATCGTGAGGGATCTCACTCCGCACAAAAAATGCCCCAACACATAATTCACTTATCACCTGTCCTACTAACCAGGTTAGGATTGTCCTTCTCTCGAACTCTAGTAGACTCTGTTCCTGTTGGTTGCCTCAGTTATACCTTTAGCCTTTTGCCCTAAAGAACATGTCACTATCTATAATAATCTTTACTAAATTTACCATCGCTTGGTAAGAATTCAACTATCTGAATCATTTAAATGGGTCCCCTTATGTATATCCACATCCCTTTATGGTGCTACACCACCACCGTTGTATTCAGTCTTATTCTCGACTAAATTCTTCGATTCTTTTAGCTTCCCCCCACATATAAGCATTATCATCTATTTTGACAAAATACGACGTTGTCAACCTCTAAATCGATCGTCCATCAGAATTTCCTCTTTGAGTGTTATCAACTATTATTACGACTCGATCTCCCACTTGGAGTCATTTCCTCCACTCGTATCTACATCTTCCGATACAAAATTCGCTAGCGGTTAAGATTTATACTCACAAATGGACCCCAGTCATGCCCTCTCGCGATGACTTCAGAACCACGTTTGCTTCTAATCCTGAACAGTTGAGGAAGGAACATACGATCAACACTGTACCTAAGGTTCTCCTATAGGCATAGCGTTCCACTTCTAAATTGGTGGTCAACTCCCATCATTATAACTTCGTCCCGAAAGCCAAGAAAATTTTCTCTAAATTTTCACTTTCAGTTAGCCACACTCCGTCCTATATCTACACCTTTGGATACTTTACCTCCTTTGGTAAACACACACAATTCTCGCATTTCTAGTGTTTCCACAGACAGTTCTCTACCCGTTTGTAACACGTTGGGTATGTTTACTCTCGTACCTCATTCGATCATAGCAGTACTTGGAAATCATTACTGCACCTTAGTCGCCTTTTTAGTCATGGCTTCTCGTGCCCTAATGGAGGTGACCTCGAATATGGTCATCATTCTCGGATATATTTTACCACCTCAACTGAGCCCGGCCTCCTGAGGTTCGCTTAACGGTCTTCTACTGATATTCGTCATCGCTCGGCACACGCACACATCCGAACGCAATAGAATTCACTAAGACATATACGTTATAGCAGGAAAACGAAATCTCTTCAAAGAAATAGACAATCCTAAATATTGGGCTCTATATCAAACAAAGTAACGCTGAAAGCATAATAAGCCGCACAGATCCTAAAGGACACTAGAACCTGATGCTCTGATACCACCTGTGACACCCCGCCTAATTAAGTACCGGGCGATCACTCCTTTATTAAATTAAAATCAAGGTGAACAGTTGGTTCGTTCTTAGCATCACTATCGTAAAAATAACCTTTCCAATTTAAACACCCTAATTAATTAAGCTAAGTGTCAAAACCATTTGAAACCCTTATTTCCATTTTATTAAATCCGATTATAAAACCTTTAATCATTAACATAATAAGAGTCACACATATAGTATAAGAATAAAAATGAACATTCAAGAATTTAACCATCAATAATAAATCCCAGCATTTACAACACTAAAGGAAAACATCCTGACAGTAATAAATCCTGAAATAAAAATGCTGAAAGTAAAAAGAAATACAGTCTCTGATAATATCAACTAAATAATGGAAAAGGGCGACACATGCCCCCACTGGATAAAGCTGAACTAGAAGTAGAGTCAACAATGAGGTCGTCTAAGCAATGGCCTGCAACTCCCAAAAAAGCTACATCACGCTCCATCCAAAGAATCCTAAGTAAGACACCCCTATGGCTGGGCACCTATAATACATATGTATGTATATATATATATATATATATATATATATATATACACACACACACACACACAAGAGAGAAGAGGCAACAGCAAACGGGTTAGAGCCCGAATGTAAAACCGTTTTTAAAAATAGTTTAGAAAGTATTTAAAATGCTTACCGGCTAATGCAACAGTCATATTAGTACGCGACACTCTTTCGAGAATTCTCACCTCTCATCTAGTGTTCACGTCTATCGTACTAATGAACCCCATATATCTCTCTAACTTATTCTCCATAAGTTTTAACATGTGGAAATAAGGTAATGATATTCACTTTTAGAAAATCTAACTCTTCAAGATTTCTTACGTTATTTAGAAAAATTCCGTATTGTTATAACGTTTCCGAATACTTGCAATGAAGTTGATGAATTTCATACTTTACTTAACTACTATTTTACTCAGTAGAAAATTGTCATATAGTCACACGTATATATATATATATATATATATATATATATTAATTACTCGTATAATATATATACAAACAGCACCCCACATAAAATCTATCGTGCTAGACTTTCATATATAAGTATATATATACCAATCACTCATAAATTATATATATACTAACGGCACCCCACATAAAATCTATGGTGCTGGCATACTCTGCTATCAAGTCCCCGTATCACACAAACTAAGGGAAATACTAGTTCGGAATCACTCTCGAACTGTATTAACACAAACACAAACAACATTGAGGCGAAGCATAGATTCCAAGTCTATAAGAGGTCAGTACATACCCTCACGTCTCTTAGGACCGTCTGAACTATCGATTCGATAGCCTGTACCAAGGATATCTATCTTCTAGGGTACGAGTCAATATCCCCCATAAAGGTCACATCGAGATAAGACTGTCCCAATGCGATAACCTCAGGGATAGGAAGTAGCGCGGGTACGATTTTACACATAAATAATATATGCACAATAACACCGTCATATATAAACATGTATTCACATCCACATTATTAAATTAGGTACTCTCACGACCCAAAATTTATCATTATCCGATATTACACGTTTTACTCAATTATATCGTATAACGACCTCATTATTCTTTATTCTCGTAACAATTTATTCTAAACTCACTTTTCGTCACTCGAAGTATTCTCTTTATCTAAGTACAATTTCACTAGGCTCTCTCTAGCCTTCTAATCCAACTTATTAGATGTTTCAATTATATAATCAACGCACGTATGATTTCTTAAAACTGAAAGTCTCCCCGTTTTCCCTTTTATTTCCTTTCACATTAAAGTCCACTTTATGGGATTTCTCTTGACCCTACTGGTCCTTTTTATGTTCCAATATATTCTATCAATCCTAATCAAGGTTTACTACGCATAAAATCGAATTAGACTAACACGAGCAAAAATGCAGTTTTCCCAGGAGGGGTCGATCGATCGATGAAAGGGGGTCGATCGATCGAACCATCGATCGATCGATGCTCTGGGCTCTATCGATCAATCAAACATATATGGCAAAATTTGCAGAATACCAGTTACGGGTTCTATCATCTAAACTCATCAAACTCCCAACTTTTAACTCCCAAACTCCCAAAAATTGATACCACAAACATAATAAACCTAAGTGAGTAACAATCTATGTAAGGCATGTGAATTTTCATCAAGAATCATGGGTTAAAAGGGCCAAACTCTAAATAATTCTCATGAACCCTAATATTTTCCTTATCTTAATTTCTTTCATTCTTTTTCCAGATTTTCTATCACCAATACCATGGAAATTCGTGGTTCAACCTCTACATGTGAAATGGATTTCCAGAATAATGACTTCTATCACTATAACATGCAATTTGTGTCTCCAATTAATGTTTTTCTTCAAGAATACTAATCTAGTCAACCTAAGACTAATATAAAAGGATGCATTAACTTGATAAAAGCAAGATAGATACTTTCCTGGAAATTTTGTTTCTGATTCGTGGACGAATTTGGTGTGGTTGCGTTCCCTGTCGCGCGATCTACGCGTTGGTGGTGATGGCGGTGAAATCGGAGGTGTTCTTAGCCTAGAACTCCTTGGAGAGCTTTTCATCTTCCTCTCCAATGGCCGTAATTAGTTTTAGGTTACATTAATCCTAGAAGATAACATTTTCCCTCTGGTATAACCCTATAAAATTCGTGGGTTTAATTACCCATAATTACCAAATGTCCAAAACGCCCTCCCGGGGTGCTAACTAAACCTAAAAACGCCCTGAGACCCAAACTAAACCCCCGGGTACACTTTTCTGACTATATCGACCCTTCCGGACACTTTGGCGCACTCAAAATGACCATACGAGAAACTTATAATTTATTCACTTTTATTTATCAACATTTAGTCCCGACACGACACGGGCGCGTCCCGACTTAAATTTCCATAATTGCCATTTTATTCACACGTGACAATTTTATAAAAATAAATCTCATATATTACTATACTCATCTAGTAGCATTCAACCAATAACAAATTTTCAATAATTACTAACTCTCGTCATACTACTAAATATTTAAAACAACATTTCGGATTAAAATTAAATTAATTTATCTCAATTAAATTTAATAAATTCCTAAATTTAAAAGCCATAAAAATACGGGGTATTACAACATGTTGTTGTATCCGCTCAGGTGCTCCTCCGCAAGGGCGCCCGTTATGATTTTCTTATTTCGATGCTTTTGACGAGCTGTATGATCTTGCGGATTATTACAGGATGTTTGTTAGACGACTTCATTTTTGGACTCTAGATATGTTCGGGCCTTTCATTCGAGCTAGTGGCCCATCTTTTGTACTTGTTAATGAATGTAATATGTAAAATAATTGAATTGTTGAAAAACTTTGAATGTAACTGTGGACCGACAGATTATTCGGTTCTTTTATTGTATGTTGTTTTTGAATTTATCTATATGTTCCTTTGAAATTCCACTTTCATCAGATTTGGGTTGTTTAATTTATTTTCTTAACTCGTTATCAAACTAAAAATTTTTGACAACCTGCTTTCTGATTTATTGAGTGGTTTTCCCGTATACCTATTTTATTGTTATGATGGTGAGGATGATATCCATTCATGATTCCGTTATGTCGAGGTATCGGGCCGGCCACCCCTTATTTCGGAATGCGGGTTGTCACATCACGCTCCCCCTCAATGTGAGCAAACTTGTCCCTAAGAGTCTTTTGTCGATTATCACTCTCTTTCTTGGAATTTTGTAAAATATTAAAATTGTGATTTATGTCCATGAGCATTTCATGAAAAATATCTTTTTGAGATAGCGAGGTTTGCAAAAATTCAATTTTAGCTTTAAAACAAGAATTTTCATCTTCAAGAAATTTAATTCTTTTTGCAAATCTCAAATTTAATTCTCTTAATTTTTCATTACACTTATTAAGCTCATTAAATGCCTCTCGAATAGCAAAAACTTCATTATCATTAGAAATGAACAAATTATCATTAAGACGTCCATCGAGAGAAATAAAACAAAAATGAGAGTGAGTCAAAATTGAACCACCTAAAAATATAAAGAGCACAAAAATTTTAAAACCCGAAAAAGAGATCGTTGACACGATAAATTAGCGGTCCGACTCTGATACCAATTTGAAAAGTTGCGGAGGCCCACAATTTTAAATAGAAAAGTGATTTCCTTTGAAAGATATGCGGAAGCATAAGATGATGGTTCAAATTAAAACAAATTGTCAAATTTTAATTTCTATTCAAATTAAAATTAAACCAAGTTACATATGATGGAACACATACACAATTTAATTTCACTTAAACCAAATTAATTAACCCAAGTCCTAGAAATTTGCCTAAGTCATATTTTTAAGTTTACCAAATTAGGCCAAACCAGTTTTATCAAATTAAATTAAATGACTTGAATTAACTACACATTACCCAATATTTAATTTAGCACCAAATTAAACATGTAGTGATTGAAATCAAATTTTATCTTGAATTACCTAAGCATGCGTTCTAGGTGAGATTGCACAAGATAAAATAAACAATGAAACCACTACACCACGATGTACGAGGAAAAATCCACAACGGTAAAGAACCTCGAGCGGCCCTATCCTCAAATCCAATAAGTACGAAATTTACAAATACAAGCAAGATGACTTACAACACTCGACTCGATCCCTCTCAAGCCCCGACGCGTCTTCTTGTATCAACCTCTACCTAGAGAATAACCACGAAGCTCCACCCCGGTCTCGGAATCCACCAATCGGACTTTATATGGTACCGCCACCCGAACAAGGAGCCTTTCTCCAAGTGGGTAAATCAACGCAAACTTCTTCTTCTTTGTGGGATGTAGAAGCAAACCCAAACCTCTCTTCAAACGGTAGAGATAAAAGAACCGGTGCCAAAATCCAAGCAAGTATAAATATATATATGGAATCTAGGATAGACAAACAACAATTGGGTGTAACTCAAGTGTTTAAGGATTTTTCTTGAAAACTAAAACACTTAAAACATTGAACTTTTTCTACTTTTAATTTCTCTCTCAAACACTCTCTTTGAGGTTGTAGGATATGAAAAAGTTAAGTTAAAAACTTATGTTCCCGCACTTAGATATTTAGCAAAAGAGTTAGTGGAAAAAGTAGTGGGAATGAGGGAAACAACTGCTCAAAACTGCCAAAAAACTGTTCCCGCCAAAAATCCTTCAAACGAGATTTTTGTTCGAACGAAGTCTCGTTCTAACGAGGTTCCAGTGTGAACTTGTTATAAATCTCGTTCGAATAGGATTGTTCATTCTAACGATATTTCGAACTACATTCTAGTGGCCTTTGGGGAACTCGTTGGCAGTCTTCGTTTGAACGACAATCTTGTTCGAACGACTATTCGAATGAACGTCCAGAAAGTTTGAAAATTTATATTTTTAGCCCATAAACTTTATAAACTTGATTTTAAAGTTTTAATAAAATCTTTCTGAAATTAAACAAAAATTTTAAATAAACGTTCACCCAATATAAAATGTTCCAAGCTCCTATATATATATATTAAATTGCATTCATACCTTAGGAGAAATGGAACCATGTTGATGACGTAGAAACGAGGTACATTAAACTCGGCAATTTGATGAAGCTTTATCCTCTTGGCTGCTATGTCTTCAATAAACACGTCATAGGCTTGAAAGGATACAATTGAACTCTATCCTATGACTCAAATGTTTTTTTCCAGAATTGAGCCAAAACTACAAAGGACTCAATTGGAAATTTGTGTCCTTACAAATCTCCCCCTTTGGCTATTCCGGGACAAAAACCAAAACAAAAACCCTAAAGGGCCATCAAGCTCTACTAGACATAGCAAAATGTCCCACCCAAAATAAAAATACAATGCTTTACTCAAACAACCCAAAGGATCAAAATCTTTGTCGATGAAAGTTGCCGCTTAGAATAATTCGTGCACACTTAAGCAAACACATTAAACGCATAGGGAATATCAAAATATTAAATGCAATTAAATAATTACTCCCCTTAAATTATTTCTCTCCCTTTATCAACTATGATAAACTCAGAATGATGTCTCCCCCTAAGATAAATCTGCCTCAAACTATGATACGATTATAATAGGAATATATACCATTTCTCCCCTATCATTCCCCCCCTTTTTGTTTAGGAATATACAAAGGCTAAAGAATCAAAACATTAACTTATCTTCCCCAATTAAAGCATAGACACCCTCTAAACTAAGAAAGGGATAAATAAAATGGGACAACAAGCTAAAAACATGCAATTGCGCATAAAGTGATGAGAACATTAAAGCACATAGTAAACAAAGTCATAACTAATCCAACAAATAATAATGGATGCCAACTAAGATGCAAGAAAATGATACCAGTATGATACATATGTATTAAGCATGTGATATCAATAAAGAATGCAACAAGATGGATACCAATTATGAATTAAAGCATAGATGCACTAGAAAGCAAGGCAAAAGACCAAATAAAAAACATATAAGATATATATATACATAATATATATCAAATAGACTCAAGTACACATATATAGATATAAACACACAAATGACACAAAATAAGATAAGCTTTTCACGCTCGTATGGGAAAAATGTGTCATATGGAAACGAAAGTGTTGGGGTGTGAACTAGTAACAATTAAATTTAAACCCAATCACTTAAAACATGTTCACGGAGTTTTCAATTGATTGCAAACTTCATCACATTTGAATATAACCTCATGTGATAATATAAATTAAACTCAATGAACAAACATACACAATGTATACAAGCCTAGCATGTTGATGATTCTACAAACCAATTGAGTCATGAGATTTCAAGTACAACCAGGATAAACGGACATTGTGCAAACTGTTGATATACCATCCAATCTCCCTCAATAAGCATTTATTAATTTTGAATGACTATATCAATCAAACATAGGCCTTGGCAAATATTTTTCTTTTTAATTCCATATCTCTTTTTAGGCGTTTGGACCACGTATTTCTTTTAGGTCCAAACAAATGGTGGCTTACTATTGGCAAAGGATAATAAATCCTTTCGGAGCCCTTCCCCGTGCACTTTTTTATTTATCATTTTTTATGTCTCACAAATCTCACGTGCAACGAATTTTGACATGCACTAGTCCTCCTAGGTTACAAATATGTAGATGACAAGATTGGTAGGAGAACACCTCACAACGCTCAAATATACATATGAAGTTAAAATTTTAAATGAGCTCATGCATGTGTGAATAGAGGCGTATAAAAATAGAATCCATTATATCAACACAAAATCCAACTACTCCATGTAAGCATGGTAAAGAATATAATAAGGATTAACAATCTAAACCAAAAGTTCTAGCCACATGGGAGCGGAAAAGTAGGGATTCAAACACAAATATATACCACATAAAGTATGTCAAACTAAAATACACACACAAAAAAAAATCTTTTTGAGTTTTTGAAATTTTTAACCAAAAATAAAATTATATACTCAAAAGACAAACAAAAATCATTTGAATTTTTTCAGTAAGCTTAAATTACCAAGTGATAAAAACCCAAATGATAAAAAAAAATCTTTTTGTATTTTTCATTTAATGCAAACAAAATGAAGGAAATATAATACAAAAGATAAACAAAAATCACAATTCTAGCATGGGATTAAGTATGAAGCATAGACTAGAAAATGATTAAACATGCATACACCTAGCAGTGATATATAATATGAAGCACAAAAGCGAGAGTATGCAAACAAAACTAACACATTCAACCTTTGAATTTAGCAAGGAAGGTTTCATGTGAAAGCAAATGAGAATCAACAAATCTAATATCTAGTGCGTCTAAAAATGATTTCCGAACCCATATAGATGTATATTTAAAATGAAAGGATTTGGAAATTAATGAAATGCTAGACATAGACTTCCTAGGACTTCTTTTAAGACCAAAACAAAATGACCTAAGGTGACCTTTCCTACCACAATGCAAGCATGTAAAAACACGAGAAATGTTACCTACGGTGTGACCTTTTCTAAAGTCTTTGGATAAAGTAGACCCTCTAAAACAAACAATGGTTTTAGCTTTAGCAACGAAAGTATTTGAACTAGATGAGCTAGAACCATTATCATAACTACTTGAGTCTTGTAAATCACTTTTCCTTTTTAAAATATTGGACTCAAGTAATGAATTAGACTCCTCAATTTTACGGGACTCCTCCTTTAAATTTTTTATAACTTCTAGAAGGTTATCACGCTCCCCCTCAATGTGAGCAAACTTGTCCCTAAGAGTCTTTTCTCGATTATCACTCTCTTTCTTGGACTTTTCTAAAATATTAAAATTGTGATTTATGTCCATGTGCATTTCACGAAAATATCTTTTTGAGATAGCGAGGTTTGCAAAAATTCAATTTTAGCTTTAAAACAAGAATTTTCATCTTCAAGAAATTTAATTCTTTTTGCAAATCTGAACTTTAATTCTCTTAATTTTTCATTACACTTATTAAGCTCATTAAATTCCTCTCGAATAGCAAAAACCTCATTATCATTAGAAATGAACAAATTATCATTAAGACGTCCCATCGAGAGAAACAAAACAAAAATAAGAGTGAGTCAAAATTAAAGCACCTAAAAATATAAGGAGCACAAAAATTTTAAAAGCCGAAAAAGAGATCGTTGACACGATAAATTAGCGGTCCGACTCTGATACCAATTTGAAAAGTTGCGGAGGCCCCCAATTTTAAATTCAAAAGTGATTTCCTTTAAGAGATATACAGAAGCATAAGATGATGGTTCAAATTAATACAAATTGCCGAATTTTAATTTCTATTCAAATTAAATTTAAACCAAGTCAAATATGATGAAACACACACATAATTTAATTTCACTTAAACCAAATTAATTAACCCATAGAAATTTGCCTAAGTCATATTTTTAAGTTTACCAAATTAGGCCAAATCAAATTTATCAAATTAAATTAAATGACTTAAATTAACTACACATTACCCAATATTTAATTTAACACCAAATTAAATATGTAGTGATTGAAACTAAATTTTATCTTGAATTACCTAAGCATGCGTTCTAGGTGAGATTGCACAAGATAAAATAAACAATGAAACTACTACGCCGCGATGTACGAGGAAAAACCCATAACGGGAAAAAATCTCGGGCGACCCTACCCTCAATTCCACTAAGTACGGAATTGACAAATACAAGCAAGATGACTTACAACACTCGACTCGATCCCTGTCAAGCACCGACGCATCTTCTTGTATCAACCTCTACCTAGCGAATAACCACGGAGCTCCAGCTCGGTCTCGGAATCCACCGATCGGATTTTATATGGTCACCGCCACCCGAACAAGGAGCCTTTATCCAAGTGGGTAAATCAACGCAAACTTCTTCTTCTTTGTGAGATGTAGAAGTAAACCCAAACCTCTCTTCAAACGGTAGAGATAAAACAACCGGTGCCAAACTCCAAGCAAGTATAAATATATATATAGAAGCTTGGATAAACAAACAATAATTGGGTGTAACTCATGTGTTTAGGATTTTTCTTGAAAAATAAAACACTTAAAACATTGAACTTTTTCTACTTTTAATTTCTCTCTCAAACACTCTCTTAGAGGTTGAAAGATATGAAAAAGTTAAGTTAAAACTTTGGTTCCCTCACTTAGATATTCAGCAAAAGAGTTAGTGGAAAAAGTAGTGGGATTGAGGGAAAAAACTTCTCAAAACTGCCAAAAAACTGTTCCCGCCAAAACTCGCTCGAACGAGATTTTCGTTCGAATGAAGTCTCGTCCGAACGAGGCTTTTAACGAGGTTCCAGTGTGAACTCGTTAGAAATCTCGTTCGAACAACATTGTTCGTTCAAACGATATTTCGAACGACATTCTACAAGCCTTTAGGGAACTCGTTGGCACTCTTCGTTCAAATGACATTCTCGTTCGAACGACAATCTCGTTCGAACGACAATTCAAACGAACTTCCAAAAAGTTTGAAAATTTCTATTTTTAGCCCATAAACTTTATAAACTTGATTTTAAAGTTTTAATAAAAGCTTTCTGAAATTAAACAATAGTTTTAAATAAACGTTCACCCAATATAAAATGTTCCATGCTCCTATATATATATTAAAATGCATTCATACCTTAGGATAAATGGAACCATGTTGATGACATAGAAACGAGTCATGTTAAACTCGGTAATTTGATTAAGCTTTATACTCTTGGCCGCTACATCTTCAATAAACACGTCATAGGCTTGAAAGGATATAATTGAACTCTATCCTATGACTCAAATGTTTTTATCCGGAATTGAGCCAAAACTACAAACAACTCAATTGAAAATTTGTGTCCTTACAAATTCCAAAATTATCCCTTTTGATTTGGAAGGTGCCGAACATCTTATCCAACTTTTCCGACATAGACTCCAAATTAAACTTAACACAACCTGAATCTATTACTCTCTCCACTAACTTCATAACCCTAGGCTCAAGCAAATGATTGGACTTATAAAAACTAGGGAGTCCTTCTTCAAAATCTTCGACAATCCTCGAAGGTTATCATTCCACCCCTCAACAAAAGAGAGTTTCTCCCTAAGAGTCTTATCACATGCCCTAAGATCCTCAATCAATTCACTATCATCATTCCCCATGGCATGTTCTTTCATCAAAGCTTCAAACTTCAAGTTTGATTTTTTCAATATCAATAACTGGGTGTATAACTCCCTAAAGGCCACTTGAAGTTCTCCACCCTCTTCTTTTTTTCTTCATTTTTTTCTCCTCTTTACCACTCACTTGGTATTCACACACTTTAGCCTCAAAATCGTCATGCAAAAAATTATCTTCATCATAATACTTTTCTTGTAGGCTCACACGATAAGTCATGAATGTGGTGTAATTTTGCTCAATAGGAGAATTATATTCCTCTACCAATTCACTATCGTTAAGAGTAGCATTGTATATCTTTGGATTTTTTCCTTCCTTCCTGAGCTTATTAGGGCAGTCAGCTTCCATATGGCCATAACCATCACACCCAAAATATCTATTTTATTCATCCCTCTTCAAATTATCGTTACGATTTTTAAGGAATTTTACAACCTTGTTAAACTTATTTTTCTCAAACTTCTTTTCATTACACTTCTTCCTTTTTTCAAACTTGAGAAATGTTCTAAATTGTTTCGCAAACATGGCCATATAAGCAGAATCGATGTCAGACTCATCACCCAAAATAAGTGTTTCCTCCTTTCGGGCATTTAAAGCAACTCCCTTATATTTCTTCTTTTGAGAAGAAAACGTATCGATATCATAGGTTTGAAGGTCGGCTACAAGCTCCTGAACTTTTGAAGAGTCTAAATTACTCTGAGAGTTCAAAATCATCACTTTAGGGTTAAATATTTCAGGTAAGGACCATAAGATTTTAATCACAACTCTAGTTTTGAGTATTCTCTTGCCCAAGTTAAACAACGAGTTAACAATATCAGACATGCTCGTATAAAACTCATCAAAGGTTTCATTCTCCTCCATCCTAATGGTTTTAAACTAAGTGGTGAGATTATGAAAGTTAGAAAAATTAACCGGACTAGTACCCTTATGAGTAAATTTAGAGTATGTCGTAAGCCTCTTTAGACATTTGACATGTCATAATGAAACGAAACGCCTCTACTGTTATTGCACAAAATAAATCATTTAGGCCACATGAATTATATTTAGACAGTTTATGCTCGTCCTCACTCCAAGTATCAATGGGTGATATTCACCTGCCAAAGTTGTGGGAGGGGGGGTACCATACCTAAACAACAAATAACTATAACCTCTCATTTATCGCCTTAAGTGAGGATTTCATAATCTCTTTCCAGTTAACATAATTAGACCCATCAAACAAAGGTGATTTAGAAAATCACTAACCCTCCGTATGAAAACCTCACAGATTCATGCCTAAACAAGGATCTAACACAATAACTTAGTGTTCTCGCTCTGATATCATTTGAATGTGCAAGACAACATGCAAGGGTTTATATGCAAAGGCAAAGCATACACACCATTAATTTTTCAAAATTAAATTAAACTTTAAAAATTAGTCCAATTGAAACTATGCACATATTAAATGAATTGCTGTGTTAAACAGTTAACTAATTTCCTTTCACCCTAAAATATTATAGAAGGATAAAAATAATCAACGACAATGCCCGATGCACGAGGAAACTCAAATGGGAAAAACCTTGGACAACCCAGCCAATGAAAATCCAATATGTCGTGAATTACACAAGGATACGATTCCTTCAAGCCTTAGTGCATCTTCATTTCTTAGACATTCTTCACAGTGACATATAGAGTCCAACTACATACTACCACAACGTGTGAGTTTACACATCCCTCGGTGTCCCCCAATTTAGGCTTAACAATCGTCAATAATTTTACCATAGAGTCCATCACTTCAAACCTCCACACATAATGATTCCACTGTAGGTAAATGAGCATACGAGCACAGAGTCCACCATACAAAAATTTCTTAAATCAAGATGAAGAGAAAAAATAGACTTGGTACACAAAACGAAGATCTCAAAGTTTTTAAACATTTAATCTTGGATCTCAAACTAGTAGGGTGAAACTAGGGTTTGGAGGCACTTATATATGTATTTGGATTTTTTTTAAAAGCCTTGATTATTTGAGGCAACACAATTTTTGAGGCACTTCGTTCGAATGAGAAACAAAGGGTCACTCGAATGAAGTTGCTAATATCGCTCGAATAGGAAATCCAATGACCTTTAAACGAAATTATTATGTCGAGTAGGAAAATCTCATTTGAATTTTGTTGGCTCTTGTTTGAACGAAAATATATAACTCATTTAAACGACGCAAACGTGTCATTCGAATGAACACCATACTTTTGTTTGAACGAGTGGTTCAAATGATTTTTCACAAAAACTAAAATTTTCTTTGAAAATTAATTTTTTTGTGAAAAATGCCTGAAACAATATAAAACTGACATCCAACATAAAATCCAAGGATCAAAATAATATGCGTTCATACCTCACAAGATCCTTGAATGTTGAAGACGAAACGTGGCACGAAATACGAAATGATGATGTTGATTTTAGTACTTGGACGTTACGATCTCCAATCAAAACACGTCACAGGCTTTGAAGTATAAACCAATTGAAGACATAACCTATGAGTAAAACAGTATAGTCCAAATGAAATTAAGACAATACACACAAATTGATTCAATTAAGAAATTTGTCCTTATAGTAAGTTGTGATAATTTAAGAAATTAGTAATTAGAAAAATTGCGAGATTTAGAAGTTGGGTGAATTCACATATAGAGTGTGATATTTTGAAAATATTATTTATGGACATGTTCATATGAAAATCTTAAAATTTATAAACTCAAAAATTAAACATCAATTGAATTTACGAAATTTTATTTAATTTGAGAATTGCCCTTAGATAAGGCTTGACTTAGAAATTCTTACATTTATGTAGACTTGTTGAATTTTTATGAATTTGGCCATTTTATATTTTTATAAAGAACCAATAATTGTTTACTTGTTGTCCGAATATAAATAATTCTTCCATAATAATGATTTGGTGGAATCCTTAAATCATATTGGAATTTACATTACGCTTTTACGATTTTAAAATTTTTCCCTTTGTAGTGCAAAGTAAAATTTATGAATAAAGTGGGTGATATCCTCTAAACAAGGTAATTGAGATAGATAATAAATTAAGAGATACAATTAAGTATTGTAATGAAAAATGAGACATTTTCCCCTGTAAGACTTTAGAGTAGAATTTATGCCTCACCATTCCCTTATAAAAGTAGTATAATGTTGAAAAGTAATTTAAGGGAATTTGAGAAATTAAAGATAAAGTATAAAAGGCATTAGGATACATTAGTGACGTGTGGAATTTAAATTATGGAATTATATCAAGAGGGAATAAATATTACGCTTATGTTGACGACCCTACATATGGGCCCACTTTTATTATATTGTTATTATTGATATGGTTGGGTAGATAAGTTTTGTTATATATCGTAGGGCTTAGAGACCCCAAACAGGAGTGGGAGCGATACACGATTGCGATGATCTTATTATTGGTGATGTTTTGGGGTGGATATAGTAATATTGAATGTGTGTTTATGATGGGGATTTATTTATGTTATGATTTATTTTATTTCACATGTATTGGTTACAAGTTACACCCATGGGTTTTATTTAAAAGAGAAAGATTACATTGATTTTATATATCTGTGAGGCACATTATGCGTTGTGAGACTTAACTTAATAATGGCATAATTATTATATATTTCTGTAACTGTCATTGCGTGGCATAGCTATGTTATCTTGTGATGTCCTCATCATCGTTGTTCAACCCCACCTTCTAGGAGTTCATGAGTATCTGGTTTATTTTCCTAGCTCTTGTTGTATTGAGTTCTATTCTACTTTCATCATGACTATCAGGATGTAGATTCCATTTTATTTATTCCAGTTTATATATTGAGAGATGTGAAGATTATGACTTTAGTTCTATCATGTAAACTTTTATTTATTGAATTGGATTTCTATTTTTTTCGTTTGGGGAAGTTCATACTTTTAATGGCATTTAGATGTTATATATTGAGGGATTATAGTTTAATTTTATATAATTAATGGCGGTGATGTATTTCCTATGAGTTTTATCGAACTTTTATTGCATTATCTATATCGTTTGGTTGCACTCATGCTAAGAATGGTATTTAAGTTATTTTGAAAAATTATAGTATTTTAATAAATAGACTTGATCGACGTAATTATTAGAAATTAGGGGGAGTCATAGATTTCAGGGATTCCAAATCTGATATCATACACTTTATTGATCTTATGGACACCATTTATAATTCTCGAAGTATATGAAGAACATTGGGTAGGGACCACTCAAGAAATTTTTGATCTGGGTGAAATGTGATGTCAACCTTTGCAACAAAACTGGGAAAAATGCCAATGGCGTCCTTCAAATTATAGTAATCGAATTTACCCTCTAGATCTGCATAGTTACCCACCCAGGGATATAACAACACTGGAAGTCTTATATTATGATTTAATTAATGGAGTAATAATTCTTAGAGTCAGATAATGAAGGAATGGGAGAAGGAAAGTGATGCTTGTAAGAAGGAAGTTTGCAAAAAATGAAAAATGCAAGAAAAGTAAGGCTTACAAAATAATGGAGTACAATGGAGCTATGAAATACACATGAAGATGTAAATGAATGGGAAATGACTCAAACTGATGACTTGAATAGAGTAATTTGGGTGGAACAACTTTCAAGGAAAGTCCCATCATTTGATGGCATGCCCCCAAATGGCAGCCCAATACATGCAACCGCCCCTTTGTGATAATTATTGCACATTTACTCCAGTAACCTTAAAAATGCTAGGTAAAATTATTCACATTCCTTTAAACTTTAACGGGTATAATAAAAGGGTTTCTCCAAACTCCATCACAAGTGAAAGAATCCTATGGCCATAGCTCCTGTGGATGACCATGCCTTACCGAAGACCACAATAAAGGATCCAATTTGAGGAGTGAGTAAACCTCTTAACCTATGACCAACTATAAAGATTTGGGGAAAATTACGGCGATTATTTGGCCACACTTAGAGAAGATACTTGTGTCCATTAATCTTACCAATGATCTCACTTTAAAAGGATAAATTTGGATTGAAGCACATCAGAAAAAATATCAGGATTAGATTCAAACGATCAAATTGTGATAGCTATTAAAGTTCATGGAGTCCCACGTAGCTCAACAGTAACAGCCTATATTTTTGAATAAGTATGGATTTAATTATTTATAGTATTTTAAATTACATGTGTGCAGTATTTTAATTAAAATAAAATATTACATATTTAATAAATACTAAATCATGGGAATAAGATTAATATTTATGTGATAAATTTACTAAGTGTGTTTATAGTAAATAAAATACGGTGAATTGCTAGTATGTCATAGTGAATAATAATGATGAGATTGTGATGATATCTCAATCGGGGATTGTGAGTAGATTATATTAAGGCTGAGATGAGAAATTTATATATAGATACTTGGATGGTGATTTCGAGTACATGGTTGGTTCCAAATAGGTCGAAATAGTCAAAAGTAGTACTCGGGGGTAGTAATTGGGTTTCAGGGGCTTTTTAGACTAGCCCAGACTCATGTAGGGGCACTTGGGTCATTTTGATGTAGCCTAATAACCTAATTTCGGGAGTTGTGTTTTAAACCATGGGTGAGATAACCATATTATTATTTTTAAACCCTAGGAGAGAAGGAAGAGGGGAAAAAGAAGAGAAATAAAAGGAGAAAGCTAGAGGAGGCCAATTTAGGAAGAGATTCGGGGAAATTCTTGCAACCCCCCATCACACACAAAGTAGATGAAACTCTGCAAACATCCCAAGACAAAAAATTAAATTTATTTAAATTGAATAGTGGTGAATCATATTCATATCATGGTAGGTGTATAACAATACTATTTTGGGAAGGGTTTTTACATGAAAAAAGGGTTTTGGCAAAATTGATTTCATGTGTTGTATTAAATGATTAATTGATGATGTGATAAGAATTAAAATTGTTGGAATTAAATCCTTATTACAAATTCATAGGTTGACTATGTTTAATTGGGATTTTGAAATCAAATCTAGAGTTATATTGGGATGTTCTTCATATAAACCCGTTTCAATTAATTTAATGGATGATATTAGTTAATCTTTGATATCTGGATGATTGCTTATTGTTATAATCATCTGGGATTTACCCCCATTAAGGTCTACATGTTTTGATGGATGTAGGTTAACATGTAAAAGGTATTTAGTTCAAAATTGCATAAGAAATCCTGGGTTAAGTTTTGCTAAACTGGGCCAGTGAATCGATTCTCCCTCCAGGCTAAATTGGTTGGGATTTTTGGTAATCTCAATTTGGGTTATTAATTTGTTGGGTTAATTTTGAAAAATTCGAAGGGATTTAGAAAAGTCGTAAGTATAAGATATTATTTTTAGGGTGACTTAAAATGGCTATATTACCTAGGTATGGTGGGGTAATTGAATTTGGATTAGAAATGATGAGAGAAAGAATTAACGAGTAGTTTTAGTGATGAATTAGAGAGATGAATTCGTAAATAATTGAGGTACGGGCTGGATGGGTAAGTCCGGATACTTTCGCTGAGTAACATTATATTAGTAACTTAACTTTGATGGAAAGTTAGTTGTGCAAGTCCAAGTGTTTTAGTGGAGTGATGTTACTTTATAAACTTAATCATTATATACGACGAACTAGTTGGGGTCGGTCCGGGCATTTTAACAGAGTGATGTTATGTTATTAATTTAATTATTTATATTTATGGGCTCGTTGAGAAAGTTTAGGTATTTTGCTATATCATTAATTTAATTGGTGATAACTTAAATTAATTAAGAGTCAGGGGATAGACTCGGGACAAATGGGCTAATGCTTCGAATGATAGGTACGGATTAGCCGGATATATATATATATATACACACACACACACACACAGAGAGAGAGGGAGAGAGAGAGAGAGAGAGAGAGAGAGAGAGAGCAAGTATATATATGAATAAGAATAATATCTGTGTGTATGATATTTATGTGAAACATACCCATCCTAGTGGATATGCTATCAGGGAGGTTGTGTGCTGTAGGAGGTCATTGATCTCAACAGAGGTAGTATTGTTCCCATGGGTCGTAGGTGTTGTGCATGACCATGTGATGTAAGATTGGAGTCTCGTGGAATAATGTAGTATGATTATGACCAGGGACTTAAGGCCATAAGCGCCTCCAATGTTCATTTATGATTTTTGAATTCAGTGGCGAGATTCCAACCCAACTGCCCAGAGTGTGGAGGACATTCCTAGAGCACGATAGCATGGTAGTGAGTTCACATCCAGAATATGGAGTACATTCATTAACTTGATTACATACGTAATGAGCGATATATATATATTTGTACTTGTCGTGATATATATATATATATATATATATATATATATATATGTGTGTGTGTGTGTGTGTGTGTGTGTGTGTGGCCATCCCCCGATCCTCGCGGAGAGAGAGATAGGAGGGCTCATCTCATGCAGTGAGAGGATCATGGTTCCGCGCATCCCTCTCAGGAGCGCTTCGGTCGTCGTCGACGATGTGTTAGGTGAAAAATGCAGAGAGATGGAGTCGCCAGTCTATTTTACTCAAAATGGACAAAATAAGTTGGAGCCATCCCGAAGGACATCATCCAAAGACATATTGATACATACGAAACCAAAAATTATTCTAGTAGGGTTCGGAATCTAAGTTCCTAAATGGGAAGGTGTTAGGCACCCATTCCACCCTTGCGATCTCTCATGGATTGTTGTTATTTTCCTCTATTTCCCCGTGATATGTATGCATGTGTATATGTGGTGGAGATAGGAATCATCAACTTGTATAATGGGAAAGATAAAGCGAGTCATCCATAGGAATGTTCCTAAAAGTAATGTTAGAAAATAGGATTTACGCGATTATCCTAGCGTTGATCATTATAATGGAACGATAACGCGCATGGAATAATACGCCACTAAGAACAAATATATATATATATATATATATATATATATATATATATATATATATATATATTTTTTATTTTATATATATGTAAATATATAGAATCTAAGAGAATTAGATTAACGAATTAGAAAAATAGAAAATGGAAAGAAAAGAAATAGGACTCGAGTCTCGGGTTTTACTCCAAGACACCTACATAGCCTATAGAGGCATCAAAGTCCACGTAGTTCGTATACAAAATGAGGGGTGGGGTTTATCCAGTAAATCCAATTGGGGACTTATCATAGGTGTGTGTGTGTGTAAAAAAGTGTTTTAGTTGTGGGAAAAGTGTAAGAATTCCCGTTTGGAATTTATGAGCAAACCCTCTTTTTCTTATTTTTTGGGTTTATTTATATGAAAATAGGAGATGTGCAATAATACTAAATAATAAGTATATTAGGATATGTGAGATGGAGAGAATAAAAGTACTAAGTAATAAAATAAGTTAAAGCGAATTTAGGAGAATTTGAAGATAGAGTTGAGAAAGTTGGACCTTCTTAAAGATCTTGAGCTTGATCTTGAATATTGGAAAGTAGCCCTTGAATTTGGGTAGTGATGAAGAGTAGTTAATTCACAGAGTTTGATGAAAAAGGTGATGAAAAATGAAGGTTGGAAAAGGATTTGGATGTGGAAATCATGCTGACTTCGAGAGAGGTTTTATGAGTTCGCTAAGAATGATGGATTTCAGATCTTGGGTCCTTTTGCAAAGAGGTCGGGCCCTCCCTTTTATAGTCTCGGGGCATTGCCGATTGACATAGTCCTGCTCCTGCCAATTGGCAGGTGTGTTTAGGAACGCTGCCGATAGGCAGGATTTGAAACCTGCCGTTTGGCAGTCTCTTTCAGATTCCTTCGAAAAAATGGTCGTAAAATGCAAAACATTGATATGAATCTCACATGGGATGAACCACTGGAAAGGTATTTCAGAGAAATTTGAAAGCCCTTTGGACTTCTCCCGGGTTCGATAGTTAACTTCGGGTCAAATGTGGTTCGAAAGCGCTCGTCGGTCCTTTGGACAGGGAATCGTCAGACGCAAATAGATCATTCGTCTGCATGGTAAGTCAGAATCGTGCACAGGATAGACCGATGGAAAGGTTATGAGATGTACTTAGACATTTCAAAGAGTTTGATTCAGTTCGGAGAGTTGTCTTTGGTCAGCCGGGGCCTGGAAGCGTTCGGTGCCCTTTCAGAGTAAATTGGATCGTTCTTCTATATCGTAAGTCAGAATTGCGCACGGGGTGGACCGTTAGAAAGGGGTTTTAATTCCATTTGAAGATTCATTCAATATCGGTCGAGCTGAAGAGATGATTTTGGTCAAATAGAGCTTGGGAGCGTCCGATGGCCTCTAGGTCAAGTTTCTAGGGCAAATGGGTCGTTCGTCCGCACCGTAAGTCAGAATTGCGCACGGGACAGACCGTTGAAAAGGGGTTTTATCCCCCTTTGAAAATTCATTTAGTCTCAATCGAGCTGAAGAGTTTGACTTTTGGTCAAATAGAGTCTGGGAGTGCCCGATGGCCTTTAGGTCAGTACCCGAGGTATGACTTAGGTTTATAGTGGTGAAGGGAGGTTCAAGGAACCTAATGAGAGGTTAGGGGGTGCTAGATTGGGGTGTCTACAAAGCCCCTCGACGAGTGAGTTTAGAACAAATGATAGTGATCAAATAGACACCGCATGATTCCTTTGAAAGAGGATGACCAATTCAGAGGGTCAAGGACGATTTGGAGGACCTAAGGGGGCATACCGGGGATGGTCAAAAAGGAAGTGATGACTAAAGATTGAGGTCAATTCTGACGACCTAAAGTAATGCTGTGGGTGATCGATTCTGCGAGTCGAAGCCAATTCTGAGGGCTTAAATTGAGATGACCAATTTTGCGGGTCGAAGCCAATTCTGAGGGCTTAAATTGAGATGACCAATTCTTCGTGTCGAAGCCAATTCTGAGGGCTTAAATTGATATGACCAATTATGTGGGTCGAAGCCAATTATGAGGGCTTAAATTGAGATGACCAATTCGGCGGGCCTAACCCAATTCCGAGGGCTTAAATTGAGATAACCAATTTTGAAGGGTCGAAGCCAATTCTGAGGGATTAAACTGAGATGAACAATTCTGCGGGTCGGAGCCAATTTTGAGGGCTTAAATTGAGATGACCAATTCTGCGGGTCAAAGCCAATTCTGAGGGCTTAAATTGAGATGATCAATTCTATGAGTCGAAGCCAATTCTAAGGGCTTAAATTGAGACGTTCTCGGGGAACTCTGCCGGGGAAAATACCTAGTGATTTTGATTTGAGCTGGGGAGATGATTGCTGGGGAAACTTTCGTGTCTTCCAGAGAATTTTTAGGGGAATAGCCAATTGGATGCCGTAAATCTCACTGGGGAAATGATTAGGTGGTCCAAGTTTTGGATGTTTTTGCTGAGAAAAATTTGAGACTTTTGGTGAATAGGAGATAACCTGAGGTTTAGGATACTTTAGGGGTCCTCTGGGGACGTTGCCGGGGGGGAGATTCTCTTGGCTTTTGAGGGTTCCGCCTGACGGAGTGTGAATTTTTTTGGTAAAAATGTTCTAAATCCCCCCGGGATTTTTGGGGATTTTTTGAGGATTTTTCATGGTTTTTTGAGATTTTCTGGGAATTTCTGTATGAAAATTTAAGGGGGTGCCGGTCGTCATGGTGTAGAGGGTGCCATTCGGCAGTGGCATGGACATTTGGACTGCCTCAAGATGGTAAAAGTTCAGTGTCAATCGGTATGTGGGGGTGAAGTGCCGACCGGCATGACCCTTGGCTTCCTATAAAAAGGGGGTGGGTTCCCCTAATTTTTCACAGCTTCTTGCTTTCTCTCTTTCGGTTATTTTCTTCTGCGAATCGTTCTAACATTCCGCAACCTAAAAAATGACCACTTTTGTGAGCACTACGGTACACAGGGAGTGATTGGCTGTTGATGACTGGGCGAATGTGGAGTGGAGGTCCAGGGCGCCTCTTACTTTAGGGAGTGAGAAATCTTTTGATGCATTTGAGCTAGTGGCGGATGAGCGGACTTTACTACGGGAGCCATCGCATCATCGCTCTTCTAGGGCGGTGAACCTTGGTGGTTATGTAAGTATAAAATGACTTTTGGCATTCTCTTCTGGTGATTTCCTTTTTTTCTTTGATTTTGACAAGGCTTTTCTTTGACAGTCTGATGTTTCTTTGTCGACTATGCGTGCCCGTGGGAAAACGGAGCTTAAGGATGTCTGGGAGCACCTTCCACCTATGGTGCGTTGGGTAGTATCGTCAGCAGGCTTTGGGAGGCTAGCATCTGTGCGGGATGAGATGCCTCGTTCGACGGCGGTCTTATGCGCTTTGGGTGAGAGGTGGTGGGACACTATCCACACCTTCCATTTTGTCTTTGGGGAGATGACTGTGACTCCCATAGATGTGCAGTAGCTACAGGGGCTCGATTGTGATGGAGAGTAGATAACGTTGGATCGCTCTTTTCGGGTGAGGCCGGAGGCAGTGTGGGCGACACTAGGTGATGTGGGAAGGATAGTATCTGGGGACTCCATCTGTTTGTCGCAGTTAAGGGATGATTTAATGAGTAAGGTGATTGATGTGGAGGACGAGCTATAGTTGAGGCAGATGGTCTGGTTGTTTATATTGCTAGTGTTAGGGGGATTTTTGGTGGCTTCGAGCGGCGACGTTATTCACTTATGGTTTTTGCCATACTTGAGAATGTTTTTGAACATCCCTCTCTATGATTGGGGGAGCCTGACTTTGGCGACCCTTTATTTTTCTCTAGATGCATTTAGCCGGTGCTGTCAGCAGACATTCACTAGAGCCACGTATCTTCTTGAGGTATTCTTTAGTTTGCACATTTTTCTTTCATGCATTCGCATTTTCCTTGTGCGTCTCTTTTGATCGTGGATTATTGTCATTGGCAGACGTGGTTCTATGAGGTGATTGGGTTTAATACCCAGCTGATCGCTCTGAAGGATGATCCCATTGGGGACTTCTGCCGATTATATCGATGGCGCAAGGCTAATCGGAACTCGAGGAAGTCTCTTTCTCTGGAGGCGGTGTGTCAGGTCTTGAATGGGCTGACCAGTGATAGGGTAAGACTTTTTCTTCTTCAGTCTTGGTCTATGTGTGTTCTGATTCCATATTGACTTATATCTGTTGGGGATTTTTCAGGTGACTTTTTACCCTTAGGGGACGGTTGTTCAGGACACAAGGTTGACTGGGGTGAACGCGCCGATGATGCATTTACTGGCATATGAGTTTGGCCACTCCTGGTATCTTGGGAATTGGGTGGTTCGACAGATTGCTGAGGAGGAGGTTGTGGTGCCACCTGCGAGACCACTCCTATCTATGAGGCGAGAGTGGGTGCTGCCCGAGGACGCGAGGATTGCATCGATGATTGGCGAGTCCTATCTGTTGTATACCGACCCGGTTGTACCGTATGATTATATGGACTTTGTGACGAGTTGGCTGATGGCGCCTAGCATATATGACGCGTTTCCCTTTCCTCCTGGGGGTTCGAGTCGGCCAGTGGGGTCCTCCCACAGCAGTGGTGGTCCGTCGACATCTACATCAACGATGACTATGGAGATTCCCTTTGTGCCGTTGCATACCCCTTCATACAACATTCGGCAGGCTGATGGAGGGATGATGCCTATGTTACATCATCCTCATTCGATGGACCCGAAGGAGTTGGGTTTGATAGAGGAGGTTCGTCATCCCTTGGTATACCTTTATGGTCTTTTCTTCTTTCTTTTCTTGTTTCTTTTGATCTTTTTTGCATGATACTGATTCTTCCTTTTCTTACAGCAAGTCCGGGTGTCCACCACCTGGCTAAGGGATATTAGGGTTTGGATATCTTCGGTGACTACCTATATTCAGGACGCGGTTCCTGTTCCTTCTTGCTTGGCGTCGTCTGCCTCATCCGTGGAGGAGTCTGGTTCGGGTAGCGGTGGTGCGTCATCTCGTTATAGGGGAAAGAGAGCGCGTCGCAGGGATGGAAGCTCTTAGAGGGGGGGGGGGGGAAGGGTAGGTGAGAGAGAGGATGTGGGTTCAGGCCGAGTCCCGCTATTTTTCTACTTTTCTCTGATTTCCTACAAAAATGATGTAACGAAAACACATCTATGCAATGCAATGGAGATTTTTATTATCTTTTCTTAGTAATGAATGAATGAATGCATATGCGCTTTTTACTTCGCTGCTGAGATCGTAAAAAGAAATATTTTTTAGATTTAAAGGAAAGTTTTACTTAAAATGAGAAATTATATAAAGATGGAAGGGGATTTTGAAATTTTGTTGAGAATATCCATTTATTTTTATTGAGTTTTCTAATTTTTTTTATTTTGGCAAAAGAGGAAAAAAAGTAAATTTCCTAAAATAGGGGTTTATCGATCGGCAATCCCCTTGTCCTGCTTATAGGCAAGTCAGTCCAGTCTAATCAATCAATGCTTTTACTCTCTTCAGCTTTTATTAACCTGTGGGGCAGGATTTCCTCCGATTTCTATAAGGGTTGTGTCTTTTGTGAGGGTTTTCATGTATAAAAAAGGGGTAAGGGTGGAGTGTTTTCATCACACCTTCACATTCTATCTTTCTTATTTTATGAGATGGATCTCCCTGGTAGTGTTGAGTTTTCCAACTACCTCGAGACTACGATGCCTTAAATATGGGTCGAGTCTCTTTATGGCATAATCGTCCCATAGAGTGGAACATGCTGATGGCGGCGGTACAATTTTGGTACCTCGAAGACCATGTATTTCTCTTTGGCTTGGAAGAAGTGTGTCCGACTTTTGAGGAATTTTCTGCCATATTGGGGGTAAATCCTAGTGTGGCGGCTGTTATGCCTGAGTTTTCTCGGCCTCCTCAGGAGCTGTGGGCTGGACTTATCCGTGTCTCGCCCTCGACGTGTAAATCTTTGGTTATTAGAGGAATAATTTCTCTTTCGGTGGTGTTACAGTCTGTTAATTTCCAGGAGGTTGGTGATGCTGGAGTCGTAGTTCCGGGCTTGGTTTTGAAATTACTATTGGTGACTGGGGAATTGCTGGTGGACCCACAACTTGCATCCATTACTTCATGGATGTCATACCGTCGCAATCCTGCGGCGGTGATACTGGCAGAGACTTCGAATGGTCAGGATGCCTGGAGAGAAGGTCGTTCTGAATTTCTGAGGGGTAGTCCTGTGATGCTGTTCATGTGGTTATCTGAAAGATTCCTCCTGGTGACTCCCCGAAATATCCTTTGTCGGTTGTTCCCAACTTCTTTTTGCGCCATTTCGTCAGTGTTATCCTGGATATCGAGAGCTGGGAGAACTGATTTGTGGAGCATGGGGCTCTAAATCTGCACTGGTTAGTGCCTTGGTGGGGACAGCTGCTGCCTATTCTAGAGCTGGGGGAATACCCGTACGTTCGGTTGGTTGGTCTCATACAGACCTCTTTCTATTTCCCTTAGCGACTTCTGCGCTAATTTAGTTGGGAGCAGATAGTGCCACCTCGGACACTAAACTTATTTAAGGTATAAGATCTGATAGAGTGTTTGCGCATGCGGCTTGGCTCTTTGTGGGAAAGTCGGCGTCCGTCGACCCGACCTTCTCAATCCGTTGGGAGAGTCTGGCACATCCCCGAAGATTATATGAAGTGGTTGTGGATAAGAGTAGTCAGTAAGATGTTGGTAGTGGAGACTGGACAAAGGTGGATTGTCTTATCTGATACCATGGAGGGAGGTGTTGTGGTTTTTCTGAGACTAGTTCGAGCTTATCGGTCTATAGAGTGTCTGCAACACTCTATTCAGGTAGGGGAAGCTTGGGTACCCCAAGATGTAGATGATGATGATGGAGTGGGCTCCTCTGGTAGCCATGGTTAGGACTATTGAAGAGTTTGTTTTGTAATGGGGAATAAATTTGGGAATTTATTTGGTTTTTTAGGAAGGTAGGGGGAAGGGAGTTATCCCTTCCTTTTCTTATGTAATTGCACTGTAATTTCTTATTAGTGAAATAAATAAGTTTTTGATCATCCAACTGTGACTTTTGATGAATTTTGTATTTTGAATTATCTATATCGATCGCTAAGGCATGCATAATCCTTTTGTTCAAGTATATGTTAGAATGAACTATCATTCTCGGAGATAAAAAAAGAATAGTTTTTGTGAAAAAGAAAGGGTCGTGCTCATGTAAGATGTATGAGCTGCCTATGTCCCTCTGGGGGTTTTGAAAAGTTTTAATTTTTCTGAAAATGGTTTTTTGTAGAGGATCAGGCCCACGTAGTTCTAAGTAGAGGGAACTAAATAGTCCTTTTTTAGAATAGAAGGGAGATGAGGAGAGTCATAGCGCGCCAAGATTTTGGACTAGGGGTATAACTGCTTTAGACGGTCCAGGTTGACTGGGCGCACTATTTCTTCCCCGTTGAGGTCGGTGAGCATAGAGGCACCTCCTGATAAGATCTTCTTCACAATGTATGGGCTGCTCTAATTGGGCTTGAATTTTCCTCTGGGGTCCCAGATGGGCTCTATAATTTCTTTGAGGGATAAATCCCCATCTCGGACAACACGGTCCTTGACTCTCTTATTGAATGATCACACTATATGGCGATGGTACCCTTGTATGTGATATAAAGCTTTTAATCTCCTTTCATCTAGGAGGGTCATCTCGTCAAGACGAATTTTCTACCAGTCTTCTTCACTGACCTTACTTTTGAGCATGACACATAATGAAGGTATTTCCAGCTCCACGAGTAGGACTGATTCCATGCGATAGACTAGAGAGTAAGGGGTAGCCACAGTTAAGGTTCTAATTGAGGTTCGATAGCCCTAGAGGGCGTATGGGATTCGATCGTCCCAATCTCGATGACTTTCAGTCATCTTACTGATGATGGCTTTGAGGTTCTTATTGGCTGTTTCGATCGCACCATTGGTCTGAGGTCGATAGGGAGAAGATTTGTGTCTCTGAATCCCATATTAAATGACCACTTCTATGACTTCTACCTCGAAGTGCAACCCGTTATCTGACACTAGCTTGTGCGGGACCCCATATCGATAGATGATGTTCTTCGTGATAATTTGGCCAATTTATTGGCATTCAGAACTGTGTATGACTCAGCTTTAACTCATTGGGTGAATTAATCAATGGTAATTAGAATGAATTCATGCTCGTTAGAAGCCTTGGGTGTAACCTTCCCTATGATGTCGATGCCACAGGTGAAGAACGGCCAGGGATAAGTCATGTTGTATAATTCTTGCGGAGGCAGGTGCTGAAGGTTAGAAAACTATTGGCATTTGAGGCATCTCTAGACATAGGCGATGCAATCCTAGACCATAGTAGTCCAGTAGTAACCTGGTCGGATGATTTTCTTGGCAAGAATGTGACCGTTCATATGGGGCCCGCATTCCCCGCTATGGATTTTTAGCATTATCTCTTCAATGTCAGCCCATGCGATGCAGTGCAGATGGGTTCGATCGAAGTTTCTTTTGAATAGTGATTTATGACAGATGATGTACTGGGCGGCCAGTCTTCAAAGGGTTTCTCTATCTTTCTTGTTGGAACCTTCGGGATACCTACCATGCTTGAGGAGGTACCAGATATCATAGTACTAGCAATCGTCTAGCTTAGGATATTCTTTGGTGATGAGCTCAATATGGTAGCATTGGGTTGGTTTATCTTTCTTTGGGATTAGGAAGAGGGTCATTGTTATTCCCTTGGGAATATCGACCATAGAGACCAAGGTATCAAGGGCATCAGCTAGGTTATTCTTTACTCGAGGTAAGTAGTGGAAGGTGATGTCTTGGAATTAGGAGGCTAGTTCTTCTTAGTGGGAATGGAAGGGTTGGAGTTTCTTATACTTGATTTTCCATTTTCTGAGAACTTAACTGATGATGAGGGAGGAATCCCTGTAGACATCTAGGCTGTAGAGGGGGATTGAAGGTAATCCTGAGATTAGAGATAATTCCCCTATTTACAACAGTATATGGGGTTAAGGCGGCCTGGAAACTCAGCATGGCATCTCAGCGAGGCAGCTTAGCGTGGCAACTCATATTTTATCTTTTTGTGTTACTTAGCCATATTATATCTTTTATTTGTACTGACTATGAGCTATAATGATTGTAATGATGTAACGATAATAATGATTATGTGTGAGGTCGAACGATACTCGCGAGAGACCAGGCTTTGTAGGGCAAAGCTTTCATGCTCTATCGAACGACCTCGCCGTGGGAACTTTGGAGGGACTTGGTTTGTAGGATTGAGAAGTGAGGCACCATTGGGGCTTGTCCTGACCATTTTAGATACACTTGGTAAAACACCGAAGGACCCTGATTGTGGAACCTTGGGGGGAGCAACCTTGAGTTCCATTGGGCGTTGAGTTGTGAGCCAAATAACCCTCTACTTAATGTCACATACACTTTATCTGATGTCACTAACCAGATAGGCAATGTCAGACCTGCACTTGAGTAAACCACCGTGGTATTTGGGGATGTCAGACAGTTGGTGAGCCACCTCTGTGACAACAACTCTCTGACACACAGTGGTTAGGCAAACGGCATTTATTGGCATTTAATGTTTATGACATGGAGATAACTAGTGCATTAGGTATATAATGTTTATGGCATAAATAATAAGGGATGTCTTTTCACAGGCATTAATGGCGGAGTTTCCTCGGGGATGGTAGGGGAGGCTATTTAAGGACCCCAACCACCTCTGAGGAGAGGATGATATTTTTTAGAGTTCAGAAGTTATTACTAGATAGTTATTACAAACCAAAGAATTTACTCACCCACCATTGTCATTTATTATGAAGCTTTTAATACTTGACAGAGATCCTTGAGGGTGGTTGGTGTGTTTTGGCTGTCTGCCAAGGTGCATCTAGGGTGCTTACTTCTCTCTCCCTCTAGATAAGTTACTTCTAAGTTCATTACTACCTTCTGAGTTATAAACGAGAGATCTGTGAGTTCAAACTGAGTCTATCTTCATTTAGTAGTGTTGTATGTTCTATGGTTAACCAATAGTGTAATTATTTAACTTATAATTACTATAATAAAAAAGGGGTTACGCCTCCATCTTATCTAAACCACCCTCTTACATTTGGCGACTCTATTGGGGAGGCATTCTTCTAGGAAAGGAGTATGGTGCAAGATAACGTTAATTAACGGATCAACTTTGATGACATTCAACACAATGAAGAACAAGAGGCGAGAGAACTTGAGGCTCTAAGGGATGGGGCCCCTCGAATAGAGGTACCTCTAGTTCAGGCGACGACAAGCATTCCAGGGGTGACACAAGCTTCCACGAGTGCTGCGTTGGGACTAACTCAGGTGTCGCTCCTTATGAAAGGTTTATGAGTTTTTACAAACTCCGCTAGCTTCAACAGTGTTGGGAGGATTTGAATCCAACTACTTCGTAACACCAGGGGTAGCCCTAATGGATTCACCAAGTGCAGGTGTAACGGGAACAGTCCCAGCAAGTATACCCTCTGTTGTGAATCCACCAGTGGGAACCTTGGGAGTATCAACGGCTCCAACTGTGATGATTGCTCTAGCTGCAACGGGCACTCAGCCCATGGTCCCATTAGTTGTTGCCATAGTAGCATCACATATGGAGGAAATAAGGAAGGAGATGCAGAAAGAGATGCTGAAGTCCATGCAAGCCTCCTCGCAATCTGCGGGCGAGGTATCTTCGGCTTATGATGACTTTCAAACACATTATCCCTAGGAATACAACGATGAGACCTATCCAAAAGATTACATTCCTCCTATTTTTGAAAAATACACAGGGAAAGATGGAAACCCAAAGGAGAATATTAAGCGTTTTGTTGAACACTTGGGGGTGCATTGTAATAATAAGAATCTCGGGTTGAGGGAGTTTTCTAAATCCTTAACCGATAAAGCATATACCTGGTATTCTCATTTGGATCCTAAGATCATTTCTACATGGGAGGAGATGCATGTTTTGTTCGTCCAGAAGTTCTTTCTGGTGAAAGATGAAGTGGGGGCGTACGTTCAAAGGTTCAGGGAAAGGTCCCTCGATGTGAGGGAGGATGCCAAAGAGTCCAAGTTATTGCACATGTGTGCGGAGGGGCTGCTTCCTGAGTACATCTGTCACCTTGTAAGGACAAAAATTTCCAATCAAGTCCTTTGTGGTTTTGGCTCAAATCCGGAAAAAAATGTTTGAGTCATATGATTGAGTATATTGATTATCCCTCAAGCCTATGACGTGTTTGTTGAAGATGTAGCGGCCAAGTGTATGAAGCTTCATCAAACTACCGAGTTTAGGTGCCTCGTTTCTACGTCATCAATAGTGGTTCCATGCTCCCAAGGTATGAATGCATTACACATATATATAGGAGCTTGGAACAGTTTATAATGGGTGTAGGTTTAATTAAAACTGTTGTTTATTTTCAGAAAGATTTAATTAAAACTTTAAATAAAGTTTATAATGTTTCTGGACTAAAAATGAAAATTTCCAACTTTCTGGAAGTTCGTTCGATATGTTGTTCGAACGAGTTTTTCGTTCGAACCAAATGTCGTTCGAACGAGTTTGCCAACGAGTTCCCCAAAAGGCCACTGGAATGTCGTTTGAAGTGTCATTCGAACGAACATGACGTTCGAATGAGCTTCCAATGAGATTTCTAACGAGTTCACACTGTAACTTTGTTAGAAGTCTCGTTCGAACGAGATTTTGTTCAAACAAAAATGTCGTTCGAACGAGATTTGACGGGAACAATTAAATGGCAGTTTTGACCCACCTTCCCACTTGTTTTTCCCACTAAATTTTTAGCAGATTTAATATGTGCGGAAATGAACTTTTGGAACTTAACTTTTCTTTCCATTCTAACTTCTAGAGAGAGTTTTTGAGAGCAAATTCTTCCAAGAAAAGTTCATGGTTTTGAGTGTTCATCTTTCAAAGAAAAATTCATTTGACACTCTTGTTTACACCCAATTGTTTGTTAATCCAAGTTCCATATATATATATATATATATATATATATATATATATATATATATATATATATATATACATTGCTTGGAGTTTTGGCACCGATTTTTCAGCTCTACCATTTTGAAAAGACGTTTGGGTTTGCTTCTAAATCCCACAAATATGAAGATGCTTGTGTTGATTTACCCACTTGGAGAAAAGCTCCTAGTTCGGGTGACGGTGACCATGTAAAGTCCGATCGGTGGATTTCGAGACCGCGGTGGAGCTCCATGGTTATTCGCTAGGCATAGGTTGATGCAAGAAGATGCATCGGGCCTTGAGAGGGATTGAGTCGAGTGTTGTAAGTCATCTTGCTTATATTTGTAAATTCCGTACTTAGTGGATTTTAGGCTAGGGCCATCCGAGATTTTTCCCGTTGTGGGTTTTTTATCGTACATCTTGGCGTAGTGGATGAATTATTTCTTTTATCTTTTGCAAAATCACCTAGAACGCATGCTTAGGGAAAAAGATAAATTTGGTTTTAATCACTACATGTTTATTTTGATGCTAAATTAAAGATTGGGTAATGTTTAATTAATTCAAGTCATTATTTTAATTTGATAAAATAGGTTTGGCCTAATTTACTAAAATGAATTAAATATTTTGTTAGGCAAATTTCTAGGACTTGGGTTAATTGAATTGGTTTAAGTGAAATTAATTGTGTGTATTCCATCATATTTCACTTGGTTTAATTTTAATTTTGAAAAAGTAAATTAAAATTTGTTAATTTGTTTTATTTGAACCATCATCTACGCTTCCGCATATTTAACAAGGAAATTATTTAAAAAGACTTTGGATTTTAAAATTGGGAACCTATCGTTCCAACAAGTGGTATCAGAGCTTTGATTGAGAAAAATTCTCGCTTTTAAATTGGTATCAGAGCCGGACCGCTAATTTATGGCGTCAAAGATCCGTTTTTCGGCTTTTATAATTTTTGTGCTCGTATTTTTAAGTGGTTCAATTTTTACTCACTCTCAATTTTTTTGTATCTCTCGATGGTTGTCCATTTCTAATGATAATGAAGTTTTTGATATTCGATAGGAATTAAATGGGCTTAATAAGTGTAATGAAAAATTGAGAGAATTAAATTTTATATTTGCAAAAAGAATTAAATTTCTTGAAGATGGAAATTCTTTTTTTAAAGCTAAAATTGAATTTTTGCAAACCTCGCTATCTCAAAAAGATATTTTTCGTGAAAAGATCATGAACATAAATCACAATTATAATATTTTAGAAATGTCCAATAAAGAGAGTGATACTCGATAAAAGACTCTTAGGGACAAGTTTTCCCACATTGAGGGGGAGCGTGATAACCTTCTAGGTGTTTTAGACAATTTAAAGAAGGAATCCCATAAAATTGAGGAGTCTAATTTATTACTTGAGTCCAAAATTTTAAAAATGGAAAATGATTTACAAGACTCGAGTAGTTGTGATAATGGTTCTAGCACATCTTGTTCAAATGCTTCCGTTGCTAAAGCTAAAACCATTGTTTGTTTTAGAGGGTCTACTATATCCAAAGACTTTAGAAAAGGATACACCTTAGGTAACATTTCTCGTTTTTTATATGCTTGTATTGTGGTAGGAAAGGTCACCTTAGGTCCTTTTGTTTTGACCTTAAAAGAAGTTCTAGGAAGTCTATGTCTAGCAATTCATTTGTTTCCAAATCCCATCATTTTAAATATACATCTATATGGGTTCGGAAATCATTTTTAGACGTGCTAGATATTAGATTTATTGATTCTCATTTACTCTCACATGAAACCTCCCTTGCTAAATTTAAAGCTTGAATGTGTTAGTTTTGTTTGCATACTCTAGCTTTTTGTGCTTCATATTATATCTCCTTGCTAGGTGTATGCATGTTTAGTCATTTTCTAGTCTATGCTACATGCTTAATCACATGCTAGAATAATTATTTGTGTTTATCTTTTGTATTATATTTCATTCATTTTGTTTGCGTTAAATGAAAAATACAAAAAGATTTTTGTTTATCATTTGGGTTTTTATCTCTTGGTAATTTAAGTTTAATGAAAAATTCAAATGATTTTTGTTTGTCTTTTGAGTATATATTTTTATTTTCGGTTAAAAATTTGAAAAACTCAAAAAGATTTTTTTGTGGTGTGTATTTTAGTTTGACACACTTTATGTGGCATAAACATGCGTTAGAATCCCATCTTTTACGCTCTCACGTGGCTAGAACTTTTGGTTCAGATTGTCAATCCTTATTATGTTCCTTACCATGCTTACATTGAGTAATTGGATTTTGTGTTGCTTAAATGGATTCTATTTTTATATGCCTCAATTCACACATGCACGAGCTCTTTTGAAATTTTAAATTCATATGAATATTTGAGCTTTGTGAGATGTTCTCCTACCAATCTTGTCATCTACATATTTGTGATCTAGGAGGACTAGTGCATGTCAAAATCCATTGCACGTGAGATTTGTGTGAAAATAAAACATGATAAATATTAATGTGCACGGGGAAGGGCTCCGAAAGGATTTATTGTCCTTTGCAAATAGTAAGCCACCGTTTGTTTGGACCTAAAAGAAATACGTGGTCCAAAGGCCTAAAAGAAAATATGGCATTAAAAAGAAAAATATTTGCCAAGGCCTATGTTTGATTGATATATTCATTCAAAATTAATATAAATTCTTATTAAGGGAGATTAGACGGTATATCAACGGTTTGCACAATGTCCGTTTATCCTAGTTGCGTTTTCAATGTCATGACTCTATTGGTTTGTAGAATCATCAACATGCTAGGCTTGTATACATCGTGTATGTTTATTCGTTGAGTTCAATCTATATTGTCACATGAGGTTATATTCAAATGTGATGAAGTTAGCAATCAATTGAGAACTCCGAGAACATGTTTTAAGTGATTGGGTCTAAATTTAATTGTTGCTAGTTTACACCCCAACACTTCCATTTCCACATGACACATTTTTGCCATACGAGTGTGAAAAGCTTATCTTATTTTGTATCATTTGTGTGTTTATATCTATATGTGTGTACTTATGCTTAGCTTCTATATCTTATGTATACATATATTTGATATTTTTGTTTAGTCTTTGCCTTGCTTTCTAGTCCATATATGCTTTATTTCATAATTGGTATCCATCTTGTTGCATTCTTTGTTGATATCACATGCTAAATACTTATGTATCATATTGGTATCTGTTTCTTGCATCTCAGTTGGTATCCATTAGTATTTATTGGATTAGTTATGACTTTTGTTGCCCATATGCTTTAATGTTCTCATCACTTTTGCACATTTGCATGTTTAGCTTGTTATCCCATTTTATTTATCCCTTGTTTAGTTTAAGGGTAATATGCTTTAATTGGGGGAGAAAAATTAATGTTTTTAGTTCTTTAGCCTTTGTCTATTCCTGAACAAAAAGGGGGAGAAATGGTATCTAATCCTATTGTTATCATATCTTAGTTGAGGGAGATTTATCTTAAGGGGAGACGTCTTTCTATGTAGGTCATTTGTTTTGATAAAGGGGAGAATTAATTTAGGGGGAGTACTTACTTTAATTGCATTAAATATTTAGATATTCCCTATGCGTTTAATGTGTTTGCTTAAGTGTGCAGGAATTATATTCCGGTAAAGATTTTGATCCTTTGGGTTGTTTGAGTCAAGCATTGTATTCTTATTTTGGGTGGGACATTTTTGTCAGTCTAGTAGGGCTTGACGGCCCTTTAGAATTTTTGTTGGGTTTTGTCCTGGAATAGACAAAGGGGGAGATTTGTAAGGACATAAATCTCCAATTGAGTTCTTTGTAGTTTTCGTTCAATTCCGGACAAAAATGTTTGATTCATAGGATTGAGTATATTGATCATCCTCTAAGCCTATGATGTGTTTGTTGAAGACGTAGCGGCCAAGTGTATGAAGCTTCATCAAAATGCCAAGTTTAAGTGACTCGTTTCTACGTCATCAATAGTGGTTCCATGCTCCCAAGGTATGAATGCATTAAACATATATATAGGTGCTTGGAACAGTTTATAGTGGGTGTAGGTTTAATTAAAAGTGTTGTTTATTTTTAGAAAGGTTTAATTAAAACTTTAAATAAAGTTTATAAAGTTTCTGGACTAAAAATGAAAATTTTCATCTTTCTGGAAGTTCGTTCGATATGTTGTTCCAACGAGTTTTTCGTTCGAACCAAATGTCGTTCGAACGAGTTTGCCAACGAGTTCCCCAAAAGGCCACTGGAATGTCGTTCGAAGTGTCGTTCGAACGAACATGATGTTTGAACGAGCTTCCAATGAGATTTATAACGAGTTCACACTGGAACTTCGTTAGAAGTCTCGTTCGAACGAGATTTCATTCGAACGAGATTTGGCGGGAACAATTAAATGGCAGTTTTGAGCAGTTTTGACCCACCTTCCCACTTGTTTTTCCCACTAACTTTTTGGCAGATTTAATATATGCGGAAATGAACTTTTCAAACTTAACTTTTCATTCCATTATAACTTCTAGAGAGAGTTTTTTTAGAGCAAATTCTTCCAAGAAAAATTCATGGTTTTGAGTGTTCATCTTTCAAAGAAAAATTTATTTGACACTCTTGTTTACACCAAATTGTTTGTTTAATCCAAGTTCCATATATATATATATATATATATATATATATATATATATATATATATATGTACATTACTTGGTGTTTTGGCACCGGTTTTTCATCTCTACCGTTTTGAAGAGACGTTTGGGTTTGCTTCTAAATCCCACAAAGAAGAAGATGTTTGCATTGCTTTACCCACTTGGAGAAAGGCTCTTAGTTCGGGTGACGGTGACCATATATAGTCCGATCGGTGGATTCCGATACCACGGTGGAGCTATGTGGTAATTCGCTAGGCAGAGGTTGATGTAATAAGATGCGTCGGGGCTTGAGAGGGATCGAGTCGAGTGTTGTAAGTCATCTTGCTTGTATTTGTAAATTCCGTACTTAGTGTATTTGAGGCTAGGGCCGTCCGAGTTTTTTCCCGTTGTGGATTTTTCCTCGTACATCGCGGCGTAGTGGATTAATTGTTTCTTTTATCTTTTGTAAAATAACCTAGAACGCATGCTTAGGGAAAAAGATAAAATTTGGTTTTAATCACTACATGTTTAATTTGGTGCTAAATTAAGGATTGGGTAATGTTTAATTAATTCAAATCGTTATTTTAATTTGATAAAATAGGTTTGGCCTAATTTACTAAAATGAATTAAATATTTTGTTAGGAAAATTTCTAGGACTTGGGTTAATTGAATTGGTTTAAGTGAAATTAATTGTGTGTGTATTCCATCATATTTCACTTGGTTTAATTTTAATTTTGAAAAAGTAAATTAAAATTTGTTAATTTGTTTTATTTGAACCATCATCTACGCTTTCGCATATTTAACAAGGAAATTGTTTAAAAAGACTTTTAATTTTATAATTGGGGGCCTATCGTTCCAACAAATGGTATCAGATATTTGATTAAGAAAGCTCTCGCTTTCACATCTCATTATTGAGACGCGCGAGGGGACTTTTTCATCGTTCTTTAAAGTAGAAAGAAATATCTCCTTGGTGGTGCGACCCAATCCAGTGGTGGTGCCCATGATGTTTAGGCAGCCGATACAACCTGTGGGAGGGAGGTCTCAGCCCCCACGGGTAGGGTACATCGAGGGAGAATATGGGGGCAAGGCGCCAAAGAAGGACAATAAGAGGAAGTTTGGAAGAGACAGGGAGGACCCACCACCATTGCCCAGTACGGTGGAGGAGGCTGTCAGCTATTACAACGCAATGGTCAAAGGAGGAACAGTCTACGAACCAAAGGGCATTCCCGTGGGGGAACACGATGCGGCGATAAGGGCGGATCCCAAATATTGCCAGATTTATCGGAACATCCAGCATCCAACAGAGAGCTATTTCACGCTGAGGAGAATCATCGACAAGTAGGTAAAGGTAGGGACGTTGTAAATCCCTCTGCAGAATGTTAATAATAACCCACTGCCAGCACATGGTGCCAATCTGGTGGTGGCCTTTGATGAAGAGGCAGAGAGAGAAGAAAGAAAGCCAACTACGAAGCAGGGAGAATTCAAAGAAGCTCCGAAAGATTGTACGAAGGTAATGGATAATGTAGTACTAGCCTACGATGAGGCAAGCACCAAAGACATGGAGGATGTATACAATATTGAAGGTGAGGAAGCAGACCCAGTCCTAGAGTACTGTGCAGTTTCAAATTCCCCAAAATTCACCGATTCTTTGACTAAGTGGGGATACCGAAAGAGAGTAAGTTGGAAATAACCCAGGAAATACTTGACATTTCGAGGAAGAACGCAGTCCCTTCACTGAGATGGAAGGGACCCATGGCCAGGTTGGTGAGGAGGTTTCTGTCAGAAGTAACCTTCAGCGATGCAGATAGGGCTATAAGATTTACTCATAACAGACCATTGTATGTGATCGCCAGCGTCAACAGAATTAGTTTCGCAAGGACTCTTATGGATGGGGGATCTTCCATCAATATTATGCCAATAAACTCTTTTCACGCAACTAATATTCTGAAGGAAAGGTTGGTCTCCACGCCTTTGGTGATTTCAGGATATGACAACCAGTCTTCCAAATCCATTGGGTATGTGAATGTTGGGATCGTGATGGGAAATCTGAGTTCCCATATCAAGTTCCACATAGTAGAGAGTGCAACTTCCTACCAACTGCTGATAGGAAGAGTGTGGATGCACCACCAAGGGATAGTTCCCTCGACGTACCACTAATGCGCTAAGGCAAATATCAAGGGAACGAAGGTGACCATTAGGGCTACGAAGAGGCCCTTCACTGTCGAGGAAGCTCACTTCGTAGATGCATCATTTTACATAGAATTGGAGGAGGATGTCTAGGTCCTAACGAGAAGAATGGAGGGAGCATGGGTTCCCTCGATCAGAGTAATGATGGGCCCCTTAAATGATAAGAATAAAGAGGTTGTAAACAGCATAAGAGTGATGATCGAAGAAGCTCACCAGGTGGTCCCTCGGCCCCAAAACATCTCGAAGAAACTCAAAGACAGGATGGGGCCCAGAGTGGATCCGTTGGAACATGAGGTCCAACGACAAAGTGTACTGAGCCGATTTTCAGAAAAAAAAAGTGGTCGAACCTTCTAGAGAGAAGAGGAGGAAGGAAGCTACAGCTACCAGCTACCAGCATACAATGCAAGAAGGTCGTTACTGAAGAAGGAAATGAGATATATCGATTATAATGATGTGAACGGGCGGCTGAAGAAGCTAAAAACGAGGCTGACCCGATATATGAGTGCTTTTTAATGGATCAGGGGGACAATGTATGGTGATAGACAACTCCAATGTACAGGAATTTATGGAGGAAGTCACCGAGGAACTAGAATACATGGCTGATCAACCGAAACCCCAGGCGCAAGAATTGGAGAAGTTGAACCCGACGAAAGAAAAGGAGGACCCAAGGCCTATTTTTATCGCGAAAGATCTCGGTAAGGAGAAACGAGAGGCTTTAGTTATGTTGATTCAAGAGTTCATAGATATTTTTGCATGGAAATACACGGAGATAGAAGGGCTGAATGAGGGAGTCAACTTTCATAACTTTAACATAATGCCTTCATCCATTCCGGTGAAACAAGCAACAAGAATGTACAAGCCTGAGCTAGACTTAAAGATAAATGAAGAGGTTCAGCGCTTATTAGCGACAGGATTCATCAAACCGATACATCACCCACTTTGGTTGTCTAGCATTGTCCCGGTGGGAAAGAAAGATAAAAACCAAATAAGGATCTATGTGGACTTCAGAGATTTGAATAGAGCTTGCCCCAAGGTTGAGTTCCCTCTACCCTCCATTGATTGCTTGATAGATGCAACTGCTAGTCATGAGATGTATAGCTTCATGGATGGGTATGTAGGGTACAACCAGATCAAGATGGACCCCTCGGATGCAGAGAAAATAACATTTATAACCCTGTTAGGGAACTTCATGTACAGAGTAATGCCGTTTCGGCTCAAGAACGCGAGGGATACTTACCAGAGAACAGTGATGGCCATTTTCCATGACTTCTTCCAAAAATTTATGGAATTCTATGTGGATGATTTAGTCATCAAGTCGAGGAAGGAGGAATCCCATTTGAGTGATTTGAGGAGTGTGTTTGCCAGATGCGAAAAATATAAATTAAAGATGGACCCACTTAAGTGCGTCTTCAGAGTAATAAGTGGGAAGTTTCTAGGCTTTGTGATTGATCGACAAGGTGTGCAGATGGACCAGGACAAGCAACGAGCGATCTTAATTAGCCGAAATAACATACCCGTTGATGCAGCTGTTGCGAAAGAACATGAAATTCAAGTGGGAGTGGGTTCACCAGGAGTCTCTCACTGGGCTAAAGAAGTTGCTCATTTCACCACAGATCATGGTTCCCCCATAGGCAGGAATACCGTTGCAGCTATACCTCACATCCACCATGAGGTTCGTGGGATATTTTTTGGCACAGGAGATTGATGGGGAAGAATGGCCGGTCTACTACCTCAATAGGATCATCCATGGGCCAGAAGTCAGATATAGTAGCTTGGAAAGGCATTGTTTAGCCCTAGTCTTTGTAGCACAAAAACTTAGACATTATATGATGTCTTTTACAATTCATATTGTAACTATATGTGATCCGATTAAGTATTTGCTGGCAAGAACTATATTGATTGGTAGGGTAGCTAGGTGGTTCGCCATCCTCTCTGAATATGACTTGAAGTAACTGGTTCCTAGTGCAATCAAAAGCCAAGCGTACGCTGATCTGTTGGTAATCTTCCCCTCGGGGACGTTTGAGCCACCTAAAGAAAGTATTTCGGGAGACGATTTACAGGCCAATCACCTAGATGTAACGGATAAGGAATGGACAATGCAGTTCGATGGATCTTTGATGGAAAAGAAAGGAGGAGCAGGGGTTATTATTTCAAAAGGAATGGAGGATATTTGCCTTTCCTACAAATTAGATTTCCCTTATTCTAACAGTGAGGATGAATATAAAGCATTGGTGCTGGGATTGCTAGAGGCTCTTCGAAGGGGGATTCATTCACTTTGCATAAAAGGTGATTTAAATTTGGTGGTTCAGTAAGTGAATGGAGAGTACGCGTTGAAACACACGAGACTGACACCATAGAGAACAATCATTCAGAGGCTCCTCTACTAGTTCCATCAGACTAAGATCAAGAGACAACCCAGAACGATGAACCGTCACCCAGACGCCTATGCCACCATTGCCCAGAAGATAGTTATGAGGAACGACACAACTACCGTCGTGATCCAATGAAGAACAGCTCCTAAGATAGTACAGTTAATTTTACCGATGGAGGAGGATGCAGATAGAGGGGAGAGATTAGAGGGTAATTGGAATCTGGGGTAGGAGTGATGGGGCTGAGGGAATTAGCCCAATACTTCACGAACTAAGGAAACCTTTACTTTAAGAACATAGGAGTATGGTTGTCGAGGTGCATCAGGATAGAAGAGGCAGACCGGGGATTGAAGAGAACACATGAAGAGAACTGTGAAACAACTGAGATACCCCTCTACCGAAGAATTCAAAGGGAGGGGTATTTTTGGCCTAGAATTAAACAGGACGCGGCAAAGCTACACGGAAGTGAGACAAATGCCAATTATTCTTCAAATCAGCTGATTGCCATTTCATGGAATCTCAACCTGATTGGAGACAGTCGTATATTGACTTTATCAGAGATAGAGTTGCCCCAACATAGAAAATTAATGTGATGGGACTCCGGTAAAGGGCCCCAAGATTCTACATTCAGGAGAGTCATCTTTATCGAAGAGGCTACTTCAATAGGCCGTTGCGTTGCATCACGAAGGAATAAGCATTTAAAGTCTTGAAATAAGCACACGCTCTAGCTCACATAGGTGGGGCCAAGTTGTATGACCAATTGATGACTTTGGGATACTATTGGCTAACAATGGAGAAAGATTTTGCTGAGTTCGTTTGAAAGTGCAAGGCTTGCCAACTTTATGGAAATATGATCCATGCCCCATCAGTGGACCTACACTCCCTAGAAATGCCTTATCCTTTTCACACTTGGGCGTTATACCTGGTAGGGGCAGTACATCCTTCTTCGAGGGGAAAGATATGGATACTAGTAGCAACAGAGTGCTTCAAAAAGTGGGTTAAAGCGATACCACTGAGAAGGGAAATAACGGGGGTGGTGAGAAACTTCATCAGAGAATATATCATTTGCCGTTTTAGGATCCCAAAGGTTATCCTTTCAGACAATGGAACCCTTTAATCAATTCAGAACTAACGATGCTCACAGACAAGTACTCCATTGTTCATCATACTTCGACGGTGGCATATCCAAAGGGAAATGGTCCGGCCGAAGAAACTAACAAAACTTTGGTTAATATCTTGGCTAAAATGATGGAGGATTTCCCAGGAGCATAGGATGATAAGATATCAGCTGTATTGTGGGCCTATTGAACAACTAAGAGAAATCCCACATGGTATACTCCGTTCTCCCTCGTTTATTGGGATGAGGAAATCCTTCTGGTGGAGTTAAAAGTTACCTCTGCTCGATATGCCTTATGAAGTAGCATGCTCCCTCAGAGTATACATGTGTACCTAGAGGCATTGGATGAACACAGAGATAATGCAATGCAACACTTTCAAATGTATATGAAATAACTTCCCTGGGCATATGATAACTTGGTAAGACCGAGGAACTTCGTGGAGGGAGACCTCGTGTTGAAAGCAGCAGTGAAACACATCAGAGGGTTGCTCCTACCCAAGTTTAAAGCAAATTGGGAGGGACCTTTCATTGTAGAAGAAGCTCATGAATCAGGTTATTATTTAATTTCTAGGATGGAAGAAGATAAACCATTAAATATTAACAATAAATGGTTAAAAGTCTATCATGTGTAAGCAATTAGGTTTGGACCACTGATGTATCTAGCTGTTGTTATGAATACAAAACTAATATTTAAGATGAGTATGCAAGTTCTTTTTATTATAACTCAAGTGGAGATGAAAGAATAATAGAACTTCAAAATGTACGCAAGCAGTTGTAACATAAAGAAATGACATGGAAAACATACATTTTTTCTTCATTCATAAACTTTGGGGCATTACAAAATTGGGAGCTATTGCCCAAGAATTACATAGAAAGAAGAAAAGAAAATATTTACAACAAATCATTGACCTAAGAGGAACCAAAGATCTGGAGCAGAGAAAGAATCTCCAGGAAGGTCCGAAGAAGCTGCCAGGCAAGACTGTTGGGTATTTATAAAAACCTCCAACCTCGTTTGTGCTTGTGTACGCTCGATGAGGAGCTTCTCTCGCTTAGACTTGGACAAGCGCAGATATTCTTCCAGGTCCCCCCACCTCTTTGTCAACGGTTTTAAGAAGAGGTGCTAACTCAGCTAACTTAGCTTCCTCACCCCATTGATCCTCCTGATATTTTTGGAGCAGTTCCCCCTATCTATCCAGTCGCTGGCTCTTCAAAGTTTTCAAATGCGTAGTAAGCCAATCAAAACTAAACCAATCATGACCCAACTCCTTCAGGTGACCCAGGAATTGGTTGAGGAGTGCTCTGGTAACGTTTGAGGTCGGAGTACTGGCAATCTCAGCCACAATGGTAGCAATGCCTTGAATCCTGTAACTCCTCACAGAGACGTTGGAACACAGGCAATCCACGGTGAACGTTTCAGGATGGTGGTTTGTAAGATGCTCAACTACTAAGTGATGGTTGGCGGGCATCTGAGGAGAACGTTAAAGCACCATCAGGTAGAAGTCATGAGGAGCCAAGTCGGGTAGAGGAAACTCACAACCATATTTTCTCTCAACAACAGCACCGATCGTGGAACCTTGATCGTTGTGACTCGAGCCTTCTGAAATAAAGGGTTCTCGACTGGATGATGACATAGGTGAAAGAACTGGTAGAGAATCCTCCCGAGCAACCTGAGAACACTTAGAGGAAATAATGAGTTTATAAAAAATCTCAACAAGTGTTTTCATTGTTAAGTCACCAATCTAGGTGGAGTTTATGAAAATCTTAACAAGTGTTTTTGTTGTTAAGTCAACGATATAGGTGGAGTTTATGGAAAAATCTTATCAAGTGTTTTCGTTGTTAAGTCACCGATATAGGTGAGTTTATGAAAAATCTTAACAAGTGTTTTCGTTGTTAAGTCACCAATATAGGTGGAGTTTATAAAAATATTAACAAGTGTTTTCATTGTTAAGTCACCGATATAAGTGGAGTTTATGAAAAACCTTAACAAATGTTTTCGTTGTTAAGTCACCAATATAGGTGGAGTTTATGAAAAACCTTAACAAGTGTTTTCATTGTTAATTCACCGATATAGGTGGAGTTTATGAAAAACCTTAACAAGTGTTTTTGTTGTTAAGTCACCAACACAGGTGAAGTTTGAGAGATTGAGAAATGCAGAGAAATTAGCGAAGTACCTCAGCAGTAGCAGCAGCGAGAATAGGAACCACTGTGGAGGCATTAACGACGAACCTAATTGAAGAAGCCTCAACGGTCGACAAAGCTCCCTCTCCAACAAACAGTACCAAGGCCAATGAAGGAGTTTCGCTGAAAGAACACGAGGAACCTCCAAATGATGCCCCAGCATGGGCAGGCACTGAAGAACCACCACGCGGGGCAGCAACATCAACCTTGGCCTTGGAAAGAGAAAAGCCACAAAGAGAAAAGGGTGGGGCAAGTCTTGGCGAAAGCTGCAAATACGAAACCAAGTGTTAGATAAAAGGAGCAAGTATATGAAAAAGGCAGGAATACATCTAAGTGTTACTTACCCCCATTATGGTACCAAAAAGAGGAACCGCAATTATGCGTCTCGTCAGCACGGTGGGAAGAAGAAGGTCAGCTAACAAGGACGCCATTTCAACTTAAGGCATCCCAACATATCAAAAGTTCATCATGTTAAACATAATGAAAAGGGCTGGAAGAGAGAAAAAAGATGTCAGACCTAACAAATAATAGATAATATGTTACCTCAGGGGAACTTTCTGCAGTTGGAACAAGGGGCAGAAGAACCTCGGGCTGAGGTGCTAATTCAGAAGAAGCTGGGGGAGTTGTCTCCGGTTGGGAATATATTCTAATAGATTCAATGGTAGCACCCCCCTAAGCATAATCTTTATCCCGTTGGGAGGACAAACGGCGAGAGTAGGTAAGTCCTATCATGGGGCAACGGGTAGGAGTAGTATCGGCTTGAGAGACACCGAAATGCCCCCCCAAAAAATGGCTCATGGGGGAACTAGGGGGACTGGGCCTTTTTTCAACTCCCTGCACCAAAGTTATCAAATAAATAAACAGATGCAACTTGCGTTAAGAAAAGGGGAACAAGGACAAAACATACACACATACCTCAGATTCGGAGGGAGAACGAGAAGGTATAACTACTGGTGAAGGTTGAGAGGAGGCTGCAGCAGAAGGAGCTGGGGCGGGATGTATCTCGGGCATCCATTTTTTCTGGGACTTGGTACCCATAGTTTTTTTCCTCATGCTCGTTGCACCAGCACCTTAAGATACCCTCGAATTTTTTCTCCTCTTTGTCGTTGGCTCAGTTAGATCAACTATGACCGTGGGAAAGGCAGCCGAAGGAGGAACAATAGGGGCGTATCGCTGAAACTCAATATTTTTTCTTTCTAGCTCAGCCTGAACTTTCCTTCTCAATTCCTTGGCCACTTCTGTAGACATAGGAGGAGGAACAGAGGTAATGGGGAACACCTTTAAAGGAGCTTGGGCTTGGGACATAGATTACGATGAAGTCCCACCCTTGGACTTCCTGGTCTTTTTGACTAGTGGTTGGGAAGGCCCTTTGCCAGTAGTAGCTTCGGCTAAGGGGGCAGGCTGTTTGGTAGTTGCAATGGCCTTGGGCTTCGAGATGGCAGTAGAGATCATTGGGCAATAAGGGGGCAACTCCTGGGGAGGTTCTTTAATGGTTTTACCCAAAGGAAACTTAACTCCAAGAACGGAGTTCCCCTTGAGACCCAATTTAGAGGCAGAGAAAGAAAGGACCGGGGGACATTAGGGGGGACTTTGGACATACTCACGAATCCTAGTCAGCTGCACCAAATGGAACTTGGTGGCATAGGAGGTGGATACGTCCTCCTTCGTAGTGGCACTGGGAAGGGTGACTCACCCATCGATGGTAGAGGTCACACCAAGGACCGCTGAGGTAAGGTAGAAGGTGCAGGCTTTAGTAAAGTGGCCCTTGTGTGGTTTTGTTAAAACACAGGTCGAGGGCCCCCCCGATCAAACCCAAACCGCATGCTACATATATCAGGGTTGTAAGGTTTCGAGGTGTATCCCCATTCAGTATAGAAAGGAAGAAACCTAGGGGTAAACACAAGCATCACGGCTTGCGAAGGATATTCTACAACCGGGATGAATTTAATCGTTGAAGCTGTAAAAGGGAAAAAATCCCAAGTATGGGCAAAAGTAGATTCGCTGTACGACCTCATTATAAAGGAGTCAAAATGATCAAAAAATCCTGTTATCTCCTTTCGACTCTATTTTTTAAGGAAACATAAGAGGTGTGGGGGATTAATACCTTAGCTCATGGGGAGAGAGATAGGCTTGACAGTAATGGCAGGAAAATGGGTGTAAAGAAAGCCCGTTAAGATAACGGTTTTGGAAAAATTGGCCAAACTATAATGACCCAGTGACCGTGCCATGTCGATATGAGTTCGATATAGCTAGGTGTAGAGGGACCCCAAGGCAATGGGGGCTAGTGGAAGGTTGAAACCCGTGGCCAAATAGATGGAAATATTTATGAGGTCCCTCCTGGGTTGGTCGTTGGGTTTCCCAGTGAGGAAGAAGCGTGAAAGCAACACAAGAATATAGGCTGGTAGTTCCAGAGATGTACATCTACCTTGGCCCATTGCAGTAGTGATATCCTTCGGGGTTGGAGCTTCAAAAAAATAACTGATAAGGGGGGTAAATGTGGCTTTGTTCAAAGAACCTGTGCAACTACGACAGATTGGATCCTTCTAAGCCCGATCAGCAGCCTCTTCGGCATCTAGGGCCTCATCGTGGTATGCGAAGTCACCTATGGGCTCAAGCCAAGTAGCTCACAGACGTCCTCCAACATGATGGTGAACTCTCCTCACGTAGAAAAGAACGTGTGAGTTGTAACGTTCCATCTGGAAACTAGTACTTGCAACGCAGCGTTATGCTTAGAAAGTGTGAACTCCCCAAACCAGTAGGCTCGATGAAGACCAACTTTTGTAAGAGAATCAACATGAGAGCTCTGCATATGTGTGTGCCAGGCATGGAAATGGGTTGGTGACCCCCCAGGTGCCTCAAAATTGATCTAAGAATAGGGGAAGTCACTACAGTCCAACCTAAAGCGCAGAGTCCCCTCTGGGGGAAGATAGCCCCACTTTGACGAATCCTCATCCTCATCACCTAACAGTAAAGGGTCATACTTGGATGAGAAATGGCAGGTCTGACATGCATCAGAGAACTCATCATCTTTATTAAAGACATGAGACTAGCGGTAAACGCGTAGTTGCTCTTGACGAGTAGCATTCAGGGTAGTGGTGCCAGAGGTGGCAGAAGGGGAGTTTGGCTAAGCAGTGGTGGTGGCAACCTTTGAGGCACTTTAAGAAGCCATAGTAGAGTGGCGATGAATGAAATAAATGGGTAAGAAGGGCTAGGAACAAAGAGGGAGGAGCACAACCACAGGCAGTGGCGTAAAAGATGAGAGAATGAGAAACTGAGTAAAGAGTTGGACAACAATGGAGTTTTTGCACAAATTTCTCTCTCTAAAGAAGACGGGAGCTTAAAGAAGACGAAGAAAAGAGAAGGGTTTGGAAAAAAGAGACGTTTGAAACATTTTAAGAAACATGTTTGTTGAGTTTTCTACCACCACACTTGCAAGGCCGCCTATAATCATTTCAAATGGACACGTGGCACTTCGGGAGGTGTCTTGACAGTTGAAAGACAACGCCACATCATTAATGAAGTGATGCTTGGGAAATAGAAGGTGGTTGCCTTCTTCAGCAAATTTGAGTTTTGGCGCCAGAATTTTTGTCAGACATATCCGATATACGCCCAATGAAAAATATGTCCCAACGGTTAAAAAAAGCTATGATGTCCCCTCGCCATAAGTCCAAACGTTGTTTAAATTGTGACTCGATTACATCGAGGAGAATTTCTGGTTTTTTGAACATAACGAATGTTACAAAGGAGAATTTCACAAGTCCCAATGATAGGGGCAGTCCTAACGAAGAATCACTGCTCACAACTACACTCCACAACAGAATGAACGGGAGAATTTCACTTCCCCAGAGCAAAAATGAGTATTCGAGAAGGTTAGTAGACCTTTCAGGAGAATTTCAAATAATATAGCTAGAATGGTTGAAGATCAGGGTAAGGAAAAAGTGGCGATGTCCCTTCGCAAAAGCACCAATAAACCACACAGCTTCGACTGAGGTACATCGGGGAGAATTTTAATTTTTCTTGGAGGTTCTAAACGCAGTGCTATAACGAAGGAATGGATGCCAGAATTTTTACACACGGAGGAGGTTCATCGGATTGAAAAGTTTTCGTGCAAATATTTCTTGTTGCCATAATAAATCTCTCCACAAAGGGGCAAAGGTAGAGGGGGCTTGAAGGTAATTATGAGATTAGATATAATTCCCCTATTTACAACAGTATCTGGGGTTAAGGAAACGTGGCATCTCTTCAAGATATCTCAAGCATGGCGTGGCAACTCAGCATGGCATCTCAGCATGGCAACTCATATTTTAGCTTGTTGCGTTACTTAGCCATATTGTATCTTTTGTTTGTCCGGACTATGAGATATCATGATTGTAATGATATAACAAGAATAATGATTATGTGTGAGGTCGAATGATACTCACAAGAGACCAGGCTTGGTAGGGCTTGGGAGAGCTTTCATGCTCTATCGAACGACCTCGCCATGGGAATTTTAGAGGGATTTGGTTTGGAGGATTGAGAAGTGAGGCACCATTGGGGCTTGTCCTGACCATCTTAGATACACCTGGTAAAACCATCGTGGTATTTGGGACTGTCAGACAGTTGGTGAGCCACCTCTGTGACAACAGCCCTCAGATACATAGTGGTTAGGCAAAAGGCATGTTTTGGCATTTAATGTTTATGACATGGAGATAAGTAGTGCATTAGGTATATAATGTTTGTGACATAAAGTATGAGGGATGTCTTTTCACAGGCACTAATGGCAGAGTTTCCTCGAGGATGGTGTGGGAGGCTATTCAAGGACCCCAACCACCTATGAGGAGAGGATGATCTTTTTGAGAGTTCAGAAGTGATTACTAGAGAGTTATTACAAACCAGAGAATTTACTCACCCACCATTGTCATTTATTACGAAGCTTTTAATACTTGACAGAGATCCTTGAGGGTGGTTGGTGTGTTTTGGTTGCCTGACAAGGTTTATCTAGGTTACTTACTTCTCTCTCCCTCTAGCTAAGTTACTTCTAAGTTCATTACTACCTTCTGAGTTATACACGAGAGATATGTGAGTTCAAACTGAGTCTATCTTCATTGAGTAGTGTTTGTATGTCCTATGGTTAACCAATAGTGTCGCTATTTAACTTATCATTACTATACTCAAAAAGGGGTTACGCCTCCATCTTATCTAAACCACCCTCTTACATAGGCATTGAATTACTTTCTTGAGAGAGACCTTGAGTCCTACCGTACACGCCTCGTACTCAGTCATGTTGTTGGTGTAGGGGAAATCCAATATGATAGTGATGGAGTGTGGGAGTCATCTGAGGCGATCAAAAGTATTCTAATGCCATATCCTTTTTTGTTGGCAGCGCCGTCAAAGAATATTTTCCATCGAAGGTCGTCTTGAGTAGCGAGAGGATGTTCTCATCTGGGAATTCGGAGGTCCAGACATCATCTTCTTCCATAGGGTAGTCAGCGAGATAGTCAGAGATGGTTCTTCTTTTTATAGCTTTTTGCGTGACGTACACGATATCAAACTCGGCTAGGAGCATCAACCATCGGGCCATTTGGCTGGATAAGGCGAGTTTCTCAAGAAGGTACTTGATGGGGTCCATTTGGGATACAAGTTTAATAGGGAAGGCGAGCATGTAGTGTCGCAACTTTTGGGTGACCCGAATAAGCGCGACACATGCCTTTTCCAAAGCAGTGTAGTTGACTTCGTATCCGGTTAATTGTGACTAGCATAATAGATGGATCTTTCTTTGCGGGATTCTTCGAGGTATTGGGCTAGCAAATCCCCAACTGCACTGTCGGTTATGGTTAGGTACAGGAGAAAGGGGAGACCAGGCTGTGGTGGCATGAGTACCGGAGGTTGGGTCAGATATTATTTAATTCGGTCAAAAACTTCCTGGCAAGCCTCGTTCCAAACCTTGGTTGAATCCTTTCGGAGGAGTTTGAAAATAGGTTCACAAATGGAAGTTAGTTAGCTGATGAACCGGCTGATGTATTACATTTTCCCAAGGAAACTAGGGATTTCTTTCTCCGTTTGGGGAGGTGGCATCTCAAGTATGGATTTTAGCTGGGCAGGATTTGCTTTTATCCCCTTCTCACTCACTATGAATCCTAAGAGTTTTCCTTTTGTAATGCCGAAGACGTATTTCTATGGATTGAGTCTCATATGATATCATCGCAATCGTTTGAAGAACTTCTGGATAGTGGGAACATGACCTTCTCTAGTATTGGATTTGATAATCATATCATCCATATAGACCTCGACCTCTTTGTGAATCAAATCATGTAGGATGGTTGTGACAGCCCTCTGGTAGGTAGCCCCAGCATTCTTGAGACCAAATGGCATAACAATGTAGCAAAAGGTTCCCCAGGGTGTGATGAATGCGATTTTTTCTTGGCGGTCTGGGTGCATTTTGATTTGATTGTATCCGAAAAACCCATCGAAGAATGACTTGAGAGCATGACTGGTTGTATTGTCCACGATCATGTCGATATTGGGTAATGGATAATCATCCTTTGGAGAGTCTTTGTTCAAGTCTCGGTAGTCTACACACATCCGAACTTTCCCTCCTGATTTCGGCACAAGCACTATGTTGGCTAGCCATGTGGGATATTCGATCACACGAATAAAGCCTACGTTCAGCTATTTGACCACTTCTTCTTTGACTTTGAGCGACTATTCAGTGCGGAGTTTTCTCAATTTTTATTTGACAGGCTTGTACTCTAGGAGAGTGTGGATCTCATATTGAGCTATTTCAGGATCAATGCCAGGCATATCGTCATAGGACCACACGAAGACATCTACGAATTCCTTAAGCAATTCTTTGAGTTATGCGCGCTCATGCTCGTTGAGGGTAGGCCCTATCCTAATCTTGCGCAATTGGCTATTAAAACCGAGGTTAACAATAATAGTTTCTTCTCCATTAACTTGAACGCGGTTATGTTGTTTGTTATTAACCTTATTTAGGTCAGTTAAGAATTGTTCATTTACAAAATCATCATCATTAAAAGTTTGATTAGAATTTACACAATTAATGTAAGGCACAACAAGATACTCAAAATCTTCATTTATTTTATTGATAGGAAAAATAGCATTAGAGAACCTCATCGAAGGAGGTCTCGATTACATTAGAAAAATGATAGACAACAGAAGAAGAGATGGGGTAAACATTGGGGTTAAGTGGGATTTCAACAGGTAGAACTGGCGCAGCATTCCAGTTGAGGATAGGTGTATCAACAGCTTTAATTAGAGTCACTTTCCTTAATATCTTTGGTATCTTTGATGATCGGTTATACATGGTGTTGGGAACTTTCAGCCCATGGGTAGCTATCTTGGAAAAAAATCTCCATTCCAGGCTTCATCTTCTTGTTTGTATGGTCATACCATGGTTCTAAAAAGACACAAAAGGGGAATTATTTACCCTCTTTGATGAATCTACCATTCAAAGAATTCCTTGGGATAGTTTGGATGCAGTCTAATCTTCTCTTTGGTCTAGACTGGCGGATCGTTCTGAGCTCTTATTATGCTGGTTGATACCCCAAACCACAAGGAGGGAAATATTCTTTCAGTACAATGAGCTTAATTATCCCTTGCTGTCTTTGTCCTAGCCTCAGTCCGGGCATAAAGTGCAAGTTTTTAAACATCTGAATCACGTTGATGTTTCAATGAGGGTCATATTCTAGATAAAACCTTTCTCTGAAATCGTCCCCTATCGAGATTAAAAGTGGCTCGACTCAGAATCCTGATAAGGAGCATATCATTTGACTCGTATTGTATCTCAAGTATTGGATTGCTGGTACTTGCACCCTCCACATTGTCGTCATCGCCCAAAATGGTGATAACTCATTCGTCGGTGAAGAACTTCAATTTTTATTGGAGTGAGGAAGACATACCCTTGATACTTTGGAGCCAAGGTCGCCCGAGCAACAGGTTGAAACAAGCTGGGATGTCAATAACTTGGAATTCAATGATAGGGTTTATAGGGCTAAGCCCTATTATAAGTTTTATGGATCCCATCACCTCCCGACGGGTATTATCATAGGCACGTACAATAGCGGAGGTTGGAGCAAGGTCACTTTCCTTCAGTCCTAAGCATTTGAAGGTTCTTAATAGGCATAAATTCAAGGCAGATCTATTATTGACAAGAGAGAGTGGTACGATCTTCCCCATGACTTCAACGGAGATGTTGAGTGCATAATTATGGTTTGACCCAATTCTGGGAATTTCTTCTTTGGAAAAGGATAGCATTCGGGTAGAGGTCAGGGATCTGACTAAATTTCCCGCTTCTTCTGGTGTGGTAGAAGGAGGAACTGTGGGTTCAGTGAGCAACTTGATCAAAGCATTTCTGTGCAGCTGGGAAGACATGAAAAGTCCCCATAGAGTGATGTTAGCTTGATTTTTCTTCAGTTGATCGAGGATCTTGCTCTCCTCGAGGGTCATATCTGGCATAGGAAGGTTTTCAACACCCTTCCCTTTGTCAATGGCTGGTAGTGAGCTTGGGATCTGGTAATGCCTTCCTGATCTGGTCATATGATTTACTAAAGAAGGGAAGAATATGAACCTTGATTCCTCATCAATCTCGGGTTGTTCTGCCACCTTGTTTATATCTCCGAGGAGTTCTTCAAATGATATCATCCCACATATGTCGTCTACCAGACCAGTTTTATTGGAATCTTGATATTCATTTGAATCTTTAAATTCTTCCCCCATTCGGTGGCAATAATTCAGTCTTTCCATGTAAAGTCAATGCATTCCACAACTTCAATGGCTTCTTCGTACAAGTCCTACCATTCTGCGGGGGAGATGTAAGGTTGAAAGGACCAGGCGCCCTTGTAGCTTTAGATTATCGAGTAACTCATTCATACTGCAAATATTATTAGTTTGCGTGAATAATTATGCCATAATCTAGACAACGTCATCTAAGTTGACTTTATCGGTCGGTATTAACCACCTGTTTGACTCTCGGCCCATTTTTGTGATTCTAAGAATAACATAGTGAATCTCTGGCAATCAATGATCATCTGTGAGGGCAATTTTAGCCCGAAATCTAAGAGTTGGTTTAATACTTATGATAATTCCACACTTCCATTTTGAGAACGTGTACGAACAGTGGTGCATGCTCTGGTAAGGAGTGACAGTGCCTGATCAGCGAGGTAAACAGGGTGTAGGAGGAAATATGGGCAAGTTTGGAGTCGTTTGGGAGATTATATGGATGTTATTTGAGTTGAGGGATCAAATTCTAGGTTCTCTTCTAAGAAGATGGCATTGGCATGATTTGGGAGTGGGTTATGAGTAGTGTTTGGCTGGTGGGGTAATGGTACCCCGGTCAATTAGACCTTGGATTATGTTTCGAAGGTTAAAGCATTGGTCGGTGGTATGGCCAGCAGTTTGGTGAAAGGCACAATGGGCATCTGCCTTGAAGTTTCTTGGAAGTGGATTTGGAAATGGACGGGGGTCCAAGCGTTTGATGAGGTTTCGTCTTAACAGATCCTGATAAACTTTGGAGAGGGGAACATGGAGTTCGGTGTATTACTTTCGAACTGGGATATGGAGGATTTTTGGTTCCCACGAGGTGGTTGGTTGAGAGATGTTGTTGATGGTTAAGACTACAACATTGAAAGGTTTATCACATTTTCTCGGAGTGAATTGTCCGGACACTTTCTTTGGTTCAACTTCTGTTTTAGCAAGACCTTCCTCGATTTCTACTCCTGCTTATCTGAGTGCTCGAAAGTGGGGATATTATTGTCCTCCCATTATTGCTTCGATATGGGGTAAGAAGTTCTTCTTCACTATGTTGACTTGTTCTTCCTTGAATGGCTGATTGGTCATGGTGGTTGCTTCTTCCCTCCATCGGGCTATGAAGTTACTGATTGATTCCCTAGAGTTCTATTTGAGCAGTTCTAAATCACGACGGGTGACCTGAAGCTCTTCATTGTATTTGTACTACGACATGAATTCTCGGACCACATCCTCCCAGCTACGAATTCTGGATTCTTCGAGAGATAAAAAACATTGAAGGGTGCTATCCCTCAACGTTTGCTGAAATAATTGGGCCACCACTTCTTCAGAAGCCCCTAGGAGAGTCATAGAACGATGATAACTGTGAAGATGAACAATCGGGGGTCCACTTCCTTTGAATTTCTCGATATTTGGCATCATGAACTTTTCGGGATACCTCACCTTAGGATAAGGAGACATGTGGGTGTAGTCCATGTGATTTCGAGAGATTCTAACTTGGTTAAACTTCTTAGTTAGAATATTGAGATCTTCTTTGACCTTGTTTATCTCTTCCTCTTTTGGATCAATGATTATAGGCAAGTTAGCCCCAAGCTGGGTAAGGTTTGGCATAGAAAGCTGGGCAGGCGGCAACCCATTAGCAGGAGGGGCACGTGGAGCATGCTGATACTCTTCGAGAACCCAGATAGGCTCGGGTGGACCCATAGCGTGAGGAAATAGGGCCTCGGGCTCTTCAGGAACATAAACCTGATTTCGTTGCATCTCTCAGACCTCAGTCTGGAGGTTGTCAATCTTGGACACGAGCTGAGCTAAGACTGGCATCAGATCTAGCTGCACAACTAGTACTTGATCAATGTTCTCCATAGAAAGCGGATGGATTCCAGACTCGGAATAAGTAGCATGGGGACAGAAGAAATTCTGGGGTGATTTGACTGAAGACTGAAGCCAATAAGGAGCTAGGCCAAGGGCGTGCAATCGACTTCAGAAGTTGTAAAATGGGATTTATTTTTGAGAAAAAAAGGAATGAAATTATTTTGACATTTTTTGTTTTTTTGATTAAAGAACAAAATATTTTTGGATTTTTGATAAAGAAGGGATAAATGTTTTTGGATTCTTTTGATAAATAAGGGAGAAATTTTTTTGGGAGACGGGTCTAAACATGATTAATATAATTATTATGTTCTCACTTATATTAAATTTTCCTAAATGCAAAATGAAATGTTGTATGGGATCCGAGCCTATAAAAGCTGGGTTTTTAACATATGCAAAGCTATGGTTGGACTTGTGACCAGGCTCACGGGCAGGGTCCCATTCTTAAAAATACACAAAAATTTATGCGGCACACCGACCTAAAATTTCGATAGAGTTTCGGGTCGAAAACCGAAATATAACATGTGTGTCCTAAACTTGACACCTATATGTGGGTATGCAATTGATTGGGTGAATTTGAAAGGGTTCCCCCCTTCAGTGTGACTTCCACGATATACGTCTTGATTTTGAGGGAAATCGATACGTGTGGACAAGACATTTGATATACCTGAGTGTACGTGAATTGCCTTGCTATATACCTCATGTGGACGGTACATGTGAGAGCTAATTCGATATACTTGGCGTACGTGAATGAGTTCCCTATGATATACCTCCCGTCATGACTTCGGTCAAGTGGTACGATGCGGGAGAACCGTTCGATATACGTCATAGGTACTTGGCTAATGGAAGGTGAGAATTGTATCACTTAGGCTAACTGAGCCCTGCCGGACCAGCGCCCATCACGAAGTGACCGTCCAGTTACTGGACAAAATTTAGTAAATCACAATGATCTTTTGTGATGTCGTGTGAATCATGTATGATTCTCTTATTAGTATCTTATGATGAGAGTATCTTTCTTGATCATGCCAAACAGGGAGCAAAGTCCAAGTACCAATAGTATAACAAGTATGTATGGGTGATGCGTGCAACATGTGGATATATGTGATCCTAGGTGCATGTGGTGTGAAGTGTAGATGGAGAACCTTCTGCAAGTGTGTGAATATAAGCATAAGCATGAGGTACACATGAAAAAGGGGAACATGCAAAGTAGGGGAGTATATAAGAAAATAAAACACCCATGTAAATAGAGTCTAGCCCTCATATAAAAAATCCCCAGCAGAGTCGCCACTGTGTCCATCCCCCGATCCTCACGGAGAGAGAGAGGAGGGCTCATCTCACGCGGTGAGAGGATCTTAGTCCCGCGCATCCCTCTCGAGAGCGCTTCGTCCGTCGTCGATGATGTGTGAGGTGAAAAAGATAGAGAGATGGAGTCGCCAGTCTATTTTACTCAAAACAGACAAAGGAAGGTGGAGTCATCCCAAAGGACATCATCCAAAGACATATTGATACATACGAAAACAAAAATGATTCGAGTAGGGTTCGGAGGCTAAGTTAAGAAATGGGAAGGTGTTAGGCACCCATTGATCCCTTGAGGTCTCTCATGGATTGTTTTTATTTTCCTCTAGTTCCCCGTGATATATGTGCATGTGTATACGAGGTGGAGATAGGAATCATCGACTTGTATCATGGAAAAGATAAAGCCAGTTATCCATAGGAGTGCTCCTAAAAGTAATGTTAGAAAATAGGATTTACGCGATTATCCTAGCGTTGATCGTTATAATGGAACGATAATGCGCATGGAGTAATACGCCACTACGAAAAAATATATGTATATGTAAGTATATAGAATCTAAGAGAATTAAATTAAAGAATTAGAAAAATAGAAAATGGAAAGAAAAGAAATAGGACTCGAGTCTCGGGTTTTACCCCAAGATGCCTATGTAGCATATGGAGGCATCAAAGTCCACGTAGTTCGTATACAAAATGAGGGGTGGGGTTTATCCCATAAATCCAATCGGTGACTTCTCTTAGGGGGTGTGTGTGTGTGTAAAAACGTGTTTTAGTTGTGGGAAAAGAGTGAGAAAAGTGTAAGAATTCCCGTTTGGAATTTATGAGAAAACCTTCTTTTTCTTGTTGTTTGGGTTTTGTTTATATGAAAATAGGAGATGTGCAATAATACAAAATAAAAAGTATATTAGGATAGGTGATATGGAGAGAATAAAAGTACTAAGTAATAAAATAAGTTAAAGCGAATTTAGGAGAATTTGTAGATAGAGTTGAGAAAGTTGAACCTTCTTGAAGATCTTAAGCTTGATCTTGAATGTTGGAGAGCAGCCCTTGCACTTGGGTGGTGATGAAGAGTAGTTAATTCACCAAGTTTGATAAAAAAGGTGATGAAAAATGAAGGTTGGAAAAGGATTTGGATGTGGAAATCACACTGACTTCGAGAGAGGTTTTATGAGTTTGTTGAGAGTGATCGATTTCAGATCTTAGGTCCTATTGCAATGAGGTCAGGCCCTCCCTTTTATAGGTCCAGGGCATTTCCGATCAGCATAGTCCTGGTCTTGCCAATCGGTAGGTGTGATTAGGCACAATGCCGATAGGCAGGATTTGGAACCTGCCATTTGGCAGTCTCTTTCAGGTTCCTTCGAAAAAATGGTCGTAAAATGCAAACCATTGATCTGAATCGTACTCGGGCTGAACCACTGGAAAGGTATTTCATATAACTTTGAAAGTACTTGGACTTATCCCGTGTCCAGTAGTTAATTTCGGGTCAAATGTGGCTCGGAAGCGCTCATCGGTCCTTTGGACGGGGAATCATCGGACGCAAATGGATCATTCATCCCCATGGTAAGTCAGAATCGCACACAGGATGGACTGTTGGAAAGGTTATGAGATGTACTTCGACATTCCAAAGATTTTGATTCAGTTCAGGGAGTTGACTTTGGTCAACCGGGGCCTGGAAGTGTCCAGTGGCCTTTCGGAGTAAACGAGATCATTCGTCCGTACCGTAAGTTAGAATCGCGCACGGGGCGGACCATTAGAAAGGGGTTTCAGAGGCCTTTAAAGATTCATTCAGTCTCGGTCAACCTGAATAGTTGACTTTGGTCATACGGAGCATATGGGAGCATCCGGTGGCCTTTAGGTCAGGTTTCAAGGGAAAATGGGTCCTTCGTTCGCACCATAAGTCAGAATCGTGCACGGGATGGACCGTTGGAATGGGGTTTCAGCGCCCTTTGAAAATTCATTTAATCTCAATCAAGCTGAAGAGTTTGACTTTTGGACAAATGGAGCCTAAGAGTGCCCAATGGCCTCTAGGTTAGTACTCGGGGTATGACTTAGTTTTGTAGTGGTGAAGGGAGACGTGCTAGGGACCTAAGGAGAGGTTAGGGGGTGCTAGAATGGGGTGTCTATAATATATATATATATATATATATATAGGAGAAGGCTCACATACATCATGCTCTATACATCATCCATACATCACACCTAGTTGGACGCCCTAAACAAATATATTTTCCATTTTTTTATTTTTTCTCTTCAAATTAACCTTCCGATAAACACATGTTCAAAAAATTAGGTCAAAATACATTTTGTAGCTATTTTTAAAAAATTCACAAAAAAACTGCTCAAAATACCTTTTTTATAAGGGTATGCGCCAGTAGTTTTTTGTGGATTTTTTAAAAATAGCTACAAGGTGTATTTTGGCCTAATTTTTTTAATATGGGTTTATTAGAAGATTAATTTCAAGGGAAAATAAAAAACTTGGAAAAAAGGTTTCTTAGGACCAAGAACTAAGTGGTATGTATGGTGTGATGTATACATCATGATGTAGGTGAGCCTTCTCCTCTCTCTCTCTCTCTCTCTCTCTCTCTATCTATCTATCTATATATATATATATATATATGAAGCAAATTATATACTGACTTAAGATATTTAGTGTGAAAATAGATTTGATAACTAGTTAAAGTTATTTGAAATGAACTAATTTAATTATAATTGAGAATTATAATTCTTTAGAGGATATGAAAGCCAATTGTATAACATATGCATAACACATGGTGGTGTGTGGGACCATGGTTATACGAAAACTAGTTAGGTGGGGTATAATAACTAGGAGGGTTAAGCGCAAACATTAGGTGCGCACTATAGTTGACTGGGTAAGGGGTCATGTTAGTGCGTCACCGGCTTACATATGGAAGGTTTTACTGCATATTTATTATTTTATTTTAATTAATTGCTAAATGTTTTTAAAAGGTTTTGGGCTCTGACCCGTATCAAATCTATTTTTCAAAAACTTTTAGGTGTCTAGTCATAGGGACGCTCGGAGGAATATTCTTCCTAGGGAGTCTTACAGGTTGCTGAGTAGCCACTTCACTTATTTCATTCCAGATTAGGCTCCCTATTTCGGTATTGGTTGGGCGTGTTGCCGCTTTTCATTCAAACTTATGTATTTTGGAGTATTTTAGTCAGATGGATTGAATGTATTGGATTTTTACTCGATGGTTTATTCGGGAATATTATCTATTAATACCTACTTTACAATTTACATCGTGGTTTCATTTATATTGATTAATATGTATGGGATTATTATGGTTTGGTTATTATTATTGTATGTTAATGAAAGATAAAATTTGGCACTGACTTATTTAATCAAAAAGTGGTTAGTAATTTAAATTTTTTTCAACAGTGATGCTAAGGATGAACCAAGTGATATTCATGTTTTATTTTATTATAGGATTGATCACCCGTTATTGAAATAGGCGAGGTGTCACAGATGGTATCAGAGCATCAAGTTCTAGAGTCCTTAGGATCTATGCATAATTACTATGTTTTTAACGTTGCTTTTCTTTGATATAGAGTCCTATGCTTAGGACTGTCGATTCATAATGCGACTTACGTTCTCCTACTATTGAGCATAGGTGACGCGAATAATGTATGATTTCGATTGGACTTTATATACCAAAAATTATAGGATGACCAATAAGGTCCATTAGGAGGACTGTAAGAGGAGAGGCTCAACCGGAGCCACAGAGTATTCTGGGAACGATGACCATGGTAGAAGTCACTAATATTATTATTCAGGCAGCGAACGCTATGATAACTACTAGGGCGCAGTAGTTTCCCCAAGTATATCTAGAGTAGATGGTAGCCCAAATTCAGACTCACCTAATACAGTCGGTAAGGGAGAAAGTCGGAGGGGTTTTTCCGTAAGGGCCATTCGTAAGAATTCGGGGAAAGTGCTAAAGTGTGATTGTCTAATGGAAGGAGAACATCCAAATATGATTGCATAGGGTGCAGTGCAATGAAACTCAAGATTATATTTTGGGCAAAATTTTAGCTCATACGAGCAATTCTGTAGTGATGGGAGTCAATCAACACAATCAAAGAGAGATATCATGAATATCAAGGAATTTGGGGTGCGATTTGGTCATAAATCCTATCATCAGCTGTTTAAATAGAGATACGAAGAAAACCTCATTACTTATTATAGGAGGGCCAGATAGTGGCTAAACAAGAAGGAGAATTTTCTTGTCTAACGGACTTGTACCCGATAAGGTGAATACGGAGGGTAAAACGGGTTTTAAGTTGATGATGGATTCATGTGTAGAATACGCCAGTATTGAGGGGAGAATTCGGCTTGGATGACTTATGTATATGGAATCAATATTGTACTTTTACAATTTTAATATCAATGCTTCCATGTGAAGTGAGCCAACAGAGTTGGAGAATCTATCCAAAAGGGCAGGATTAGATTTAATGGTGCTAGTGAGGCACCACATAAGGATACCCAGTAGGGGAATTATTTAAATGATTTAGATCAATGAAATTCCTACCAAGTGATGGGGGATTCATTCAGGTCCGTCAAGGTCAGCAGGGTGTTTCACAGGCCAACAAAGCCAAAGGAACAACATGGGTAGCAATGGGGGCCAAGGCTACCAAGTTTGAGAAAAAGATAACCCCGACATGGCCCGTGGGGCCAGAAATAGGAAAATGACATAGAGAGGTAACTTATGTGAGGAGAGTAGGGTCACATGTGTTGATCTTGTCCGCACTGAGTTAAGGGACATAAGTGGGATGCCCAGCAGGGGAAATAGTCATAGAATTTTTTTCGTTTGGTTTGGACGAGATTATTATGTCCAGGAACCATTTGAACCGCTCGTGCGATTGGCGATTGAAGATATGCTTTTTATCTGTAGATAAATGGGATAAGTTTTATGTGACACAAGTGAGTCATAATATTTTATTAACACTAGACTCGTGCGTGTGACGGGTTTAGTGGGTGTGTCTTTAGTTTTACTATTGTGTGCATATATTTATCGCTGGGTAGTGGGGCTCTCTTTGGTTTCATCTATAGGGGAGTGGGTGCTGTCCCTGAGAGGATAGGTTTTAGTGGCTTTAATTGTTTTAGATATATGATATTCAAGTATGATGTTATCCTGGGTTTGGTCTAGTTAGCGATGGTTTGAGCGATGGTGGCCTGTTACAGTAAGGCTATCGTGTGTAACAGGCCATCGTGCTCACTGTTCCAGGGTAGGATGTGTTGTTTTACGATGTCTCACTTGAGATAAGGTAGATCTCGCGTCTATATTATTTTATGGAGGAGACCTTAGAGAGTATAGTTGTCTTGTTATATTCTATCCTGGTGTGTAGGGACTTTACTGATGTGATTTAGGGTATATTGAGTTTTTTATCGAGTGGGGAGATTTAGCTCATTATTGATTTAGCATTGGGGACCTAGTGATAGTGCGAACACAGTGTTATATGACTCCTCTAGATATGCGTGAGTTTTTTTATTAGAGTTATACGGTGGGGGACATGATTTTGAGCGTCGCGGTTATATGCTATGGGCTTACAGAACTCGATGATCGATAATTCTAGGCGATAATGCATCGGGGGAGTTCCTTGTTTAAGTATTGCCTGGCAGACGTTCTATGCATGAACCATAATAAATGTCGAGAGTGGGCATACATTGTTGGATGCTCGGGCATTAGTTTTGAATGTTAATCATTGTACGTGTAGAGAAAACACTTTGAGCTGAGAGATCTTATAACATATGAGGCCAGTAGCACCAATAGTGTTTTGTACAAAGCATTGGGTAACTTTTGCACCACTAATTCATAGGTGGGGATATCTTGAGGAGATATAAGTCACGATTAGTCTATAAATTGTGTACAACCTTACTGTATAGCCATGCCAAGAGTGAGGGGTTGAGCTTGAGATAAGTATGATACATATGTGATGTTAGTGATGATTGTGAAGATGTGCATGGGATATAGGGTGTATGGGCACCTTGGTTAGTTTGATTTTTAGAATCGTCTAGGATAATGGGTTGTGGAAATAAACGTGGTGAATGTATACATGTGGGGGCAGTTAGAAGTCGAATTGGAATAATATGGTGGACTGAACATTATTTGAAAAAGAAGTTAGTTCAAATATGTATTAAACCAAAAGAATTATCACTCTGATATGGTTTGAAAGACAGTGGAATTACATGTAAAAGGTATCCCGTGATAAGGGAGGAGCCCACAATTTTGGAAAGTAGAGAGGAGTCTTAATTAGTCAAATGCCTTGAGTGGCTTGCGCAAGAATAAGATGTGATTCCTACCAGACAAAAAAGAGCCCAAGAAGTTCACAGTTTTGGAGTAGATGCATGGGCCATAGTTTTGGTATATCCCAGAAAAGGGGAGTAAGATGTGCCACGTGATGTGAAATATTTAGCATGTGGATCAGTGTTGAGTGAGACATAGTGAAGTTGTCTCCAGGTGCACCACTGATATATGGAAAAGGTTGGTCCCAGATGATCAACCAAAATTTTATAAAGGATTAATGATTCCAATGACGGAATGGATATGCAGACTAATAAAATTCATTATTGGGTTATCAAAACTGCAGAGAGATTAGGATTCCTTTGGATTTGTGGAATGGATTGACCAAACTGAAATAAATGTTATTCATTTGGGGTGAGTTATACTATTTGGCAGTTTGATAATATTTTATTGGAGAGAAGGAAATGAACCGGCATAAGGTGCCGCCTAATATTATTGTGAATTAGGACGATGTCCTTGAGTTCCACATCTGATAGGTAGTATCAGGAGGTGATAGGAATGGATTTTTGTTTTGAGAAAGTCCTGTCACCCGTAGATCTATGGGAAGACGGGAGGTGAGTAAGATATTGGAGAATGCGAGAAATGTGTATTTTGGATTTTTGGGTAATTGGAATATTGATTACCACCGGTAAGGTTACATGTGATAACTCGTAGGAGTTTATTATTTACGTGGTGCCTTCTGACACTTCATACGGAGATCTTGTCATCCACCCTTTGGTTGGTTAGAGGTGGGGAATAATGAACTTCTCGGACCCGAAATGAATCATGGTTCATCGGTAAGGATTGAGTTTCATATATTTCAGGAACGTAGTGAGAGTATGTTTCCATGAATCAAAGTTTTTGAAGTCTGACATGAGTGGTCAGGGGTCATTGTTGGTGTTTCCCATAAAGCGAGTTATGTATTTTGGCAATAAGGGAAATTGGCACCTATTAAAGTAGGGTCTTTTCCAATATTGAGATGATAGAGCCAGTGAAGCGTAGGCTCATATTTTTTAGTGTTGTTAGAGGATTCACGATATCCTTACGTGTCATCGTATAAGCAAGATCTTAAGAATGAGAGAATAATGTAAGAGTTTGAATGGATTTGTCGCTAATGTTGGGTTGTAGTGAGTAGATGTTGAGTCAAAATGGTACCACTAGCGTGTGTATAGTGGAAAAACTAAAATATTATTACAGGCTAATTTTGAATACATCCGGATGCATTGCGCGTAAGGATCCAAAGTTTTTAGTACCAAGAAAATTCAAATTTCGAGGACGAAATTCCTTTGCAGGGGGAAGTATGTAACACCCTGTATTTTTGAATACTTATGGAGTTAATTATTTCTGGTATTTTAAATTACAAGTGTGATATTAATATTGCGTGTTTAATAAATATTAAATTGTGGGAATAAGATAAATATTTATGTGGTAAATTTACTAAGTGTGTTTATAGTAAATATAATACGATGAATTGTTAGTTCGTCGTAGTGAGTAATAACGATGGGATTGTGATGATATCGTAACCGAGGATTGTAAGTAGACTATATTAAGTTTAAGATGGAAAATTTATGTATAGTGACTGAGATGGTGAATTTGAGTGCACGGTTGGTCCCGAATAGGTCAAAACTGTAAAAAGTAAGTACTCGGGAGAGTAATTGGGTTCTAGGGACTTTTTAGACTAACACAGACTCATTAATGGGTACTTGGGTCATTTTGATGTAGCCTAATAACCTAATTTCAAGAGTTATGTTTTAAATCATACGGGTTAGGTGGCTGAGGCAGCGATATCATTATTTCTGAACCCTAAGAGAGAAGGAAGACGGAGAACAAAGAGGAATCAAGGGAAAAAGCTAGAGGTGGCCAATTTAGAAAGATATTTGGGAAAATTCTAGCAACACCCCACCACACAGGAAGTAGATCAGACTCTAAAATCATCCCAAGGCAAGTAATTAACTTTCTTTAAATTGAATAGTGTTGAATCATGTTCATACTATGGTGGGTGTATAACAAAATTATTTTGGGAAGGGTTTTTACATGAAAAGTATTTAGGTGAAATTCATTTCATGTGTAGTATTAAATTATTAATTGATGATGTGATACTAATTAAAATTGATGGAAGTAAAGCCTTATTAGAGATTCACTGGCGGACTAAGTTTAGTTGGGACTTTGAAATCAAATCTAGGGTTATGTTGGTATGTTCTTCATATAAACCCATTTCAATGAGTTTAATGGATGATGTTAGTTAATCTTTGATATATGGATGACTGCCTATTGTCAGAATCATCTAGGATTCACCCACTTAAGTTTTATACGTTTTGATGGATGTAGGTTAACATGTAGAAGATATTTGGGTCGACATTGGAGAAGAAATTCTAGGTTAAGGTTTGCTGAACTGGGCTAGCAAAACAGTTCGCCATCAAGCTGAACCGATTCGAATTTCTAGCAGTCTCAATTTGGGTTATTAATTTGTAAAGATTAATTTCGGAGAGTTCCAAGGGATTTAGAAAACCCGTAAGTATAAGAGATTATTTTTAGGGTGACTTAAATGGATTATATTACCTAGGTATGGTGGGGTAATTGAATTTGGATTAGAAATGATGAGAGAAGGAATTGATGAGTGTTTTTAGTAACAAATTAGATGAGATGAATTCAAAAATTATTAAGGTATGGGCTAGTTCCACTTCAGGTGAGTAATTTTATATTAGTAACTTAAATTTAACGGCGGGCTAGTTGGGTAAGTTCATGTGTGTTTAGAAGAGTGATGCTACTTTATAAACTTAATCATTTTATACGATGAACTAGTTGGGGTAAGTCTGGGCATTTTAGCATGGTGATGTTATGTTATTAATTTAATTGTTTTTATTTACGAACTGGTTGGGAAAGTCCGGGTATTTTATCAAGGTGATTATATATCATTAATTTAATTGGTGAGAACTTAAATTAGTTAAGAGTCGGGGGATAGACTCATGATAAGTGGGCTAGTGCTTCGGGTGATGGGCACAGATTAGTCGGATTATATATATATATATATATAGGCGTTCTCTTAAACGACATTTTTTTGAGTTGATTTTTTTATGAGACATATAAACGTACATGGGTACCCCCAAAAAATCAGCTCAAAATGAATTTGTTTGATATTTTAAAAAAATCTTTCAAAATCTGTCAAATTTTACTGGCGCAAACCCAAACATATATTGACAGGTTTTGAATTTTTTTTAAAATAGCAAGAAAATTCATTTTGAGTTGATTTTTTTGGGGGTACCCATGTATGTCTATATATCTCATGAAAAAATCAACTCAAAAAATTGCATTTTACTATTTTTTAAAATCAGTCCATTTTTAGTCCGTTCTTTAGAGGTCCTCTTAAGAGAATTCCTATATATATATATATATATACCAATAAGAAAAATATATGTGTGTATGATATTTATGTGAAACATACCCATCCTAGCGGATATACTATCAGGGAGGTTGCGCAACGTGGGAGGTCACTCTAACAAATATTAAGAGAGGTATTATTGTTCCCCTAGGTCATAGGTGTTATATATGACCATGTGATGTAGGGTTGGGGGCCTATGGAATAATGTGGTATCGTTTTCACCATGGAATTAAGTCCATGACCACCTCCAACATTTGTTTGTGATTTTCGGGTTAGTTGGTGAGATTCCAACCCAGATACCCAGAGTGTGGAGGACATTCCTGGAGAACGACAACATGCTAGTGAGTTCGCATCCCGAATATGTAGGACATTCGTGAATGCGATTACATATATTATGAAAGAAATATATCTGTACTTTTTGTGATATGAAATATACGTATATATATGTGAAGCAAATTATATATGTACTTCAGATATTAAGTGTGAAAAATGATTTGATAACTAGTGAAATTTATTGGAAACGAATTAGGTGACATTAACTTTGTGAATATTGAATTAATAACTAGTGAAAGTTATTTAAAATGAACTGATTTAGTTATAACTGAGAATTATAATTGTTAAGAGAATATGAAAGATAATTGAATAAAATGGGTAACACAGAGTGGTGTGTGGACCTATGGTTATACCGGGACTAGATAGACAAGGTAGAATAACTAGGGGAGTTAAGAGCATACGTTAGGTGCGCACTATAATTGACAGATGAGGGGTATCTCATGTGAGCGCATCACCGATTTAAATATGGAAGGTTTTACTGCATATTTATTATTTCATTTGAATTACTTTCTAATTTTTTGAAAGGTTTTAGGCTCTAAGTCGTATCAAATTTATTTTCCAAAATTGTTTAAGTGTCTAGCTATAGGGACCTAATGGATGACTATTCTTCCCAGGGAGATGAAGTTGCAGCTGATGTGGAGGCTTGTAGGTTGTTGAGTATCCACTTCACTTATTTCATTCTAGATTAGGTTCACTATTCCGGTATTGGTTGAGTGTGTTTCCCCTTTTCATTCAAACCAATATATTTTAGTCAGATAGATTGGATGTATTGGATTTTTACATAATGGTTTATTCCCGGACATTACTTTACACTTTACATCGTGGTTTCATTTATATTGATTACTATGTATAGGATTATTGTGATTTGGTTAATATTGTTGTATGTTAATGAAAGATAAAATTTGGCACCGGCTTAATTAATTAATAGGTGATTAGTAATTTAAAATATTTTTGACACTGATGCTAAGAATGAACTAGATGGGATTCCAATTTATTTTGATAGAGGAATGATCACCCATTATTAATATAGATGGGGTATCACATCAAACTCTTTATTTTATCGATAAATGTAACCCTCACCCTCGAGCAAAGGGTCATGTAAACTTTTCCATAGAAATAGGATAAAAATAGAGAGTAATACCCTGTGGAAGTAGGCACGTTGCAGAACTATGTACATATTATCTTCTTGTATGATTGTGCATATTTATTAATATGACCAACTTTGATTTTGTTGACCAAATATTAGTAGGATTTTACCCCCTACACCAATATGACACAATAAAAGATTTGGGCGAACAAATTTAAATCTTGAATTAAAGTATCAATTGAAAAAGCTAAAAAGATTATGGAATAATGTAAGCAATAATTACATTATCAAAATAAATTTTAAATTTTAAATTATAAGTGTTCCACTTTGTTTGTGGACTTGCTTCAGAATTTAATAGAGTCAATTTAGTGCTTGTGTTCCTTTATTTCTTAAGTCAATGTACATGTATTTAGTTCCATTTTCCTTTCAAGTCGATTTGTATCCCCTTTTAAAGGGAAATGTGTAAGTTGAATTCAATAATTTATTTATTCATGTAATTTTGAGAGTGTTTCTTTACTTCTTTGTAATGGAGAAATGCAAGAATATGTAGTGGATGTGTTCTCTCAAAAAGTACATCTTTTGGGGGCTTGTACATATGAATTTCCTACACAAATCGATATGGAAATGGTGTGTTGTTACACATTAATAAATTGCAAGAAAACGAAAAGATATGAAAAGTGAGTTAATTTTTGTTACAATTAGTAAAGTTTCAACTAATTATGATATTAATTTAATAATTGATACTTTTATAGAGGGAACATGTGGAAGATCTCAAGAAAGAAAGTCCTTTGAATTTGGGAGAGAGACAATAAAGGCAATTCCTTAATAAATAAAGTAAATTTTTGTGTTACTTTAATCTCTAATTATTTATACTATCCACATGGTTTCTTAATAGATGAAAAAGTTGTACAAGGAAAAGTCTCCATAACCTACTGATCATTTATATGCATTGGGCGGGTAAGTATACGATTTGGATTTCTAAGGTTGTTAGGTTTCACACTTGATATCGTGACAATTGCCAAAAAAAGTTCTAACAACAGTTAGATTATTAAAGGGATCATACCAATAAAGATATAAACTTTTATAGTATATTGACTAGTGATATTGAATTACAATATATGAATGGGAATTGATTACTCATTTTACAGTGTGAGTGGTTTGAACCTAACAAAAATAAAAAATCAGGAATACAAATCAATGATCACTACAAAAGCATCAAATTTAATAGTAGGTGGTATAATAATGACCCGCATATGATACCAGTTCAAGAAAAGCAATTTTTTAATATTAAGGACATGAAGTTGGGGGAAAATGGAAAGTTGTTCATGAGTTTCATCATAGATAATTATATGATCCAAAGGTGGAATGAATGGACATGGATATTATGGAGGTACATGTATGTGTGGGTTATTAGGAGAATGAATCATCTGGGGTTATTAAATTTTTCCAATTTTATTTCAATGTGTATAATAACAATCATGTGGATGTCGATATTGTCGATGCTAGAGTTGTAGACAGAGACAAATGAACAGTTTCTAATCAAAATGATTTAATTCATGATGGTCATTGTGATGAAGAAGATATATTGGTTGAATATTGTGATAATAAGGAAGATATAATCTTAACAAATAATGATGATGTTGATATGAATTGATTGTGTTAATGGTAAGAGGAAAAAATAACCTTGAATCCATATAGAGTGGGAAGAAACCTTTAATGTACTCATATGATTTTAATTCGCATTCAATTTTCTAATGCCAGTGGGTTTATTTATTATGTTATGTTTAATTGTTGGTGTGTGATTTTTTTCCTCCCTTTACAAATGAGCATGTTGTGGTGGAGTTTAAATTATTAGATTGTATGCATCACACTTGGTATGTTAAATTAAATAGTTAAGTTTATATACTTGATTAATGTTCTTCATGAGTCTAGTACACAAACGCATCACGTTGACACAATATTTAGTAGTGTAATGTTTATATTTGATACTCATGATATTATTTTTTCCTTTGTGCAATTCCTCCTGTTTTTGTTCAAGGCCTTAATTTTTTAATATTTAAATTATTGAATATTCAGCACGACACTAGGATGTTCAAGGCACCTCGGGTCATCTATTGCTCCTACTTTAACAGCAATTCAATGTTTTGCTACATCCTCTACACCAAAAACGTTTTTTTAAATCACTTTTCACCCGCAAAGAGTTATCACGGTAAAACAACTTGAGAAAAAAACACGTAGGCCTTGTCATGGTCTTTGAACCTAACACGACTGTGACAACATGTTGTCACGGTTAAAGACCTTGAGAAGGATGTTGTCCCGATCCTGTCAGGGTCAAAGACTGTGACAACATTTGTTTGTTGTCATGATCTTTGACTATGACACAATCATGACAACATACTAAAACTAAAACACCCTAAAACTTCCTCAGTGGATGTTTCACAACAACACTTCTCTTTCTCTCAAAACAATTTCTCCATCTCTCTCTCTCTCTCTCTGAACTTCTCTCTCTCTCTCTCTCTGAACTTCTCCGTCGCTTTCTCTCTCTCTCTCTCCCCTCTCTCTCTCTCTCTCTCTCTCTGTCTCTCTCTCTCTCTCTCCCTCACACACACACACACACACACACACACACACACACACACACACACACACACACAACGGTCTCTCTCTTCCTCTTCCACCGTCTCTCTCCTCCCCTACCATCGTCCAAAAAAAAAACTAAACGTGAAGTCAGATCGAGCTGACCTCCATTTTATCCCAGGGTATGTATCCATATCAGTGCCTTATTTTATTTTTATATATATGATCCCCAAAACTAATGCCTATTTTTGTATTGAATCAATCCCTAAACTATGTATTTACATGAACTTTTCAGGGTCTTGGTTGTTTCTTCCAGGGGCTATAACTTGTTTTGACACAATAAGAGGTAGACAAGACGATGTTTAGAAGGGAGGCAATAAGAGATCTAAAAACGGTCAATTTTATAATTTTTTAGTCTGTGTGTATATTTTTAGTCTGTGTGTTTCTTAAATATATCCCAAAACTGTGTTTCTTAAATACTTATTTTTTCAACTTATATGATATAGTCTGTGTGTATGATTTTTAGTGCCTCTATATGGGTTATAATTTTTAGCTATATTTGTTTTTTAGATGGGAGAGACCATATATATAAAATTAGGATTTTGTTTTAGGTTTACCTTTATAGGGTTCAATGAATCCCCATTCTTTTTAGATGGGAGAGACCCTACGCGTAGAAGTCAAATTATTATAAATAAATAGTCTAACTCAAAAAGTGATGTATTTTAAATACTTTGACGGTATCAAACTAATGTGAGTATTAAATAATTGAACTCGAGCTTGCTCACATCTACCCACGCTTGTTTACATATGAAATGAACTAGTTCAGAGACTTTTGTTCTATAAATGATATGCATACTTGAGAATTCCATGAAAGTGAAATATAAAGGTTTTGATCGAAGACAAAAATATAGTTTTTCGTGCATATTTAAGTACCTTTATAAAGTTTGTTCAGTTTTGATTTTGAAGGAAATTACTGTTGGGAGTTGGAGTATATACAACACAAACTCTCAAAAGTAAACTGTCATAAAGACTTTTAGCAAGTGAACTGTTGTTGTTGGCTTTCTTGATGTTGTACAAATATAAAAACGATTCATAGAAATATTCTATCAAGATTAATGATTCATTACATTGTAGATTTTACTGTTTTATATGAAATGGCAATTAGTATTTGGTTTGGTGATTTTAGATTTGCCTGGTTTATATTTTATATGAATTGTTTGGGTTTATAAGATCAGGAGAATGCTCTAATGTCACTAATTTAGTTAAGTAAATATGTCAAAATAATTCATTATTTATATTTCTAAATCATCTTATTACATTACTAGTAACAATTTTTGTGGGATATGTCTGCATCAGGGCATCAGGGAAGCAGTGGCGAGGAAGGATCATTTAGCACGAGGCCCCTAAAATGGGGTAAATATCTTTATGGAGAACAAGACAACCTTCCAATCTACGTTCTTGGACTTGCTCAAACTATTATTGGCCCCGGGTACACTGATTGGAGGAAGTCGCCCTATGAGATTAAGATGACCATTTGGGGGGAATTACAGGTCCTTGCTTGACTAAATAATATTTATATTTTATTTTATAATTTAAATACTACTAACTCACTTTCTTTTTATTTTGTATTTGTTTAACATGATCAATTCTACTTTCCCCCACAATCATGTGACTCCACATTAGACAACTAAGAGATCAATGAAAAATATGGAAGAAAAATATGCATGCACAATATTTTGGCTAGAATTGTGAGTCCGTCTTACGACGTAAGGACATGGTACCCGAGAAGGAGACAATCTCATTGGCAAACTGGCAACAACTTTTTATAATGAGATATCGAATAGGTAATTGTCCTCTCGTGAATCGCGAAGAGAAAACGTGCCAAGAAGGTCAACGTGCACTAATCCAGACATACATCTTACGTCGAGGTTTAGCATAGGATGGTAAGTTTTAAATGTTATTACATTTTAGTTTTATTTTATTCTATTTAGTGATAATTATATACTAATTTCCATTATTTTATTTTAGGAGATGGGGAGTGATCCTTGAGGCAAGCCATGTAGGCTCGATGCTTATGTGGTAATTCGATTGAAGAAAGGGAATGATAAGGAGGTCAGTCTGACCGTGGCCACCACTATTGTAAGTTATAATTTTAATTATGTTATTAAATAAACATTTATTATCACATACTTTTTTATTATTTCATCTAATCGTGTATTTTTTTTTATTGTTTCACCACTTCCAGAGTGATGTCGACAAGGCATCTCTGAGTGTGGACACACTTAGTCAAGTGTTCGGGTGGGATCATAAAGGTCTTTTTCAGGGTGTCAGCTCTCAGATGGGTAAGATGAGGCTCATCGAGATTACATCGTGCAACACTAGACTGGCACGCAAGGTCGACGAAATGCAAACCAATAATGCTGAAAAGTTTGACAACCTATGAGGGGAACACTACTATGTATTTCTCACCCTTACCCTCATCTATACCCCCTATCTACGTATGGCTTATTCACCACCCCCACCCCGGTCCTAACTTTCTAGACTCCATTTATAATTTGTTGGGATAGATTCTATTTAGTAGACTTATGGGGAGGAGATAGAATATCCAAGGGATTTAGGGAATCGAATATATGCCCGGGTTCCTTGGTGCACAACCGTCTGCTACAAACTCACGAGGCTCAAGTCCATATCACTGAAGTACTGGTGGGAAAAAAGAATGATGCCGTGTGGTTGAATGAACAGTGCGATGTACGACATATTGAGGGCTATGTCAGTTTGTATATTGTATGACCTAGCTTTCTCCTCCATGTTGATAATTAATGAACATTATGTAATAATTTGTATTAAACATTAAAATTTGGGTGTATATACCACATTTCTTATTTACATTTGTTTAGTGTTTGGTTATTATGAATATGAAATGTTAGTTGTTGTTAATTATTGAGAAAATATATCAAATATTGTTGCTATAGGTGATAATATACCGCTGGACAATTCCAGTGGACATACTGCATAGTAGTTTTTTATACTACTACCTAGAATTGTCACGGAGTTTGACCTTTACAAGTTCTTAACAAGAAAAACTTGTCATGAAGTTTGACCGTGACATCTCCATGATAATTATGAACTAGTCAAGGACATGTCACGATCAATTCCCATCATAAGTTTTCCTTGTCGTGGAATTGTCAGGATCAAAGTCCGTGACAAGATTTAATTGTCAAGGTTTTAGATCGTGAAAAGTGCGTGATAAAGAAAAACTTATCATGACTTTGATCACGATATGTTCGTAACAAATTCATTTTCACCCTCGTTCCTGTCATGGTCTTTGACTGTGACAAGGTCAACATGTCAAGGTTTTTTACTGTGACAAATGACCTATTTTGGTGTCGTGATCTATTATACAAGTGGTGCATCCTATAGATTCCACACAGTCGTCACAACAAATTAGTTGTTTCAATCCTATGAGTAGTGCATATACAGGCACTTTCAAGTGCCTAATGATCACAGTAAGGCTATAACTTTATAAAATAACAGGTGATTCGTTAAAAAAGAGTGAGAAATGATCGATGTAGTCGATATATATACTTTTTTCATGTTAGATAGTAAAATAAGTGGTTGGAATATATTCATATGTATGTAAAGTGAAATTTTAAAATTGGCAATTATAAATCATACATTCTTTTAACTAGTATTAAATGTTTATACACAACTTCCACCATAAGAAAAAATAGTCTATAGAACAACAAAAGAAAAGGAGTTACAAAAGATAATAAAATAAATGAGGAAAATATGCTTACAGAAATTGCCAAAAAAAAAAGGGAGACCTCTTAAAAAAGGGAAATATGCCAAACTCTCCCATGATTTCGGGTTTATCTCTTGAATTCTAGTCCGGAATACTACTAAATGGAAAATAGTTAGAGAGAATATTAAGGGACATTCATTTGAAAGATGTAGCGTAAGTATATGATTTATGTAATACCCCAAATAACATTAATTAAAATGGCCATTCTTAAGTAGTAAATACTCCAAAGTGAAACAAATTAATATATCATTATCAGCATGTGACACAAATATGGGATAATTAAAGATTTTTTTCTTAATAATATAACAACAGATGATAAAAAATTGTACAAAACTTTCCATTCATTGAAATACCCCAAATACATCAGATTTCCTATCTACAAAATTACAAAGTGACTAAACCATAAAATTGTGTCTCATATACAACGATTGGAAAGAAAACTAAAGAATGCAAATAAGGAATTCCAAATATCCTAAATGCACTAATACTCTTAAAATACTTCTCATGCATCTCAAATTTAGTATTGCTCCATGGGTACAATCTAACTCTAACTCAAACCTGAAATGTTAGTCAACGAAGAGTGTGTTAAGAGCCTGCAAGAATACTAGCTTCATGCTCCCAGTTAGGATACAAGAACCCAGTCATGACTATTAGATGCACTAAATACCACAATAAAGTCTTTTAATTAGGAAAAAGTATATAACTACAAGTAGAAAAATATTTGTATGTGTAAGATATAACTAATAATAAATGAGTCATCACAGTCCATTTTTATAAGAAGAAGAACCAATCATCTGTATAAATAATGAGTCAACAATTGAACTAACCATGCATATAAATAAAGAATCTGCAGTTATTAGTTTAACTTTTATACCCCACCCTTACCGGTGTTATTTCCTTTAGAAAGTGTTCAATGAGCGTATATAATATCCCACTAGTTTTCATAAATAAAGAGATAACTAGTACAAAAAATATCCACAATATAACAACCAGGATTTACCTAAATAATTCTATACTATAATTATAATAATATGTAAACCCATGACTATCCCCCGTTTATTACTGGGTCACTAGATCGTAAGTCTATTGTATAAGATGACACAGACAAATAAACCAGCACACCTTTATGCCCTCATTCCATAACTGACATACTGTTATTCTCGTCTTTATAAAATAATAAAACCGTGACTACCCCTCGTTTATTATGGGTCACTAGCACGTAAGTCCGTCGTATAAGATGACACAGACAAATAAACTGGCACACCCCTTTTCCTTTACTCCATAATTGGTACATTTCTCTACCCTTACTCCATAACCACAACAACCTTCTTCCCGACTCATGACCCCTAGACACGCGACATAACATAAAATATATCATGTCTTATTTATGCACAAATGAATAGAATGTTCCTTAGCGTCACACAAACTTGTATTAATAGTGCCCATTCCGAATTCTTTTTATCCTATTATCTTAAGATAACTTTAAACTGGAAATATATTTTAACTCTTAACTCCCAATCTTCCCTTGATTACATGTGTGGGACATCTTATAAATGAATTCCAAATAAGGAACCCCTCGATACATTTTTGTCTAGGTCGAAGAGTTGTCAACACTCTACAATAATCATGTTTTAGCTACTCACTACTTAAAACCATTACTTAATTTATATCTCCTCCATATATATCCTTGACTTTAAAACTACTTAGCCTAACATACCTAAATCACATAGAATCCGACTTCACTAATTTCTCACATTCCTAAGTATTCTAATTCAATCTTAAAATTCCTATTTACTAAAATATCATATTCCATTAGTCATTCGATCATTCTCGATAGTCAATACTACTTTAAAATCTTAAGTCAACTACTTATCTGAATACAACTATCCTCAATGCACCGTATTATTTATACTAACCTTACATGTACAAATACCTTATGCCATAACTCCAAATGCACTAACATATAATCCCAATTATCATAACTCCTATGGATAAATACAGCAAGCCAATATAATTGACTTACTCTTTTAAAAATGTATAATCAATAATATAACTATGCCTACACTCATCATTATCTAGTGACTAAATTATGACTACCAACGTCATATATATCATAAAAACATCCTTTATTTATCACATAAAGTGATACTCACAACACTATACTTTAAATTAAATCCTACCATTAATAGCCATCAAGGACAATTCCATATATCTTTTATGTTACCACTTACTGAACCATAGTTCCCCCATATAGCGTATATCCTATTAACCCAATAGGTCAATGATGCCAAACGTCCAATAATTATAACTTTCTAAGATAATTACCAATATTATACTACACAATATTTGTAAGTAAATCAATGTAGGATTTGTAACTCCAACAACATAGTATTCAAATTTTAATTATTAACACAATTCTCCCAATATACCAACTATATAACATATAACTTCTAATTTTAACAAAATAGGTTTAAAGCCAACAACTTGTATGTAATAGTTTGGAGTCTCAAATAATGTATTATTTTATTCATCATTTTTATGATTTCCAATTATATTCATTGTAGCCAAATTTTGAACGTTCCAAGTAAAATTCCATATTAAGTTATTATACCCGTACTCCAATGGGTCTTGTGAGAATTGCCCAAAAACTAATGTGTCCTAAGAGAACGCCAATAATTCTTAACAATAATGCATTTCAATGATACATAAAATGTACAACCTTCTAACCATTATTTCCTTATTTTTAACCTAATGTATCTATTTGTTTACTGTGGGTCTTTTCATTTCATCGTTAGAGTAATATTATGTCCATATCCCCATAATACTATTTGTCTACTTACCTAGAAACACTATTGTGATACACCGTAAAATCCATAAATAGATTAATTAGATTTAGTAAAAAAATCACGAGAATAAAAAACTTTGGGAAATATATTATCGTAACAAAACACGATAAAAGAAAAATAAACAAGCATAGTGCAATATAATAAACTGCTAAAAAATACATCATCTCTAATACAAATCTCTTTTATGAGAAATAAATCCAACTCTGGAATAAAATCCCAACGATAAAAAATCAATCTCTGAATATCACTACCACATGTACAATCTATGAATCGAGGTAAACTAAATTAAATAGATTTTCTGCTAAAACATATAAAAATACAAAAATTAGATGAGATACACTACTCAACTTCTACAACCTAGGAATGATGAATAGATTTTTTCTAGAAATCCTCCTCCAATAATCAACCAAAATTTACGGTAGCACCATAAGACTTGTAAAAACAGTTCAGCAAAGAATGTTACAGCAAGTCTATAAAGAGTAAGAATTTTGCTTAAGTTAGGCCACAATAATAACAATGCATTTTCGTCCCATGTTACGTAGATTTTAAGTTATTCAAGTAACCCAACCCAAACAACCTAAAATCAACATGTGGTTATACTCCTAAACCCCAAGAGTCCCATATGTTATATGTCTATCACTTATTTAAGTGTTGTTTACTTTCACATTTTTAAATTCATTTCTTGATTTAAAAATAATTTATTTGACTGAAATATCTTACATTAAAAGTAATTCATGTAATACCCCGTATTTTTATGCTATATTAATTTGGGGATTTATTAAATTTAATGTGAATTAATTATTTAATATAAATCCGGAAATTAATTATGTTATAATTATTAACGTGATGAGAGTTAGTAATTATGGAAAATTTGTTGAATATTACTAATGAGCAAAGTAATATATAATATTGGTTATATAATATTGGTTATATTAAATGTCACGAGTGAATAAAATGACAATTTTGGAAATTTGAGTCAGGACGGGCCTGTGTCGCATCGGGACGAAATATTGGTGAATAAAAGTGAATATATTATAAGTCACTCGTATGATCATTTTGAGTGCGCCAAAGTGTCCGAAAGGGTCGAGATAGTCAGAAAAGTGTACTCGGGGGTTTAGTTTGGGTCTCGGGGTGTTTTTAGACCTATTTAACACTCCGGGAGGGCATTTTGGACATTTCGCATTTTTGGGTAATTAAACCCACGAAATTTCAAGGGTTATATCAGATGTCTAAGGTTACCTTCTAGGGTTAAAACAACTCAAACTTTAGAACGGCCATAGGAGAGGGAAGGAGGAAGCTTTCCAAGCAATCCAAGGCCAAAAAGTCACCCGATTGCACCGCCACCACCACCAACGCGTAGATCGCGCGACGGGGAACGCAACCTCACTAAAATTGTCATCAAATCAGAACTCTGAAAATCCCAGGCAAGTGTTTATCTTGCTTATTTTCGTTAATGCATCACTCATGTTAGTCTAGGGATGATTAGGATGAGTTTATGGAAGAAAACCCAAATTTGAGATAGGAAATCGCCTGTAGTAATGATTTGAATGTTATTCTGAAAACCCCTTCACATGTAGAGGATTAAACCATTAAATTATGATGTTTTAGAAGAAGAAAATTATGGAAAAGATTGATTAGAACCATGTTAAAGAAATTCTAGGGTTCTTGAGATTTTGATGAAGTTTTTGCCTATAAATCCATGATTAGTGACGGAAATTTACATGCTTTACGTAGAAGATACATAAAATGAGATTATAATGTTAGTAGTACAGATTTCTGGGCGATTGGGAATGAAAAGTTTGGATTTGGAGGAGGTTATGTGATTAAACCCGTAACTGATTAAATGCAAAATTCGCCATACCTGTTTGATCAATCGATCGAGCCAAGAGCTTTGATCGATCGAAGGTTCGATCGATCGAGCCCCAGCCCTCGATCGATCAACCCCTTCTGGCAGACTCATATTTCCCTTTTTAAATTATTTGAATTTAATTTAATGAGAAATAATCCTTGGACACCCTTATTAAAATGTTTTGGGAGATAAAGAAGACCAGTAGGACTTATAAATAATTATGGGACCTTTAATGTAAGACGAGAGTTGTATTTTTGGGATGTTTACATATAAAGGACGAGTAAATTATGTATTAAGGGGAGAGACGTGTAAGATAGTTACGTTGGAAATTAGATGAATACCTACTGAATTTTACACTTGGGAGGATAGAGTCCATGAGTGTTATGTAGTAAGTTGGAATAGTCCCTCAAATTAAAGTTAGAGACGAACCATTATACGTGATAACAAATAATGGGAAAATAAGGATAAATGTCGTAATTATGGGTTATGAGACGAACCTAAATTGATATGATAAATGTAGTATATTTATATGACTCTGTGTATGCATATATTATATACATGTGAAAATCATGCCCACGCTACTTGCTATCCCTGAGGTTACTGCGCTGGGACGATCTTATCTCGATGTGCCTTTATGGTGGATATTGACTCGTACCCTAGAAGATAGAAATCCTTGGTACAGGCTATCGAATCGATAGTTCAGACGGTCCTAAGAGACGTGAGGCATGTGCTATCCTCTTAGAGACTTGGAATCTATGCTTCGCCTCAATATTGTTTGTGTATGTGTTAATACAGTTCGAGAGTGATTCCAAACTTGTATTTCCCTTAGTACGAGTGATACGGGGATTGGATAGTAGAGTATGCCCGCACCATAATTTTTTTATGTGGGGTGCTGTTAATATATATATATATATATATATATATATATATTATACGAGTATTTAATATATATATGAAATTCTGAAATTTGAAACTGCCTACTGTGTTATGGTAAGTAAGAAATGAATTTTTTAATTTAAATTTGGAAATACTTGGTTTGAAAAGTATAATATGACACTGGAAAACTTTATTAATAAATAAAGTTAAAATGAGAGCTTTGTTACTAAATGAAATTTCCCCTTTTAAACAATTATATTGTTCAGTTTTAAATCTTACGAGTAACCTAAGATAAGTTAAACCATTGGGAAGTTTAGTGCGATATAAAATAAGATAATCCATTGGGAAGGTTAGTACGATAGGCGTGCACATTAGAAGAGAGGTGCAAATTTCTCAAGAGAGCGACGCACTAATATGTTGTTGCATTGGCCTGTAAACATTTTAAATACTTGCTAAATGAATTTTAAATCATATATACTATCGGGCACTGACCCGTTTCTATTTTCCTTTTTCTCTTGTATATATATGTATATATTACAGGTGCCCAGCCACAGGGGCGTCTTGCGTAGGTGTAATACCCCGTATTTTTATGCTATATTAATTTGGGGATTTATTAAATTTAACGTGAATGATTTATTTAATAAAAATCCAGAAATTAATTATGTTATAATTATTAACGTGACGAGAGTTAGTAATTATGGGAAACTTGTTGGATATTACTAATGAGAAAAGTAATATATTATATTGGTTATATTGAATGTCATGAGTGAATTAAATGACTATTTCATAAATTTAAGTCGGGACGTGCCCGTGTCACGTCAGGATTAATTTTGTTATATAAAAAGTGAATATTTTATAAGTTGTTCGTATGGTCGTTTTGAGTGCGTCAACGTGTCCGGAAGGGTCGAGATAGTCAGAAAAGTGTACCCGGGGGTTTAGTTTGGGTCTCGAGGCGTTTTTAGGCCTAATTGGTACCCCGGGAGGGCAATTTAGTCATTTCACCTTTTTGGGTAATTAAACCCACGAAATTCAGCAACCTATATCAGCCATTTTGGTTAGTCTTTTAGGGTTAGAATATTCAGAAAACAAGTGACGGCCATTGGAGAAGAGAGGAGAGAGCTCCAAGGCAATTCTAGGCCAAAAAGTCACCGGTTTGCACTGCCACCACCACCAACGCGTAGATCGCGAGAAGGGGAACGCAACCACACCGGATTCATCTGCAAACCGGACTTCTAAAAATCCCAGGCAAGTATTTAACTTGCGTATTTTTGTTAGTGCAATCTTCATATTAGTTTAAGATTGATTAGAGATGAAAACTATGGAAGAAAACCTAATTTGTGTTAAGAAAATGCATGTAGTATTGATTATAATGAAATTCTAGAATCCTTGCCATGTAGAGGAATATAACCCATGAAATTTTGATGATATATTAGAAAGAAATTCTGGTAAAAACAGATTAGAACCTTGATTAAGAAAAACTCTAGGGTTCTTGATGATTAGATAGGATTTTGGGTTAATTATCCATGTTTAATGTTAGATATACACATGCTTAACGTTGAAAACATCTGGTATATTGTTATAACGATAGTAATAGGATTTTTGGGACGATTAGAATGGAAAAACATGGTTTTGGATGAAGAAATTTGGTAGAATCCGTAACTGCATTTCTGCAGAATTTTCGTAGACCTGCTTGATCGATCGATCGAGCCTAAAGCTTCGATCGATCGAAGGTTCGATCGATCGAGCCCCAGACCTCGATCGATCGACCCCTCCTGGCAGACTCTTATTTCCCTTGTTTAATTAGTTAAATTAAATTTATCGTGAAATAATCCTTGGGTATTCTTAATGAAATGTTTTGGGAGATAGGAAAGACCAGTAGGACATATGAATAAGTGTTGGGAACTTTATTATAAGACGAGAATCTTGTTTTTGGGATAATTATATAATGAACGATGAAACTACGTATTTCAAGTGAGAGATTGCGGCAAATAGCTACGATAGTAAATAGAGGTATACCCACTGAATTTTCTAATTGGAAGGATAGAGTCCACGAATGTCACGTATTAAGTGAGAAAACCCTTCGAGTTAAGGTTAGAGATGAAACCTTATACGTAATGCTAATAATGTGAAATGTAGGATAAATGTTATAATTATGGGTGACGAGAAGAACCTATATTAATATGATAAAGTGGTATATTTATATAATTGTGTGTACATATATTATATACTTGTGAAAATCATGCCCACGCTACTTGCTATCCCTGAGGTTACCACGCTGGGACAAGTCTTATCTCGATGGGACCTTTATGGGGGATATTGACTTGTACCCTAGAAGATAGATGTCCTTGGAACAGTCTATTCACGTGATAGTTCAGACGGCCCTAAGAGACGCAGGCATGTGCCATCCTCTTAGAGACTTGGAATCTATTCTTCGCCTCAAATTTTGTTTGTGTATGTGTTAATACAATTCGAGAGTGATTCCGATTGTATTCCCCTTAAAATGAGTGATATGGGGTTTTGGATAGTAGAGTATACCCGCACCATAGTTTATTTGGGGTGCTGTTATAATATATATATATATATTATTCGAGTAGTTAATATATATATGGAATTCTGAAATTTGGAACTACCTACTGTGTATTGATATGTAGGATATGGCTGATGACTCAAATTGTAAATACTTGTTTTGAGAAAGTATAATATGACACTGGAAAACTTTGTTGGCTAATAAAGTTAAAATGAGAACTTTGGTTATTAATTGAAATATTCTTTTCAAACAATTGTATCGTTAAATTTTGAATCCTACGATATACCTAAGATAAGTTAAATCATTGGGGAAAGGATAGCGTGTTATATGAAGAGATAAACCGTTGGGAAGGTTAGTACGATAGGTGTGCACATTAGAAGGGAGGTGAGAATTTCTCAAGAGAGTGTCGCACTAATATGTTATTGCATTGGCCTGTATCAATTTAAATACTTACTAAACGTATTTTAAAATCAAACACACTTTCGGACTCTGACCCGTTTCTTTTTCTCTCTCTCTTGTATATATATGTATATATTTCAGGTGCCCAGCCACAGGGGCGTCTTGCTTAGCATCCCTTGAGAGGAATGTGCTGCAGCTTAGGTGGGAGTTGCAGGTCACTTGCGTAGACGGCTTCCTTTATTGATTCTACTTCTAGCATTCTCATTTATTGGGCATGTTTCGCCCTTTCCATTACTTCATTGTTGTTGGGACATTTATATTTAAGTTATTTCCAGTATTGTTCTATGGGATTTATTCAGTTTGGATTTGTGATTGTTAGTTTTCATATGTTGACATTCGATTGACGAATGTATTATATTATTTGGTTTATTGTGGTGTGATTCTTAATTGTAGAAATGTTGTTTTTAAATAAATAAATCTTTTTCTTTAATTAAAATTTGGAAAGTATGTATGAAAATGGTTTTGACACTTAGCTTAATTACTTAGGGTGTTAAATTGGAAAATTTATTTTATCGACAGTGATGCTGAGAATGAACCAACTGTTTACCTTGATTTAATTTAATAAAGGAGTGATCTCCCGGTATTTAATTAGGCGGGGTGTCACAGGTGGTATCAGAGCATCAGGTTCTAGTGTCCTTTAGGATCTGTGCGGCCTATTATGTTTCAGCGTTGCTTTCTTTGATATAGAGCCCTAAATACTAGGAATGTTGTGTTCATCTCTATACATTGGGAATTCGTGCTTCTGCGATTTATTTATTTGAATGATGAACTCATCCAAATTTATTTAAAATTTCAGATGGACCGTCAAGAAGAACTAGCTAAAACGGTTAAGGGAGTCAACGAGCAAGATCGACTCATACCTCAAGTATCCCCAGAGGAAATATCAACCGTCGAGTTAGCAGGTATCGTGGCACAAGAAGTTACAATACCAAGAACGCAACCTACAACTTAAAGGAGGCAAAAGACCTAGAGAGGTTAACCAAATGCATGTGACTAAAGCTGACAAATGTGCAGAGACACCGAAATTGCGACAACAAACTACCCAAGACCAAGTCAGTTCTAGTCAACAACGTGGTAAAATGAAGCAGTTTCGAAAGAGGAATAAAGTCCCAAGTCAGCAAGGCCGAGACCGACAGCAGCAGGGTCAGAGGGGGAGAAACTTCAGAGGCCGATGTTTCGCGTGTGGCACGCATGTCCATAAACGCCAGGATTGCCCAGAGAGTGTTAGGGCCCCACAACAGCAGGGTGCCCGTAATGATCCACAAGGGCCACTTCTTCCAATCTCTCTCCCAGCACCCACTCAGGTACTTGGCCTACCAACCTTTCCAGTAGCTCCAGTGCAGCAGGGGCAGTTACAGTACAGACATATCTATAATGTCCACCGGGAAGCCGCCGCACAGGCACCACCCGCGATTTGGGGTATGTTTTCTATCCATGAAACTTTAGGTCGAATTTTGTTTGTTATTGGGACAATGCATTGTTTCATAGCTACGCATTTTGCGAAGGCCTTAGGGTTATTAACCACCATAGAGAGCACTGTAACGTAGGTAGACTCACCACTGGGGAATGCTTTACTTTTCTTTATATGCCGGGGAGTGGGGGTAGAGATTGGTGGCTTGGTATAACCTGCAGACATGTTAGTCTTATACATACACGAGCATGATGTGATTATTGGTATGGATTGGCTCGCAGCTTATAGAGCCATGATTGATTGCTTCGGTGGGACCATTGTTTTTGCCATTCCGGGGCAAGAGATGTTTGTAGTGGCGATGCCTCGCCCAGAGGGAGGTTCGACCGCTCATTTGTATTACATAGAGGAGGATACCTCTAAGGAGGTTGTGATTCCCTTAGATTAGATCCCAGTTGTCAGGGAGTATTCCGATGTGTTTCAGGAGATACCGGGCCTACCCCCCAGTCGAGAGATAGACTTTGTTATGGATTTATCGCCAGATACGAGACCTATAGCACGCGCACCGTACCGTATGACTCCGACAGAGATGCGAGAGCTACGAGATCAGATAGAGCAGCTGTTAGGTCAGGGCTTCATTCGTAGGAGTACCTCACATTAGGGCGCTCCAGTTTTGTTTGTGAAGAAGAGAGATGGTTCACTGAGATTGTGTGTGGACTACAGGTAGTTGAACAAGGTCACGATACGGAATAAATATCCGTTACCTCGAATCGATGATCTGTTCGACCAACTGAGGGGAGCAACTTTCTTTTCGAAGATGAATCTGAGGTCGGGGTACCATCAGTTACGTATTAGAGAGCAGCATGTTTCAAAGACTGCCTTTTTATCGAGATATGGGTCCTATGAGTTCAGGGTAATGCCGTTGGGACTCACAAATGCTCCAGCCGTTTTCATAGAATTGATGAACCGAGTATTCAGAGAGTTCTTGGATCAGTTTGTCATCGTTTTCATAGATGACATTTTGATATATTCACACTCCGAGGAGGAGCATGCCGAGCACTTGAGGCAGGTTCTTCAGACTCTACGAGAGCATCAGTTGTATGCTAAATACGAGAAGTGTGGATTCTGTTTGCGAGAGGTACAGTTCTTGGGGCATGTTGTTTCTGAGCAAGGGATAGCAGTTGACTCGACTAAAGTATCAACGGTGATGGAGTGGGGATATCCCATGACACCGACGGAAGTGCATAGTTTCCTGGGGTTAGCTGGTTACTACAGGAGATTCATTCGGGGATTCTCCAAAATAGCGGGTCCATTGACAAATCTGACTCGCAAGGGAGTACCATATGTTTGAGATGACGCTTGTCAGTTGGCTTTCGACGAGCTGAAAGACAAGCTCACGTCAGCCCCAGTCCTTGCGTTACCGCAGCCGGGTATGGAGTACCTGGTTTACACCGATGCATCCTTACGGGGACTTGGGGGAGTACTTCAGCAGGAGGAGAAGGCGATAGATTTTGACTCCCGCGAGCTTAAGCCACATGAGAAGAATTACCCCACCCACGACCTGGAGTTAGCAGCGGTCGTCTTTGCATTGAGGATATGGAGGCACTATTTATTAGGAGAGAAATTTCATTTGTTCACAGACCACAAGTCATTGCAGTACTTGTTCACTCAGCGAGAGCTGAATATGCGTCAGCGCAGATGGCTAGAGTTTGTGAAGGACTACCAGTTCGACATACAGTATCATCCGGGAAAGGCCAACGTAGTTGCTGATGCGTTGAGCCGTAGACTGGTAGACGAAGTAGCGGATGTCTGGAAAGCAAAGTGGAAGGAGTTGGGTCACCAGGACGCAGTAGCACGTTCTTTCATATCCGTGATGTCAGTCACACCCGAGATTATTACAAGGGTGATACAGGCACAGACCACAGACCCGTTTTTCTAGGAGCAGATTGTGCGACTTCTAGCCGAGGGTGCTGAGTCCTATTTTGTTAGTTCTGATGGAGGTTTACGGTTTAATGAAAGATTGGTGGTTCTAAAAGGAACAGAATTACGCCATGCAGAGATGACTCATTCTCACGGGTCCCGATTTACATTACATCCTGGAGGGGATAAGATGTACCAGGATATGAGGCGACAATACTGGTGGAGTGGGATGAAGAAGGACATTGCTGAGTTCGTGTCCAAGTGTTCTACCTGCCAGCTGGTGAAGGTGGACCATCAGAAACCGTCAGGATTGCTTCAGCCATTGCAAGTAACCGCGTGGAAGTGGGAGAGTATTTCCATGGATTTTATTACAGGGTTACCTACATCACAGTAGGGCCACGATTCTATCTGTGTGATTGTAGACTGTTTGACCAAGGTGTCTCATTTTCTGTCGGTGCAGACAGATTACACCACGGGTCAGTATGCTCAGTTGTTCATCGCTGAGATTGTCAGATTACACGGGGCGCCCCTGAACATTGTGTCAGATAGAGACAAGATTTTCGTGTCACGTTTTTGGGAAAGCATTCAGGAGGCTATGGGTACTGAGTTGAGGCTGAGTTCAGCTTACCACCCACAGACTGATGGATAGACTGAGCGTACTAATCAGATGTTAGAGGATATGCTACGCATGTGTGTTTTCGATTTTGGAGGAGGTTGGGAGCCACATCTTCCACTGGTAGAGTTTGCTTATAATAACTCTTATCAGTTTACGATTGGTATGGCTCCATTTGAGGCTTTGTACGGCAGGCCTTGTCGTTCCCCATCTTGTTGGCTCGAAGTGGAGGATAACAAGTTGCTAGGACCTGAGGTGATTCAGGAGACCTCCACAAGGATTTAGATGATCAGGAGTCGCATTCGGATAGCCCAGGACAGGCAAAAGAGCTACGCCGATGCGAAACGGTTCTTCCGGGAGTTTAATGTGGGGGACCAAGTGTTATTGCGTGTATCTCCTATGAAGGGAGTGATGAGGTTCGGGAAGAAGGGGAAGTTGGCTCCGAGGTACGTGGGACCATTTCCCATCATCGAGAGGATTGGGCCGGTTGCATACAGGTTGGGACTGCCAGAATATTTACATCGCATTCACGATGTATTCCACATCTCGTCGTTGAGACGATATCTTCGGGATGATATGGCCCATACTCACATTACGATAGATGAGATCGACTTACAGCCTGATAGCTCTTACGAGGAGAGACCGGTGGCTATCCTAGACTATAGTGAGAGGAGATTGAGGTCGAAGATAGTTCCACTTGTGCGGGTCCAGTGGGAGCATCATAATGTGGAGGAATCCACTTGAGAGCGCGAGGCAGATATACGCGAGAGATATCCAGAGTTGTTTTTACCAGGTATGCCTTATTTTTCGAATTTCAGGACAAAATTCCGTTATTAGGGGGGAAGTATGTAATACCCCGTATTTTTATGCTATATTAATTTGGGGATTTATTAAATTTAACGTGAATGATTTATTTAATAAAAATCCGGAAATTAACTATGTTATAATTATTAACGTGACGAGAGTTAGTAATTATGGGAAACTTGTTGGATATTACTAATGAGCAAAGTAATATATTATATTGGTTATATTGAATGTCATGAGTGAATTAAATGACTATTTCAGAAATTTAAGTCGGGACGTGCCCATGTCACGTCAGGATTAATTTTGTTATATAAAAAGTGAATATTTTATAAGTTGTTCGTATGGTCGTTTTGAGTGCGCCAACGCATCCGGAAGGGTCGAGATAGTCAGAAAAGTGTACCCGGGGGTTTAGTTTGGGTCTCGAGGCGTTTTTAGGCTTAATTGGTACCCCGGGAGGGCAATTTAGTCATTTCACCTTTTTGGATAATTAAACCCACGAAATTCAGCAACCTATATCAGCCATTTAGGTTAGTCTTTTAGGGTTAGAATATTCAGAAAACAAGTGACGGCCATTGGAGAAGAGATGAGAGAGCTCCAAGGCAATTCTAGGCCAAAAAGTCACCGGTTTGCACCACCGCCACCACCAACGCGTAGATCGCGAGAAGGGGAACGCAACCACACCGGATTCATCTGCAAACCGGACTTCTGAAAATCCCAGGCAAGTATTTAACTTGCGTATTTTCGTTAGTGCAATCTTCATATTAGTTTAGGATTGATTAGAGATGAAAACTATGGAAGAAAACCCAATTTGTGTTAGGAAAATGCATGTAGTATTGATTATAATGAAATTCTGGAATCCTTGCCATGTAGAGGAATATAACCCACGAAATTTTGATGATATATTAGAAAGAAATTATGGTAAAAACAAATTAGAACCTTTATTAAGAAAAACTCTAGGGTTCTTGATGATTAGATAGGATTTTGGGTTAATTATCCATGTTTAATGTTAGATATACACATGCTTTACGTTGAAAACATCTGGTATATTGTTATAATGATAGTAGTAGGATTTTTGGGACGATTAGAATGGAAAATCATGGTTTTGGATGAAGAAATTTGGTAGAACCCGTAACTGCATTTTGTAGAATTTTCGCAGACCTGCTTGATCGATCGATCGAGCCTAAAGCTTCGATCGATCGAAGGTTCGATCGATCGAGCCCCAGACCTCGATCGATCGACCCCTCCTGGAAGACTCTTATATCCCTTGTTTAATTAGTTAAATTAAATTTATCGTGAAATAATTCTTGGGTATTCCTAATGAAATATTTTGGGAGATAGGAAAGACCAGTAGGACATATGAATAAGTGTTGGGAACTTTATTATAAGACGAGAATCTTGTTTTTGGGATAATTATATAATGAACGATGAAACTACGTATTTCAAGTGAGAGATTGCGGCAAATAACTACGATAGTAAATAGAGGTATACCCACTGAATTTCCTAATTGGAAGTATAGAGTCCACGAATGTCACGTATTAAGTGAGAAAACCCTTCGAGTTAAGGTTAGAGATGAAACCTTATACGTAATGCTAATAATGTGAAATGTAGGATAAATGTTATAATTATGGGTGACGAGAAGAACCTATATTAATATGATAAAGTGGTATATTTATATGATTGTGTGTACATATATTATATACTTGTGAAAATCATGCCCACGCTACTTGCTATCCCTGAGGTTACCGCGCTGGGACAAGTCTTATCTCGATGGGACCTTTATGGGGGATATTGACTTGTACCCTAGAAGATAGATGTCCTTGGTACAGGCTATTGACGTGATAGTTCAGACGGTCCTAAGAGACGCAGGCATGTGCCATCCTCTTAGAGACTTGGAATCTATTCTTCGCCTCAAATTTTGTTTGTGTATGTGTTAATACAATTCGAGAGTGATTACGATTGTATTCCCCTTAAAATGAGTGATATGGGGTTTTGGATAGTAGAGTATGCCCGCACCATAGTTTATTTGGGGTGCTGTTATAATATATATATATATATATTATTCGAGTAGTTAATATATATATGGAATTCTGAAATTTGGTACTACCTACTGTGTATTGATATGTAGGATATGGCTGATGACTCAAATTGTAAATACTTGTTTTGAGAAAGTATAATATGACACTGGAAAACTTTGTTGACTAATAAAGTTAAAATGAGAACTTTGGTTATTAATTGAAATATTCTTTTCAAACAATTGTATCGTTAAATTTTGAATCCTACGATATACCTAAGATAAGTTAAATCATTGGGGAAAGGATAGCGTGTTATATGATGAGATAAACCGTTGGGAAGGTTAGTACGATTGGTGTGCACATTAGAAGGGAGGTGAGAATTTCTCAAGAGAGTGTCGCACTAATATGTTATTGCATTGGCCTGTATCAATTTAAATACTTGCTAAACGTATTTTAAAATCAAACACACTTTCGGGCTCTGACCCGTTTCTTTTTCTCTCTCTCTTGTATATATATGTATATATTTCAGGTGCCCATCCACAGGGGCGTCTTGCTTAGGATCCCTTGAGAGGGACGTTCTGCAGCTTAGGTGGGAGTTGCAGGTCACTTGCGTAGACGGCTTCCTTTATTGATTCTACTTCTAGCATTCTCATTTATTGGGCATGTTTTGCCCTTTCCATTACTTCATTGTTCTTGGGACATTTATATTTAAGTTATTTCCAGTATTGTTCTATGGGATTTATTCAGTTTGGATTTGTGATTGTTAGTTTTCATATGTTGACATTCGATTGACGAATGTATTATATTATTTGGTTTATTGTGGTGTGATTCTTAATTGTAGAAATGTTGTTTTTAAATAAATAAATCTTTTTCTTTAATTAAAATTTGGAAAGTATGTATGAAAATGGTTTTGACACTTAGCTTAATTACTTAGGGTGTTAAATTGGAAAATTTATTTTATCGACAGTGATGCTGAGAACAAACCAACTGTTTACCTTGATTTAATTTAATAAAGGAGTGATCTCCCGGTATTTAATTAGGCGGGGTGTCACAGTAGGATCCCTTGGAAGGAGCGTGCTGCAGCTTAGGTGGGAGTTGCAGGCCATTTGCTTAGACGACCTCATTTATTTGACTCCACTCCTAGCATATTCATTTAGTGGGGCATGTGTCGCCCTTTTCATTATTCAGTTGTATATTTGGATATTGTGATTCAGTAATTTCTAGTATTGTCATTTTGGGATTTATTACTGCCTGAATGTTTTAATTTAAGTTTTAATGTTGAGATTTAGTTATTGAATTTTTAAATTATTTGGATTATATATTCCAGGATTATTGTGGTGTGATTCTTTAATATTGAATTGTTGTAAATAATTAAATCTTTCTTTTTAAAATAAAATTTGGAAAGTAATGTTTAAAAATTGGTTCTGACACTTAGCTTAATTCATTAGGGTGTTTAAATTGGAAAAGTTATTTTTGCGACAGTGATGCTAAGAATGAACCAACTATTCACCTTGATTTTAATTTAATAAAGGAGTGATCGCCCAGTATTTAATTAGGCGGGGTGTCACAAGTGGTATCAGAGCATCAGGTTCTAGTGTCCTTAGGATCTGTACGGCTTATTTCGCTTTCAGCTTAACATTTTTGCTATAGAGCCCTATTTTAGGATTGTTGTATTCCTGCTTTTACGTTTACGTCTTCAGCTATTTGAGATTTGATAATAACTGTAGTCTAATGAATTTCTTCACGATTCATATGCCTCCGAGACGTGCACCAATGGATAGGCGTGCCCAAGCCGAGCAGCCAGCAGCTCCGGCACAGGGTACAATGAATGCTAATGAGGTAGCCGCTATTGTTGCTCAGGCGGTGAATGCCGCGCTAGCGGTGGTTCAGCAGGATCCACCCCAGATTCAGGCTGTGGCGCCAGTACTTGCACAGCTTCCATCTGCGTGGGAGCGGGTTAGGGATGCCTTTCAGAAGGCGCATCCCCCTGAGTTCTCTGGTAGTTCAGATATCATCATCGTCAGCCAATGGAAGAAAGATATTCAGCATCATCTTCGTATGTATGAGTGAACAGACGTGCAGAAACAGTTGTTGGCTTCTTTTAAGCTGGTGGGGTCCGCTTTGCAGTTTGGAGGAGAGGGACACGATCCCGATTCAGTCATTTTGGGAGAGGTTTGACCGCAAGTACTTTCCACCTGCCGTGCAGACTGAGATGAGGCAGAAATTACTGAACTTGAAACAGGAGAATTCTACCGTTGCTGAGTATGAGGAGGAGTTCACGAGACTTCTCACCATAGTGCCAGATGAGGCACCCACTGAGGGTAAGAAGATAATACTGTTTGTGGACGGGTTAGATTGGACGATCCGTCAGCACCTTATAGGGAATCTGTCTCTGAGTACTTTCACTGATGTACTCAATGCTGCGTTACTACATTGGCAGGATTACAGCTTCCATCTACAAGGAAACAAGAGAGCAGGAGAGTCCAGCCAGCAGGGCAGGACCGGGGGTAGTAGTGCTAGTGGAGCACCGACATCTCAAGGACAGACTCGTCAGCACGAGCAGAGTTCCCATCAGGGGGACCCTGCTAAGCGATTCCGTTCAGGTGATTCCAAACAGGGATTTGGGGGCTATAGGTAGGGCCAGCAAGGCCAACACCGACAGCAGCAGGGTCAACAATAGGGCCAACAGCGTTTTCACCAGGGCCAACAGGGCCAGTGGCGGGGTGGTAGTTGCCAGCAGGCATAGGGGAGGAAATTTCAAAGGCCGATGTTTTGGGTGCGGTAAGCATGGCCATAGGCGCCAGGGTTATCCAGAGGGAGAGAGGGCCCCACAGTAGCAGGGTGCCCGTAATGAGCCACATAGGCCACTTTTTCCAGCTGCCCTCCCAGCACCAGCCCAGGTGCCAGCCCTACCAGCCATTCTAGCGGCTCCAGTGCAGCAGGGGCAGTTACAGTATGGACGTGTCTATAACGTCCACCAGGCAGCAGCTCCACAGTTACCACCCGCGATTGAGGGTATGTTTCCTATCCATGGTACTATGGGTCGAGTTTTGTTTGATACTGGGGGGACACATTGTTTTATAGCTACGTATTTTGCGAAGGCCTTAGGGTTATTAGCCACAGAAGAGAGCACTGTAACGTGTGTAGACTCACCACTGTGGAATGGTTCGCTTATTTTCTTTATATGCCGGGGAGTGGGGGTAGAGATTGGTAGCTTGGTATTACCTGCAGATATATTAGTCTCATATATGCATGAGCATGACGTTATTATCGGTATGGATTGGCTCGCTACTTACAGGGCCATGATAGATTGTTTTGGTAGGAGTATTGTCTTTGCCATTTCGGGGTAAGAGATGTTTGTAGTGGCGATGCCTCGCCCAGAGGGAGGCTCGACCGATCATTTGTATTACATAAAGGAGGATACCTAGACTCGATCCCAGTTATTCGTGAGTATTCTGATGTATTCCAGGAGATACCAGGCCTACTACCAAGTCGAGAGATAGACTTTGTCATAGATTTATTATCGAATACTAGACCGATAGCATGCGCTCCATACCGTATGGCTCCGGCAGAGATGTGAGAGTTACGAGATCAAATAGAGAATCTGTTAGGTCAGGGCTTCATTCGCTAGAGTACCTCACCTTGGGGCTCTCCAGTCTTGTTTGTGAAGAAAAGAGATGGTTCACTGAGGTTGTGGACTACCGGGAGTTGAACAAGGTCACGATATGGAATAAGTATCCATTGCCTCGAATTGATGATCTGTTCGACCAGCTGAGGGGAGAAACTTTCTTTTTGAAGATAGATTAGAGGTCGGGGTACCATCATCTATGTATTAGGGAGCAGGATGTTTCAAAGACTGCCTTCTTGACGAGATATGGGTCTTACGAGTTCAGAGTGATGCCATTCGACCTCACAAATGCTCCAGCCGTGTTCATGAACTTAATGAACCGAGTGTTCAGAGAGTTCTTGGATCAGTTTGTCATCGTCTTTATAGATGACATTTTGATATATTCACAATTCGAGGAGGAGCATGCCGAGCACTTGAGACAGGCTCTTCAGACTCTACGAGAGCATCAGTTGTATGCTAAGTACGAGAAGTGCGGATTCTGGTTGCGAGAAGTACAGTTCTTGGGGCATGTTGTTTATGAACAGGGGATAGCGGTTGACCCCAGTAAAGTGTCAACGGTGAGGGTGTGGGGACAGCCCACGACACCGACGGAAGTGCGTAGTTTCTTGGGGTTAGCCGGATACTATAGAAGATTCATTCGGGGATTCTCCAAAATAGCGGGTCCATTCACGAACCTGACTCGCAAAGGGGTACCATATGTTTGGGATGATGCTTGTCAATTGGCTTTTGACGAGCTGAAAGACAAGCTTACTTCAGCACCAGTCCTTGCCTTACCGAAGCCGGGGGTAGAGTACCTGGTTTACACCGATGCCTCTTTACGGGGACTTGGGGGAGTACTTCAGCAGGAGGAGAATGCTATATCTTTTGCCTCCCGCAAGATTAAGCCGCATGAGAAGAATTACCCCACCCACGACCTGGAGTTAGCAGCGGTCATTTTTGCATTGAGAATATGGAGGCACTATTTAATGGGGGAGAAATTCCGTTTGTTCACAGACCACAAGTCACTGCAGTACCTGTTCACTCAGCGAGAGATGAATATGCGTCAGCGCAGATGGTTAGAGTTTGTGAAGGACTATCATTTCGACATACAGTACCATCCGGGGAAGGCCAACGTAGTTGCTGATGCATTGAGCCGTAGACCGGTAGACGAGGTAGCGGAAGTCTCGAAAGCAAAGTGGAAGGAGTTAGGCCACCAGGACGCAGTAGCCCGTTCCTTCATATCTGTTATGACAGTGACACCCGAGATTGTTACGAGGGTGATACAGGCATAGACCATAGACCCGTTTTTCCAGGAGCAAATTGTACGACTTTTAGTCGAGGGTACTGAGTCCTATTCTATTAGTTCTGATGGGGGTTTGAGGTTTAATAGGAGATTGGTGGTTCCATAAGGAGCAGAATTACGTCATGCAGTGATGACCCAGTCTCACAGGTCCTAATTTTTTGTACATCCTGGAGTAGATAAGATGTACCAGGATATGAGGAGGCAATACCGGTGGAGTGGGATGAAGAAGGACATTGCTGAGTTCGTGTCCAAGTGTTCTACCTGCCAGCTGGTAAAGGTGGACCATAAAAAACTGTCAGGGTTGCTTCAGCCATTGGAAGTACCCGCGTGGAAGTGGGAGAGTATTTCCATGGATTTTATTACAGGGTTGCCTACATCACAGGGGGGCCACGACTCTATCTGGGTGATTGTAGACCGTTTGACCAAGGTGGCTTATTTTCTGCCGGTGCGGACAGACTATTCCACGGGTCAGTATGATCAGTTGTTCATTGCTGAGATTGTCAGATTACATGGGGTGCCCCTGAATATTGTGTCAGATAGAGACAAGATTTTCGTGTCGCATTTTTGGGAAAGCTTTCAGGAGGCTATGGGTACTGAGTTGAGGTTGAGTTCAGCTTATCACCCACAGACAGATGGAAAGGCAGAGTGTACTAATCAGATGTTGGAGGATATGCTACGCATGTGTGTTCTTGATTTTGGAGGAGGTTGGGAGCCACATCTTCCACTGGTAGAGTTTGCTTATAATAACTCTTATCAGTTCACTATTGGCATGGCTCCATTCGAAGCTTTGTACAGCAGGCCTTGTCGTTCCCCAACTTATTGGCTCGAGGTGGGGGATAATAAGTTTCTAGGACCAGAGGTGATTCAAAAAACCTCCGCGAGGATTGAGATGATCAAGAGTCGCATTCGAGTAGCCTAGGACAGGTAAAAAAGCTACGCCGATGCGAAACGGTTCTTCCGAGAGTTTAATGTGGGGGACCAAGTGTTACTACGTGTATCTCTTATGAAAGGGGTGATGAGATTCGGGAAGAAAGGTAAATTGGCCCCGAGGTACGTGGGACTATTTCCCATCATCGAGAGGATTGGGCCGGTAGCATACAGATTGGGACTGCCAGAGCATTTACATCGCATTCACGATGTATTACACATCTCGTCGTTGAAACGATACCTTCAGGATGATATGGCCCATACCCACATTGCGATATATGAGATAGACTTACAGCCTGACAGCTCTTACGAGGAGAGACCGATGGCTATCGTAGATTGAGGTCGAAGGTAGTTCCACTTGTACGGGTCCAGTGGGAGCACCATAATGTGGAGGAGTCTACTTGGGAGTGCGAGGTAGATATGTGCGAGAGATACCCAGATTTATTCTTACCAGGTAAGCCTTATTTTTTGAATTTCGGGATGAAATTCCGTTATTAGGGGGGAAGTATGTAATACCCCGTATTTTTATGCTATATTAATTTGGGGATTTATTAAATTTAATGTGAATTAATTATTGAATATAAATCCAGAAATTAATTATGTTATAATTATTAACGTGATGAGAGTTAGTAATTATGGGAAATTTGTTGAATATTACTAATGAGCAAAGTAATATATAATATTGGTTATATTAAATGTCACGAGTGAATAAAATGACAATTTTGGAAATTTGAGTCGGGATGCGCCCGTGTCGCGTCGGGACTAAATATTGATGAATAAAAGTGAATATATTATAAGTCACTTGTATGGTCGTTTTGAGTGTGCCAAAGTGTCCAAAAGGGTCGAGATAGTTAGAAAAGTGTACTTGGGGGTTTAGTTTGGGTCTCGGGGCGTTTTTAGGCCTATTTAACACCCTAGGAGGGCATTTTGGACATTTCGCATTTTTGGGTAATTAAACCCACGAAATTTCAAGGGTTATATCAGATGTCTAAGGTTACCTTCTAGGGTTAAAACAACTCAAACGTTAGAACGTCCATAGGAGACGGAAGGAGGAAGCTTTCCAAGCAATCCAAGGCCAAAAAATCACCAAACTGCACCACCACCACCACCAACGCGTAGATCGCGCGACGGGGAACGCAACCACACCAAAATTGTCATCAAACCAGAACTCTGAAAATACCAGGCAAGTGTTTATCTTGCTTATTTTCGTTAATGCATCACTCATGTTAGTATAGGGATGATTAGGATGAGTTTATGGAAGAAAACCCAAATTTGAGATAGGAAATCGCCTGTAGTTATGATTTGAATGTTATTCTGGAAACCCCTTCACATGTAGAGGATTAAACCACGAAATTATGATGTTTTAGAAGAATAAAATTCGGAAAAGATTGATTAGAACCATGTTAAAGAAATTCTAGGGTTCTTGAGATATTGATGAAGTTTTTGCCTATAAATCCATGATTAGTGTCGGAAATTTACATGCTTTATGTAGAAGATACATAAAATGAGATTATAATGTTAGTAGTAAAAATTTTTGGGCAATTGGGAATGAAAAGTATGGATTTGGAGGAGGTTATGTGATAGAACCCGTAACTGATTAACTGCAGAATTCGCCATACCTGTTTGATCGATCGATCGAGCCAAGAGCTTCGATCGATCGACCCCTTTTGGCACACTCATATTTCCCTTTTTAAATTAGTTGAATTTAATTTAATGAGAAATAATCCTTGGACACCCTTATTAAAATGTTTTGGGAGATAAAGAAGACCAGTAGGACTTATAAATAATTATGGGACCTTTAATGTAAGACGAGAGTTGTATTTTTGGGATGTTTACATATAAAGGACGAGGAAATTATGTATTAAGGGGAGAGATGCGTAAGATAGTTACGTTGGAAATTAGATGAATACCTACTGAATTTTACACTTGGGAGGATAGAGTCCATGAGTGTTACGTAGTAAGTTGGAATAGTCCCTCAAATTAAAGTTAGAGACGAACCGTTATACGTGATAACAAATAATGGGAAAATAAGGATAAATTTCGTAATTATGGGTTATGAGACGAACCTAAATTGATATGATAAATGTAGTATATTTATATGACAGTGTGTATGCATATATTATATACATGTGAAAATCATGCCCGCGCTACTTGCTATCCCTGAGGTTACCGCGCTGGGACGATCTTATCTCGATGTGCCTTTATGGGGGATATTGACTCGTACCCTAGAAGATAGAAATCCTTAGTACAGGCTATCGAATCGATAGTTCAGACGGTCCTAAGAGACGTGAGGCATGTGCTATCCTCTTAGAGACTTGGAATCTATGTTTCGCGTCAATATTGTTTGTGTATGTGTTAATACAGTTCGAGAGTGATTCTGAACTTGTATTTCCCTTAGTACGAGTGATACAGGGATTGGATAGTAGAGTATGCCCACACCATAATTTTTATGTGGGGTGCTGTTAGAATATATATATATATATATATATATATATATATATTATACGAGTATTTAATATATATATGAAATTCTGAAATTTGGAACTGCCTACTGTGTTATGGTAAGTAAGAAATGAATTTTTTAATTTAAATTTGGAAATACTTGTTTTGAAAAGTATAATATGACACTGGGAAACTTTATTAATAAATAAAGTTAAAATGAGAGCTTTGTTACTAAATGAAATTCTCCCTTTTAAACAATTATATTGTTCAGTTTTAAATCTTACGAGTAACCTAAGATAAGTTAAACCATTGAGAAGTTTAGTGCGATATAAAATAAGATAATCCGTTGGGAAGGTTAGTACGATAGGTGTGCACATTAGAAGAGAGGTGATAATTTCTCAAGAGAGTGGCGCACTAATATGTTGTTGCATTGGCTTGTAAACATTTTAAATACTTGCTAAATGAATTTTAAATCATATATACTATCGGGCTCTGACCCGTTTCTATTTTTCTTTTTCTCTTGTATATATATGTATATATTACAGGTGCCCAGCCACAGGGGCGTCTTGTGTAGGATCCCTTAGAAGGAACGCGCTGCAGCTTAGGTGGGAGTTGCGGGCCACTTTCTTAGACGACTTCATTTATTTGACTCCACTCCTAGCATATTCATTTAGTGGGGCATGTGTCGCCCTTTCCATTATTCAGTTGTTTATTTGGACATTGTGATTCAGTTATTTCTAGTATTGTCATTTTGGAATTTATTACTGTCTGGATGTTTTAATTTAAGTTTTAATGTTGGGATTTAGTTGTTGAATTTTTAAATTATTTGGATTATATATTCCAGTATTATTGTGGTGTGATTCTTTAATATTGAATTGTTGTAAATAATTAAATCTTTGTTTTTAAAATAAAATTTGGAAAGTAATGTTTAAAAATTGGTTTTGACACTTAGCTTAATTAATTAGGGTGTTTAAATTGGAAAAGTTATGTTTACGACAGTGATGCTAAGAATGAACCAACTGTTCACCTTGATTTTAATTTAATAAAGGAGTAATCGACCAATATTTAATTAGGCGGGGTGTCACAATTCACTCATTAATAGTATCATCAGTAACTGTCTCTATTTATGATTCCAAAAGAATGTCTCAAGTCTAATATTTTTAATTAGTCGCATTCCACTAATTTAGGATATATGTTTGTAGTATATTCATTACATTATTCCTGAGCCATAAGTTATTAGTTATACATCTTTAGTATAAATCATAAACCAGTACAAACATCTCAAGTACTATAAAACAAAATCACATAATTTGAAATATCTATGGGCATACACTACCCTTATCAAGTCTCATAGGGAATGCTCGTGCCTACAAATTAGGAAATCCAGTCTCAAAATATAATATCCACATAAGTATAGTCCCCAACACATACAAGAAAATGGGATACACTGAAGCCCGTATATACGAGTATGAAGGCCTATCCCTATTACCTTCAGAGATCACTCAAGCGTACGAGGTATAGTTATAGGTGATTTCGAACCTATAACCTCAAAGCCTCAATAAGGGATAATAACTACGCATTACCGTTATAACGCAAGACCTCCACCAAGGCTATATGATAGAACTTTATCGTATTTTCCTCACTCGTGGACATGGGCATGTCACAAGTAAGCAAGGTAAAAATCATCAAAATCCCTCCTAGTACATCCCACACGATCACACAAACCACCTTGATATGATTTCACAAACCACAAGTAAGCAAGTACGACCCTACACAACCGAGTCAAATAAAAAAGTATAAACCCTAGTCAATTGGGTTACACATGAGTCATTTATAATTATCAATTAATATGCATGTTAACTATAGTCCATTGTATAGAAATTAACCCAAACTCCTAAGGCTCTCCAAATATAGGAATCATCTCACACGTAACTTTTACAAGAATTATCTTAATAAATACACTTCCCTACTCCACGAGTTATAAGGCATTTTAAACTATCGAGTGATCTACACAATCATTAGCTATCTCTTAAATCTCAAAGTTTTTTCAATAATTGGACCTATTCTCAAGGTCCTCAAGATATAAGAATACAATCTACTCACGAATTTCTTTAAAGTGTCATGAGCTATATATTTATTATCTCCAAGTATTTAGGGACTATTCTCCCAAAATAAATAGAAGTCAATGGAACTAAAACCCTACTTAAGCCATTAATTATCCCATTATCCCTACAAGTGAAATAATTAAACCAGTCATCATAAACAACCTTAAGGAGTTATCCCTAGGTTTCTTGATTAAACCTAATTGATTCGGTCCTAACTCGAATCAATTCGCCTGAATTGACTCGATCCCCGGTTGAATTGATTCAACACCTGTGAAAATGAAGCTTTCTAACAACGTAACATTATCAGCCAAAACTCATGTTAAACCCGACTATAAGCCTAAAAAAATCATCAATAACCTATCTCCTTAAGATATAAGTCACATATCAATATTACTAACATAGTTCTACATGTTTTAAATGATAATAACATGGATTTAAGGTTTAATTTCAGATTATGCAGTTAAGAACCCTAGGTTCCTAATTTTAACAAGTTAACTCAAATTTTATTCAATGCTCGAATTAAATAATGGGATTTTACTTAATTCATTACTATGAATTAGTTTCTAAAAATTAAAATCAGATTATAAGATCATAATCCTAATAATTAACAACAAATCATTTAAAACCATTCTAAAGAGTCTTAAAATTAATTTAGCCGTTAATCCAATTTCAAATATTAAGTTTAGATTTTTAGAAATCAAATTATAAATGCTTTAATCAAGATTCCAATGACTACTACTACCACAAAAGAATTCCAATTAAATTCTTAAATGATGTAAACTTGCTTATGGACTGATTAACGAATCAAAGTCCCAAGACCTACCAAATCTCTTCACATTTGCATCTATCTTCCCTTCTCAGACTTCTAGGGTTTTTACCATGTTTCACTTATGTTTTATGTCTTACTAACTAACCTAAAAACTAAGCTCACCATGAAATTGGGTTTAAGATTCACTTAAACTACAACCTAATGAACCTAAATAACCTTCTAGATGGTCCAAAACTCCTCCCAAGTCATGTACCAACCTAATGAACTTAAATCCCACTATTTTTAGTAAAAAAAACTTCCCAATGTCCTAAAGGTCAAAAGGAAATATACCAAATTCTATTTAATTAATTATCTTATTAACTTAAGTTACAAGCTAATATATGTCGAATTAATTAAAATCTAATTATTAATTAATTATGTGCGACTCAGTATTATAATAAACCATTTCACAATTTGTGTAACCCGATAATAAGGGGATAATCAAAATAAGGAAACCCTCGACACATAGTCCCTGACTATTCCATAGGCTCCCATAACACTAAGTCACTTCTGATATTTAAATAATTATTTATCGTGTATTAAAGTGTTCGTTCACATAACACAACTACAACCAAATATAAGAGTCAAATACCAACATTCAATAAATATAAAGAGTGACATACCACATGTCATATGCAAATACAATAAATTTATTAACTAATTAATTATGAAGAAAGTACGGGGTATTACATTCCCCCTCCCCCCCCCCCCCCCCCTTACATAAGGAATTTCAGCCTCAAAATTCGAATATTTATACTCTTACTCAAGAGTCTAAGCATATCACTCTCACAGAGTCCTCACACCATATACATAATCTCCTCGTTCTTTGAGCTAATACACACTAAGGTCTCTCGCTGTAAATCGTGTTCGGCTAACACTCAACCAAACTAGTCTGATTGTGAAACATCAACTTATCCCTAGGAATTCCCTATGTTATGTACTGATAGAAACATCACGGAGGCACTACCGGTGATAAGGAGATGTCAAATGACACTGAACTCACCCACTAAAATGTATGAAATTGACCTCTGTAACCTATTAGAATTCAAACGGGATCTATTAGCCCACTTCTACATGAGAATCACCAACATTTACAATTCTTCAAATATCTACGGTAATCTACCTTCACTACTAGTAGGATAACCCTAAACACAAACTATGCTACTAACCACTCAACTTTTTCCATCAATTCCGACTTCTTAACTCACGATACATCTGGTCACCCTCTAAGTGCACAACATACCACAAATCATATACCTTGATCGAAAATACCTCTCAAAGCTTAAGAACCGTTGGTAAAATTAATCTCCCTAGGAAACACAATTTCATTCTGAGGCACTCACCCCCTAATATAGATTTCATACCATCTCATGGTAAAAATTTCAACGTTTGGCATGTACTACCATTGACACAAATTAAGAGGTAACACCCACGACTTCTACAAATTATTATTCTTTAACAAGATGTCTTCGCTCAACATAACGATGAACTGATCCATGTACGACCTGAATACATTAAATGTTTACTTCTCCACACAGGTGGAGCATTGGATCATTCACATGCATGATTGGGATGCACATGCTCTATGATGTGTCAGGAAACTACATTTGGGATATCCTTCTCCCGAATCTACAATTCGTGATATCTCAATCACAACACAATCGTCACAATAAAAACTTCATCCAAATGACCTAGTAGGTCATCGACATGTGGCAACAAACACTTGCTCTGCATAGAGACATTGCTCCCTCTCGGCGATCCACCTAAACTAAGTTAACGAAGAGGACTAGATCTTCTCCAAAATAACATACTACTCGAATAACTTCTTGGATCAAAACTACGATGCCTGTGCCCATAGAACTTTATGCTCAATAATAGAGTCAAACCAACTAAATTTCCATTGCAATGGGTTTAACACTAATGCAAACACTAAGGCCCAAATTATCTCTGGTATAAGTGGTTGCCCCGTACCTATACAAATACAACTGGACACCTTTCGAACTATCGTTAACATAGTTAAGGAACTGTAACCCCTTATGATGTACTCACATCTAATAACACATGTACGCGCTATGAATTATCTCAAAACTAGACATAACTAAAAAAAATTATGCCTTCTCTAACGTGGAAAACATAAAAGCCTAACGAGAGTAATCAAAATGAGTGTAAAAAATACCCTTAATCAATGCTCAATAGTATAAATCGTAAGACCACATGACTAAATCAATAAGGTGTACGAATACTAATTTGACCCAAACATATTTCCACATGCCCTTAATCACAATGTAAGCCAGCACCTTTACCCGCAGGCATATCCACATATAAGGAAAAATCCATGATAAAATATCTATATCATGAAATAGTAGTGCTTATACTACTAATAAATGTGACACCCCGACTAATTAATTACAGGGTAGCTACTCCCTTATTAAATTAATACCGAATATCAAGTTGGTTCAGTCTTAGCATCACTGTCGAAAACATTTAGTTAATTACTAGCCACCTATTTTTAAAATAGAGAGATGCCAAATTTTATTAATAAAATTGACAATTAACCAAGTAATTAAATCATTATTCATCAATAGCATAAACAATCTCATATGAATAACCAACGTAATGAAATAAATTGAGTCTGGAGTAAACACTCTAATAATAATACTAGAGTAAAATAAAATCCCGATACAAGAGTCTGAATAAATAACTCAACATCTGAGATAATGAAAGTCTGTATCTACAATCTCTAAATAAGAATGGGAAACATGCCCTAACTGATTTGAATGACTCTGAAGTAACTAAGGATAAATGTGGAGGCGTTTAATACCAAGATCATGTAGCTTCCATAGCAGCTACAGCACGTCATCAGAATGGAACTCCTATGCTTAGCATCCCTGTGACTGGGCACTTAAAAGGTTTTTACAAAACAAAATAGATTTGGAGAAAAACGGGTCAGAGCCCAAGGTGAAAATTGTTTAAAAACAATAAGTGTTTAATTGCATTAAATAGTAAATATTATATACATATTAGTTGCTTACTCTCACATGAGTTTCTCACCCCTCAACTAATGTGCACGCCTAACGTATGCAGTTTACCTATCCTAGTTATGCCACTATCTAACTAGTCCGTACTAACTCCTACTTTAACATTCTAATATAGAGTGCCTACTCGTATTACCCAAACAAGTCATATTTATATCCCACATTCACATTCATTAAATTACTTATCTCAAGTGCTATTTAGATTTTCACATTCTTAACCCATTCACATATCTTAGTTACTCACATCTACTAAGCAACAATGAAATAATCACAAGCATATATATATATATTTCACTAGCATAATATATATGTACAAATCTGGCAGCCGAAAAGGCTGGAACTTGCGGTACACACATACTCTGCTATCAATTCTGATACATCACGCACGTAAGGAATTACAAGTTATGAATCACTTAAGAATCGTATCAATACAATTCACACATATTGGAGGAAAATAGTTCACATATCCTTGGGTCACGCAATACCTACCCTCCCATGATTAGCTGACATATCAACTCACAGATAAGTCATTCACAGTCCTATGTCCTTAAGGTACCAATCTAAATCCCCCCGAAGGCACACAAAGATAAGATGGTCCTTTTTTCAAAAATTGACCTCCCGTGATAGCAAGTATGGTAGGTATGTCATACACAGAATCATCCATATACTAGGTAATCACACAACCCAAGTATTTATCAACATTAATATAGGTATTATCTATCCTATATTACAAGTGACATACGCATTTTAATGACATCCCAGATATTCTACGTAATATGTTTAGCGCGACAGCTCTATCGTCGTATGAATCCAAATATTTAAACATATCTTAAAAGTTTACTAAGTCACCCACTAACCTTAAATTAACGTTCATCCAATTTCAATCCCAATTTTTTAAAATTTCAAACCGTACCTCACTCGGTAAACACTCGTAAGTATCCCATTCAATCTAAAAACGTATAACATTTTTTGAGCGTAAACTACATCCCTACTGACCTTAACCAAGTCCCCCAATATTCTATTAAACCTACTAATAGTTCTTAAATGCTTGGGATTTATCAAACCTTATAGGGAAATAATCTACATAAATCAGGAGGGAAAGGGGTCGATCGATCGATCCCGTCGATCGATCGACATTCATGGGTCGATCGATCAATCAAACAGGTATTGCGATTCAACATAATTTTGCCTACAGGTTTCATCAAACTTAATCCTCAAATCCTGTACTATAATGTCTCAAACTCCCAAATATTTATTCCTAAAATCATACCAATATAAATACATAAGTTCCAATGTTTTAGAATCATCAAATCATAATGGGAAATCAGTTTCTTCGATCAAATCATATAATTTTCACAAAAACCGTAGTTCTTATATTTTCTTCAAGAATATTATTAAACGCAAAACAAAATTCATAAGTCTCTACACATGAATCACAATTTCGTGGCTGTTATATTTCAGAAGATAAACTACATGCAAAACCTACCCAGATTATGATTTTAATTCTTCAAATACTTTAATTCATTATTTTTCAAGATTATTCTTCAATTCTCAACTAACATGGATGATATATGCACTGAATTAGTTCAAGTTAAATCACTTTCCTGGAAATCAAAGTTCTGATCCTTTGGAGAAGACGATACGGGAGTAATCCTCTCTTCTCGATCTACCTAGTGGTGGTGACGGTGATGCAAAAGCCTCTAAGTGGTGGTTCTCCTTTGGGAACTTCCTTCTCTTCCTCTTTATTGGCCATTTGTGATTTTCGGTTGTGAAAACCCTAGGGGACCTAAGTGTTGGCTGATATAATTACTCTTAAATTCTTGGGTTACTATTCCTCATAAAGTCAAAATGACTAAAATACCCTCATGGGTTGCCGGTTAGGCCTAAAATGCCCCGGGACCCAAACTAAACCCCCGACTAGTATTTTGTAACTATCTCGACCCTTCGGGACCTGTGCACTCAAGATGGCGATACGGATGATATAAAAATAATTTACTTTTAAATCCATTAAATTGGGTCCTGACACGACTAACACGCGTGTCCCAACTTAATTACTGAAACTGTCGTATTTTCAACTCGCGACAGTTTTTAATAAATTCAATAATCATATATTACCATATTCACTCAGTAATATTAAACAAAATTATCATAATCAAATACTAACTCTCGTCTTGCTAGTTATTTAAATCCGAATTAATTTCCAATTAATTATCCCTAAATTAATTTAATTAATTCCATAATTAAAAGCAATTTCATTCAATTAATCTCATAATTAATAGCCATAAAAATACGGGGTATTACATACTTTCCCCCTAATAACGAAATTTTGTCCCAAAATTCGGAAAAGTAAGGCATTCCTGGTAAAAATAGGTTTCCTCCAGTACTCAAAACAAAATTCAAAGTAAGGCTCGATCACTATAGTCCCCCCCTCCCTTCACAGTAAGCTTGTTTAACACTCTCGACACTTTATCAGTTTTAGGGTCACACCTCAGTAAAGGCACTTACCTTGTGTTATTACTAAACAACATTCGAATAAAAAAATAGCTTATACATCATTGGACGCATTATCTTAATATTATTGGGAGGCCGCACCTCACTTCGTATCAATTCCCGTGTTTATCTACACAAAACTCCCAAACATCTGACTACTCTTGTCCGTTCTTTGAATCTCTGTTCCCAGTGGTGTAAACTTTACGAAATTCAAAAGTCACCTAAGACGGCTTGAGGTTATCCCATTATAGTCATAAGACTCTAACTTCTGACTAATCCAAAACTTTGATCATTCGCTCGCCTCAAAACATCCAGAGGATGGATAGCTAAGGTTTTTCCACACAAACCTCAATACGCACCTTGTCCATGATAAATTGGTACGGGTGCCTTCATATGACTCTACTATTAGGTAATATCTTATCCCCATTACCGTATTATAATCCACTTACTAGCTATACCCGTTGTGGGAATGAAATGATCGCAATGAGTCCAAAATTACCTTCATAGAGTGCCACAATCATTAATAACCTTGCGTCTACTCCTTGGGCTATAGGTGATACAACCCGCTCAAAACGTAATGTTATCCCCACTACTTCCTGAAATTTCATATTGAAGGTGGGGTTCAAGGATCTCATCCTTGTTCAGAACAATGCTGGGTCACACTCACACTATTTAATAGTGTAAATCACCCTAAGTTATAACAATTACTTTCCTTTTAGTCATCTTATTCCACACATTCGAAGGAACTCTTAATTCATCTTGAGGTTGGCAACCCATTGAAGAAATTTACCAACTTGACTCTTTCATTACTAGGGTCGTCGGCTGGATACAAGATTTTTTGGTTGATCATCTTACTCCAACCGATTTACTACTTACTATGTCCCGTTGAACACTGACTTTCACTTATAATTCTTCCCATTAAGTGATACTTAATAATCCTCTTCTTCCCTTGGCATATACCAAAAGTTTTGAACCATGCACTTTTCACCACGACGTGCACTTCTGGACTCTTTATAACTTATTGACATCATCATTATATTTACGTTCAAGTCACTCTCAACATTCAACTGGGCAAAACTCCGCTCCAAATTGTCCATAATAGTTAAATATTTGTCTTCTCAAGGGATGACCCCTTTTAAAATGGTTTCCCACTGCCTTTCAACCAAGTTCAGACGTGCTACTCTGCTTGCACATGAATATATGGATTCTCGTCCTTCTCTCACGATGCTTAATCCACTCTACCACTTCCATTTTCTCATATTAGTCCCCTAAGCATAAATTTCACCCATCTATTTCCATGTCCCTTTTTTCGACGATTATGACATCAGCAAACCAAGGTGTCCGCACACCCTATAAACTGTGCATACGGGCTTAAACATCATATACGCTTCATACATACGCCTAATTATTTATTGCCCTTGTATTCGCAACGTGGCTATACCACTTGGGCATTCTCAATCACCCCAGAATTTGAAATTATAAATCCTCCTTAACATCATTCTATCCTTCAACCCTCCGTAATAAAACAAAATTTTCAATACTTCCTCACCACACAACTGGTTCTACTGGACTTATATCGTAATTTAACTTTCAACTTACAGTTATAACTACATACCTCTATAACGACCGAGGTACTTAACTCATGGACGAATGGCCAAAAATATCCTTACTACCAACCTTACGCTAAGTTTCATGCGTGGGATGTCTCGTAAAGTGAAATCCAAACAAGGAACCCCCTGATACACTACTACATAGAATTTTCGGTCATCGAAATCCATTAGGCCCTCATTCCATAACATGTACCCATATATTCTCATCTCTTGACACAAAAGTTACATCTCCTTCCACAATTACACTTAAACAAGGAACTTCCTTCGAAAGACACTATCACTTAACATTAGTGGTAATCACATTCCATAAACATTGTGTACATATAATCGGGGCTCTTGAAATCCTGTCCCCGGACATATAACTATGAGCCTTAACTCCCATGTCTCTAAAGAGGTGATATAACAATGCACTCTTCCTATTACCAAGTCCTGAGCGTTAAACATAATAACAAGCTAAATCTTTTCTCTGAACAGTAAACTCATTACACTCTGAATCATATTAATAGAGTCCGTAGACATACCGGGATCAAATATCCGAGACCATTATACCTTTTGAAGTTACTATAATATATATTTCTACAAATACAAGCCCGACCCTCTTGCAGGTGAGGTTTTGCCATAACAAAATATCCTACACTGAGGTAGTAAACCCGATAGACTTACAATATCCACACACTATCGGTCTAATCATTATTATAAAACCATAATCAGGATAATATCATACTCGTATAACACTGCACTAAAATGAGTAATTTCAATAAAGTATATACCACTATCGATGCACCCATTCATCCTCCATGGATATCACTAAAGGTAACCCCGCTATACTAGGGAAAATATTCACATAATAATAACGTCATCGATATATGCACTAAACTCGTCTTACATGCCAATCTAGAAACAATAAAAAATATAGTGACTCGTTCGTCTCACATACAATATGCCTTATCTTCTGAGGGTAAAACTCATACTTCTACCTTGCCAATCGCCCTGGCTGTTTAAATGATTCTTGGACATAACACGCCTATCCGAACCAAATAGAAAATTACAATAACTATTGCCCTTGATAGGCACCATGCCCTTGCCCCTTTACTCGCTTCAAAAAATGTGGAACGGGGGTAGTTCCTATGTGTGTTTCAAGTTCAAAAAATTTTCACCAAAAATTATCCAACTTTTAATGTGCACTAAACCGAGTTGTGAAAAAATAATTCTTACTTTAAACCAGTTTTATCTTGATTAATCCTAAACATGCATCAAGTGATTAAAGCAAGTAAAGTAAAGTAAAGAATACTCACAATGTCGGATGTAAGAGGAAAAAGCCCAAAACGGGAAAACAACCTCGGACGGCCCAAGCCAAACAATCACTATGAACAAAGGTTTTACAAAGACAAATTATCCATACTCAATGAATCGATACCCATGGGTCTTGATGCTCCTTCTGATCTTCTACCATGCTTCAATAGTGTCCACGTAGAAATTCCATCTTCCACGATACCTGTCCACAACACACGCGTCCACGTATGTCTCGGTGTCCACCGAATGGCTTTGATACGTCTACGATGTCGAATAAGAAGTCCTTCTCTTTTCTTCACTGCAAAACCCTGATGTTCAATTGTAGAACAAACCTTTTTGGTGCAGCAAGATCACATAAACATATAATAATGATAACTCGGATCTTTGAAAACTTCTAAGGATGTGTTTAAGCTTTGTAACCTTAGAAAAACATGTACAAACACGTTTCTAGATCGTAAACTGTTTTTCCAGAATGCACACTTATTAATTCTGACGAAAACATGCTTTAAATACGAATTAAGTGTCGCCTCAAAAACTGTGTCGCTCGAACGATAATGACACGTCGTTCGCATGACATGAGCAATTCACTGGAACGAGATCTTATGTCATTTGAACGATGCCGCGTGTCAGTTTGACTTTTTATTTAAAACGTCTCTTCCAAGACCAAATCAGTCAAACTCTTTTTCGAGCTTATCAGAATAAAATGTAGTGTAAAACTTTGAAAACACTTTTAAACATTTTTCTATATAAATTACATCCTTATCTTTTATAAAAACAATTCTGAGCACCATTAATTATACACATTCATACCTGTGTGATCTCGGAATGCAATTAACTTGAAGACGGATAAACTTGCACTAATTTAAACTTTAGCATGATTAATTCTTTAAGGCTTTGCCACAACGTCTTCAATTTCTTCAATACGTCATAGACCCAGTGGGATCGTGACAAAATAAAACCTCCCTATGACATATTATAAGAACAGTTTTGTTCATGAAATTAAGTCAAAACAATACAGGGACTCAATTGGAAATTTATGTCCTTACAAATAATTTAACACATGGGGTTTTACTCTTCCCAAAATTCATCTACACATAATCCACATATCTCCAGTGATACTGACCATGTTAGGGTTGTCCTTCTCTCAGACTTTGGTAGTCTTGACTCTTATGACTACCTCCATTGTTCCTTTAGCTTTGATGGCCCTAAGGAACATGCTACTACCTTCAATATCACTTAATGAATTCACTATCGCTGGGTAAAAATTCAGTTATTTGAATCATTTAAATGAGTCCCCTGACGGGTCTCCCCCTTGTGGTGCTTCACCAACACCGTTTCACCAAGTCTTACTCTCTGACTAAATTCTTCGATTCTTGTAGCTCCCCGCATAAGGAAACGTTAACATTCATATTGACAAAATGTGACATTGTTACCATCTACATTGACCGTCCAAGCAGAATTACCCACAAGTGATAGCAATTCTTCTTATGAGTTAATTTCCCACTTTAAAATCCTCTTCTCCATTGTACCTACTTCATCCGGTGAAAGGTTCGCTAATTAATTAAATTCCTTTTATCAAAGTGACCTCTGTCTGACCCTCTTATGTGAGTTCAGAACAACTTTTGCATCTTATCCTGAACATCTGATGAAGGAACTTGTGGTCAAACCATACCTATGCACCTTCCATTGATAGAACATTCCACTTTTAAGTGTGGTGGTTGCCTCTCACCATTGTAACTCCGTTCTTACGAGCCAAGAAAAATTTTACCCTAAATTTTTACTCCCGATTAATTCACACTCCATCAAATACCCAAGCCTTTGGATATTTTACCTTCGTTGGCTAACACACACCATTTTTGCATTTCTAGAATTTCCACTATTGGGCTTCTTCCATGTTTCGTCTGACTCTTTCCCAATCCAACCACGTTGGGTGAGTTTAATTTGACTCCATTTTCTACCATAGCCGTACCTGGAAGTCATATGTTATGCCCTAGTCGTCTTTACTGTCCTGGCTTTCCATGCCAAAATAGGGGTTACCTCAACTACGGTCATCATTCTTGAATATACCCTATAACCTCAACTGAGCTCTCCCTCCTTCTATCCTCATGACTGCCCTTGCATGACATACGGAATTGTTCGGCATGCGAACACACCCGAATGCAAAGAAGATTCACTAATACATGGATTGTAGCACGAGAACGAAATCTCACCAAAGAAATCAACAATTCTAAACATAGGGATCTATATCAAAGAAAGCTACACTGGAAGCATAATAAGTCGCACAGATGCTAAAGGACACTAGAACCTGATATACTGATACCACGTGTGACACCATGACTAATTAAATACCGGGTAGCTACTCCTTTATTAAATTAATACAGAATATCAAGTTGGTTTAGTCTTAGCATCACTGTCGAAAACATTTAGTTAATTATTAGCCACCTAATATTTAAAATAGAGAGATGCTAAATTTTATTAATTAAATTGACAATTAACCAAGTAATTAAATCATCATTCATCAATCGCATAAACAATCTCATATGAATAACCAGCGTAATGAAATAAACTGAGTTTGGAGTAAACACTCCAATAATACCAGAGTAAAATAAAATCCCGATACAAGAGTCTGAATAAATAATCCAACATCTGAGATAATGAAAGTTTGTATCTACAATCTCTAAATAAGAATGGTCCACATGCCCTAACTGATCTGAATGACTCTGAAGGAACCAAGGATAAATGTGGAGGTGTCTAATACCGAGATCCTGTAGTTTCCACAGCATCTACGGCACGCCATCAGAATGGAACTCCTATGGTTGGCGTCCCTGTTGCTGGGCACCTAAAAGGTTTTTACAAAACAAAATAGATTTGGAGCAAAATGGGTCAGAGCCCGAGGTGAAAACTGTTTAAAAACAGCAAATGTTTAATTGCATTAAATAATAAATATTATATACATGTTAGTTGCGTACTCTCACATGAGTTTCTCACCCCTCAACTAATGTGCACACTTAACGTATACCGTTAACCCATCCTAGTTATACCACTATCTAACTAATTCGTACTAACTCCTGCTTTCACATTCTAATATAGGGTGCCTACTCGTATTACCCAAAGAAGTCATATTTATATCCCACATTCACATTCATTAAATTACTTATCTCAAGTGTTATTTAGATTTTCACATTTTTAACCCATTCACATATCTTAGTTACTCACATCTAATAAGAAACAATGAAATGATCACAAGCATATATATATATATATATATATATATATATATATATATATATATATATATATATATAATTCACTAGGATAATATATATATATACAAATTCGGCACCCCAAAAGGCTGGAACCTTCGGTGCACACATACTCTGCTATCAATCCCAATACATCACTCACGTAACTATTTACAAGTTCCGCATCACTCAAGAACAATATCAATACAATTCACACATATTGGAGGCGAACATAGTTCACATACCCATGGGTCACGCACATACCTACGCTCCCATGATCAGCTGACTTATCAACTCACAGATAAGTCATTCACAGTCCTATATCCTTAAGGTACCAATTTAAATCCCCCCGAAGGTACACAAAGATAAGATTGTCCTTTTTTTGAAAATTAACCTCCCGTGATAGCAAGTATGGTAGGTATGTCATACACAGAATCATCCATATACTAGGTAATCACACAACCTAAGTATTTATCAACATTAATATAGATATTCTCTATCATATATTACAAGTCACATATGCATTTTAATGCCATCCCAGATATTCTACGTAATATGTTTAGCACGACAACTCTCTTGTCGTATAAATTCGAATATTTAAACCTATCTCAAAAGGTTACTAAGTCACCCACTTGCCTCTAAGGTTATTTCAGTAATTCAAATTATCTCTTTTACTACCGCTAACCTTAAAATAACGGTCATCCAATTTAATCCCAATTTTATAAAATTTCTGATCGTACCTCACTCGGTAAACATTCGTAAGTATCCCATTCAATCCCAAAAGGTATAACATTTTTCGGGTATAAACTACAACCCCACTGACCTTAACCAAGTCCCCAAATATTCTATTAAACCCCCTACGAGTTCTTACAAGCTTGGGACTTGTCAAACCTAATAGGAAAATAATCTACAAAAATCAGGAGGAGTCGATCGATCGAGGGAAAGGGGTCGATCGATCGATCCAGTTGATCGATAGATCAAGTAGGTATTGCGATTCTACATAATTTTGCCTACGAGTTTTATCAAACTTAATCCTCAAATCCTATACTATAATGTCCCAAACTCCCAAATATTTATTCCTAAGATCATACTAATATAAATACATAAGTTCCAATGTTTTAGAATCATCAAATCATAAGGGGAAATCAATTTCTTGGATCAAATCATATAATTTTCACAAAAACCTTAGTTCTCCTATTTTCTTCAAGAACATTATATAACTCAATACAAAATTCATAATTCTCTACACATGGATCACAATTTTGTGGCTCCTATATTCCCAAAAGATAAACTACATGCAAAACCTACCCAGATTACGATTTTAATTATTCAAATCCATTCATTCATTATTTTTCAAGGTTATTCTTCAATTCTAAACCAACATGGATGATATATGCACTAAATTATTGCAATTTAAATCACTTGTCTGGAAATCGAGGTTCTTATCCTTTGGAGAAGACGATACGGGAGTAATCCTCTCTTCTCGATCTACCCGGTGGTGGTGATGGTGGTGCAAAAGCCTCTAAGTGATGGTTCTCCTTTGGGGCCGTTTGTGATTTTTGGTTGTGAAAGCCCTAGGGGACCTAAGTGTTGGATGATATAATTACTCTAAAATTCGTGGGTTACTATTCCTCAAAAAGTCAAAATGATTAAAATACCCTCCTAGGTTGTCGGTTAGGCCTAAAATGCCCCGGGACCCAAATTAAACCCCCGAATAGTGTTTTTTGACTATCTCGACCCTTCCGGACACATTGACGAACTCAAAATGGGCATACTGATGATATAAAAATAATTTACTTTTAAATCCATTAAATTGGGTCCTAACACAACTGACACGCGCGCCCCAACTTAATTACTGAAACTGTCGTATTTTCAACTCACGACAGTTATTAATAAATTCAATAATCATATATTACCATATTCACTCAGTAATATTCAACATAATTATCATAATCAAATACTAACTCTCGTTTTGCTAGTTATTTAAATTCAAATTAATTTTCAATTAATTATCCTCAAATTAATTTAATTAATCCCATAATTAAAAGAAATTTCATTCAATTAATCTCATAATTAATAGCCATAAAAATATGGGGTATTACAATAAAATAACGAGAGCTCCTCCATGCCATAATAAGACCCGTGTTCATGAGCCATAGACATAAACATAACCATCCATTGGTGATACACCCAATAATACCGATTTCCTAAAGGAATTTACTAACTAAGTGGATTCACTCATTATAATTGTAAAAATTTCCTCTAAAGGAACTCTCCAAATGGTGGTCCTATCATCGACTCTGATGTCCTTATCTGTATGTTCTATTTTCTAAGATTGGCCTCACTGCCCATGTACTCATTAGTCGTGACCCCACTGGCCATAGTGCTCTTAGTTAAAAATGTTGTAATAACTCTAAATGTCTAATCATGTAATATCTTAGGGTATATTCCCCTTTATGGTTCCCTAAACTGGTGAGGTTCTCCATAGTTCGGGACAATGCTACACCATTCCTAGTCTTTTAAACCTAGCCTGGTCCCGATCTTCTCAATCTTAGGAACCTTATCTTTCAACAGATTATGATGACTCTGGAAATGTAGGAGGGTCACTCCCACCTCCTCAGCATAAGTGGCGAATTATGGTTACCCAATAATGACCAATGAATCCTTCACGTAAAGTTTATATCATCCCAAATGGCTTCTCTAAAGATTATTGATAACTCGAATACCATTCTTCACATATGTATCAATCTCTCCTATGTAGAAGAGAGACATAATTGAATTCCACCTCATTCAAGCTACCATGCGATCGCCTTGATGAGGTTTCAAATATTTAGTCCTCGTGTTGTTTCGGATGGTGAGTGGAAAAACACTTCCCCTCAAACCATATGTTATACATTTACTAAAGTTCTTGCACTCAATAGTCCATAACTCCTGGATGACATCAACCTCATGAATGGGACATCTCAGAAAAGAAATCCAAACAAGGAACCCTCCTGTTGATACCAAATTTAGTCTGCTGACATGGATAAATAAAGTGAAGACACGTGGCAGTCTATGTTGCAACAACAAACACTTTTGAGGAACTCACACGCTCCGAGGAACCATACTACAACGAGGAACACTGTTTCCCCGAGGAACTCATACGCTCCGAGGAACGGGAACTCTCCAAGGAACTCTTGAGAACCGAGAAGCTTAGGCGGTCCGAGCAACTCAGGCGGTCCGAGCTGCACCTCGACCAAAGCATTAATAGCAGGATAACCAACAGTTTAACTGTTCATTAAATGCTTATCATTCAGATGCATACGCATAAGGGGCATTGAATGCATTACCTTTTCATATGTACATCATTTAATGTATTACCCTTTCACATTACAGCCCCATGGCTATAAATACATTGTACAATCCTCATTGTAAAGGGACCAAAATTTCTTGATAGAACTTGTAATCGAGAATTCCCAAACACTCAGTAATAACATAACAGTGGACGTAGGCCATTCTTATAAGGCTGAACCACTTTAAAAATTCTTTGTCTCATTTATTTATCTGTGATTGAATAATTAGATATGATCTAATTTTTTACATCAACAGATTGGCGCCGTCTGTGGGAATGACTGGTAATATCGTTTTTCCATCAAAAATAATCCATCAAAAATGGATGATATTCCAGAATCTAGCAATTGAAACGCTGAAAGCCCTCCAAATCCATCTGCTCCGCCAAGTATTCCAGATCTAGCTGGAATAATGACAAATCTGGCTCAGGGCCAGACCGTCATGCAAGAAACTATGCGTCAACTCATACAAACACTCCATGGCGGTGAGCCAACCCATTCAAGACCACGAAGTATTCAAAGAAATACCCATGCATCTTCTTCGCGTACTAGGCGTACCAATTCATATCGCAATGAGGAGTCTGAAGATTTTTCTTATCAACCTGGACGAACTTCGTCAGTGCGAGCCACAGATACTGAACAACGTATCACTCTCTCCCCAGAAAGGACCAGTGCGCTAGAAAGATTAAGAAGAGTATCTCCTTTCGATCGATTAGGTCCTAGGAGGAGCAAAAGTTCTCCTAGAGCCCCATCGAGGAGTTTTCGACAACCATCAGACTTAAGGGAAGGATCTGCCCAGTCGCGACCAGCTGCTCATCAAGAGAGATCCCAGGAAGCCACATCAACGCGATCAGTTGCTCGAACCAACAGGTCCGAGGAAGGAAATGATGCATGGAAAGGCTCTATTCAAAGGCTGGAGGATAGATTGGGGGAAATGGTTAAAGCTAAGAACCCCCTACAACGAACCTTTGTTCGAGGAACACCTTTTGTCCAGTTCATTGTAGATTTTCCAACACTATCAAAGTTCAAAGCACCTGTTGTGACCCCCAAATATGATGAAAAGACTGACCCTGTCCTTCATATAGAACAATACCAAGCTGCAGCCGACATCTATGCTGTTCCAGATGAGATGAGAAGCAGGGCATTCTCGGGAACTCTTACCAGATCTGCTCAAATATGGTATAATAATCTTCCTCGGGGTAAGATCTCAACTTTTCTTCAACTGGCCGAGTTATTCATTGGGAATTTCTGTTTTGGGGCAAAGCTAGTTAAACGAGTAGCCCATTTGTTAAGTGTTAGACAAAAAGCTGGTGAGAGCACCAGAGATTATATAACTCATTTTAATAATGAGAAACTTGAAGTCATTGATTATGAGGAGAAGACAGCGATTACTGTTTTGATGAGTGGACTACTGCCCAACAACTTGTACTACACTTTGGCCAAAGATCCACCTAGAACCATGTCAGACCTGATGGGAAAAGCGTCCAAGATTATGAATGCCGAGAAGGCTATGGCTGCGACGAAGAATATGGATGCCAAAGAAACCAAGGAGGAAGGCGATAAAGCTAAGAAGAAAGAGCATAAGAACAATGGTAATGACAAACATTCAAAAAATAGGTCGGTATGGGACGTGATGAAGAAATATGATAATTATACTCCTTTGAAGAAGGATATCAACTATGTTCTAGAGGAAATCAAGAACAACGAGGAACTAAACTGGCCAGAGAAAATGAAGGCAGACACTGACAAGAGGAATAAGGAGAAGTATTGTGAGTTTCATAAAGATCATGGCCATATGACCAAAAATTGCATAGCTCTTCAGAATGAGATTGAAACACTCATCAGACGAGGAAAAATGTCAAAGTATGTTGATCGTGGAAGCGAAAGAAGGAATAATGACCGAACAAGAGAGAGGTCTAGATCTCCCCGTCGAGCAGAGGAGAACAAGAAAAGAAACCATGAAGTTGATCCCAAGGATGACCCCGATCTTCCCAAGAGACCAAGGCAGCCAGAACGAGAGGTGTTTTCAATACGCTTTGGGTCATTTGACTGTAATGTTATAACAGGTGGAGATGCAGGAGGAGGAGACCTTACTTCCGAGAGAAAAGCTTACCTCTGTGAGGCTCAAGCTTGCTCGTACATTCAACGAATAAATCTAGCTGAGGAGGATTGCCCGAGAAAGGTGAACAAAGAGAAATTGGTCATTGGTTTCTCTAAGAATGACCTTGCAGGTGTTCTATATCCTCATGATGGCCCACTGGTGATCAAGATGAGAATGAAGGAGGTTATAATTTCAAGATTACTGGTCGACAATGGTAGCTCGACGGACATCATGTTCTACTTGTGCTTCGATAGTTTAAATCTAAAACTATCTCAACTAGAACCTTATCATAGACCACTCCTCAGTTTTACTGGCGAGAAAGTTTTTCCACTTGGGACGATCAAGTTGGATATATTCATTGGTACATGGTCTGCTTGTCGAACAGAAAGAATATGCTTCTTCATGATGGATAAAAATGTTCAATCATCATACAATATCATCATGGGAAGAGTAGGATTGAAGAAGTTTGAGGCTGTACCATCTACGGTGCATCAATGCCTGAAATTTCCAACAAATTTTGGAGTAGGAGTTGTTAAAGGTGATCAGAAAGTTGATCGGGAATGCTATTATTCATCCGCCGAGCAAGAGGAATTGGAGGAATCAAGGAAAAAGACTGCTACTTATCAAGTGGAAGAATGGGCAGAAATTTAAACAATGGATCCCAGAGATGAGTCACAACTCGTGAAGGGTCAAGTGGTGGAAGCTACTGAAAACATCATTCTGGACAACGAGCACCCTGAACGTACTACTCAATTAGGTTCGTCGTTCGAAGCCTCACTAAAATAGGAATTGATTACTTTCCTTAGAAGCAGAAAGAAAACTTTTGCGTGGAGTCATGAAGATATACCCGGGATAGACCCAAATTTCTTATGACACGAGCTCAATGTGAATAAGGAGATCAAGCCAGCAAAGCAGAGAAGAAGAGTGTTCAGCCCCGAGAAGAATCAAGTTATACAGGGGGAAGTCGAGAAGCTCCAGAAAGCTTGATTCATTGAAGAAGTTAAATATCCAAACTGGTTAGCCAATGTGGTGATGGTAAAGAAGAAGAACAACAAATGGAGGATGTGTGTAGACTTCACCGACCTCAACAAAGCATGCCCAAAGGATCACTTTCCATTACCCCGAATTGATCAACTAGTCGATGCTACCTCGGGACACGAGCTGTTGAGTTTCATGGATGCTTATTCTGGCTACAATCAGATTAAAATGAAACCTCAAGACAGGGAAAGTACTTCTTTCATTACCCCTAGGGGAACTTATTGTTATAATGTTATGCCTTTTGGTTTGAAAAATGCAGGTGCGACATATCAGAGGCTGATGAACAAAGTCTTTGCTGAATAAATCAGTTGCAATATGGAAGTCTATGTTGACGATATGCTGACGAAGAGCAAAAAGGCTGCTGATCATCTAGTTGACTTAAGTCAGACTTTTGATCAACTAGATAAATACCAAATGAAGCTGAACCCGACGAAGTGCATATTTGGAGTACGAGAAGGCATGTTTTTCGGATACATTATCAACCAACGAGGAATTGAAGCAAATCCTGAAAAGATCAAAGATCTATTAGGGCTGCGATCTCCAACAACGAAGAAATAGGTGCAAAGTCTTACAGGACGAGTAGCAGCACTCAACAGATTTGTATCACGAGCAACTAATCGATGTCTCCCATTCTTCAAGACACTCCGAAAGACTTTTGAGTGGAATGATGAATGTGAGAATGCTTTTCAAGACTTGAAGAAATACTTGGGAGCACCTCCACTGTTGTCCAGGACAGTGATGGGAGAAAAATTGTATTTGTACCTAGCAATATCGGAGAATGCAGTTAGCTCGGTGTTGATAAGAGTGGAGAATGGAGTACAAAAATTAATCTATTACACAAGTAAGGCCTTTCGAGGAGCAGAGATCAGATATCTAAGGCTGGAAAAGTTAGCACTGGCGCTGATTGAGGCGAGTAGAAGAATGAGGCGATATTTCCAGGCTCATACTATAGTCATATATACTGATATGCCATTGAGGCAAGCCCTTCATAAACCAGAAAAATCAGGGAGATTGATGTACTGGGTAATAGAGCTCGGTGAATACAATATAGTCTATGAACCCAGATCATCGCTAAAAGGGAAAGCTGTAGCAGATTTTATAGCAGAGTTCACTTATCCTGATACCCCCGAGGAGCAAAAGTTACTCGCTGATCAACCTGTGGATGTTACAGGATCAACAAACATAAGCTCAGACCAACTCCGGTTGGTAAAAGAGCAAGTGGATGTTACGGGATCATCAAATTCGAGCTCAGAACAACTCCGGTTGGTAAAAGGGGAAGAAAAGATGATCGACGAAGAGCGAGAAATATCGGGGGAAGATGAAAGGAAGCAACAAATATGTCGTCGAGGAACTCTGTCAGATCATAAGTTTGAAGACGAGTTACTCATATGGAGGCTATATGTAGATGGCTCATCTTGCACAACAGGCAGTGGGGCAGGGATAGTTTTGAGCACTCCGGACGAGGTCGACATGGAGTACGCCCTACGTTTCCAATTCAAAGCTTCCAATAATAAAGATGAGTATGAGGCCATGATTGCAGGTCTAAATTTGGCGAAAATTATGGATGCGCAACAAATTATTGTCTTCAGTGATTCTCAATTAATTGTAAATCAAATGTTGGGAATATATGCAGCCAAAGGAGAATTAATGATCAAATGCCATGAAAAGGTGATGGGGTTGGTATCTGAATTTGCTGCTATTCAGCTGGTCAGAATACCGAGAATGGAGAATGCAAGAGCAGATGCCTTAGCTCTATTAGCATCAGCTACTCGTACCGAGATACGAAGAACAATACCAATTGAAGTTTTGGCTGGTCGGAGTATAGATGAAGATTTGACGATGAACTTTATCACCCTTGATTTAGGACCATCTTGGATGGATCCTATCAGGGCATATATTGAGGAGGGAGAATTACCAATTGACAAGCTCGTAGCCAAGAAATTGAAGTTTAAAGCTGCTCGGTATGTATTAACTAACGGTATTTTATATAGACGAGGAATTATGGCAGGTTTGTAAAGATGTGTACATCCCTCCGAGGTGAAAGAATTGATTGAAGAGATCCATGAAGGGTCCTGTGGAGCCCATGTAGCAGGTCGGACGTTTTTGCAAAGGGTGATGACGCAGGGATACTACTGGCCGACGATGATGGATGATTGTGTAGCCTATGCCTTGAAATGTGACAAGTGCCAGCGCTTTTCCTCCATCCGAAGAACTCCATAAGCATTGTTGACACCAATCACTTCCCCTTGCCATTTTCCATGTGGGGAATAGATTTGGTTGGACCATTGCCAACGACTAGAGGAAGGTTCAAATACCTCGTCGTCGCAGTGGATTATTTTACTAAATGGGTAGAAGCTGAGCCTCTCATTGATATGACGTACGAGAAAGTGTACCAATTTGTTTGGAAGAACATCATTTGTCGATATGGTCTTCCTCATGCTTTCATCACAGACCATGGAACACAATTTGATAACGAGGAGTTCGCTGCCTATTGTCATCAGTCAAATATTTTGAAGGTCCACTCAGCACCAGGCCATCCTCAAAGCAATGGCCAAACTGAAGTGACAAACAGAACGCTGCTAAATGGATTGAAGAAAAGACTAGATGATGCAAAAGCAAACTTGATCAATGAGTTACAGTCAGTACTGTGGGCTTACTGAACTACTCCCCGAGTAGCAACTGCAGAATCACCTTATATGATTGATATACCCAGATATACCCTCCAACCGGACGACCCCTCAGGGGGCCGACCCTTCATCAGGTTCCAGACGACCCCTCAGGGGGCCGACCCTTCACCAGGCTCCGGACGACCCCTCGGGGCCGACCCTTCATCATGTTCCAGATGACCCCTCAGGGGGCCGACCCTTTACCAGGCTCCAGACGACCCCTCAGGGGGCCGACCCTTCACCAGGCTCCAGACGACCCCTCAGGGGGCCGACCCTTCACCAGGCTCCGGACGACCCTCCGAGGGTACGACAGTACGAGGCTTAAATTAGGCCAGACTCACTACCGGAAGGAACTTTGCCCTCGGCCTCGGCTCATAGGCCGAGGGTGACATCATCGCAGCGCGTGGTTTGGGAGACGCGTGGAACAGTGCGCGTGAGGCTCACATAGCACATGGGAGACCGTTATAACCAAATCACACCCTCACGTGAGGGAATATTATGTCATCATTTGGCATCTACAGGTGTCAACAGGGGATTGGCTAGATCATCATTCACATGCACCATGCATACTTGGGGGGTACACTACACCCTCCAAGACCTATATATACTTGTCACCTACAACCCTACAAGGGATCGACCAATTGATTGTAACCCTAGCTAAAACTCTGATTATACACACAGTAGAGAGAGAGAGAGAGAGAGAGAGAGAGAGAGAGAGAGAGAGAGAGAGGCTTATGTGCATTGTATCCAAGGCCATTAGTGCCCATACTTAGTGGATCACACACTCACAGTGGATGTAGGCCAAATTGGCTGAACCACTATACACCATTGTCTTATTTCCTCTTATACTCATCCCCTTCTACATATTTATACACTTATACATCTCTTTGGTTGCCATGGTTACTACTGTTTGAGATCATTATCACTTATCCGGTGGTGCTAAATCTTAGCATCATCAGTTTGGCACCGTCTGTGGGAACGAGAAGACATCTCTTCCTTTGTACAGCTTGACCTCACTGGGCACTCTGGTGGTGAACCAACACTCCCCCTGAGAGGAGGTGTTTCACCATTGAAAGAGACCCACTAAGGTTCCTAAGCTCACCAGTCTTTTCTTCAGTTCAACTTTTCATAGCTCAAGCACATGGCACCTGAAATGCCACCACCACTTCTCCCACCGGATGAGGGGGGAAGACCCAGTTCCAGTCAGCTGCCGCCTCAGTCTGAGATGGCTGATGTGGCGGCAGCCCTAAAGTCTCTGGCAGCAAGCCAGCGGATGATGCAGGAGTAGTTCATAGCTCTAAGCCAGAACATACTGAGACCACCAGGGGTCTCACCTGAGATGATTACTCCGGCAGCAGCTCCAGGACAGCATGAGGCCAGGGGACCACCCCAAGCACCACGCAAAGACCTGCTACCCCCTCAACGGCGTAGGGATGTTGATGACCCCCGGCGTCTACGCCTGGGGAGGCAAGGAAACCCTTACCCTGAGGACAGGTATGACGATCTGGAGGGAGAGGAGGCCCCAATAGAATGCTGGGAACCATTTGAGGTCTCCAACAATAGTGTACGACCTCTCCAGGATAGTAGAGGAAAGTGCGGGAGACCAAACCCTGATGATCGCCCGAGAGGCTCTGCTTTTGATCGCTTGAGCAGGGGGGAAGCCTTTGAGAGGCTAGGCCCAGTAAATGACCTGCGGGATAAATTATCCAGGTCAAGAAGTGCTGCGAGGTCCAGGAGGGAGGCAGCAGATGGCTGACCCCAAGGATGGGATGACTGTCAAAGGGAAGTAAACAGCTGACACAGGCCTGCCGCAGCAGAACCCTCCGTCCACCTCAAAGAGGCGGCAGGGGATACCGAGCCGACCCTGTGAGGCCATGGAATGACTCAATCCAGCGATTGGAGGATAAGATTGGTGACATATTTAAGAGTCGAGACCCTCTTCAGAGGAGATACACCATATGCTCACCCTTTGTGGCAAAGATAGTCAACTTCGCCACGCCATCAAAGTTCAAGCCACCTATGGTCACCCCAAGATACGACGGGAGCACCAACCCCGTCCACCACGTGGAAATGTATCAGTCAGCAGCAGACATATACTCTATCTCAGATGAGATGAGGTGTCGTGCCTTTTATGGTACCCTGACAGGGGCTACACATGTCTGGTACACGTCTCTTCCAAAAAACTCCATTGAAAACTTTAAGCAGCTGGCAAACCTGTTCATCCACAACTTTTGCTTTGGGGTGAGGCCAAAGAACAAGACCACCCACCTGCTCTATGTTAAGCAGGGGAAGAGTGAGAGTCTGAGGGACTACATAGCCAGATTCAATAAGGAGAAGCTGGAGGTGGAAGACTATGTGGAGAGCATAGCTATGACAGCCCTGATTGGAGGACTCCAAAAGGGGAAGCTGTTATGGAAGCTTGCTGAAGACCCTCCGAGGACGATGGTTGAACTGCTATCGATAGTAGGAAAGGTGATGAATGCCGAAGAGGCGATGGCCGCAAAATGTGAAGACGAAAAAGGAGGTGCTAGTGGGGGTAAATACCCTAAGAAGAACAAAGAGGGGAAGAATAGGTCCGCGGATGACAAGTTCGCTTGTTACACCCCTCTAACAGTCAGCTGTGAACAGATTCTCAATGAGATAAAGAGTGACCGGTCCCTGAAGTGGCCTGAGAAGCTGAGGGCAGCCCCCGGCAAGAGGAATAAGAACTTGTGGTGTGAATTTCACCAAGACCACGGCCACGTAACGGACAAATGCTTTGCTCTGAAAGATGAGATTGATAAGATACTGAAAGAAGGGAAGCTCAGAAAGTACGTCGACAAAGGCGCCTTCAAGAGGGGCCGAGGGGATGACCCCAGAAAGAAGCGAGGCAACGCATGTAGAGAAGGTCCTCAAAAAAGAGGGGACGACCCTTCCGATGATGAGGACGACCCTGACCTCCCACCGAGAGACGACCAAGGCCCTGTCAGGAGGCTTAATATGATCTCACTAGGAGTGGGAATGATCTCCGGGGGCCTAGCAGGAGGAGGGTCTGAGGTCACCGACAGGAAGGCCCATGTGGCTGAGGCCAAGGCAGTGACGAAGACGGTACACTCAACCTCTCTGGAGGTCAAGTCAGAAAAGAGGAAGAAGGTTGATATGGACACTCTGATAGTGGGATTTTCAAGAATGGACTTCAAAGGCCTCTTAGCCCCACATGATGACCCTCTCGTCATCACTACCAGGGTCCACGGGTGCGAGGTGCCGAGGATCCTAGTAGATGGGGGCTCATCTGCAGACGTGATGTTTTGGCCATGCTTCAAAGCCTTAGGTCTCAGTCGTGCTAGACTCGTCCCGTACCATCATCCATTGATTGGGTTCAGTGGGGAAAAGGTTCATCCCCTTGGAGTGTGTGAGGCTGATGTCAGGATGGGGGACGAATGGCCGAGATGGCTCAACAAGAAGGTCTGTTTCTTTGTGATGGATGAGCATGTATTTTCGGCCTATAACATCATACTGGGGCGTGTGGCCCTCAAGGGGTTTGAAGCTGTGCCGTCTACAGTCCATCAGATGATCAAATTTCCTACCCCTTACGGGGTGGGGGAAGTTCAGGGAGACCAGACGACATCGCGAGAATGTTACTACAACTCCGCTGAAGAAAGGGAGGCACACAAGAGGGTTACGACCACTTACAATATTGATACCCTAGACCCCAGGGATGAGACGAAGCTAAAGAAAGGAGAGGACGCGGAAGAGGTAGAATCCATCATCCTCGATGAGGATGACCCAAAAAAAACCGTCCAAGTCGGCAAGTCTCTGAGGCCCAACATCAAGGAAGACCTCATTAAACTGTTGAGGAGAAGGCGAAGCGTCTTCGCATGGAGTCGTGTAGATATGCCAGGGATTGACCCTGAAATCATGTGCCACAAGCTCAATGTGGTAGAGGGAGTGAAGCCGGTAAAACAGAAGAGGAGAATTTACTCTAGAGAAAAGTATGAGGTCATTAGGGACGAGGTCAAGAAATTAGAAGACGCTGAATTTATCAGAGAGGTCATATACCCTGAATGGCTGTCCAATACAGTCATTGTCCGAAAGGCCAACGGCAAGTGGAGAATGTGTGTGGACTTTACAGACCTCAACAAGCACTGTCCCAAAGACAGCTTCCCTCTCCCCTGCATTGACCAGATGGTAGACGCTACCGCAGGCCATGAGCTCATGAGCTTCATGGATGCCTACTCAGGGTATAACCAGATCTTCATGAACCCTGAAGACTCGGAGAGGACAGCCTTCATCACTGACAAGGGGACATACTGTTACAGGGTCATGCCCTTTGGCCTAAAAAATGCGGGGGCAACGTACCAGCGCCTCATAAATAAAATGTTTGAAGACCAAATTGGGAAGTCTATGGAGGTCTACGTAGATGACATGCTGACTAAGAGTTTGAAGGCAGAGGATCATGTGGCAGACCTGGAGAGGACCTTTAATACGATGGACAAATACAAGTTGAAGCTTAATCCGGCCAAGTGTGTCTTTGGGATCGGAGCAGGGAAGTTCTTGGGGTTCATTGTCAACCAAAGAGGCATCGAGGCCAATCCTAAAAAGATAAAGGCCCTTGTTGAGATAAAGACCCCCAAGTCCATTGAAGACGTTCAGAGACTCACAGGGAGAGTTGCTGCCTTGAACAGGTTCGTGTCTAGGGCTACAGACAAGTGTTTGCTATTCTTTAAGATTCTTAGGAAGGCCTTCGAATGGAGTGAAGAGTGTGATGAGGCTTTCAGGGACCTAAAGTCATACTTAGGGTCTCCCTTGCTGCTGTCACGACCCGTGCAGGGTGAACGACTTAATGTGTACCTCGCCGTCTCAGAGTCGGCCATCAGTGCAGCCATTGTGAGAGACGAAGACGGGATACAGAAGCCTGTGTATTTTAACAGCAAGGCACTCCTGGGGGCAGAGCAAAGATACCCAAGGATGGAGAAGTTAGCCTACGCCTTGATTCATGCCTCAAGGAAGATGAAGTCGTACTTTCAGTCCCATACAATGGTCATCCTCATCGACTCTCCTCTTAGGCAGGTCCTACATAAGCCAGAAAAATCAGGTAGGTTGATGGCCTGGGCTATAGAGCTGGGGGAGTTTGACATTGTGTATCAGCCTAGGACGGCCATTAAGGGGCAGGCATTGGCAGACTTCATGGCTGAGTTCACTTGGGAAGATGATGAAGCCGAGGGTGAGACCCTCGGGAAGACAGATACACAACAAGACAGACTCACTGACACACCCGCAGAAAGGGCTGAGACAAGCACCGCTAGAAGGAAAGCGACACAAAACGAAGAGGGAAGATACATCTTTAGACAGGGATCCCTCTCTGAGGGAAATTTTTCAGAGGGAAAGACTCTGTGGAGCCTCTTCGTTGACGGTTCCTCTTGTGACAATGGAAGTGGAGCTGGACTGATACTATCAGCACCCGATGGCACAGACGTTGAATACGCCCTGAGGTTTAACTTCAAAGCCTCCAACAACGAGGCTGAATATGAGGCCTTAGTAGCAGGCCTCTCCTTGGCCAAGTCTCTTAGTGTCGGCCATATTTTGGTCCATAGTGATTCAAGGCTAGTAGTGAATCAGATACTAGGAGCCTACGAGGCTAAGGGCAAGAGGATGGCTAGGTACCTTGATAAGGTGAGGTCGTTACTGAAAGGCTTCAGAGAAGTGAAATTAAAGAGGATACCTAGGCTCGACAATGGCCGTGCTGATTCCCTTGCTAGGTTGGCCTCGACAACGAGGACAGACATCAGGAGGACGGTCCCAGTAGAAATTTTGCTTCGGCCAACTATCGAAGACACTGAGGGAACACTTAGCAATTGCCTAAAAATTTCTCAGGAAGCTTCGTGGATGGACCCTCTGATCAGATACATTAAAGAGGGTGAGATGCCAGAAGCAAGGAAAGAAAGGAAGAAGTTGAGGCACAAGGCTGTAAAATTCACTGTCATCGGAGACACCTTGTACAAAAAGGGGTTTTTGCTCCCCTTACTTAGGTGTGTGCATCCCTCAGAAGTCCCTTCCATTTTGCAAGATGTGCACGAAGGATCGTGCTCAAGCCACATCGAGGGAAGATCCTTAGCGAAGAGGGTGATCACCCAGGGGTACTGGTGGCCGACCTTGGGGAAAGACGCAGCGGCATATGTAAAAAAGTGTGACAAATGTCAAAGATTTGCCACCATCCCTCACTAGCCCCATCAGCCTCTTACTTCCATTACATCCCCATGGCCATTTGCAGTGTGGGGAATTGACCTAGTAGGACCCTTGCCTAGGGCCATCAATAGCTATCGGTTCCTCATCGTACCCATTGACTATTTTTCAAAATGGGTGGAAGAGGAGCCGATGGTGACGATCACAGAGCAGAAGACCTTCCAGTTCATCTGGAAAAATATTATATGCAGATATGGTCTCCCCAACACCCTCATCTCGGATAACGGGACTCAATTCAAGAATACCTCACTACAGAAGTACTGTGAAAGGGTAAGTATCAAACAGTTTTTCTCCACCCCAGGCCGACCTCAGGCCAATGGGAAAACAGAAGTTACAAACAGGACAATCCTAGATGGAATCAAGAAGAGGCTTGAGGAGGCAAAAGGAAAATGGGTCGAGGAGTTATATACCGTGCTCTGGGCATACAGGACGACAGTGAGGACCTCTACCGGAGAGACCCCATTCATGCTAGCTTATGGCTCAGAAGCCGTCATCCCCACCGAGATTGGGTTTCCTACTCACAGGTTCCAAATGTATGACCCCCAGAGAAATGCGGAAGAGAGGAGACTCGACTTGGACCTGATTGAGGAAAGGAGGGAGGATGCTGAGATAAGACAGGCCGCCTACCAGCAGAGGACCGCAAGGTTTTACAATCAGAGGCTGAAATAGAGGCCCATCGCAGTGGGGGACGACCCCACCACTGTCCTCAAGAAAGACGAGGGGAAACATTAAAACCATTAATTTGGTAAGTTGATCCCTCGGCTATAATGAGGGCCAGTGGAGGGGACGACCCCACCACTGTCCTCAAGAAAGACGAGGGAAAACTTCATTAAAAACCATTAGTTTGGTAATTTGATCCCTTGGCTATAATGAGGGCCAGTGGAGGGGACGACCCCACCACTGTCCTCAAGAAAGACGAGGGAAAACATGAAAACAATTAGTTTGGTGAGTTGATCCCTCGGCTATAATGAGGGCCAGTGGAGGGGACGACCCCACCACTGTCCTAAAAAAAGACGAGGGAAAACTTATTAAAACCAGTTTGGTAATTTGATCCCTTGGCTATAATGAGGGCCAGTGGAGGGGACGACCCCACCACTGTCCTCAAGAAAGACGAGGGAAAACATTAAAACCATTAGTTTGGTGAGTTGATCCCTCGGCTATAATGAGGGCCAACGCATGGGATGACCCCTCGTTCACCCTCAAGAAAGACGAGGGAGTGGTTAGTGGCATTAATAAAGACAAAGCAAACCATACAAAAGGCAAATAAGGAAGACATTAAAGAAGACGATAGTATTAATGAAATATCAAGTGTTTTACAAAAGAGAGCACAAAAATGATAATTACACTAACAGGGTATGGGCTACAGACAGCCACCCTATGGGACAATATCGGAGGGCAGAGCCTCAACATCCACCAGAGGGGTTTCCTCAATGACCATAACCGGTTGATCCTTAGATGTGCCGACCCCCTCAACCTGCACTTATGATTCTACATAAGTCAGAGCTTCGGCAATCATAGGTTCGTCCAATCTGAATGCTTTAATCGAAGGGCGGAACGAGGAGACGACATCACCAAACCTGAGGACGACCCACCGGCAGGCAGTCCTGATTCCTCTCTCCAAATATTCAAGGCCGAAGCCTTGAAACTCGTCAGAAATTTTATAAGCCTCAACATCATCAGCCTCAGCTTTCTTGATGGCTTCTTCAAGATCAGTCTTGTACTTGGCCTCCATGTTGGTCAAGGCCTCGTCCTTTGCCTTGATAAGAAAGTCCTTGGCCTTAATGTCCTCGTCATGCTGCCTCGTCAGTTGGTCCAGGATCCTTGCATGCTCAGTCCTGGTACTTTCTAACTCGGCCTTGGCAGTATCTAAATCAGCCTGCAGGTCGGCCTCATGCTGGATGGCCCTCTCGGCGTCATGGAATTTCTCCTGATTTTCAGCCATCCATTTTGTTGCCGAGGTAAAAGCGCACACAGACTGCACAAGAAAAATAAACACATGTCAAGAGGCCGACACTACTGTACGAACTCTCCAGGAAATAGTTATTGAAAGAATGAAATTTAAGGAGTGGGTCAAGACCAATACATGTGCAAGGACGTGCAGACCATAGTCGTACACTTTGGCAGGAGGCATCTTGGACAGGAACTCGTAATCAGCGGCCGAGGGTGCAGAAAACATTGAGGCCTTGGCTGCCCTCAAGTTTGCAATGAGTGATGAGGGCTCGACCCTTGGATGTGCCAAGTTTTGATACCAGAAGGCCCCCATGCTGGAAGACGAAGCAGTCTACTCAGATGCTTCGACCCTGGCCCTCGTCCGAGAATCCGGCCGAGGGTCAACAGGGGCCTCAGGCTCCTTTCTTTTATGGCTATCGGCGGTCGGCTCCACCATCGTCGGCCCAGCGACCTTCGTCTTCCTCGGAGCCTGCTGAGGCTCCTTTCCTTTCTTCTTGGCCAAGCCTGATAATAAGCTGGGAGCAGTCATTTCCCAAAGATAGTCTGATATACCTGCAGGACAATCTGATAAGAGGACGACACGTCAGAAAAATGCAGAGATAAAGAGGAAACACTTCAAAAAAAAGTAAAGAATGGAAAACGTTCAGTATAACTCACATAGTTCTGTCAGAGGGCCGACCCTCAGACCAGCTTCTTTGAGGAACCGAGGGTCATCAAGTCTTCAAATTTTGTAAGCTCACCACATCTCCCTCGGCCCCTCAGATACTCGATGATGTCCTTCTCCTCCAGACTAAGTCCAGGGTCTGACCTGGCCTTCATTGAAGGGTTAGACCATCTTCTGGGGACCCTCGGACCATCAGCTACAAGTTGAGCCTCGGCGGTGAACTCACACTCCCCAGAGATAAAGAAGAATCTCTTTTTCCAATCGTGGTTGGTAGTTTGCGCCATGTGGAGGAGTTTCTTCTCAGACCTCCTTGCCCCCAGATGGTAGTACCTAGGCTGTTTGGACGAGGAGGTGATATTGTAGCAGGCCAAGAATAGGTCGACCGAGGGCTCGTCAGTGAAAGCATTCTTCCACAGGGAGATGTAGCCCAGGATCATCCTCCAAGAGTTGGGAGGAAGTTGAGAGGGGGCAACACCAAGGGCATATAGGATATCTATGATGGCAGGAGGCAGAGGGAATCTGACTCCAACCTTGAACATTTGTTCATAAATTGCAACCTCTCCCTCTTCACAATCAAAAACCCTCTCAGACTCAGAGGGAACCCTCATAGTTATACTGGGGGCACTCCATAGGCATGCCTCCATATCAAGAGGTCGCGATGGAGGTATCAACCTCGTCATCTGTATCATCTTCCTCATCCTCAGTCCCCTCTCCCTCGGCCTCGTCATCTGCCAGACGACCATGGGGAAAGGCCATCTGGAAGGCATGGGGAGATAGGGTTGTCACAGGGACAGCCTCGGAGGGGACCATACCCTCGGCCTCTCGGCCTGGGCTTAGGTCAGATGTCTCTCTCCTACCGGAAGTTCCAGCGCCAGTTGGCGAGGATGCTCTCTCGTTCATCTCACTTGAATGACTCTCGGCTGGACGAGAGGACGACCCAAAAGACTCAGACGGTTCAAATGGTTTTATTGTGGCAAGAGGAATGGGAAAGATGGGTCGTACCCAGTTAGGGTTGGCCCCTCGTCTCCTCTCTTCCTCTTCCTCTATTCGTCTGATCTCTGCAAAGAGCTTCTCTCTCAAGGATGGGAATTCAGATACTAAACTATAAAGCCTCTTAAGAATTAAAGGGGGAGACCCTACACTTAAAGAATTTAACTAAACTTAGCTACAAACAAGTTGGCAGTTGACCAGATTGGACTTTTGGATTGAAACAAAGGAATTCAAGGGTTTTGATCAAGAACACTCAAGAACCAGTTACCGGAGAAGACACCGAAAAAATTTATGAGATAACCCAAGGAAAATACATCCCTACGAGCCTAAAAAGCAAACAGAAATGAAGATAAAAGAGAGCGCTGGGGCAAAGGGATTACCTGATAAAGAGAGCAAGAACTGCCAAAGCTGCTAAGTCGAAGGCTCGAAAGCTGCAAAAATGGCAGGAAGGCTGAAGAGTTGAGAGAGAGAAGGCTTGGGCGCGAAGAAGAAGAAGATAGAGAGTTCAAAAATCTCTTAAATACCTTAGTAATGAGTGGGCCCATTAACCAAGAAGGGTATCATTAGGGCACAAAGCCCCAGGCAAAGTGTGCAGCCGCCATGCCTAGGAAACTGAAGTGGCAATGAATGCCCATCCAGGTGTCACTCACCTAACTGATCATGCACATCTCAATTACAACACTATCCCTCAGCCATCTCAACAGCATCTATGGCTAAGGGTTGGGGGGTGATTGATATACCTAGATATACCCTCCAACCGGACGACCCCTCAGGGGGCCGACTCTTCATCAGGTTCCAGACGACCCCTCAGGGGGCCGACCCTTCACCAGGATCCGGACGAACCCTCGGGGCCGAACCTTCATCATATTCCAGATGATCCCTCAGGTGGCCGACCCTTCACCAGGCTCCAGATGACCCCTCAGGGGGCCGACCCTTCACCAGGCTCCGAACGACCCCTCAGAGGGCCGACCCTTCACCATGTTCTAGACGACCCCTCAGGGGGCCGACCCTTCACCAGGCTCCGGACGACCCTCCGAGGGTACGACAGTACGAGGCTTAAATTAGGCCAGACTCACTACCGGAAGGAACTTTTCCCTCGGCCTCAGCTCATAGGCCGAGGGTGACATCATCGCAGTGCGTGGTTTGGGAGACGCGTGGAACAGTGCGCGTGAGGCTCACATAGCACATGGGAGACCGTTATAACCAAATCACACCCTCACGTGAGGGAATATTATGTCATCATTTGGCATCTACAGGTGTCAACAGGGGATTGGCTAGATCATCATTCACATGCACCATGCATACTTGGGGGGTACACTACACCCTCCAAGACCTATATATACTTGTCACCTACAACCCTACAAGGGATCGACCAATTGATTGTAACCCTAGCTAAAAATCTGATTATACACACAGTAGAGAGAGAGAGAGAGAGAGAGAGAGAGAGAGGCTTATGTGCATTGTATCCAAGGCCATTAGTGCCCATACTTAGTGGATCACACACTCACAGTGGATATAGGCCAAATTGGCTGAACCACTATACACCATTGTCTTATTTCCTCTTATACTCATCCCCTTCTACATACTTATACACTTATACATCTCTTTGGCTGCCATGGTTACTACTGTTTGAGCTCATTATCACTTATCCGGTGGTGCTAAATCTTAGCATCATCAATGATGGCGTTTGGAAGTTAAGCTGTTATACCTGTCGAGTTGGGTCTCCCAACACACAAGGTACTAAATTTCAACTCCCCTGTCAGCGACATAAGGAGAAGATTTTATTTAGACATGCTCGAGGAAGTTAGAGAAGAAGCGGCCATTAGAAATGCTGCTTACCAGCAGCGAACAGCTTTGTTCTACAATAAGAGGGTGAAGAAGTGCGACCTGAAAGAAGGAGACTATGTGCTGAAGAAAGTAATTCAAAAGCACACTAAACTGGAGGCAAACTGGCATGGACCATACCGAGTTACAAAATTTGTTCGACCAGGAACTTACTGAATAGAAACTTTAGAAGGGGAGGAGTTCAAGAATGCATGGAATGCAGAGCACCTACGCAAGTATTATCAGTGATGAATAAAATGAAGATATTCTGTCGAATTCTTTCTTTTTATTGAAAGTTTTTCGGGGAATACTAGTGCTACACACTACTCGACAAAGCTCAGGCTACTCAAATTTCTTCTCGAAAATGCCAACTAAGGTTGGTCGAGAAACTAATATTCCTCCGGGAAGTAAAGCTACCAATATTCCTCCGGGAAGTAAAGCTACTAATATTCCTCCGGGAAGTAAAGCTACTTGTATTCCTCCGGGAAGTAAAATTTGTATTCCTAAGGGAAATAAAACTATATATTTCTCGAGAAATAAAAGTATTTCTAAAAATGCCAACTTATGTCGGTTAGGAAGTAAATATATTCTCAAAAATGCCAACTTGAGTTGGTCGGGAGGTAAAATTATTTCAAAAAGACTAACTATGGCTGGTCGGGGATAGAAACCCACCAACTGTAGTTGGTCGACAAGGAAAATTTACCGACCTTGGTTGGTCGGAAACATTTAAGAGAAAAATCTACCAACTATGGTTGGTCGGGGATAAAAACCCACTAACTCTAGTTGGTCGACAAGTAAAATTTAAAGTGATCGAGCAACATTTTTTATACTCGTAACTTTTTAATTATTACTAAGTTGGTCGAGAAACAAAATATTATTTTTGCCAAATGACTACCACAAGTTCAAACTACTCGACAATAAGTTGATCGACAAACTACACATTATTGTTATCTTTTTATCAGATACACATGCACAAATGTAAAATATTTTACAAGACAATAGCAAATAGAAATGAAAGTCTTTCATTAAATCCAAAACAAATTACATTGATAATGAAATGAAAGTTACATTGATATTGAAATGTATACTGACTATTACATCAAAATTCCCACTCTATTGGTCTTTTCCCCTCTGCTTTTGACACAGGTTCCTCGCCAGCAGGCGGATCATTTAAAGCCAGGGGAGAATTTATGAAGTTGAGATCCTTTAACATCCTGATATTCATCACGGATGGTCGATCTAAGAGGTGCTCGGGATGAGATACCTCAACATTTGAATGGAGATTGTAGTCACCGAGATATTTGGAAATTAAGCTTCGAGGACTGGCCCGAGCAGGGATCCCACTCATATCCAGTTTGTATGGTGGCACAGGTAAGTCGAGCAGCCCGGGATCATGGTAGTCCCACAGGTAATGACCCTATTCGAGTTGAAGCACACCTAAGGCATTCAACCAGCCTTGCTTGTAGCCCTCATTATTGGCATTCTGGATACGATCGTCCAAGTGACAGAGAGCTTCATTGTATCCAGCCATCCAGAATTCCCTGGGCTATTTGTGGAAGTGATATGTTAATCTATATAGCTGCTCGTGGAGATTTTTGATAAAGATCTCTTTATTCTCCAAGGTAGATTTCTGCGTGGAAAGCTGCTCTTACAGGTCCCTGATCTTCTTTGGCATTTCAGTCAACGCCTGGTTCTTTGCCATTAACTGGAAGGCCTGGTTCTCTAAGGCAGACTGAGTCCTCTATTCCTCGACAGGAATCTGAGATGCTCTTGCTCATCCCCGAGGAGCTCTTGCTCGACCATGAGAAGGTGTAGAAGGGCCAGACCTCTTCAAGGTTTCCAACTCATCCCTCAATTTGGCATTCTTGACCTCCAAGAATGAGAATCCCTCATCATTCACTGGGATTAAGGCGTTTGAAGTAGAAGCTGCAGACTTCAACTGTGACAACTCTCTTTGAAGATTATTATTTTCTTGCTCTAATAGTTCAGCTATATGTCTACACTCCTCGACTTCGCCCTTCAAAGTTCTCTCCCTCACCTCGTAGCCAGAAAAACGCTTCTCGTACCCCTTGTCAGCATTAAGTTGCTGGTACTTCTTCTCGTACCCCTCATGCAACAGGGCAGTGGATTCTTTATATTGTAGCTGAAGGTCTTCGAGGGTGCCTTGGAGATCCTCGTTCATATCATAATAGGCCACATTATTGGCCACTGCTTGATCAAGTAGACACTTCAAATATTGGTATGCATCAACTGCTTGTTCAGAAGCATCTTGGCCGAGGATGTAGACGACTTGTGCTGCACTCAAGTCTGCGTGACCATCCTTAAAGTATTCATTACATTGTCGCAGCAGCTTTGTATCATGGGCAGATAATAATTCCATCCTGGACAGAAACTAGAAGAGAAAGAAAAAGCAACAATCAATAAGAATCAAGACAGAGTATGAAGAAGAGACAAAAGTATGAATAAATACAAGTTCGAGTTTTATTATATCATAAAGGTCAAAAGTACAAGATTTTAGAGTTACATATTCATGGTTACAATTGACAAAAGCAAATTATAAAGATAAACCCGAACAAATCTATACCTTTTCCTTGTCTCCCAAAACCTTCTCAGGAGGCTGGGACGAGGAAGTAGGTTTCTCGGAAGGAGTAGGAAGTTGCTCGGGGAGCACCAGCAGTTGCTCGAAAGAAGTAACGATTTACTGAAGTTCCTCGACAGCAGGCTGGATGGCTGGGGGATGATCTCCCATCACCATAGAAGACTCTTCGGAGGCAGCCTCATCCTCTTCTAAGTCTTCAGGAGTTGGAGGGGGACTAGGGCAGCAACCCATCCATCCCTAAAGTATTTGAGGCTTCTATAGTACACTTGCGACACCATGGCAGCCAATCCCTTATTCCACCCCTTGTCCCAACCAATGCTGAAGGACTTCTTCACAGCCATTTTCCTCTTCAACTTCTCCGAGGAAAGCTTCTCGGACAACAGGTTATCAGCAGCTTTCAATTTATTCTCAACCTCTTCCTTCTGCTGACTTACTTCCTAAAGCTGGCCCAATTTCTCTTCAGCAACCTTGAGCTTATTCTCTAGATCTCCAGCATTCTTGAGCTTCTCGTCGAGCTATTTATTTTTCCCCTCTAAGACCTTTATTCTCTTCTCCAACTCTTTGGAGACTTCAACAGCTTGAGCTTTTTCCTGCTCGGTGGAGGCAAGCTTCTTCTCCCAAACAGGCTTGTCAGTAGCATATGTCTGGCGAGAATCCTCTAGAGACTTAATAGCTTCCTACAGAGCTCCCTCCACACTAGACGAGGAGCATGAAGCTTTAATCGCCTCGTCTTTTTTCACAATTATATTAAAGCAGCTCGTCAACTGTGAAAAGAAAAAGAAAGCAAGTCAGAAACAGAAATGACAAGGGAAATATGAAAAGTTCAAAGTAAGAAGACTTACAGAAGAAAGGTGGCGAGCAGCCAATGAGGTAACCATATCCCAAGAAAGGTTTTCCTCAGTACCTTGGACCTCGGGAATGATCCAAGACTTTACCGAGCTCATGACAGAGCTCGGGGGAACAAAAGTTGGAACACCAGTTCCAGTAGCCGGGGGCTGAGTGATGGTGTCAGCCAAATTGACCGAGGATCTCTTCTTCAGCTTCCTCGGGGGAATAGGGATTGATTCTACCAATGAGGAGCCCTTGGTCAGTGATATGACAATCACCTCGCCTGGAGCAGCAACCTTGCTTGGGGCCACTGGAGGCTTCTCGGCAACCTTCACAACAGCAGCCGAGGAAGGTGCATCAACTTTCTTGTCCCTTTTGGACATCAATCTTACTTATTTTAGCCTCTCCAGCACCAGAGACCGGCTTCTCGAAGAGGGTGGGAGGTCTTATCTTATTCATCCTTTCACTCAAAGGAATGTATGATTCAGGCGAGGAGCTGGTGGAAGCTGGTACTGGATCTGATTCACTTATCACCGGACGAGCAGTGAAAGAAGTGGTATAGCTCTTGTACTGCAGCAGATACGAAGCTGACCTAATGTGCTCGTCGAAAACACTCTGATGCAAACTCCAGATAAGTTTTAAGTGCCTTATATTTACGTCTGCTTCCTTTGGACACTTTCTTTTTCTATCAACTGCAAATAAATAAAATATCAGTAGCACATTTTATCAAACACAAAAGAAGCATGATTTCAAAATAAGTAAAATAAAATAAAAATAACCTATCCCATTGCCATAGGGAGGGCATCTGGGACCCTGATAAACTTCATCTCCAGATAAAGGAGCATGTTGCCAATTTTTTATGACAACCCCGTGCTCAAAATAATCCCTATTAGCATCCGGGAGATCGACTACTAAGGCCCTATTCAAAAATCTAGTTTTTAAATAAAAGGTGTTATCACCAACTGCCCATCTATAGCAAAACATGATTTCTGGAATCCCTATGCGAGTTCCATGGATTTGATTTAACCTATACACCCCATTAACTATTCTCCATGTATTGGGGGCTATTCTTGCAGGAACAACGTCAAAGTATTGACAAAATTCCAGACATAAGGGATTGGGTGGAAAAGAAAATCCACACTCAGCAATAAAGAGACTAGGGAACCAATGTCCCTCAGCCAAGCGGAAATAATCAGAAGGCTCAGAAAGCTCTTCCAGAACAACCCAGGAGGGAATAGAAAAATCAGAACAAAACTTATCAAGAGCTTCAATAGGGTAAACCATGATGAATAAAAGAAATGAAGAAGAAGGAAGAAAATCTTACAGAAAAAGAGTGGATCTGATGACAACGGACGATGGAAGAGATGAATACACAGGAGAGAAAGAGACGATGGAAAACTCGAAAATACATATTTGAAAAGGTAGAAGACGATGGGAGTGTCTGTGAAGTTTAAATACCTTGCCTTGGGAAATGGTAAAGTAATGATTACAAAAAGAAACAATTACGCTACCGGCAGCTAGAGGAACAAAAAGGGCACGGCAATCGAAGCGAGAAGAAACGATTATGGTACCGGCGGCTAAAAGGATAAAAAGTACGCAGAGATCGAGGCGGTTGTGAAAATTCAAAAAAGCCTGATTCTACGAATTTGGAAAGAGAAATAAATATAAGGGAAACACTCCTAAAAATCAGGAGGACTATTTAAAGCTATCATATTCCGAGAAAGAATGTTCCATACTCCTCAAATTTTGAACTATGAAACATTGGGGGCTTCTGTTGATACCAAATTTAGTCTGCTGACATGTATCAATAAAGTGAAGACACGTGGCAGTCTACGTGGAAACAACACTTCTGAGGAACTCACACGCTCCGAGGAACCATACTACAACGAGGAACACTGTTTCCCCGAGGAACTCATACGCTCCGAGGAACGAGAACTCTCCGAGGAACTCTTAAGCACCGAGAAGCTTAGGCGGTCCGAGATGCACCTCGACCAAAGCATTAATAGCAGGATAACCAACAGTTTGACTATTCATTAAATGCTTATCATTCAGAAGCATACGCATAAGGGGCATTGAATGCATTACCTTTTCATATGTACATAATTTAATGTATTACCCTTTCACATTACAGCCCCATGGCTATAAATACATTGTACAATCCTCATTGTAAAGGGACCGGAATTTCTTGATAGAACTTGTAATCGAGAATTCCCAAACACTCAGCAATAACATAACAGTGGCGTAGGCCATTCTTATAAGGCTGAACCACTTTAAAAATTCTTTGTCTCATTTATTTATCTGTGATTGAATAATTAGATATGATCTAATTTTTTACATCAACACCTCCCTAGCCCTAAGTGTTCATCGTTATACATAATACAAATCCTAAACGGTAAATCTCTAACATAATCAAATGACGTAACATGTAAAAGCGATGGATGCACTTAAAACCCGAGGACTAGAACCTGGAATGCTCTGATACCAACTGTGATACCTTGTAAAATCCATAATTAGATTGATCAGATCTAATACAAAAATCACGGGAATAAAAAACTTTTGGTAACATTTTTATCATAATAAAATGGAATAAAAGAAAAATAAATAAACTTATTCAAATATAATAAATTTCTAAAACAAACACATCATCTCTAATACTAATATCTTTCACGAGAAATATATCAAAATTTGGAATAAAATCCCAACGATAAAAATCCATCTCTGAATATCAGTAACACATGTACAATCTCTGACTTTGGATAAATTAAATTAAATATAACTACTTGCTAAAACTTAAATAACTATAAGATTTATATGAGATACACTACTCGAATTCTACATCATAGGAATGGTGAATATAATGTCGCTAGAGATACTCCTCTAACGATCAACCCAAGTCTACGACAGAACAACGACTTAAGACTTGTAAATTTTTTTTAACAATGAATGTTACAACAAGTTGATGGTGTAAGAATTTAACTCAAGTTATATAACAATGATAATAATGTATCTTCTTTCCATGTTAAATATATATTAAGTTATTTAAGTTACCCAACCGAAACAACCTAAAATGAACATGTTATTCTTTTATCAAACCCCATGTGTCTCATATGATATATGTATATATATTATTTTAGTGTTCTTTGCTTTCATGTTCTTCAGTTCATCTATTGATTGAAGAATAATTTATTGGATTAAAATATCTTACATTCAAAGCAACCCACTCCTTAAGCGTAGCATATAAATGTCTCCAGTTATGATTCTAAAATAATGTTGCAAGTCTGATATTCTTAATTGGTCGCGGGCCACTAGTTTCAGATATACTTATGTAGCATATTCACTACAATATTCTTAAGTCATAAGTTATTAGTTATACATATCTAGTATTAATCATAACCCAGTACAACTATCTCAAGTACCACAAAGCAAAATCATGTAATTCAGAATATTTGTGAGCGTACACAACTCATATGAAATCTCATGGGCTATGCTCCCACCCGCAAATAAGGAAGCACGGTCTTAAAATCTAATGTCCACTTGAGTATGGTCCCTGACATACACAAGAAAATAGGCTATGATCGAGCCCCAAAAAAAGTGTATGAAGGTCGATCCCTATTACCTTTGGGGATCACTAGTGCGTACTAGGTATAATTATAGGTTGTCCTAAATCTATAATGTCAAATATTCAATAAGGAATAATCACTGCGTATTCACAGCCTAACTCACGACCTCTATACAAAGGTTATATTCTAGATCTCCCTCGTATTTCCATCACTCATGAACACAGGTACGCCAGTTGTAGGGTTGGGGTAATAGAACCAAGGTAAACCCCATCTCATCACCATGGTACCAACACGATCAATGTTGTATGTGCCCCATCAAAATCCTCCTAATACAAGCCCACGAGTACACTCACCACCCTGGTATGATTGTGCATAACAAAAGTAAATAAGCACAAACCTATGTAGAGGGGCTAAATAAAGAAGTACAAACACTATTCAACTATGGTACATACAAGTCTCTAATAATTATTAATTAATACGCAAGTTAATTATAGTCGATTATATAGAAATGATCCCGAACTCCCACACCTGTGTAGATGGGCCAGATGTACGCATCATCTCACACCTAACTTTTTCAAGAATTTTCTTAATAAACACACTACCCTACTGCATGGTTTATAAGATATTCTAAAATATTGATTGATCTACACAATCACTAGCTATCTCTAAAATCTCATTGCTATACTAATACTTGGCCCTATACTCAAGGTCCTAAGGATACATTAATCCAATTTACTCATGAATTTCTTAAAAGTGTCAAAAGTTCTAGATTAATTATCTCAAAGTAATTAAGGACTAATCTCCCTAAATAAATAGACATCAAGCGAACTACAACCGCACTTAATCCGTTAACTATCCAATTAATCCTCTAAGTGAAATAATTAAACTAGGCACCATAAGAATCTATTTTTTAATTAATTCCGCGTCACTCTGTATTAAAGGAACTACTTCGCAATCGGTGGAAACCAATACCATGGTGATAATCCAAGTAAAAAAAACCTCAACACCTAGTCCTTAACTATTCCATAGTCACCCAAAATACTAAGTCACTTTCCATATTAAGATAATAAATTACCATATATTAATGTGTTAGTTAAGGAAAGATAACTACAGTCACATATAAGAGTCACATACCAATATTTAACAAATATAAAGAGTGAAGTATCACATATCACATGCAAATATAATCAATTCAATAATTAATTAATTACTATGAAAATAGGGGCTAGTAAAAGTACATAATTCGAAATAAATTTTTATTTCTCATATAATAACTACTTTTGTATAGTAAATCATCAATTATGTCTCGATGTAACTATATCATAACCAAGGGAATCCCAAATTCATTATCATATCAATTTTCGGTTCAAGAATACTCATTAAACTCTAACATCATCATCATGATTCCAAATTAAAATTCCAATCCCAAATGGCAAGTCTAAATATTTTTAATTTCATTCAAGAGTATAAACATGAGTAACCATTTTCAAATCATAAGTCTCAACCTTTTCAATTTCATTTAAGATCATGAGCATGAGTAATTGGGTTATTCTTCCCCTAATTAAGTTTCTAACCAGTTTTAATCTCAATTCATAAAGAGTTTAGACAATATTTAATACATTTAATAGTTAAGGGGAAAAGTTGCAGTATACTTACCTCGAAGATAGCCAATTTTAAAATGATATTTTTTTTACTAAATACCTCCATATACAAAATACGACTCTAAATAGGAAATCTACTGAAAAAATCGAGTTGGGTCCATGTTTTGTATTTTTATATATTCCTAAGAGAAGATGTGTGAAATTAAGGTTGAAAAACCTAATTTGCATAGAATAACCTCACCCTCCCCTCAACAATACCCTTAATCACGATCCAACCACCATCGCATCCCGAGGCATAACTATAGAGGCCCTAGGCCAACCATGGGGGCTCCTAAACCCTCCCTAATATCTCATTTAGGTATTCTCTTCATTTTCTCTCCATTTCTCTTATTTTTCTCTCCGTTTTGACACATTTTCTTGATTTATCTTCCTTTCTTTGTCTACAGCCATGAGTTATATATGTGGGTGTTACGACTTTACTCCTTACCCTATCATAGGTCCTAAGATGAGCCTAACTTCCTAGAATAATATTACACCATACGTGTTTTAGTTATTTAATAAAAACTCTTTTAACTCTTTTATTAATCACTTTTAAAAGTTTGATTGAAACTGTAATACATACACACACACACACACACACACACACACACACACACAAATAAAAAAAATTGTGATGATGTTGCCCAAATAAAAATAAATTAGAATGGGATGAGAAAAAGCAGAATGGAACACCGTATTTGTTCACGAGGAAACCAACAAGTGAAAAACCTCGTGCCATTTAGTACCAGGACAATACACGCACCAAAGTCCACTATTACCAATGTTTAGTTACAAATTACAGAATCATAAGTGTAAATGAACTAATTTAGTTAATACAAACTGTAAACCAAAACTAAATTAACCAATCCCACAATCAATCTGAAATAAATAATAAACACACCAAGGTAGTGGGAACTTGGAACACATGCACAATTACACACTCAACACAAAAGTACTTGTGAAGTTATACACAACAGAATAAGGAAATGATTTACATTAAGTACAACAATAACTGATTATCGACACAAATGAAGTGAACACACAAAACTGTTCAAAAATTGAAATAATCAGATAACAGTAACTAAACAAAAATTAATAAACAAAATAGACTAAATCTTACAAATTAACCTAAACCAGTTTTAATATCCAAGTTATTAAAAAGGTAGTCAATTAATTAAAACAGGCTAAAAATCCAGCATGTTAACAACACCAAAACACACACACCCAAGTGTGTAAAACTCGATTTTAGTTAGGTTCGAATTTTAAAGGAGGGGAAAAATTAACATGCAAATGATCTAAACACGTAAGATTCAAGATCTTACTTAAATGAAAAAAAACTTAGATTAAAAACCCTTCACAACGTAGATCCGATTTTAGCAAAAAAAAATTGTTTTAAACAACAATCGTAACTAAAAAAATAGTATATATATGTTTTTTGTTAAAACAAACTTAAGTTAGATTTGTCTTTTAAACAAATGAAATAAATACTCCCAATAATTAGATCTAAAAGAAAAAAAAAACAAAATACACACAGTTTAAAGGAAATGAAAACTCATAGAGAGAGCCTAATAGATAAATAGAAATTGTAGACTCCAAAAGCTTAAGACCAGGAACACGATTATTGAGTCTCTATACGATCCGAAGACAGAACTCAACCCCTTTTCAAAACAGATATCCCAAACACTCGAAAAGAACTCCAAGTCTTTAAAATGCCCACATACAAATCCAAACACTTTCAATTCTTACACCAGAAAATAAACCCTCAAAACTCTCAAACTATATATAACAATCAGAGATGTTTATAGTTTGTAAGGTTAGAAGAAAAAACACTCTCAAAGAATTTATGAACACACATGATCTTAGAGATAGAAATAGGGATGGAAATTTCGATAGAGTTTGGCCAATTTTTGCAAATAAAATCATGAGATTTCTAACACCCTAAGGCTTTGTATTTATAGACTGAGAAAATAGACCCTTAGTTAAACTGTAATACCACAAAAAATGGGCATAATGGTAAACAACCACAAGCATCTAGGGGCAGAAAGGAAAAGTAAAAAATGAGGGATTCATGTGTAAAATAGCTAAGGAAACTGAGGGGAAAACTTGTCAAAAACAAGGAGACAAAATGGTCAGCAAACAGACGCATGCAGACCTCGAAGAAGGCAAATCTCACAGCCCCAAATGGTTAACAAATTTAACCCCCAAAAGACACCCAAACCATTAACCCTCTGCCATTTTGATTTTAGTGTTAAAATGTTTGAATTAAACAAAATAAATGTTTAATCAAATGTTTGTTTTAACACATCTAAAACTAGAAAAAATGAATACATAGCGTGAAAAATTAATTAAAAAATTTGAAAGATAATAAAACACATAAATTAAAATATAAAAATTATTTAAAAGAAAATTACATAAGATTGTATCTTAACAAAAATAATTTAGATATTGACACATTAAGGTAAAAGTGATAAATTAGGTTTAAAAAAAATAAGATAATTAGTTTTAGACATGAATAAAAATGTGTAACACCCCTCTTAATTAAATACCGGGTGATCAGTTCCATACAAAATTAAAATAGAATATACATCATTCTTAGCATCACTGTCCAAAATATAGTCACCTAGTACTTAATTAAATTGGTGTTAAAAACTTTCCAATTTTAATTTTAATTAAAAATTTCATTTTTAAAACATAAAACATTTAAAACAATCCATGCACACAATGAACAATTGAGTAGTATCAAAACTGAATTAAATGAACTGGAATAAAACTCTCCAGTTTAAAATCTCAATAAAATAATCCAACGTAAATAAAATGTAATCAACTCCGATAGAAGTAAATTAACTGACTGAGATAGAAAGACTAGAATCCTTTGGGCGACATGCCCTAAATGAAATAGCTTCAACATATGAATCCAGAAGATGAAGCTTCTAATACAAAATCTACAATTCCATAGCATCCATAGCACGTCAATAATCAAGCCCCTATAGCTGGCGTACCAATGGTTGAACACTTAAAATAGAAGATACGAGAGAGAGAAGTGAATATGCAATAAAACGGGTCAGAGCCCGATGTAAAAATAGTTTAGAAAACAATAAGTGAATAAATGCTATATTCAGAAATTATTATATACATGTTAGATTATCGGACTCTCTCTTGAGATCCTCACCTCTTATCTAGAGTGCACACCTAACGTACCTAGTTACTTTTTCCATGCCAACAAGTTCATATCCTTGCCAACTAATCATAGCCCATATCGTTCCCACGTATTTCTCTCGTAATACAGGTAATACATATATATCCAAATTCTCTATAACATGGATAAGCCTTTTTTCAATTCAATATAATTAAGTATTCACTTACTTAATTCATTTCAGATTTCATTATCTGTTAGGTCTACTTAATTCACATAGTAGATACTAACCCATGTATATATACATTTTCACATTATAATATATATATACTAATATGGCGCTCCAAGTCTCCGCTGTGGCGCATGATGTAAAATATATCACAAGTATATATATACATTCTCTCTCTCTCTCTCTCTCTCTCTCTCTCTCTCTCTCTCATATATATATATATATATATATATATATAGAGAGAGAGAGAGAGAGAGAGATCCAGGCTCATGTGCACACTAAGTTTGCACATTATTATTTTTAAATAGTAAAATAAATAATTTTGAGTTGATTTTTTTGTGTGATATTTAAACATTTCAACGGACCCATGTAAAAAAAATCAGTTCAAAATAACTTTTTTTACTATTTTTAAAAAATCGGTCAAACTTTTGTTACTTTTAAGCACTTTAAAAGCTGCAAAAGTTTGACCAATTTTTTAAAAATAGTAAAAAAAAGTTTTTTTAAGCTGATTTTTTTACACGAGTCCGTTGAAATGTTTAAATATCACATAAAAAAATTAACTCAAAAGTATTGTTTTTAATGCTTTAAAAAAATTAGTGTGCGCCAGCACTGTGCAAACTTAGTGTGCACAGGAGCCTGCCTCTCTCTCTCTCTCTCTCTCTCTCTCTCTCTCTCTCTCTCTCTCTGTATATATATATATATATATATATATATATATATATATATATATATACACTTCTATCATGTCCGAGTACATCTCATCACTGTACAAAGGAATGTTGGTTCGGTATATCCCTCGAACCATAAATAACAAACTCAAATATTGAAGGCGAACATAGTCCTAAGACTTTGGGTTACGCACATACCTATGCACCCAAATGACCGTTTAATACCATTGTTTTCACACATGGGAATCCAACCTAAGTGCTATGTTCTGAGGCAACAAGTTAAAAATCCTCCATAAGGCTCATCAGGATATGACTGTCCTCTATGCGCAAACCTCCAAGTAAGCTAGGTATTTCATACACATAACTCAACAATCAATAGGTATACACATCAACCCATATGAAATTCAGTATGCACTAACCAATATCATATTAGGATTTCATCCTACCCCAAGTACCCGTCGTATTTCTCGAATACCACCCGTACTTGTTAATCAAGATTATCATCGTATATTTATTATGTAGTTATCACTCACATAATCCCAAGTACCCGTATATATATCATCAATATTACCCGTACTTGACCATGACGATTATTCATCTCTTAATCGTATTATTTTTATGTAGATATCTCTCACATAATTCTTTTCCTCAATTCCATATAATTTTCCAACATTAACCCAAGTCTCTCACTCCTTGTTAATCTACCAAAATTATTCAAACATAATTCATCGTATTTTATTATGTGGTTATCACTCACATAATTTTCTATCCTTAATTCAATATTTAAATTTCCCAACATTAACCCAAGTTTCTCACTCTTTGTTAATGTACCAAAATTAATCAAATCTTACCGTGGGCCAAATTACCAATTTATAAACTTTTCTAGGCTAAAATTAGGACTTTCTTAAATCTCGTTAGAAGTCTAGAGTTCTCATTCAAACGATATGGCAGCTCATTCGAACGACAGCATGTCTCGTTCGAACGAGATCAACGTCATTCCAGTTCGTCTTCAACCTCAGTTTTCTGCATTTTTCTTCAAGTTCTTACACCCAAACCCTTCTGGATATATTCTACCCAAAACCCAGATTTGCTAACAGTGTTCTAACATGTTCAAGGGTGATTTTTACATAAGAATAAGATCGAATTCATATGTTCATAAGGGTATTATCATCAAACCCATTAAATCCTTAAAATTCCAATTTATCTATATCCTCCATATTTATACCTCCTAAAAATCCATAATTTACAATTATCATTTCATAACTAAATCATCAAAGTTCCATATTGAACGTGAGTACAATTCATCTACATGCAATACCTAACATCATTTTCATATCATCAATAAACAAATAAATCATCTACATGTAAAACCTATATATTTTCATGTCCATAGTCTCGGCATATATATCCATTTTCATATTCATAATCTCTATATTTATAAATCTCCAACTACATGAATTTTCTTATCCATTTAACTTGATGTATCAATTATTTTAAATTTCAAATTCATAAGTTCATTAATCCAAAAAGAAATCCTATTATAACATGGATAATATAAGCACCAAAATAAAGAAAGAATTACACTTGCCTTATGTGTAGGTCTGAACCTTTGGAGATGACAAGTATTTGACACCTCTTCTTCCTTTTTTCGGCGATAATCCGGTGGTGGTGCAAGGTGTAGATATGGTGGTTGTCCCCTTAGTTTCCCCTAGATGACTCTTCCTTTCTAAGCAACTCTTCCTCTCCTCAAGATAACCTTTCACTTTCTCTCTAAGGATTTTCACTCTCTCTCAAAATACCTCACTTTGTGTTTTGATGAAATAAATCTTACGTACATCTATACTCACATATATAATAAGTGTCCAAGGTTAGCTAAAAGACAAAAAAATGTAGGTACTATTCATCTCCTAAGCAAAATGACTAAAATGCCCTTTCGGGATGTCCTTTCATCTTTCAATTGACTCGAGACCCAAATCAAACCCCCGGGTAGACTTTTCTACCTATTTCGACCCTTCCGAACTCCGCGGCGCACTCGAAATGATAATCCGAATGACTTAAAAATAAATATCATTTTATTTCCCAACTTTAGTCCCGACACGACTCATAAGGGCGTCCCGACTTAATTTCATTTGTGCCATATTATTTATTCACGACAATATTAAAAATTATCCTATCCATAGATTACTTTATATCAATAAGTAATATTCAAAATCATATATTACTTTAATCTTTAGTAATATTCAATTTGGATTAATCCCAATTAATTTTTCATAATTAATTCTAATTAATCCCCATTGATTTAGCCCATTAACTTTTAATTTATCTCGTATTAAAAGTCATCAAAATTATGGAGTATTACAAAATGTAGGAGTATGAAAAAAATATTTGTCTCAAAATTATGCCAACACAAAAAAATAGATATTTTCATTACCCATTTACCCTTAAGTTACCCATTTAATAACATAAATGCCTCTTGTGGTGATAATTATTATGCAACACAAATAGATAGGAGAAAGGCAATCACCAAGCAAGAGTAAGGAATATAAAATGACATTCACACAACAAAGGATGTACGTGGGCAAAGATGTGCCTACGTCCACGGTGGTGCAGTCAGTGTAATTTCTATATACTTCGGAGAGTGGTTACAGAGAATACAACCTGTCCTTTATCCCGGACTTAGGGTTTAATATATACATGTACATTTTGGTAAGTGGGGGTATTAGATTCCCCCACGTCTTCCATCTCTCCCTAGAACCTCCCTTAATGGGAACGTGGGAAGAGACCGGATCATAATCAAATAAGAGATGGGGGGTCTAGATTTTAGGACGCCAGAATTGGGCTACTCATCCAGGCCCATTATCTTTATTTCGGGTACCAATAATTGCCCCTAAGTTTGTTGTGCCATGTTTTGGGCTCAATAAACTTAAATGATTAGTCATAATGGTTGTTTCGTATATCGCGCAACTCTTCAAAAGTTGGGGAATTGATTCTGGCGTCACCCGCTTCGTGGTTTGTGCACTATGATTAGCAACACTTAAAAGTTTTCTATAATAGTCATTTTTCGTCCGTCGTTTCAACTTTCTCAGCATTTTTCCGTTCCCTGTGAGCTCTAGCGCTTCGTAATTTCTTCTCTCAGTCTTCATTCTCATTGCTTCCCTATTATTCGGGCTCGTGCTTCTTCATCGTTCAAGTTGAACTTCCATCTTGTAAGTCTCCTGTGCATTTTCTTCATACTTTCTCTTTGAATTTGTAATTTTCTAGGGTTTTCCAATGGCGAAGATTGGGAATAGGTCGGTCTCTGAATGTAGGAAGTTTTATAACATCCCAGACTGGGTAGATATTGAGTGTTGCTCTTCCCCCTAGAAACGTTAGAGAGATAGAGGATGCCCATTGGCTCCATGTTTTGTTACTTTCCCAAGGGGGACTCACTTTTCCTCCCAACGATCTGTTCTTGCACTTCTTTGGCTATTTCAATATTGTTCATGCATAGTGCTCGACCAATGTGTGGAAGATAATTAATGGCATCCATATAATAAATCAATTATATGGTACCAAGTTAGGGCTTGCTGAGGTCTGCTTTTTCTATTCTTTTTCTCGAACTAGTTCTGGTGTCCTTTACCTCAAAGCCAGGAGTCCTAATAGGGTATTTGTAGTGAACCTACCTGATTCCCATAAGGACTATTGGCAAGAGGGCTTCCTTGCTAGAAATTGGCAGTTTTCTCCCCAGTTTGAAGGGTCGAGGTCTGATAGGTTCTCTGTTCCCTTTTATGGGGAAGAATACATAGGTAGACTTTGCTCTGCTCTTTTAATTTTTGTTGACTTGTGATCTTTCTGACTTTTCTCTATTTTTTCTTCAGTGAGGTCGAAGAATTTGGAACCTGCTCTCAGCGAGGTTCGTATCTTCGAATTGGTAAAGGCCTAAAAATATCAGGGAGCCTTTAGCTGACGGCGAGCATCCTAGGTTTGCTGCTTTTCTGCTCGAATACAAGAACGTTGGCTCCAGTTTTATAGCGAGGCCGATGGACAGTATCCCTAAGTTTGATACTTCTGAAGAGACTACTACAAATCCTATCCAGTTGGATGAGGAGGAGAGCAGCTCTGAAAGCGATATCGCAGGTGGTGCTGTAGGTAATTTGAGTGAAGGGAGCTCCAGTAGTAGCTGTTTTTCTGAATGAGGGAAGTTCCTGAAGTTCGAGAGTCATCGAGCACATTCATGAGTTTAAGCGAGGATATGGTTCCTCCAAGAAAGAATCTAATTCGGGATGGTGATGATGATCACGTGATCCTCGCCCAGAGGTCGAAGAAGCAGAAGTCTAGCTCTGGGGCCGTGGCTACTGGTTCTCGGCCTTCTGCTCAGGAGCAGGAGAAGAAGAGGAAAGAAGAAGAGTAAGTGAGAGAGAGAGAGAGAAAAAAAAGGAGGAGGAGAGAAAGAAGGTGGAGGAGAAAAAGAAGGTGGAGGAGAAGAAGAAGATAGAGGAGAGGAAAAGAATGGAGAGGGAGAAGGAGGAAGAGAGGAGGAATATAGAGGCAAGGGCGAAGGCTGGGCAAGCCTTAGTCCCGGTGCCTGCACTGCCCGAGGGGGCTTCTGTCGCAATTTCTCCTCAGTTGGCCCCCGCGATGCTCGAGAGAGAAGTTCTTCCTGCTGATCGTCAAAGGGTGCTGGGGTCTGATCAACTGGCCCTACAAGATAGCCAGAGGCTAGCCCTGGTAAGACTATTTCTTTTCTCCAATGTTTTAATGAATTTCATTATTTCCTTCTTCTAATGTCTTCTTCTTCTTACAATTTGTGACCGACTTTGCCGTGCTTTATCGTTCTCGCAATGAGCTGGTGAAGAAAAATGGTGTGCTAGCAAAAGAAAATACTGCCTTGAGGTTGAAAGGTATAGAGCTCGAGGCTAGTTTTAAAGCCGTTGATGTTGTTAGGATATCATCCGACCTGGCTCTTGCTACAGCCAATCGGGAGAAGGACGTAGCAGTTAAAGAGCTGAAAGAGCTGTGACAAGCCTACCACCTAGTTTGCTCGAGCAAGTTGTCTTTCACAGAGGAGAACAAGGTGATGACCGAGCAGTTAAAGGAGAAGGAGTCCCAGGCAGCCACCATCAAGGAGGATTCATACAACTCCGGGTGGACTACTACATATGAAGACGCTAAGGTTCAGATAGGCTACATCAGCCATTTGAACTTCAAGAAGGGTTGGAATAAGGCCCTCTTAGCTGTTGGTGTTGATATCGACTCTCCTCTGTTCGATGAGCATGACCCGGGTCCGAAGCCGACTGTGGATGAAGATGCCCCTGTCCCTGCTCTTGAGGGTGTTGAGCCTGTCTCTCAGTCATTGTCTGCTGACGTTTTCCTTATTGTGGAGACAGAGGTTACCCCTGCTGAAGGCGGTGCTCCTACTGATGCTGATAAAAGGAAGAAGCCATTCACCTCTGAGCAACCTGAGGTTGCTAACTAATTATCTTCTAGGATTACTTTGTACTTTTTCTTTTTCTATTTGTAAATTTTCTTTTCGCTGTTCGATGTACTTTTAACCCTTATTAATGAAAAGGTTTCTTTTTCTCAGTGCACTGATTTGTCTTTTTCTCTCCTTTGCCCTTTTATTGCTTATAGTTGATTGATATTGATGATTATATTCCTGCCACTTCTCAATTTGGAAGGATGCTGGGGCCCAATGTAAGCTCCAAAGTTCATCACACTTTTGTAAGGATCCACAAATCTCTGCGGCTGAGGAACACGCGCTTTATAGAGCAAACTGAGCTCATCGCCAAGCGGAAGGACAGGCTTCAAGAAATGGAGGACATTGGTGCCTCAGTCCAAGAGGAAGTTAATGCGCTGAGAGCGAAGCTATTAGAGGCTTCTGAAATCAATCAGGTCGGGGAAGTGCTTCAGCAGGAAAATAAAGCTTTAAGGAGAGAGGTCTCGCGTCTTAGGGAGCATGCGATGAGCACCGCTCCTGCAGTACTGCAAGGCTCATCTTCGTCGTGAGCTAGGACGGACTCGAGTGACGTTCCTCCTGTGCTACGGGGTTCTACTGGTCCATCCGCTTCGCTAGCTGGCAGGAGGACCAGGAACTGAGGTAGGGAAATGGAAGAGCTTCGAGATAGGGAAATGAAAGAGCTTCGCGGTGATATCTAGTGAGCATATGTGATCGCTGCTGGGCTTCAAAGGGATGTTACTCGGCTACGGCACCTGTTTAAAAAAGGGCATCGGTGCGTATGGGCTGACGGTTATGATCAGGGTTGGCAAGATGCTCCGACTAGGCTGACAGAGTTTGAGGAGCTCGCCTTCATCAGGGGGTGGTTGAGTGCATTGAGGGAGATTCAAGTTCCAAGGAATTCAATGCTCTGGTATCACCATAAAATCTACTCTTCCACTCGGATGCCCAATCCCTTTCGGAGAGATGATCAATGGATACCCATTAATGCCATCCCTCGGCAGTTGCTGGACTCGGATGCTAATGAGGTTGAGGAGGGGTTAGCCCCTCATCCCGATGACGGCCGAAGGGCCCAAGTGGCTGATTACCTTGCTCAGAGGCCTCATCCTCATTAAGGTTTCGCTAGTAGTTACTCTGTATATTTTTTGTAGTGTAAATGTTTTGGGCGAGCTCATTAACTAAACGTGTATCACTTTTGTTGTAAATATGATGAATTAATATAAAATTTGTGTTTTGGGAAATTTACCGACTAAATAAGTGTAGTATATTTTTCATATTTGCTCCTTTATGATCTTATATGTTTGTATTATCACGTGAGTGTCCTCCCAGTCCAGTATAATATTGAGATACCATTGTGCACCTCTTTACCTTTTAGGTCGTGTCATCACACTCCCTTAAACCTAAGTGTGACAATTGGAGAGGACACACCTGGTGTTGGATGCTTCATCCGATCAGTATTTTATTCAACCAAAGAATGTTTGATGACCAGTATAAATTTGGCCATATTGCCTAAGGATCCCCTGTAGGACTTCATATATTGCTAGGGGAAAGGCTAAGAGGTCCTTTGTGTTTCATAACGATGACTTGAGGAGGGACATTCCCCTGCTATGGTGTAATTATCAATGTGCCTGTCATTTAAAAAAGATGTGCAATAAAGCTCATATAGCTATTACTCATTACACTGCAACTGTTTAAATAATTTTCAATAATGACAAGGAAAATGAGCTTCTAGTTCCATAACAAAAGAATAAAAGAAAGATCTAAAAATAGAATCTCTCGAGATTGACTGCGTTCCATGCTCGTGGTATTTCTCTGCCTTCCATCATTTCTAAGTGACAGGCGCCCTGCAGATCGTCTCTTGTTATCTTGAAGGGTCCTTCCTAGTTTGGCCCTAGCTTGCCATCTGATGGTTTTACTGCGCTACCCAGGACTTTCCTTAGGACGTAATCCCTAACTCGGAATGTCCTTGGGTTGACCCTTTTCTTATAATGTCTTACGAGCTGTTGCTGATAGCTCGCTAGTTTCACTAGGGCTAGCTCTCGGCGCTCGTCGACTAGGTCGAGCTCAGCGAGCAATGCTGCATCATTATGGCCCTGGTCGACAAGGTTGGACCTCATTGTCGGCAAACTTGCTTCTAGTGGGATGACTTCTTCCATCCCATATGTCAGCAAAAATGGGGTTTCTCCTGTTGCTCGCCGTGGAGTGGTTCGATAAGCCCAATAGAATATGTGGTAATTCATTTACCCATGTGCCTTTGGCTCGCTCCAATCACTTTTTTAATCCGTCGGTCACAGTTCTATTGGAATCCTTAGCTTGGCCATTGCTCTGAGGGTAGGCTATCGAGCTGAAGTGGTGTCTGATTCCGTGTTCGTTACAGAAACTCTGAAAAGAGCCTCTTTTGAACTGCGTTCCATTGTCGGTGATGATGGTTCTGGGGATGCCAAAACAAGTGATTATATTTCTCCATATGAATCTTATCATATCTTCATCTCGGATGTTCGCCAGGGGTTCCGCCTCGATCCATTTTTTGACGTAGCCAGTTGCAACCAACAGATATTTGCGATTGTCGGTGGCGGTGGGCAGTGGTCCTACGATGTCAATTCCCCATTGCGCGAATGGTAATGGGGTGGTCAGTGATTTTAGGTCGCTAGCTAGTTGGTGGACCATAGGAGCGTAAAGTTGGCATTTCAGGCACTTACGAACATACATCGCAGAGTCCCTTTGCATATATGGCAACCAATAGCCCTCTTTCATTGCTCAAAAAGATAGAGACCTTCCTCCGATATGGCTTCCATAGACTCCTTCGTGAAGCTCATATAACACTTGCTCGATATTCCCTGGGTGAACGTATTGGAGGTAGGGTCCGGAGAAGGATTTCTTATACAAGTTGCCCTCTGGGGATAAGTGAAAGCGAGCAGCTTTGACTCTTATCTGGTGGGCAATCTTCTTGTCATCCGGGAGCATGCCATCCTTCAAATAATCCCTTAAGGGGTCCATCTAGCTGGGAGCTGATACCAGTTGGAGTACCTGTTCCACGTCTGGTGGCTTGCTGCCGCGGTTAATGCTCGAATGAGTAAGGAAATCGATGGGGATGGTCCTTTTTAGGTCAGAGTCGACTGCCGAACTCAGGGCTGCTAGGGCATCAGCATGGTTGTTTTGCCCTCTGGGAAACTGCTGGACATTGATCTCTTCGAAGCTCTCCATTAGTTTTTTCACTAAGGCGAGGTAAGCTGCCATTATTTCATTTTTTGCATTGTAGTCTCCACTTATTTGATTGGAGACTAATTAGGAATCGCCGAACTCCTGTAAATGCTTTGCCCCCAAATTGTGTGCCTTCTGGAGGCTGGCTATTAGGGCTTCGTATTCTGCTTCATTGTTGGAGGCTGCAAATCTAAGCCTGATTCCTTGTTCAAGGATTGTATTCGCTGGAGTAACGAGGACAATGCCTATCCCTGCCCCCTTCGAGTTGAAGGCTCCATCAACAAATAGTTTCCAGGTTTCCTTTGTCGTTTGGTTCTCTTTTTGCCTTGTTGGCTGAGGTTGGTTGGAAGGTTCCTTGCCCGTGAATTCGGCTAGGAAATCAGCAAGGATCTGCCCCTTGATTGCGTTCCTTGGTTGAAATTGGATGTCAAATCGCCCGAGCTCGACTGACCATTTAGACAGTCTGCCCGACAAATCCGCTTTCCTTAGGATTGCCTTAAGGGGGTGCGATGTTAGGACGATGATAGTGTGGGCTTCGAAATAGTTCTTAAGCTTCCTCGAAGCCACTACTAGTGCAAAGGAGAGATTCTCCAATGGTAGGTACCTCTGCTCGGCGTCTAGTAGGGTCTTGCTCGCATAATAAACAGGGTGATGGATTCCTGTAACCTCGCATATTAATGCAGAGCTGACAGTGTGGTTAGAAACAGAGAGGTACAGGTACAAAGAATCCGTTTGTCGTGGTATGACGAGCAGTGGTGGAGAGCTTAAGTAAGCTTTGAGCTCGACCAATGCTCGCGAGCAATCTGGGCTCCACTCTACCGTTTTGTTCCCCTTTACAAGCTAGAAGAAAGGCTTGCATTTCTCGGAGGATTTAGAGATGAAACGATTTAAGGCAGCGAGCATACCAGTAAGCTTCTGTACCTCTCGGATTTTCGAGGAGGTTGTACCCTGTTAATTGCATAGATCTGGTATGGGTTAGCCTCTATGCCTCTCTTGCTGACCAAGTAACCAAGAAATTTTCCTGATTGGACATCGAAAGAACACTTGCTCGCATTAAGTTTCATTCGATATTTCATGAGGATTTCGAAGGTGTTTGACAGGTCTGAGAGGTGGTTTTCTTTCTTCTTGCTTTTAACGGGCATGTCATCGATGTAGACCTCCAAGGTGTTTCCCATCTGGTCCTTGAACATCCTGATGACCAGCCACTGATAGGTTGCCCCTGCATTCTTGAGCCCAAAGGGCATGACCTTATAGCAGTATAATCCAACTGTCGTGATGAATGCTGTTTTGTCCTGGTCTGGGGCATATAAGGGGATCTGATGATACCCTGAGTATGAGTCTAGAAAACTCATTCGCTCGTGAGCTGCAGTGGCGTCTACTAGTTGGTCTATTTTTGGGAGGAGGAAACTGTCTTTAGGGCACGCTCTGTTGAGGTCAGTGAAGTCGATGCAAACTCTCCACTTCCTGTTGCTTTTTGGAACCACTACTGGGTTGGATAACCACTTGGGGAATTGTACTTCTCGTATAGATCCTGCTTCCAGCAGTTTTTCAACTTCTTTTTCTACCGCTTTTGCCTTCTCGGGTGCGGTTCGCCGTACCTTCTGGGTGATTGGTTTGAAGGTGGGGTCGACATGAAACTGATGACAGACCATACTAGGATTGATTCCAGGTAGCTCGTATGGTTCCCATGCGAAAACATCTACGTCGCGTCTCAGCAGATTTGTCAATTCCTTCTGTTCCTAGTCAGTGAGAGATGCTCCAATCAAGAAGACTCTATTAATGTCGCCATCTCTAGCCGTAACTTCTACCAGGTCCTCGACGACCCGCTCAGAGGGGAGGAGCCTGGTTTCCTCTACTCCAGGTCTTCCGTACTTTAATTGTTATTTAGAAGGTGTCAGGCCTTCTTCAACTTTCTCACTGGGCTGATCGGCCTTCTTCTCTAGCTTTGGTCGGATGGCTGCTATAAAGCACCTTCTTGCCATCGCTTGATCGCCGTGGATCTCAATTACTCCTCGCTCAGTTACGTACTTAAGTTTCTGATGGTAGGTCGAGGAGACTGCTTTCATTGCGTGGATCCATCCCTTGCCGAGGATGGCTTGGTATGGCGAGTCGATGTCCACCACCAAAAACTCAATCATCTTGGAGACGTTTCCCGCGAGTACTTGCAGTACAATCTTACCCAGGGGCATAGTTATTTTTCCAGCGAAGACAACTAAAGGGACAGTAGCTTCCTTTAGGTCGGCGACGCTTAACTTCAATTTTTTGAATAGGTCGAGATACATTACTTCGGACGAGCTTCCTTGGTCGACGAGCAACTTGTCGACGTCAAAGTTAGCTATCCTGAGGGTAATGATCAGAGCATCGTGATGCGGGGTTCTCACCCCCACCAGATCTTCGTCTATGAAAACAATATGCTTGTTATAGTTGACGTCATCTGTTCGTCGACGCTTTCCTGACTGTGACTTTGCTGGATCGATCTGAAAAGCTTGTATTACCGATGTAAGTTTCTTCATCTCCATTCGAGCTGAATTTCCTTGGATCTGTTTGGCATCAGATGCCCCGTGAATTACCGCGAACTCATGTCCAGCGTCATCTTCGAGCACGTTGTCAAGTCTCGCCTCTCTATTGGCAGCCACTTTCTCTGCCTTTTTCTCCACAAACTCGTTCAAATGACCGGACTGGGCTATCTCCTCGAGGTGAGACTTAAGAGCTTTGCAATACTCAGTCTTATGTCCTCCCTCTTTGTGAAAAGTGTATCTCAGCGTATTGTTCCTCTTCGAAGGATCTCCTCCCATCTTCGTGGGCCACTTGATGAATGGCTCATCTTTGATTTTTGCGAGAATTTTGTAAATTGGTTCTTTGAAGATGGTGTTGACCGCCTGAAATGCTTTCAATGCATCATTGTTACCTCCGTTTTGGAGCCATTTTCCCCCCGTTCTTCCCTCCCTTCTTCTAGTTCTCAGTTTTGTCACTGCCCTTGGCAGTGAGTTTAGCTTGACCGTTTTCCCCTGTACTGAGGCGGGTGCCATCTTCCACCTTAGCGTACTTATCGATGCGAGCCATTAGGTCGTCAACAGTCATAGCCTCCTTCTTCGTCAGTGACTGATACAGAAGGGAAGAGCTGGGTAACCCAATTTTGAAAGAGGCCACTGCCACTTTCTCCGAGCAATCCTCGACCTCGTTGAACAACTCCCAGTACCTCTTTACGTAGTCTCGAAGGGTCTCTTGAGGCATTTTCTTTATCGTCCGTAAAGCATTCATCCTTTTGGGATGGGAGCTACTAGTAATGAATCGGGTCGTAAAGAGCTCGGCCAGGGATTTGAAACTCCTGATGGATCGGTGGGGAAGCCTTTCGAACCACTTCTGCGCTACGCCATGTAGGCTCGAGGGAAAAATTCGGCACATTAGTGCGTCCCGGTGGTTCCAGAGGGTCATGGCCTGCCGGTACTACCTGACGTGATCAATGGGATCAGTCTTATCGTCATAAATCTTGAACCTTAGAATGGCAAATTTCTTGGGGGCTTCTTCTTCTTCAATTTCCCTCGTAAAAGGAGACTTCATCTGGGTTTTGAGAGCTCACCTAGCGAGTTCTCGGGTCGATCTCGTACCGCGGTGGGCAGGATGTTGGTCCATCTCCCTCCGAACCAGATCTCGTATGTTCTCGTTGCTGCGAGTAGGGCTCTGGTAACAGAGAGATTTTCGCAGCTGCTCGCGTAGGTCGTCATCTGATTCGTATCCCTGCACCTTCTGGGATCCTCGCCTAGGGCTCCTCCCTCGGCTGCAAGACTTACTCGCCTGAGGGCTAGGAGTGCGGTATGGACGTCTCCTGGTGTCATGATGAAGCTCTCTCTCCAGTCTTTCTAGTCTTCTTTTCTGGCGAGCATTCTCAGTCTCGTATTTGCGAGAAGACTCCCTCTGCTCGAGCAGCCTTGCCTCGTATGCATTAATCAGTCTAGATATCTGCGTGGACCTCACTGGTCCTTGACTTTCTTCTGAGGCTGGCCTTTCTAAGCGATCCCTCTGATCTGAACGTCGAACTTCAGATCTAATTCTGCGAGGAACAGGTGGTTCTTGAATATCCCCTGCCTGGGGAGCATTGCTACTATGACCAGACATTTTAAACTCCTTTCTTGGTGTGGGCTTTTCTCAGGGAAGATGAACGTTTCCCACAGACGAAGCCAATTGTGGTGACAATTATTATGCAACACAAATAGATAGGAGAAAGACAATCACCAAGCAAGAGTAAGGAATATAAAATGACAATCACACAACAAAGGATGTACGTGGTTCGGCAAAGATGTGCCTACGTCCACGGTGGTGCAGTGAGTATAATTTCTATATACTTCGGAGAGTGGTTACAGAGAATACAACCTGTCCTTTGCCCCGGACTTAGGGTTTAATATATACATGTACATTTTAGTAAGTGGGGGTGTTGGATTCCCCCACGTCTTCCATCTCTCCCTAGAACCTCCCTTAATGGGAACGTGGGAAGAGACCGGATCATAATCAAATAAGAGATGGGGGGTCTAGATTTTGGGCCGCCAGAATTGGACTACTCATCCATGCCCATTATTTTTATTTCGGGTACCCACACCTCTTTTGTCCTTTTAATTGTTAAAAGATATTTAAAAATTATATAAATTCATTTTAACTTATTTAAATATATTATAAATAAATAAAACAAAAATAAATAAATTCTCATCCAATTTTTAATAGTACTTAATTTATATTCGCAATTACTTTTTTTTAACATAAAATCCCATAAATTTGTGTAAATCGTAATTACATTGTTTCTTTCAATATTTTGACATAATAATTCATTACCAACGATTTTCTCACTTTTTTTATTCCTTTCTCGCTATAATTAAACTATTTATTTATTTATTTAATTTAAGGGTTCTTAAAAAAAATTAATGCTTGTGTAATGAATTATTTTCTACATTTACTATTTATCGTGAGCAATTATTAATGATTTTTTAGGAGATATTTAAAATTAACTTGGATGAGCACACAAAGCAAAGTTGTGAAGAGTTGATGAAAGGGACGAGTAGGGCTTGCCGAACTAAATTCTCCAACATTATTTAAAACATGGACGATCAAAGGAGGCACGACAAAACATTCCTTATCGTTCCACTGAGGAGGACTGAAATCAATTGTGCTATTTATATGTTGATCCAATATATGTGGTATAAAACTATTGCAACGAGTTTTAATTATTTCATTATTAGGGTCTAATAATTTTCCAGTATATATTGTAGAGGTGATGCAAAATAAATAAAATAATAGATTAAAGATTATTGTAAAACATAAAAAGGGGTCCCAGGAATTCATGGTTGTTCATTATAAACTGTTAATATATTGCGGTTTTAGATTATATTTTTCTCTTACAAATGTGCTTGCTAACTATTTACTTACCAATTATGCATCGTAGTAATGTTGATGATGCTGATCCTAATAGGATTGATTTATTTAAACAGACACATTTGAAATATGGGAAATTGATATTTTTTTGAAGAAAAACTCTATATTTATGTAAATTATGATTAATATTTTACATTGTACTTGGTCATGCGTGCCAATGATTTGAATTATTGTATTCTAAGTCTTTTAAACTCGGGCATGAGTCCGATAAAAAAAGTTATTGTGCTGAAGTTTTAGTTTAAAACTCATATATATTGCCTTGGAGTTTGGGATTAAAAATTTTGGATTATTATTGTGTTGTTCGTCAAATTTTAATGTATTGAAATAGTTGATTTTCACGTAAAAATAAAGGAGACTCTGACGACTTTTTCTAAAATGTAAATATCAAAAGATAAAGAATTTAAGAATGATTAAATATGGGAAATTGGTGTCTCCTTAAGTCGAGGATTGTACGTAAGTAAATTATTTTTAATATTTTACCTTGTGTTTCGCCGTGAGGGGTCGTGCTTTGGAATATTGTATAATAATTTTTTTAAACTTGGACATGAGCTTAGTGAAACAAGTTATTATGTTGAAATTGTGTTTTAAAATTCATACATATAGTCTTGGAGGTCGGGACCAAATATATTGGATTATTATTGAGGTGTTCGACATATTTTGATGAATTTAAATGATACTCTACCCAAATTTTATAAAATATAACTATCCAAACTGACTAACCAAAATGAATTTGAAGTCTATAAGTTCTTAGTCTCTTACAATAATTATGACGATTAAGTATTCAGGTGGCTTATTAAAGGTAATTTTATCATTTATTAGAATATGCTCCTTTACTTATTCAATATTTGATAAACTTACATGACACGTGTATTTTCTTCCTTTTGTGATTTTAGCTGCCTATATTGTTATCTTTCGAATAAATCACATAACTTTTGTTATTTATTATTTGCTGAATGAGATGAAATTCTCTGAATCATAGTATGCATCCGAAGGAGATACCTCGTTGAACCTAGACAAGATAGTTGATCAAGTGCTCAACACGAGACTGGGGTATATTACGGGCTTGGGTATGGTCGCAAATGAAGCACTTCTAAAAAATTTTGCAACAAAAAAACTCACATTTAGAGGAGTTCATTAAGGAATCTTTTAGAGTTCAACAATATTTTACGAAACATCTACACAAGCTAATGAGGCAGAGTCAACATCTCAACGAGAGAAGGCCGCAAATTAGCGAGAAAAAAACATCTTCTCAACGAGCAACCATAAAGACCCTTTTAGCTCGATAAGCAAAATCCGATAAGCTCATTTCAAGAGGATTTCATTAAACATATACTAATTAATGATACGGAAATCAAAAAATATATTCCCTTTAGCAAGTTTAATTTGTCACATTAATTCAAAGGATTTAATATATCACATAGTTGCAATTTTTATAACGTGGATGAGTACTGACAACCAATATTACCAGCTCGCTACAATAGCAAAAAGAATAATAGCAAAAACAATTTTTTTTAAATTAAAAATCTATTTAATAAGGCACATCAAACTCTAAAATGCTTCCACTACATAAGCATAAACGTCAAACTTAGCATATCTTTTTTGAGTTCCTTTTGCCACTTTGTTTAGTTTGTAGGCGAAATAATAATGTTTTAATTGACCCAAAAGAGTTGCAGAATGGGCTATGTAGGCCTGGGCTGTGTTTGCTGGGTTCGGTTGGGCTTGTAGGAATTGTTTGTTGGCAGTTTTGAGTTTGTTTGTTGATGTTGGTTGTATTTGAGTTTTAGTTGGGTCAGCCTTTGGGCTTCTGTTTGTATCTGTTGGGCTTTTGCTTTTTAAGTATATATAGCAACCGAAGTTCTAAAGTATTTTTTTTAAGGGAAGTGGTAATAATTGCATAGATTCTTTAACATTCCATCTTTACCTTTTAAAGGATTTTCTTACATTATTGATTTATCCTACACCATTAGCTAGTTATAAATAGATACATTTTGTGAACTGAGCTCTAGTTATTTTAGATTTTGCATTTTATGAATCTCTTGAATGAATGATTTGGTGACTAAGAACAGTTATGTTGATATATATTGAGTATAGGTATGAACTTCTTTAGAACTTGATGTGATGTTAATTTGAGAGTTATTGATAGGACAATAGTTTATTCCTAAAATGACCCGTTGTTATGGAAAATTCAAATTATTGAGGGCCTCTTTGGTTTGTAACTATAATTTTATTTTGTGTGCTTAAATACATTTTTGATAAAAATTTGTGTTTGACAACCTGTTTTTAAACACTGAATTATAATATTTATGTGTTATAATTAAGTTTTTCAGAAAATAACAAAAAAATGTTTTATAAGTTCTGTTTTTTTATTTTTCAACTAACAATTATTCGTTCTTAATATTTTAATACATTTATATCTTAATATATATATTATATATACATAATACATTAATATATGTATAATTCTTATAAATAAAAAATATATATGTACATGTACACAAAATTACGTATATTTATATTATTAAATTATATAATATAATATAAAAAATATATATGTACATGTACACAAAATTACGTATATTTATATTATTAAATTATATAATATAATATACTAAGATACATATATTAAATAATATTATCAATAGATACATGATACTTATATATAGTTTTATACATGTATCATTAAGGGACATTTACAGTTTAGGGTACACTCGTTTACAATATTTTATTCTTGGGGTACGTTAGTTTTCATTATTGTTGGATGGGGGTTGATTTGGATGGAATCCGTTAACTTCCGTTTAAAAGTTTTCTCTCACTTCTCAAATCTCTTATTCGCCCCTCATGATACGAAAAGACGCATGTGCCCCTCTATAAAATACATTTCTTTTATTAAAAAACATATAAACCATACAAACCATACATTTATTTTACATGCTTTTTGAAATAAAAATTGTTTTAAATAAAATTAACTATTTTAATTGTTTTAAATAAACTTTACATGCTATTTTAAATTCTTTTGAAATAAAAAAGTTTTATTTAAAATAAAACTGTAATTTTTTGAAATAAAAACTCATTTAAAAATAATACTGATTGGAGCCAAATAAATATTCAAATAAAACTGTTTATATTTTAATCCGTTTTTTTAAAATATTAAAATAAAATAATTTCCCCAAAAAGTTCCAGTTTATACGTTTAAAAAATTCCAGCATGTTTAAAAATGATTTTTAGCTAAAATAAAGAGTTTATAAAATTATTTTAAAAAGGATTTTGAGTTCAAAATATGATTTTCAAGATGTTTAAAAATGTTTATACAAAGAAAATTATTTTAAAAAAAATAAGATTTTCTGTTAACAATGTTTATAAATGTTTAAACAAAAAAAATCATTTAAAAATATGATTTTCAGGAAAAAAAAAGTTTTTTACAAAGTAAAAAAATATAAAAAAATGTTAAACCATGTTTTTTTAATTAAAAATAGTTAAAAAAACTGTTTTAGAATTTAAAATGTTTTCCACCAGTTAAAAATTATTTTCAGTATAAAAAAATTAGTTTCACCAATTAAAATATATCTTCCAACAAAAAAAAAAATTATTTCTAGAAAATAAAAACTTTTCCAATGAAAGAATAGGAAAAAATAAAAATGATTTCACATAAAAAAATATATTTTCCTAATAAAAAAAGTATATTCAACCAACTAAAAAATGTTCTCCACCCAAAGTGTATTAGATTATTTAGAACTTTATAATTCATCAGCATAAACTTATTTATTAGTCTAGTTGATTTAAAGAATAAATGAAAATAATATACCCAAACCTCCAGTCTAATTACAAAATTTTGGGTATATTATTTTCATTTTTTTTGCGGGAAATTATATATTTTGTAATTAGAAATCATTTTTTGGGTAGAAAAAAAAAATTTGTCCAAAATAACGGTTTAATATTAAAAAATCATTTTTGAAATATATTTTCATTTGTTGAAAATATTTTTTTGAAATCAGTTTTAGAAATCAATTTTTTTGGGGGGAAATTATATATTTTTTTGGGCGGAAATCAGTTTTTTAACTGATTGGAAATCATTTTTGAGGTGGAAAATAATTTTTTTGTGTTGAAAATCATTTTAATTGGTGGAAAAATATTTTTTTTGGGGAAATATATATATTTTTAACTAAAATCATTTTTATTTTTCACTCTTTTCCTGGAAAATGTTTTTAATTTTTTGGAAATAATTTTTTTTGGGTGAAAAACATTTTTTATTTGGTGAAAATAATTTTTAACCTCTTTTTTTCTGAATATTCGAACATTATTATACATTTTTTTTCTAAATATTCAGACCTTATAATTTATAAATAGTTTTTAACATTTTTTAAACATTATTAAAAACATATTTTATAAATGAATATACTTTATAACATATTTTGTTGAATATACTTTTTTAAACATTATTATAAAACTCATTTTTGAACATTATTATACAACATATTTTGAAATGGGGTATAGTGGTTTTAATTGAAATGGGTTAGGTTTTAAATAAGGGTATAAAAGTATTTAGATATAAGGGTATAATGGTAAATGACAATAGAATTTTAAACAGTTAACGACATTTGACAGAAATCGTCAAAATAGCACCCATGTAACTAATACGGGGACAAACCTACCCCAAGAACAAAATATTATAAACAAACGTAATCCAAATAGTAAATGACCCTATTACTAATGGATGAAATAATATTAAATATACATATAGTACATATGTATTAAAAAAATTATCAATTCATATATGTATATAATTTAATTGTGAATTATACTTGCAATATCATTATATAGACATATATATATATGTATGTACATTTACTTATGTATATATATATATATATATATATATATATATATATATATATATATATATTTATACAGTCAGGGTCTAATGCGGACGCAACTTGAGGATTTAACTTACAGACGGATTCTTGTGTATTTTTTAAAAATAGCAAATAATCAAATTTCGACTTGATTTTTTTCTGTGGTATTTAAACATTCCAGTGGACCCCTATAAAAAAAATCAATCCAAAATGAAATGTTTTACTATTTTTAAAAAATCGGTTAAATATATGTCAGTTTTAAAGAGCTTTAAAAACTGACATATGTTTGAGCCATTTTTTAAAAATACCAAAACAATTCATTTTGAGTTGATTTTGAAAAGGTGCGAGAGCTTTTCTCGAGTCAAAGCTCTGATACCAATTTGTAAAACCCCGGATTCTGATTTTCTCAATTAAAATCAAAGTTATAATATAGTAATTTCCTTTTTATGTAAATCAATGCAGAAGCGTAAAGGTGATGGTTCAACTTTAAAACACAACAACAAATTTTAATTTTTGAAACAAATTAAAATTACACCAAGTGAAGTAAAATTAATCAATTAATATATTCACTTAAACCAATTATTCAATCCAAGTCCTAGAATTTGCCTAAGTCATATTTATCAATATTAGCAAATTAGGCGAAACCAAATTTTAGCAAATCACTTGAATCAAATAAACTTTACCCAATATTTAATTTAGCACCAAATTAAATGAGTGTGATGATTTAAACCGAATTTTATCTTGAATTATTCTAAGCATGCGTTCTACGTTATTTTGCAAGATAAAATAAATCAATCACACTACGCCGCGATGTACGAGGAAAAACCCAAGACGGGAAACAACCTCGGACGGCGCTAGCCACAAATCCACTAGATACATAATTACAATTACAAGACAGATAGACTTACAACGCACGACTCGATCCCTCTCAAGCCTCGATGCTTCTTCTTGTAGACACATCTTCCTAGCGGATAACCTCGGAATACCACCGCGGTCTCGGAATCCACCGATGGGACTTTATATGGTCACCGTCACCCGAGCAAGGAGCCTTTCTCCAAGTGGGTAGAATCGCAACAAAACGTCTTCTTCTTTGATGGATGTAGAAGCAAACCAAAACTTCTCTTTCAATTCGGTGTAGAGAAAACCGGTGCCAAACTCCAAGCAATTGATAAGTATATAAGAACTTGGAATAAACTCATTTGGGTGTAAACACTAGAGTGATGGAAATTTTTCTCTAAAAATCTCACTCAAAACATGAACATTTTCCAAAACATTTTTTGCTCTCAAACTCTCTCTAGGAGATGAAAATAGATTGGAAAAGTGAGGAAAAGTTAGTTTGGAAAATGTTCTTCCCGCACCTATTAAAGTCTGAAAACGTTGGTTAAAAACTAAGTGGGGAAGTGGGTGCAAAACTCCCAAAAAACTGCCAAAAACTGTTCCCGCCTAGCATCTCGTTCGAACGAGATTTCTAACGACGCTCCAGTATGGACTCGTTAGAAACTCGTTGGATATCTCGTTCGAACAGAAGGTTCGTTCGAACGACATATCGAACGACATGTCAGTGGCCTAATATGGGAACTCGTTGGCAGGTTCGTTCGAACAACAATCTCGTTCGAACGACTATATCGAACGAAAAAACAGAAAGTTGGAAAATTCGATTTTAGCCCAGAAAACTTTATAAACTTATTTTAAAGTTTTATTTCATTCTTTCTGAAAATTAAAACACAGTTTTTATAAAACCTAACACCCAATAAACTTGTTCCAAGCTCCTATATATATAATATTGCATTCATACCTTGGGAGCATGGAACTATGGTTGATGACGTAGAAACGAAGCACACAAACCGACATATTTGATGAAGCTTTATACTCTTTGCCGCTACGTCTTTAACAAACACTTCATAGGCTTGAGAATATTACAATTAAATACTATCCTATGAATAAATGTTTTTTTCCGGAATTGAGCCAAAACTATATATGGACTCAATTGGAAATTTGTGTCCTTACAAATCTCCCCCTTTGGCTATTCCGGGACAAAAACCAAACAAAAATCCTAAAGGGCCGTCAAGCTCACTAGTCTCAAAACAGAACCCACCCAAACTTGACTCAACCCAAGGATCAAACACTTTGCCGTTTAAACAATGCCGCTTTAGAAGAAATCCTGCACACTTAAGCAAACTCATCAAATGCATAGGGAATATCAAAGTATTAAATGCAATTAATTAATTACTCCCCCTAAATTAATTCTTCCCCTTTAACAAACACATGACCTACTTAGGAAGACGTCTCCCCCAAAGATAAATCTCCCCCAAACTAAGATACGATAATAATAGGATTAAAAATCTCGTTCGAACGAGATTTCTAACGATGCTCCAGTATGGACTCGTTAGAAACTCGTTGGATATCTCGTTCGAACAGAAGGTTTGTTCGAACGACATATCGAACGACATGTCAGTGGCCTAATATGGGAACTCGTTGGCAGGTTCGTTCGAACGACAATCTCGTTCGAACGACTCTATCGAACGAAAAAACAGAAAGTTGAAAAATTCGATTTTAGCCAAGAAAACTTTATAAACTTATTTTAAAGTTTTATTTAATTCTTTCTGAAAATTAAAACACAGTTTTTATAAAACCTAACACCCAATAAACTTGTTCCAAGCTCCTATATATATAATATTGCATTCATACCTTGGGAGCATGGAACTATGGTTGATGACGTAGAAACGAGGCACACAAACCGGCATATTTGATGAAGCTTTATACTCTTTGCCGCGACGTCTTCAACAAACACATCATAGGCTTGAGAATATTACAATTAAATACTATCCTATGAATAAATGTTTTTGTCCGGAATTGAGCCAAAACTATATATGGACTCAATTGGAAATTTGTGTCCTTACAAATCTCCCCCTTTGGCTATTCCGGGACAAAAACCAAACAAAAATCCTAAAGGGCCGTCAAGCTCACTAGTCTCAAAACATAACCCACCCAAACTTGACTCAACCCAAGGATCAAACGCTTTGCCGTTTAAACAATGCCGCTTTAGAAGAAATCCTGCACACTTAAGCAAACTCATCAAATGCATAGGGAATATCAAAGTATGAAATGCAATTAATTAATTACTCCCCCTAAATTAATTCTTCCCCTTTAACAAACACATGACCTACTTAGAAAGACGTCTCCCCCTAAGATAAATCTCCCCAAAACTAAGATACGATAATAATAGGATTAGATACCATTTCTCCCCTTATCATTTTCTCCCCCTTTTTGTTCAAGAATAGGCAAAGGATAAAGAACTAATAAACACGTTGAAGCTTAAAGTGTTAAGACAGTAAAGCATATGGGCAATAAAAGCAAGGCAAAGACAAACAAATATCATATATATATATATACTATAAATATACCAATAAGTACTTGCATATATATATAGATATAAACACACATATAACACAAAATACAATAAGTTTGCACACTCGTATGGCAAAAATGTGTCATATGGAAACGTAAGTGTTGGGGTGTGAACTAGCAACAATTAAATTTAGACCCAAACACTTAATAAACATTCACGGAGTTGTCATTTGATTGCAAACTTTATCACATTTAAATATAACCTCACGTGACAATATAAAGATTGAACTCAATGAACAAACATACACAATGCATACAAGCCTAGCATGATGATGATTCTACAAACCAAATAGAGTCATGACATTAAAGACAACTAGGATAAACGGACATTGTGCAAACCGTTGATATACCATCCAATTATCCCTCAATAAGCATATATATTCTTTTGTTTTTGAATGAATATATCAAACAAACACAAGCCTTGGCAATTGTTTTCTTTTTAATGCTAAATATTCTGTTTTTTAGGCCTTTGGATCACGTATTTCTTTTAGATCCAATAAACGGTGGCTTACTATCGCAAATGATTTAATTCATCCTTTCGGAGCCCTTCCCCGTGCACATTTATATTTATCATGTTTTTCATGTTTCACACAAATCTCACATGCAACGGATTTTGACATGCACTAGTCCTCCTAAGTCATAGATATGTAGATGACTAGATTGGTAGGAGAACACCTCAAAAAGCTCAAATATAACATGTGACATTAAGATTTCAAAAGAGCTCGTGCATGTGTGAAAAGAGGCATATAAAAATAGAATCCATTTTAAACAATACAAAATCCAACTACTCCATATAAAACATGGTAAAGAACATTTTAAGGATTGAAAATCTAAACCAAAAGTTCTAGCCACGTGGGAGCGTAAAAGATGGGATTCAAACACAAATATATGCCACATAAAGTGTGTCAAACAAAAATACACACAAAAAAATCTTTTTGAGTTTTTGACATTTTTAACCAAAAATAAATATTTACTCAAAAGGACAAACAAAAATCATTTGTATTTTTCATTAAGCTTAAATGAAATAAATAAAACACAAATGATAAACAAAAATCTTTTTATATTTTTCAATAAATTCAAACACAAAATATAATACAAAAAGATAAACAAGTCATAATTTCTAGCATAAGATATGAAATGAGGAAATGACTAGAAAATGACTAAACATGCATACATCTAGCAATGATATATAATATGAAGCACAAAAAGCTAGAGTATGCATAAAATACTAACACATTCAACCTTTAAATTTAGCAAGGGAGGTTTCATGTGATGGTAAATGAGAATCAACAAATCTTGTATCTAGCGCATTTAATAATGATTTCCTAACCCATATAGATTTATATTTAACATGATGGGGATTAGGAAATAATGATAGCTAGATAAAGATTTCCTTGGACTTCTTTTAAGATCAAAACAAAATGACCTAAGGTGACCTTTCCTACTACAATGCAAGCATGTGTAAACGCGAGGAATGTTACCTAAGGTGTGACCCTTTTTAAAGACCTTGGACAAAGTTGACCCTCTAAAACAAACAATGGTTTTAGTTTTAGCAATGGAAGAATTTGAGCATGATGTGCTAGAACCATTAGAACTACTATTAGAGTCTTGAGAATCATTTTTCAATTTTAAAATTTCGGACTCAAGTAATAAATTAGACTCCTCAAAATTATGGGACTCCTTCTTTAAATTTTCAATAATTCCTAGAAGGTTAAAACGCTCTCCCTCAATATGAGCAAACTTGTCTCTAAGAGTCTTTTCACGATGTTCACTCTCTTTCTTGGACTTTTCTAAAATATCAAATTTTGAATGTAAGTCCATGAGCTTTTCACGAAAAATATCTTTTTGAGATAAAGAGATTTGCAAAGACTCAATGTGAGCTTTAAAACAAGAATTTTCATTTTCAAGAAATTTAATTCTTTTTACAAATCTCAAATTTAATTCCTTTAAATTTTTGTTACATTTGTTAAGCCCATTTAATTCCTCTCGAAAATCAAAAATTTATTTTCCTTAAAATTTGACAAATTTTCATTAAGATGTCCCATTGAGAGAAAAAAAATATGAGAGTGATAAAAAATTGAACCACCTAAAAAGGTAAGGAAATACAAAAAGCCGAAAAATGGATCATTAACGCGATAACTTAGCGCTCCGGCTCTGATACCAATTTGAAAGTCCCCGGAGTTTGATTATCTCAATTAAAATCAAACTATTAATAATTCCCTTTTATGTATAAAACAAACACGATGCGGAAGCGTAAAGCGGGATGGTTCAATTTAAAACACAACAACAAATTTTAATTTCTTAAACAAATTAAAATTACACCAAGTGAAGTAACATAAATCAATTAATATATTCACTTAAACCGATTTATTCAATCCAAGTCCTAGAATTTGCCTAAGTCATAATTATCAATATTCCAAAGTTAGGCGAAACCAATTTTAGGAAATCACTTGAATCAAATAAACTTTACCCAATATTTAATTTAGCACCAAATTAAATGAGTGATGATTTAAACTGAATTTTATCTTGAATTATTCTAAGCATGCGTTCTACGTTATTTGTGCAAGATAAAATAAATCAATCACACTACGCCGCGATGTACGAGGAAAAATTCAAGACGGGAAACAACATCGGACGGCCCAAGCCACAAATCCACTAGATACGGAATTACAATTACAAGACAGATAGACTTACAACGCACGACTCGATCCCTCTCAAGCCTCGACGCTTCTTCTTGTAGACACCTCTTCCTAGCGGATAACCTCGGAATACCACCGCGGTCTCGGAATCCACCGATGGGACTTTATATGGTCACCGTCACCCGAGCAAGGAGCCTTTCTCCAAGTGGGTAGAATCGCAACAAAACGTCTTCTTCTTTGATGGATGTAGAAGCAAACCAAAACTTCTCTTTCAATTCGGTGTAGAGAAAACCGGTGCCAAACTCCAAGCAATTGATAAGTATATAAGAACTTGGAATAAACTCATTTGGGTGTAAACACTAGAGTGGTGGAAATTTTTCTCTAAAAATCTCACTCAAAACATGAACATTTTCCTAAACATTTTTTGCTCTCAAACTCTCTCTAGGAGATGAAAATAGATTGGAAAAGTTAGTTTGGAAAATGTTCTTCCCGCACCTATTAAAGTCTGAAAAAGTTGGTTAAAAACTAAGTGGGGAAGTGGGTGCAAAACTGCCAAAAAACTGTCAAAAAACTGTCAAAAAACTGTTCCCGCCTGGCATCTCGTTCGAACGACTTTCGTTCGAACGAAATCTCGTTCGAACGAGATTTCTAACGACGCTCCAGTATGGACTCGTTAGAAACTCATTGGATATCTCGTTCGAACAGAAGGTTCGTTCGAACGACATATCGAACGACATGTCAGTGGCCTAATATGGGAACTCGTTGGCAGGTTCGTTCGAACGACAATCTTGTTCGAACGACTATATCGAACGAAAAAACAGAAAGTTGAAAAATTCGATTTTAGCCCAGAAAACTTTATAAACTTATTTTAAAGTTTTATTTAATTCTTTCTGAAAATTAAAACACAGTTTTTATAAAACCTAACATCCAATAAACTTGTTCCAAGCTCCTATATATATAATATTGCATTCATACCTTGGGAGCATGGAACTATGGTTGATGACGTAGAAACGAGGCACACAAACCGGCATATTTGATGAAGCTTTATACTCTTTGCCGCTACGTCTTCAACAAACACTTCATAGGCTTGAGAATATTACAATTAAATACTATCCTATGAATAAATGTTTTTGTCCGGAATTGAGCCAAAACTATATATGGACTCAATTGGAAATTTGTGTCCTTATAGATTTTTTTTATAGGGGTCTCCTGGAATGTTTAAATAACACAGAAAAAAATCAAGTCGAAAAAAGTTTTTTTACTATTTTTAAAAAATATGAAAAAATCCGTCTGCAAGTTAAATTCGCAAGTTGGATTCGCATTAGAGTCGGTCTGTATATATATTGTTTAAAATTGCATTTAAAACTACATTCAAAAACTGCATTTAAAAACAAGTTTACCAAACGTGCACCAATATTTATAATCACAAAATACGAAATTTTAAAATTATATTTAAAAATAGTGTTTAAATCGAGTTTTCTGAATATAGAACGAATGGAGCCTAAGCAATTGAGAAAACTTACTACAACGATTGACGAAAAAATAATAATTCATTAGCTATGATTCTGATCTGTTGTCGTAATGTGAATTTGACACTTGCCTAAAAGACAACGGTTTATATTTCATGACTAAAACCAATATATATGATTAGGTACGATAATAAGTCGTTATTAATAGAGCTTATTTTGTTGCTAAAAGATCATTGGACTGAAAATTATACGAAATTTGATAAATTGCAACGTAAATAATGGACAAAATATGTCGTTGCTAAAAAGTTAACTATACGCGGCGATGAATTTGCTATGAAAAAAATTTAGTAGCAAAATGTGTTTTGCCATGAATATTTAAGTTTTACCTACGATTTTTTTTTTCAGTTTTTCACACTACATAAATGAAAACTAGAATGCTGAGGCAGTTGACTAGACATGCTGTTTGGCAAGCTCATTGTGGGACATTATTATTTATTAACATAACACATCACAGAATTTTCCACATCCTTGTCAAATTTGAAATAGTATTGTTGAACCGCAAAACCAAAATGCTAGCAATACATAATGAAACGTTTACTCATTCATTTTACAACCCCATTATTGATTTGATTTATTTCTAAATACATCATAAAATAAAATAGAAAATCTCCTCAAAACTCAACGAACATACTTACTACAGACTATCCCATAATATTGTAGTATAGACTCCCTGTTTTAGGTGATGAAAATCAATAAGGAGGCATTGCATATGCAACAGTGTGCTTGGAAGCCATCACACCTCCTGATACAGGTGCAGGTGCAGCATATCCAGAACTCTTAATCTCCGTCATTTCACGACGTACATTTTCGTTTTGTGCTTCGCATAACTTAGGAAGATAGACACCTGTCAGAAATATGATAAACAGTGTCACACTATTGGTTAAAAACTATAGCACAATAACATACGTGGACTGTTTTCATGTCAATATTGTTTTGTGGTAATATTGGTTAAACTCATTTATAATCGTGTAGTGAGTTTCATCTCACTGTATAAATGAATTCCAATAAAATGTTTGATGTAAATCCATTAAGATTTCGCCCATATTTGATAACTTTTAACTCCTTAAAAATGGTAAGCCTTAGAATTACGTTTATTAAACATTTTTCTTACGTGTATTTGTCAAATATTTACGTTGTCTCCATTATTGTATGGTAAAGCACCTAATTTTCTCTTACTAAATTTGGTCTTAGTGAGGTTCTAAAAATAAAGTGTCGTGTTGATACGGTCCTGGCACCAAGAATATATCAACTTTATAATTATCATATGATTTGGGATCGGGTAGGCACCTTCACCAGCAGCAAGGCTGAAGTAGAGATCAACTATGTTGGGACAACTATCATAGCACTGAGGTGAGCAAAGTTTTTGAATGAAGTTGGACTCGAGAAGCGAGTCGGATGAGATTCCAAGAACATCCCTCTCAAGGCCGCATGCCTCTATGCACTGATCGGTTTCGATCCAATCCTTAAGCTTGTCGGCCTCAATCTCTGAAGTGCGGCAAATGTAAGCTTCTCCTCCGCTTCTAAAAACATGCTTCTCAAGCACACACCGCTTCCCCAAAGATGAGACCGCGAAAGCACACGAGTCTTTCTTCAGTTTCTCACATGCTATAGAGTTTCCTATAGAATAATGCAACAATTGGCTATAAATATTATTATATATGAATATATACAGTCGTGTCATATTAATTCAAATAAATATAACTTACCTAGGGTGCCTTGGACGCAGAAGACAAGAGCAAGAGCCAGAACGGCAAAACTCTTCATGATATGATAATTTTAATGAATGTGGCAAAGGGTGGCAAAAGTTAGTAAAGGGAAGGTAGTGTTTTGCTTAAAGCTTTTGTAGTTTGGGAGTAATGGTGTGACGAATCAGTAGAGGGGAGAGGTTATTTATATATGTTCATTAAATGAAACATTAACTTCAACATGACCCCACAAGGACTTGCTTGGTCTTAAGGGCGTTTCGTTAACCCTCCCACCCTCCCATCTCAGAGGAGGATTAAATGTCGAGTCAAAGGCTCCACCAATTATGGCGATTTGCTAGACCATTCAACTTGCGTGTGGAAATTAAGTTCCGTTATTTGGTATTACCTAATAAATTTTGATTATATGAGATATTTTTTAATAGATTTTATTATAATATTTTTTTTAATGTCTTATTTGTACATATAGTGAATATTCACTGTATGTTTATAAATAGTACCTATTGGAACAAAAATAATTTCTCATAGGACCTGATGGAGCAAAAAAAAAATGCAACACCAATTGAACTTCATACTTAGTAGACGAGATTAATTAGTAAAAAATTCGAAAGAAAATTCATTTTTCGAAAATTAAGTACGCGATTTTGTTTAATCTTGCGAAAGTTACCGCTTGTTTTCGACTACTCGAAATTTGTTGCAAATAAAGGAGAAAGAGGGAATATTTTATTTCTGAATAGTACTGAGTGTAATTATTGTATAGAATCATATGGAGATCCTTCTATTTATAGGATATATTGACGCATTCCAAAAGACAAGAATATGAGTTGAAATCCACCCAAAAGCCAAAATTCACATAATTTAACACCCTCCTTTGGATGTACACCCTATTCACCATTCAATGGTTGTTGCCTCAATGAAATCTAACTAAGGAAATCACCATTGGAAAAAAAATCAAAGTGAAAGAAAAATAGTACAACTTTTGTTATCATTGAATTGGTGTTGGACGTGCTTAATGCTGTCTCGTAAAACTTTTTCTAGAAAAATTCAATGAAAAAAAACCTAGTTAAAGAAAAAAAAAGTGCAGCCCACTTATGTTAAAAAAGAGCACGATTTTTTATTCTTCACATAGAAAGGAGCGCCCCCTGATTTGCATATCTCAAAATGAAAGTCTCTGCATTCCAATCCCATGTACAAGTTTTTGTAACGTTGCTTTCGGAAGTGACTTGGTAAACTGATCAACTAAGTTTTCAGTTTAACGCACTTGTTTGACTTTGATTTCATTTTTCTTTTGAAGCTCATGAGTGAAGAAAAAATTTGGTAAAATGTGCTTAGTTCTGTCTCCCTTGATGAAGCCTTCCTAAATTTGAGTTATGCGTGTTGCATTATCTTCATATATGATACTGGGAACATCTATAATGGAAGACATTTGACAAGAACTACGAACATGCTAAATTAAAGATCTCAACCATACACATTCACGACTTGCTTTATGAACTGCTAAAATTTCAGAGTGATTAGAAGAAGTAGCTACTAAAGTTTGTTTAGTAGAACTCTAAGAAATAACGGTGTTACCACTATGAAATACAGAACATGTATGTGATCGACTCCTATGAGGATCAGAGAGGTATCTAGAATCTGCATAATCTACTAACTCAGAACCATTAGAATGACTAGAATAATATAAGCCCATGTAAGTGGTTCCTCGTACGTATCATAGGACATGCTTGTTCCTAATCCAATGCCTTTTTGTTGGTTCAGAACTACATCTGACAAGCAAGTTAACTGAGAATGAAATATCTGGTCTAGTGCATTATGCCAAGTATAATAATGCACTAATTGCGTTTAAATATGGTACTTCTAGACCTAATATTTTATCATCACCGTTTTTAGGATGGTATGAATCTTTCTTTATATCTAAAGACCAGACGACCATGGATGTACTTAGTGGATGGGTTGTGTCCACGCCAAATCTTTTCAAGACTTTTGAGTATAATAAGACCGACGGACAAAAAATCCACTAGAATTTCTCTCGATCTGTAGACCGAGACAAAATATAGTTCTTCCTAGGTCTTTCATCTCAAATTCCTTCTTCAAATAGTTAGTAATTTTCTCGAGATCTTATAGAGTCTCGATTAAATTAATATCATCCACATAAACCGCTACAATTACAAATCCCATTGGGGATTTCTTTATAATGACACATGGGCAAATTGGATTATTTTTATACCATTCCTTAGACAAGTATTTACTAAGACGGTTGTACCACATCCTTTCGGATTGCTTTAATCCATGTAATGATCGTCTTAGTCGAATTGAGTACATGCTCCTTGGATTTTCTTCTAGCAAATAAAATCCTTTAGGGATTTTCATATAAATTTCCGCGTCTAAGTCCTTGTATAAATAAGCAGTCATAATATCCATGAGTCTCATATCAAGATTTTCAGAGACCGCTAAACTAACTAGATATTTGAAAGTTATACCATCCATAATGGGGGCATATGTTTCATCATTATAAATCCCGGGTTTGTACAGGAAACCTTGTGCCACAAGTCGTGCCTTATATCGAGTGGTTTTATTTTTCTCATTGCGCTTTCTTAAAAACACCCATTTGTAACCTACTGGGTTAACATGTTTTGGAGTGTGTACGATAAGTCCAAATACACCACTTTTATTTAGAGACTCAAGTTCTGCCTTGATGGAAATTGTCCATTTTGGTTAATCTTCTCTTTGTTGACATTCATTTATAGTAGTTGCTTCATTATCATCATCAATTCCCTTTGATATTTGTGTATCTATTGCATATGAAAATATGTCATCGATGACTGTTTTATTATGATCCCACATTTTTCTTGAATATATATAAAATATAGAGAGCTCATTATTGTTCTTAAGTACCTTTGCCTCTTTAGGGGCTTTAATAGTCACTTCGGGGACTTGTGTCTTTCCAGGGACACTAACCTCTGGAGGGGTTTTAGAGAAAGTGGATGTTATTCATAACCTTTTCTGGAGCAAGTAATTTGGAAAAAGTCAAATTGCAAGTGGATCGTAAACAAACATGTGACCATCTAGTGGAACAATCAATTAAAACCATAAAATATTTAAAAGGACCACTAAAAGGGTGAATCGGTTCACAATTATCCCCTTGAATGCGGTGTAAAAAGGATGGTGACTCAGAGGCTATTTCGATAAAAAGATGGTTTAATGATTAATTTTCCTTGTGTACACGGGGTGCAAAAGTGGTCACTCGATAGGGTGAGTTGTTGATTTGCTAAAAAATGTCCATTTGAGTGATTGATGATCTTTCAAAACATGGCGGATCCAGGGTGAACTAAACGATCATGCCATAATATCAATGTATTAGGATCATTGATATTTTGACCCGTGACAGAGTGTGATTCTACATCACTAAGTGTTGTGTAGTATAATCCCATTGATAATGAATGGAGCTTTTTTAGTGTGAACTTCTGGCTTCCAATACTAGAAGTAATTCAAAGTAACTCTTGGTTATTTTCATGACTTGTTTCCATATGATACCCATTCATTCTGGTGTCTTTAAACCTTAGCAAATTTCTTTTGGAATTTCTTGAGTATATAGCATTTTTTTTATCAATAAGTGGGTACCATTAGGTAGCATCGTGTGGGCTCTTCCTATGCCATCAATAATTTTAGCAGGGTCGTCTATTGTGGAAATATTTTTCATATCATACACCAAGTGGGAGAAAATTTTCTGATTTTTCAAAATAGTATGAGTTATTCCACTGTCAACTAGACAATTCTCATCACTTGCTTTCAATGTTGGATCCATACCTTTTATACGAGTAGCAAAATTAAAGATTACAAACCATATAAGCATTTAAAAGAAATGTAAAACCGTGCAATTTATTACAATAAGCAATTAAAGGGGAAAAAATATAAGGATGTTTGATGGAAAAAAAACATTATTGTAACCTTACGAAGAAAACATAAATGATTCAATTCTACGGGGGGTTGCCAATCATGGCATCAAATGTCTCATTACCAATAGGATTACCATATTCATCTTTAAAAAATCATCAACATTAAGTTGGGTATTCTCAATTTTCTAGCGGTCTTCAGGACCTTCCATCATCCAACGATTTTCTGTACCTTCCATCACATTTGTATCCACTCCTTTTTTCAAAGCCTGATATATTTCCATAAATTTCTTGGAGGAACGAAAATTATAAGTCCAATTACCACAACCACCACATCTATAACAAGTGTCTCGTGGTTGTGCCGTGTTTGAATTCCTAGTTTCTTTTTTATTTAGGCCATTCCACTTCTGGTGGTTCTTGAAATTTTTAATTTTACGTTAGCCACCTTTTCCGGGGTTGCGACGACATTGCTATATGTTTCCTCGACCTTTTTAAAAATTCTGAGTTGAGTTAAAATTCACGTCAGGGATTATAATAGATCCAGTGGGTCTTGATGAATGATTATTCATTAGTAAATCATCATTTTGTTCAGCAACTAGTAGACATGAGATCAAATCTGAATATCTTTAAAACCCCGCTCTCGATATTGTTGCTACAGGAGCATATTTGAGGCATGAAAAGTGGAGAAAGTTTTCTCTAGCATATCTGCAGTATTTATCTTCTCGCCATAGAGTCTAAGTTGCGAGAGGATTTTAAACATAGTAGAATTCTACTCTAACACTGTGTTGAAATCCTGAAATCTCAAATTGAGCCATTTATGGTGTGCACATGGAAGTATGACTGATTTTTTTTATAGTCATATCTCTCCTTCAGGGAGTTCCATAGTTCTAACGGGTCTTTCATAGTTAGACATTCTCTTTTTAAATCACTGTGTATGTGATGCCTAAGAAATATGAGGGCTTTAGTCCTTACCAACCAGGACATAGTGTTATCACTAGTAATGGCATCACCGAGATTTCTGGCTTGCAGATGGAGTTCTGCATCTTGAGACTAATTTAGATAATTGCCCCCATGTATATCGAGTTCTTCTAATTCAAGTTTAGATATGTTTGACATTTTTGAAACTGTTCATTTAAGCAGTAATAATTTTAAACACATTATGCATAATATAAACAGTGCAAATAATAATTTAACTTTGAAATTTCAAGTTCTTAATATTAGATTCTATCTCTTTGATTTACTAATCAAAATGTCATCTACTTGCTATTTATTTGTGTATTTGGTGTTCTATATATAAAGTTATTGATCTTCAGGTTCAATTAATATTTTAAAATTTTAAAATCTACACCCCATTGTGTCAAAGCTTTAGGTTTGATCACAAATATGTATTCGAAACTTTTGGTCCAAATTAAAAAATATTATTTGAAATGTTACAACGAAAATAATGGAGGAAACAATAGCATATATTTTGGAAAAATAACTCATATGTAATATACTTAATAAGGCTATCATATTATCACAGCCAATGGCAAAAACATGAATGTGATGAGAATTAAAAAAAATTAATGACCATACGAGGAATAATAATTAACTTTTCTCCTTATATATAATAGGATTATAGAAAACAACATAAACAATATAATTTCATGATATTCGGATTATGCATTAAACATATTTACCTACATGTCAAGGTTACATCTTTCAAATTTTAGTAATTTATTTATTTCTTTATTATTATTTTTTTAAAGTAGAGATCAGTTTTGTTTATTAATTTTCATGACGAAACTCCATGCATATTGTGGTTAATATATACAACTGCTTAGAATTAAAAAGATTCAAAAGAACTAAACATAAGGCGAAGGAGTTGGTTGTTGACTCCAACAGATTATTCTACATGGTTTGAATAAGCAATTTTGCATGTGAAATGTATAAGCTTGGCCTTTCCTTATCAAGGCCTTTCATTGTTAAAAGACTAATATAAATGTAAATAATAAGGATGATACTAGAAGATGTACTACCAAAATATTTCAATGGAATATAATATTTGGTCTCTTTGTGAACTTGTTGATGACATTGATTTCTTAGAGAATTTTTCGTTAGAGCCTCGTGATGATAAGATGTTGCAATTAAGGAGAAAGATAGAGTATTTTATTTCTCAATAATATTGGGTGTAATTGTCGTACCAAATCATATGAGGATCCTCCTATTTATAGGACCCAATCAGGAAGAAGCGTGAAAGTAACACAAGTATGTAGGTTGGTAGTTCCAGGGATGTACCTCTACCTCGGACCGTTGCATCATTGACATCCTTCGGGGTCAGAGCTTCAAAAAAATAGCTGATGAGGGGAGTAAATGTGGCTTTGTTCGAGGAACCAGTGCAACTGTGGAAAATTTGATCAGGCTCAACTCGATCAGCAGCCTCTTCGACATCCAAGGCCTCATCGTGATATGTGAACTCACCCATTGGCTCAAACCCAAGGGGCTCACAGACGTCCTCCAATGTAATGGTGAACTCTCTCCACGCAACAAAGAACGTGTGAATTGTGATGTTCCATCTGGAAACTAGCACTTGGAGCGCCGCGTTGTGCTTGGAAAGGGTGAACTCCCCAAACTAGTAGGCTCGATGAAGCCCAACCTTTACAAGAGCAGCATTGTGAGAACTGTGCATATATGTATGCCAGGCAGTGAAATGGGCTGGTGACCCCCCAGGTGCTTCGAAGTCAATCTGAGAATAGGGGGAGTCACCACGATCCAAACGAAATCACAGAGTCCCCTCTAGGGGAAGATAACCCCACTTTGATGAATCCATATCCTCATCACCCAATAGTAAAGGGTCAAACTTGGATGAGAAATGGAAAGTATTACAAGCATCAGAACATTTATCATCTTTGCCAAGGATGGGAGCCCGGCGATAGAAGCGTAGTTGCTCTTGACGAGCAACATTCAGGGCAGCGGCGTTAGGGACAACAGTGGCGCCAGAAGTGGCAGAGGGGGAGCCTGGTTGAGCAGTGGTGGTGGCAACCTTGGAAGCACTTGAAGAAGCCATAGTAAAGTGGAGATCAATGGAACAACTGGGTAAGAAGAGCTAGAAACAAGGAGAGAGGAGCACAACCACAGGTGGATGCGCACAAGACGGGAGAGGGAAGAAACTGGGTAAAGCGTTGGACAACAATGGATGTTTTTGCACAGTTTTCTCTCTCTATAGAAGACGGGAGCTTGAAGAAGAAGAAGGAAAGAGAAGGGTTTGAAAAAAAAGACGTTTGAAACCTTTTAAGGAACTCGTCTGTTGATTTTCCCACCACCACACGTGCAAGGCCGCCTATAATCATTTTAAATGAACACGTGGCACTTCGGGAGGCATCTTGACAGTTGAAAAGATAGAGCCACATCATTTACGAAGCGACGCCTGGGGAATAAAAAGGGTTGCCTTCTTCAGTAAGTTTAAGTTTTGGCGCCATAATTTCTGTCAAACATATCCAATAACTCCCAATGGAGAAGATGTCCCAACGGTTCCAAGAAGCAACAATGTCCCCTCGCCACAAGTCCAAACGTTGTTTAAATGGTGACTCGGTTACATCGGGGAGATTTTCTGCTTTTTCAAACATAGCGAAGCGTTACAAGGGAGAATTTCACTTACCAATAATCAGAACGAGTATTTGAGAAGGTTAACAGGCTTTTCGGGAGAATTTCAAATAATAAAGTTAGAACGGTTGAAGCTCAGTATAAGGAAAAAGTGGCGACGTCCCTTCGTCAAAGCATCAATGAGCCGTAGCGCTTTGGTTCAGGTACATCGGGGAGAATTTTACTATTTTCTAGAGATTCTAACGCGGTGGTTCTAACAAAGGAAAGGATGCCATATATTTTTTTTTTACTCACAGAGAAGGTTTATCGGATTGAGAAGTTTTCGTGCGGACATTTCTTGTTCTAATAACAAATCTCTCCACGAAGGGGCAAATGTAGAGGGGGCTTGAAGGTAATCCTGAGATTAGGGATAATTCCCCCATTAATCAACAGTGTTTGGGATTAAGAAACTGAGGCATCTCAGCGTGGCAGCTCAAGCGTGGCAACTCAGCGAGGCAGCTTAGCGTGACAACTCATATTTTAGCTTGTTGTTCTAGTCATATTATATCTTTGTTTATATTAACTATATGCTATAACAGTTGTAATGATATAACGAGAATAATAATGAGTTTTAGTGTGAGGTCAAACGGTACTCGCGAGAGACCAGGCTTCGCAGAGCCTGTGAGAGCTTTCATGCTTTATCGAATGACCTCGTCGTGAGAACTTTAGAGGGACTTGATTTGAAGGATTGAGAAGTAAGGCACTTTTGGGGCTTGTCCTAACCATCTTAGAAACACCTGGAGAAACACCGAAGGACCCTTACCGTGGAACCTCGGGCGGAGCAGCTTGGAGTTCCATCGGGCATTGGAAAATCTTTTAGAACTATTTTTGGGGAGTAGGATGAAATGTTTAAATAATCCACGAATAAAATCAACTCAACATTCTTTTTTAGTATTTTCAATAAATTAATGTTGCCCGAGTTGGTCCTTAAGTACTTCGTACTAGATCCACTCTCCCATATAATCTCTCTCTATATATACACACACACTCACACACTAGGGTATGCCCGTGCGTGAAGGCACAAAAATAATTTTTGAAACTACTAAGATGCGTACAATTTACATTGTGATTGTTTTACATATTATTCAAAGAAGTAAAAATAATTTTGAAAAAATGGGAAAATTTTCATCTAATTATAGGACTATCCAACTTGCTTAAAAATAATCAAAAAATCAAACAAATAATTAGTCCATTTTAGACCTCCTCTAAGCAACATCGTCATAACTCATATATGAATTTTTATTAATTTCAATAACTTTACACTTGAATACATATTGAGAATTGGGGAAATGACTACGAAAAGTATACAAATGATCATCAAGTGTCTTCATCGGTGAAGAAAGTGAAACAGAATGTTCTCACCAATACGATCACAACATCGCAAAGTATTGATAGAGTTCTAAATTGCACCGATGTTGCACTTCTTAAACCTAGGTACTGAAGCGCTCATCTTAAACATGCGCATCTTGAACATGGCCAGTCCGAACATCATGTATATATGAAAATGCATTCAAACAAAATCTCATATTAACCACAAATTATACTTGTATCAGTTAATGTAAATATACCCATTAATGTATCCATACCCATCAATATGTATTACAATCAGAGATGCATATATCAAAACAAACAATTCCTTGCCTAAACGAAAGAGGAATTCATAAACAAACATGTCACCATTCTTTGACTAAGCAAAAAGCATCAAATGGGGCGACACTTATAGAACAAATATCCAAAAATTGAATTTACCGAACCTACCGTTTAAGAAATAGGTTCTGTTGATTTGCTGTCCTCAATTTTTTCATTAGCTTTGCTATTTCAGAATCATCAATTAGTAACTTCAACTGTTTAGAAGTTTATGAAATTTAGATAAATGAATACTAACAAATATTACGAACCATCTGCTAGACCTAATATAACATATCATATGTAGAGTATACAAGAATACACATTTCTCTTAAAACCATTGTTAAATTAATCTTCTTAAAAAATGATGGGGACATAGAATTCAGTTCCATTAATCATGAATGGAAAATCACACGATTAGGAAAATACATAAAGCAAAAGTTTATATAAAAAACGTAACTAATTATAAAGTGGAACACCGACTGAACATGGTAGATTATGTTAGTATTAATTGAAAGCATGCTCAAATGTATATTTATATATAGACGCATTAGGATCGCAAACGTAGGATGTGGGACATTCAATCCAAACCATCCTAAAAAATAGACTCAGAAAGACTCAAAACCATAATACGGACATCATCTTTATAAAAAGAAAATGGGGCTTACAAAAATAGGACTAAAAACAAAACCTAAACAAAGTAGCAAAACCTACAGTGGTAAAAAGATATGGATTCAACAACTATTTAAAACTTTGACGAAACATTAACTATTTGGTTACCCTCTCTGTAATGTGAGTTTCTATAAAGAACTAATAAGGACCCAGCATTTGATTTTGCACTTTGACAATCATATTTTACGCAACAAAGAACTAATAAGTAGTCAATTTCCTCCCATAAGTTCAACCATTTATATTTTCAAGCCATCCCAATCTAAAATATAACATCTTACATTTCAGCATAGAAGGCAGAGTGCACATATGGTTCCATATATAAAAGGAAAAAAACCCAAGCACCAAGTTTATAAAAACAATTTTTATTGAATTAAAAGTAATTTTCAACATATAGTGGATATGTCCAATGACGCAATCAGAATAGATAAAAAAACTGACTAAAAAAACTTACCCGAACCAAATCCGCAATGAAAAAATGGAACTGCCAACTATAAAGTAGATTTTGACCCCTTGAACAACTTTAAAAATAGTCCGAAACATAATTAGCTTGGCACGGGTGATACAAATCCAATGGCAGCAGAATCGTCCCATTCTGATTTACAGGTAAAAAGTTATGGAATTTCTCCCACATAAAGTGGCTCCAGTGAATGAAAAGAACAATGCATTTGAATGTAATTATTTTCATTAGCTTCTATAAGCAATTTACAATTTACCAAAGATATGAGATTCAAAATTCTTAAAGGAAACTATGTGTGACATATTAAAGTATGTGTGAAGAGTGAGATAATATGTTGGGACAGAGAAATCAGCAGGGGGAGTTTTGCTTCAGCATGGGAAATATTAGGGGAAATATGCTAAAGTAGGGGAATTTTGTTTAAGCAGGGGAAATTTGCAAAAACGTTGAATAGCATATGCAAAAATGCGGAGTAGCTAACATCAGAGATCTTAACTAAATTATGACACCCCGCCTACTAAAATACCGGGTGGCCAACCCATGATCAAAATAAAACGTTGGTCTCATATGGCTCATTCTTAGCATCACTCTCAATTTTTTTTAAAGTTACTAACCACCTAGTAAATTAATTAGACTGGTGCCAAATTTTATTTTTCATCAATTAATAACATGCGAAAATTAATAATAATTCAACCATTAACACAAACTGATAATTGAATCCAACACTAATGAATAATACAAATAAAGATGAATGAATCAACTATCGGTGCCACAATAAAATCCAACACTAAATTGAAAAAATAACCTGGATACACAAAGTCCAATAAATAACTGAATACTAAATCTGAGGGCGACATACCTAAATGATTACTTAAGTAAAGTCCCTACACTATGAATCAATGAAGCGTTTATAATAAAGTCTTGCAACTTCCACATGAGGTGAAGCTTCGTATCGCCGGATAGAATCCTCAAACTGGGTGTCCTTGTGGATGGACACCTAAAATATTTTGGAGAATATTTTAACACGAGTCACAGCCCAAGTAAAATATTTTGAAAATATTTAGCAAGCAGTTAAATTGCAATAATTAAATATGGATGCACACTCTTCATATTTAAGTTAATGTCACACTCTCTTGAGGTATAGCGTCCCCCTCATCTAATGTGCACACCTAATGCCTGCCTGCTAACCTTCCTAGTTAAGCTACCCCACCTAACTAGCCGTGTTACACCTCTTTTCCCCACACTACTCTAACCCAAGTATTATTACTTTGATTATCAATTCATCTACTCATTAACTTATTAATGGATTAAACTATATTAAACAATATAATGTCCACACTAGTTATATTGGAAGCCCCTTTTTAAATCGTATAACTTTCACACTAGTTATATAGAAACTTACCATATTAAATCATATAACTCATCGTATATAATTATCGATTACCATAAGTTAGACTAGCTCACACCGAATTAGGTAAAATATTATAAACGTAGTGGAGGTGACCATATTTCCCCAAGAGTGAGATCGAATCATACCCAAGACGTCGAACCTCGAAAATAAATCACATAATAAAAATCCTGGACGATATGACCTGGGGACTATACTCTCCCTATCCTCAAGCTAGGGGATTCACCCACATCGCATAACCTCCTATGATACCACTAAAGGGGTATGTATTCCTATAAATATGTAATTTCCCGTATTTTTATGGCATTTAATTACGGGATTAATTAAATTAAATTGGGATAAATTAATTTATTATTAATCCGGATATTAAAATAAACATTTACTAGCATGAAGAGAGTTAGTAATTATTGGTGAGAATTATGTTGAATATTACTAAATGAGAAAAGTAATATATGATATTGAATTTATTAAAATTGTCACGAGTGAATAATAAGACAATTATAGAAATTAAGTCGGGATGCGTGTGTGTCGAGTCGGGACTAAATTAATGGAATAAAATGTAAAGTAATTCTAAGTCACCCGTAGGGTCATTTCGAGTGCTACAACGTATCTAAAAGGGTCGAGATAGTCAACAAAGTGTACCCGGGGGTTTAGTTTGGGTCTCAGGACGTTTTTAGGCCTAATCGGCAACTCGGGAGGGCACTTCGGTAATTTTCCATTTTTAGCCTTAATTAATGACGAAAATTGAGAGGTTATATCTGATGGAAGTGGGAGTCCTCGAGGGTTAGAAACATTGGACTTATAGAGAGGATAAGGAAGAGAGAAGAGAGAAAATTCCCAAGGAGGAGAACCACCAATCCTACACCATCCTCACTAATTCCACCACTAACGCGTAGATCGGGGAGCAAGGAGCGGGATCATACCCATCATCTTCTACAATTCAGACTTTAATTCTTGAGGCAAGTATCTAACTTGTTGTTCTTTAGTTGATAACACATCCATGGTAGTGTAGGAGATAATGATTTTATGTTTTCATGAAAGTTAAATGATGTTTAGGAGAATTATATTGAATTTCTGAGTAGAAATAATGTTAGGACTGTTGCGCTAAAACAATCCTATTTTAAGCAACCAAGATCATAAAACTCACTTCGGAATTTTACCAAACACTTGGGGTGCGGAAAACATCCAAGACCTTGTTCCTAATGAAAACTAAGTGTGCAAACTAAAAATGAATCCAATCAACAATCAACAAGTAGGATAACAAGAAAACACAAGCAATCAAAGCAAAAAAATGACAACAATATAACGTGGTTCACCCAAATAAGGGTTACATCCACAATGGTAGGATTTCTTCTTTCTTTGATAAATGGAGGAACCACAAAATTACACACTTACACTCTTTATCTCTCCAAGAAAGTCACTCACAAATCAAGCACAAGAACTAATCTTTAAACAAGAATCTCTCACTCACTTTTCTCTTTGAATACTCACAAAATGTTCACTCTAAAGCTGAAAAATAGTACTTCACAAAAAATAGAAAATAATCTTCTATTTATAGATTTTCCTCAAAGTGGAAATTTTGTAAATATCGAGAAAAATATTTTTTTCTCCCAAAACAGCCGTGAACCAACAGGAAGCCACCGGAGAGCCAAAATACACCACAAACTCCACCTTGGCGATCCAAATGATCCAACCAAAAACTCGGAATGAAAACCATTGAACCCGCTTGAAAATCACCTCAAAATCTACCAAGCTTAATGCGGCTCCACCTAACCGAGGAGCCTTTCCTCAAACTTCAACAAGAAGTGAGATTTAGAAGCTTTAGGCAATGCCTAAACTTCTCCGTAGTCACAAGTTTGGTGAGGAAATCTGTTGCATTCTCATCCGTGTGCACCTTCTCAATCAAAACCTCATCAGAATTAACCCAATCCCGAACTCTATGATACCGCATATCAATATGCTTTGTGCGGGCATGATACACTTGATTCTTAGCCAAATTCATAGCACTTTGACTATCGCAATGAAGACGAACACTCTCTTGCTTCATCCCCAATTCACTCACCAAACTCTTTAACCCAACTGCCTCCTTTAATGCTTCTGTAAGTGCCATATACTCCGCCTTCGTGGTAGATAAATCACTTGTCGCTTGTAACATGGATCTCCAAGGTACCGGTCCGCTAGCAATAGTGTATACATACCCCGATGTAGATATCCGCTTATCAAGATCCGCCGCATAATCCAAATCCACATACCCCGCAATAAACTCTGCCCCTTTCTTTCGCTCAAACACAATGCCCATAGACTTGGTTCCCTTTAGATACCGAAAAATCCATTTCACCTCTTTCCAATGCTCTTTTCCCGGATTCAACATGTACTTACTAACCACACCCACGACTTGGGCGATATCCGGCCTCGTGAAAACCATAGCATACATAAGGAACCCCATGACACAAGCATATGGCGTTGAAGCCATCTCCTCTAACTCATCATCCGTAGAGGGACATTACTTTACAGACAAAGTGAAATGTGAAGCTAATGGGGTAGAAGTGGCCTTGGCATCCAACATGCCAAATTTCCCGATGACATGCAAAATATAATTTTTCTGAGATAACCACAACTTGCCAACTTTTCTATCTCGTCTAATCTCCATACCAAGAATCTTTTGTGCTGCACCAAGATCCTTCATGTCAAACTCTCGGCTCAATTCCACCTTGAGCTCCGTTATCCGTGACATGTCCCGATACGCAATGAGCATGTCATCCACATAGAGCATTAACAAACAAATGAACCATCATCAAGAACACGAAAATATACACAATGGTCATGATCACATCTCGTGTAACCAACCCGTAACATGAAGGTATCGAACCGTAGGTACCTTGTCGTGGTGACTGTTTAAGCCCATACAATGACTTCTTAAGCCGACACACATGATCTTCCTTTCCCACTTCCTTGAACCCCTTTGATTGCGCCATGTAAATAAGCTCCTTCAAATCACCGTAAAGAAAAGTCATTTTCACATCCATTTGCTCCAATTCCATATTTAATTGGGCAACCATTGCCAACAACACCCGTATCGAAGTATGCCTCACCACCGGGGAGAAGATCTCATCATAGTCAATCCCCTCCTTTTGTGAAAACCCCTTCGCTACTAGCCTTTCCTTGTACTTTGGTTCTTCTATTTTGTTAATTGCCTCTTTCTTCCTATACACCCACTTAGATCCAACAATGTGTCGCCCCTTTTAGGATCTAACTCCCATACAGAGTTCTTTTGTAGAGCTTCCATATCTTCCGACATAGCACCCATCTAAATCACATTGACATCACAATTAATGGCATCTTTGTATATCGTTGGATCACCCTCACTAGAAATAAGAGCGTAATTGAGCTCTTCCCAACCAAGTCTAGATAGTGGCTTGATCTTCCTATGCTCTCTGTCACATGCTATGGATGGCACTTGCTCCACCCATTGAGTGTCCTCCACCTCAACCGACTCCTCTCCCAAATCATCCTCATTCGTCTCTACCTCAACCGTGTCATCACCCGGTTGAGAATCACTTGAACCACTAGTAGAAGCACTATCACTATCGGTGGTTGATGATCTCGAAAATACCAAAGGAATCTCGACGGTTCTAACACCACCGTCATTGATAACTTCCAGGAACTCCTTGGCCTTCAACATGGACGTCTCGTCAAACCTCACATCCCGGTTAATAAATAGATTCCTCGTAGACGGATCCCAAAGCTTGAACCCCTTTACTCCTTTTCCATATCCTAGGAAAATACACCGACGAGTTCTCGGGTTATTTCTAGTCCTCTCGTCACTAGGAATGTGAGCGTACCTTGGACATTCGAACACCCTCAAAGTAGAGTAGTCGACATCGTGCCCCAACCATACTTCCTTCAGACACTTCAAACTAAGAGTCAAATTTGGTGACCGATTCACCAAATAGACGGTGTGATCAAGAGCCGCTTCCCAAAATGATTTCGATAACCGGGCATGAAACCTCATGCACCTTGCACTTTTCATAATGGTGCGATTCATCCTCTCCGCCACCCCATTTTGTTGTGGAGTCTTCTTAACGACAAAGTGCCTTGTGATGCCTGCATCTTTATAATACTTGAGAAACCCACCATCTCTATACTCACCCCTGTTGTCGCTCCTCAAATACTTGATCTTCTTCCCCGTTTGATTCTCCACCATAGCTTTCCACTCCTTGAACTTCTCGAAAACCTCTGATTTTTCCTTCAAGTAGTATAACCACACTTTTCTTGAATAATCATCTATGAAAGTCACAAAGTATCTAAATCCGCCTATGAAAACAACATCCGAAGGGCCACACACGTCAGAATGAATATAGTCAAGAGTCCCTTTACTCTTGTTCGTAGATATAGTGAATTGCACTCGATTTTTCTTCCCCATCACATAATACTTGCAAAAACTGAGCTTGCATCCGTGCACCCCTTTCAACAACTTTCACCGATAAAGTTCTTCCATGCCCTGTTGGCTCATGTGACCAAGTCTCATGTGCCACAATTGTAGCTCGTCGATTTCAGGCTCCATGGAGACTGTCGCTCCACCCACTACCATATTTACCTTCAATCTATAAAGATTGTTCGGTAACTTTGTGCCGCACAAAATCACCATCGATCCCCTTTTGACCTTCAAAGCCCCACCCTCGGCTTGAATCACACACCCCTTTGAATCGAGTGCACCTACGGAAATCAAGTTCTTTTTAAGTGCCGGAACATGCCTCACTTCACTTAAGGTTCGGATAACCCCATCCCACATCTTTGTGTGCACCGACCCGATTCCCACTACTTTTCACGTAACATTATTTCCCATGAGAATCTCACCACATATATTAGACTTGTAATGCTCAAACCATTCCCGGTTTGGACATATGTGGTATGAACATCCGAAATCCATAATCCAACCATTAATGTGATCGACAAAAAAACAAGTAAGAACCTCTTCACCTTCCTCTAAAGTAGCAATACCGGCCACATCCTTAGTATCGTCTCCTTTCTTATCATCTTTCTTCCACTCCGTACAATTCCATTTAAAGTGACCCTTTTTATGGAACTTGAAACACTCAACCGTGCTAATATCTCGAGATTTAGACCTTTGGAAGCCTTGATTATTTGCACCCCGAGACTTCGACCTTCCTCTTCGTCCACCACCACCAACCTTGGCTACCAAGACTTCACCTTGAGAAGATGAACTACCTCCACCGCTACCTTATTTCTTCTTCATGGCCATGTGAGAAATGATGTCCTGCATTACATCATTGAACTTGAGAGTAGTCTTCCTAAACATAAGTGTGGTGACAAAGTGCTCATTTGAATCGGGCAACGAAGCAAGCAAGAATAACGCTCGATCCTCCTCGCTAAATTGAACATCAATCCGGTTCAAATCGTTGATCAAAGCATTGAAGATATTTATATGCTTCATCATATCACCGTCCTCCTTCATTTCTAACTTAAAGAGCATCTTCTTTAGAAATAATTTATTTGACAAAGACTTGCCCAAATAAATCTCCTCCAATTGATCCCACATACCCTTAGCCATAGTTTCCGATACCACGTGATTGAGCACATCATCCGTGATATATATTTGAATTGAAGAAATCTCCCTTTGATCAATATCGCTCCATTCGGCTTCGGTCATATCCACCGGATGCTTCTCTATAGCCAACAATGCTATAACCAACCGTTGTTGAACAAGAACACCCGACATCCTTCTTTGACATAAGCCAAAATTAATTTTCTCATCAAAAGGTTTTATCTCAAGCTTCATTGAGCCTCCGGATCCATAACTAGGATCCCACTTCTTAGAGCCTCCGCTTGTAGAAGTTGATTCGAGAGTACGCGAAACCTCCTCCTCCATTTGGAACAAATTCTAGAACTTATGCCAATATCACTCAAATTGATTCAAGCCGAACAAAAATACGGAGAAAACCAAGCAACCAAAGCTCTAATACCACTTGTTGCGCTAAAACAATCCTATGTTAAGCAACCAAGACCATAAAACTCACTTCAGAATTTTACCAAACACTTTGTGTGCGGAAAACACCCAAAACCTTGTTCCTAATGAAAACTAAGTGTGAAAACTCAAAACGAATCCAATCAACAATCAACAAGTAGGATAACAAGAACACACAAGCAATTAAAGCAAAGAAATGACAACAATATAACGTGGTTCACCCAAACAAGGGTTACATCCACAATGGTAGGATTTCTTCTTTCTTTGATAAATGGAGGAACCACAAGGTTACACACTCACACTCTTTATCTCTCCAAGAAAGTCACTCACAAACCAAGCACAAGAACTAATCTTTAAACAAGAAGCTTTCACTCACTTTTCTCTTTGAAAACTCACAAAATGTTCACTCTAAAGATGAAAAACAACACTTAACAAAAAATAGAAAATAAGCTTCTATTTATAAATTTTCCTCAAAGTGGCAATTTTGTTAATATCGAGAAAAAAATATTTTTCTCCCAAAATAGCCGTGAACTAACGGGAAGCCACCGGAGAGCCAAAATACACCACAAGGACAACCCTAAAGATATATGTAGATAATTAACTACAAAATTGATGTCTAGTAGAGGTTAAAATCTGGAATAATTAGGAAGATATTAATTTTGATGATAAAAGTAGGGTTCTTGATGAATAACTTGAATTAACCATTTAATTGATGTCCCTTGTTGAATTCGTATATGTTTTACGTTTGAAATCATGTATGTAGGATAAGACAACTCTTGGTTTGATTATTTGGGAGTTTGGGATGAATTAATAAGGGTTTTGAGGATTTAAGTTGATGAAACCCGTAGGTAAAGTATTGCAGAAATTGGGCCAAGAACTGTTCGATCGATCGACTCAAGAATGCCAATCAATCGACTGGATCGATCGATCGACCCTTCTCATCGATTGATTGACTCCTTTTGGAAATGAAAACTTCTACCCCTTTTTAATATTAATCGGATCCCAATGTGTAAGGACCTTTGAACATAATTCAAATATCATAATAGGACTTGGGAAGGACCAGTAGGGTATAGGCAAGGTCCGGGTAACACGACTTTATATGAAACTTAACCGTGGGATTTCGGGGGTATGAAATGGAGTGGCAATTATGCGTACGTTAAATTTGGTCTTGTGAGAATCAAGAATAACTTAGACCAGTAGGGTAGTGAGCGTACACCTACTGATTTAATAATTGTCAAGATGACACGCTTCGAGAGTCGAGAAGCATTTAAGGACTTACGGTAATTGAGAAATTAAGAGTGGATTAATCATACATAGGACTCGGGCGCTACATGTCATGTTTGGTCCGAATATAAGATGGATCGAGTCTGTACCTATCTGAATGATGAAAATATAAATGGGGTTGGATATTTATTATATAAATATCTATGTATAATTATACCCGCTCTACTTGCTATCACAGAGGTTTTCGGACTGGGATAGTCTTATCTCGATTGGACCTTATGGGGGATATAGACTTGTACCCTAGAACATAGCATCCTTGGTACAAGATATCTGAGAATGATAGTCAGACGGTCCTAAGAGACGTGAGGGTATGTGCTGACATCTTAGTGACTTGGAACTATGCTTCGCCTCCAATATGTGTGTTTTGTGTTAATACAGTTCGAGAGTGATTCCGAATTAGTATTTACCTTTTGTACGAGAGATGTGGGGATTTGATAGCAGAGTATGCCAGCACCATAGATTTTATGTGGGGTGCCCGATTACTATGTATATTATATGAGTGATAAATACATATACATATACCTGTGATTCCTCTACTGTGCTTGTAAGTATATAAAATTGAATAATTAATATTAAATGAATTAAGTGGTTGTGAACTTAAGACTATATTGAGATGAACATTGCTGGCTTGATAAATTCATAAGGAAAGGTTATCAGATATAAACTATAATCATACGATCACTTGAATCACGATTTGGTGAGGGGAAATCGGGTTAGATTAGTGAATTGGGTTAGCTTTATCTAGATTAGCTCAGTAGTACGTTAGGCATGCACACTAGTTGAGGGGTGAGAAATCCGATGTGAGTGTCGAGGTACTAACATGTATGTAATATCAATTGGTAAGCATTTTATATACTTGATAAATAATTTTAAAAGCTATTTTACACTCGGGCTCTGACCCGTTTATTTTCATCTCTTCTTTCTCTTGTGTATATTGAAGCACCTTATACACTTGACTCATTTGAGTCTACATTGTATAAATGCTCATCTAGTTTGGAAATAGAGACAAAATTGAGTCCCCATCCGAGAAACTAAAGAGCCTCAGACTCTCTCATACAAGTTAATCCTCTTGTTTGTTTGATCAAGGTATATTCACTGTCACTCACACACTTTATAATTGCATACATTGTTTAAAATTGTTTGTATGAGTGTTGTGTGTGTTAATTTCCCTTAAAATAATTTTTTATAATTTTTTGGGAATTTATAAAGATTTTAAAACAATTTTTTCTTAATTAAAAATGGGATTAAAAAAGTTTTGGGGTCTTTATATAAATAATGGTTATTAGTTTTTTCCCTGAAATGTTCCCTTGGGTAGGAACCGAAAGCGCTAGAAAAGTGAGGCTGTATTGGTAATTAAGTTTAGACGCGCATTTAATATCTGGTATTTGCCTTACATCTATTGCTTCCCTATTGGATGTATGTGTGTTTCTTCTAAGAGAGTAAACCAACATGCTTTATTAGCCCTTGGATTGAGTTAATCAACGATATGCATGTGTCCTTGTCCCAATCCTTGCGAACAAGTCTCATACAATCACAAGCCTCATAACCAACCGCTTACCTATAACCGTTGGATGAAAGTCAAGGTTACTTAACTTAATATCATCCCTCGATTTGCCTCTACCTTCTCGATCCTTCTTAGCCCCCTATATAACGAGGGTAACCATCAACCATTAAACAACTTTTACCACTTCGTCATTTTAGAGAGAGAAGAGAGGAGAGAGAAGAGAGAGAGAAACCAGAGTTAGAAACCCTAACCCTGAATTCGTCCAAACTCTTTTCAAACCCTAATTCGATTATCAAAACCGGTTTTATCCCAAACACAACCTTGAGTGTTTGAGAGTTTTGAGAGTGGTTTGTTAGTGGTTTCTTGCTGTAACCTCTTCGTTTTAAGATCTTGTGTCCAACTTAAGCATTAAGCTAGATCTGCGTTTCTGTTTCATAGAAATTTTAGATCTGAGCATTTTATGGAACATTACACCTAGATCTGCACTTATTATTTCTCGTCTGGAGAAACCTGTTGTTGATTGTTTTCTGTAAATGTTTTCATATTCGAAATCTACAATAACATTTTCTGTTTCGATTTCTTTTGAAACAAGAACTTTAACCTAATTGGAATCACACTTGGCGGTTTTCAATTTCAAAAATATTTTTAAAACTCTGAAATTGATTAAGATCTTGATACGTCTTTTGAGCAAGATAGCCGTGGATTTCGGGTCAATCTTAAAGGTCAAACAAGGTTTAAGTTTTATAAGAAGAGAGAAACTGAAAATCACAGCATATAGATCTGATTTGTAATTTGCTAGGACTGTTTGTAAAAATAAGCATAAGTGTGTGCATGCATGTGTTAGATCACCATCAGAAGCACTTACACACTACAATACTGAAAGTTTTGGCAATAAGATCTTGAAACAAGATTCGACGTAAAGACTGGAACAAAGTTGAAGTTAGAAAACTGGGAGAACAACATCAACAATCAGAACTGCAGAAAAGTTATAATGACACCAGTGGGTACATTCCTAAACTTGTATAGGTTTGATTTGTGTGCATCTGTGTTATATAGTTTGTAACTGTTATATTTTGTTTTAGTGGATTTTTCTTTTTACTCGGTAGAGGGAGTCGTGGATGTTTCCTCAGTTGGGTGAGGTCTTACCATGTTAAAAATATCTTGTCATTAATCTTTCTGCATCTCCTCATATCATTATGATTAGTGTGCCGAATTTAAAACTGTTTTAGCTTTAGTTTTCAAAACTAGTTAGCAAATCTTGAACTGATCTTATGAAAATTTTAAACACATCTTGTGATTAAAAACTGATTTGATTTCTAGAAAAGAGTTTCTTCAAAAAACAGTTCAGAGTTACTTAAATAGTTTAATCTTGTATTAAACTACTTTAGTAACAGTTTTTCAATTGGTATCAGAGCTTTAGAAATTTTTAAAAGATCTTGTGTTTCTGAAATTGTTTTCTTAAAATCAAAATAATGGACGAGAAAAATGAAAGATTTGGTAACTTGACCAGACCCCTACTCTTTGATGGAAACAACTTTGCTTACTAGAAGGTAAGAATGGTTGCTTTCATACAAGGAACTTTGGGAGATGATGTATGGGATATTGTTGAAAATGGTTACACTTATCCTACTAAACCAACCACTGAAGGGAGTAATGAGAGGATTAAGAAAGCATTAAGTGAGTTCACACAAGAAGAGAAGCAAACTTCTCGAAACAATAACAAAGGCAAGAGTGCCATTTTTATGTCCATAAATGAACATGAGTTCAAAAGGATCTCATCTTGTGCCACTTCTAAGGAAGCTTGGGATACACTAATCACTGCACATGAAAGTGACACCAGTGTTAAGGATGCAAAAACTCAAATGCTTGTCTATAAGTATAACTCCCTAATTATGTCAGATTCTGAATCCTTTGATGACTTTTACATGAAATTAACTGACATTGTGACTAAACTGCATGCTAATGGGATATCATATGACAGACATGAAATTGTATCTAAAATTTTGAGATCATTGCAACAGAAATTTGACAACAAAAGATATGTTATTGTGGAAATGTGTGATCAAAATCTCATTCCTGAATTACTCAGTAGTAAACTGTGAACTGTGAAAATGGAATTAGAATTTAAGAAACAAATGACCCAGTCCCATAGGAAACAAACTAGTTCCAACTTGAGTTTTTCCTCTAAGTTGATGAAACCTGAATTTACTTTTCCCACTGATGTTTCTAATGAGGAATGTGATATAGATAGTTTGGATAATCAAGTTGCCTTAATGTCAAAACAATTTAAGAAAATTGTCAAATTTAGAAATAAATTGGCAAACAAACAAGGCAAGGCAAATTATCCAAATTAGTCTAACTACAAACCTCATGAGAAAGGTCAAGACAAACATCACAAGGACATGAGACCCAATAAAGACTTTAAGAACATTGAATGTTTTAGATGTGGAGAATTAAGACACATAGCACAAGACTGTAGAGTGAAACTGAACACTGCTAATAAACATACTAGGGCCAACATTTGCAAAGCATGGGATGATTCAAGTGACTCTGATAATGATGAACCTGAATCTTCTGATGGTTTTGATCCTTGCATGTCTTTTTTTGCCAAGATAATATATAATGATGATGTGCCTATGCCTGAGTATGAGAATGATGCTAGTAACTCTACTTCTGTTGTTATGAATCATGCTGCTACTGGTTTAGATGCTTTAATTTATGAGAATATTACTAGTTCTACTACAGGGTGTGTGATTCAAAGGGAACGCGATAATGACGATGTCTATGGGTGCGTGAGTTCAAGAAATGAATCCTTAGGGGTCAATTCACACACGTCAATTAGTGATTTGGACACTGAAGATCTCCCTGACATTCACACTCTATATCCGAAAACCCTCAAGAAAAGCACTAGACTAGAAAAGATAGTGAAAGATCTCACTAAAAAATTAGAAGACCTAAGTCTGATGGTTAAACTTAACGCCGAAGAGTATACTACCCAATGTCTAACTCATGAAAATGAAGTTAAAACTTTTGATCAAAAATTGAAGAAATTGATTGAAGAAAATGAAAATCTGGAGAAAAAATATAAAGGGACATTATTAGAAATGGAACAGTCCAAAGAAAAGACTGTAACAGTTTTCAAAAAAATTACTAAATTTGAAAATAGCTCAAACTGTTTTGATGAATTTGTTACTGACTCTAAAACCAATTCTGATGATCGAACTGGAATAGGATTTTGCCACAATTTGAAGACTCAAACTAAAATCTTTGAACCAATTAAGTTTGTGTCAGGAGGCAAAAGACCTGTAGAAACTTGTCCAGACTTTCATTCTCTAAAAAATGAGTTTGACAAAAACTAATCTAAGTTTGATATTGGGGAATCAAGTTACTCTAAGTGTGAAAGTCAACTTAAGACTAAATATGTCTGCCCCCAATAAGGAAGAGTGATTCTGTCTTTCAAACCATACTCCCTAGGAATAAGGTTCAACCTCAAAATTTCATCAAGCCTATGTTTAGAGACTGTCCTAAGGAGATACCATCTTCGAGCAATCTATACTGCTCTTACTGTGACTTATATGGTCATTCCTTTTAAGGATGCTACTCTAGACGTGTAGTCAACCCTGTTTATAATTCTCCTGTATACAAAAACTTTAACTATTCTAGGAGAAGCCCTAACAATTATGTTCTTCCTAGACAACCAGACAAAAAACTCTAACTATATGAGGAGAAAAACTAAACCTAAAAGATCATTTCCAAGAAGGATTCCGAGAAACTTTTATAAACCAAATGCTCATACTTGTCATAAAATTCAATCTCATGCGCAAAACATTTTTCAACAGAAATTCAATGCTCGCAAATTTTATCAATTGAGAGCAAATAAGCGCAAAATGAAAACAAGAGTTGTTTGGGTTATAAAAGATGAACTATTACCCCAGATGAAGTGCAATATTGTTATTACTTCTTTAAAAGCTGAACACACTCCATCTGCTTGGTATTTAGACTCTGGATGTTCAAAGCACATGACTGGGGATGATACCAAACTTTTAAATAAAACCAGCTTTGCGGGAGGAAAAGTTATTTTTGGTGATGGTGTATCAGCTCAAATCATTAGTAAAAGAACTCTCCAAGAAGAAGGATTAACCTTACTTGAAAATGTTATTCTAGTAAAAGGTCTTAAGGCTAATCTACTCAGCATTTCGTAATTTTGTGACTCAAATCATACTGTCACTTTTTCAAAGAATAATTGCAAAATTTTAAATGAAAAAGGTGAGTGCATAATTAGAGGACTCATGACTCCAGACAATTGTTATACTATTAAGAACAGTACTGAGGTCTGTAACATTGCCAGAATGGATGATAATGAGATTTGGGATAATCGTATGGGTCACATAAATTACGAAAACCTTAGTAGACTGTCATCTCAAGAAATAGTTAGATGTATTCCTAAGATCAAACCTATATCTAATATTGTCTGTGATTCTTGTCAAGAAGGAAAAATTATTAAGGCCTCTCATAAGAAAGTCAAAGATATCCTTACCTCTAAACCCTTGGAGCTCATCCATATGGACCTAATGGGTCCTTCTCGAACTTTTAGTCTTTGTGGACACAGTGACATTCTAGTTATGGTTGATGACTTCACCAGATTTACGGTAGCTTGCTTAAAATAAAAATCTGACACATTCCTTAGAATTGAAAATGAGAAAGACTCTCAGGTAAATAGGATTTATAGTGATAGAGGTAGAGAATTCATTGATACTGGGGTTATAGAGTATTGTGACTATAATGGTTACAAACATGAATTTAGTGCTCCTAAGACTCCTCAACAAAACAGTATTGCTGAGAGAAAGAATCATACCCTTCAAGAGATGGCACGTGTTATGATTCATGAAAAATCCTTACCTAAGTATTTTTGGGTAGAATATATTCGTACTGCGTGTCACATTATCAATAGGGTCTATCTTAGAAAGAATTCTAAACAAACTCCTTACGAACTTTGGTATGGGAAAAAGACCAATCTTAAGTATCTTAGAACCTTTGGTAGTACGTGTTATGTTTGCAAAGATAGAGAACACTTATCCAAATTTGAGACTCGTGGAGATAAAGCCATCTTTCTAGGATATTCTCCTAACAGTAGAGCATACCGTGTCTATAATCTTCGCACTAAGACCTTAATTGAATCCATAAACGTTATTATAAATAAAACTATTGTAGAGAGTAAGACTGGAGAACCAAATATTATGGTAGAGTCTGAAAATGTTTTAAAAAATGACTCTCCAGAAATAGATGATTCTTTACCAATTGAGACACTTGAAGTACCTAATTGGGTTGCTAAAGACCATCCCATAGATAACATTATTGGTAACCCTAGTGAACCTATGCGTATAAGATCTCAATTAAGAAACTATGCTCATTATGCATATTTTGTTTCCCTTGTGGAACCAAAGAATGTTAATGATGCATTGAATGATCCTCATTGGATTTCTCCAATGCAGGAAGAACTTCTTGAATTAGTCATTCATGATGTTTGGTATCTTATACCTAGGCCTGATCCCAAAAAGGTTATTGGCACACGTTGGATATTTAAAAATAAATCCGATGAAAGTGGGATAGTCATTAGAAACAAAGCCAGATTAATTGCTCAAGGATACTTTCAAATTGAAGGAATAGATTTTAACGAGACTTTTGCTCCTGTTACTCGATTCAAATCTGTTCGTCTTCTCTTTTCCATAGCTTGATACTTATATTTTATGCTTTATCAAATGGATGTCAAATCTGCCTTCCTTAATGGAATTTTGACTGAGGAAACCTATGTAAAACAACTAAAAGGGTTCATTGACCCTACATATCCAAATCATGTCTTTCATCTTAAAAAGGCTTTGTATGGCCTAAAACAAGCCCCAAGATCCTGGTATGAGCGCATTTCCAACTTTCTCTTAGAGAAAGGTTTTAAGAGAGGAGGAAATGATCAAACCCTTTTTGTCAAACGTTTTGACAAACATATTATTGTAGCTCAAATATATGTTGACGATATCATCTTTGGATTAACCTCACCAAATGAAGTTAAATCTTTTACTGAAATTATGCATAAAGAATTTCAAATGTCTCTTATAGGGGAGTTGTAATTTTTCTTAGGACTTCAAGTCAAACAATATTCAGAAGGATTATTCATTTCGCAATCCAAATACACATTAGAGATTATTAAAAAATTCGGCCTTGAGAGTGTAAAAGATGCTAAAACTCCCATGAGTACTACGGTCAAACTGTTTAAAGATGAAATTGGGAAATTTATAAATCCAACCCTTTATCGTAGTATGATAGGAACCTTACTATATCTTACTCCCTCGCATCCTGACATTATGTCCACTATTTGCGTGTGTCCCCGTTATCAAAACAATCCTAAAGAGAGCCATTTATCTTGTGTTAAAAAAATTATAAAATACATTAAAGGCACTCTAAACTTGGGATTATGGTACACCAATGATACTCATAGCACTATAATAGGATACACTGATGCTGATTAGGCCGGGTGTACTGACGATAGCAAGAGAACATCAGGCGCATGTTATTATATTGATAATAATTTGGTAGGTTGGAGTAGTAAGAAACAAAACTGCACTTCTTTATGAACTGCTGAATCTGAATACATAGTCACTGGCAGTTGCTATGCTCAATTACTTTGGCTCAAGAAAATGCTAAGTGATTATGGTATTAAAGAGGCACAATTATATCTCTACTGTGATAATCAAAGCGCGATCAATATCTCTAAAAATCCTGTTCAACACTCGTGAAAAAAACACATAAAAATAAGATATCACTTTATTCGCGAATTAGTTGAGACTAAGGAATTAGAAATAAATTATCTTCCTACTGATTCGAAACTCGTAGATATGTTCACCGAACCTTTGGATTACAATAGATTCATTTCTTTGCGTAAATCAATTGGAATGGTGTGTGCTGATTAAACTCTTGGATTTACATAATTTTTCCCTTTGTCCATTTGAGACAAAATGGGGGAGAAATTTGAGTCTTATGAGAATTCATTTATTTTTTGTACATATTTTAAAGAGCTTGATCTTAGTGATTCTTTGCAGGATTCTATTATGTTATTTTCAACAGTTGTAATAGGGTATTAAATTGTAATTAGTTGAGTTATGTAATTTTCTCTTTTGGAAATGGGTAGATAAAATGTTTGTATAGGAATAGGTTTTTCCTTTTCTTTTTGTTTCCCTACGAGTACAAGATGACTCAAAGGAGATTTTGTCTCATATTTCCAAAGGCGAAGATTGAAGCACCTTACACTCTCAACTCATTTGAGTCTACATTGTATAAGTGCTCATCTAGTTTGGAAATAGAGACAATATTGAGTCCACATCCTAGAAACCAAAGAGCCTCAGACTCTCTCGTACAAGTCATTCCTCTTGTTTGTTTGATCAAGGTATATTCACTGTCACTCACACACTTTAGAACTGCATATATTGGTCACATATTGTTTAAAATAATTTGTATGTGTGTTGTGTGTGTGTTAATTTCCCTAAAAACAATTTTTTATATTTTTTTTGGAATTTATAAAGATTTTAAAATAATTTTTTCTTAATCAAAAATGGGATTAAAAAAGTTTTGGGGTCTTTATATAAATAATGGTTATTAGTTTTTTCCCTGAAATGTTCTTTTGGGTAGGAACCGAAAGCGCTAGAGAAGTCAGGGTGTCTTTATAATTAAGTTTAGACACGCGTTTGATATCCGATATTTGCCTTACACATGTTCCTTCCCTATTGGATGTATGTGTGTTTCTTCTAAGAGAGTAAACGAGCGTGTTTTATTAGCCCTTGGATTGAGTTAGTCGACGATCAGCATGCGTCCTTGTCCCAATCCTTGCGAACACCTCTCATCCAATCACAAGCCTCATAACCAACCACTTACCTATAACCGTTGGATGAAAGTCAAGGTTACTTGACTTAATCTCAGCCCTCGATTTCCCTCTACCTTCTCGATCCTTCTTAGCCCCCTATATAAGGAGGGTAACCCTCAGCCATTAAAAGACTTTTGCCACTTCGTCATTTTAGAGAGATAATAGAGAATAGAGAGAAGAGAGAAGAGAGAGAGAGAGAGAGAGAGAAACTAGAGTTAGAAACCCTAACCCTATATTCGTCCAAACCCTTTTCAAACCCTAATTCGTTTATCAAAACCAGTTTTATCCCAAACACAACCTTGAGTGTTTGAGAGTGGTTTGTTAGTGGTTTCTTGCTGTAACCTCTTCGATTTAAGATCTTGTGTCCAACTTAAGCATTAAGCTAGATTTGCGTTTCTGTTTCATAGAAATTTTAGATCTGAGCATTTTATGGTACATTACACCTAGATCTGCACTTATTATTTCTCGTCTTGAAAAATCTGTTGTTAATTATTTTCTGTAAATGTTTTCATATTCAAAATCAACAATAACATTTTCTGTTTCGAGTTCTTTTGAAACAAGACCTTTGACCTATTTGGAATCACACTTGGCGGTTTTCAATTTCAAAAACATTTTTAAAACTCTGAAATTGATTAAGATCTTGATATGTCATTTGAGAAAGATAGCCGTGGATTCTGGGTTAATCTTAAAGGTCAAACAAGGTTCAAGTTTCCTAAGAAGAGAGAAACTGAAACTCACAGCATATAGATCTGATTTGTAATTTTCTAGGACTGTTTGTAAAAATAAGTGTGAGTGTGTGCATGCATGTGTTAGATCACCATCACAAACACTTACACACTACAACACTGAAAGTGTTGGTAATAAGATCTTCACTACACCAAATCTGCCCATTTGTCAAGGTCATTGACCTTGACAAATCCACCTTGTCAAGGTCAGTGACCGTGACATTTCGAGGCGAGACAACTTTTTTTGTCACGGTCGTATCACGGTCATTGACCTTGACACAAAAGTCGCGTTTTGTGTCACGGTCGTGTCAAGGTCAATGACCGTGACACGTTTGTCACGGTTATAAACCGTGACAAAGCCGTGACCCTTTGTAAAAAAATTTTCACGGCTATTGACCGTGATAAGTCCGTGACAATTTTGTCACGGACGTGTCACAGTCAATGACCGTGACAATTCTGGGCAGAATTTAAAAAAATCTGCTGGGCAGTATGGCCACTGCCACTGCCCAGCAGTATATTTGTACCTGTTATAGCAACGTTGTACCTGTTTGCATGGAAAATAGACTATTTAAAAAGAAACAACATCACCATAATTTTATCTCAAATCTACAAACAATTTGCATGGAAAAGAGATTTTGTACCACGATGCTCGGGAACACCTCCTTATCCTTCCCTTCTCGTCCGAATAGCCACATAAGTATAGAGCATATGTGGCCTACCCTTAGGGCCACTCCCTGTCCCCTGAATTGAAATAAAGTAAAATTAGTATCCGCCCCTCAAATATAGATAAATATAAATCGTAATTGAAATCGAAATCGAAATTGACATATAAATATAAATACATTACCTGTAGTGTCACTCAAACAGCTAACTTGAGCTCATATGGCACCTCCTTCCAACTAATGTACCCCGGGCAATCGTGTCAATTAAAATTCTCTTCATATCTAAACACTAAGAAATACCATAATCCATGGAGTTATGCGTTGCAAATTCCTTCCAACCGTTGTGTAGCCAAAAATCAGCAGTTGAAGTTGTCAATTCCACCTTTCAATGGTCTCCCATGTTTTGCTAGAAGTTCCAAGTGGTGGGGTATGGAAAGTGGAATTGACAACTTCAACTGGTGATGTTTGGCTACATAACGGTTGGGAGGAATTTGCAGAGCATCGCTCCATAGGATTATGGCATTTCTTAGTGTTCGGATAGACGAAGAGATTCAGTCTCCTCTCCACAAATAGGACACCCCAAATAACTATGTACTAATCACCTATTAAAGGTAAGAAGCGTATATTCATGGATTAGTATAAACAAAACTTAGATGTAGTTGGAATATTTATGTATTAATCTCCTCTCCACTCACACACACTACACAAGAGTGAAAATGATAAAGTGCAGATCAAGTAAAAGCATTAAAAATGGATGTTTCGGTACAAATTGAAATATTTATTACAAATTGAAAAATTGTTTCAAATTCGGGTTATCATAAAAAATGGATTGATATTCTGTAGGAGCAGCCAAGTCATCCACACTACTATTTAGACGCCTTGGCGCGTGTTGGACAATTGACCACGGCTCGTTGTTGATATACTCCGAGTAAAACACTTGCTCAACCTTTTGAAATGCACAAACAAACAGCTCATCGCTCACGTGGTCGTTGCTCTTCAACTTGGACAAGTCAACCATGATCAAATTGGTGACAGGATCAACTTTACAAGCATTTTTATCCTCAACTCTTACCCATTCACAGTAAAATACAAACTCTTTGAAGCTTATATAATCCAATTCAAATATATTTTGGATTACACCATTGTAAGTCATTTCAGCTTCAACGAGGTTTTTATCTTTTGCGCTCGCTCAAAAGAAAGTAAGAGCCTTGTATGAAATTCCCGAGTTCTGTACATTTGTACTTTCCTCGTACACTTTAGCGCCGAAAATGTAACCGTTCAATCGATACTTTTTGTACTCTTGTGCCACGAACAAGGGTCCAGTGGCTAGACGAGCAAGCCTTGATGTCGCATCACCCATCTTTAGGAGCTGAGAATATAGATAAATTAATTATATTAGTGGTAAAATTTGAGTGTAATGTAACGTTATATAATGACTGTTTTCTTTATAATTACCTCTTGTGTCAACCATAGCCTAAATTCGCTGTCTGATTGTACCATTGTTTTTCGTCTTTTATTATTCTCACAGGCTTCATATTTACTGCATATTATAAAATTAATCATGTATAAAATAATCTAAAATAATGTTAAACATTATAATATTCGAAACTTACTTTTTCCATTCTTCGACATCTTCATGTGTGTCAAATAGATAACGAGCTACTTGTTCATGTTACAAACTCGTTAATTTCACTCGTTTTCCCATCACATTACCACCATCATCGAGTAATTCATCAGTGTCATCAACGCTGGTCGATTCAGGCATATATTCCTGAGTACATATTGATGACTCCACGGTGATGTATTCCTCTGCAATTGATCCTGCAATATATCGCGTATTCTTGACGTAATCTTTAAAAACTTTCATCAATCATTCAATCGGATACATCCACCGATATCTAACTGGACCACAAAGAAGTGCCTCGTCGCATAGGTGTACCAACAAGTGAACACTTATGTCAAAGAATGCTGGGGGAAAGTACTTCTCCAATACACAAATCGCTTCGTTCACAGCCAATTTTGCGGCCACTATGTGTTCTCGATTCACTACCTTCTCACACTAGAGGGAGAAGGTAATACTAATTTGCATAATAGCCCTACGCAAATCCTTGTGCTTGGAGAAACAGTGCTTAAACAATAGAGGAACCAATTGCATGATCACATGCCAATCGTGGGTTCCTTTCCTCACTCGTCAAAGTAAACGCACCAGGGGGAATTATTGTCCTTCCCCTACTATCTTCTTTCAACCATAGTTGTGGTTTAAGTTTTAACGTTTTAAGGTCTTTTCATGCATTTTCTCCATCCTTCGAATGACTCCCCCCAAGGCAAGTACCCATAATATGTTCAGCGAAGTTCTTCTCTGCATGCATCACATCCAATACATGGCGCACCGGGTTTTTCTTCCAATAAGGCAAGTCAAATAAAATTGACCTCCGAGACCATGCCTTTCTTATCTCAGTTTCATTCCCAGTTGGGGTCTTCTTATGCTTGACATTCTTAAATTTGGGATTCTTACCTGGCATATTTGGGCCACATTCAGAAGATTTACTTTCAATTTCTGAACCCGAAAGTTGTCTCGGCGGTAGCCTATGTTCAACTCCGCCCAATAAAAAATTGGAACCTTTCTCAAATCTGAAACTATGAGTTGGGGGTGAAAACCTCCTGTGGCAATGGTATACATTTTTTAAGCTAGAGGATAGACGAAGAGATTCAGTCTCCTCTCCACAAATAGGACACCCCAAATAACCATGTACTACACATCCGGATAATGTCCCATAAGCTGGAAAATCATGAATTGCCCACATCAACATAGCTTTCAGCGTACAATTATCTTTTCTAAAAGAGTCAAATGATTGCACACCCTCTTCCCAAAACTCATTTAATTCTTCTACCAAAGGAGCCAGGTAGATATCAATGTCTTCACTTGGTGCCTTTGGCCCAGGTATCAATAAAGCCATCATTGAAAATTCAGGTCTCATACACTGTGAAGGAGGGAGGTTGAGTGGGACTAGGATCACTGGCCATACACTCTGATTGGTGCTTAGATTTCCAAATGGATTGAAACCATCCATTGACATAGCCAAAATAATGTTGCGTTGTTCTCGAGCAAAATCGGGATACTCATAATTCATCCTCCGCCAGGCAGTAGAATCAATAGGATGACGCATGATATTACCCCTACTTCTGCCCTAGCATGCCAAGTCATTGCCTCTGCAATCCATGGTACTGTGAAAAATCGCTTTAATCTAGGCCCAACGGGAAAATATTTCTATACTTTTTGAGGCACTTTTGAGCTTGTGCCTTCCTTACTAGTAGATTGGACATATCTAGGTTCATCGCATACCGGACAACGATCGAGATTTTCATACTCCTTTCGGTATATTATGCAGTCATACACACAAGCATGAATCGATTTATACTTCATTCCCAAACCTTTCAAACTGTTCTTCATAACAGGATAGCTATTTGGAAGTGTATTCACCTTGGGTAATAAGCCCTTCACCCATTTAGAATTCCCGTCACGCTATTTCTAGACAAACCGTACTGTGTCTTCAAATTGTGCAAACCAACCATGGCATGTAAAGTTGTTTGATCTTTCTCACAGCCAGAGTATAACGGTTGGGTCGCCTTAAATTTTAAACTTTGGTAGTCATCGTCAAGTTTTATCGTGTTATCTTCACGAGCACTTGAATCTTCTACATCATCAGTAACCTCATTCTCCTCAGCTTCATAAACTCCGTACGCATCATCAACTAAATCCTCTAACATATTATGATCTACGTCGTCCCCTTCTTCATCTATTCTACTTGTTGAAGGTTGTTGTGAAGGTTGGTCGGGGATAAAAGGAACTTTCAATTCACCGTGAAAACTCCAAAATCGATAACTATCTTGCATACCCGATCTTAACAAATGTAGTTCAACTGTTTTCCACTCAAACACCTTACCATTCTTACACCTAGCACACGGACACGAAAACTCTTCATCATTACAACATCTCTTTGCATATTTCACAAATTCGTTAGCACCTCTGCGAAACACATCCCCCATTCTATTAGTCTCACCCATCCACTCTTTGTATTTCGAATATCCCATCACAGCTACCGCAACTAAACACCTATTAAAGGTAAACAAAACTTAGATTTATAGTATGTTTTATTTAATTATCCCATTATTTAATTATCCTATTAAAGGGTAAGTGGTCCTATCCCATTCAAGAATGCATTTTTCTGTAATATACTTAACAGCTCATGCACATTGTTACGATTTGAAAAAAAATCGACAGCATATCCCCTTAGTTCTCCAAGTACACGACGTAGATTGGCAGGTGTGAGTGTTATTTCAATTGGTCAATTAAAATAACAGTCACACTTATCAATCTAGTATGTACCCAGAGAACATTAAGATACGACTGCAGAACTTCCTCCAAAAGTAACAACTTTAAGGCAATAAGAATATTATACAGAAATTATACAGTCTCAAACTGTCCAAACGGGACAATTCGAGAGATCTCATTACAGGGGTAATGAATCTCGAACGGGTCTAAGGGCTATTGAATGCGTACGCATAAGAACTAGAATGCTAGTATCTATGCGCACTATATTTAATTTCAAGTATGTTTCATATAATGGGTTAATTCAAATACAAAAATAAATTCATGGGTTAATTCAAATACAAAAATAAATTCATGGGTTAATTCAAGTACAAAAATAAATTCATGGGTTAATTCAAATACAAAAATAAATTCATGTATTGACCACATACACACACATACACACACTATCTAAGCTGTTCTATAGGAATAAAAACAACATTTTTAAAATATGAAGGGCTCACCACACATGCACACACACGCACATATATACACACATACACACATATATATACACACAAACATATATATAAATTATTATCAATTGAATTAATTTCATGAATAAAATTATTATCAATTTAAATTAAAATATCAATTATTATCCAATATATTTGAATGAAATATTTATTTTGAATGAAAATATCAACTATTATCCAATTATTATCCAACTATTATCAATTATTTATTTTGAATGTATATAATATCCAAAAATATAAATGTAAATAATATTCAAAACCCCACCCACCCCCACCCCCACCCCCACCCCCACCCCCACCCCCACCCCCTCCCGATGTTTATTATCCAATTATTATCCAACTATTATCAATTATTTATAAAATTGATGTCTACTTTTAGTGTTGTGTATATATGTTAGTTGATGCCATTATATTTTTAGCCTAATTAGATTCTAAGGTTATCTCAATTTATATTTTTCTTTTTCTATCTAATAATTTTCAACGTAAGAGCACAGTAAATAACGTATGTGTAAGTTCCGTCAATACCATTTCGTTTCAATTTTGTAATATATGTTTTTTCCAAATATTTTAAAACTTATTAAATGGGTGCCCCACCCCCACCCCATGCCCCCCTCCCCCCGCCACACACACACGCACACCTACGCACCTACGCGCGCGCACACACACACACACACACACCCACCCCACCCCCTGCCCCCCTCCACCACCCCCTCCCTCACCACACACATATACACACACACACACACACACACACATATACACATACATACACATACATATACACACGCACACACCCCGCCCTGCCCCCACCCTGCCCCACCCCACCCCACCCCCCACACACGCACACACATACACACACATATATATATACACATACACACATAAATATACACACAAACATATATATAAATGGAAGAGAGAGAGAGAGAGAAAATCGACCTGAAAGTAGAGAGAGAGAGAGAGAGAGAGAGAGAGAGAGTAGGAGGGAACGGCGCGGGAGGGAAAAAGAAGGGGAAAAGGGTTTTTGCTGTAAACATTGTCACGGTCGTGTCAAGGTCATTGACCGTGATAAGTATTCAAAGAATTGTCACGGTCATTGACCGTGACAAGTCCGTGACAAGTAAATTTGTCACGGTCTTGTCACGGTCAATGACCGTGACAATTAGTTGTCACGGTCGTGTCAAGGTCAATGATCGTGACATAAAACGCATGTTTTTTGTCACGGTCAATGACCTTGACAAGGCTGGCCGGCTGAAAGGTAACAATTTTCCCGTTTTGGTGTAGTGCTTGAAACAAGAGTCGACGTAAAGACTGGAACAAAGTTGAAGTTAGCAAACTAGGAGAAAAACATCAACAATTAGAACTGCAGAAAAGTTATAAAGACACCAGTGGGTACATTCCTAAACTTGTATAGGTCTGATTTGTGTGCATCTGTGTTATATAGTTTGTAAGTGTTATATTTTTTTTAGTGGATTTTTCTTTTTACTTCGTAGAGGGAGTCGTGGATGTTTCCTCAGTTGGGTGAGGTTTTACCACGCTAAAAATATCTTGTCATTAATCTTTCTACATATACTCATCTCATTATGATTAGTGTGCTGAATTTAAAACTCTTTTAGTTTTGGTTTTCAAAACTAGTTAGCAAATCTTGAACTGATCTCGTGCAAATTTTAAACACATCTTGTGATTAAAAACTGATTTGATTTCTAGAAAAGAGTTTCTTCAAAAAATAGTTCGGAGTTACTTAAATAGTTTGATCTTGTATTAAACGACTTTAGTAACAGTTTTTCATATATATATATATATATATATATATATATATATATATATATATATATATATTACAGGTGCCTAGCCATAGGGGCGTCAGGCTTAGTTCTTTGGACTGTTGACGTTCTGTAGCTAGTGTGGGAGTTGAAGGTCCTTGCAGTAGACGACTTCATCCTTGTCTTCTCAGTCTTCTATTTAGTCATTATTAGATACGGCATGTGTCACCCATTTCCAGTTCTTGTCTTGTTCAGAGATATTTGTACTCTTTATTTATTTTCGTAATCTGTATTAGTTGGGATTACTTTTGAATATTACATTCTCCTTCGACTTGGGATATTTTATTTGGATGATTAATCTAGCATGTTTATTTCATTTGGATGGTTTGGTTTTTAATATTATTATTCGTGTTCATGAAAATGGTTTCGTATATTAAATCATAATAATAGGACTTAATCTATAAAATTAAATGTTTTTAACACTTAGCTTAATTATTATTAGGTGATTAATAAAGAAAATATTTTTCGACAGTGATGCTAAGAATGAACCAACCGGACACTTTGAGTTAATTGAATAAAGGACTGATCACCCGGTATTTAATTAGGTGGGGTGTCATAGGTGGTATCCGAGCATCAGGTTCTAGAGTCCTTTAGGATCTGTACAACTTATTGTGCTTCCAATTTAGCATCTTTTATATAAAGCCCTATTTTTAGGACTGTTGTATTCTTATTTATGAGATTAGGTCTTCATCTATTTGAGATTTAATAATAACTATGGACTGATAGATTGCTTCTCATTTTAGATTCCTTCGAGACGAGCCCCAAGGGACAGGAATGCCTAATAAGAGCAACCAGCAGCTTAGGTCCAGGGAACAATGAATGCAACCAAAGTTGTCGCCATAGACAGGTCCCACCCCAGGTTCAGGCTATGGCGCCAGTTCCGGCCTAGTTTCCCACTGCATGGGAGAGGGTTAGGGATGCCTTTCAGAGGGCACATCCCCCAGAGTTCTCGGGCAGTTCTGATATTGTCATCGCGAGCCAATGGAAGAAAGACATCCAGAGGCACCTTCGCATCTACGAATGCATGAACATTCAGAGATAAGTACTAGCTTCCTTCAAGCTAGTAGGGGCCGCTTTATAGTGGGGGGAGTCCACTACCACGTTGGAGGAGAGGAATAATATGACGATTGAGAGTTTTTGGGTGTGGTTTGATCGCAAATACTTTCCTTCTGTCGTGCAGACTGAGATGAGGCAGAGACTGTTGAATCTCAAGAAGGAAAGTATGACTGTTACAGAGTATGAAGAGGAGTTCACGAGATTGATTACTATAGTGACATATGAGGTACCTACCGAAGAGAAGAAGATTCAAATGTTTATGGATGGTTTGACCTGGAGGATTTGCTAGCACCTCTTGAGTAATTTCTCGTTGGCTACTTATACTGATGTACTCAACGTCACCCTATTGCATTGCCAGGACCACTGCTTCCATCAGCAGGGGAGAAAATGAGCCGAAGAGTCCAGCCAGCATGGCCGAATAGTAGGTCGTAGTGCTAGTGGGGCACCAGCAGCTCAGGGGCAGGTCTGTCAGGGTGAGCAGAGTTCCCATCAGGGGGACCCTGTTAAGAGATTTCGATTTAACGACTCTAGGTAAGGATATGGAGGCTATAGACAGGTCCAGGCCAGTCAGTAGGGCTGGCAACAAGGTCATCAGGGCCAACATTGGATTCAGCAGGGCCAGTGAAGGGGTGGTAACGGCCATCAGGGCCGAGGACAACAGGGATAAGGGGAGGAAATTTCAGGGGCATATGCTTTGGTTTTGTCAAGAATGGCCATAGACGTCAGGATTGCCCTGAGGGGGATAGGGCCCGTAGCAGCAGGGTGGCCGTCAGGAGCCACAGAGACCGATCTTCCCATCCGACCTCCCAACACCACCTCAGATGCCATCCTTACCATCCATCCCAGTCATCCCAATTCAGTAGGGACAATTATAGTATGGACATGTTTATAACGTCCATCAGGGAGCAACACTATAGGCACCACCCATAGTTGAGGGTAAGTTTCCTATCATCATGAGGTGAATTTTATTAGACACTAGGACATCACACTTCTTCATAGCCACTAGTCTTGCACGGACCACGCGGTTGTTAGACACGACAGAGAATACAGTGACATGTGTAGACGCAGCGTTGGATAATGGGTCGTTGATTTTCTTTATATGTCGGGGAGTAGGTATAGAGATTGGAAGCCTAATTTTGCCTGCACATATACTAGTCTTAGATATTCACGATCATGACGCCATTATTGGCATGGATTGGCTTACTACTTTTAGAGCCATGATAGACTGTTTCAGTAGGAATATCATTTTTGCTAATCCGGGACATGAGATGTTTCTGGTGGCGATGCCTCATCCCGATGGAAGATCGTCCACCCATTTATATTATATAAAGGAGGAGACCTCTAAGCAGATAGTGATTCCCATCGATTCAATTCTTGTAGTTCTCAAGTTTTTCGATGTGTTCCAGGAGATACCGGGACTACCATCTAGCTAAGAGATATATTTCATTATAAATCTTGGCCGATAGACCGTGCACCATACCATATGGCTCCAGTTGAGATGAGAGAGTTGTGTGATCAGATTGAGCAGCTATTGGGATAGGGCTTCATCCGTAGGAGTACCTTTCCTTGGAGTGCTCCTGTGTTGTTTGTGAAGAAAAGATATGAGTCATTGAGATTGTGTGTAGATTATCGAGAGTTGAACAAAGTCACAATAAGGAATAAGTATCCGTTGCCCTGAATTGATGAATTGTTCGACCAGTTAAGATGAGCTACCTTCTTCTCAAAGATAGACTTGAGGACGAGATATCATCAGTTACGAATTAGGGAGCATGACTACTTTATTGACGCGATATGGATCCTATGAGTTCCGAGTTATGCCATTTGGGTTAACCAATGCTCCAGTCGTGTTCATGGACTTAATGAATAGGGTGTTCAGAGATTTACTAGATCAGTTTGTCATTATCTTCATAGATGACATTCTGATTTATTCCCAGACTGAGGAGGAGCATGCCGAGCATTTGAGACGGGTTCTTCGAACTCTATGAGAGCATCAACTATATGCTAAGTATGAGAAGTGAGGGTTTTGGCTACGCGAGGTCCAGTTCTTGGGGCACATTATTTCTGCCAGGGGGATATCTGTGGATCCATGATTGGTGTCCGCAGTGAGGGAGTGGGGGCAACCCACGATACCGTTATAGATATGTAGTATCTTGTGATTGGCAGGGTACCATAGGCGGTTCATTCAAGGATTCTAAAAAATAACGGGTCCATTGACTGATTTGACTCACAAGGGGGTACCGTACGTATGGGATGATGCTTGTCAGTTGGCTTTCGATGAGCTAAAGGACAAGTTGACTTCAGCGCTAGTCCTTGCTTTACCCAGGCCAGGAGTAGAGTACCTGGTGTATACTGACGCTTCCCTATAGGGACTTGGTGAATTACTTCAGCTGGAGGAACAAGCTATAGCTTATGCCTCTCGCAAGCTCAAGCCTCATGAGAAGAATTACCCCACCCACGACTTGGAGCTACTAGCGTTCGTGTTAGCCTTACGGATTTGGAGACACTATTTGTTGGGGGATAAGTTTCGCCTATTCACAGACCACAAGTAACTGCAATACATGTTTACTCAGCGGGAGTTGAACATGCGTCAACGCAGGTGGCTGGAGCTTTTGAAAGATTACCAGTTTGAGATATAGTACCACCCGGGGAAGGCTAACATAGATGCTGATGCGTTCAACTGTAGGCTAGTAGGTGAGGTGGCCAAAACATGGAATGAGAAATGGAAAGAGTTGGGACATCAAGAGGCTGTGGCCTGATCCTTTATGTCCGTCATGACAGTCACACCAGAGATTGTTACGAAGGTGATCCAAGCCCAAGAAGATGATTCATTTTTCCAGGATCAGATTGTACGGCTTCTAGCTGAGGGAGCAGAGTCCCACTCAGTGAGTTTAGATGGAGGATTGCGATTTAATGGGATATTAGAGGTCTCATAGGGGGAGGACTTATGTCATGCAGTAATGAGAGAGCCGCATGGATCTCGATTTATGGTACGTCTTGGAGGGGATAAGATGTACCAGGATATGAGGCGATAGTACTGGTGGAGTGGGATGAAGAAGGACATTGCGGAGTTCATGTCCAAGTGTGCCACCTGTAACCTGGTAAAGGTGGACCATTAGATACCTCCAGGGTTACTTCAGCCGCTAGAGATCCCTATATGGAAATGGGAGAGCATTTCCATGGATTTCATCACTGGGTTGCCTACATCACAACGGGGTCATGATTCTATATGGGTAGTGGTGGATCGGTTGACAAAGGTAGCCCATTTTCTACCGGTGCGGATAAACTACACTACGGGATAGTATGCCCAGTTATTTATTGCTGAGATAGTGAGGTTACATGGGATGCCCTTGGATATAGTATCTGACAAAGACAATATTTTTGTGTCACGCTTCTGGGCGAGCTTTCAGGAGGCTATGGGTAACGAGTTAAGGTTGAGTACGACGTATCACCCGCAGACAGATGGGCAGACTGAGCGTACTAATCAAATGCTGGAGGATATGCTATGCATGTGTGTCCTTGATTTTGGAGGGGTTTGAGAGCGATACCTTCCACTAGTGGAGTTCGCCCATAATAACTCCTACCAGTTTACGATTGGAATGGCCCCATTTGAGGCGTTATACAGTAAACCTTATCTTTCTCCCACTTGTTGGCTATAAGTGGGGGACAAAAAGTTACTTGGGCCAGAGGTGATTCAAGAGACGTCAGCTAGGATTGAGTTAATCAGGATTCGCATTCGGGTAGCCCAGGACAAGTAGAAGAGCTACACAGATGCAAAACGGTTCTTCAGGGAGTTTATCATGGGGGACCAAGCATTACTGTGAGTGTCTCCTATGAAAGGAGTGATGATGTTCGAGAAGAAAGGGAAATTGGCTCCGAGGTACGTAGGAACATTTCCCATTATCGAGAGGATTGGACCGGTGGCATACATGCTTGGGTTGCCGGAGCACTTGCACCGTATTCGTGATGTGTTCCACATTTCGTCGTTGAGGTGGTACCTTCGGGATAATTTGGCCCACACCCATATTGCGATCGAGGAGATAGATTTGTTGCTCGAAAGTTCTTATGAGGAGAGACCAGTGGTTATCCTAGACCATAGTGAGAGGAGATTAAGGTCGAAGGTTGTCCCACTTGTATGGGTCCAGTGGGAGCATCATAATGTAGAGGAGTCCACTTGGGAGCGCGAGGCAGATATGCACAAAAAGCATCTAGAATTGTTTTCACCAGGTATGACTTTTTTCAAATTTCGGGACAAAATTCCGTTATTACGTGGAAAGTATGTAATAACCCGTATTTTCATGGCATTTAATTATGAGATTAATTAAATTAAATTGGGATAAATTAATTTATTATTAATTCGGATCTTAAAATAAATTTTTACTAGTATGACGAGAGTTAATAATTATTGGTGAGAATTATGTTGAATATTATTAAATGAGTAAATTAATATATGATATTGGATTTATTAAAATTATCGCGAGTGAATAATACGACAATTATAGAAATTAAGTGGGGATGCGCGTGTGTCGTGTCGGAACTAAATTAATGGGATAAAAAGTAAATTAATTCTAAGTCTCCCGTATGGTCATTTCATGTGCACCAATGTGTTCGAAATGGTCGAGATGGTTAGGAAAATGTACCCGAGGGTCTCGAGACGTTTTTAGGCCTAACCGGTAACCCGGGAGGGCACTTCGGTAATTTCCCATTTTTTGCCTTAATTAATGATGAAAATTGAGAGGTTATATCTGATGGAAGTGGGAGTCCTCGAGGGTTAGAAACATTGGAGTTAAAGAGAGGCTAAGGAATAGAGAATTTTCCCAAGGAGGAGAACCACCAACCCTACACCATCGTCACCAATTCCACCACTAATGCGTAGATCGGGAAACAAGGAGCGGGATCATACCCATAATCTTCAATAATTCAGACTTTCATTCTTGAGGTAAGTATCTAACTTGTTATTCTTTAATTGATAACACGTCCATGATAGTGTAGGAGATAATGATTTTATGTCTTCATGAAAGTTAAATGATGTTTGAGAGAATTATATTGAATTTTTTAGTACAAACCATGTTAGGACAACCCTAATTATAAATGTAGATAATTAACCATGAAATTGATGTCCAGTAGAGGTAAAACTCTAGAATAATTAGGAAGATATTGATTTTGATGATAAAAGTAGATTTCTTGATGAATAGCTTGAATTAACCCTTTAATTGATGGCCCTTGATGAATTCACATATGTTTTACATTAGAAATCATGTATGTAGGGTAATCCGACCCTTGGTTTGATTTTTTGGGAGCTTGGGACGAATTAATAGAGTTTTTAAGGATTTAAGTTGATGAAACCCATAGGTAAAGTATTACAGAAATTGGGACAAGAATCGTTCGTTCGATCGATTCACTCAAGAATGTCGATCGACCAATCAACCCTTTTCATCGATCGATCGACTCCTCCTGGAAATGGAAATATCTTCCCCTTTTTAATGTTAATCCGATCCAAATGTGTAAGGACCTTTGAACATAATTTAAATATCATAATGTGACTTGGTAAGGACTAGTAGGGTATAGGCCAAGTCCGGGTAACACGACTTTATATGGAACTTAACCGTGGGATTTTAGGGGTATGAAATGGAGTGAAAATTGCGCTTACATCAAATTAGGTCTTATGAGAATTAAGAATAACTTATACCAGTAAGGTAGCAAGCGTACACCTACTGATTTTATAATTATCATGATGACACACTCGAGAGTCGAGAAACACTTAAGGACTTATGGTAATTGAGAAAATAAGAGTGGATTAATTATATGTAGGACTCGGGCGCTATGTGTCAGGTATGGTCAGAATATAACATGGATCGTGTGTGTACCAATCTGACTCATGAAAATATAAATGTGTGTGAATATTTATTATATAAATATCTGTGTGTAATCATACCTGCGCTACTTGCTAACTCGGAGGTTTCCGCGCCGGGACAATCTTATCTCGATTGGACCTTGTGGGGGATATTAACTTGTACCCTAGAACATAGCATCCTTGGTATAGTCTATATGAGAATGACATCAAACAGTCCTAAGAGACGTGAGGGTATGTTCTAACCTCTCAGTGACTTCGAACTATGTGTGTTTTGTGTTAATACAGTTCGAGAGTGATTCCGAACTAGTATTTCCCTTTTGTACGAGAGATACGGGGACTTGATAGCAGAGTATGCCAGCACCATAGATTTTATGTGGGGTGCTCGATTATTATATATATTATATGAGTGATAAATATATATACATATACCTGTGATTCCTCTACTGTGCTTATAAGTAGATAAAATATAATAATTAATGTTAAATGAATTACGTGGTTGTGAACTTAAGACTATATTGAGATGAACATAGCTGGCTTGATAAATTCATAAGGAAAGGTTATAAGATATAAACTATAATCATACAATAACTTGAATCAGGATTTGGTGAGGGGAAATCGGGTTAGATTAGTGATTGGGTTAGCTTTATCTAGATTAGCTCAGTAGTACGTTAGGCGTGCACACTAGTTGAGGGGTGAGAATTTCCAAGTGAGTGTCGAGGTACTAACATGTATGTAATATCAACTGGTAAGAAGTTTATATACTTGCTAAACAATTTTAAAAGCTATTTTACAGTCGGGCTCTGACCCGTTTCTTGTCATCTCTTCTTTCTCTTATATATATATATATATATATATATATATATATATATATATATATATATTAAAGTAGAAAACTTATGTATGTCATAAGATGAAAAAATGATGTCATCGAATGAACTTTTGTTGCACTTTCTATTTTGCCCCTTCAAATTTCGAATTCCCCCCTTAATTTGTACTAAAGATTATTTCACACAATTTTTTCAAAACTAAAAAACGGGGTAAAATTGTAAAAGACCTAAATTTCATATTTCACACGTACCCTAAGTTACTCATTCATTACACACAAATCAAACCCCCCCCCCTCTCTCTCTCTCTCTCTCTCTCTCTCTCTCTCTCTCTCTCTCTCTCTCTACGCTCTCTCTTTGCAGCTATGCGATTCTCGAACAACCGATTCAAACTAGGTGTGGCATCAAATTTGATTTATTTCAGAAGTTTGTACTGATTTACATTTGTTGGATTGTTTCAGAAGTTTGTACAAATGTTTGTTACTTTTTCAAATGATTTTCTTCCAAAGGATTTACTGTACAAACGATTGTACTGATCACCTCTATAGGAACGATTTCTTCGATTTGTTTCAGACGTTTATACAAATGTCTGGTAATTTTTCAAATGATTACTACAACCTATTTCTAGAAGTTTATGGTTTTTTTGTTCGACTGTAAAATGAACAACGACGATCTCCCAATTCTGAGACAAATCGTTGCTGTTGTTCTGAAACCCAAATAAGAGAGATCGTTGTTGTTGTTTAAGCTATTTGGGTTTTTTTATGCTAAAAAAAATTACCAATAAAACCACTAACTTTTGAAACCAAAAACCGTAATTTTTTTTTGGTCTACTATTTTTTTTGGTTGTTCGTCTTCTCTGCTGTACAACGAACAACTCTACTATTTGCAATAAACAAACATCGTTTTGGCTCTTCCTTTTTTTTAAACGAACAACTCTGGCAATATGTCTACTATTTTGAAATGAACATGGGTACTATTTTAGGGTGTTTTTGAAACAAAAAATAGGTGTTTGAAAAGAACAATAGCTCTACTATTGTTTTTTTAAACGAGTAATAACTCTACTATTTTTGGCTCTCACTTTTTTGGGTTGTCACATTTTTTTTTGTTGTAATAATTTTTATGTTTTTCTGATGACTGTGTAGCTGGACCTATTTACAAACATGAGCTGTCACAGAAGGTTGCTGAGTTTATAAATAATTCATGTTTGTTTAAATAAAGTTGGATACCACAACTGTTTGAAATAGTAGTTGGACCTGTTTTTATTTCAATAGTTGGAAATTAAATTTAACTTCAAAACAGGTATGATTTTTTATTTTTAAAAAAGGTATGGTGTTAATCTCTAACTTCAGACACTATGTTGAGACATTATATCTGAAGCTCTATTTGATGTTAAAAATAGGTATGGTTATTGTTGTTTTGTGTTTGTCTTAATTTTTGCAGATATGGTTTTACACATATGTTGATTTTTGTTTGAAATGAGTGTTGAATTTCAGAGTATTCCAGTGCTAAAATTGGTATTTTTTGAGTTTGTTTCAATTTGAAAAATAGGTATTTTTTGAGTTTGTTTCAATTTCAACAAATTTGAAAAATATATGCCAACTTCAGTTCTGCATTCAATACTGCATACAATTCCGCATAGAGTTTTGCGTACAAATTATGCATACAGTCCAATAGATTAAGGTTTTCTCTGTAAATCAATTTTGGATTAGTTCGTATGTCAGTGTTACCATAAATGGAAACTGATGTGTACTATCTAATTTGCATCAATTTAAAATAGTATATATCTTTATTTGACACAAACATGTATTCGTAGGATATAAATTTAGTAGTATGATGTATTTATTCACCTTGATGTTTGATTAATTTAGTAGGATATAAATCTAATAGTATAATGTATTTATTTAGTAGTATGATGGAAACTCTGAATAATATTACTCTATGAAGTTCCTTCCATGGTTACGAATGAGAATTGTGCATATATATATATGGCAGTTGTGCATTGTAGCTGAAGAAAATTGTGCATCGCAGCTGTAGCAATAATGAAGACAAGGTTTTAGTTGCAATCTAATAAGTGGCACAATTGTGTTGTTTCAATGTAAAATGCTCAGGAACTTCAGAGTAGAGCAGGCGCAGCATGCTTGCACTTTGTTTTCTTTTATTTTTTACAATTAATGGTAGTTGTGCAATATTTATCATGTTGGATTTCATATTTGGACAATATTCATGTCATGTATGATCATATCCCGCTTCTAGAAAAGATGTCTACTACTATTGATATGTGATTCCTTGATTAATGTTTACACTAATACTTCTTCCTATTGAATTATTTCCAATGCAGGTAAGGGATTAAATTGGAGATTGAAGCTTGGTATAGGTAATTCTCCCTCAAATGAATCAAATGTATCTCATCTACAATAGTTAAATATTAGTATTCATTTGTCGTTTTCTTTTATAGTTTTTGGTGCAGCAGGAGTTAGCATATTTTTCTTGTGCCTTTAATTTTTTTTATCTATTATTGATGGACCAAAAAATGATATGTTGATTAGTATTTGATTATTGCATTTCTTCATAAATTTTATATAATGGAGAAGCTTAACTAGGATTACAGTGTTATCATCCACATTGTTTCAACTATAATTATTTTTCAAGTATGTACTCAGCCTTCATTTTGTATTTCGGTATTATCAACATGATTTATATGTAAGAACAAAACTAAATGAATGTTATTTTTGTTTTAGCTGAGGATATTAATGATTTCCTATTGTGGTTCAAATTAAATTTTGAGACCTGTTGTTACCGTGAGGTAATGGTGACTCAAGACATGTTTTTGGAGTATTTTTGTTGGAATATTGTTATCAAAGTAGTTTTTATTTTCTAAAGAGGGTGGATTGTCCTATAAATAAAGGAAGCTTTGTCCAATATTTCTAAATTGTTTATACTTATTTGTGTTGTAAAAATACTTTTTCACTTAAATTATTCATGATTTAATATATTGGAATTTTTTCCCGTGCTATATAATAGTTTCCATTTATTACGAGGCCCAAGACGGACTGTTAGTATTGTTATTAGACTATTTTTTTTCTTAAATGGGGTGTATAGTCCTATAAACATAGTTTAAATTGTTTACGCTTATGTGTTATAAAATAACTTTTTTGACTTAACTATACAAGATTTGACACTACTTAAATTTACATGATAAAATAATTTGAAAATTTATACTTATAATATAAAAATAATTTATATTTTATATTTTATATTATACACGACTTTAGACTTTTCAAAATTATCAGCGTGCCTTCAGGCACGGGCATACCCTAGTGTGTGTGTGTATATATATATATATATATATATATTATAGGTGCCCAGCCAAAGGGACATCAGGCTTAGATCTTTGGATTGTTGACGTGATGTAGCTAGTGTGGGAGTTGCAGGTCCTTGCAGTAGACGACTTCATCCTTGTCTTCTCACTCTTCTATTTAGTCATTATTAGATAAGGCATGTGTCTCCCATTTCAAGTTCTTATATAGTTCAGAGAGATTTGTACTCTTTATTTATTTCTGTACTCTATTTTAGTTGGGATTGCTTTTGAATATTACATTATCCTTAGATTTGGGATATTTTATTTGGATGATTAATTGAGCATGTTTATTTCATTTGGATGGTTTGGTTTTTAATATTATTATCCGTATTCATGAAAAAGGTTTCGTTTATTAAATCATAATAATAGGACTTAATTTATAAAATTAAATATTTTTGACACTTAACTTAATTATTTATTAGGTAATTAATAAAAAAAATTATTTTTCGACAGTGATACTAAGAATGAACCAACCGGACACTTTGAGTTAATTTTATAAAGAATTGATCGCCATGTATTTAATTAGGCGGGGTGTCACAAAATATCATTCACACCGATATCTATAATGCACACACACACACACACACACACACACACACACACACACATATATATATATATATATATACTATCACACTATCGTATACATATATTTAATAAATGTTCAACTAACCCTTGCTAACACCCATTGCGCTAGCCCAAAAAATACCCAAGTCTATATCCAAATTATAATTTAATTAATCACACATTAATCATTTTTAATTGCATTCGAGTTGTGTCACCCAAATATAATACCCAGACTCACTCATTTGGTCTGTAATTTTGTCTCTTAGAATTTGTTACATAAAATTCCATTATTTAGTTCAATAAATTGTTATATAACTATAAAATAAATTAAACCGGATACCCCGTGCCTAACTCCCTTAACACTTAGCCTAAGATTATCTGAGTCATAAGCCCGACTCTTAATTTCATAAGTATAACTTACATTCATATTTTTATTTCAAAATACTAAGCGTATTTTAATCCTGCCCGTACCCTAATTGCATTCGAAATTTCCATTCGAATACATTCATATAATTTCGAGTGTTGTTCATCCTCAACACTATAAATCCATACCCCGATTTCATTCCCATCTAATTCCAAGGTAAAAATATTGTTCCTTAATATTTTTCAAAGTTCTACACTCATCTACGGACATCCCTAAATAATCCAAATTTGATTTCTCAAAAAGGATTTCGATTTCACACACCCTTCCGTCAAAAAATCATAACTAATTAAAAAAATCAAAAAAATTCTAGGTCAGTGCCCACGCAATCGCAACGAAAAGATCTACAAATTTCATTTTTGACAAACAGGTAAAGCGAACCAATTCTCCATACCAGATTTGTGAACCATCATATTCTCTAACTCGTTTTTTCTCCATTAACAAACTTCTAAGCTTTTTGGTTCCACCCCAAACCTTAATACGATCATTGTCAACATAAATACACATCTAAATAAGGTTCTAAACATCATCCAAAACTTTAAACACTATTTATTTCAATCACAATGCATCAATTTCTAAATTGGGTTTTTATATGGGTTCCATTCAATCGGTTACAAATTTCATTCTATAATCCGAAATTAAACATCAATCTCTACTAAGTTTGTCATAGGATATACATTTCTACAACCTAAAATGATATAGTATCATCAAATTTCTATTTAATCTACACAACATGATGAAATCATCCAAAGACCCTTTTTCCTATGAGAACCCACCCAAAACAAATTTTGATATTATAACCCAGCCCAAAATGAATATGGTTTACACCCACTATGACATGAATTGCAATACTGCAATTTAAATGAAAGTAAGTATAATTACGTGCCTGGATAAATTTGTTGGGTCTGATTTCCATTGTTGTAGGCTAAGGTTTTGACGAAGAACACTCCAATTTTTTCTTGGTTTCGCCCCCAAGAGTTCTCCCAATTTCTCCATCTTTTGTCGTCTGCAAAACTAGGGTTTTCTTATTGATTTGTGCCTTCCACAAACTCCCCAACTTAGGTTTTATATCACTAATCTCGAAATTAAGACTATGGGCCAAATTAAAATGACCCAAACACCCCTTGTGAGCCCGGATATGCCTAAAAATGCCCCGAGACCTAATTGCTACCCCTGGGTACTCTTCCCCCCTTACAAAGAAATTTTGTCCTCAACATTCAGATGAGTCTAGTATTCCAAACCTTGAATACTTCCCTACTCACATGCCCTTAAGATCACTTCACATAATTCTACCCCTTCTAATCGCGAGTTATATTAAAATTAAATTAATTACCCAGGATTCCCATACACCCTGTACCCATGCTTAACCACACTAGTGTTATCTGGCTCTACTAGCCTTAAATCATAATATAGCTTTCAACTAACCATTATAATTACATATATGTATATTAACCAAGGTACCAAACCCATGTCCTAATGACCAGACATCTCCCCACTTCCAACGTTGCGCTAAGTTTCATGCGTGGGGCATCTCGCAGAGAGAAATTCAAACAAGGAACCCCTCGACACACTACTACCTAACATTGCTGGTCGTTTAGATTTTTTCGTTCCTTAGTCCATAGCACGTACCCCCAAATTTTAGTATCCTGACATAAAAGTATAATCGTCCAATCTTATGTTACAAAAGACATCATACAATACAACGCCCCTTACTATCAATAGTTTCTTAGCGTGAACCAATCACGAGCTATATCTCCCCACTCGATAATAAACCTATCCACCCTGAATCCCATTAGTAATAGTTCCTAGTCACGGGGATCAAATATAACAATACAAACACTTTCTTATAAGTCTATTATAAAGTACATGATAACATATATACATGTATATAAACTAGACCCTCTTTCAGGCAATAACTAACATAAGTAAATCATATCTCGGAACAACGGACACAAAGTCTCACCATACTATATAGTATAAACCAAACATCCTGATATAAATATCACTAACATCTCGTATGCAACAGACTTATCTAGATCTTAGCCCCTCGCTCTCAGCGTGGTTACATCATACAGGTATTCTCGATTACCCCACATTGAGCAATTGAATTCTTCTCAAATTTATCCCACCCATTAACTTGTGGTGCAAAAGTTTTCTCGGTGCTTCCTTCAAAGCACTACCCGACTCCACTAGCTATATATCGTAATAATTCTCAACTTAAAGTGTTTCTTTTACACATTAAATAATTTAACATTTTACAATCAATGCACTATCATCCAATAACGTATCACTACTCCCAACGTTTATTAAGGTCCATGCGTGTAACATCCCACAACAAAGCCCAAAAGAACTTTTCCCAATGCACTATCCCCTAGAATTATTGATCATCAAAATTCGTGGGTCCAAAGCACATAGCTAAAATATCACAAATTCTATCTCTCGTCACATAAATCAAATCGTCTATGGCCATATCTCTCAAGGCGTCACATAATATGGTGCTCTCGCTATCACTAAGTTATCAACACGTAAACAACAACGAGCTAAAAACTCTCCTCTCAACAGTGAACCTGATATACCTTAAATCACATAAGTAAAAGTACCTACGCATAGGGATCCAATATAACTAGACAACTGTATTCTATGAAGTCTACTTCATAAAAATACCACCGCTAGATCGACCCTCTTTTAAGTGACACATCGTAAACATATACATCGTACCTATGGAATAGCGAACACGATAGTATTACTGTAATCGCCAACCATTGCTTACCAGTCTGTACCCAGGATAAAACCATACCACGAATATCACCTCTCAAAACGATCTATCCTTATAAAATATATCCTCTCAGTGTCCACACCTACTCCCCTGCAGATTGAACTAAAGAGAGACCCATAAACTCAACGGTGAATATATAAACAATATAGTAATATGAATGATACCTCTACTAAACCCATTTCTCATGAAAATCTAATACTAATAAATTATTGTGACTCGCTCGTGTCACACAAAACATACCCCAATCACCTAGGGATATAACTCATACTTTCAATTGCCAATATTACTGGCAGTTCAAATGGTTCCTGGACATAACACCCTTGTCCCAACCAAAACAAAAATGTCTTATAACTATATCACCCACTGGTCATCCCGTCCTTGTCCCCCAATTAACTATGGATAATATCCACACATGTGTTCCTACTCTTTAAACATAAAACACCTCTCTGTGTCACCCCCTTTACCTGGCCCACTGACCATGCCGGTGTCGTCTTTCTCGCAGACCTGGTAGCCTTTACTCGGATTTCTACCCCCGTTGTTCCTTTGGCTTCATTGGCCCTATGGGACTCGTTGTTGGCCTTGATGGCCCCGACTAAATCCACTATCACCTGGTATGAATTCTATTGATCACAATTATTAAAATGGGTCCTCTACTAGGTATACCCTCCTGTGGCTCCTCACTAACACTGTTAAATCCAATCTCACCCTTCGGTTAGATTCTCTAACTCTCTTGGCTCCCTTATCACGAAAGCGTTGATATAAAAAACCATGGCGACTCCTATTACGGCCACTATTCTTAGAATATTCCATGGCTTCTACTAAGCTTCTCTCCCTGTAGTCCTTCTAACAACTCTTGCTGGTCATCCAAAATTATTCGGTGTACGAATCCCACTCGAACTCGTATATGAATTGCATCAACTATACTTGATAGAAGGATAACGTAAGTCGCATATTTGAAGGAAAATACTAACCCTATAATAAGACTCTATATCAAATAATGCTACGCTGATACATAATAATAACTTTCATAGATCCAAAGGACTTTGGAACCTAATGCTTTGATACCATCTGTGACACCCCGCCTACTAAAATAACGGGTGGCCAACCCATGATCAAAATAAAACATTGGTCTTATATGCCTCATACTTAGCATCACTCCACCTAGTAAATTAATTAGACCGATGCCAAATTTTATCTTTCATTAATTAACAACATGCGAAAATAAATAATAATTAAACCATCAACACAAATTGAAAACTGAATCTCACACATATGAATAATATAAATAAAGATAACCAAAACAAATGTCGGCCCAATAATAAAATCCAACACAAACTGAAATAATAATCTGGATACACAAACTCCAATAAATAATTGAATATTAAATCTGAGAGCGATATGCCCAAATGAGTACTGAAGTAAAGTCCCTACACTAGGAATGAATGAATGAAGCATTTATAGCAAAGTCCTGTAACTTCCACATGAACTGCAACTGCGCATCCCTGAATAGAATCCTCAAACTGGGCGTCCTTGTGGCTGGACACCTAAAAAGTTTTGAAAAAGATTTTGTCACTGGTTAGAGCCCAAGTAAAACATTTTGAAAATATTTAGCAAGAAGTTAAATTGCAATAATTAAATATGCATGCACACTCTTCATATTTAATTTAGTGTCGCCCTCTCTTGAGTTATAGCTCACTCCTCATTTAATATGAACACCTAATGCCTGCCTTCTAACCTTACTGGTTAATCTACCCCACCTAACTAGACGTGTTAGACCTCTTTCCACCACACTACTCTAACTTGAGTATTCTTACTTTGATTATTAAGTTATCTACTCATTAACTTATTAATCAGTTCAACTATATTAAACCATATAACGTCCACACTAGTAATATACGAAGCCCCCTTTTAAATCATATAACTTTCAAACTAGTTATATAGGAAATTACCTTTTTAAATCATATAACTTTCACACTAGTTATATAAGAAATACATTCACTCTTGTGTATTAATCCCCTATATAATTATCTACTCATATTATATACGTACTGAGATACTAAACATTCACACACATGTCGCGTATAATAACCATCCATTCCTGAGTAATAACTCACTGGATAATTTCTTTAAAATGCTATCATCCCAGGCATGCTCGCTTTAAACCGGTTACCATAAGTCAAACTAACTCACACCGAACTTAGTTAAAATATCGCAAACGTAGTGGAGGCGGTCATATTTCCCCAAGAGTGAGATCAAATCATACCCAAGACGTCTCACCTCGAAAATAAATCACCTAATAAAAATCCTAGACGATATGAGCTGAGGACTATACTCTCCCTGTTCCTCAAGCCAGGGAATTCACCCACATCGCACAACCTCCTATGATAGCACTAGAGGGATATGTATTCCTATAAATATCATTCACACCGATATCTATAAAGAACATAAATATATATATATACTATCACACTACCGTATACATATATTTAATAAAAGTCTAGCTAACCTGTGCCTAACACTCGTAGCACTAGCCCAAAAATACCCGAGTCTATATCCTGACTTGTAATTTAATTAATCACACATTAATTATTTTTATTTTCATTCCAGTTGTGTCACCAAACGACAATACCCAGACTCACTCATTTGGTCCGTAATTTCATCTCTTAAAATTTGTTACACAATATTCCATTATTTAGTTTAACACTTCTCATTAAATTTAATATTCAATAATTTATTATATAACTCTATAATAAATTAAATCGGCTACCCCATGCCTAACTCCCGCTGCACTTAGCCTAAAATTATCCGATTCATAACCCCGACTATTAATTGCATAAGTATTAACTTACATTCATATTTTTATTTCAAGATACTAAGAACATCTCAATCCCGCCCGTATCCTAATTTCATCCAAAATTTCCGTTTGAATCCATTCATATATTTTTGAGTATTGTTCATCCTAAACACTCTAAATCCATACCCCGAAGTCATTTCCATCCAATTACAAGGGAAAAATAATGTTCCTTAATATTTTCCAGAGTCCTACACTAATCCACGGACATCCCTAAATAATCCAGATTTGATTTCTCATAAAGGATTTCAGTTTCACACACCCTTTCATAGAAAAATCAAAACTAATTAAAAATATTAGAGTTTAGCGCCCATGCAATCGTAACAAAAATATCTAGAAATTTCATTCCTGACAAATAGGTAAATCAAACCAATTCAGTCTCAAAACTGAACTGGTTTGCCGTATAAGATTTGTGAACCATCTTCTTCTCTAACTCATTTTTCCTCCATTAACAAACTTTTAAGCTTTCTAGTTCTACCCCTAACCTTAATACGATCATTCTTAATATAAATACACCTCCAAATCAGGTTTTAAACATCATCCAAAACTTTAAACACTACTGATTTCAATCACAATCCATCAATTTTTAAATTGAGTTTTTATCTAGGTTCCATTCAATCAGTTATAAATTTCATTCTATAATCCGAAATTAAACATCAATATCTACTGGGTTTATCATAGTATTTAGATTTCTACAACCTAGAATCATATATCATCATCAATTTTCCATTTAATCTACACAACATGATTAAATCATCCAAATATCCTTTTTCGTATGAGAAACCACCTGAAATAAATTTTGATATAATAACCCATCCCTAAATGAATACGGTTTACACCCACCATGATATGAATCGCAATACTGCAATTTAAATGAGAGAAAGTTTAACTACTTTCCTAGACAAATTTGTAGGGTATGATTTCCATTGTTGTAAACAAAGGTTTTGACGAAGAACGCTTTAATTTCTTCTTGGTTTAGGTCCCAACAGTTCTCCCAATTTCTCCATCTTTTCTCCTCTGCAAAACTAGGGTTTTCTTATTGAGTTGTGTCTGCCACAAAATCCCCAACTTAGGTTTTATATTAATAATTTCAAAATTAAGCCTATGGGCCAAATTAAAATGACTCAAACACCCTCGTGTGAGCCCGATTATGCGTAAAAATGCCCCTAGGACCAATTACTACCCATGGGTACTCTTTTTCGACTATCTCGACCTAGTCGGAATCAACCATGCACTCAGAATCGCCACGTGAGACACTTTACTAAAATCTCCAACCTTGTCCTTAAATTACGACACATGAGAATTTAAAAATTAACCCGAATTAAATAAATCTTAATTCACCAATTTAATTAAATCCTCCAGATTAATTAAATCCGTTATCACCAAATTGATTAAATTTGTATCCCCAGAATTACGGGGTGTTACATAAATGGCCTCAAAATTGAAAAAACTCACAAAAATGTAAACACAATTTTGAACATCTTTAAGATAAGCACACTGAGGTAAATATCCCTAAGAATCTCATTTTCTCATTACATTTACATAAATGCACACTAATAAAAGAAAATCTAAAATACCATCAATAACAACACTTGAACATCCATTAAAGTTAGATTGAATTGAATACGTTTCTTATTATACCTTTAGATTGAAATGGTTATTAGAAACCTTCCAAAAATACCTCATTTAATAATTTGTAAAACAAAGTTAACACCTAGAGAGAACATAGTGTAAAGGGAATAAAAAAAGAGAATGACTTTAAAAGTGTGAAATCCTTAATTTTAAAATGCCAATTTTTGGTAAAAAATAATCAGAATAAAAAAGGGTTTTAGAACAAGTAGCTGTAGTTCCTTAAAATACATCCTAGCAAAAAGATTCATGAAATCAAATTTGTAAAGAGATTGAAGAGTTATATCTGCAAAATAAAAGAACCAATTAGAACTCACAAATTTGAAAACCTAAAAAATTGAACTCACATATATTTTAAAACTAAGAGTTGGTAATAATAACCAAAGTAATATTTACAGACCAATAGTCGGTAATAATAACAAAAAAAATCATACTTGTAAAATTAGATAATGAGTCACAAACTCATGTATAGACATTGAAACTAATCATGTACAACTAAGGGAATGAAAAATAAAAGACATATTCCAGCTAAAAAAATCATACTTGGGATTTCAAAGGACAAAATCTGCAAGATATAAAATATCATATTTCAATCCAAGGACAAAATAGTTTTCACATATTATAATAATCTATTTAACTGTTTAAGTGCATGATAAAATGCATTTTTATGGTAATTTTACATTTTTCTTCCATGGAACACTAGTGTTGGACTTATGACCATGGAGAGTTTACGATTGCACGGTTGCAATCAAAATTAGTTTCGTGGATATCCTGATCGGCTGACTATGATGAGGGGACTACCTTCCTTAACTATCCTCACCGAAATAAATAACATTAAAAAAGGATGACCATAGAAATAACTATTAAAGAATGATATAAAAAAAGAACCATTACATAGTTACAAACGAAACAAAGTATAAATAGGAAAAGCATAACAATTAATTTTATCTAATCCAATGAAGTCTTTAACTGCAGAAACACAAAAGAAGTACAAAGCATTTGTCAATTCACTGCATTAATCCTCAGACAATATTTTGACACAAAAACTTAACACATACGCCATTGAATTAATCTTCAAATACAATTCTTATACACATTTAAAAGAAATAAATTAGACTAAAAAGCAATCTTCAAATCTACAACTCTAAATACATTATTAAAGGAGAAAGTTTGGGAGAATTAATATCAACCTAAATAAAGTAACTAAATATAGTAGCATTGTATCCTAATGTAGGGAATTTTGTTAAGAATAAGATAATAGTAATATAGGATATAACTCATAAAAAAATGGCATTTGTAAACAACCTAAATATCACATATGCAAACAACTTGTAAAAAATAAACTCCCATGAGTAATTGTTCACGAAGATAACTAACTAAATAGTTTGGAAACTAATTTTACAGATCAAACACATCTATTACAAAGATAAATCTAGATCCAAGTAACTTCGAGTTAGAGGAAATTAGCACCTCAACTATAAACAAAAACTCATATTCATTAATGCTGTTTGTATGGGTACGTAATTTAATAAACAAACACAAAAATGGGTATGTATCTTAATAAACAGAGCTTAAGGAAAAATATAACTAAATGCTATTCAAATCATAAATTATACACACACATATAAAGGGAGGGAGAAAAAAATAATACCTGATATATATTGAACACCAAAAAAAATAAAACCTTAGAGTCACCAACTTAATACATGGAAAATCAAAACAAATACAAAAATATACCTGAATGATTGAATTGGAAATCTCTAATATAGATTCAACCTTAAATTATTAGACCCCAAAACCCTAAAATCAAAAAATACAAATTAAAGAGAGAGAGAGAGAGAGAGAGAGAGAGAGTTGTACCTCAAAGAGCTAAGATTCCCAACCTAAGAAGCCAAAAAATTGAACTCAACAACATACAAAAATACAAATCCAAATTTTGAATACAACAACACACTATAACATGACCAAGCAACCTGTAAAAATATGGTGAGATATAACTCATAGTACTCACAAATATAGGTTAAGTGAATCAACCAAAAAACCAAAATGAAATTTAGGTCCAATAACCCCATGTTGGAAGATAGTGCTTAGAACCTAGAAGAAAGTTTGTTGGTGTGGTTGTTAAAGAGTGGATTAATGGATCACAATGGGTTAGGAGAGCGAGTGAGAGAGAGAGAGGAGAGAGAAACCATATGCAGTTTTAATGATAAGAGAAAGTGAAGTTTTGAATTAAACTGAAATGAGTTCATTTTGTCTGGGCGGGTTACATGGAATATTTAGGCTGACTAATTTGGCAAGGGAAAATGTGGCAATATCAGAAACGTTATTGTGCTTTTACATTTTGATATTTCAAAAACCATGTTATCTTATATATATATAATATGAGAGGAGGGTGTTTTATTGTTACAAAATATCAAGGGTCGAGATCAAATTTTTTGGAGAGATCTAAAGGTTGAAGATTATGCCATGTCACCATTTAACCATTGTGACATGAAAAATGAGACAAATGAACCCTTGCATCCAAGCCCTACCCCGTCTACTCATTTTATCCCTCCCCCCAAATCTTACCTTCTCCTCATTTTCACCCTTTCCCAAATCCACCTCTTTCGCCCGTCATTAGTCACCCCCTTCTACCCTCCACGTCGCCCCTTCCTCCTCTCCAAAGAACCTCTAGAGGTAATCTCCCTCTCTCTTACACATGCATGTCTTGGCGTGATTTCATTACAGACCGATGGTGTTAGTGTTGAGTTTGGTTTGGGTTTCTTATTTGTCAACAAAACCACAATATTAAGGGATTTAGTTCATTTCTTATAGAGAATTGTGAAAATATGGTATGATTCCTAGGGATTTTTAATATTTTTGACGAATTTTTTGCTCATGTATTTTTTAGATCTAATTACTTTTTTTGAAGATCTAATCAGGTATACATTCTCTCTCTCTCTCTCTCTCTCTCTCTCTCTCTCTCTCATTGGAACTTTGTGGCTTTTTTTTTATTCAAAATAACTTTTTACAGATCTAATTTTTTGTTTATGCTTTGGTGTTTATATTTTTTTTTCCCTAGATTGAAACCTACTAATGTATACATTATTTCTCTTTGATTGGAACTTTATGTATTTCATTAGAATATTATTTGTGTATGACAACTATTGGCTTACATTTTCTATATTTATGCCTTTTCTTTCTTTCTTTATATTGTGAATACCTATGGTTCTGTGTATAAATGTATACCAATTGGAAATTTTGATTAAGTTAGCCTTTAGTGTGGTTGGGCCTATTAAATTTATTTAGGCAGCCTTGATTATTTTAGTAAATATTATTGATTATTTTTTTGTGCAACTTGTCAAAGCAAGGGCTTTTTGTCGGAGTTTTTTATGACTAGTGTTTTCTTCTTGAGTCTTACCATGATAGTTTATACTTGGTTACTTGGAAACCATGTTGGGTAGAGATACATCTACTCCATACAAATAGAAATTAGGTAGAGATAGTTCTCTCTCTCTCTCTCTCTCTCTCTCTCTCTCTCTCTCTCTCTCTCCAGTTTATCAAAATTTTGGCATTTTATTTATCTGTAAATTAAACTAGTCTTAATATTTTTATGTTTATATTACTGTCCAGATACTTCGTGTTCACATCAATGGTATAGTTTGTTTTAAAGCATGTTAGTTGCAGTGATTCCCCTTTTCTTTTCACCGAGAATGCACCCTGTTTGAATTTATTTTATAGTTGCTGTATGTTAAATTAATTTTTAGTCTTAACAATATTCTTATACTATTTTTTGGTTATTTCAGGTAACTCGAACCCCATGTGTTCGACAAAATTAGCAAGTGAGTATTTTAATTGTGAAATTTTTCATTTTCCTTTTTATATTATAAATATATTCATCTAAATTACATGTATTATGCTTCGATTTCGATATTTTGGCTCACTCCAATATTTCAGATCACTCCAATATTGTGAAAGTTATGGGAGTAGGAGCAGAAACAGGTGGGAGTGTTAGCAGAGCAGCAGGTAGGGCGTGTTCAACTAATTTATTGAATCGAAATGGGTTTTTCGGAAGTTGAACGATTAAAATCGGATAAAATCTCATATTAGGAAAACTTTGGGATTTCTAGAAATTAGCTGTTGATTCTTGGTTCTAGGATGATTAGAACCTATTTTCCTTGAATATATATAGTTGGTTGTGATTAAATAAGGTTGGGAGAAGAAACGGAAAGATTGGAGGTGTATTAATGGAGGTTTGAGATTTTGGAGAAGAAAGTGAATAATAACTCCGCGCACATTTCAAATCGATTCGGGCTAGATATGAGTCGATTAGTCTCTTGGTCAAAAAATAAAATTTTTAGATCTTTTCGATGCGGTTGCGTGGGCACTGATCGCATATTTTTCTAATTTTTTTTGAATTAGTAATGATTTTTCTATGGAAGGGTGTCCGAGGTCGAAATCGTTAATCATAAATCCATCCTGACATTGGGAGAAAAAAATTGATGTGTTAGTTATAAATCATTGTTAGGATGATTATAGTGATGTTGGTTTAGGTTAGAAACCATAAAATGGAGGTTGAGTTGATATTTGGGATTTTTAGAGATTGAGAAATTGCCCAAACAGTGCCCTCCGAATAGGGCGAATCGATTCGGGTCTAGACGGAATTGATTTGCATAAGGGGATCTATAAGGCTATCTCAGGCCGAATCGATTCGGATTGAGACCGAATAGATTCGCCTTTAAGGACCTGCTTGCAGAGAACTTTCTGAATCGATTTGGATTGAGACCGAATCTATTCGCCAGCCTGAATCGATTCGCATTTGGGGAGAATCGATTCGCCCTTGTTGAATTTCTCAATTTACCTTCTTTGAGTTTAGGGGGAGTTAAATTGCAATTGGATATTCTTATAGGGGATTCTAGTTATGATATTAGGACTCCTAGATGACGGTATTGAAGGTGAGTAAACCTTGGAACGAAAGAGAGAGCCTTGGATTAGTATAGTGTACATTCCGGGGTAAGGACTTAGTGAATGTTCAAGTCGAACAACGTTCAAGAGAGTTCTTAGGCAAGTGCATATAGAGAATACTTATGGGCTTTAGTATTTTAAGTGTACGAATGCTTATATACTATTACGAATGGGATCATTCGGGGTTATTTGCTATCGCTACAAGTGTTTGGCAATTATAGCCATGTATATATTGAGAAGGAATATACGTTATATATACGAAAGTTGTTACAGTACATATATGATATGATATGAATATAAATATATCCATATGTGACTGGTATATTTGTACTTTAGAGGCTGGTTCCATAGGCTTCCCCGGGCATAGGGTTAGACAACCAATTTATATATTTTCTTTAGGATGATCCAGGGAGATTGCACGATGTGGGTGAATCCCCTGTCTTGAGGAGAACCGAGAGTATATCCCCAGGTCATAACGCCCCGCATATGAGTGCGATAGCTTTATTCCACTTTCAGGAGGTAATATGATCGCTTCCACCGTCGTGTATTTTTACTATGACCATGAGTGAGTCTGGCTTGGTACATTGGTTGATTGAGTAAACCCCGAGGATGATAGGCACTATGAGACTGTAACCTCAAGTTATATCTCGGTGGGATGATTATTATACTTGTTGTGTAAAGTATATTGCTTGTATATGAATACGAGATCTCATATAGATTTGACTTGTGTAAAGAGTAAAATGAATAAGGATTTATTCTCATTTCGGGAGATTTTATCTGGATTTAAATTGTGATTCATTTATTAAAGTGAGAACTATATATATATACGGGATTTTATATACGAAAGTGAAAATGGTATTTTAAACTAGAGAAAGTTATGGAATATGAACGACATTATTATTATTATTATTATTATTATTATTATTATTATTATTATTATTATTATTATTATTATTATTATTATTAGAAACAAGAACTATATATATATATACATATATATATATATATATATATATATATATATATATATCACATTGAAGACTATATTAAGTTAAGCTTATGTGATAGATAATGGTATAACTTATGTTATATCACGCAAGATAGGTGATAGTCACGAGGATTTAGTAGATGGGTGGAAGAGATTAGTTAGGCAGGGTAACTTAACTAGATTTTTTAAAAAGGTATGCGATAGGTGTGCACTATTAGAAGATGGGTGAGGTGTATCTCATGAGAGTGCGATACCAGTTTAAATATGAGATATTTCATATTTTAAAATATGGCATTTATGCACTTGGAAAATATTTTCTAACTCGGGCTCTGACCCTTTTCTCAATTTTCCCCTCTCTTGCTCTCTCTCTCTCTCTCTCTCTATATATATATATATATATACACTTGCAAAATATTTTCTAACTCGAGCTCTGACCCGTTTCTCAATTTTCCCCTCTCTTGCTCTCTCTCTCTCTCTCTCTCTCTCTCTCTCTCTCTATATATATATATATATATATATATATATATATATATATATATATATATATATATATATATATTAGGTGTTCAGACACAAGGATGCCTGGATGATGATCCGTTCGATTCAGACGTTCGCTGCAGCAGCTGTGAATGCATGAAGGTTTATTTTAGACGATTCTATTCTTGTGATCTAGATAGGAAGCATTGTAGTAACATTCGGGCCGATAGACCAATTGTATGCATTTATTCTTTTACCTCCTTTTAGTTCGGCATTCAATTTGGTTGTATTATGTTAAACCGAGTGTTCGGTTATTTTATTTCATTTCAGTTGTTGCTTATAAACTGTGTGAATGTTTTATTTAGTTGGTTTGGTTAAAAAGATTAGTTAAATAAAATTTTGACGCCAGCCCAATAAGTTATTAGTAATTAAATTTGTTTTCGACAGTGATGCTAAGAATGAACCATATGAGACTCCTGTTTTAATTTGGTATAGGATTGATCACCCGGTATTTTATTAGGTGGGGTGTCACAAATGGTATCAGAGCATCAGGTTCTAGTGTCCTTAGGAATCTGTGCGGATGTACTACTCTTTCAGCGTTGCTTTCAATTTGATATACAACCTTATAATTAGGATTGTTGATTCCCCTTGTGAGATTTCATTCTCCTGCCATTATGTAAGATTATAGTAAATATTTTACGCGCTAGTTCGAGATTCGTGTGGTGATCGATGAAGGGAGACCAGGGAAGGCCGTTATGAGGGAAGCAGAAGGCGTGGCTGAGTTGGAGCTATTTGTTAATATCGGGGATGAGGACCGCATTAGAGGTCACTCCCCTTGTGGGATTGGTATATATTTCTACAACGACTACTAAAGTATAGTAGTTATATTTATCCAAGTACCGCTATAGTAGAGAGTGGTGCTAAACTTGAATTACCTAGTGAAGTTAAATTGGGAAAAAGTTTGAAATGTCTTTGATAAGAACCATATGTTGAAGTTAAGATTATGCGGAGGTAGTGTAACTTTATTCAATGGAAGTAGAATGCTCAGGAGCTTCAACTAAAAGCAGGTTATAGAAAACTAGATGTGAAAATTTAATGGAAAACTTTTCACTCGTTGGAGTAATGTCAAAATGGTGGGAACGGTAGTCACAATGTTTGGGGAAGTAAGATGTTTTTCTCATAGAGGAATCTTATGGATGGCTTTAACCGAAAATTTATTCAATTTACCAGGCTTGGGGAGAATGAAGCTTCTGGATTATTCACATGAGGATCAGTCAGAGGTCGACAGTGAATATAGAGTGATATGTAGAAGTGAACCTTGTACCGAAGCAAGGTAGGTGCAACAAGGAGAGAGTCCTTCAGTGGAATGATTGACTCACTAGTAAGTGTTGTTAACACTTATGGAGAACTTGTGTTCGTGGAACCCCATTGGTTGACATCCAGCTGGGGAATTCATTGAAATATGGCAGTTACGGCCGATAGCATGTTTCCTTTTAGTCGGAGGAGATAAGGGAACTACGAGGGTGATTGTCAAGATTGAGGCTATAGAGTCTGAGATACTGATAACATTAACATGGTCAGGGAGACTAGAGATGGAGAATATGGTGATGTGGAGTGTACAACCACACGCATTAATCCTGCCCGGTAGGAGTTAAAGGACAAGAGTAGGGTGCATAGGTGGGGCATTTATTATAGTAGTTTTTTGTTCAGTTAAGACAAGTGTACTGTATTTGGGAACCATTTGGAGCAGCTAGGGTAATTGGCAAGAATGTTATTATGAGTTTCACCTTGCATGAAGGAGGCACATTCTATGTGGCAAGATTGAGTCACAGTATTTTATTAGCCTTAAATTCGTGTGTGTGATTCGAGTTTACTAGTAGTATCGGTAACATTATATAGTGCATGCCTATATGTTTTTTCGCGGTAGCGGGGTTCTATTTTCCTTCATTCCCCCTAAAAGCGAGTGTTGATATTTTGAATTTATATCTGGTTTGTACTGCTTGTTTTGTGTGTGTTATACGAGTATGGTACTATTGTAAGTGTAATGTATTTGTGGATGATCAGAGTGATAACAAGCTAATGATTGCAAGACTATCATATCCGCGGTTCCAGGGTGGAACTGGTTGTATTTGCTATATCTCACCTAGATACGGGTTAATCTCGCCTTTATTATATGTTTGGATGGAACTTCGGTGAGTAGATGTTTCACTAGTATGACTTTAGTGCATGGGGACCTTATAGATATGATCTAAGGTATGCGCGATCACGGGACCACCGATTTGAGAATACGATGATAATTTGCATATTTCTAGACTTTGGCTTAAAAACATTGCGTTAGGGGGAGAAAACCCGAAACAACCCCCTGAACGGCATCGTAAGTGGCACCAACACCTCGCATCGGACCAATAGAACTCGTACGAACTGATCGCGTGATCACAGGACCCCCGGTTTGAGAATACGACAATAATTTGCATATTTCTAGACTTAGGCGTAAAAACATGGTGTTAGTGGAGGAAAACCGAAACCGCCCCCGAACGACCCCGTGAGTGGCACCAACACCTCGCACGGGACCAATGTAACTCGTAGGAACGACCACACTATGATCACGGGACCCCCAGTTTGAGAATACGACGATAATTTGCATATTTCTTGACTTAGGCATAAAAACAGGGCGTGAGTGGGTGAAAACCCGAAACAGCCCCGAAATGGCCCAGTGAGGGGCACCAACACCTCGCACGGGACCAATGTAACTCGTAGGAACTGACCACACGATCACAGGACCCCCAGTTTGAGAATACGACAATAATTTGCATATTTCTTGACTTAGGCATATAAACATGGCGTTAGAGGGGGAAAACTCGAAACAACCCGCGAACGGCCCCGTGAATGGCACCAATACCTCGCAGGGACCAATGAAACTTATAGGAACTGAACGCGCGATCACGGGACTCCCGGTTTGAGAATATAATGATAATGTGCATATTTCTAGGCTTGGGCTTAAAAACATGGCGTTAGTGGGCGAAAATCTGAAACATCCCCCGAACGACCCCGTGAGTGGCACCAACACCTCGCACGGGACCAATGTAACTCATAGGAACTGACCGCGTGATCACGGGACTCTTGATTTGAGAATATGATGATAATTTTCACATTTCTAGACTAAGGCATAAAAACATGGGGTTAGTGGGTGATAGCCCAAAAAAGCTCCCGAACGACTCCATGAGTGGCACCAACACCTGGCACGGAACCAAGGTAACTCGTACGAACTGACCACGTGATCGCAGGACCCCCGATTTAAGAATACGACGATAATTTGCATATTACAAGACTTAGGCATAAAAACTTAGCGTTAGTGTGGGAAAATCCGAAATAGCTCCCGAATGGCCCTGTGAGTGGCACCAACACCTCGCACAAGACCGATATTACTCGTACGAACTGACCATGCGATCACGGGACCCCCAGTTTGATAATACAAAGAGAATTTGCATATTTATCGACTTGGGCATATAAACATGGCGTTAATGGTGGAAACCCAAAATAGCCCCCGAACAGCCCCGTGAGTGGAACCAACACCTCGCACGGGACCAATGTAACTCGCAGGAACTGACCGCACGATCACGGGACCCCCAATTAGAGAATATGACGATAATTTCCTTTTTTCTAGACTTAGGCGTAAAAACATGGCGTTAGTGGGCGAAAACCCGAAACATCCCCCGAACGGCCCCGTGAGTGGCACCAACACCTCGCATGGGACCAATTTAACTTATAGGAACCGGTGACGTGATCACGGGATCCCCGGTGTGAGAATACGATGATAATTTTAAAATATCAAGACCAATTTAAAACATGGCATTAGTGGCAAAAACCCAAAACATCCCCCGAATGGCCCCGTGAGTGGTACTAACACCTCGAACGGGACCAATGTAACTCGTAGGAACGGACCGAATGATCACAAGACTCCCAGTTTGATAATATGACGATAATTTGCATATTTCTAGACTTAGGCATTAAAACATAGCTTTAGTGGGGAAAACTCGAAACAACCCCTGAACGGCCCCGTGAGTGGCACCAACACCTCTCACGGGACCAATGTAACTCGTAGGAACTGACCGTGCAATGACGGGACTCCCGATTTGATAATATGATGATAATTTGCACATTTCTAGACTTGGGCTTAAAAATATGGCCTTAGTGGGAGAAAATGTGAAACAACCCCCGAACGGCCCCGCGAGTGGTACCAACACCTCGCACGGGACCAATGTAACTTGTAGGAACTGACCGAACGATCACAGGACTCTCTGTTTGAGAATACAATGATAATTTGCATATTTCTAGACTTAGGTTTAAAAACATGGCACAGTGGGCATAAATTCAAAACATCCCCTGATCGGCTCGTGAGTGGTACCAACACCTCGCACGGGACCAACGTATCTCGTAGGAACTGACCGCGCGATCACGAGAATCCCCGTCTGAGAATACGATGATAATTTGCATATTTCTAGACTTAAGGCTTAAAAACATTGCGTTAGGGGGCAAAAACTCGAAACAGCCCCCGAACGGCATCGTAAGTGGCACCAACACCTCGCACGGGACCAATATAACTTGTACGAACTGACCGCGCGATCATGGGACTCCTGATTTGAGAATACGACGATAATTTTCATATTTCTAAACAAGCTTAAAAACATGGCGTTAGCGGGCAAAAACCCGATACACCCCCCGAACGGCCTCGTGAGTGGCACCAACACCTCGCACGGGACAAATGTAACTCGTAGGAACTGATCGCGTGATCACGGGATTCCAGGTTTGAGAATACAATGATAATTTAAAAATATCAGGACTTAGGCAAAATATGGGGGTAGTGGGTAAAAATTCGAAACAGCCCCCGAATGGCCCCGTGAGTGGGACCAACACCTAGCCCGGGACCAATGTAACTCATAGGAACTGACTGCGCGATCACGAGATTCCCAGTTTCAAAATACGACAATAATTTAAAAATATCAGGACTTAGGCAAAACATGGCGTTAGTGGGAAAAAATCTGAAACAACCCCCGAACGGTCCTGTGAGTGGCACCAACACCTTGTACGGGACCAATGTAACTCGTACGAACTGACAGCGCGATCACGAGACCCCCTGTTTGAGAATACGATGATAATTTACATATTTCTACACTTAGGCATATAAACATGGTGTTAGTGGGGGAAAACTCGAAACAGCCCCTGAACGGCCCCATGAGTGGCACCTCGCACGGGAACAATGAAACTCGTAGGAACTGACCGCGCAATCACGGGACTCCCAGTTTGAGACTACAACGATAATGCACATATTTCTAGACTGAGGCTTTAAAATAGGGCGTTAGTGGGTGAAAATCCAAAACAACCTCCGAACGGCCCCGTGAGTGGCACCGACACCTCGCACGGGACGGATGTAACTCGTAGGAACTGACCAAGTGATCACGGGACTCCCGATTTGAAAATACGACGATAATTTTAACATTTATAGACTTAGGCATAAAAACATGGTATTAGTGGGTGACAACCCAAAACATCCCCCGATGGCCCCGTGAGTGGCACCAACACCTCGCACGGGACCAATGTAACTCGTACGAACTGACCGCGCGATCGTTGGACCCCCGGTTTAAGAATACGATGATAATTTGCATATACTTAGACTTAGGCATAAAAACATGGCGTTAGTGGGGGAAAACCCGAAACATCCCCCAAATGATGCCGTGAATGGCACTAACACCTCGCACGGGAGTAACTCGTAGGAACTGACTGCGCGATCACGGGATTCCCGATTTGAGATACGACGATAATTTAAAAATATCAGGACTTAGGCAAAACATGGCGTTACTGGGAGAAAATCCGAAACATCCCCCGAACGGCCCCATGAGTGGCATGAACACCTCGCACGCGACCAATGTAACTCGTACGAAGTGACCGTGCGATCACGGGACCCCCGGTTTGATAATACGAAGAGAATTTGCATATTTCTAGACTTGGGCATATAAAGATGGTGTTAGTGGAGGGAATCCCGAAATAGCCCTCGAATGGCCCTGTGAGGGGAACCAACACCTCGCATGGGACCAATGTAACTCGTAGGAACTGACCACGCGATCACGGGACCCCCAGTTTGAGAATAGGATGATAATTTGCTTATTTCTAGACTTAGGCATAAAAACATGGAGCTGGTGGGGAAAACCTGAAATGACCACCGAACGACCCCGTGAGTGGCATCAACACGACCCACCGGACTAATGTAACTCGTATGAACTGACCGCGTGATCACGGGACCCCCAGTTTGAGAATACGATGATAATTTGCTTATTTCTAGACTTAGTCATATAAACATGGCGTTAGTGGGTGAAACCACGAACCCACCCCCGAATGGCCCCGTGAGTGGCACCAACACCTCACACGGAACTAATGTAACTCATAGAAACTGACCGCGCGATCACGGGACTCTCGATTTGGGAAAACAATGATAATTGGCATACTTTTAGACTTTGGCTTAAAAACATGGCGTTAGGGGGCAAAAACTCGAAACAACCACGGAACGGCCGCGTGAGTGGCACCAACACCTCGCATGGGACTCATATAACTCGTAAGAACTGACTGCTTGATCACGGGACCCCCGGTTTGAGAATACGACGATAATTTAAAAATATCAAGACTTATTAAAAACATGACGTTAGTGGCAAAAATCTGAAACATCATCCGAACGGCCCCATGAGTCGCACCAACACCTCGCACGGGACCACTGTAACTCGTAGGAACTGATCGCGTGATCACGGGACCCTTGGTTTGAGAATATGATGATAATTTTCTTATTTTTAGACTTAAGCATAAAAACATGGCTTTAGTGGGGGAAACCCGAAACAGCCCCCGAACGGCCCCGTGACTGGCACCAACACCACGCACGGGACCAATGTAACTCGTAGGAAGTAACCATGTGATCATGGACCCAGATTTGAGAATACGATGATAATTTGGATATTTCTAGACTTAGGCTTAAAAACATGGCGTTAGTGGGTGAAAACTCAAAACAGCCCCCGAACGGCCCCGTGAGACGCACCAACACCTCGCATGGGACCAATGTAACTTGTAGGAAGAGACTGCGCCATCACGGGACCCCTAGTTTGATAATATGATGATAATTTTCTTATTTCTAGACTTAGGCATAAAAACATGGCGTTTGTGGGTGAAAACCCGAAACAGCCCCCGAATGACCCCGTAAGTGGCACCAACACCTCGCACAGGACCAATGTAACTCTTAGCAACTGATCGCGTGATCACGGGACTCCCGATTGTACAATATGATGATAATTTGAATATTTCTAGACTTAAGGCTTAAAAACATGGCTTTATTGGGTGAAAATCCGAAACAGCCCCGAACGGCCCTATGAGTGGCACCAACAACTCGCACGGGACCAGTGTAACTCGTAGGAACTGACCGCGCGATGAAGGGACCTCCGATTTGAGAATACGACGATAATTTGCATATTTTAAGACTTAGACATAAAAACATGGCGTTAGTGGGTGAAAATCCGAAAAATCCCCCGAACGGCCCCATGAGTGGCACCAACACCTCGATCGGGACCAATGTAACTCGTAGGAACGAACCGCACGATCACGAAACTCCCGGTATGAGAATACGACGATACTTTGCATATTTCTAGACTTAGGCTTAAAAACATTGCATTAATGGTCGAAAATACAAAACAGCCCTCGAACGGCCCCGTGAGACACACTAACACCTCGTACGGGATCAATGTAACTCGTAGGAACAAATCGTGCCATCACGGGACCCCCGGTTTGAGAATATGATGATAATTTGCATATTTCTAGACTTAGTCTTATAAACATGGTGTTAGTGGGTGAAAACTCGAAATAGCCCCCTAACGTCCCCGTAAGTGGCACCAACACCTCTCACGGGACCAATGTAACTCTTAGCAACGGACCGCGTGATCACGAAACTCCCGGTTTGAGAATATGATGATAATTTGAATATTTATAGAGTTAGGCATAAAAACATGGCTTTAGTGGAAACTAACCCGAAATAGCCCCCGAACGGCCCAGTGAGTTGTACCAACACCTCGCACGGGACCAATGTAAGTCGTAGGAACTGATCATGCGATCACGGGACTCCTGGTTTGAGAATTCGAAGATAATTTGCATATTTCTAGACTTAGGCCTAAAAACATGGTGTTAGTGGGAGAAAATGCGAAACAGCCCCCAAACGGCCCCGTGAGATGCACCAACACCTCGCACGAGACCAATGTAACTCCTAGGAACAGGCCGCACCATCACGGGACCCCCGATTTGAGAATACGATGATAATTTACATATTTCTAGACTTAGACCTAAAAATAAGGCGTTAGTGGGTGAAAACCCGAAATGGCCCCGTAAGTGGCACCAACACCTAGCACAGGACAATGTAACACTTAGCAACTCACCGTGTGAGCACGAGACTCCCGGTTTGAGAATACGATGATAATTTGCATATTTCTTGACTTAAGGCTTAAAAACATGCCGTTATTGGGCCAAAATATAAAACAACCCAGAACGGCCCCGTGAGTGGCACCAACACCTTGCACAGGACCAGTGTAACTTGTAGGAATTGACCGCGCGATCAAGGGACCCCCGATTTGAGAAGACGACGATAATTTTCATATTTCTAGACTTAGACATAAAAACATGGCGTTAATGGGTGAAAATCAGAAAAAGCCCCCAAACGGCCCTGTGAGTGGTACCAATACCTCGCACGGGACCAATGTAACTCGTTGGAACTGACCGAACGATCACGGGACCCCTAGTTTGAGAATATGATGATAATTTGCATATTTCTGACTTAGGCATAAAAACATGGCGTTAATGGGTGAAAACCCAAAACATCCCCCAAACGGCCCCGTGGGTGGAACCAACACCTCGCACGGGACCAACGTAACTCGTATGAACGGATTGCGCAATCATGGGACCCTCGGTTTGAGAATAGGATGATAATTTGAATATTCCTAGACTTAGGCATACAAATGTGGCGTTAGTGGGAGAAAACCCCAAACATTACCTGAATGGCCCCGTGAGTGGCTCCAACACCTCGCATGGGACTAATGTTACTTGTAGGAACTGTATATCTCTTGACTTAGGCTTAAAAATATGGCATTAGTGGGAAAAATCCTAAATAGCCCCCGAATGGCCCCGTGAATGGCACCAACACCTCTCACGGGACCAATTTAACTCGTACGAGGCGTCCCCATCTCAGACGAGGGCTCAAGGCCAGGACGAGGGTCCAACTATACCATGGTTCCATCGTAGAAAGGGTCGGCTAAGCCGACCCCTCATCATAAAGAAGACGACACCTCATGGGGCTGACCCCTCATTCCCTCAAAGAATGATGACACCTTAAGGGGCTGACCTCTCACCATGGATAAGATGACACCTTATAGGGCCGACCCTACATAGCGAGCCAGACGACCCTGTGAGGGGACAACAGTATGATGCGCCCATCCAGCCAGGCTCACTTCAAGCAGGATCCTTACCCTCGGCCTAACATCATATGCAGAGGGTGACATCATCACAATGCGTGATCTTTAAGACGCATGGGATAGCACACGTGGGACTCATATAGCACGTGGACTAGACCGTTATAGTAATATCATCCCCTCACGTGAGGGAATATTATGTCATCATTAATCCTAAGGGGCACCTCCAGGTGTCAGTAGGGAATTGGCTAGATCGTTATCTACATGCTTAATGCATGCTTAGGGGGTACACTACACCGCTCAAGCCCTATATATACTTGTCATCTTCAACCTTGTGAAAGGGATCGATAATTGTAACCCTAGCTAAAACTTTGCTTGTACACACACTGGAGAGAGAGAGTGAGCTTGTGAGCATTGTATCCAAGGACATTAGTGCCCATATTTAGTGGATCACACACTCACAGTGGATTTAGGCCTAATTGGCTAAACCACTATACATCATTATCTTCATTCTTCTTATACTCATCCCTTTCTATACACATGCATAACTCTATTGCTACCATTGTTATTACTGTTTGAGCTCTCAACCTCTTATTTGGTGGTGCTAAATCTTAGCATCATCAGTTTGGCGCCGTTTGTGGGAACGAGAAGATATCTCTTCCTTTATACAGCTTGACCTCATCGGAAACTCTGGTGGTGAACTAGTTCTCCCCTTTCATATGGAGCTGTTGCACCATTAAAAGAGGTCCATTAAGGTTCTCAAGCTCATTAGTCTTTTAATCATTCAGCTCTTCATAGCTCAAATATATGGGACCGAAGATGCCACCACCACCTCCTCCACCGGATAGTGGAGTAGGACCTAGTTCTAGTCATACACCACCTCAGTCTGAGATGGCTGATGTGGCGGCTGCCCTGAAGTCTTTAGCAGCAAGACAGTGAATTATGCAGGAGAAATTTACAACTCTTTGCCAAAACATACTGAGACCACCCGAAGTCTCACCTTAAATGATTACTCTGGCAGCAGCTCAAGGGAAGCATGAGGCCAGGGGACCACCGTAGGCACCACGCAAAGACTTTCCACCTCAACAATGGCAGAGGGATGTTACTGACCCCTAGAATCTACGCTTGGGGAGGCAAGGAAACCCTTACCTGTAATACATATATGATGATGTGGAGGTGGATGAGGATCTGATAGAATGCTGGGAGCCATATGGGGTCTCCAATAATACTGTGCGACCTATCCAGGAAAGTAGAGGGAAGTGTGGAAGACAAAATCCTGACGATCATCCGAGGGGCTCTGCTTTTGATCGTCTGAGCAGGGGGTCAGCCTTTGAGAGGCTGGACCCAGTAAATGATCTGCGAGAAAAATTGTCCCGATCAAGAAGTATTGTGAGGTCCAAAAGGGAGGAAGCAAATGGCCGACCCCATGGGGGCCGACCACACGGACAGGATAACACCCTCCACTAAGACAAGCCCAAGATAGTCTCATGACCCTTCAAGGGGCCGAACCTTCATCAGGACCAGACGAACCTTTAAGGGGCGGACCCCTCTTTAGGCCAGGATGATCCTTTAAGGGGCCGACCCTTCATCAGGCCCGGACAACCCTTCAAGGGGCCGACCCCTCATCAGGCCCGGACGACCCTTTAAGGGGATGACCCTTCATCATCCCCGAACGACCCTTCAAGGGGCAGACCCCTCATCAGGCCTGGATGACCCTCTGAGGGTACAACAGTACGAGGCCTAAATTAGGCCAGACTCACTACCAGAAGGAACTTTACCCTCGGCCTCATATCATAGGCTGAGGGTGGCATCATCACAGTGTGTGGTTTGGGAGACGTGTGGAACAGTGCGCGTGAGGCTCACATGGCATGTGCAAGGCCATTATAACAATATCATCCCCTCACGTGAGGGAATATTATGTCATCATTAGTCACTGGTGGCATCTATAGGTGTCAATATGGGATTGGCTAGATCATCATTCACATGCACCATGCATACTTGGGGGTACACTACACTACCCAAGACCTATATATACTTGTCACCTACAACCCTGCAAATGGATCGATAAATTGTAACCCTAGATAAAACTCTATTTGTACACACAGTAGAGAGAGAGGGAGCTTATGTGCATTGTATCCAAGGCCATTAGTGCCCATACTTAGTGGATCACACATTCAGAGTGGATGTAGGCCTAATTGGCTGAACCACTATACATCATTGTCTTATTCCTCTTATACCCATCTCCTTCTACACACTTACACACTTATATGCATACATCTCTATGGCTGCCATGGTTATTACAGTTTAAATCATCACTTATCTGGTGGTGCTGAATCTTAGCATCATCAGTTTGGCGCCGTCTGTGGGAACGAGAAGACATCTCTTCCTTTGTACAGCTTGACCTCACTGGGAACTCTGGTGGTGACCCAGTTCTCCCCCTATGAGGAGATGTTTCACCATTGAAAGAGACCCATTAAGGTCCTCAAGATTACCAATCTTCTTCAGTTCAGTTCAGCTCTTCATAGCTCAAACACATGGCACCGGAGATGCCACCACCACCACTTCCTCCACCGGATAGTGGAGTGGGACCTAGTTCCAGTCAGCCCCCACCTCAGTCTAAGATGGCTAATGTGGCGGTAGCCTTGAAGTCTATGGTAGCAAGCCATCGAATCATACACGAACAGTTCACAGCTCTAAGCCAGAACATACTAAGACCACCAGGGGTCTCACCTGAGATGATTACTCCGGCAGTGGCTCCAGGGAAGCATGAGGCCAGGGGACCACCCCAGGCACCGCGCAAAGACTTGCCACCCCCACAGTAGCGAAGGGATGTTGCTGACCCCCGGCGTCTACGCCTGGGGAGGTAAGGAAACCCTTGCCCTGATGATAGGTATGATGATCTGGAGGGAGAGGAGGCCTCCATAGAGTGCTGGGAGCCGTATGAGGTCTCCAACAATACTGTGCGACCTCTCCAGGAGAGCAGAGGGAAGTGTGGAAGGCAAAATCCTGACGATCGCCCGAGAGGCTCTGCTTTCGATCGCCTGAGCAGGGGGTCGGCCTTTGAGAGGCTAGGCCCAGTAAATGACATGCGTGAAAAATTTTCCAGATCAAGGAGTGCTGCAAGGTCCAGAAGGGAGGCAGTAGATGGCCGACCCCACGGGGGCCGACCCCAAGGACGGGATGATGGTCAGGTGGAAGTAAACAGCCGCCACAGGCTTACCGCAATAGAACCCTCCGTCCACCTCAAAGAGGCGGCAGGGGATAACATCAGCCAAGCCGACCCTAGGAGGCCCTGGAATGACTCGATACAATGAATGGAGGATAAGATCGGAGATATTCTGAAGAGCTGGGACGCTCTTCAGAGAGGATACTCCGTAGGCTCACCCTTTATGGCGAAGATAGTCAACTTACCAATGCCATCAAAGTTTAAGCCACCTGTGGTAACCCCAAGGTATGATGGGAGTACAAACCCTGTCCATCATATTGAGATGTACCAATCGGCGGCGGACATGTACTCTATCTCAGATGAGATGAGGTGTCGTGCCTTTTCTGGCACTCTAACTGGGGCTGCACATGTCTGGCATATGTCTCTTCCGAAAAACTCCATTTAAAGCTTTAAGAAATTGGCAGACTTCTTTGGGGTGAGGCCACAAAAGAAGAACACACACCTGCTCTATGTTATGCAGGGGAAGAATGAGAGTCTAAGAGACTACATAACCAGATTCAACAAAGAAAAGTTAGAGGTTGAGGACTATGAGGAGAGCATAGCTATGACAGCCTTGATTGGAGGACTCCAAAAGGGGAAGCTATTATGGAAGCTTGCTGAAGACCCTCCGAGGACGATGGCTGAATTGATATCGACGGCGGGAAAGGTGATGAACGCCGAAGAGGCGATGGTCGTAAAATACAAAGATGAAAAATGAGGCACTAATGGGGGTAAGTACCCTAAGAAGAACCAAGATGGGAAGAAGAGGTATACGGACGACAAGTTCACTGATTACACCCCTCTAATGGTTAGCTGTGAACATATTATCAATGAGATAAAGAGTGACCGGTCCCTAAAGTGGCCTAAAAAGTTGAGGCAAGCCCCCAACAAGAGGAACAAAAACCTTTGGTCTGAATTTCACCAAGACCTTAGCCACGTGACAAAAAAATGCTTTGCTCTGAAGGATGAGATTGAGAAGATGCTAAAAGAAGGGAAGCTTAGGAAGTATATTGATAAAGGTGCCTTCAAGAGGGGCCTAGGGGATGACCCCAGAAAGAAGAGAGGGGATGCATGTAGAAAAGATCCTCCAAACCGAAGGGACGACCCTTCAGATGATGAGGATGACCCTGACCTCCCTCCAAGAGATGAATAAGGCCATGTCAAGAGGTTTAATATGATCTCGCTCGAAGTGGGAATAAGCTCCGGGGGTGTAGTAGGAGGAGGGTCGGAGGTCGCCGACAGGAAGGCCCATGTAGTTGAGGCCAAGGCAGTGATAAAAGCTATACACTCAACCTCCCTGGAGGAAAAGTCAGAAAAGAAGAAGAAGGTTGATATGGATACTTTGATAGTGGGATTCTTAAGAATGGACTTCAAGTGCCTCTTAGCCCCGCATGATGACCCTCTCGTCATCACTACTAGGGTGCATGGGTAGGAGGTGTCGGGGATCTTGGTAGATGGGGGCAGCTCTACAGATGTGATGTTTTGGCCATGCTTCAAAGCCTTAGGTCTCAGCCGTGCTAGACTCATCCCATACCATCACCCATTGATTGGGTTCAGTGGGGAAAAGGTTTATCCCCTTGGAGTGTATGAGGCCGATGTCAGGATGGGGGACGAGTGGCCGAGATGTCTTACCAGTAAGGTCAGCTTTTTTATGATGGATGAACATGTCTTTTCAACCTACAATACTATACTGGTGCGGGTATCCCTCAAGGGGTTTGAAGTTGTGTCATCTACGGTCCATTAGATGATTAAATTCCCGACCCCTTACGGGGTAGGGGAAGTTCAGGGAGACCAGACGACAGCACGAGAATGTTATTTCAACTTTGCCGAAGAAAGAGAGGCATACAAGAAGGCAACAACCACTTACAATATTGATACCCTCGACCCTAGGGTTGAGACAAAGATGAAGAAAGGAGAAGCCACGGAAGAGGTAGAATCCATCATCCTCAATGAGGATGAGCCAGAAAAAACCCTCCAAGTCGGCAAGACCCTGAAGTCAAACATCAAGGATGACATCATCAAGCTGTTGAGGAGAAAACATAGCGTCTTTGTATGGATTCATATAGATATGTCAGGGATCGACCCTGAAATCATGTGCCACAAGATCAACGTGGTAGAGGGTGCAAAGCCAGTAAAGAAGAAGAGGAGAATTTACTCTCGAGAAAAATATGAGGTCATAAGGGATGAGGTCAAGAAGTTAGAAGATGCTGAGTTTATCAGAGAGGTCATCTACCCCTAATGGCTATCCAACGAAGTCATTGTCCCAAAAGCCAACGGGAAGTGGAGAATGTGTGTAGACTTCACAAACCTCAACAAGCATTGTTCCAAAGATAACTTCCCTCTCCCCCGCATTGATCAGATGGTAAATGCTACCACAGGCCATGAACTAATGAGTTTCATGGATGCCTACTCAGGTTACAACTAGATCTTTATGAGCTTGGGGGACTCAGAGAAGACAACGTTCATTACCGACAAGGGGACATACTGTTATAGGTTCATACCCTTTGGTCTGAAGAATGTAGGGGCAAAGTATCAGCGCCTTGTGAACAAAATGTTTGAAGACCAAATTGAGAAGTCTATAGAGGTCTATGTAGATGACATGCTGACTAAGAGTTTGAAGGCAGAGGATCATGTGGCTGACCTCGAGAGGACCTTTAATACAATGGACAAGTACCAAATGAAGCTCAACCCGGCTAAGTGTGCCTTCGAGGTCAGAGAAGGGAAGTTTTTGACGTTCATTGTCAACCAAAGAGGCATCGAGGGCAACCCCAAAAAGATAAAGGCCCTTATAGACATGAGGACCCCCAAGACCATTAAAGACGTTTAGAGGCTCACAGGGTGAGTGGCTGCTTTGAATCGGTTCGTGTCCAGAGCCACAGATAAGTGTTTCCCATTCTTCAAAATTATCAGAAAGGCCTTCTAATTAAGTGAAGAGTGTGATGAGGCTTTCAAGGAGTTAAAGTCATACCTAGGGTCTCCCTTACTATTGTCACGACCCATGCAGGGTGAACGGATATTTGTGTACCTAGCTGTCTCTGAATCAGTCATCAGTGTATCCATTGTGAGAGAAGAGGACGGGGTACAAAGGCCCGTATATTTCAATAGTAAAGCACTCTAGGGGGAAGAGCAAAGATATCCAAGGATGGAAAAGTTATCCTATGCCTTAATCCATGCATCAAGAAAGATGAAGCCATACTTTCAATCCTATACAATGGTCATCCTTACTGACTCTCCTCTTAGGCAGGTCCTACATAAGACAAAAAAATTAAGCAAGTTAATGGCCTGAGCTATAGAGCTGGGGGAGTTTGACATTGTGTATCAACCTAGGATGGCCATTAAGGGGCAAGCATTGGAAGATTTAGTGGTCGAGTTTACTTGGGAAGATGATGAAGCCGAGGATGATAGCCTCGGGAAAAAAGATACCCAACAAGACAGGCTCACCGACACACCTACAGATAAGGCTGAGACAAGAACCGCTAGAAGGAAAGTGGCCGAAAACGAAGAGGGAAGATACCTCTTTAGACAGGGATCCCTCACCGATGGAAATTTCTCAGAGGAAAAGAGTGTGTGGATCCTCTTCGTTGACGGGTCCTCCTGCGACAGCAGAAGTGGAGCTGGACAGATAGTATCATCACCCGATGGCACAGACGTTGAGTACGCCCTGAGGTTCAACTTTAAGGACTCCAACAACGATTCAGAATATGAGGCCTTTCCTTGGCCAAGTCTCTTAGTGTCGGCCAGATTTTGGTCCATAGTGATTCAAGGCTAGTAGTGAATCAGATACTAGGACCCTATGAGGCTAAGGATGAGAGGATGGCCAAGTACCTTGAAAAAGTGAGGTCCCTATTGAAGAGCTTCAGAGAAGTAAAATTGAAGAGGATACCTAGACTGGATAATGGTCGAGACGATGCACTTTCTAGGTTAGCCTCAGCAGCTAGGACATAAATCAGGAGGACAGTCCCATTGAAAATTTTGATTCGACCAACTATCGAAGATGCTGAGGGAATACTTGGCATTTGCTTGAATATTTCTAAGGAAGCTTCATGGATGGACCCCTTGATAAGATACATTAAAGAAGGGGAAATGCCAGAAGCAAGGTAAGAAAGGAAGAAGTTGAGATACAGAGCTGAAAAATTCACGGTCATCGGAGACACCTTGTACAAAAAATGGTTTTTTCTACCCTTACTTAGGTGCATGCACCCATCTGAAGTCCCACACATTTTCCAATATGTGCACAAGGGGTCATGTTCAAGCCACATCGGAGGCATATCTTTGGCGAAGAGGGTGGTCACCCAGGGGTACTGGTGGCCAACCTTGGGGAAAGATGCTACAGCATATGTAAAAAAGTGCGATAAATGTCAAAGATTTGCCACCATCCCTCACCAGCCCCATCAGCCTCTTACCTCCATTAAATCCACATGGCCATTTGTAGTGTGGGGGATCGACCTAGTAGGCCCCTTGCCTAAGGCCATCAATAACTATAGGTTCCTCATCGTAGCAATTGACTATTTTTCAAAATGGGTGGAGGAAGAGCCGATGGTCACGATTACCGAACAGAAGACCTTCCAGTTCATCTGGAAAAATATTATATGCAAATATGGTCTCCCCAACACCCTCATCTCGGATAATGGGACTCAATTCAAGGATACATCTCTAGAGAAGTACTGTGAAAGGGTGAGTATCAGACAATTCTTCTCTACCCTAGGCCGACCTCAGGCCAATGGGAAAACAGAAGTTACAAATAGGATAATCCTAGATGGGATCAAGAGGAGACTCGAGGAGGCAAAAGGAAGATGGGTTGAGGTGTTATATGCTATACTGTGGGCCTACAGGACGACGACAAAGACCTCTATCGAAGAAACCCTGTTCATGCTATCTTATGGCTCAGAAGACGTCATCCACACCGAGACTGGGTTTCCTACTCATAGGGTCCAAATGTATGACCCCTAGAGAAATATGGAAGAGAGGATACTTGACTTAGACCTGCTTGAGGAAAGGAGGGAAGAAGCCGAGATAAGGCAAGCCGCCTACCAATAGAGGACTGCAAGGTTTTACAACCAGAGGGTAAAGCATAGGCCAATTACTATGGGGGACTTAGTCCAAAAAAAGACTTGGCAGAAGCCCAACAAGCTCCACCCAAATTGGCATGGCCCATATAGGGTCATCGACGAAATGGTTCCTGGAACCTATAGACTAGAAAACCTAGAAGGTTTCCAACCCCTGGAATGCAGATCATTTGAAGAAATACTATCAGTAGTGTTGTAATGTCCTATCAGACCACAAATGTAATGAGTGTTTCTCCAACAGAACACTTGGAATTTTAATGAGAAGTATCAGTGTTTTCCCTCATCTTGCGTTTGTCAGTTCTAGTATGATTGGGCTCATCTTCGAGAAACCACCCTCGGCTATAATGAGGGTCAATGGTGGGGACGACCCTCCTTTGCCCTCAAGAAAGACTAGGGGGACTTAATTAAAAACCATTAAGTTGGTAAAAACCACCCTCGACTATAATGAGGGTCAATGGTGGGGACGACCCCTCCTTTTCCCTCAAGAAAGATGAGGCGGGACTTTGTTGAAAAACCATTAAGTTGGCAAAAACCACCCTCGGCTATAATGAGGGTGAATGGTGGGGACAAACCCTCATTTGCCCTCAAGAAAGACGAGGGGGGACTTAATTGAAAAACAATTAAGTTGGTAAAAACCACCCTAGGCTATAATGAGGGTCAATGGTGGGGAAGACCTCTCCTTTGCCCTCAAGAAAGACGAGGGGGGACTTAATTAAAAACTATGAAGTTGGTAAAAACCACTCTTGGCTATAATGAGGGTCAATGGTGGGGACGACCCCTTCTTTTCCCACAAGAAAGACGAGGGGGGACTTAATTAAAAACCATTAAGTTGGTAAAAACCACCCTCGTCTATAATGAGGGACAATGGTGGGGACGACCCCTCCTTTGTACTCAATAAAGACGAGTGGGGACTTTGTTGAAAAACCATTAAGTTGGTAAAAATCACCCTCGACTATAATGAGGGTCAATGGTGGGGACGACCCCTCCTTTGCCCTCAAGAAAGACGAGGAGGGAATTAATTAAAAACCATTAAGTTGGTAAAAACCACCCTCGGCTATAATGAGGGTCAATGGTGGGGACGACCCCTCCTTTGCCCTCAAGAAAGACGAGGGGGGACTTTGTTGAAAAACCATTAAGTTGGTAAAAACCACCCTTGGCTATAATGAGGGTCAATGGTGGGGACGACCCCTCCTTTGAACACAAGAAAGACGAGGGGGGACTTAATTGAAAAACCATTAAGTTGGTAAAAACCACCCTCGGCTATAATGAGGGTCAATGGTGGGGACGACCCCTCCTTTGCCCTCAAGAAAGACGAGGGGGGACTTAATTAAAAACCATTAAATTGGTAAAAACCACCCTCGGCTATAATCAGGGTCAATGCTGGGACGACCCCATGTTTGCCCTCAAGAAAGACGAGGGGGGACTTGGTTGAAAAACCAATAAGTTGTTAAAAACTACCTTTGGCTATAATGATGGTCAATGGTGGGGACGACCCCTCCTTTTCCCTCAAGAAAGACGAGGGGGGACTTAATTTTAAAACCATTAAGTTGGTAAAAACCACTCTCGGCTATAATGAGGGGCAATGGTGGGGACGACCCCTCCTCTGCCCTCAAGAAAGACGAGGGGGGACTTAATTTTAAAACCATTAAGTTGGTAAAAAGCACCCTCTGCTAAAATGAGGGTCAATGGTGTTTTCCCTCAAAAAAGACAAGGGGGACTTAATTTTAAAACTACTAAGTTGGTAAAAAACACCCTCGGCTATAATGAGGGTTAATGGTGGGGACAACCCCTCCTTTTCCCTCAAGAAAGACGAGGGGGGGACATAATTGAAAAACCATTAAGTTGGTAAAAACCACCCTCGGCTATAATGAGGGTCAATGGTGGGGACGACCCCTCCTTTGCCCTCAAGAAAGATGAGGGGGGAGTGAATTAAAAACCATTAAATTGGTAAAAACCACACTCAGCTATAATGAGGGTCAGTGGTGGGGACGACCCCTCCTTTGCCCTCAAGAAAGACGAGAGGGGAATTAATTGAAAAACCATTATGTTGGTAAAAACCACCCTCGGCTATAATGAGGGTCAATGGTGGGGACGACCCCTCCTTTGACCTCAAGAAAGACGAGGGGGGACTTGGTTGAAAAACAATTAAGTTAGTAAAAAACACCTTCGGCTATAATGATGGTCAATGGTGGGGACGAACCCTCCTTTTCCCTCAAGAAGGACGAGGGGTACTTAATTAAAAACCATTAAGTTGGTAAAAACCACCCTTGGCTATAATGAGGGTCAATGGTGGGGAGGACCCCTCCTTTGCTCTCAAGAAAGACGAGGGTGGACTTAATTAAAAACCATTAAGTGGGTAAAAACCACCCTCGGCTATAATGAGGGTCAATGGTCGGGATGACCCCTCCTTTGCCCTCAAGAACGACGAGGGGGCACTTTGTTGAAAAACCATTAAGTTAGTAAAAAAACACCCTCGACTATAATGAGGGTCAATGGTGGGGACGACCCCTACTTTGCCCTCAAGAAAGACGAGGGGGAGTTAATTGAAAAACCATTGAGTTTGTAAAACCACCCTCGGCTATAATGAGGGTCAATGGTGGGGACGACCCCTCCTTTACCCTCAAGAAAGACGAGGGGGGACTTAATTAAAAACCATTAAATTAGTAAAAAACACCCTCGGCTATAATGAGCGTCAATGGTGGGGAAGACCCCTCCTTTGCCCTCAAGAAAGACGAGGGGGTACTTGGTTGAAAAACCATTAAGTTGGTAAAAACCACCCTCAGCTATAATGATGGTCAATGGTGAGGACGACCCCTCCTTTGCCCTCAAGAAAGACGAGGGGGGACTTAATTTTAAAACCATTAAGTTGGTAAAAACAACTCTCGGATATAATGAGGGTCAATGGTGGGGACGACCCCTCCTTTGCCCTCAAGAAAGACTAGGGGGGACGTAATTTTAAAACCATTAAGTTTGTAAAAACCACCCTTGGCTATAATGAGGATCAATGGTGGGGACGACCCCTCTTTTGCCCAAAAAAAGACAGGGGGGGACTTAATTTTAAAACCATTAAGTTGGTAAAAACCACCGTCGGCTATAATGAGGGTCAATGGTGGGGACGACCCCTCCTTTGCCCTCAAAAAATACAAGGGGGGACTTAATTTTAAAACCATTAAGTTGGTAACAACCACCCTCGGATTTAATGAGGGTCAATGGTGGGGACGACCCCTCCTTTGCCCTCAAGAAAGACGAGGGGGGACATAATTGAAAAACCATTAAGTTTGTAAAAACCACCCTCAGCTATAATGAGGGTCAATGGTGGGGACGACCCCTCCTTTGCCCTTTAGAAAGACGAGGGGGGAGTTAATTAAAAACCATTAAATTGGTAAAAATGACCCTCGGCTATAATGAGGGTCAATGGTGGGGACGACCCCTCCTTTGTTCTCAAGAAAGACGAGGGGGGACTTAATTGAAAAATGATTAAGTTGGTAAAAACCACGCTCGGCTGTAATGAGGGTCAATGGTGGGGATGACCCCTCCTTTGCCCTCAATAAAGACGAGGGGGGACTTAATTAAAAACCATTAAATTGGTGAAAACCACCCTCGGCTATAATGAGGGTCAATGGCGTGGACGACCCCTCCTTTGCCCTCAATAAAGACGAGGGGATACTTGATTGAAAAATCATTAAGTTGGTAAAAACCACCCTCGGCTATAATGAGGGTCAATGGTGGGGACGACCCCTCGTTTGCCCTCAAGAAAGACGAGGGGGGACTTGATTGAAAAACCATTAAGTTGGTAAAAACCACCCTCGTCTCTAATGAGGGTCAATGGTGGGGACGACCCCTCCTTTGCCCTCAAGAAAGACGAGGGGGGACTTAATTAAAAACCATTAGGTTGGTAAAAACCACCCTAGGCTATAATGAGGGTAAATGGTGGGGAGGACCCTTCCTTTTCCCTCAAGAAAGATGAGGGTGGACTTAATTACAAACCATTAAGTTGGTAAAAACCACCCTTGGCTATAATGAGGGTCAATGGTGGGGACGACCCCTCCTTTGCCCTAAAAAAAGACGAGGGTGGACTTAATTTTAAAACCATTAAGTTGGTAAAAACCACCCTCGGCTATAATGAGGGTCAATGGTGGGGACGACCCCTCCTTTGCCCTCAAGAAAGACAAGGGGGACTTAATTGAAAAACAATTTATTTGTTAAAAGCCACCCTTGGCTATTGAGGGTCAATGGTGGGGACGACCCCTCATTTTACCTCAAGAAAGACGAGGGGGACTTTAAAACCATTATGATTGGTGGTAACCACCCTTGGCTATGATGAGGGAAAATGATGGGCACGACCCTTCATTTTCCCTCAAGAAAGACGAGGGAGGAGTTGGTGAGATTATTAATTTAAAACATCACAATACAAATCATACAAAAGACAAGTATGGAAGACAGAAAGAGACATTATATTACAAAATGATGTTTCTTCTACAAAAATAAGGTACAAAAATGGGGTACATAAAGAGGGTATTGTCTACAAACAACCACCCTATTGATCAGCATCAGAGGGCAGGGCCTCAACATCAATAAGAGGGGTCTCCTCAATGACCAAGACAAGCCGATCCTCAGATGTGAAGGTCCCCTCGACGTGCACTTGGGACTGCACGTGAGATAAGGCCTCAGCAATCAATGGGTCATCCAATTGAACTGCCTCAAGAGAGGGACGGACTGAAGAGACGACATCACCAAACTTAAGGACGACCCACCGATAGACCATCCTGATCCTCCTCTCCAAGTATTCAAGATCGAAGCCTTGAAACTCGTATGAGAGTTTATATGCCTCCACAGCATCGGCCTCTGCCTTCTTCACGGCCTCAGATAGCTCAGTCTTGAATTGAGGCCCCAGGTTGATCAAGGACTCATCTTTCTCTTTAATAAGCAAGTCCTAGGCCTTTAGGTCTGCATCATGCTACTTCGTCAGCTCGTTCAGGACCCTTTCATGTTCAGTCCTCGCACTCTCCAACTCGGCCCTTGTAGTCTCAAGCTCGGTCTGCAGGTCAGCCTCGTGCTGAATGGCCCTCTCAGCTTCATGGAACTTCTGTTGGTTCTCAACCATCCACTTGGTAGAAGACGTAAAGGCACAAACAGACTGCATAGAAAAATAAACTCATTAAGAGACCGAGGAACAAGTTAGTGAAAAATTAACACTCAGTGAAATGATGTAAGAACAAATACCTAAGCCAGAGTGTGCAGACCATAGTCATACACCTTCGTCGGGGGCATCTTGGACAAGAATTCATAGTCGACAACCGAGGGGGCAGAAAACATAAAAGCCTTGGTCTCCCTCAGGTTGGCAATCAGGGAAGACAGCTCGGCCTTCAAAAATGCTAAGTTTTGGGACCAGAAGTCCCCCATGCTGGAGGAGGAGACAGTCCCCTCCGATGCCTCCACCCTCGCCCTCGTCCTCGAATCAGTCCAAGGGTTAATAGGAACTTCAGGACCTTTTCTTTTGGAACCCTCGACGGAAGGTTCGATAGGTTTTGACCCCACGGCCTTTGACTTCTTCGGAGTCTGCTGAGGCTCCTTGCCTTTCTTCTTTCTTAGGCCAGATAATAAGCTTGGGGCAGTCATTCCCCAGAGAAGATCCGAGATACCTACAGGACGACCTGAAAAGAAGACTACACATAAAAAAAACACAGAGGCAAAGATGAAACACTTGGAAAAAAGAAAAGGTTGAGCAAAAAATAATAATAACTCACATAGCTCTGTCAAGGGGCTAACCCTCAGAACAGTTTCTTTGAGAAACCGAGGGGTCATCAAATCTTCAAACTTTATAAGTCCACCCTCTTTCCCTCATTCCCTCAGGTACTTGACAATGTCCTTTTCATCCAGACTAAGTCCAGGGTCTGACCTAGCCTTCATAAAGGGGTTAGACCATCTCCTTCGAACTCTCGGACCATCGTCCAAAGGCTGAGCCTCGGCAGAAAATTCCCATTCCCTAGATATGAAGAAAAATTGCTTCTTCCAGTCGTGGTTAGAGGTTTGTGCCATATGGAGAAGTTTTTTATCAGACCTCCTCGCCCCCAGATGATAGTACCCTAGCTGTTTGGACAAGGAAGTGATATTATAACAAGCCAAAAACACATCAGCTGAAGGCTTGTCAGTGAAAGTATTCTTCCACAAGGAGACATAGCCGAGGATAATCCTCCAAGAGTTGGGTGGAAGCTGAGATGGGGCAACGCTGAGGGTCGACAGTATATCGACTATGGCAGGGTGCAAAGGGAACCTAACACTGACCTTTAACATCTGTTCATATACATCGATCTCTCCCTCATCACCCTCAAACACTCTCTCAGACTCAGAGGGAACCCTCATGCTTATGTTGGGTTGTATGCCAAAGAGGTGGCTCCATAGTAAGAGCTCACGGTCTTTGACTGACGATGCATAAGTGGAAGAAATCGAAGTGTCAACTTGTCTATCATCGCCATCAGAAGAACCCTCACTGTCATCCTCTTCTCCCTCGTCCCCAGATCCCCCAACCTCTGGGGAACCACCTGGAAAGGCTACTTGAAATTCAAAGGGAGACAGCGCTGCCACAGGGACAGCCTCAGAAGGTGCTGTGCCCTCGGCCTGTCGGCCTGGGCTGAGAGTGGATGTCTTTCCCCTCCCAGAAGGGCTAGCACCTAGCAACGATGATGCTCTCTGATCCATTTCTCCTTCGAATGATTGACTCTCGGCTGGACAACAAGATGACCCGCAGGACTCAGGGGTATGATAGTGGCTAATGGAATGGGAAAAATGGGTCGTACCCAATTAGGGTCGGCCCCTCGTCTTATCTCCTCCTCTTCCTCTATTTTCCTAATCTCTACGAAGAACTTCTCTCTCAGGGATGGAAACTCCTTAGCTAAACTGTAAAGCCTCCTAAGCATTAAGGGGAATACCCTACACATAGAAGAATTTAGCTAAGCCAACTACAAATAATCTCACAGTTGACTAGGTTGGACTTTTCGATCAAAACCAAAGAATTAAAGGGTTTTTTATCAAGAACACTCAAGAATAAGCCACTGGAGAAGAATGCCAAAAAATTACGACACAGCCAAAGAAAATCCTTGTCCTACAGACCTAAAGCAGTCGAAGTGTAAATAGCAATATAATATAAAGAGGGCACTAGCTCATAGGGATTACCTGAGGAAGAACATCGAGGCCTGATGCAGAAATGGCTATGGAGCTGTTGAGAAGTTGAGAAGCTAGAGAGAGAGAGTTCAAGCGCGAAGAATAAGAAGAAAAGAAATGATTTCAAAAATTGCTTAAATACATTGCTAATGAATGGGCCCATTAACCAAGGCAGAACACAGCCCACGAGGAGGGCATCATTAGGGCACAAAGTCCTAAGCAAAGTGTGAAGCTTCCATGCCTAGGAAACTGAAACGATAATGGATATCTGCCTAGGTGTCACATCATCTTGACAGGTGTCACTCACCTAACTGATCATACACTCATCTCAACTACAACACTATGCCTCAGTCATCTCAACAACATCTATGGATAAGGGTTGGGGGGTGATTAATATACCCATATATACCCTCAGCCAGGCCGAGGACGCCCTCCACCAAAACGAGCCCAATATAGTCTCATGACCCTTCAAGGGGCCGACCCTTCATCAGGCCCGGATGACCCTTCAAGGGGTCGACCCCTCATCAGGACCGGACGACCCTTCAAGGGGCCGACCCCTCATCAAGCCCGGACGACCCTCTGAGGGTACGACAGTACGAGGCCTAAATTAAGCTAGACTCACTACCAGAAGTAACTTTGCCCTTATCCTCATATCATAGGTCAAGGGTGACATCATCACAACACGTGGTTTAGGAGACGCGTGGAACAGTGTGCAAGAGTCTCACATGGCATGTGGAAGACCGTTATAACAATATCATCCCCTCACGTGAGGGAATATTATTTCATCATTAGTCAAATGTGGCATCTACAGGTGTCAATAGGGGATTGGCTAGATCATCATTCACATTCACCATGCATACTTAGGGGTAGACTACACCCCCCAAGACCTATATATACTTGTCACCTACAAACCTACAAATGGATCGATAAATTGTAACCCTAGCTAAAACTCTACATGTACACATATTCGAGAGAGAGGGAGATTATGTGCATTGTATCCAAGGCCATTAGTGCCAATACTTAGTGGATCACACATTCACAGTGGATGTAGGCCTAATTGGCTGAACCACTATACATCATTATCTTATTCCTCTTATACTCATCTCCTTTTACACACTTACACACTTATACGCATACATCTCTATGGCTGCCATGGTTATTATAGTTTAAATCATCACTTATCTGGTGGTGCTGAATCTTAGCATCATCACACTACCTCAGTCTGAGATGGCTGATGTGGCGGCTGCCTTGAAGTCTTTAGCAGCAAGCTAGCGGATTATGCAGGAGCAATTTACAGCTCTTAGCCAAAATATATTGAAACCACCCGGAGTCTCAGCTTAAATGATTACTCTGGTAGCAGCTCAAGAGCAACATGAGGCCAGGGGCCACCATAGGCACCACACAAAGACTTTACACCTCAATAATGGCAGAGGGATGTTACTAACCCCTGGCATCTATGCTTGGAGAGGCAAGGAAACCCTTGCTTGGAATACATATATGATGATGTGAAGGTGGAGGAGGCTCTGATAGAATGCCGAGAGCCGTATGAGGTCTCCAATAATACTGTGCGACCTATCCAAGAAAGCAGAGGGAAGTGTGGAAGGCAAAATCCCGATGATCGTTCGAGGGGCTCTACTTTTGATCGTCTGAGCATGGGGTCAACCTTTGAGAGGCTGGGCCCAGTAAATGATCTGTGGGAAAAATTATCCCAATCAAGAAGTATTGTGAGGTCCAGAAGGGAGGAAGCAAATGGCCGACCCCATGGGGGCCGACCACAAGGATGGGATAATGCTCAGGGAGAAGTAAACAGCCGACACAGACCTGCCGTAGTAGAACCCTCCATTCACCTCAAAGAGGCAGCAAGGGATAACATCGGCCAAGATGACCTTACGAGGCCCTGAAATGACTCGATCCAAAGGCTAGAGGATAAAATTGGTGATATCCTGAGAAGCAGGGACCCCCTTCAAAGAGGATACTCCATAGGCTCACCCTTTGTGGAAAAGAGAGTCAACTTCCCAACGCTATCCAAGTTTAAGCCACCTATGGTCACCCTAAGGTACGACGAGAGTACCAACCATGTCCATCATATTTTGATGTACTAATCAGCGGCAAGCATATACTCTATCTCAGATGAGATGAGGTGATGTGCCTTTTCTGGCACTCTGACTGGGGCCGCACATGTCTGGTATATGTCTCTTCCAAAGAACTCCATTAAAAGCTTTAAGCAGCTAGCAAACCGGTTTATCCATAACTTTTTGTTTATAGTGAGGCCATAGAAGAAGACCACACTCCTGCTCTATGTTAAGTAGGGGAAGAACGAGAGCCTAAGAGACTACATAGCCAGATTTAACAAAGAAAAGTTAGAGATAGAGGATTACGAGGAGAGTATAGCCATGTCAGCCCTTATTGGGGGACTCTAGAAGGGGAAGTTATTATGGAAGCTTGTCCAAGACCCTCCGAAGATGTTGGCTGAATTATTGGCAACAACGGGAAAGGTGATGAATGCCAAAGAGGAGATGGCCGCAAAGTATGAAGATGAAAAAGAAGTCACTAGTGGGGGTAAATACCAGAAAAAGAATAAAGAGGGGAAGAAAAGGCTAAAAGATGACAAATTCGCTGATTACACCCCTCTGACGATCAGTCGCAAACACATTCTCAATGAGATAAAGAGAGAACGATCCTTAAAGTGGCTTGAGAAGTTGAAGGCAGCTCCTCACAAGAGGAACAAAAACTTGTGGTGTGAATTTCACCAGGACCATGGTCATGTGACCGACAAGTGTTTTTTCTCTGAAAGATGAAATTGAAAAAATGTTAAAATAAGGGAAGTTAAGGAAATACGTTGACAAGAGTGCCTTCAAGAGTGGTCGAGGGGATGACCCAAGGAAGAAGAGGGGCAATACATGCAGAGAAGATCCTCCAAAAAGAAGAGACGACCCTTTTGAAAACGTCGAGCTTGTCTAAATCAAAGCTCTGATACCAATTTGTTAATCCCCGGATTTTGATTATTTAATTTTATCAATTAAAATAAAACTTATAATTTCCTTTTATATATATATTCAAGAGCTGCGAAAGCGTAAAATGTGATGGTTCAACAAAAACAAACAAATACCAAATATTAATTTTCTTAAACAAATTAAAATTAAACCGAGGTGAAAATTAATTAAAACACACACAAATATTATTTTCACATAAACCGATTAAATTCATCCAAGCCCTAGAATATGCCTAAGTCAATATTATCAATATTCCATAGTTAGGCCAAACCAATTTTAGCAAGTGACTTGAATTAACTAACTTTACCCAATATTTAATTCAGCACCAAATTAAATTGAGTGTGATGATTTATACCAAATTTTATCTTGAGTTATCCTAAGCATGCGTTGTAAATTATTATACAAGATAAAATAAATCAATCACACTACGTCGCGATGTACGAGGAAAAACCCAAGACGGGAAACAACCTCGGACGGCCCTAGCCACAAATCCACTAGATACGGAATTACAAGTACAAGACATATAGACTTACAACGAACGACTCGATCCCTCTCAAGCCTCGACGCTTCTTCTTGTAGACACCTCTTCCTAGCGGATAACCTTGGAATACCACCGCGGTCTCGGAATCCACCGATAGGACTTTATATGGTCATCGTCACCCGTACATGAAGCCTTTCTCCAAGCGGGTAAAACAACATAAGAACACTTCTTCTTTCTTTGTGGGAGGTAGAAGCAAAACTCGAAACTTCTCTTCTTCAATTCGGTAGAGAAAAAACCGGTGCCAAAACTCCAAGCAATTGATATGTATATAGGTGAACTTGGATAAACAATATGGGTGTAAAACTAGAGTGGTAAGAAAATTTCTCTTTTAAAAATAACTCTCAAAACTTAATCTTTTTCTCCTTTTTTTTTTTGCTCTCAAAACACTCTCTAAGAGTTTGTATGATATGAAAAAGATACTTTGGAAAATTTTATTCCCGCTAATGATAAAGTTTGAAAAAGTTGGTTAAAAACTAAGTGGGAAAGTGGGTGAAAAAACTGCCAAAAACTGTTCCCGCCTGGCATCTCGTTCGAACGACATTTCGTTCGAACAAAATCTCGTTCGAACGAGACTTCTAACGTAGTTCCAGATTGAACTCGTTAGAATCTCGTTGGATACCACGTTCGAATGGAAGGTTCGTTCGAACTACATATCGAACGACATTTCACAGGCCTATACTGGAACCTCGTTGGAAAACTCGTTCGAAATCTGGTTCGAACAAAAAACTCGTTCGAACGACATATCGAACGAACTTCCAGAAAGTTTGGAAAATTCAATTTTTAGCCCAGAAAACTTTATAAACTTATTTTTTAAAGTTTTATTTAATTCTTTATGAAAATAAAACACAGTTTTTATTAAAACTAACACCCAATAAACAAGTCCAAGCTCCTATATATGTAATATTGCATTCATACCTTGGGAGCATGGAACCATAGTTGATGACGTGGAAACGAGGCACGCAAACCGGCATATTGATGAAGCTTTATACTCTTTGCCTCTACGTCTTCAACAAACACTTCATAGGCTTTAGAATATTACAATTTAAATACTATCCTATGAATAAATGTTTTTGTCCGGAATTGAGCCAACACTATACATGAACTCAATTGGAAATTTGTGTCCTTACACCTTTAGATGATGTGGACAACCCTGACCTCCCACAGAGAGATGACCACGGCCCTGTGAAAAGACTCAATATGATCTCATTCGACGTTGAGATGATCTCTGGAGGATTAACAGGAGGGGGATCAGAGGTTACCGATAGGAAGGCCCATATAGATGAAGCAAAGGCAGTGACAAAAGCTGTTCATTCAACCTCTTTAGAAGTAAATCCAGAAAAGAGAAAGAAAGTTGATATGGATACCCTGATAGTGGGATTCTCAAGAATGTACTTTAAAGGTCTCTTATCCCCACATGATGACCCTCTCGTCATCACTACTAGGGTACACGAATGCGAGGTGCCTAGGATCTTGGTAGATGGGGGTAGTTATGCAGATGTGATGTTCTGAACGTGCTTTAAAGCCTTAGCTCTCAGCCGTGCTAGGCTCATCCCATACCATCACCCCTTGATTGGTTTTAGTGGGGAAAAAGTTCATCCTCTAGGAGTGTATGAGGCCGATGTTAGGATGGGGGATGAGTGGCCGAGATGGGTTACCAAAAAGGTTAACTTTTTCGTGATGGATGAAAATATCTTCTCAGCCTACAACATTATACTGGGGTGAGTGGCCCTCAAGGAATTTGAGGCCGTACCATCCACGATTCATTAGATGATAAAATTACCAACCCTTACGGGGTAAGGAAAGTTCAGGGAGACCAGATGACAGCACAAGAATGTTACTTCAACTCCACCAAAGAAAGAGAAGCACATAAGAAGTCAACAACTACTTACAATATTGATACCCTCAACCCCATGGATGAGACAAAACTGAAGAAAGGAGAAACCATGGAAGATGTAGAATTCGTTATCCTCAATGAGGATGAGCTGGAAAAAACCTTCCAAATTGGCAAAACTCTGAAGACAAGCATAAAAGAAGACCTCATCAAGATGATAAAAGAAGAAGACATGATGTCTTTGCATGGAGTCATGTAGATATGCTGGGGATCGACCCCAAAATCATGAGCCACAAGAACAACATGGTAGAGGGTGAAAAGACTGTAAGGCAGAAGAGGATAATCTATTCTCGAGAAAAATATGAAGTCATAAGGGACGAGGTCAAGAAGCTCGAAGATGCTGAGTTTATCAGGGAGGTCATTTATCCTGAATGGTTGTCCAACGGAGTCATAGTCCCAAAAGCCAACGAGAAATGGAGGATGTCTGTAGAATTCACCGACCTCAACAAATATTTTCCCAAAGACAGTTTCCCTCTCCCTCGCATTAATCAGATGGTATATGCTACCGCTGGCCATGAGCTAATGAGCTTTATGGATGGCTATTCAGGTTACAACCAGATCTTCATGAGCCCTGAGGACTCAAAAAAAATGTATTTCATTACTAATAAAGGGACATACTATTATAAGGTCATGCCCTTTGGCCTAAAGAATGTGGGGGCAACGTATCAGTGCCTTGTGAATAAAATGTTCGAAGACCAAATCGGGACGTCCATGGCGGTCTATGTTGATGACATGCTGACCAAGAGTTTGAAGGCCGAGGATCATGTGGCTGACCTCGATAGGACCTTTAACATGATGGATAACTACCAGATGAAGCTCAACCCAGCTAAATGTGTCTTCAGAGTCGGAGCAGGCAAGTTCTTGGGGTTCATCGTCAATCAAAGAGACATAGAGGCCAATCCTGAGAAGATAAAGGCTCTGTTAGAGATGAAGACCCCCAGGACCATTAAATACATTCAGAGGCTCACATGACGAGTGTCTACCTTGAATAGGTTCGTATCCAGAGCCACAGACAAGTGTTTACCGTTATTCAAAATTCCCTTAAAGGCCTTTGAATGAAATCAATAGTATGACAAGGCTTTTCGAGAATTGAAGTCATACCTAGGGTCTCCTTTGATGTTGTCATGTCCAGTGTAGGGAAAAAGATTATACGTGTACCTCGTCATCTCAGAGTCAACCATCAGTGCAACCATTGTGAGAGAAGATGACGAAGTGCAGAAGCCGGTGTATTTTAACACTAAGGCACTACAAGGGGTAGAACAAAGATACCCTAGGATGAAGAAGTTAGCCTATGCCTTGATTCATGCATCAAGAAAGATGAAGGAATACTTCCAGTCCCACACAATGGTCATCCTCACTAACTCTCCTCTCAGGCAAGTCATACACAAGCTTGAAAAATTGGGGAGGCTAATGGCCTGGGCTATAGAGGTGGAGGGTTCGACATTGTTTACCAACCTAGGATGGCCATCAAGGGGAAATCATTAGCAGATTTCATGGCTGAATTTACTTGGGAAGAAGAGAAGGCTGAAGATTAGAGCCTCGAGAAGAGAGATACCCAAGAAGGCAGAATTGTTGACACATCCACAGATAAGGTTGAGACAAGCAATGCTAGAGAAAAAGTTGCTAAAAATGAAGAGGGAAGATATCTATTTAGACAGGAATCCCTCACCGAGGGAAATTTCTCAGAGGAATAGGCTGTGTGGAGCCTCTTCATTGACAGGTCCTCTTGTGAGAGAGGAAGTGGGGCTGGATTAATAGTATCAGCACCTGACGACACAAACATTGAGTACGCTCTGAGGTTCAACTTCAAAGCCTCCAATAATGAGTCTGACTATGAAGCCCTGATAGCAGGCCTCTCCTTATCTAGGTCTCTTAGTGTTGACCAGATCTTGGTCCATAGTGATTCAAGATTTGTGGTGAATCAGATACTAGGAGCATACGAGGCTAAGGATGAGAGAATGGCCAAATATCTTAAATTATTAAAGGCACTATTGAAGATCTTTGGAGAAGTAAATTTGAAGAGGATACATAGGCTTAATAATGGCCGAGCCGATGCACTTGCTAGGCTAGCCTCAACAATTAGGACAGATATCAGGAGGATAGTCCCAGTGGAAATCTTGCCTCGGCCAATGATCGAAGATGCAAAGGGAACACTTGGCTCTTGCTTAAATATTAATAGGGAAGCTTCGTGGATTGACCCCCCTAGTCAGATACATTAAAGAGGGGGATATTCCAAAAGAAAAATAAGAAAGGAAGAAGTTGAGATACAGAGCTCTGAAGTTCACTTTCATCGGAGACACCTTGTACAAAAAGGGGTTCTTGCTCCCTTTGCTCAGATGTGTGCACCCATTTAAAGTTCCACACATTTTGCAAGATGTGTACGAGGGGTCTTGTTCAAGCCATATTGGGGGCATGTCGTTAGCAAAGAGGATAATCACCTAAGGATACTGGTGGTCGTCCTTAAGGAATGATGCGATGGCTTATGTAAAGAAGTGTGATAAATGTCAAAGGTTCACCACCATACCCCACCAGCCTCTCACCTCCATCACATCCCCATGGCCATTCACAGTATGGGGAATTGATCTAGTAGGACCCTTGCCTAGGGCTATTAATAACTATCGATAATTGATCGTAGGAATTAACTATTTCTCAAAATGGGTGGAGGCAAAGCCGATGGTAACGATCACCGAGCAGAAGACCTTCCAATTCATCTAGAAAAACATTATATGCAGATATGGTCTCCCCAACACCCTCATCTCAATTCAAGAATGCATCCCTGGAGAAATACTAAGAAAGAGTGGATGTTAAACAATTCTTCTCTACCCCAGGTCGACCTCAGGCTAATGGGCAAACTGAGGTCATAAACAGGACAATCCTAGACGGGATCAAGAAAAAACTCAAGGAGGTAAAAGGAAGATGGGTTGAGGAATTATACGTTGTACTGTGGAGCTACAGGACGATGGACAAGACTCCTACCGGGTAAAATCCGTTCATGCTGGCGTATGGCTCAGAAGTCGTCATCCCCAACGAGATTGGGTTTCCCATTCACAGAGTCCAAATGTATGACCCCCATAGAAATATGGAAGAAAGGAGACTTGACCTAGACTTGATTGAGGAGAGAAGAGAAGACACTGAGATAATACAAATAGCCTATCAGCAGAGGACTTCCAGGTTTTATAACTAGAGGGTGAAGCAAAGGCCAATCGCTGTGGGGGACCTAGTCCTGAAAAAGATATGGAAGAAACCTAACAATCTCCACCCAAATTGGCATGGCCCATATAGGGTCATTGATGAAGTTTTCCCTGGAACCTATAGAATAGAGAACCTTGAAGGGGAACCCTTTCCCAACCCCCGGAATGCAGATCATTTGAAGAAATACTATCAATAATGTTGTAATGTCCTATCGAACCACGTTGTAATTAATTTGTTGCTCCAACAGAACACTTAATACTAATGAGAATATTATATTAAACTCTCATCTTGTTTGTTAATTTTGGTATGATTGGAGTAATTCTCGCTAAATCCCCTTGGCTAAGATGAGGGTGAATGGTAGGGACAACCCTCCTTTCACTCTAAAGAAAGACGAGTGGGGGGATATATTTTAAAATATGCCCTTTTGGTGGAAACCACCCTCGGATATGATGAAGGTGAATGGTAGGGATGACCCTCCATTCACTCTCAAGAAAGACGATGGGGGACTTATATTTTTAAAAACATCATTAGTTTGGTTAATGCCACCCTCGGCTAGGATAAGGTTGAATGGCAGGGACGACCCTCCATTCACTCTCAAGAAAGACGAGGGAAGACTTGGATGATGGTTAACATAAATATCATATCCAAGACACAAGTCGTAAAAGAGGAAAATATAGGAGACAGGAAGAGAGCAAGTCCATTATAAAACTGTGTTACAAATATTTGTCCAAAAGAAAATTCAATACAAAAACTTTACAAATAGAGGGTATGGGCCACAGGAAGACACCATATTGAGCAATATCAGAAGGCAGGGCTTCAACATCAACTAGAGGAGTCTCTTCAATAACCAAAATAGGTCGATCCTCAGATGTGCCGGTACCTTCGACGTGAACTTGAGACTCTACATGGGCTAGAGCCTCAGCTATAGGGGGTATTCAATCTCCACTCCTTCAAGAGAGGGACTGAAAGATAACACGGCATCAGAAAATTTTAAGATGACCCACCGACAGGCCGTCCTAATCCCTCTCTCCAGGTACTCAAGGATAAAACCTTGGAATTCATCGGAGAGCTTGTAATAGTCCACAACATTGATCCCGTCCTTTCTCACTGCCTCAGTAAGTTTAGCCTTGAATTGGACCCCCTGATTGGTCAAGGCCTCTTCCCTCTCTTTGATGAGGTTGTCCTTCACCTTCAGGTCGACCTCGTGCTACTTTACCAGCTCATCCATGACCCTTGCATGCTCGATCCTGGCACTCTCCAACTCTTCCCTTACAGTCTCCAGCTCGGTCTTTAGGTCGACCTCATACTGAATAGCTCTTTCGACCTTATAGAACTTCTACTGGTTTGCAGCCATCCACTTGGTGGAAGATGTGAAGGCACAGACAGACTGTATAAAAACAAGCTCATATTAAAAAGCCGAGGGAACAATTTAATATTTATGGATCAAAAGGTGAGTTGGAGGGAAAATCTGAGCCAGAATGTGAAGACCATAGTCATAAACCTTGGCCGTGAGAATTTTTGATAAAAAATCATAATCTGCGGCCTAGGGCACAGAAAGCATTGAGGCGTTAGTTGCCCTCAAGTTGTCTATAAGGGACGATGGTTCTGCCTTTAGGAAAGTCAAATTCTGAGACCAGTAGGCACCCATGCTGGAAGAGGAGATGGTCCCCTCAGTGTGTGCCTGAGGGAACTCTACCCTTTTCCTCGTCCGTGAGTCAGACCGAGAGCCTCCAGGGACTGCAGGATCCTTCCATTTACGACTGTCGGTGATCAACTCCACCTGTGTCAGCCCCACGGACTTTATCTTTCTCGGAGGCTGCTGAGGCTCTTTGCCTTTATTTTTTCCCAGGCCAGACGTCAAGCTGGGGCAGTCATCTCCCAAAGTTGATCAGAGACATTTGTAGGCCAACCTGAAAAAGAGATGATACATCAGAAATAAGAAGTAGCAACGAGGATACATTTGAGAAAAATAAAATGAAGTAAATATTAACTCACATAATTCTGTTAGGGGTCGACCCTCAGACCAACTTCTTTAAGGAAATGAGGGGTCATCAAGTCTTCAAATTTAGTAAGTCCACCCTCTTTCCTTGTTCCCTCAGATAGTCAACAACATCCCTCTAATCCAAGCTAAGTCGGGGGTCTGACCGTGCTTTCATTGAGGGGTTAGACCATGCCCTTGGGACCCTCGGACTGTCTTCTACAGGCTCATCCCCGACTAGGAATTCCCAATCCCTAAAGATGAAGAAAAACCTCTTCTTCCAATCATGGTTGGAAGTTTATACCATGTGAAGAAGTTTTTTATCGGACTTCCTCGCCCCTAGATGAAAATACCCAGGCTTCTTGGACGAGGAAGTGATATTGTAGCAGGCTATGAATAAATCGGATGAGGGCTCATCGGTGAAAGTATTCTTCTAATGGGATACATAGTCGAGTATAGTCCTCTATGAGTTGGGAGGTAGTTGATAAGGAGTAACCCCAAGGGTAGAGAGTATGTCAACTACTACAGAGTGTAGAGGGAACCTGACACCTACCCTGAGCATCTGCTCATAAATAGCAACTTCCCCCTCATTCCCCTGAAAGAACCTCACGTCTGCATTGGGGACCCTCATAGTTATATTGGGTGTACACCAAATATGTGCCTCCATAGCAAGAGGTCACGATCCCTAACAGATGAGACGTAAGCCGAGGAACTAGAAGTGTTAACTTGATTATCGTCTAAATTCTCATTATCGTCCTCACCCCTCCCATTCTCAGATCTCTCAGCCTCGTCGCCTGTCGACGGGGCACCTGCAAAGTCCATCTGGAAAGCAAGAGGGGACAGGGATATCAAAGGTAAAGCCTCAAAATGAACTATCCCCTCGGCCTATCGGTTCGGGCTAAGAGTGGACATCTCTCTCCTCCCAGAAGCCCATCACCCATTAGTGACGATTCTCTCTCATTCATCACTCCCTTGTCTGTATGACTCTCGGCTGGACGACAGGAAGACCCAGAGGGCTCAGATGGTATAATTATGGCTAGAGGAATTGGGAAGATGGTCCATACCCAAATAGGGTCATCCCCTCATCTTCCCTCGTTTTACTCTTCTATTCGCCTAATCTCTGCCAAGAATTTCTCCCTCAAAGTTGGAAACTCTTCGGCTAAATCGTAGAGTATTTTGAGCATTTAGGGTAAGACCCTACACTTAAGGAAGTTGTTCAAACTAACAACAAACAAGTTTACAGTTTGACCAAGTTAACTTTCGGATCAAACCCAAGGAAATAAAGGGTTTTGTGGATGAAAACTAAAGAACAATGGGAACGCAGTTCACAGAAGAAGAATGCAGGAGAACACAAGAAAACCCAAGAGATGACAAAAAGAGGCACTAAACCATCACTAAAAGGTGGGGGAAGAACCCTAAGGAACCTAAAAACTAATGATCAGCCCTATAACCATCACAGTAAGGTGGGCCTCCACACCTAGGGCACAAAGCCCCAAGAGTACTGTGCAGCCGTCGCGCCTGGGAAACGTAAACGATGATGGATAACCGACAAGATGGAAATTAACTTGACAAATGTCACTCATCAAACTGACCACACGGCATTCAAAGACAACATTACCCTACAGCCAACTCAACAACATCGATGACTAAGGGCTAGGGGTGATTGATATACCAATATACACCCTCAGCCAGGCTGAGGGCGTCCCCATCTCAGACGAGGGCTCAAGGCCAGAATGAGGGTCCACCTATACCATAGTTCCATCGCAGGAAGGGTCAGCTAAGATGACCCCTCATCATAAAGAAGAAGACACCTCAAGGGGCCGACCCTTTATTCCCTCAAAAAATGACGACACCTTAAGGGGCGACCTCTTACCATGGATAGGATGACACCTCATAGGTCCGACCCTTCATAGCGGGCCAAAAGACCCTATAAAGGGATGAAAGTACGAGGCCCACATCCAGCTAGGCTCACTAACAGTAGGAACCTTACCCTCAGCCTAACATCATAAGCCAAGGGTGACATCATCACAACACGTGATCTAGGAGACGCATAGGACAGCGCGCATGTGACTCATATAGCACGTGGACTAGACCGTTATAACAATATCATCCCCTCATGTGAGGGAATATTATGTCATCATTAATCACAAGTGGCACCTCCAGGTGTTAGCAGGGAATTGGCTAGATCGTTATTCACATGCTCAATGCATGCTTGGGGGGTACACTACACCGCCCAAGCCCTATATATACTTATCATCTTCAACCATGTAAAGGGATCGATAATTGTAACCCTAGCTAAAACTCTGCTTGTACACACACTGGAGAGAGAGAGAGAGAGTGAGCTTATGAGCATTGTATCCAAGGCCATTAGTGCCTATATTTAGTGGATCACACACTCACAGTGGATGTAGGCCTAATTGGCTGAACCACTACACATCATTGTCTTCATTCCTCTTATACTCATCCCCTTTTATACATATGCATAACTCTATTGCTACCATTATTATTACCGTTTGAGCTCTCCACCTCTTATCTGGTGGTGTTTAATCTTAGCATCATCACACGGGACCAATGTAACACGTGCAAACCGATCGCGTGATCACGGGACCCCCGATTTGAGAATTCGATAATAATTTGTATATTTCTAGACTTATGCATAAAAACATGGTGTTAGTGGGGGAAAACTCGAAACAGCCCCCGAACGGACCTGTGAGTGGCACCAACACCTCACACGGGACCAATGTAACTCGTATGAACCGACCGCACGTTCATGGGACTCCCGGTTTGAGAATACGATGATAATTTGCACATTTCTAAACTTAGGCATAAAAATATGGCGTTCGTTAGTGAAAACCTGAAACAACCTCTGAACGGCCCCTTGAGTGGCAGCAACACCTCGCACGGGACCAATGAAACTCGTAGGAACTGACCGTGCGACCACGGGACTCCCAGTTTGAGAATACGATGATAATATGCATATTTTTAGACTTAGGCATAAAAAAATGGCGTTAGTGGGGGAAAACCCAAAACATCGCCCGAACGGCCCCATGAGTGGCACCAAAACCTTGCACGGGACCAATGTAACTCGTAAGAACTAACCGCGAGATCACGGGACTCCCGGTTTGAGAGTACGATGGCCATTTACATATTTCTAGACTTAGGCTTAAAAATATGGTGTTAGTGGGCAAAAATCCGAAACCGCCCTCCAACGGCCCCATGAGTGGCACCGACACCTTGCACGGGACCAATGTAACTCGTAGGAAGTGACCGCGCGATCATGAAATGACCGATTTGAGAATATAACGATCATTTGCATATTTCTAGAGTTAGGCAAAAAACTTGGCTTTAGTGGGAGAAAACCTGAAACAACTCCGTTAGTGGCACCAATAACTCGCACGGGGCCAATGTAACTCGTAGGAACAAACCGCGCGATCATGGGACCCCGGTTTTGAGAATATGATGATAATTTGCATATTTATGGACTTGGGCATAAAAACATGGCATTTGTGGGGGAAAACCCAAAATAGCCCCCGAACGACCCTATGAGTGGCACCAACACCTTACACGGGAGCAATCTAACTCATAGGAACTAACCACACGATCACGGGACCCCCGATTTGAGAATACGATGCTAATTTTCATATTTCTAGACTTAAGCTTAAAAACATGGCATTAGTGGGTGAAAGACTGAAACAGCCCCCGAACGGCCCCATGAGTGGAACCAACACCTCGCACAGGACCAATGTAACTCGTAAGAACTGACCGTGTGATCACGAGACACTCGATTTGAGAATACAATGATAATTTTCATATTTATAGACTTAGGCATAAAAACATGGCGTTAGTGGGGGAAAACCTGAAACAACCCTCGAACGGCCCCATGAGTGGCACCAAAACCTCGGACGGGACCCATGTAACTCGTAGGAACTAACTACGCGATCACGGGACTCCCGGTTTGAGAATACGATGAAAATTTGCATATTTTTAGACTTCGGCTTAAAAACATGGTGTTAGTGGGCAAAAATCTGAAACAACCCTCAAACGACCCCGTGAGCGACACCGACACCTCGCACAGGGCCAATGTAACTCGTACAAACTGACTTCACGATCAAGGGACTGCTAGTTTGAGAATACCACGATAATTTGCATATTTCTAGACTTAGGCATAAAAACTTAGCATTAGTGGGGGAAAACTCGAAACAGCCCCCGAACGACCCCGTGAGTGGCTCTAACACCTCGAATGGGACAATTGTAACTCGTATGAACCGGCCGCGTGATCACGGGACCCCCAGTTTGAGAATATGACTAAAATTAGTATATTTTAAGACCTAGGCATAAAAACATGGCGTTAGTGGGTGAAAATCCGAAACAGCCCCCAAACGGCCCCGTGAGTGGAACTAATACCTTGCATGGGACAATGTAACTCGTACGAACTGACCGCGCGATCAGGGGACCCCCGATTTGAGAATATGATTATAATTTGCATATTCCTAGACTTAGGCATAAAAATGTGGCATTAGTGGGGGAAAACCCAAAATAGCAACTGACCGCATCACGGGACTCCCGGTTTAAGGAGATAACAATAATTTCCATAATTCAAGACTTAGTCTTAAAAACATGTCGTTAGCGGGCGAAAGCTCAAAACAACCGCGAACGGCCTGGTGAGAGGAACCAACACCTTGCACGGGACCGATGTAGCTCGTAGGAACTAACCGCACGATCACAGGACCCACGGTTGGAGAATATGATGATAATTTGCATATTTTTAGATTTAGGCATAAAAACATGGCGTTAGTGGTTGAAAACCCGAAACATCCCCCGAACGGCCTCGTGAGTGGAACCAACACCTCGCATGGGACTAATGTAACTCATACGAACAGACCACTCAATCACAGGACCCTCGGTTTGATAATATGACGATAGTTAGCATATTTGTAGACTTAGGCATAAAAACATGGAGCTGGTGGGGAAAACCCGAAACGACCGCCGAACGACCCCGTGAGTGGCACCAACACGACCCACGGGACTAATGTAACTCATATGAACTGACTGCGCGATTAAGGCGCCCCCGGTTTGAGAATACGATGATAATTTGCATATTTCTAGAATTAGACATAAAAACATGGCGTTAGTGGGTGAAAACACTAAACATCCCCCGAATAGCCCCGTGAGTGACACCAACACCTCACACGGTTGCAATGTAACTCGTGTGAACTGACCGCGCGATCACGGGACCCCCGGTTTGAGAATATGCTAATAATTTGGATATTTCTAGACTTAGGCATAAAAACATGGCATTAGTGGGTGAAAACTCGAAACAGCCCTCGAACGGCCCGGTAAGTGGAACCAACACCTCGTACGGGACCAATATAACTCGTAGGAACTAACTGCGTGATCACGGGACCCCCAGTTTGAGAATAAGATGATAATTTGTATATTCCTAGACTTAGGCATAAAAATGTGGCGTAAGTGGGGGAAAACTCAGAACAGCCCCCGAACGGCCCCGTAAGTGGCACCAACACCTTGCATGGGATCTATGTAACTCGTAGGAACTGCATATATCTCGACTTAGGCTTAAAAATATGGTGTTAATGGGAAAAAATATGAAACGGCCCTAGAACAGCCCCGTGAGTGGCACCAACACCTCGCACGGGTCCAATGTAACATGTACGAACTGACTGCGCGATCATGGGACCCTCGATTTGAAAATATGATGATAATTTGTATATTTCTAGACTTAGGAATAAAAACATGGCGTTACTGGGGGAAAATACGAAACAACCCCCGAACGTCCCTATGAGTAGCACCAACACCTTGCTCGGGACCAATGAAACTCGTAGGAACTGACCGCCAGATCATGGGACTCCCAATTTGACAATACGAACATAATTTTCATATTTATACACTTAGGCTTAAAAACATGGCGTTAGTGGCGATAATCTGAAACATCCCCCGAATGGCCCCATGGGTGGCATCAACACCTCGCATGGGACCAATGTAACTCGTACAAACTAACCGCGTGATCACGGGACTCCGGGTATGAGAATATGATGATAATTTGCATATTTCTAGACTTAGGCATAAAAACATGGCGTTCGTCGGAGAAAACCCGAAACATCTATCGAATGGCCCCGTGAGTGGCACAACACCTCGCACGGGACCAATGTAACTCTTAGCAACTGGCCGCGTGATCACGGGACTCCCGGTTTGACAAGACGATGCTAATTTTCATATTTTTAAACTTAAGCTTAAAATCATGACGTTAGTGGGCGAAAACCCGAAACAACCCCGAACGGCCTCCTGAGAGGCACCAACACCTCGCACGGGACCAATGTAATTCACAGGAACTGACCGCACGATCACGGGACCCATGTTTCGAGAATATGATGATAATATGATTATTTCTAGATTTAGGCAGAAAAACATGGCGTTAGTGGGTGAAAACTCCAAACAGCTCCCGAACGGCCCCGTGAGTGGCACCAAGACCTCGCACGGGACTAATGTAACTCGTACGAACTGATCAAGCGATCATGGGATCCCCGGTTTGAGAATACGACGATAATTTGCATATTCCAAAACTTAGGCATAAAAACATGGCGTAAGTGGGGGAAAACCCAAAACAGCCCTCGAACGGCCCCGTGAGTGGCACCAACACCTCGCATGGGACCAATGTAACTCATAGTAACTGCATATTTCTAGACTTAGGTTTAAAAATATGGCGTTAGTGGGCAAAAATCTGAAACATCCCCCGAACGGTCCTGTGAGTGGCACCAACACCTCGCAAGGGACCAATGTAACTCGTACAAACTGATCGCGCGATCACGGAACCCCGATTTGAGAATACGACAATAATTTTACAATTCTACACTTCGGCACAAAAATATGGCATTAGTGGGGGAAAACCCGAAACAACCCCCGAACGGTCTTATGAGCGGCACCAACACCTCGCACGGAACCAATGAAAATCGTAGGAACTGACCGCCAGATCACGGGACTCCTGATTTGAGAATACGAAGATAATTTACATATTTCTAGACTTAGGCTTAAAAACATGGCGTTAGTGGACGATAATTTGAAACAGCCCCCGAACGTTCCCGTGAGTGGCGCTAACACCTCGCACGGGACCAATGTAACTCGTACGAATTGAACCGTGCGATCATGCGACGCTTGATTTAAGAATACGATGATAATTTGCATATTTCTAGACTTATGCATAAAAACATGGCGTTAGTGGGTGAAAACCCGAACCAGTCCCCGAAGGGCCCCGTGAGTGGCACCAACACCTCGCGCGGGACCAATAAAACTCATAGGAACTGACCGCTAGATTACGGGTCTCCCGATTTGAAAATACAAAGATAATTTGCATATTTTTGAACTTAGGCTTAAAAACATGGCGTTAATGGGCGATAATACAAAACAGCCTCCGAACGGTCCCATGAGTGGCACCAACACCTCGTACGGGACCAATGTAACTCGTACGAACTGACCGTACGATCATAGAACTCCCGATTTGAGAATATGACGATAATTTACATATTTCAAAACTTAGGCAAAAAACATGGTGTTAGTGAGTATAAATCTAAAACAACCCCTGAATGGCCCTACGAGTGGCACCAACACCTCGCATGGGACTAATATAACTCATACCAACTGACCACGAAATCACGGGACCCCCGGTTTGAGAATACATCTATAATTTTTATATTTATAGAGTTCGTCATAAAAACATGACGTTGGGGGGGGTAAAACTCGAAACGGCCCCCGAACGGCCCCGTGAGTGGCACCAACACCTCGCACGGGACCAATGTAACTAGTCAAAATTGATCGCGTGATCAAGGGATCCCCGGTTTGAGAATATGATACTGATTTTCATATTTCTAGACTTAGACATAAAAACAGGGCATTAGTGGGTGAAAACCCAAAACAGTCCCCGAACGACCCCGTGAGTGGAACCAACACCTCGCACGGGACCAATGTGGTCGTAGGAATTAACTACGTGATAACGGAACCCCCGATGTGATAATGTGACTATAATTTAAATATTCCTAGACTTAGGCATAAAAACGTGGCGTTAGTGGGGGAAAAATCGAAACAGACCCTGAACGGCCCCGTGAGTGGCACCAACACCTCGCATGGGACTAATGTAACTCGTAGGAACTCCATATTTTAAGACTTAGGCTTAAAAATATGGCATTAGTGGGAGAAAATTTGAAATAGTCCCCGAACGACCCCGTGAGTCGTACAAACACCTCGCACGGGACCAATGCAACTCGTAGGAACTGACCGCGTGATCACGGGACCCACGGTTTGAGAATACGATGATAATTTGCAAATTTCTAGACTTAGGCGTAAAAACATGGCGGTAGTGGGTGAAAACCCGAAACAACCCTCGAACGGCCTCGCGAGTGGCACCAACACCTCGCATGGGACTAATGTAACTCATACGAACTGACCACGTAATCACAGGACCCCCCGTGTGAGACTACGAGTATAATTTTCATATTTATAGACCTCAGCATAAAAACATGACGTTGGTGGGGGAAAACTCGAAACAGCCCCCGAACGGCGTCGTGAGTTGAACCAACACCTCGCACGGGACCAATGTAACTAGTCAGAATTAATCGCGCGATCAAGGGGCGCCCAGTTTGAGAATACTATAATAACTTTCATATTTCTAAACTTGGACATAAAAATAGGGCATTAGTGTGTGAAAAAACGAAACAGTCCCCGAACGGCCCCGTGAGTGGCACCAACACCTCGCACGGGACCAATGTTACTCGTAGGAATTAACCGCGCTATCATGGGACCCACGGTTTGAGAATACGACTATTATTTCCATATTCCTAGACTTAGGCATAAAACCATGGCGTTAGTGGGGGAAAACTCGAAACAACCCCTGAACGGCCCTGTGAGTGGCACCAATACCTCGCATGGGACCATTGTAACTCATAGGAATTGCTTATTTCTACATTTAGGCTTAAAAATATTGCGTTAGTGGGCGAAAATCCAAAATAGTCCCCGAACGGCCCCGTGAGTGGCACCAACACCTCGCTCAGGACCATTATAACTCGTACGAACTGACCGAGTGATCATGGGACCCCCGGTTTGAGAATATGACGATAATTTTATATTTCTAGACTTAGGCATAAAAATACGGCGTTAGTGGGGAAACTCGAGATAGCCTCCGAACGACCCCGTGAGTCGCACCAACTCCTCGCACGGGACCAAAAATAACTCATAGGAACTCACCGCATAATCACGGGACCCTCAGTTTGAGAATATGACGATAATTTGCATATTTCTAGACTTAGGCATAAAAACATGGCGTTAGTGCATGAAAACCCGAAACGGCCCCCCAACGGCCTCGTGAGTGGCACCAACACCTTGCACGGGACCAATGTAACTAGTCGGAATTAATCGAGCGATCAAGGGACGCCCAGTTTGCGAATACGATGATAACTTTCATATTTCTAGACGTAGACATAAAAACAGGGCATTAGTGGGTGAAAACCCAAAACAGTCCCCGAACGGCCCCGTGAGTGGAACCAACACCTCGCACGGGACCATTGTTATCGTAGGAATTAACTACGTGATAACGGAGCCCCCGATTTGATAATGTGACTATAATTTGCATATTCCTAGATTTAGGCATAAAAACGTGGCGTTAGTGGGGGAAAACTCGAAACAGACCCTGAACGGCCGCGTGAGTGGCACCAACACCTCGCATGGGACCAATGTAACTCGTAGGAACTCCATATTTCAAGACTCAGGCTTAAAAATATGGCGTTAGTGGGAGAAAATCTGAAACAGTCCCCGAATGACCCCGTGAGTGGTACAAATACCTCGCACGGGACCAATGCAACTCGTAGGAACTGACCGCGCGATCACGGGACCCACGGTTTGAGAATACAATGATAATTTGCAAATTTCTAGACTTAGGCCTAAAAACATGGCGCTAGTGGGTGAAAACCCGAAACAAACCTCGAACGGCCCCGCGAGTGGCACCAACACCTCGCATGGGACTAATGTAACTCATAAGAACTGACCACGTAATCACGGGACCCCCGGTGTGAGAATACGAGTATAATTTTCATATTTATAGACCTCGGCATAAAAACATGACGTTGGTTGGGGAAAACTCAAAACGACCCCCGAACGGCGTCGTGAGTGGCACCAACACCTCGCACGGGTCCAATGTAACTAGTCAGAATTAATCGCGCGATCAAGGGGCGCCCAGTTTGAGAATACGATGATAACTTTCATATTTCTAGACATGGACATAAAAACAGGGCATTAGTGGGTGAAAACCCGAAACAGTCCCCGAACGGCCCCGTGAGTGGCACCAACACCTCGCACGGGACCAATGTTACTCGTAGGAATTAACCGCGCTATCATGGAACCCACGTTTTGAGAATACGACTATTATTGGCATATTCCTAGACTTAGGCATAAAAACATGGCGTTAGTGGGGGAAAACTTGAAACAACCCCTGAACGGCCCTGTGAGTGGCACTAATACCTCGCATGGGACCATTGTAACTCATAAGAATTGCATATTTCTACATTTAGGATTAAAAATATGGCGTTAGTGGGCGAAAATAAAAAATAGTCGAGTGGCACCAACACCTCGCTCAGGACCATTGTAACTCGTACGAACTGACCGCGCGATCATGGGACCCCCGGTATGAGAATATGACGATAATTTTATATTTCTAGACTTAGGCATAAAAACACGACGTTAGTGGGGAAACCCGAGATAGCCTCCGAACGACCCCGCGAGTCGCACCAATTCCTCGCATGGGACCAAAAATAACTCATAGGAACTCACCGCATGATCACGAGACCCTCGGTTTGAGAATATGATGATAATTTGCATATTTCTAGACTTAGGCAAAACCCGAAATGGCCCCCGAATTGCCTCGTGAGTGGAACCAACACCTTGCACGGGACCAATGTAACTAGTTGGAATTAATCGAGTGATCAAGGGACGCCCAGTTTAAGAATACGATGAAAACTTTCATATTTCTAGACGTAGACATAAAAACAGGGCATTAGTGGGTGAAAACTCAAAAGAGTCCCCGAACGGCCCCGTGAGTGGAACCAACACCTCGCACGGGACCAATGTTGTCGTAGGAATTAACTACGTGATAACGGAACCCTCGATTTGATAATGTGACTATAATTTGCATATTCCAAGACTTAGGCATAAAAACGTGGCGTTAGTGGGGGAAAACTCGAAACAGACCCTGAACGGCCCTGTGAGTGACACCAATACCTCGCATGGGACCATTGTAACTCATAGGAATTGCTTATTTCTACATTTAGGCTTAAAAATATGGCGTTAGTGGGCAAAAATCCAAAATAGTCCCCGAACGGCCCCGTGAGTGGCACCATCACCTCGCTCAGGACCATTGTAACTCGTACGAACTGACCGCGTGATCATGGGACCCCCGGTTTGAGAATATGACGATAATTTTATATTTCTAGACTTAGGCATAAAAATACGGCGTTAGTGGGGAAACCCGAGATAGCCTCCGAACGACCCCGTGAGTTGCACCAACTCCTCGCACGGGACCAAAAATAACTCATAGGAACTCACCGCATAATCACGGGACCCTCAGTTTGAGAATATGACGATAATTTGCATATTTCTAGACTTAGGCATAAAAACATGGCGTTAGTGCATGAAAACCCGAAACGGCCCCCCAACGGCCTCGTGAGTGGCACCAACACCTTGCACGGGACCAATGTAACTAGTCGGAATTAATCAAGCGATCAAGGGATGCCCAGTTTGCGAATACGATGATAACTTTCATATTTCTAGACGTAGACATAAAAACAGGGCATTAGTGGGTGAAAACCCAAAATAGTCCCCGAACGGCCCCGTGAGTGGAACCAACACCTCGCACGGGACCATTGTTATCGTAAGAATTAACTACGTGATAACGGAGCCCCCGATTTGATAATGTGACTATAATTTGCATATTCCTAGACTTAGGCATAAAAACGTGGCGTTAGTGGGGGAAAACTCGAAACAGACCCTGAACGGCCGCGTGAGTGGCACCAACACCTCGCATGGGACCAATGTAACTCATAGGAACTCCATATTTCAAGACTCAGGCTTAAAAATATGGCGTTAGTGGGAGAAAATCTGAAACAGTCCCCGAACGACCCCGTGAGTGGTACAAATACCTCGCACGGGACCAATACAACTCGTAGGAACTGACCGCGCGATCACGGGACCCACGGTTTGAGAATACGATGATAATTTGCAAATTTCTAGACTTAGGCGTAAAAACATGGCTCTAGTGGGTGAAAACCCGAAACAAACCTCGAACGGCCCCGCGAGTGGCACCAACACCTCGCATGGGACTAATGTAACTCATAAGAACTGACCACGTAATCACGGGACCCCCGGTGTGAGAATACGAGTATAATTTTCATATTTATAGACCTCGGCATAAAAACATGACGTTGGTGGGGGAAAACTCAAAACGACCCCCGAACGGCGTCGTGAGTGGCACCAACACCTCGCACGGGTCCAATGTAACTAGTCAAAATTAATCGCGCGATCAAGGGGCGCCCAGTTTGAGAATACGATGATAACTTTCATATTTCTAGACATGGACATAAAAACAGGGCATTAGTGGGTGAAAACCCGAAACAGTCCCCGAACGGCCCCGTGAGTGGCACCAACACCTCGCACGGGACCAATGTTACTCGTAGGAATTAACCGCGCTATCATGGAACCCACGTTTTGAGAATACGACTATTATTGGCATATTCCTAGACTTAGGCATAAAAACATGGCGTTAGTGGGGGAAAACTCGAAACAACCCCTGAACGGCCCTATGAGTGGCACCAATACCTCGCATGGGACCATTGTAACTCATAAGAATTGCATATTTCTACATTTAGGATTAAAAATATGGCGTTAGTGGGCCGAAATAAAAAATAGTCGAGTGGCACCAACACCTCGCTCAGGACCACTGTAACTCGTACGAACTGACCGCGCGATCATGGGACCCCCGGTATGAGAATATGACGATAATTTTATATTTCTAGACTTAGGCATAAAAACACGGCGTTAGTGGGGAAACCCGAGATAGCCTCCGAACGACCCCGCGAGTCGCACCAATTCCTCGCATGGGACCAAAAATAACTCATAGGAACTCACCGCATGATCACGGGACCCTCGGTTTGAGAATATGATGATAATTTGCATATTTCTAGACTTAGGCAAAACCCGAAATGGCCCCTGAATGGCCTCGTGAGTGGAACCAACACCTTGCACGGGACCAATGTAACTCGTTGGAATTAATTGAGCGATCAAGGGACGCCCAGTTTAAGAATACGATGAAAACTTTCATATTTCTAGACGTAGACATAAAAACAGGCCATTAGTGGGTGAAAACCCAAAACAGTCCCCGAACGGCCCCGTGAGTGGAACCAACACCTCGCACGGGACCAATGTTGTCTTAGGAATTAACTACGTGATAACGGAACCCTCGATTTGATAATGTGACTATAATTTGCATATTCCAAGACTTAGGCATAAAAACGTGGCGTTAGTGGGGGAAAACTCGAAACAGACCCTGAACGGCCCTGTGAGTGGCACCAATACCTCGCATGGGACCATTGTAACTCATAGGAATTGCTTATTTCTACATTTAGGCTTAAAAATATGGCGTTAGTGGGCGAAAATCCAAAATAGTCCCCGAACGGCCCCGTGAGTGGCACCATCACCTCGCTCAGGACCATTATAACTCGTACGAACTGACCGCGTGATCATGGGACCCCCGGTTTGAGAATATGACGATAATTTTATATTTCTAGACTTAGGCATAAAAATACGGCGTTAGTGGGGAAACCCGAGATAGCCTCCGAACGACCCCGTGAGTCGCACCAACTCCTCGCACGGGACCAAAAATAACTCATAGGAACTCACCGCATAATCACGGGACCCTCAGTTTGAGAATATGACGATAATTTGCATATTTCAAGACTTAGGCATAAAAACATGGCGTTAGTGCATGAAAACCCGAAACGGCTCCCCAACGGCCTCGTGAGTGGCACCAACACCTTGCACGGGACAAATGTAACTAGTCGGAATTAATCGAGTGATCAAGGGACGCCCAGTTTGCGAATACGATGATAACTTTCATATTTCTAGACGTAGACATAAAAACAAGGCATTAGTGGGTGAAAACCCAAAACAGTCCCCGAACGGCCCCGTGAGTGGAACCAACACCTCGCACGGGACCATTGTTATCGTAGGAATTAACTACGTGATAACGGAGCCCCCGATTTGATAATGTGACTATAATTTGCATATTCCTAGACTTAGGCATAAAAACGTGGCGTTAGTGGGGGAAAACTCGAAACAGACCCTGAACGGCCGCGTGAGTGGCACCAACACCTCGCATGGGACCAATGTAACTCGTAGGAACTCCATATTTCAAGACTCAGGCTTAAAAATATGGCGTTAGTGGGAGAAAATCTGAAACAGTCCCCGAACGACCCCGTGATTGGTACAAATACCTCGCACGGGACCAATGCAACTCGTAGAAACTGACCGCGCGATCACGGGACCCACGGTTTGAGAATACGATGATAATTTGCAAATTTCTAGACTTAGGCGTAAAAACATGGCGCTAGTGGGTGAAAACCCGAAACAAACCTCGAACGGCCCCGCGAGTGGCACCAACACCTCGCATGGGACTAATGTAACTCATAAGAACTGACCACGTAATCACGGGACCCCCGGTGTGAGAATACGAGTATAATTTTCATATTTATAGACCTCGGCATAAAAACATGACGTTGGTGGTGGAAAACTCAAAACGACCCCCGAACGGCGTCGTGAGTGGCACCAACACCTCGCGCGGGTCCAATGTAACTAGTCAGAATTAATCGCGTGATCAAGGGGCGCCCAGTTTGAGAATACGATGATAACTTTCATATTTCTAGACATGGACATAAAAACAGGGCATTAGTGGGTGAAAACCCGAAACAGTCCCTGAACGGCCCCGTGAGTGGCACCAACACCTCGCACGGGACCAATGTTACTCGTAGGAATTAACCGCGCTATCATGGAACCCACGTTTTGAGAATACGACTATTATTGGCATATTCCTAGACTTAGGCATAAAAACATGGCGTTAGTGGGGGAAAACTCGAAACAACCCCTGAACGGCCCTGTGAGTGGCACCAATACCTCGCATGGGACCATTGTAACTCATAAGAATTGCATATTTCTACATTTAGGATTAAAAATATGGCGTTAGTGGGCGAAAATAAAAAATAGTCGAGTGGCACCAACACCTCGCTCAGGACCATTGTAACTCGTACGAACTGACCGCGCGATCATGGGACCCCCGGTATGAGAATATGACGATAATTTTATATTTCTAGACTTAGGCATAAAAACACGGCGTTAGTGGGGAAACCCGAGATAGCCTCCGAACGACCACGCGAGTCGCACCAATTCCTCGTATGGGACCAAAAATAACTCATAGGAACTCACCGCACGATCACGAAACCCTCGGTTTGAGAATATGATGATAATTTGCATATTTCTAGACTTAGGCAAAACCCGAAATGGCCCCCGAATGGCCTCGTGAGTGGAACCAACACCTTGCACGGGACCAATGTAACTAGTTGGAATTAATCGAGCGATCAAGGGACGCCCAGTTTAAGAATACGATGAAAACTTTCATATTTCTAGACGTAGACATAAAAACAGGGCATTAGTGGGTGAAAACCCAAAACAGTCCCCGAACGGCCCCGTGAGTGGAACCAACACCTCGCACGGGACCAATGTTGTCGTAGGAATTAACTACGTGATAACGGAACCCTCGATTTGATAATGTGACTATAATTTGCATATTCCAAGACTTAGGCATAAAAACGTGGCGTTAGTGGGGGAAAACTCGAAACAGACCCTGAACGGCCCTGTGAGTGGCACCAATACCTCGCATGGGACCATTGTAACTCATAGGAATTGCTTATTTCTACATTTAGGCTTAAAAATATGGCGTTAGTGGGCGAAAATCCAAAATAGTCCCCGAACGGCCCCGTGAGTGGCACCAACACCTCGCTCAGGACCATTGTAACTCGTACGAACTGACCGCGTGATCATGGGACCCCCGGTTTGAGAATATGACGATAATTTTATATTTCTAGACTTAGGCATAAAAATACGGCGTTAGTGGGGAAACCCGAGATAGCCTCCGAACGACCCCGTGAGTCGCACCAACTCCTCGCACGGGACCAAAAATAACTCATAGGAACTCACCGCATAATCACGGGACCCTCAGTTTGAGAATATGACAATAATTTGCATATTTCTAGACTTAGGCATAAAAACATGGCGTTAGTGCATGAAAACCCGAAACGGCCCCCCAACGGCCTCGTGAGTGGCACCAACACCTTGCACGGGACCAATGTAACTAGTCGGAATTAATCGAGCGATCAAGGGATGCCCAGTTTGCGAATACGATGATAACTTTCATATTTCTAGACGTAGACATAAAAACAGGGCATTAGTGGGTGAAAACCCAAAACAGTCCCCGAACGGCCCCGTGAGTGGAACCAACACCTCGCACGGGACCATTGTTATCGTAGGAATTAACTACGTGATAACGGAGCCCCCGATTTGATAATGTGACTCTAATTTGCATATTCCTAGACTTAGGCATAAAAACGTGGCGTTAGTGGTGGAAAACTCGAAACAGACCCTGAACGGCCGCGTGAGTGGCACCAACACCTCGCATGGGACCAATGTAACTCGTAGGAACTCCATATTTCAAGACTCAGGCTTAAAAATATGGCGTTAGTGGGAGAATATCTGAAACAGTCCCCGAATGACCCCGTGAGTGGTACAAATACCTCGCACGGGACCAACGCAAGTCGTAGGAACTGACCGCGCGATCACGGGACCCACGGTTTGAGAATACGATGATAATTTGCAAATTTCTAGACTTAGGCGTAAAAACATGGCGCTAGTGGGTGAAAACCCGAAACAAACCTCGAACGGCCCCGCGAGTGGCACCAACACCTCGCATGGGACTAATGTAACTCATAAGAACTGACCACGTAATCACGGGACCCCCGGTGTGAGAATACGAGTATAATTTTCATATTTATAGACCTCGGCATAAAAACATGACGTTGGTGGGGGAAAACTCAAAACGACCCCCGAACGGCGTCGTGAGTGTCACCAACACCTCGCACGGGTCCAATGTAACTAGTCAGAATTAATCGCGCGATCAGGGGGCGCCCAGTTTGAGAATACGATGATAACTTTCGTATTTCTAGACACGGACATAAACACAGGGCATTAGTGGGTGAAAACCCGAAACAGTCCCCGAACGGCCCCGTGAACGGCACCAACACCTCGCACGGGACCAATGTTACTCGTAGGAATTAACCGCGCTATCATGGAACCCACGTTTTGAGAATACGACTATTATTGGCATATTCCTAGACTTAGGCATAAAAACATGGCGTTAGTGGGGGAAAACTCGAAACAACCCCTGAACGGCCCTGTGAGTGGCACCAATACCTCGCATGGGACCATTGTAACTCATAAGAATTGCATATTTCTACATTTAGGATTAAAAATATGGCGTTAGTGGGCGAAAATAAAAAATAGTCGAGTGGCACCAACACCTCACTCAGGACCATTGTAACTCGTACGAACTGACCGCGCGATCATGGGACCCCCGGTATGAGAATATGACGATAATTTTATATTTCTAGACTTAGGCATAAAAACACGGCGTTAGTGGGGAAACCCGAGATAGCCTCCGAACGACCCCGCGAGTCGCACCAATTCCTCGCATGGGACCAAAAATAACTCATAGGAACTCACCGCATGATCACGGGACCCTCGGTTTGAGAATTTGATGATAATTTGCATTTTTCTAGACTTAGGCAAAACCCGAAATGGCTCCCGAATGGCTTCGTGAGTGGAACCAACACCTTGCACGGGACCAATGTAACTAGTTGGAATTAATCGAGCGATCAAGGGACGCCCAGTTTAAGAATACGATGAAAACTTTCATATTTCTAGACGTAGACATAAAAACAGGGCATTAGTGGGTGAAAACCCAAAACAGTCCCCGAACGGCCCCATGAGTGGAACCAACACCTCGCACGGGACCAATGTTGTCGTAGGAATTAACTACGTGATAACGGAACCCCCGATTTGATAATGTGACTATAATTTGCATATTCCTAGACTTAGGCATAAAAACAGGGCGTTAGTGGGGGAAAACTCGAAACAGACCCCGAACGGCCCCGTGAGTGGCACCAACACCTCGCATGGGACCAATGTAACTCGTAGGAACTCCATATTTCAAGACTTAGGCTTAAAAATATGGCGTTAGTGGGCGAAAATCTGAAACAGTCCCCGAACGACCCCGTGAGTGGTACAAACACCTCGCACGGGACCAATGCAACTCGTAGGAACTGACCGCGCAATCATGGGACCCACGGTTTGAGAATACGATGATAATTTACAAATTTCTAGACTTCGGCGTAAAAACATGGAGCTGGTGGGTGAAAACCCGAAACAACCCTCGAACGGCCCCGCGAGTGGCACCAACACCTCGCATGGGACTAATGTAACTCATACGAACTGACCACTTAATCACGGGACCCCCGGTGTGAGAATACGAGTATAATTTTCATATTTATAGACCTCGGCATGAAAACATGACGTTGGTGGGGGAAAACTCGAAACGGCCTCCGAACGGCATCGTGAGTGGCACCAACACCTCGCACGGGACCAATGTAACGAGTCAGAATTAATCGCGCGATCAAGGGGCGCCCTGTTTGAGAATACGATGATAACTTTCATATTTCTAAACTTGGACATAAAAATAGGGCATTAGTGGGTGAAAACCCGAAACAGTCCCTGAACGGCCCCGTGAGTGGCACCAACACCTCTCTTAGGACCATTGTAACTCGTACGAACTAGCCGCGCGATCATGGAACCCCCGGTTTGAGAATATGACGATAATTTTATATTTCTAGACTTAGGCATAAAAACATGGCGTTTGTGGGGAAACCCGAGATAGCCTCCGAACGACCCCGTGAGTCGCACCATTTCCTCGCACGGGACCAAAAATAACCCATAGGAACTCACCGCATAATCACGGGACCCTCGGTTTGAGAATATGATGATAATTTGCATATTTCTAGCCTTAGGCATAAAAACATGGCTATAGTGCAGAAAACCCGAAAGGGCCCCCCAACGGCCTCGTGAGGGGCACCAACACCTTGCACGGGACCAATGTAATTGGTCGGAATTAATCGAGCGATCAAGGGACGCCCAGTTTGCGAATACGATGATAACTTTCATATTTCTAGACGTAGACATAAAAACAGGGCATTAGTGGGTGAAAACCCAAAACAGTCCCCGAACGGCCCCGTGAGTGGAACCAACACCTCGCATGGGACCAATGTTATTGTAGGAATTAACTACGTGATAACGAAACCCCCGATTTGATAATGCGACTATAATTTGCATATTCCTAGACTTAGGCATAAAAACGTGGCGTTAGTGGGGGAAAACTCGAAACAGACCTTGAACGGCCGCGTGAGTGGCACCAACACCTCGCATGGGACCAATGTAACTCGTAGGAACTCCATATTTCAAGACTTAGGCTTAAAAATATGGCGTTAGTGAGAGAAAATCTGAACCAGTCCCCGAACGACCCCGTGAGTGGTACAAACACCTCGCACGGGACCAATGCAACTCGTAGGAACTGACCACGCGATCACGGGACCCACGGTTTGAGAATACGATTATAATTTGCAAATTTCTAGACTTAGGCGTAAAAACATGGCGCTAGTGGGTGAAAACCCGAAACAACCCTCGAACGGCCCCGCGAGTGGCACCAACACCTCGCATGGGACTAATGTAACTCATACGAACTGGACACGTAATCACGGGACCCCCGGTGTGAGAATACGAGTATAATTTTCATATTTATAGACCTCGGCATAAAAACATGACGTTGGTGGGGGAAAACTCGAAACGGCCCCCGAACGGCGTCGTGAGTGGCACAAACACCTCGCACGGGACCAATGTAACTAGTCAGAATTAATGGCGCGTCAAGGGGCGCCCAGTTTGAGAATACGATGATAACTTTCAAATTTCTAGACTTGGACATAAAAACAGGGCATTAGTGGGTGAAAACCCGAAACAGTCCCCGAACGGCCCCGTGAGTGGCACCAACACCTCGCACGGGACCAATGTTACTTGTAGGAATTAATCGCGCTATCATGGGACCCACGTTTTGAGAATACGACAATTATTTGCATATTCCTAGACTTAGGCATAAAAACATGGCGTTAATGGGGGAAAACTCGAAACAACCCCTGAACGGCCCTGTGAGTGGCACCAATACCTCGCATGGGACCATTGTAACTCATAGGAACTGCATATTTCTACATTTAGGATTAAAAATATGGCGTTAGTGAGCGAAAATCCAAAATAGTCGAGTGGCACCAACACCTCGCTCAGGACCATTGTAACTCGTACGAACTGACCGCGCGATCATGGGACCCCCGGTATGAGAATATGACGATAATTTTATATTTCTAGACTTAGGCATAAAAACACGGCGTTAGTGGGGAAACCCGAGATAGCCTCTGAATGACCCCGTGAGTCGCACCAATTCCTCGCACGGGTCCAAAAATAACTCATAGGAACTCACCGCATGATCACGGGACCCTCGGTTTGAGAATATGATGATAATTTGCATATTTCCAGACTTAGGCAAAACCCGAAATGGCCCCCGAATGGCCTCGTGAGTGGAACCAACACCTTGCACGGGACCAATGTAACTAGTTGGAATTAATCGAGCGATCAAGGGACGCCCAATTTGAGAATACGATGAAAACTTTCATATTTCTAGACGTAGACATAAAAACAGGGCATTAGTGGGTGAAAACCCAAAACAGTCCCCGAACGGCCCCGTGAGTGGAACAAACACCTCGCACGGGACCAATGTTGTCGTAGGAATTAACTACGTGATAACGGAACCCCCGATTTGATAATGTGACTATAATTTGCATATTCCTAGACTTAGGCATTAAAACTTGGCGTTAGTGGGGGAAAACTCGAAACAGACCCTGAACGGCCCCGTGAGTGGCACCAACACCTCGCATGGGACCAATGTAACTCATAGGAACTCCATATTTCAAGACTTCGGCTTAAAAATATGGCGTTAGCGGGCGAAAATCTGAAACAATCCCCGAACGACCCCGTGAGTGGTACAAACACCTCGCACGGGACCAATACAAATCGTAGGAACTGACCGCGCAATCATGGGACCCACGGTTTGAAAATACGATGATAAGTTGCAAATTTCTAGACTTCGGCGTAAAAACATGGCGCTAGTGGGTGAAAACCCGAAACAACCCTCGAACGGCCCCGCGAGTGGTACCAACACCTCGCATGGGACTAATGTAACTCATACGAACTGACCACGTAATCAAGGGACCCCCGGTGTGAGAATACGAGTATAATTTTCATATTTATAGACCTCGGCATAAAAACATGACGTTGGTGGGGGAAAACTCGAAACGGCCCCCGAACGGCATCGTGAGTGGCACCAACACCTCGCACGGGACCAATGTAACTAGTCGAAATTCATCGCGCGATCAAGGGGCGCCCTCTTTGAGAATACGATGATAACTTTCATATTTCTAAACTTGGACATAAAAATAGGGCATTAGTGGGTGAAAACCCGAAACAGTCCTCGAACGGCCCCGTGAGTGGAAGCAACACCTCGCACGGGACCAATGTTACTCGTAGGAATTAACCGCGCTACCATGGGACGCACGGTTTGAGATTACGACGATTATTTTCATATTCCTAGACTTAGGCATCAAAACATGGCGTTAGTGGGGGAAAACTCGAAACAACCCCTGAACGGCCCTGTGAGTGGCACCAATACCTCACATGGGACCATTGTAACTCATAGGAACTGCATATTTCTACATTTAGGCTTAAAAATATGGCGCTAGTGGGCGAAAATCAAAAATAGTCCCCGAACGGCCCCGTGAGTGGCACCAACACCTCGCTCAGGACCATTGTAACTGGTACGAACTGACCGCGCGATCATGGGACCCCCGGTTTGAGAATATGACGATAATTTTATATTTCTTGACTTAGGCATAAAAACACGACGTTAGTGGGGAAACCCAAGATAGCATCCGAACGACCCCGTGAGTCGCACCAACTCCTCGCAGGGGACCAAAAATAACTCATAGGAACTCACCGTATGATCACGGGACCCTCGGTTTGAGAATATGATGATTATTTGCATATTTCTAGACTTAGGCATAAAAACATGGCGTTAGTGCATTAAAACCCGAAACGTCCCCCGAACGGCCTCGTGAGTGGAACCAACACCTTGCACGGGACCAATGTAACTAGTCGAAATTAATCGAGCGATCAAGGGATGCCTAGTTTGAGAATACGATGATAACTTTCATATTTCTAGACGTAGACATAAAAACAGGGCATTAGTGGGTGAAAACCCAAAACAGTCCCCGAACGTCCCCGTGAGTGGAACCAACACCTCGCACGGGACCAATGTTGTCGTAGGAATTAACTACGTGATAACGGAACCCCCGATTTGATAATGTGACTATAATTTTCATATTCCTAGACTTAGGCATAAAAACAGGGCGTTAGTGGGGGAAAACTCGAAACAGACCCTGAACGGCCCCGTGAGTGGAACCAACACCTCGCATGGGACCAATGTAACTCGTAGGAACTCCATATTTCAAGACTTAGGCTTAAAATATGGCATTAGTGGGAGAAAATCTGAAACAGTCCCCGAACGACCCCGTGAGTGGTACAAACACCTCTCACGGGACCAATGCAACTCGTAGGAACTGACCGCGCGATCACGGGACCCACGGTTTGAGAATACGATGATAATTTGCAAATTTCTAGACTTAGGCGTAAAAACATGGCGCTAGTGGGTGAAAACCCGAAACAACCCTCGAACGGCCCCGCGAGTGGCACCAACACCTCGCATGGGACTAATGTAACTCATACGAACTGACCACGTAATCACGGGACCCCCGGTGTGAGAATATGAGTATAATTTTCATATTTATAGACCTCGGCATAAAAACATGACGTTGGTGGGGGAAAACTCGAAACGGCCCCCGAACGGCATCGTGAGTGGCACCTACACCTCGCACGGGACCAATGTAACTAGTCAGAATTAATAGCGCGATCAAGGGGCGCCCTGTTTGAGAATACGATGATAACTTTCATATTTCTAAACTTGGACATAAAAATAGGGCATTAGTGGGTGAAAACCCGAAACAGTCCCCGAATGGCCCCGTGAGTGGCACCAACACCTCGCACTGGACCAATGTTACTCGTAGAAATTGACCGCGCTATCATGGGACCCACGGTTTCAGAATATGACTATTATTTGCATATTCCTAGACTTAGGCATAAAAACATGGCGTTAGTGGGGGAAAACTCGAAACAACCCCTAAACTGCCCTGTGAGTGGCACCAATACCTCGCATGGGACCATTGTAACTCATAGGAACTGCATATTTCTACATTTAGGCTTAAAAATACGGCATTAGTGGGCGAAAATCCAAAATAGTCCCCGAACGGCCCCGTGAGTGGCACCAACACCTCGCTCAGGACCATTGTAACTCGTACGAACTGAGCGCGCGATCATGGGACCCCCGGTTTGAGAATATGATGATAATTTTATATTTCTAGACTTAGGTATAAAAATACGGCGTTAGTGGAGAAACCCGAGATAGCCTCTGAACGACCCCGTGAGTCGAATCAACTCCTCGCACGGGACCAAAAATAACTCATAGGAACTCACCGCATGATCACGGGACCCTCGGTTTGAGAATATGATGATAATTTGTATATTTCTAGACTTAGGCATAAAAACATGGCGTTAGTGCATGAAAACCCGAAACGGCCCCCGAACGGCCTCGTCAGTGGCACAAACACCTTGCACGGAACCAATGTAACTAGTCGGAATTAATCGAGCGATCAAGGGACGCCCAGTATGAGAATACGATGATCACTTTCATATTTCTAGACGTAGACATAAAAACAGGGCATTAGTGGGTGAAAACCCAAAATAGTCCCCGAACGGCCCCGTGAGTGGAACCAACACCTCGCACGGGACCAATGTTGTCGTAGGAATTAACTACGTGATAACGGAACCCCCGATTTGATAATGTGACTATAATTTTCATATTCCTAGACTTGGGCATAAAAACATGGCGTTAGTGGGGGAAAACTCAAAACAGACCCTGAACGGCTCCGTGAGTGGCACCAACACCTCGCATGGGACGAATGTAACTCGTAGGAACTCCATATTTCAATACTTAGGCTTAAAAATATGGCGTTAGTGGGAGAAAATCTGAAATAGTCCCCGAACGACCCCTTGAGTGGTACAAACACCTCGCACGGGACCAATGCAACTCGTAGGAACTGACCGCGCGATCACGAGACCCACGGTTTGAGAATACGATGATAATTTGCAAATTTCTAGACTTAGGCGTAAAAACATGGCGCTAGTGGGTGAAAACCCGAAACAACCCTCGAACGGCCCCGCGAGTGGCACCAACACCTCGCATGGGACTAATGTAACTCATACGAACTGACCACGTAATCACGGGACCCCCGGTGTGAGAATACGAGTATAATTTTCATATTTATAGACCTCGGAATAAAAACATGACGTTGGTGGGGGAAAATTCGAAACGGCCCCCGAACGGCGTCGTGAGTGGCACCAACACCTCGCACGGGACCAATGTAACTAGTCAGAATTAATCGCGCGATCAAAGGGCGCCCAGTTTGAGAATACGATGATAACTTTCATATTTCTAGACTTGGACATAAAAATAGGGCATTAGTGGGTGAAAACCCGAAACAGTCCCCGAACGGCCCCGTGAGTGGCACCAACACCTCGCACGGAACCAATGTTACTCGTAGGAATTAACCGCGCTATCATGGGACCCACGGTTTCAGAATACAACTTTTATTTGCATATTCCTAGACTTAGGCATAAAAATATGGCGTTAGTGGGGGAAAACTCGAAACAACCCCTGAACGGCCCTGTGAGTGGTACCAATACCTCGCATGGGACCATTGTAACTCATAGGAACTGCATATTTCTACATTTAGGCTTAAAAATATGGCGTTAGTGGACGAAAATCCAAAATAGTCCCCGAACGGCCCCGTGAGTGGCACCAACACCTCGCTCATGACCATTGTAACTCGTACGAACTGACCGCGCGATCATGGGACCCCCGGTTTGAGAATATGATGATAATTTTATATTTCTAGACTTAGGCATAAAAATACGGCGTTAGTGTGGAAACCCGAGATAGCCTCCGAACGACCCCGTGAGTCGCACCAACTCCTCGCACGGGACCAAAAATAACTCATAGGAACTAACCGCATGATCACGGGACCCTCGGTTTGAGAATATAATGATAATTTGTATATTTCTAGACTTAGGCATAAAAACATGGCGTTAGTGCATGAAAACCCGAAACGGCCCCCGAACGGCCTCGTGAGTGGCACCAACACCTTGCACGGGACCAATGTAACTAGTCGGAATTAATCGAGCGATCAAGGGCCACCCATTTTGAGAATACGATGATAACTTTCATATTTCTAGACGTCGACATAAAAATAGGGCATTAGTGGGTGAAAACCCAAAACACTCCCCGAACGGCCCCGTGAGTGGAACCAACACTTCGCACGGGACCAATGTTGTCGTAGGAATTAACTACGTGATAACGGATACCCCGATTTGATAATGTGACTATAATTTGCATATTCCTAGACTTAGGCATAAAAACATGGCGTTAGTGGGGGAAAACTCGAAATAGACCCTGAACGGACCCGTGAGTGGCACCAACACCTCGCATGGGACCAATGTAACTCGTAGGAACTCCATATTTCAAGACTTAGGCTTAAAAATATGGCGTTAGTGGGAGAAAATCTGAAACAATCCCTGAACGACCCCGTGAGTGGTACAAACACCTCGCACGGGACCAATGCAACTCGTAGGAACTGACCGCGCGATCACGGGACCCACGGTTTGAGAATATGATGATAATTTGCAAATTTCTAGACTTAGGCGTAAAAACATGGCGCTAGTGGGTGAAAACCCGAAACAACCCTCGAACGGCCCCGCGAGTGGCACCAACACCTCGCATGGGACTAATGTAACTCATACGAATTGACCACGTAATCACGGGACACCCGGTGTGAGAATACGAGTATAATTTTCATATTTATAGACCTCGGCATAAAAACATGACGTTGGTGGGGGAAAACGCAAAACGGCCCCCGAACGACATCGTGAGTGGCACCAACACCTCGCACGGGACCAATGTAACTAGTCAGAATTAATCGCGCGATCAAGGGGCGTCCAGTTTGAGAATGCGATGATAACTTTCATATTTCTAGACTTGGACATAAAAACAGGGCATTAGTGGGTGAAAACCCGAAACAGTCCCCGAACGGCCCCGTGAGTGGCACCAACACCTCGCACGGGACCAATGTTAATCGTAGGAATTAACCGCGCTATCATGGGACCCACGGTTTGAGAATATGACTATTATTTGCATATTCCTAGACTTAGGCATAAAAACATGGCGTTAGTGGGGGAAAACTCGAAACAACCCCTGAACGGCCCTGTGAGTGGCACCAATACCTCGCATGGGACCATTGTAACTCATAGGAACTGCATATTTCTACATTTAGGCTTAAAAATATGGCGTTAGTGGGCGAAAATCCGAAATAGTCCCCGAACGGCCCCGTGAGTGGCACCAACACCTCGCTCATGACCATTGTAACTCGTACGAACTGACCGCGCGATCATGGGACCCCCGGTTTGAGAATATGACGATAATTTTATATTTCTAGACTTAGGCATAAAAATACGGCGTTAGTGGGGAAACCCGAGATAGCCTCCGAACGACCCCGTGAGTGGCACTAACTCCTCGCATGGGACCAAAAATAACTCATAGGAACTCACCGCATGATCACGGGACCCTCGGTTTGAGAATATAATGATAATTTGTATATTTCTAGACTTAGGCATAAAAACATGGCGTTAGTGCATGAAAACCCGAAACGGCCCCCGAACGGCCTCGTGAATGGCACCAACACCTTGCACGGGACCAATGTAACTACTCGGAATTAATCGAGCGATCAAGGGACACCCACTTTGAGAATACGATGATAACTTTCATATTTCTAGACGTAGACATAAAAACAGGGCATTAGTGGGTGAAAACCCAAAACACTCCCCGAACGGCCCCGTGAGTGGAACCAACACCTCGCACGGGACCAATGTTGTCGTAGGAATTAACTACGTGATAACGGATCCCCCGATTTGATAATGTGACTATAATTTGCATATTCCCAGACTTAGGCATAAAAACATGGCGTTAGTGGGGGAAAACTCGAAACAGACCCTGAACGGACCCGTGAGTGGCACCAACACCTCGCATGGGACCCATGTAACTCGTAGGAACTCCATATTTCAAGACTTAGGCTTAAAAATATTGCGTTAGTGGGAGAAAATCTGAAACAATCCCCGAACGACCCCGTGAGTGGTACAAACACCTCGCACGGGACCAATGCAACTCGTAGGAACTGACCGCGCGATCATGGGACCCACGGTTTGAGAATACGATGATAATTTGCAAATTTCTAGACTTAGGCATAAAAAAATGGCGCTAGTGGGTGAAAACCCGAAACAACCCTCGAACGGCCCCGCGAGTGGCACCAACACCTCGCATGGGACTAATGTAACTCATACAAACTGACCACGTAATCACGGGACCCCCGGTGTGAGAATAAGAGTATAATTTTCATAATTATAGACCTCGGCATAAAAACATGACGTTGATGGGGGAAAACTAGAAACGTCCCCCGAACGGCGTCATGAGTGGCACCAACACCTCGCACGGGACCAATGTAACTAGTCAGAATTAATCGCCCGATCAAGGGGCGCCCAGTTTGAGAATACGATGATAACTTTCATATTTCTAGACTTGGACATAAAAACAGGGTATTAGTGGGTGAAAACCCGAAACAGTCCCCGAACGGCCCCGTGAGTGGCACCAACACCTCGGACGGGACCAATGTTACTCGTAGGAATTAACCGCGCTATCATGGGACCCACGGTTTGAGAATACGACTATTATTTGCATATTCCTAGACCTAGGCATAAAAACATGGCGTTAGTGGGGAAAAACTCGAAACAACCCCTGAACGGCCCAATGAGTGGCACCAATACCTCGCATGGGACCATTGTAACTCATAGGAACGGCATATTTCTACATTTAGGCTTAAAAATATGGCATTAGTGGGTGAAAATCCAAAATAGTCCCCGAACGACCCCGTGAGTGGCACCAACACCTCGCTCAGGACCATTGTAACTCGTACGAACTGACCGCGCGATCATGGGACCCCCGGTTTGAGAATATGACGATAATTTTATATTTTTAGACTTAGGCATAAAAACACGACATTAGTGGGGAAACCCGAGATAGCCTCCGAACAACCCCGTGAGTCGCACCAACTCCTCGCACGGGACCAAAACTAACTCATAGGAACTCACCGCATGATCACGGGACCCTCGGTTTGAGAATATGATGATAATTTGTATATTTCTAGACTTAGGCATAAAAACATGGCGTTAGTGCATGAAAACCCGAAACGGCCCCCGTACGGCCTCGTGAGTGGAACCAACACCTTGCACGGGACCAATGTAACTAGTCGGAATTGATCGAGTGATCAAGGGACGCCCAGTTTGAGAATACGATGATAACTTTCATATTTTAGACGTAGACATAAAAACAGGGCATTAGTGGGTGAAAACCCAAAACAGTCACCAAACGGCCCCGTGAGTGGAACCAACACCTCGCACGGGACAAATGTTGCCGTAGGAATTAACTATGTGATAACAGAACCCCCGATTTGATAATGTGACTATAATTTGCATATTCCTAGACTTAGGCATAAAAACATGGCGTTAGTGGGGGGAAACTCGAAACAGACACTGAACGGCCCCGTGAGTGGCACCAACACCTCGCATGGGACCAATGTAACTCGTAGGAACTCCATATTTCAAGACTTAGGCTTAAAAATATGGCGTTAGTGGGAGAAAATCTGAAACAATCCCCGAACGACCCCGTGAGTAGTACAAACACCTCGCACGGGACCAATGCAACTCGTAGGAACTGACCGCGCGATCATGGGACCCACGGTTTGAGAATACGATGATAATTTGCAAATTTCTAGACTTAGGCATAAAAACATGGCGCTAGTGGGTGAAAATCCGAAACAACCCTCGAACGGCCCCGCGAGTGGCACCAACACCTCGCATGGGACTAATGTAACTCATACGAACTGACCACGTAATCACGGGACCCCCGGTGTGAGAATACGAGTATAATTTTCATAATTATAGACCTCGGCATAAAAACATGACGTTGGTGGGGGAAAGCTCGAAACGTCCCCCGAGCGGCGTCGTGAGTGGCACCAACACCTCGCACGGGACCAATGTAACTAGTCAGAATTAATCGCCCGATCAAGGGGCGCCCAGTTTGAGAATACGATGATAACTTTCATATTTCTAAACTTGGACATAAAAACAGGGTATTAGTGGGTGAAAACCCGAAACAGTCCCCGAACGGCCCCGTGAGTGGCACCAACACCTCGCACGGGACCAATGTTACTCGTAGGAATTAACCGCGCTATCATGGGATCCACGGTTTGAGAATACGACTATTATTTGCATATTCCTAGACTTAGGCATAAAAACATGGCGTTAGTGGGGGAAAACTCGAAACAACCCCTGAACGGCCCTGTGAGTGTCACCAATACCTCGCATGGGACCATTGTAACTCATAGGAACTGCATATTTCTACATTTAGGCTTAAAAATATGGCGTTAGTGGGCGAAAATCCGAAATAGTCCCCGAACGGCCCCGTGAGTGGCACCAACACCTCGCTCATGACCATTGTAACTCGTACGAACTGACCGCGCGATCATGGGACCCCCGGTTTGAGAATATGACGATAATTTTATATTTCTAGACTTAGGCATAAAAATACGGCGTTAGTGGGGAAACCCGAGATAGCCTCCGAACGACCCCGTGAGTGGCACTAACTCCTCGCATGGGACCAAAAATAACTCATAGGAACTCACCGCATGATCACGGGACCCTCGGTTTGAGAATATAATGATAATTTGTATATTTCTAGACTTAGGCATAAAAACATGGCGTTAGTGCATGAAAACCCGAAACGGCCCCCGAACGGCCTCGTGAATGGCACCAACACCTTGCACGGGACCAATGTAACTACTCGGAATTAATCGAGCGATCAAGGGACACCCACTTTGAGAATACGATGATAACTTTCATATTTCTAGACGTAGACATAAAAACAGGGCATTAGTGGGTGAAAACCCAAAACACTCCCCGAACGGCCCCGTGAGTGGAACCAACACCTCGCACGGGACCAATGTTGTCGTAGGAATTAACTACGTGATAACGGATCCCCCGATTTGATAATGTGACTATAATTTGCATATTCCCAGACTTAGGCATAAAAACATGGCGTTAGTGGGGGAAAACTCGAAACAGACCCTGAACGGACCCGTGAGTGGCACCAACACCTCGCATGGGACCCATGTAACTCGTAGGAACTCCATATTTCAAGACTTAGGCTTAAAAATATTGCGTTAGTGGGAGAAAATCTGAAACAATCCCCGAACGACCCCGTGAGTGGTACAAACACCTCGCACGGGACCAATGCAACTCGTAGGAACTGACCGCGCGATCATGGGACCCACGGTTTGAGAATACGATGATAATTTGCAAATTTCTGGACTTAGGCATAAAAACATGGCGCTAGTGGGTGAAAACCCGAAACAACCCTCGAACGGCCCCGCGAGTGGCACCAACACCTCGCATGGGACTAATGTAACTCATACAAACTGACCACGTAATCACGGGACCCCCGGTGTGAGAATAAGAGTATAATTTTCATAATTATAGACCTCGGTATAAAAACATGACATTGGTGGGGGAAAACTCGAAACGTCCCCCGAACGGCGTCGTGAGTGGCACCAACACCTCGCACGGGACCAATGTAACTAGTCAGAATTAATCGCCCGATCAAGGGGCGCCCAGTTTGAGAATACGATGATAACTTTCATATTTCTAGACTTGGACATAAAAACAGGGTATTAGTGGGTGAAAACCCGAAACAGTCCCCGAACGGCCCCGTGAGTGGCACCAACACCTCGGACGGGACCAATGTTACTCGTAGGAATTAACCGCGCTATCATGGGACCCACGGTTTGAGAATACGACTATTATTTGCATATTCCTAGACCTAGGCATAAAAACATGGCGTTAGTGGGGAAAAACTCGAAACAACCCCTGAACGGCCCAATGAGTGGCACCAATACCTCGCATGGGACCATTGTAACTCATAGGAACGGCATATTTCTACATTTAGGCTTAAAAATATGGCATTAGTGGGTGAAAATCCAAAATAGTCCCCGAACGACCCCGTGAGTGGCACCAACACCTCGCTCAGGACCATTGTAACTCGTACGAACTGACCGCTCGATCATGGGACCCCCGGTTTGAGAATATGACGATAATTTTATATTTTTAGACTTACGCATAAAAACACGACATTAGTGGGGAAACCCGAGATAGCCTCCGAACAACCCCGTGAGTCGCACCAACTCCTCGCACGGGACCAAAACTAACTCATAGGAACTCACCGCATGATCACGGGACCCTCGGTTTGAGAATATGATGATAATTTGTATATTTCTAGACTTAGGCATAAAAACATGGCGTTAGTGCATGAAAACCCGAAACGGCCCCCGTACGGCCTCGTGAGTGGAACCAACACCTTGCACGGGACCAATGTAAGTAGTCGGAATTGATCGAGTGATCAAGGGACGCCCAGTTTGAGAATACGATGATAACTTTCATATTTTAGACGTAGACATAAAAACAGGGCATTACTGGGTGAAAACCCAAAACAGTCACCAAACGGCCCCGTGAGTGGAACCAACACCTCGCACGGGACAAATGTTGCCGTAGGAATTAACTATGTGATAACAGAACCCCCGATTTGATAATGTGACTATAATTTGCATATTCCTAGACTTAGGCATAAAAACATGGCGTTAGTGGGGGGAAACTCGAAACAGACACTGAACGGCCCCGTGAGTGGCACCAACACCTCGCATGGGACCAATGTAACTCGTAGGAACTCCATATTTCAAGACTTAGGCTTAAAAATATGGCGTTAGTGGGAGAAAATCTGAAACAATCCCCGAACGACCCCGTGAGTGGTACAAACACCTCGCACGGGACCAATGCAACTCGTAGGAACTGACCGCGCGATCATGGGACCCACGGTTTGAGAATACGATGATAATTTGCAAATTTCTAGACTTAGGCATAAAAACATGGCGCTAGTGGGTGAAAATCCGAAACAACCCTCGAACGGCCCCGCGAGTGGCACCAACACCTCGCATGGGACTAATGTAACTCATACGAACTGACCACGTAATCACGGGACCCCCGGTGTGAGAATACGAGTATAATTTTCATAATTATAGACCTCGGCATAAAAACATGACGTTGGTGGGGGAAAGCTCGAAACGTCCCCCGAACGGAGTCGTGAGTGGCACCAACACCTCGCACGGGACCAATGTAACTAGTCAGAATTAATCGCCCGATCAAGGGGCGCCCAGTTTGAGAATACGATGATAACTTTCATATTTCTAAACTTGGACATAAAAACAGGGTATTAGTGGGTGAAAACCCGAAACAGTCCCCGAACGGCCCCGTGAGTGGCACCAACACCTCGCACGGGACCAATGTTACTCGTAGGAATTAACCGCGCTATCATGGGATCCACGGTTTGAGAATACGACTATTATTTGCATATTCCTAGACTTAGGCATAAAAACATGGCGTTAGTGGGGGAAAACTCGAAACAACCCCTGAACGGCCCTGTGAGTGTCACCAATACCTCGCATGGGACCATTGTAACTCATAGGAACTGCATATTTCTACATTTAGTCTTAAAAATATGGCATTAGTGGGTGAAAATCCAAAATAGTCCCCGAACGACCCCGTGAGTGGCACCAACACCTCGCTCAGGACCATTGTAACTCGTACGAACTGACCGCGCGATCATGGGACCCCCGGTTTGAGAATATGACGATAATTTTATATTTTTAGACTTCGGCATAAAAACATGGCATTAGTGGGGAAACCCGAGATAGCCTCCGAACAACCCCGTGAGTCGCACCAACTCCTCGCACGGGACCAAAAATAACACATAGGAACTCAGCGCATGATCACGGGACCCTCGGTTTGAGAATATGATGATAATTTGTATATTTCTAGACTTAGGCATAAAAACATGGCGTTAGTGCATGAAAACCCGAAACGGCCCCCGTACGGCCTCGTGAGTGGAACCAACACCTTGCACGGGACCAATGTAACTAGTCGGAATTGATCGAGTGATCAAGGGACGCCCAGTTTGAGAATACGATGATAACTTTCATATTTTAGACGTAGACATAAAAACAGGGCATTAGTGGGTGAAAACCCAAAACAGTCACCAAACGGCCCCGTGAGTGGAACCAACACCTCGCACGGGACAAATGTTGCCGTAGGAATTAACTACGTCATAACAGAACCCCCGATTTGATAATGTGACTATAATTTACATATTCCTAGACTTAGGCATAAAAACATGGCGTTAGTGGGGGAAAACTCGAAACAGACCCTGAACGGCCCCGTGAGTGGCACCAACACCTCGCATGGGACCAATGTAACTCGTAGGAACTCCATATTTCAAGACTTAGGCTTAAAAATATGGCGTTAGTGGGAGAAAATCTGAAACAATCCCCGAACGACCCCGGGAGTGGTACAAACACCTCGCACGGGACCAATGCAACTCCTAGGAACTGATCGCGCGATCATGGGACCCACGGTTTGAGAATACGATCATAATTTGCAAATTTCTAGACTTAGGCATAAAAACATGGCGCTAGTGGGTGAAAACCCGAAACAACCCTCGAACGGCCCCGCGAGTGGCACCAACACCTCGCATGGGACTAATGTAACTCATACGAACTGACCATGTAATCACGGGACCCCCGGTGTGAGAGTACGAGTATAATTTTCATAATTATAGACCTCGGCATAAAAACATGACGTTGGTGGGGGAAAACTCGAAACGTCCCCCGAACGGCGTCGTGAGTGGCACCAACACCTCGCACGGGACCAATGTAACTAGTCAGAATTAATCGCCCGATCAAGGGGCGCCTAGTTTGAGAATACGATGATAACTTTCATATTTCTAAACTTGGACATAAAAACAGGGTATTAGTGGGTGAAAACCCGAAACAGTCCCCGAACGGCCCCGTGAGTGGCACCAACACCTCGCACGGGACCAATGTTACTCGTAGGAATTAACCGCGCTATCATGGGACCCACGGTTTGAGAATACAACTATTATTTGCATATTCCTAGACTTAGGCATAAAAACATGGCGTTAGTGGGGGAAAACTCGAAACAACCCCTGAACGGCCCTGTGAGTGGCACCAATACCTCGCATGGGACCATTGTAACTCATAGGAACTGCATATTTCTACATTTAGGCTTAAAAATATGGCATTAGTGGGTGAAAATCCAAAATAGTCCCCGAACGACCCCGTGAGTGGCACCAACACCTCGCTCAGGACCATTGTAACTCGTACGAACTGACCGCGCGATCATGGGACCCCCGGTTTGAGAATATGACGATAATTTTATATTTTTAGACTTAGGCATAAAAACACGGCATTAGTGGGGAAACCCGAGATAGCCTCCGAACAACCCCGTGAGTCGCACCAACTCCTCGCACGGGACCAAAAATAACTCATAGGAACTCACCGCATGATCACGGGACCCTCGGTTTGAGAATATGATGATAATTTGTATATTTCTAGACTTAGGCATAAAAACATGGCGTTAGTGCATGAAAACCCGAAACGGCCCCCGTACGGCCTCGTGAGTGGAACCAACACCTTGCACGGGACCAATGTAACTAGTCGGAATTGATCGAGTGATCAAGGGACACCCAGTTTGAGAATACGATGATAACTTTCATATTTTAGACGTAGACATGAAAACAGGGCATTAGTGGGTGAAAACCCAAAACAGTCACCAAACGGCCCCGTGAGTGGAACCAACACCTCGTACGGGACAAATGTTGCCGTAGGAATTAACTACGCGATAACAGAACCCCCGATTTGATAATGTGACTATAATTTGCATATTCCTAGACTTAGGCATAAAAACATGGCGTTAGTGGGGGAAAACTCGAAACAGACCCTGAACGGCCACGTGAGTGGCACCAACACCTCGCATGGGACCAATGTAACTCGTAGGAACTCCATATTTCAAGACTTAGGCTTAAATATATGGTGTTAGTGGGAGAAAATCTGAAACAGTCCCTGAACGACCCCGTGAGTGGTACAAACACCTCACACGGGACCAATGCCACTCGTAGTAACTGACCGTGCGATCACGGGACCCACGGTTTGAGAATACGATGATAATTTGCAAATTTCTAGACTTAGGCGTAAAAACATGACGCTAGTTGGTGAAAACCCGAAACAACCCTCGAACGGCCCCGCGAGTGGCACCAACACCTCGCATGGGACTAATGTAGCTCATACGAACTGACCACGTAATCACGGGACCCCCAGTGTGAGAATACGAGTATAATTTTCATATTTATAGACCTCGGCATAAAAACATGACGTTGGTGGGGGAAAACTCGAAACGGCCCCCGAACGGCATCGTGAGTGGCACCAACACCTCGCACGGGACCAATGTAACTAGTCAGAATTAATAGCGCGATCAAGGGGCGCCCTGTTTGAGAATACGATGATAACTTTCATATTTCGAAACTTGGACATAAAAATAGGGCATTAGTGGGTGAAAACCCAAAACAATCCCCGAACGGCCCCGTGAGTGGCACCAACACCTCGCACGGGACCAATGTTACTCGTAGGAATTAACCGCGCTATCATGGGACCCACGGTTTCAGAATACGACTATTATTTGCATATTCCTAGACTTAGGCATAAAAACATGGCGTTAGTGGGGGAAAACTCGAAACAACCCCTGAACGGCCCTGTGAGTGGCACCAATACCTCGCATGGGACCATTGTAACTCATAGGAACTGCATATTTCTACATTTAGGCTTAAAAATATGGCATTAGTGGGTGAAAATCCAAAATAGTCCCCGAACGACCCCGTGAGTGGCACCAACACCTCTCTTAGGACCATTGTAACTCGTACGAACTGACCGCGCGATCATGGGACCCCCGGTTTGAGAATATGACGATAATTTTATATTTTTAGACTTAGGCATAAAAACACGGCATTAGTGGGGAAACCCGAGATAGCCTCCGAACAACCCCGTGAGTCGCACCAACTCCTCGCACGGGACAAAAAATAACTCATAGGAACTCACCGCATGATCACGGGACCCTCGGTTTGAGAATATGATGATAATTTGTATATTTCTAGACTTAGGCATAAAAACATGGCGTTAGTGCATGAAAACCCGAAACGGCCCCCGTACGGCCTCGTGAGTGGAACAAACACCTTGCACGGGACCAATGTAACTAGTCGGAATTGATCGAGTGATCAAGGGACACCCAGTTTGAGAATACGATGATAACTTTCATATTTTAGACGTAGACATAAAAACAGGGCATTAGTGGGTGAAAACCCAAAACAGTCACCAAACGGCCCCGTGAGTGGAACCAACACCTCGCACGGGACAAATGTTGCCGTAGGAATTAACTACGTGATAACAGAACCCCCGATTTGATAATGTGACTATAATTTGCATATTCCTAGACTTAGGCATAAAAACATGGCGTTAGTGGGGGAAAATTCGAAACAGACCCTGAACGGCCCCGTTAGTGGCACCAACACCTCGCATGGGACCAATGTAACTCGTAGGAACTCCATATTTCAAGACTTAGGCTTCAAAATATGGCGTTAGTGGGAGAAAATCTGAAACAGTCCCCGAACGACCCCGTGAGTGGTACAAACAGCTCGCACGGGACCAATGCAACTCGTAGGAACTGACCGCGCGATCACGGGACCCACGGTTTGAGAATACGATGATAATTTGCAAATTTCTAGACTTAGGCATAAAAACATGTCACTAGTGGGTGAAAACCCGAAACAACCCTCGAACGGCCCCGCGAGTGGCACCAACACCTCGCATGGGACTAATGTAACTCATACGAACTGACCACGTAATCACGGGACCCCCGGTGTGAGAATACTTGTATAATTTTCATAATTATAGACCTCGGTATAAAAACATGACGTTGGTGGGGGAAAACTCGAAACGTCCCCCGAACAGCGTCGTGAGTGGCACCAACACCTCGCACGGGACCAATGTAACTAGTCAGAATTAATCGCCCGATCAAGGGGCGCCTAGTTTGAGAATACGATGATAACTTTCATATTTCTAAACTTGGACATAAAAACAGGGTATTAGTGGGTGAAAACCCGAAACAGTCCCCGAACGGCCCCGTGAGTGGCACCAACACCTCGCACGGGACCAATGTTACTCGTAGGAATTAACCGCGCTATCATGGGACCCACGGTTTGAGAATACGACTATTATTTGCATATTCCTAGACTTATGCATAAAAACATGGCGTTAGTGGGGTAAAACTCGAAACAACCCCTGAACGGCCCTGTGAGTGGCACCAATACCTCGCATGGGACCATTGTAACTCATAGGAACTGCATATTTCTACATTTAGGCTTAAAAATATGGCATTAGTGGGTGAAAATCCAAAATAGTCCCCGAACGACCCCGTGAGTGGCACCAACACCTCGCACGGGACAAATGTTGCCGTAGGAATTAACTACGTGATAACAGAACCCCCGATTTGATAATGTGACTATAATTTGCATATTCCTAGACTTAGGCATAAAAACATGGCGTTAGTGGGGGAAAATTCGAAACAGACCCTGAACGGCCCCGTTAGTGGCACCAACACCTCGCATGGGACCAATGTAACTCGTAGGAACTCCATATTTCAAGACTTAGGCTTCAAAATATGGCGTTAGTGGGAGAAAATCTGAAACAGTCCCCGAACGACCCCGTGAGTGGTACAAACAGCTCGCACGGGACCAATGCAACTCGTAGGAACTGACCGCGCGATCACGGGACCCACGGTTTGAGAATACGATGATAATTTGCAAATTTCTAGACTTAGGCATAAAAACATGGCACTAGTGGGTGAAAACCCGAAACAACCCTCGAACGGCCCCGCGAGTGGCACCAACACCTCGCATGGGACTAATGTAACTCATACGAACTGACCACGTAATCACGGGACCCCCGGTGTGAGAATACTTGTATAATTTTCATAATTATAGACCTCGGTATAAAAACATGACGTTGGTGGGGGAAAACTCGAAACGGCCCCCGAACGGCATCGTGAGTGGCACCAACACCTCGCACGGGACCAATGCAACTAGTCAGAATTAATAGCGCAATCAAGGGACGCCCAGTTTGAGAATACGATGATAACTTTCATATTTTAGACGTAGACATAAAAACAGGGCATTAGTGGGTGAAAACCCAAAACAGTCACCAAACGGCCCCGTGAGTGGAACCAACACCTCGTACGGGACAAATGTTGCCGTAGGAATTAACTACGTGATAACAGAACCCCCGATTTGATAATGTGACTATAATTTGCATATTCCTAGACTTAGGCATAAAAACAGGGCGTTAGTGGGGGAAAACTCGAAACAGACCCTGAACGGCCACGTGAGTGGCACCAACACCTCGCATGGGACCAATGTAACTCGTAGGAACTCCATATTTCAAGACTTAGGCTTAAATATATGGCGTTAGTGGGAGAAAATCTGAAACAGTCCCTGAACGACCCCGTGAGTGGTACAAACACCTCACACGGGACCAATGCCACTCGTAGGAACTGACCGCGCGATCACGGGACCCACGGTTTGAGAATATGATGATAATTTGCAAATTTCTAGACTTAGGCGTAAAAGCATGGCGCTAGTTGGTGAAAACCCGAAACAACCCTCGAACGGCCCCGCGAGTGGCACCAACACCTCGCATGGGACTAATGTAACTCATACGAACTGACCACGTAATCACGGGACCCCCAGTGTGAGAATACGAGTATAATTTTCATATTTATAGACCTCGGCATAAAAACATGACGTTGGTGGGGGAAAACTCGAAACGGCCCCCGAACGGCATCGTGAGTGGCACCAACACCTCGCACGGGACCAATGTAACTAGTCAGAATTAATAGCGCGATCAAGGGGCGCCCTGTTTGAGAATACGATGATAACTTTCATATTTCTAAACTTGGACATAAAAATAGGGCATTAGTGGGTGAAAACCCAAAACAATCCCCGAACGGCCCCGTGAGTGGCACCAACACCTCGCACGGGACCAATGTTACTCGTAGGAATTAACCGCGCTATCATGGGACCCACGGTTTCAGAATACGACTATTATTTGCATATTCCTAGACTTAGGCATAAAAACATGGCGTTAGTGGGGTAAAACTCGAAACAACCCCTGAACGGCACTGTGAGTGGCACCAATACCTCGCATGGGACCATTGTAACTCATAGGAACTGCATATTTCTACATTTAGGCTTAAAAATATGGCATTAGTGGGTGAAAATCCAAAATAGTCCCCGAACGACCCCGTGAGTGGCACCAACACCTCTCTTAGAACCATTGTAACTCGTACGAACTGACCGCGCGATCATGGGACCCCCGGTTTGAGAATATGACGATAATTTTATATTTTTAGACTTAGGCATAAAAACACGGCATTAGGGGGGAAACCCGAGATATCCTCCGAACAACCCCGTGAGTCGCACCAACTCCTCGCACGGGACCAAAAATAACTCATAGGAACTCACCGCATGATCACGGGACCCTCGGTTTGAGAATATGATGATAATTTGTATATTTCTAGACTTAGGCATAAAAACATGGCGTTAGTGCATGAAAACCCGAAATGGCCCCCGTACGGCCTCGTGAGTGGAACCAACACCTTGCACGGGACCAATGTAACTAGTCGGAATTGATCGAGTGATCAATGGACGCCCAGTTTGAGAATACGATGATAACTTTCATATTTTAGACGTAGACATAAAAACAGGGCATTAGTGGGTGAAAACCCAAAACAGTCACCAAACGGCCCCGCGAGTGGCACCAACTCCTCGCACGGGACAAATGTTGCCGTAGGAATTAACTACGTGATAACAGAACCCCCGATTTGATAATGTGACTATAATTTGCATATTCCTAGACTTAGGCATAAAAACATGCCGTTAGTGGTGTAAAACTCGAAACAGACCCTGAACGGCCCCGTGAGTGGCACCAACACCTCGCATGGGACCAATGTAACTCGTAGGAACTCCATATTTCAAGACTTAGGCTTAAAAATATGGCGTTAGTGGGAGAAAATCTGAAACAGTCCCTGAACGACCCCGTGAGTGGTACAAACACCTCGCACGGGACCAATGCCACTCGTAGGAACTGACCGCGCGATCACGGGACCCACGGTTTGAGAATACGATTATAATTTGCAAATTTCTAGACTTAGGCGTAAAAACATGGCGCTAGTTGGTGAAAACCCGAAACAACCCTCGAACGGCCCCGCGAGTGGCACCAACACCTCGCATGGGACTAATGTAACTCATACGAACTGACCACGTAATCACGGGACCCCCAGTGTGAGAATACGAGTATAATTTTCATATTTATAGACCTCGGCATAAAAACATGACGTTGGTGGGGGAAAACTCGAAACGGCCCCCGAACGGCATCGTGAGTGGCACCAACACCTCGCACGGGACCAATGCAACTAGTCAGAATTAATAGCGCAATCAAGGGGCGCCCTGTTTGAGAATACGATGATAACTTTCATATTTCTAAACTTGGACATAAAAATAGGGCATTAGTGGGTGAAAACCCGAAACAGTCCCCGAACGGCCCCGTGAGTGGCACCAACACCTCGCACGGGACCAATGTTACTCGTAGGAATTGACCGCGCTATCATGGGACCCACGGTTTCAGAATACGACAATTATTTGCATATTCCTAGACTTAGGCATAAAAACATGGCGTTAGTGGGGGAAAACTCGAAACAACCCCTGAACGGCCCTGTGAGTGGCACCAATACCTCGCATGGGACCATTGTAACTCATAGGAACTGCATATTTCTACATTTAGGCTTAAAAATACGGCGTTAGTGGGCGAAAATCCAAAATAGTCCCCGAACGGCCCCTTGAGTGGCACCAACACCTCGCTCAGGACCATTGTAACTCGTACGAACTGACCGCGCGATCATGGGACCCCCGGTTTGAGAATATGACGATAATTTTATATTTCTAGACTTAGGCATAAAAATACGGCGTTAGTGGGGAAACCCGAGATAGCCTCCGAACGACCCCGTGAGTCGAACCAACTCCTCGCACGGGACCAAAAATAACTCATAGGAACTCACCGCCTGATCACGGGACCCTCGGGTTGAGAATATAATGATAATTTGTATATTTCTAGACTTAGGCATAAAAACATGGCGTTAGTGCATGAAAACCCGAAATGGCCCCCGAACGGCCTCGTGAATGGCACCAACACCTTGCAAGGGACCAATGTAACTAGTCGGAATTGATCGAGCGATCAAGTGACACCCACTTTGAGAATACGATGATAACTTTCATATTTCTAGACGTAGACATAAAAACAGGGCATTAGTGGGTGAAAACCCAAAACACTCCCCGAACGGCCCCGTGAGTGGAACCAACACCTCGCACGGGACCAATGTTGTCGTAGGAATTAACTACGTGATAACGGATCCCCCGATTTGATAATGTGACTATAATTTGCATATTCCTAGACTTAGGCATAAAAACATGGCGTTAGTGGAGGAAAACTCGAAACAGACCCTGAACGGACCCGTGAGTGGCACCAACACCTCGCATGGGACCAATGTAACTCGTAGGAACTCCATATTTCAAGACTTAGGCTTAAAAATATTGCGTTAGTGGGAGAAAATCTGAAACAATCCCCGAACGACCGCGTGAGTGGTACAAACACCTCGCACGGGACCAATGCAACTCGTAGGAACTGACCGCGCGATCATGGGACCCACGGTTTGAGAATACGATGATAATTTGCAAATTTCTAGACTTAGGCATAAAAACATGGCGCTAGTGGGTGAAAACCCGAAACAATCCTCGAACGGCCCTGCGAGTGGCACCAACACCTCGCATGGGACTAATGTAACTCATACGAACTGACCACGTAATCACGGGACCCCCGGTGTGAGAATACGAGTATAATTTTCATAATTATAGACCTCGGCATAAAAACATGACGTTGGTGAGGGAAAACTCGAAACGTCCCCCGAACGGCGTCATGAGTGGCACCAACACCTCGCACGGGACTAATGTAACTAGTCAGAATTAATCGCCCGATCAAAGGGCGCCCAGTTTGAGAATACGATGATAACTTTCATATTTCTAGACTTGGACATAAAAACAGGGTATTAGTGGGTGAAAACCCGAAACAGTCCCCGAACGGCCCCGTGAGTGGCACCAACACCTCGCACGGGACCAATGTTACTCGTAGGAATTAACCGCGCTATCATGGGACCCACAGTTTGAGAATACGACTATTATTTGCATATTATTAGACTTAGGAATAAAAACATGGCGTTAGTGGGGGAAAACTCGAAACAACCCCTGAACGGCCCAGTGAGTGGCACCAATACCTCGCATGGGACCATTGTAACTTATAGGAACTGCATATTTCTACATTTAGGCTTAAAAATATGGCATTAGTGGGTGAAAATCCAAAATAGTCCCCGAACGACCCCGTGAGTGGCACCAACACCTCGCTCAGGACCATTGTAACTCGTACGAACTGACCGCGCCATCATGGGATCCCCGGTTTGAGAATATGACGATAATTTTATATTTTTAGACTTAGGCATAAAAACACGGCATTAGTGGGGAAACCCGAGATAGCCTCTGAACAACCCCGTGAGTCGCACCAACTCCTCGTACGGGACCAAAAATAACTCATAGGAACTCACCGCATGATCACGGGACCCTCGGTTTGAGAATTTGATGATAATTTGTATATTTCTAGACTTAGGCATAAAAACACGGCGTTAGTGCATGAAAACCCGAAACGGCCCCCGTACGGCCTCGTGAGTGGAACCAACACCTTGCACGGGACCAATGTAACTAGTCGGAATTGATCGAGTGATCAAGGGACGCCCAGTTTGAGAATACGATGATAACTTTCATATTTTAGACGTAGACATAAAAACAGGGCATTAGTGGGTGAAAACCCAAAACAGTCACCAAACGGCCCCGTGAGTGGAACCAACACCTCGCACGGGACAAATGTTGCCGTAGGAATTAACTACGTGATAACAGAACCCCCGATTTGATAATGTGAGTATAATTTGCATATTCCTAGACTTAGGCATAAAAACATGGCGTTAGTGGGGGAAAACTCGAAACAGACCCTGAACGGCCCCGTGAGTGGCACCAACACCTCGCATGGGACCAATGTAACTCGTAGGAACTCCATATTTCAAGACTTAGGCTTAAAAATATGGCGTTAGTGGGCAAAAATCTGAAACAGTCCCCGAACGACCCCGTGAGTGGTACAAACACCTCGCACGGGACCAATGCAACTCGTAGGAATTGACCGCGCGATCACGGGACCCACGGTTTGAGAATACGATGATAATTTGCAAATTTCTAGACTTAGGCGTAAAAACATGGTGCTAGTGGGTGAAAACCCGAAACAACCCTCGAACGGCCCCGCGAGTGGCACCAACACCTCGCATGGGAGTAATGTAACTCATACGAACTGACCACGTAATCACGGGACCCCCGGTGTGAGAATACGAGTATAATTTTCATATTTATAGACCTCGGCATAAAAATATGACGTTCGCGGGGGAAAACTCGAAACGGCCCCCGAACGGCGTCGTGAGTGGCACCAACACCTCGCACGGGACCAATGTAACTAGTCAGAATTAATAGCGCGATCAAGGGGCGCCCTGTTTGAGAAAACGATGATAACTTTCATATTTCTAAACTTGGACATAAAAATAGGGCATTAGTGGGTGAAAACCCGAAACAGTCCCCGAACGGCCCCGTGAGTGGCACCAACACCTCGCACGGGACCAATGTTACTCGTAGGAATTGACCGCGCTATCATGGGACCCACGGTTTCAGAATACGACTATTATTTGCATATTCCTAGACTTAGGCATAAAAACATGGCGTTAGTGGGGGAAAACTCGAAACAACCCCTGAACGGCCCTGTGAGTGGCATCAATACCTCGCATGGGACCATTGTAACTCATGGGAATTGCATATTTCTACATTTAGGCTTAAAAATACGGCGTTAGTGGGCGAAAATCCAAAATAGTCCCCGAACGGCCCCGTGAGTGGCACCAACACCTCGCTCAGGACCATTGTAACTCGTACGAACTGACCGCGCGATCATGGGACCCCCAGTTTGAGAATATGACTATAATTTTATATTTCTAGAATTAGGCATAAAAATACGGCGTTAGTGGGGAAACCCGAGATATCCTCCGAACGACCCCGTGAGTCGCATCAACTCCTCGCACGGGACCAAAAATAACTCATAGGAACTCACCGCATGATCACGGGACCCTCGGTTTGAGAATATGATGATAATTTGCATATTTCTGGACTTAGGCATAATAACATGGCGCTAGTGCATGAAAACTCGAAACGGCCCCCGAACGGCCTCGTGAGTGGCACCAACACCTTGCACGGGACCAATGTAACTAGTCGGAATTAATCGAGCGATCAAGGGACGCCCTGTTTGAGAATACGATGATAACTTTCATATTTCTAGACGTAGACATAAAAACAGGGAATTAGTGGGTGAAAACCCAAAACAGTCCCCGAACGGCCCCGTGAGTGGAACCAACACCTCGCACGGGACCAATGTTGTCGTAGGAATTAACTACGTGATAATGGAACCCCCGATTTGATAATGTGACTATAATTTGCATATTCCTAGACTTAGGCATAAAAACGTGGCGTTAGTGGGGGAAAACTCGAAACAGACCCTGAACGGCCCCGTGAGTGGCACCAACACCTCACATGGGACCAATGTAACTCGTAGGAACTCCATATTTCAAGACTTAGGCTTAAAAATATGGCGTTAGTGGGCGAAAATCTGAAACAGTCCCCGAACGACCCCGTGAGTGGTACAAACACCTCGCACGGGACCAATGCAACTCGTAGGAACTGACCGCGCGATCACTGGACCCTCGATTTGAGAATACGATGATAATTTACAAATTTCTAGACTTAGGCGTAAAAACATGGTGCTAGTCCCGCGAGTGGCACCAACACCTCGCATGGGACTAATGTAACTCATACGAACTGACCACGTAATCACGGGTCCCCCGGTGTGAGAATACGAGTATAATTTTCATATTTATAGACCTCGGCATAAAAACATGACGTTGGTGGGGGAAAACTCGAAACGACCCCCGAACGGCATCGTGAGTGGCACCAACACCTCGCACGGGACCAATGTAACTAGTCAGAATTAATTGCGCGATCAAGGGGCGCCCTGTTTGAGAATACGATGATAACTTTCATATTTCTAAACTTGGACATAAAAATAGGGCATTAGTGGGTGAAAACACGAAACAGTCCCCGAACGGCCCCGTGAGTGGCACCAACACATCGCACGGGACCAATGTTAATCGTAGGAATTAACCGCGCTATCATGGGACCCACAGTTTGAGAATACGACTATGTAAGGACATTTTGTCCAACATACTTGTATATGTCATTAGCCGTAACACCGTTGAAGAAATTCATGTCCACATCGTCATCAACTGAATTCGAGTATCGAATCAAGGAAGGAATTAGAAATCCAGTTAGCCGGACCGGTCCGCCTCAATGAAAAAGGAACCGATCCGCTAACATTCTGGACCGGTCCGCCAAGAAATTAAAAGAACCGATCCGCTACCGGACCGATCCGCCTCCCTGCCGGACCGATCCGTCTTGCACATTGAAGCCAGTGAGCATCGAACCGAATGCGAACTGAATCAGCCTCAAATTAAAAGATCCGGTCTGCCATCGGACTGATCCGCCTAAGGCTCGAACCGGTCCGCCCTGGATAACCACGAACAGATCGTGTGGAGATTTTTAGGGCAAATGAATTCTTATTTATACCACGATCGGGGAGTTGGTTTTCTTAAGACTTTCCCACGATTTTTAGAGCATATCAACCCTAAAGTCTTCACCTATTGAGTCCTATGATTCTAGATTTTTAGATTCAGACATCTTCCATATCTATGTGAATCAAGTTTGGTAACCCAAGAACACCATTGTTGTTGTTCAACCCTTTGTGAAGTGGACCGTTCCTTCCTCTTCATTGCAGCCCTACTGGACAGGGATAGTTCCAGCCGCCAACCCTACTGGAAAGGGATATTCCAGCCACGGCTACAGAATTCAACACCTGAGGGTAATTCTTAGTCAACCTGTATTTCATTGTAATCCGATTGTAAACCGTCTTTTACAAATTATAGTGAATATACAAATGGTTTTGCCCCTGTGGGGGATTTTTCCTTAAACGTTGTGTGTTGAATAATTCTTGCATGATTTCATATTGTTTCAATCACACCTAGTTGCATGTTTAGGGTTAATTTGGGTTAAAAGGAATTTATTATATTGTTTCCTTATTTGAACGCAAGAGCCAACTCTTTCAAATTGGTATCTGAGCGGGTTACGCCATTCTATCGCGTATTCCTTACTTCCGCAAAATTTTTCTAAAGATATCCATTTCTGAAATAAATTGATTTTTGAAAAGAGCGTGTTCAAATGGAGAAATCATACAATAAATTGCCTATTTTTGATGGGACCAATTATGCCTATTGGAAAGCCCGTATGAGGTCGGCTTTAAAAGCCATTGATGAACGGGTATGGATTCTTGTTGAAAGAGGGTGGACACCTCCCTCCGTCACTGTTGATAACGTGACAAATTTGAAACCTGTCACGACTTGGACCGAAGATGAATTAAGATGGTCTTCCTTTAATTCTAAGGGATTGAGTGCTATTTTCGGTTCCGTCACTCCCGATGAGTTCAAACGCATAATGACGTGCACCACGTCAAAAGAGGCATGGGATGTATTGCAACTTACCCATGAAGGAACAAATGCTGTTAAAGAGTCAAAATTGCAAAATTTAACAACTCAATTTGAAACCATCACCATGCATGAAAATGAATGTTTTGATGAATTTTATGCTAGGCTTTCTGACATTGTTAATACTAGCTATAATCTTGGTGAACATATTCCAAATGCTAGAGTTGTTAAAAAGATTCTTCGTTCCCTTCCTAAGCATTTTATACCTAAAGTCACTGTGCTAAATTCATTGGGTAATTTAAATACTCTAAAATTGGAAGAACTGGTAGGAGATTTACAAACTTATGAAATAGACATGTTTCCTAAATCTGCCAAACCAAAAGATAAGGGAATTGCCCTTAAAGCCCAAGAGAGAAAAAGTGAGGGGTCGGCAAGAAAGAAAGTCGAGTCATCTAGAAAGATAGAAAATTCTGATTCTGAATGTGAGTTTGACTTAGATGATTTGGCATTATTTGCTAAAAACTTCAAGAAAATTCTGAAATTTAAAAAAGGTGGAAACTTCAAAGATAAAAAGAATTTTCAGAAAAATAAGTTTGAAAAGAAAGATTTCAAAGAACCCCCTAAAGACAGTGAGAGGTGTTTTGAGTGCGACGGTAAGGGACACAGAGCGTTTGAGTGTGCGACTCGTCTGAATAGGGAAAAGGGTAAAGCTGTCCTAAATGCTACCCTTAGTGACGACAGTGAGGTTGAGTTGATGGACTCGGGAGATGAGTCACCGCATGAGCGTAACTTCACCGCGTTCATGGCTAGTAATGTGAGTACTCCTAGTGCATCTCACGACGATGAGGATGTTACTTCACAGGGACACCTCGACAGCGAGAGCGAAGAGAGTGAGGGAGAGGAGGAAGGTAGTGAGGACGAGAGTAACCTTCAACGCGCCTACGCCGAGTTATATAATGAGTCCTTCAAAACTAAAAAACATAACAAGGCGTTAGTTCTTAGGATCACCGCGTTAGAAGAGGAGTTAGAAGAGACGAGAGAGAGAGAGTCCTCCACCTGCACCGCCATGAGAGAGAGAGGGTCTGCCTGGGTTAGTAAAGAGAATTTGCTTAGAGAGAGAGAGCAGTTTTGAGAAAGAGAAAGCGGACTTGACTATACAAGTGGCTAGTCTTACGAGAGAGCTCCATTCCTCCCTGGAGACTCGGAAGAAACTTGAAGCCCTTGTTGCCCAGCTTACTCATGACCTTGAGAGAGCTAGGAAAGTCAAGGTACAAATCGAGGACAGATCTGGGAAGATGGGAAAGATGCTCCTCGGTCCCGCTTTAGGTTTTTGTGACAGGCAAGGAATAGGTTTTGATGGTGCCTCCACGTCCCAAATTGCACCCGGACCAATTCCTGAGTTTACTACGACTCCTTATGTCCGTCATAAAAACCAAAAAGGAGAGTTCGATCAAGAAAAGCAAACCAAGGTCCTCCTAATACTATGCCCTTTTGCTCCCATTGCAAAAGAAATGGACACCTTAGGGAGTTTTGCTATAGATTTGGTCGGACACGACGTACTTTTACTTCTCCACATCATACTGATGAGTTTGCCAGTCTGAGAGAACGAGTTGAGTTTCTAGCCGCCACATCACAGAGTTTGATGGAGGAATTCCGACGGATGACCTTACCATCAATGAATGCGCCCCGCATTCTGGCTAAAACCAACAACAACAAGGGAATACAAAAAGGTACCTACTCTTGGGTTCCTAAGAAAGAGAAAAAGGCCCTTGTTGTCCATGTCGCTCTCAAAGCCCATAATACCTCACAATGGTATTTTGATAGTGGATGCTCCAGACACATGACAGGTGATGTCTCATATTTTACCCATATTGAGGATTATAATGATGGGAGAGTCACCTTTGGAGATGGTAGAAAATCTAGCATAGTAGGACGAGGTATAGTAGAGTTACCAGGATTTCCAAAGCTAGAGAACGTGCTGTACGTCAAAGGTTTGAAAGCAAACCTTCTTAGCATCAGCCAGCTGTGCGACGATGACTTTGCAGTGAAGTTTGACCGGGAAGCTTGTAAGGTCTATAATCAAGCCGGTAAACTATTAGTGCAAGGGGTGAGGACAGAGGATAACTGTTATGGGACTAAGCCCAAATCCTCACTTGTCTACAACAGCACCACGATCACTCCTATGGATCTGTGGCACCAACGTCTAGGTCACGTGAACGTTAGAGAATTATCCCGTTTAGCTAAAAAGGACCTAGTACGTGTCTTACCGTCACTTGGAAAGCCAACTTCCACGATTTGTGGACCCTGTCAGTTGGGAAAGCAAATCCGTAGCCCACATAGGAAGTTGAATTCCATTACCACCTCACGTGTTCTTGAGTTGATTCACATGGATCTTATGGGTCCTACTCGCATGGAGAGTCTAGGTGGTAATGGTGGACGATTTCTCCAGGTACTCCATTGTAGGTTTTCTGAGAGAGAAATCCGATGCTGTAGAATTTTTAATGACCAAGTGTCGTGTCCTGCAAAATCAACACGGAGTCACTATTAACAGAATACGTAGTGACAACGGCACTGAATTCACAGAAGCAAAGGTAGATCTTTACTGTGATAGCCTCGGGATCAAACATGAGTTTTCTACTGTGAGAACTCCTCAGCAAAATGGGATTGTTGAGAGAAAGAATAGAACGATCCAAGAGATGGCTAGATCTATGCTTCTAGGTCGTAAAGTTTCTAGGAGATTTTGGGCAGAGGCAGTGTCTACTGCATGCCACACGGTGAATAGGGTGTATCTGCGTCCACACACACTTCACACTCCTTATGAGTTGTGGACTGGCAAGAAGCCCAACCTGGCGTATTTCTGTGTTTTTGGGAGTAAATGCTACATCCTACGGGATAGGGAGCAATTAGGAAAGTTTGACTCTCGGAGCGACGAGGGAATATTTCTAGGCTATTCATCGAACAGTAGAGCGTATCGGGTTTTTAACCTGAAGAGCTCTAAGGTTATGGAATCAATAAACGTCACCGTGCAAGATGATGAACCCCCAACGGTTATCGATCCCAACCTTCAGTGTGAGGATGAGGACTGTTCTGACAGTGATTTTCCTGTTCCTCTCCCACACTCTGTGGACCCTATTCCTGTGTTAGGGGACACACCTACTTGGGTTCGCAAGAGTCATGATCCTTCAGCTATTGTTGGCGATCCCACTCTAGGGGTCAAGACTCGTGCTCAACTAGAGAACGTTGTTAGCCATCATTGCTACACGTCCAAAGTCGAGCCCAAGAATCACAAAGAAGCACTCAAAGATGAACACTAGATATCTGCTATGCAGGATGAGTTGCTTCAGTTTAAGAAGAACAATGTCTGGGAACTTGTCCCCCGACCTAGTGATACTAATGTAATTGGTACCCGGTGGATCTTCAAGAATAAAATGGATGAAAATGGTACCATAACCAGGAATAAGGCTAGGTTGGTCGCTCAAGGCTACACACATATAAAGGGTGTAGACTTTGGGGAGAAATTTGCTCCTGTTGCGAGGCTTGAGTCCATCCGTTTACTACTCGCCATCGCATGTCATCTGCACTTCAAGTTATATCAGATGGATGTCAAGAGTGCCTTTCTGAATGGCATTCTACAGGAGAAGGTTTATGTGGAACAACCAAAAGGGTTTGAAGACCCTCCGCACCCTGAGCACGTCTACTATCTGAGGAAAGCCTTGTATGGTTTGAAGCAAGCACCCCGTGCTTGGTACGAGAGGCTTACTTCCTATCTCTTAGCTCGTGGCTTCAAGAGAGGAGGAGTTGATATGACGTTGTTCATCAGGAGAGATGACGGTGCTATCTTGGTTGCCCAAGTCTATGTGGACGACATAGTCTTTGGATCCACATGCTCCCAGCATGCTCACCACTTTGAGGAGGAGATGAAAAGTGAGTTTGAGATGAGCATGGTAGGTGAGCTTACTTTCTTCCTTGGTCTCTAGGTTCGTCAGCTAGAGGATGGGATGTTCATCTCTCAATCCAAGTATGCTAGAGACTTAGTGAAGAAATTTGGTTTAGACTCCGCTAAGCATGCTCGTACACCTATGAGTACCACTACCAAGCTTAGTAAGGACACTTCAGGCAAGGACGTAGAGCAAACCTTGTATCGGAGTATGATAGGCAGTCTTCTTTACATGACTGCTAGTCGTCCCGACATTGCCTTTAGTATTGGAGTCTGTGCGCGTTATCAGACGTCTCCAAAAGAGTCACACTTACTCGCTCTAAAACGTATTATCAAATACGTGAGTGGGACTCTCTCATACGGTATTTGGTATTCCTTTGATACCGATGACCGTTTGTCCGCCTATTCAGATGCCGATTGGGCAAGGGACGTAGATGGTTGTAGGAGAACTTCTGGTGGATGTTTCTACTTTGGTTCTGCTCTTGTCTCTTGGTTGAGCAAGAAGCAAAACTCCATCTCTTTGTCCACTGCGGAGGCTGAGTACATCGCCGCCGGGAGTTGTTGCACGCAACTCATGTGGATGAAGCAAATGTTGGAGGATTATGGGATTTCACAGGACACCATGACCATTTCCTGTGATAACACGAGCGCGATACACATATCCCGCAATCCTGTCCAACATTCGCGCACAAAGCACATCAGGTTACGCGAGCACTTTATACGTCAGTTAGTTGAGGAGAAGGTTGTAACCCTGAGTTTTGTTCCTACCGACCGTCAGTTAGCCGATATTTTCACGAAACCTTTAGATGCCCTTAGATTTGAGAGTCTTATGAAGTCTTTGGGGATTTGCACAGTTGACTGAGGGGTTGGTCTATGTCTAGAATAGGATGCTTCTTCATGTTCATATCATATGCTTCCTATTTCTAGTCTGTTTTATATGTACCATAGATTTGTTGTACAGCTTTTATGTATTTTTTATTATTCTTTGAAAAATACAAAAAGATTTTATTTTGATAAAATTTTTGAAAAAATTCAAAAAAGAGATTTGCCTTTTATGGATGAGCATTTAAGGTAACCAAGTCACAACTTCATTCCATATATTCATGTGACTGTTTGATAGAGATTTGAGAGGCTACATCATTTCATCCATGTGCTTAACATTGATTGGAGTCCTTGAGATGTAATTAGTGATATTTCCTACATGCTTGACTCCTATATCCTTTATTGCACACATGCACGGCTATATTTGATTCTTGCACTTGTCAATCTCATGTTGGCTTGAGTGTTTCCATCTCAATCCTGTCTATACAATGTATAAAATGCGATAAAACTTGACAAGATTGGAATGCATGTAAAAACTGTTTTGGTGAGACTGTGTGTATATTTTCATAACGGGGAGGGGCTGTGAAAGTTGATTCTTATCCTTTGCGCAAAAGCTACCGTTAAAAAGGACCTAAAAAATGGAGGAATTTTAATATCCGAGGTCCTAAGAGTTTAAAAGAGCCCAAAAAAAAAATATTTTGATTGATGAGGCAATAAAAAGCAATTCATGCCAAATATGGGCCATTTAGGTTTTCACCATCAATTCTCCAAAGTTTGAGAATTTAGTATACCTCTATTAAAATATAAATCTGAGGGAGTTTTGTTGGAGAATGAAAAACGGGTTTGCACTTCCTTGAAAGTCCTGAAAAAGCATGTTAATCATTTTGGACGTTATTGGTGTAGAAATCACTTTGAGCTTTGATTTGTAGATTTGATATAGTTAATGTCTTATATTTCCAATCTTTTACACCAAAGGAAGCATTTGAGTTCATTCGTTAGGAATATCCAATATTCATCGTGCACATATGTCATGTGTGTATGCTTTCATTTTCCTATCGAATTTTGATCACACCTATTCTTTTACGCTATCACCGACTTGGTTGTTTTATGTTCATTCATGGTGTGATTTTGTGCCTTGTGTCACCCCTATACTTGATTGCTTGATTTATTTCTCTCATTTGTCTATTTGGGGACATCATAAAAAGGGGGAGAATGAATTATCTGATTATGGGGGAGTTTTGAAATTCTGAGAATATCATTTTAAATTGATATATATATGTTTATCTCATTTCAAACTCGATATGTCACTTGGTATTTGCTTTATCTCATGTGTGTAGGTACATCCTTGATAATCTCATGATGCACACCCTGATGAGAAAAGCGTTGAGATTTCTGATCGGAAGATTTGCAGAACAAACGATGCAGCCTTTATCATTTGTACCTCTTTCAGTTTTGTGTTCATGGAAGGGTAGATTTCTATAGGCATTTTTGATTCTGGATAATTCGGATTTTTTATGTATGTTCCGGCATAGACATAGGGGGAGATTTGTAAGGACATTTTGTCCAACATACTTGTATATGTCATTAGCCGTAACACCGTTGAAGAAATTCATGTCCACATCGTCATCAACAGAATCTGAGTATCGAATCAAGGAAGGAATCAGAAATCCAGTCAGCCGGACCGGTCCGCTTCAATGAAAAAGGAACCGATCCGCTAACATCCCGGACCGGTCCGCCAAGAAATTAAAAGAACCGATCCGCTACCAGACCGATCCGCCTCCCTGCCGGACCGATCCGACTTGCACATTGATGCCAGTGAGCATCGAACCGAATGCGAACCGAATCAGCCTCAAATTAAAAGATCCGGTCTGCCATCGGACCAATCCGCCTAAGGCCCGGACCGGTCCGCCCTGGATAACCACGAACAGATCGTGTGGAGATTTTTAGGGCAAATGAATTATTATTTATACCACGATCGGGGAGTTAGTTTTCTTAAGACTTTCCCACGATTTTCAGAGCATATCAACCCTAAAGTCTTCACCTATTGAGTTCTATGATTCTAGGTTTTTAGAGACTATTATTTGCATATTCCTAGACTTAGGCATAAAAACATGGCGTTAGTGGGGGAAAACTCGAAACAATCCCTGAACGGCCCTGTGAGTGGCACCAATACCTCGCATGGGACCATTGTAACTCATAGGAACTGCATATTTCTACATTTAGGCTTAAAAATATGGCGTTAGTGGGCGAAAATCCAAAATAGTCCCCGAACGGCCCCGTGAGTGGCACCAACATCTCGCTCAGGACCATTGTAACTCATACGAACTGACCGCGCGATCATGGGACCCCAGGTTTGAGAATATGACGATAATTTTATATTTTTAGACTTAGGCATAAAAACACGACGTTAGTGGGGAAACCCGAGATAGCCTCCGAACGACCCCGTGAGTCGCACCAACTCCTCGCACGGGACCAAAAATAACTCATAGGAACTCACCGCATGATCACGGGACCCTCGGTTTGAGAATATGATGATAATTTGCATATTTCTAGACTTAGGCATAAAAACATGGCGTTAGTGCATGAAAACCCGAAACGGCCCCCGAACGGCCTCGTGAGTGGCACCAACACATTGCACGGGACCAATGTAACTAGTCGGAATTAATCGAGCGATCAAGGGACACCCAGTTTGAGAATAGGATGATAACTTTCATATTTCTAGACGTAGACATAAAAACAGGGCATTAGTGGGTGAAAACCCAAAACAGTCCCCGAACGGCCCCGTGAGTGGAACCAACACCTCACACGGGACCAATGTTGTCGTAGGAATTAACTACGTGATAACGGAGCCCCCGATTTGATAATGTGACTATAATTTGCATATTCCTAGACATAGGCATAAAAACATGGCGTTAGTGGGGGAAAACTCGAAACAGACCCTGAACGGCCCCGTGAGTGGCACCAACACCTCGCATGGGACCAATGTAACTCGTAGGAACTCCATATTTCAAGACTTACGATTAAAAATATGGCGTTAGTGGGAGAAAATCTGAAACAATCCCCGAACGACCCCGTGAGTGGTACAAACACCTCGCACGGGACCAATGCAACTCGTAGGAACTGACCGCGCGATCACGAGACCCACGGTTTGAGAATACGATGATAATTTGCAAATTTCTAGACTTAGGCATAAAAACGTGGCGCTAGTGGGTGAAAACCCGAAACAACCCTCGAACGGCCCCGCGAGTGGCACCAACACCTCGCATGGGACTAATGTAACTCATACGAACTGACCACGTAATCACGGGACCCCCGGTGTGAAAATACGAGTATAATTTTCATATTTATAGACATCGGCATAAAAATATGACGTTGGTGGGGGAAAACCCGAAACGGCCCCCGAACGGCGTCGTGAGTGGCACCAACACCTCGCACGGGACCAATGTAACTAGTCAGAATTAATCGCCCGATCAAGGGGCGCCCAGTTTGAGAATACGATGATAACTTTAAAATTTCTAGACTTGGACATAAAAACTGGGTATTAGTGGGTGAAAACCCAAAACAGTCCCCAAACAGCCCCATGAGTGACACCAACACCTCGCACGGGACCAATGTTACTCGTAGGAATTAACCGCGCTATCATGGGACCCACAGTTTGAGAATACGACTATTATTTGCATATTCCTAGACTTAGGCATAAAAACATGGCGTTAGTGGGGGAAAACTCGAAACAACTCCTGAACGGCCCTGTGAGTGGCACTAATACCTCGCATGGGACCATTGTAACTCATAGGAACTGCATATTTCTACATTTAGGCTTAAAAATATGGCGTTAGTGGGTAAAAATCCAAAATATTCCCCGAACGACCCCGTGAGTGGCACCAACACCTCGCTCAGGACCATTGTAACTCGTACGAACTGAGGTTTGAGAATATGATGATAATTTTATATTTCTAGACTAAGGCATAGAAACACGGCGTTAGTGGGGAAACCCGAGATAGCCTCCGAACGACCCCGTGAGTCGCACCAACTCCTCGCACGGGACCAAAAATAACTCATAGGAACTCACCGCATGATCACGGGACCCTCGGTTTAAGATTATGATGATAATTTGCATATTTCTAGACTTAGGCATAAAAACATGGCGTTAGTGCATGAAAACCCGAAACGGCCCCCGAACGGCCTCGTGAGTGGCACCAACACCTTGCACGGGACCAATGTTACTAGTCGGAATTAATCGAGCGATCAAGGGACGCCCAGTTTGAGAATACGATGATAACTTTCATATTTCTAGACGTAGACATAAAAACAGGGCATTAGTGGGTGAAAACCCAAAACAGTCCCCGAACGGCCCCGTGAGTGGAACCAACACCTCGCACGGGACCAATGTTGTCGTAGGAATGAACTACGTGATAACGGAACCCCCGATTTGATAATGTGACTATAATTTGCATATTCCTAGACTTAGGCATAAAAACGTGGCGTTAGTGGGGGAAAACTCAAAACAGACCCTGAACGGCCCTGTGAGTGGCACCAACACCTCGCATGGGACCAATGTAACTCGTAGGAACTCCATATTTTAAGACTTAGGCTTAAAAATATGGCGTTAGTGGGCGAAATTCTGAAACAGTCCACGAACGACCCCGTGAGTGGTACAAACAGCTCACACGGGACCAATGCAACTCGTAGGAACTGACCGCGCGATCACGGGACCCACGGTTTGCGAATACGATGATAATTTGCAAATTTCTAGACTTAGGCGTAAAAACATGGCGCTAGTGGGTGAAAACCCAAAACTACCCTCGAACGTCCCCGCGAGTGGCACCAACACCTCGCATGGGACGAATGTAACTCATACGAACTGACCACATAATCACGGGACCCCCGGTGTGAGAATACGAGTATAATTTTCATAATTATAGACCTCGGCTTAAAAACATGACGTTGGTGGGGGAAAACTCGAAATGGCCCCCGAACGGCGTCGTGAGTGGCACCAACACCTCGCACGGGACCAATGTAACTATTCAGAATTAGTCGCGCGATCAAGGGGCGACCAGTTTGAGAATAAGATTATAACTTTCATATTTCTAGACTTGGACATAAAAACAGGGCATTAGTGGGTGAAAACCCGAAACAGTCCCCGAAGGGTCCCGTGAGTGGCACCAACACCTCGCACGGGACCAATTTTACTCGTAGGAATTAACCGCGCTATCATGGGACCCACGATTTCAGAATATGACTGTTATTTGCATATTCCTAGACTTAGGCATAAAAACATGGCGTTAGTGGGGGAAAACTCGAAACAACCCCTGAACGGCCCTGTGAGTGGCACCAATACCTCGCATGGGACCATTGTAACTCATAGGAACTGCATATTTCAACATTTAGGCTTAAAAATATGGCGTTAGTGGGCGAAAATCCAAAATAGTCCCCGAACGGCCCCGTGAGTGGCACCAACACCTCGGTCAGGACCATTGTAACTCGTCCGAACTGACCGCGCGATCATGGGACCCCCGGTTTGAGAATATGACGATAATTTTATATTTCTAGACTTAGGCATAAAAACACGGCATTAGTGGGGAAACTCGAGATAGCCTCCGAACGACCCCGTGAGTCGCACCAACTCCTCGCACGGGAAAAAAAATAACTCATAAGAACTCACCGCATGATCACGGGACCCTTGGTTTGAAAATACGATGATAATTTGCATATTTCTAGACTTAGGCATAAAAACATGGCGTTAGTGCATGAAAACCCGAAACGGCCCCCGAATGGCCTCGTGAGTGGCACCAACACCTTGCACGGGACCAATGTAACTAGTCGAAATTAATCGAGCGATCAAGGGACGCCCAGTTTGAGAATACAATGATAACTTTCATATTTCTAGACGTAGACATAAAAACAGGGCATTAGTGGGTGAAAACCCGAAACAGTCCCCGAACGGCCCCGTGAGTGGCACCAACACCTCGCACTGGACCAATGTTACTCGTAGGAATTAACCGTGTGATCATGGGACCCACGGTTTAAGAATAAGACTATTATTTGCATATTCCTAGACTTAGGCATAAAAACATGGCGTTAGTGGGGGAAAACTTTAAACAACCCCCGAACGGCCCTGTGAGAGGCACCAATACCTCACATGGGACCATTGTAACTCGTAGGAACTGCATATTTCTACATTTAGGCTTATAAATATGGCGTTAGTGGGCAAAAATCCAAAATAGTCCCCGAACGGCCCCGTGAGTGGCACCAACACCTCGCTCAGGACCATTGTAACTTGTACGAACTGACCGCGCGATCACGGGACCCTCGGGTTGAGAATACGATGATAATTTGTATATTTCTAGATTTAGGCATAAAAGCATGGCGTTACTTGGGGAAAACAAGAAATAGCCCCCGAACGACCCCATGAGTGGCACCAACACCTCGCACAAGACCAATGTAACTCACTGATATGAAGCCCTTAGGTGCAAAATTGTACGAAGTGGAAAAATGTGAAACAAGTTACGCTCCAGATTTTAGTAGTAACTTTTTTGTCAACATGAATGACCCAATATAACAATGTAAGACCCTTTATTTATGAGGATATATAATTTAATTAATTTGGTGAGATAGAGTTTAAATGATCAGGCGGATTTAATTAAATTGGTGAATTAAGATTTAATTAATTTGGATTATTTTTAAAATTATATGTGTCGTAATTTGAGGTTGAGGTTGAGGTTGTAGATTTTAGTAAAGTAACTCGAATGAAAATTCTGAGTGCACGGTTGATGCCGAATAGGTTGAGATAGTCGAAAAAGAGTACCCGAGGATAGTAATTCGATCTCAGGAATTTTTTAGGCATAATCGGTCTCACTCGGGGGTGTTCGGGTCATTTGTGCTTGGCCCATAGGCTTAATTTCTAGATTAGTGATATAAAACCTACATCAAGGAGTTTGTGGCAAACATAACTCAACAAAAAAACCCCTAGTTTTGCAGAGAAGAAAAGAGGGAGAAATTGGGAGAGCTGTTGGGAGCTAAACCAAGAAGAGGGGCGTGTTTTGCATCAAAAATTCGTCTACATCAAAGGAAAGCATACCCTATGAATTTATTCAGGCAAGTAGTTAAACTTGTTTTCAATTTAATTGTGGTATTATGATTCATATCATAGTGGGTGTGATGAAGAAATACGTTTTGGGGAGTGGGTTATCATATGAAAATGGGTTTTGCAGATTTGAGAATATTATGTAGATTAAATCTGAAATTGATGAATAACTGTGATAAACTATTGTTTGAATCATATGTATATTAAAAATCTAGACATTGGGTTCATGGTTTTAGGATGTTGTAATTGAATCTAGGAGTAAGGTTGAACAAACCGTACCAAAACCCAAATCGATGAATAAAAATATGCCGAGATGATTGAGTGGTGGTCAAAGGTTAAGAGGATGATTTTAAATTTTTTTAGATGAATCAAAAATGTTGGGAAGATTTTGGTTGCGTTCTGTTAAGAGGTTTTGAAGGTTTGTGGTTCCTCAATGGAAGAAACCAACATCGTGGGGAAGAAGGAGAAGTGCTTGGGCGCAGAAGGTCGTTCGAACGACATTGGATGTCGATCAAATGAGATTAGTATCTCGTTCAAATGATATTTTTATCTCATTCAAACGATCCTAGGTTTTCGACATGGAGATTGATCTTTTCGTTACGAACGTGTGGCCGCCAGTTTCGCATTTTTCTTATTTTTTTGAATTAAATATTAATTTATTACGGGAAGGTGTCTGAAACCGAAATCCTTTGTGAGAAATCAATTTTGGATTATTTAGGGATGTACGTATATGAGTGTATGACTCTAAAAAATATTATAAGTAACATTATCTTTACCTTGTAATTGGATGGGAATAAATTCAGGGTATGGATTTAGGAGTGTTTAGGATGAACAACACTCGAAAATATATGAACAGATTTGAATGGAAATTTCAGACATAATTCAGATACGGGCTGGATTGAGATGTGCTTAGTATCTTGAATAAAAATATGAATGTATGTAAATATTTATGGAATTAAGAGTCAGGGTTGTGACTTGGATGTTTTTAGGCGGAGTGCTACGGGAGTTAGGCACGGGGTAGCCAGTTTAATTCATTATAGAGTTATATAATAAATTATTGCATATAAAATTTAACAAGAGGTGTTAAACTAAATCGTGGGATTTTGTGTAACAAATTTTCAAAGAATGAAGATACGGACCGAATGAGTGAGTCTGGGTACTATAGTTGGATGATAAAATTTTAATGAGAAATAACTAATGTGTGATTAATTGAATTATAAGTTGGGATATAGACTTGGGTACATTTTGTGCTAGTGTTGCGGGTGTTAGGCACGGGTTAGCCGAACTTTATTAAATATATGTATACAGTTATGTGTGATAGTATATGTATATTTGTGTACTCTATTGATGTCGGTGCGAATGATATTTATAGAAATGCATACCCCTCTAGTGTTGTCATAGGAGGTTGCGCGATGTGGGTGAATCATCTGGCTTGAGGAGCAGGGAGAGTATAGTCCCCGGGTCATATCGTCTAGGATTTTTATTGTGTGATTTATTTATGAGGTGAGACAATTTGGGTATGATTCGGTTTACTTTCGGGGGAAATATGACCGCCTCCACTACGTTCGCGATATTTTTTCCCAATTTCGATGTGAGATAATAATACTTGAGGTGGTCAAGTTATAGTGAGCATGCCTGGAACATGATAGCATTTTAGAGAAAGCATCCGACGAGTTATTACTCGAGAATGAATGGCTATTATCTACAACATGTGTGTGAATGTTGTAGTGTACTAGTACGTGTATAATATGAGTAGATAATTATACACGGATTAATAAATAAGTGTAAATGAATTTCTTATATAACTAGTGTGAAAGGTATATGATTTAAAAAGGCGATTTCATATATAACTAGTGTGAAAGTTATATAATTTTAAAAGAGGATTGCTTATCTAACTAGTGTGAACGTTATATGATTTAAAATAGTTGAAATGATTAATAAGTTAATGAGTAGATAAATTAATAATAAAAGTAAGAATACTCGGGTTAGAGTAGTGTGGTGGAAAGAGGTGTGATACGAATATTTAGGTGGGGTAGCTTAACTAGGAATGTTAGCAGACAACCGTTAGGTGTGTACATTAGATGAGGGGTGAGCTATACCTCAAGTGAGTGCGACACTATCTTAAATATGAAGAGTGTGCATGAATATTTAATTATTGAAATTTAACTTCTTGCTCAATATTTTTAAAATGTTTTACTTGGCCTCTAACCCGTGTCGAAATATTTTTTAAAACCTTTTAGGTGTCTAGTCAAAGGGACGCCCAATTTGAGGATTCTATCTAGGGATGCGCAACTGCAGCTTATGTGAAAGTTGTAGGACTTTTCTATAGATGCTTCGTTCATTTATTCCTAGTGTATGGACTTTATTACAGTACTCATTTGGGAACGTCTCCCTCAGATTTAGTATTCATTTTATTTATGTAACCTTATATATCCAGGTTATGATTTCGAATATTGTTGGATTTTATTGTTGATCCAATAGTCGATTTGGTCATCTTATTTATATCATTCATTTGGGTTGGATTCAGTTATCAGTTTGTGTTGATGGTTTAAATTATTATTTATTTTCGCATGTTGTTATTTAATGAAAGATAAAATTTGTCACCAGTCTATTTAAATTACTAGGTAGTTAGTAACTTTTGAAAAATGTTTTCGATAGTGATGCTAAGAATAAGCCATATGAGACCAATGTTTTATTTTGATCACGAGCTAGCCTCTACGAAACTAGAAGAGCTCGTAGGTGATTTACAAACCTATAAACTTGACATGTTTTCCTCTATGATCGAAAAGAAGAAAGATAAGGGTGTCACTTTGAAAGCCAGAAAAAAGGAAAAAACAAGTTTCGGATGATGATAGTGATTTTGACTCGGAAGATATGGCTATGTTTGCTAGAAAATTTAGAAAATTTCTTAAGTTTAACAAAGATAATCTTAAAAATGATTTCAAGAAATTTGATAAATCTAAGCATGATAAAGCCAAAAAATTCTCTAAAAGACAAAATGAAGATCTAAATAGGGATGAGTCAAATCGGTGTTTTGGTTGTGAAGGGTTTGTCCATAGGGCTTTTGAATGTCCCACTAAACTAAGGATAGAGGGAAAGAAACCAATTTCATGCAATTCTACCCGTAGTGATAGTGATAAGGAAAAGGGACCCGATTACCCCATTGAGCATAATTTTACCGTGTTCATGTCAAGTCATGTGCGTGATAGTGATATCCCACCTAATGATGACACTAAAATACATGACTCTTCCGAGGCCAAAGTTTATGATTCCCCTGTTTTTGATGGTTGTGATAGTGGAGAAGAGATAAAGAGTGAAAGTGAAGAAGAGATTGATGAGAGTGAACTTTAAATTTCCTTTAGAGAGTTATATGAAGAATAAATTAAATTAAAAAAGTATAATTTGAAGTTAGAAGCTAGTTTGAGAGAGCGTGCTAAGGTCATTGATAAAAGTGCTTTAGTGGAAAACTTTAGGACACGTGAGAGATATCTTCAAGAGAGGCTTGAGTATGTTGAAGGCGAGAGAGATAGAATTAAAGGTTTGATGGAAACGATGAAGAATAATCTTCTCATGTTTGAAGAGATGAAGGTTGTGCTAGAGTCTAGGGTCTTAGAATTAGAAGAAAAAATGAAAGACTCTAGTAAGGTAAAATTTGATTTGGAGTGTAGGTCCAAAAAACTAGATAAAATCTTAGGCATGGTCCATGTCAAAAATGACACTTGTGGTATGGGCTTCGATTCTTATAATTCTTCCGTTAATAAAGCCAAAACCACTATTTTGAGAGAATCACCTAGGAACATTTCCAAATAACAATCCTTAGGTTCTACCATTTTCCGAGTCTTTACTTGCTCAGATTGTCATCGAAAAGGTCATCTTAGGAAAAAAATTGATCTAAAAAATGACCCTAGGAAATTCAAGGGTAGAGTCACCATGGTTCCCAAATCCCGAGAGCATCACGTTTCACTAGTTTGGGTTAAGAAATTTGATTTGGCGACTTTACAAAATAGGAATTTTGAATCTCATTTACTTGCACGTGAAACCTCTCATGCTAAATCAAAAGGTTAAATGTGTTAGTTTTATTTTCATACTCTAGCTTATGTGCATCATGGTATATTCTTTTGGTAGTTGTATGTTTTGTTTGTCATATTCTAGTATATACTCCATGATTAATCACATGTTAGATTATGATTTATGCATATCTTTTGTATTCATTTTATTTGTTTGCATCTTAATTGAGAAAAATACAAAAACATTTTTGTTTTCTTTTGAGTTGTATTTTTTTTTGGTTAAAATTTAAAAAACTTAAAAATATTTTCTTTGTGTGTATTTTAGTTTGACACACTTTATGTGGCATACACTTATGTTTGAATCCTTTTCTTTTCCGCTTCCATGTGGCTAGAACTTTTGGTTAAGATTTGCAATCCTTAAAATGTTCTTTGTAATGCTTGCATGGAGTAGTTGGAGTTTGTGTTACTTAATGGATTCTATTTTTATATGCCTCAATTCACACATGCACGAGCTCTTTTGAAATTTAAACTTCACATGTATATTTGAGCTAAGTGAGATGATCTCCTATCAATTTAGTCGTCTACATTTTTCTATGACTATGCAGGATTTGTGCATATAATAACCGTTTACCAGATTTAAAAAAAATTGAAAAAAATTTATCTGTTGTTGTAATTGTTTATCAATGGAATCGGGATGCGAAAGTCAAAATTACTTTGCGTAAAAAGACACCATTGAATATTTGGCCTTAAAATTTTGGCATTATAAAAGAAAAACTAGCCAAGGCCTGTTTAGTTTAGTTGATATGTTCAAAAGAAAAAGAAAAAGAAAATTATGAGTAGTTTGGTTGGATGTATCAATGATTTTGCACAATGCCTTTGTATCATAGTTATGTTTTTATTGTCATGACTCCATTGGGTTGTAGAATCATCAAAATTCTAGGTTTGTGTGCATTGTGTATGTTTGTTCATTGAGTTCAAATTATATGGTCACATGAGGCTATATCTAAATATGATAAAATTTTGTAATCAAATGAGAACTCCATGAACATGTTTTAGGTCATTGGGTCAATATTCCTTTAGTCTCTAGTTCACACCCCTACACTTCCATTTAACACATGTATTTGAACACCTTTTTGCCATACGAGTGTGAAAAGCTTAATGTATTTTGTGTCATGTGTGGTGTTTGTACCTATGTATTTGTGCGTGAGCGTTAGTGATATATATATATATGGTATTTTTTTTGTTTTTGAGTCTTTGCCTTGCTAGCTAGTCCATATATGCCTTTAAATTCATTTTGGCATCTGTCTTGTTGCGAATTTTGGTTGATATCCCATGCTTATGTTAAAAACATGTTAGTTGATATTATTTTTTTCCCATAAAAAATTGGTATCTATTTATCCTTGTAGTGTATTAGTTGCTTGTTTTAGTTACCCATATGCTTTATTGTTCTTATCACTTTATGCACCATTGCATGTTATACGTTTTGCTAAATTCGTATCCCTTGAGTAGATGTAGATTTGAGGGAGAGAAATGGTATTGGCTTTCAATAAGAGGGGTAAATAAGTTGGTTTATAATTCTTTGACCTTCGTCTATACCTAAACAAAAAGGGGAGAAATGGTATCTAAACCTTCAATTTAGGAGATCTATCTTAGGGGGAGAACGCTATCTTTCTTAGGTAGATCATTGTTGATACGAAAATTAGTCAGCTGACATGGACCAATTATATGAAGACATGTGTCATCATACGTGTCAACACCGAGCAACCTGCAACACCGAGCTACTCTTCATCCCGAGTTACTTATCGTGCTGAGCTACTCAGCGTGCAGAGCATCTGACCAGGAAGGTCAAACGACAACTACACATTCAATGAACGACAGATTTAATGAACATTCTTATTGTATAGATGTACGTGCCTATTAAATAACGGCATACCATTTATTCACATTGATAGTCTCAAGGCTATAAATACATTATAACACCCTCTATAAGGGGTAATCGATCTCTTGTAATCAGCATCGATATTAAGGCAAAACACCCTACAATACAAAATAGTGGACGTATGCCATTTTAAGAAGGCCGAACCACTTTAAAAATCCTTTGTCTTATTTATTTATTTCTTTTTATCTGTGATTAATTAATTAGATCGAATCTAGTTTTTTACATCAACATATTGGCACCGTCTGTGGAAAAAACTTATCACCAATGGCTGAGATCCCAAAATCCAGTAACCGAAACAATACCGGGGTCCCTCTAAACCCCTCTGCTCCCCAAACTATCAATGAACTTACAATAATAGTAGCCAATTTAGCCCAAGGGCAAACTGCTATGCAAGAGACCATACGTCAACTCATTCAAACTGTTCATAACGGATCACTTGTCCAGTTAGGTCAACGAAGCATTCGGAGAAATACCCATCTTCCATCTTCAAGAACCAGGCGTACATTATTCTTGAATGTTTCTCAGTCTAGGCGTAATGACTCCCATCATACCGAGAGGTCCAATGATCCTTCATATCAGCCTTGTCAGACTTTGTCTATAAGGGCTACATATTCTCGACAAAATAGTACCTTAACCCTAGAGCGAACAAGCACTTTAGAGAGGTTGAGCATAGTCTCTCCCTTTGACTGTTTGGGCCCTAGGAGGAATAGAAATCCCCCTAGGATTACGTTGAGGAATTCTCAACGACCAACCGATCTCAGGGAAGGTTCTGCCCAATCACATCCAGCAGCTCGTAATGAAAGATCCCAAGAGGAGAATTCAGCGTGCTCTATTGCTCGCATAAATCGGTCTGAGGCTGGGAATGATGCGTGGAAGGGTTCCATTCAGAGATTGGAAGACCGGTTAGGGGAAATGGCTAAGGCCAAGAACCCTCTCTAAATAACCTTTATCCAAGTCTCACCCTTTGTATAGGCAATTGTGGAATTTCTCACGCCATCAAAATTTAAAGCTCTTGTAGTGATGCCTAAATATGATGGAAAAACTAATCCTATCATCCATATAGAGTAGTACCAAGCTGCTGCTGATATTTATGCAGTTCCTGATGAGATGAGGTGCAGGGCATTCTCAGGCACTATCTCTGGGTCATCCCAGATATGGTATAACAGCCTTCCTTGGGGGAAGATTGCTACTTTCCATCATCTGGAAGATCTCTTCATAGGGAATTTCTATTTTAGTGCAAAGCCAGTTAAGAGAGTAGCACACCTACTAAGCGTAAGGAAGAAAACAAGAGAAAGTACAAGGGATTACATTACCCGTTTTAATAACGAGAAACTTAAAGTAATTGATTATGAGGAGAAGACAATAATTATATCTCTGATGAGTGGTCTGTTACCGAACAAGTTATATTATACTTTGGCCAAAGATCCCCCCAGATCCATTGCGGAGCTGATGGCAAAAGGAGCTAAGATCATGAATGCCTAAGAGGCCATGGCTGCAAAGAAGTGTGCTAACACTAAAGAAGAGACCAAGGCTGAAGGTAAAATAGAGAAAAAGTATCAAAAGCCCAACGGTGGCAGCAAGCAGCTAAAAGGCAAGCAGAAGATCGAGCAGTTGAGGACGTATGGGAATTACACTCCCTTAAAGGTGGATATAAACCATATTCTGGAGGAGATAAATAACAGCGAAGAGCTAACTTATCCGGAGAAAATGAGGGCAGACCCCGACAAGAGGGATAAGTCCAAATATTGCGAGTTTCATAGAGACCATGGCCATATGACCGAGCGTTACATAACCCTCCAGAATGAGATCGAAGCACTCATTAGGCAGAGAAAATTGAGTAAGTTCGTTGATCGCCAGAATGGTGGGAAGACTAACGAGAGAGGAAGACAAAGGTCCAAGTCTCCTCGTCGAACAAGAGATGACAAAAAGAGGGACCATGAAGATGATCCAGAAGATGACCCTGACCTCCCCAAAAACATGAGGCAACCGGAGCGTGAGGTATTTTCAATCCATTTTGGATCATTTGAATGTAATGTAATTACAGGTGGAGATGCAGGAGGTGAAGATCATACTACTGAAAGGAAATCTTACCTCAATGAGGCCCAAGCTTTCTCTTATATACAACGCATAAACTTGGCCAAAGACGATCGCCCGAGGAAGGTGAACAAGGACAAACTAGTCATCATTTTTTCCAAAAATGATCTGGCAGGTGTGCTGTATCCTCACGAAGACCACTTGGTGATCAAGATGAGAATGAAGGATGTGTTAATTTCACGTGTATTGGTTGATAATTTCACGTGTATTGGTAGCTCTGCAGACATCATGTTCTACCCCTATTTTGATAGCTTGAATTTGAAGATAGCCCAGTTGGAGCCATATCACAAGACGCTCCTCGGCTTTACTAGCGAGAAGGTTTTTCCACTTGGGATGATTAAGTTAGATATGCTTATTGGTACCTGGACTACCTACAGAACAGAGAAAGTACAATTTTTTATAATGGATAAAAACGTCCAATCCGCCTACAACATAATCATGGGGAGAGTATGTTTGAAGAAGTTTGAGGCAGTGCCATCCATGGTACACCAATGCTTGAAGTTTTCGACCAACTTCGGGGTTGGAGTTGTGAAAGGCGACCACAAAGTAGCTCGTGAGTGCTACTATACATCTGCCGAACATGATGAACTGGATGAAGCCAGGAAAAAACCACCACCTACCATGTGGATGAGTTTGAAGATGCAGAGATTGAGACCTTGGACCCTAGAGATGAATCCCAGCTTGTGAAGGGTCAGGTCATGGAAGCTACGGAGAACATCATTCTAGATGATGAACATCCAGAATGAACAACTCAAATTAGCACTTCATTGGATCCGTCAATAAAGCAGGAACTAGTAGCCTTTTTAAGGCATAGAAAGCAAGCTTTCGTATGGAGCCATGAAGACATTCCAGGGATAGATCCGACATTCCTGTGCCACGAGATCAATATTAATAAGGAGGTCAGGCCAGTGAAGTAGCGAAGATAAGTATTTAGCCCAGAGAAGAATCAAGCCATTCACGAGGAAGTCGAGAAGTTGCAAAAAGCATCTTTTATTGACGATGTCAAATATCCTGATTGGCTAGCCAATGTTGTGATGGTAAAGAAGAAGAATAATAAGTGGAGAATGTGTGTCGATTTCACGGATCTCAATAAAGCCTGCCCAAAAGATCACTTTTCCTTACCCCGAATTGATCAGTTGGTGGATGCTACATCGGGGCACGAATTATTGAGCTTCATGGATGCTTATTCCGAATATAACCAGGTTAAGATGAAACTATAAGACAAGGAAAGTACTTCTTTTATTACCCTAAGGGGAACATACTGCTATATGTTATGCCTTTTGGACTTAAAAATGCAGGTGCTACGTACCAAAGGTTGATGAATAAAGTGTTCGTAGAGCAAATTGGCAAAAACATGGAGGTTTACGTCTACGACATGCTAACTAAGAGCGAGAAATTTGCTGACCATCTAGCTGACCTTGGCCAAACCTTTGATCAATTGGAAAAATATCAGATGAAGCTGAACCTGAGGAAATGCATATTTAGTGTATGAGAAGGCATGTTCCTCGGGTATATTGTGAATCAACGAGGCATTGAGGCAAATCCGGAGAAGATTAATGCTTTGCTGGAATTACAATCTCTAGCTACGAAGAAGGAAGTACAAAGCCTCATATGCCGTGTTGCAGCTCTTAACAGGTTTATATCGAGAGCAACGGATAAATGTCTCCCATTCTTCAAGACTCTTAGAAAAACTTTTAAGTGCAATGATGAGTGCGGGAAGGCGTTTCAAGAATTGAAGAAATATTTGGGGACACCTTCACTGTTATCCAGGACGGTGATGGGAGAAAGATTATACTTATATCTGGCTGTCTCGGAGAGCACAGTCAGTTCAGCATTGATAAGAGTGGAGGATGGAGTGAAAAAATTGATGTATTACACCAGAAAAGCATTCCGAGGAGCAAAGATTAGATATCCAAGGTTGGAAAAGCTGGAATTAGCTCTAATAGAGGGGAGTAGGAGGATGAAACCTTATTTCCAGGCCCATACCATAGTGGTGTACACTGATATGCCGCTTAAACAGGCTTTGTACAAGCCAGAAAAATCTAGAAGACTGATGTATGGGGTGATAGAACTAGGCGAGTATGGTATTGTTTATGAGCCAAGGTCCTCACTCAAAGGGAAAGCGGTAGCAGATTTCATTGCGGAGTTAACTTACCCAGATACCTCTGACCAACAAGAGTCTAATGCAGAACAACACGTGGATGTTACTGGATCATCAAAGACAATCCCCAACTAACTCCCATTCGCAGATTTACCAGAAGGGACGAACAATGAGCAACAAGAATTATCGCGTAATAGCATAGCATTAGGGAATTATAATAGGAAGTACCAAATATTCCATCAGGGAACCTTATCAGATCAAGCATTTGATAATAGTATACCTGTATGGCACTTGTATATTGACAGCTCTTCGTGTGCTACGAGCAGTGGAGCCGTAATAATTCTTAACAACCCTGATGGATTGGAGGTTGAATATCCTCTATGCTTTTAATTTAAAGCTTCCAACAATGAGGTCGAATATGAAGCTATGATCGTGGGCCTCAGTTTAGCAAAAATAATGCATGCCGAGCAAGTCACCGTGTTTAGTGATTCACAATTAATTATATATCAGATTCTGGGGTTGTATGCAGTGAAAGGAGACTTCATGTCAAGGTACTATGCCAAAGCTATGGATATTGTGTCCACATTTGCAACGGTCCAGTTGATCAGAATACCAAGATTGGAGAATGCGAGAGCTGACGCACTAGCCTGATTAGCCTCAGCTACTCGCACTGAGCTATGAAGAACGATTCCTATCCAGATATTGGTAGACCGGAGCATAGATGAAGATTTAATGGTGAACTTCATTACTATGGATATGGGATCATCTTGGATGGACCCCATCAGGGCATATATCGAAGAAGGAGTTATGCCACCTGACCAACTTACAGCCAAGAGGCTGAAGTTTAAAGCTGCTCGATATGTACTGAATAATGGCATTTTGTATAGAAGGGGTATCATAGCAAGTCTACATAGATGCATGCATCCCTCTAAAGTTAAAAATATGATTGAAGAGGTTCACGAAGGATCTTATGGAGCTCATGTAGAAGGTCGAACACTCCTGGAGAGGATAACGATGCAGGGATACTATTGGCCGACGATGAGAGTTGACTGCACAGCTTATGCGATGAAATGCAATAAATGCGAACGTTTCTCTTCCATACGAAGAACTCCTAGGTGTTGTTAACACCCATTACTTCCCCCTGGCCATTTGCCATGTGGGGCATAGACTTGGTCGGGCCTCTGCCAACCACCAATGGGAGGTTCAAATATCTGGTAGTCGTTGTTGATTATTTCACCAAATGGGTGGAAGTTGAGCCTCTCATTAACATGTCATATGAAAGGGTTTACCATTTTATTTGGAAAAATATTATTTATAGGTGTGGTCTACCGCATGCTTTCATTACCGACCATGGTACCCAATTTGATAATGAGGAGTTCACTGCATATTGTCATCAATCCAATGTCTAGAAGATCAATTTTGCACCAGGCCATTCCCAGAGCAACGGGAAAACTGAAGTGACGAACATGACTCTGTTGAGTGGGTTAAAGAAATGAATGGATGACGCAAAAGGAAATTGGATTAACGAGCTACATTCTGTGTTATGGGCATATCGCACAACACCCCGATCAATAACTAGGGAATCTCCTTATATGCTAGCCTTTGGAAGTGAAGAAGTTATACCAACTGAATTGGGTCTACCCACACACAGGGTGCTTAATTTTAACTCTCCTATAAGCGATTTGATGTGACGCTTAGACTTGGATATGCTCAAGGAAGTTAGAGAAGATACAAAAATCAGGAGCGCAACCTACCAACAATGAGCAACCATGTTCTATAATAAAAGATTGAAGAAGTTTGATCTCAAAGAGGATACAGGTTTGGTTTGTTTCAAAGCTTCCAGCTCTTCTTTTAAGGCAGCATTTTTAGTTTCCAAAAAGGAAAATCCTTCATCATTAACTGGAACCAGAGCTCCCAAAGAAGAGGAGGCAGTAGATTTGAGTTGCTTCACTTCTACTTGCAACGCAGTATTCTCTTCCTCCAACAGCTTGATAATATTCCTATGTTCTTCGATCTCAAGTTTCATCACAATTTCCCTTTTATCATGGGCTGAGATATATTTGTCATAGCCCCGATCAACACTCAACTATTGGTACTTTTTCTCATAACCATCACGCAGGAGCGCAGTGGTTTCTTTGCATTGAAGTTGGAGTTCCTCAATTATCCCATGGAGGTCTTCAATCATGTCATAATAAGACACATTATTGTCTACAACACGATCAAGTAAAAAATTCAAATATTGGTATGCATCAATTGCCCGCTCCGAAACATCAGGTCTAAGTATGTCAATTATTTTAGCCTCAGTAAAATCTGTATGACCCCCTTTGAAATAATCATTACATTTTTCATCAACTCTGTGTTATGAGCTGATAAAAGTTCCATCCTGGCAACAAACTAGCAAGAAAAAACAAAAATGCATTAACAACGATATAGACAGAGCAAGTCGAGGAGAAATTCATATTAGATAACAAAATCCATTTTACTGATCATAAGAAGAGAGGGTACAACCAAAGTTACCACAAAAAGGGAAAAGCAGAACAACAATATAAATAAAGAGCCAAACAACTCTACACCTTCTCCTTATGTCCTATAACATCATCAACCAGTTTGGACGAAGGAGTTGGTTGCTCGAAAGGCAGTTGGCACTGCTCGGTAGAAGTTATTTCCTGCTGAACTTGCTCGGTGGGTTGAGGAATGATAACAATAGGTACTTATTATACTATCATCATAGAAGACTCATCAGTTGAAGCTTCATCTTCTTCTTCTTCTTCTTCATCAATAGTAGGAGGAGGGCCATGGGTGTGTTTTTGAAATAATTCAGAATTGTCTACGACACTCAACTCTTTCAATGCTGCGACCCATCCATCTCTGAAGTACTTTAAACTTTCATACTCCATCTGGTAAGTAATAGCAGTTAAGGCTCTGTTCCATACTTTGTCCCAACCAGAGCTAAAGTATTTTTTCACAATATCTTTTCTCTTTTCCTTCTCAAAAGAAGCATATCCCTCAGTAAGCTTCACCTTCTCCTCTAGATCTTTCTTACTCCATTCAGCCTCTTCAAGATTGCCATCAGCCTCTTCCTTGCTTGAATTGGCGACCTTCAATTTTTCCTCCAACTCCTTGGAGGCGTTTACAGCTTGGTCTCGATCTGTATCAGCTTATTGGCGAGCTGTCTCTGCAGATAGAAGTTTCTTCTCCCAAGCAGTTTTATCTTCCTCGTACTTCTGTCGAGAGTCCTTCAAGCTTTGATAGCCTCATCTTTCTCTAGGATACTATTAAAACACATCATAAACTGTAAAACAAAAAGGAGCTCAGATCAAAATATGAACATGGTATATGGAGATAAAATAGTAAAGATGGTGATACTTACTGACGCAATATGTTGGCCAGCTAAGTTGGTGACCTTCTCCTGAGAAAGGGAATCCTTAGCAGCTGGATATTCAGGAATGGTCCAAGACTTGATCAAACATTTTGCCAAGCTTTGAGAAATGAGAGCCGGAGTGTTATCTCTCAAAGAAGTATCCTCAACATTAGAAGGTTAAGCATCCATTTTTATAGGTCTTTTTGCAATACCTCTCCTCAACCTCCTTAAAGTAGCACCTTCAATTAAAGGTGATGCCTCTTCTTGTGTGATAGTAACACCTTCCATCAAAGGTGCTGCCTCTTTTGGGACAACAGGTGGTTTCTTGCTGACCTCCTTTATAGTTGGAATTGATCCCTTAGATGCAGTAATATCCATCTTCCTTGTCCCTTCAACTATCATATCCCCTTTGCTCTTATTTGCCCCATCCATTCCAGGAGCATCTTTAACAAAGAATTAAGGCATTCTCCTCTTCTTCGTCATTAAATCATCAATAGAGATATTCAGATCAGAAGAAGATTCTTCGGCACTTACTCAAGATGTTGGTACTTGATCAAGATCAATTACCATAGGAGGGGCAAGAGGACGAGCAATGAAAGAAGATGTGGTGTTTTTGTATCTCAGCAAATTAGAAGCATCTCTAACGTGCTCACCAACGATTGATTGGTGTAAAATCTAGATAAGTTTTAGATCTTTTATATTAATGTCACTTTCTTTTGGGGGCTTTCTTTTGTTATCAACTGCAAAAACAAAACAAAAATAAATATCAGTGACGCATTTCATCAAACATAAACAGAGCTAAATTGAGAAAATTAAAAACAACCTATCCCATTGCCATAAAGTGGACATGTGGAACCTTTATACACATCATTTCCATTTAATGGGGGGTGTTGCCAATTTTTCCTCACAACCCCATGATCAAAATTTTCCCTATTGGCATCGGGAAGATTGACCACTAAAGCTCTGTTAGAAAACCTAGTTTTTAAATAAAATGTAATATCACTCGAAACCCATTTATAATAAAAGCATAATCTCAGGGATCCCTAAATGAGTCCCATGAGTTTGATTTAGCCTATGTACACCATTAACTACCCTCCATGTATTTGGAGCTACTCTTGCAGGAACAACATTGAAATATTGGCAAAAATCCCATCACAAGGGATTAGGCGAAAAAGAAAAGCCACATTCATCTATGAAAAGGGAGGGAAACCAATGTCCCTCAGCCAGAGAAAATAAATCAGAGGGGGAAGGAGGATCTTCTAGAATAACCCAAGATTGAATCGCAAAATCATCCCGGAATTTATCCTAGGATTTGACAAGATAAACAACGTTCACTAGAGAAAAGAAATAAGAAGAAAGAAATTCTTATAAAAATCTAAAAATAGCAAATTATCGTCGTATTCTCAAACTGGGAGTCCAGTGAACGCGTAGTCAGTTCCTACAAGTTACATTGGTCTAGTGCGAGGAGTAGGTGCCACTCACGGGGCCGTTCGGGGGTTGTTTCAAATTTTTACCCACTAACACCATGTTTTTAATAAGTCATCATATTTTTAAATTATCATTGTATTCTCAAACCAGGGGTACCATGATCACGCGGTCACTTCCTACAAGTTACATTGGTCCCTTGCGAGGTGTTAATGGCACTCACGGGAATGTTTCAGGTCTTCACCCACTATCGCCATGTTTTTAAGCCTAATTCTAGAAATATGCAAATTATCTTAGTGTTATCAAATCGGGTGTCCCGTCAATGCGCGGTCAGTTCCTACGAGTTACATTAGTCCCGTCCGAACGGGTTAGTGCCACTCACAGGGCCGTTCGAGGGTTGTTTTGGGTTTTCCCCACTAACGTCATGTTTTTAAGCCTATGTCTAGAAATAGGCAAATTATCATTGTATTCTCAAATCGAGAGTCCCATGATCATGCGGTCAGTTGCAAAGAGTTACATTGGTCCCGTGCGAGATGTTTGTTCCACTCACGGGCTCGTTCGGGGGTTGTTTTGTGTTTTCCCCAACTAATGCCATGTTTTATGCCTAAGTCTAGAAATATGCAAATTATATTCGTATTCTCAAACCGGGGGTCCCATGATCACGCGGTCAGTTCCTACGAGTTACATTGGTCCCGTGCATGGTGTTAGTGCTACTCACGGGGCCGTTCGGGGGCTGTTTTGGATGTTTGCCCACTAACGCCATGTTTTTAAGCCTAAGTCTAGAAATATGCAAATTAGCGTCGTATTCTAAGGCCGAGAGTCCCGTGATCACGCGATCAATTCCTACGAGTTACTTTGGTCCCGTGCGAGGTGTTGGTGCCACTCACGGGGCCGTTCGGGGGCTATTTCGGGTTTTCCCACACTGATGCCATGTTTTAAAGCCTAAGTCTAGAAATATGCAAATTATCGTCGTATTATCCAACCAGCGGTCCCGTGATCACGTTGTTAGTTCGTACTAGTTATATTGATCCAGTGCAAGGTGATGGTGCCACTCACGGGGCCGTTCTGGGGATATTTCATGTTTTCACCCACTAACGCCATGTTTTTATCCCTAAGTCTAGAAATATGCAAATAGTCGTCGTATTCTCAAACTGGGAGTCCCTTGATCGCGCGGTCAGTTCCTACTAGTTACATTGATCCCGTGCGAGGTGTTGGTGCCACTCACGAGGCCATTCGGGGGCCGTTTCGGGTTTTCCCCTACTAACGCCATGTTTTTATGCCTAAGTCCAGAAATAAGCAAATTATCATCGTATTCTCAAACCGTGAGTCCTGTGATCGCGCTGTCAGTTCCTATGAGTTACATTGGTCCCGTGCGAGGTGTTGGTGCCACTCACGGGGCCATTCGGGGTGCTATTTTAGGTTTTCCCCCACTAACGCCATGTTTTTTGCCTAAGTCTAAACAATTATCGTATTCTCAAATTGGGGGTCCCTTGATCGCGCAGTCAGTTCGTACGAGTTATATTGGTCCCGTGCGAGATGTTGGTGCCACTCACGGGGCCGTTCGGGTGCAGCTTTGGATTTGTCCCACAAATGCCATATTTTTAAACCTAAGCCTAGAAATATCTTGTTCCTACGAGTTACATTGGTCCCATGCGAGGTGTGGGTGCAATTCACGGGGCCGTTCGGGGGCTGTTTCGGGTTTTCCCCCACTAACGCCACTTTTTTATGCATAAGTTTAGAAATATGCAAATTATCATCGTATTCTCAAATCGGGAATCCTGGGATCGCGCGGTCAGTTCGTACAAGTTACATTGGTCCCGTGCGAGGTGTTGGTTCCACTCACGGGGCCGTTCTCGGGGCGATTTCGGGTTTTCACCTACTAACGCCATGTTTTTATGGGTAAGTGTAGAAATATGCAAATTATTGTCTTATTCTCAAACCAGGAGTCACGTGATGGCTTGTTCAGTTCGTACGAGTTACATTAGTCCCGTGTGAAGTGTTGGTACCACTCATGGGGCCGTTCAGGGGATGTTTCGGGTTTTCAACCACTAATGCCATGTTTTTATGCCTAAGTCTAGAAATATGCAAATTATTTTTGTATTCTCAAACCGGGAGTCCCGTGATCGCGCGGTTAGTTCCTCGAGTTACATTGGTCCCCTGCGAGGTGTTGGTGCCACTCAAAGGGCCGTTCGAGGGCTATTTTAGACTTTTGCCACTTAAGACATGTTTTTAATAAGTCTTGATATTTTTAAATTATCCTCGTATTCTCAAACTGTGGGTCCCATGATCACAGAATCAGTTCCTACAAGTTACACTGGTCCTGTGCGAGGTGTTGCTGCCACTCACGGGGCCGTTCGGGGTAGTTTCCAATTTTCACCCACTAACGCCATTTTTTATGCCTAAGTCTAGAAATATGCAAATGATCATCATATTCTCAAAATGGGGATCTCGTGATCGTGCGGTCAATTCGTACGAGTTATATTGGTTCCGTATGAGGTGTTGGTGCCACTCACGGGGCCATTCAGGGGTTGTTTCGAGTTTTTCCCCCGCTAACGCTATATTTTTATACCTAAGTCTAGAAAATATACAAATTATCATTGTATTCTCAAATCGGGGGTCCCATGATCGTGCGGTCAGTTCGTACGAGTTACATTGGTCACGTGCGAAGTGTTGGTGCCACTCACGGGGCTGTTCGGGGGCCGTTTCAAGTTTTCCCCCACCAACACCAGGTTTTTATGCCTAAGTCTATAAATACGCAAATTATCGATGTATTCTCAAACCGAGGGTGCCGTGGTTGCGTGGTCAGTTCGTATGAGTTACATTAGTCCCATGCGAGGTGTTCGTGCCACTCACAGGACGTTTGGGGGTTGTTTCGGGTTTTCCCCCACTAACGTCATGTTTTTATGCCTAAGTCAAGAAATATACAAATTATTATCGTATTATCAAACTGGGGGTACCGTGATCACGTGGTCAGATCGTACGAGTTACATTAGTCCCATGGGAGGTGTTGGTGCCACTCACGAGGCCGTTTGGGAGCTATTTCGGGTTTTCACCCACTAACGCCATGTTTTTATGCCTAAGTCTAGAAATATGCAAATTATCGTCGTATTCTCAAATCGGAGGTCTTGTGATCGTGTGGTCAGTTCGTACGAGTTACATTGGTCCCGTACGAGGTGTTGGTGCCACTCACGGGGCCATTCGAGGGCTGTTTCAGGTTTTCCCCCACTAACGCTATATTTTTATACCTAAGTCTAGAAATATAAAATTATCATTGTATTCTCAAACCGGGGGTCCCATGATCGCGCCGCCAGTTCGTACAAGTTACATTGGTCCCATGCGAGGTGTTGGTGCCAATCATGGGGCTGTTCGGGGGATGTTTCTGGTTTTCCCCACTAACGCCGTGTTTTTATGCCTAAGTCTAAAAGTATACAAATTATTGTCGTATTCTCAAATCATGGGTCCCGTGATCATGCGGTCAGTTTGTACAAGTTACATGGTCCCGTGCGAGGTGGTTGTTCCACTCATGGAGCAATTCGGGGGCAGTTTTGGGTTTTCGCCCACTAACGCCATGTTTTTATGCCCAAGTCCAAAAATATGTAAATTAACGGTGTATTCTCAAACCGGGGTCCCGTGATCGTATGGTCAATTCCTACGAGATACATTGGTCCCGTACGAGGTGTTGGTGCCACTCACGGGGCTGTTCAGGGGCTGTTTCGGGTTTTCACCCACTAACGTCGTATTCTAAAATCGGGGGTCCCCTGATCGCGCGGTCAGTTCCTACGAGTTACATTGGTCCCATGCGAGGTATTGGTGCCACTCACGGGGCCGTTTCGAGTTTTCCCCCACTAAAGCCATGATTTTATGGCTAAGTTTATAATTATGCAAATTATCATCGTATTCTCAAATTGGGGGTCCGGTGATCATGTTGTCAGTTTGTATGAGTTACATTAGTCCCGTGCGAAGTGTTGGTGCCACTCACGGCGACGTTCGGGGGTTATTTTGGGATTTCCCCTACTAACGCCATATTTTTATGCCTAAGTCTAGATATATACAAATTATCATCGTATTTTCAAACTGGGGACCCGTGATCACGTGGTCAGTTCGTACAAGTTACATTGGTCCTGTGTGAGGTGTTGGAGCCATTCACGGGGCAGTTCGGGGGCTGTTTCGAGTTTTCACCCACTAACGCCAAGTTTTTATGTCTATGTCTAGAAATATGCATATTATCGTTGTATTCTCAAATTGGGGGTCCCTTTATTGCACGATTAGTTCCTACGAGTGACATCGGTCCCCTGTGAGGTGTTGGTGCCACTCACGGGGCCATTTCGAGTTTTCCCCCACCAACACCATGTTTTTATGCCTAATTCTATAAATATTCAAATTATCATCGAATTCTCAAATCGGGGTTCCCGTGATCGCTTGGTCAGTTCGTATGAGTTACATTAGTCATGTGCAAGGTGTTGGTGCCAATCACGGGGCCGTTCAGGGGTTGTTTCGGGTTTTCCTCCACTAACTCCATGTTTTTATGCCTAAGTCTAGAAATATGTGAATTATCATTATATTATCAAACTGGGGGTCCCGTGATCACGTGGTCAGTTCGTACAAGTATATTGGTCCCGTACGAGTTGTTGGTGCCACTCACAGGGTAGTTCAGGGGCTGTTTCGGGTTTTCACCCACTAACGCCATGTTTTTATGCCTAAGTCTACAAATATGCAAATTATCGTCGTATTCTCAAATCGGGGGTCCCTTGATCGCACGCTCAGTTCCTACGATTAACATTGGTCCCGTGCGAGGTGTTGGTGCCACTCACGGGGCCATTCCAGGGCCGTTTCGGGTTTTCCCCCACTAACGCCATGTTTTTATGCCTAAGTCTAGAAATATTCAAATTATTGTTGTATTCTCAAATCGGGGGTCCCGTGATCGTGCGATCAGTTCGTACGAGTTACATTAGTCCCGTGCGAGGTGTTGATGCCTCTCACGGGGCCGTTCGGGGGTTGTTTCAGATTATCGCCCACTAACGCCATGTTTTTAAGGCTAAGTCTAGAAATATGGAAATTATCATCGTATTCTCAAACCGGGATTCCCGTGATCACGCGGTTAATTGCTAAGAGTTACATTGGTCCCGTGAGAGGTCTTGGGGCCACTCACGGTGCCGTTCATGGTCTGTTTTGGGTTTTTATGCCTAAGTCTAGAAATATGAAAAATATCATCATGTTCTCCAATCGGGAGTACCGTGATCGCGCGATCAGTTCGTACGAGTTATATTAGTCCCGGGCGAGGTGTTGGTTCCACTCACGGGACCGATCGGGGGCTGTTTTGGATTATCGCCCACTAATGCCATGTTTTTAAGTCTAAGTCTAGAAATACAAAAATTATCATCGTATTTTGAAATCGGGAGTCCCGTGAATGCGCGACGAGTTCTTACGAGTTACATTGGTCCCGTTCGAGGTGTTGGTGCCACTCACGGGATCGTTTCGGGGTTTTGTTAGATTTTTTCTACTAATGCCATGTTTTTAATAAGTCTTGGTATTTTTAAATTATCCTCGTATTCTAAAACCGGGGGTCCTATGATCACGCGATTAGTTCATACGAGTTACATTGGTGCCGTGCGAGGTGTTGGTGCCACTCACGAGGCCGTTCAGGGGCTGTTTCGGGTTTTCACCCACTAACGCCATGTTTTTATGCCTCAGTGTAGAAATATGCAAATTATCATCGTATTCTCAAACTGGGGGTCCCGTGATCGCGCGGTCAGTTCGTACGAGTTACATTGGTCCCGTACGAGGTCTTGGTGCCACTTACGGGGCCATTCGGGGGCTGTTTCGGGTTTTCCCCACTAACGCTGTGTTTGTATACCTAAGTCTAGAAATATAGAAATTATCGTCATATTCTCAACCCGAGAGTTCCATGATCGCGCGGTCAGTTGTACGAGTTACATTGGTACCATGCGAGGTGTTGGTTCCACTCACGAGGTCGTTCGAGGGATGTTTCGAGTTTTCACCCACTAACGCCATGTTTTTATGCCTAAGTCTAGAAATATGAAAATTATTGTTGTATTGTCAAATCGGGAGTCCCGTGATCATGCCGCCAGTTCCTACGCGTTACATTTGTCCCGTGTGAGGTGTTGATACCACTCACGGGGTCGTTCGGGGTCTGTTTCGGGTTTTCCCCTACTAATGCCATGTTTTTATGTCTAAGTCTAGAAATATATAAATTATCATCGTATTCTCTAACCCGGGGTCCCGTAATCGCGCGATCAGTTTCGTACGAGTTACATTGGTCTGGTACGAGGTGTTGGTGCCACTCACGGGGCCATTTGGGGGCTGTTTCGAGTTTTCCCCCACTAACACCATGTTTTCATGCCTAAGTCTGAAAATATATAAATTATTGTCGTATTATCCGATCGGGGGTCCCGTGATCGCGTGGTCAGTTCGTACGAGTTACATTTGTCCAGTGCGAGGTGTTGGTGCCACTCACGGGGCCGTTCGGGGGCTGTTTTGGGTTTTCACCCACTAACGCCATGTTTTAATGCTTAAGTCTAGAAATATGCAAATAGTCATCATCTTCTCAAACTGGGGGTCCCTTGATTGCGTGGTCAGTTCTTACGAGTTACATTGGTCCCGTGCGAGGTGTTGGTGCCCCTCACGGGGCCTTTCGGTGGCCGTTTTGGGTTTTCCTCCACTAACTCCATGTTTTATTCCTAAGTCTAGAAATATAAAAATTATCATCATATTATCAAACTGGGGGTCCCGTGATCACGTGGTCAGTTCGTATAAGTTACACTGGTCCTGTGCGAGGTGTTGGTGCCACTCATGGGGCCGTTCGGGGATTATTTTGGGCTTTCACCCACTAAAGCCATGTTTTTATGCCTAAGTCTAGAAATATGCATATTATCATCGTATTCTCAAATCGAGGGTCCCTTGATCGCGCAGTCAGTTCCTACGATTAACATTGGTCTCATGCGAGTTGTTGGTGCCACTCACGGGGCCATTCGGGGGCCATTTTGGGTTGTCCCCCACTAACGCCATGTTTTTATTCCTAAGTCTATAAATATACAAATTATTGTTGTATTCTCAAACTGGGGGTCCCGTGATCGCGCAGTCAGTTCATATGAGTTACTTTGGTTCCGTGCGAGGTGCTGGTGGCTCTCACGGGGCAATTCGGGGTCTGTTTTGGATTATCGCCCACTAACGCCATGTTTTTAAGGCTAAGTCTAAAAATAAGAAAGTTATCATCGTATTCTATAACTGGGAGTCCCGTGATCACGCGGTTAGTTGCTAAGAGTTACATTGGTCATGTGCGAGGTCTTGGGGCCACTCACGGGGACGTTTAGGGGATGTTTTGGGTTTTCACCCACTAACGCCATGTTTTTATGCCTAACTCTAGATATATGAAAATTATCAGTATATTCTTAAACCGAGAGTCCCGTGATCGCTAGATCAGTTCGTACGAGTTACATTAGTCCTATCCGAGGTATTGGTGCCACTCACGGGGCCGTTGGGGGGCAGTTTCGGATTATAACGCCATGTTTTTAAGCCTAAGTCTAGAAATATGCAAATTTTCATCGTATTTTGAAATTGGGAGTCCCGTGGTCACGTGATGAGTTCTTACGAATTACATTGGTCTCATTCGAGGTGTTGATGCCACTTACGGGACCGTTCGGGGGCTTTGTCGGATTTTTTCTACTAATGCCATGTTTTTAATAAGTCTTGGTATTTTTGAATTATGATCATTTTCTAAAATCGGGGGGCTCGTGATCGTGCGATCAGTTCTTACGAGTTACATTGGTACCGTGCGAGGTGTTGGTGCCACTCACGGGGCCGTTCGGTGGCTGTTTTGGGTTTTCACCCACTAACGCCATGTTTTTATGCCTAAGTGTAGAAGTAAGAAAATTATTGTCATATTCTCAAACTGGGGGTCCTGTGATCGCGCGGTCAGTTCGTACGAGTTACATTGGTCCCATACGAGGTGTTGGTGCAACTCACGGTGCCGTTCAGGAGTTGTTTCGGGTTTTGCCCCACTAACGCCTTGTTTTTCTGCCAAGTCTAAAAATATACAAAGGATCATCATATTCTCAAACCAGGGGTTCCGTGATCGCGCGGTCAGTTTGTACGAGTAATATTGGTCCCGTGCGAGGTGTTTGTGCCACTCACGGGGCCATTCGGGGGCTGTTTCAGGTTTTCCCCACTAATACTGTGTTTTTATGCCTAAGTCTAGAAATATACAAATTATCATCATATTCTCAAATCGGGAGTCCCGTGATCGCGCGGTCAGTTCGTATGAGTTACATTGGTACTGTGCGAGGTGTTGGATCCACTCACGGGGTCGTTCGAGGGCTATTTCGGGTTTTCACCCACTAACGCCATTTTTTTATGATTCAGTCTTGAAATATTCAAATTATCGTTGTATTCTCAAATTGGGGGTCCCGTGATCGCGTCGTCAGTTCCTACGAGTTACATTGGTCCCGTGTGAGGTGTTGGTGCCACTCACGGGGCCGTTCGGGGGCTGTTTTGAGTTTTCCCCCTCAAACGCCATGTTTTTATGCCTAAGTCAAGAAAGATGCAAATTTTCATTGTATTCTCAAATCAGGGGTCTTGTGATCGCGCGATCAGTTCGTGCGAGTTATAGTGGTCCTGTGCGAGGTGTTGGTGCCACTCACGGGACCGTTCGGGGCTATTTTGGGTTTTTCCCTACTAACACCATGTTTTTATGCCTAAGTCTCAAAATATACAAATTATCATCGTATTATGCAACCGGGGGTCCTGAGATTGCGTGGTCAGTTCGTACGACTTATTTTAGTCTAGTGCGAGGTGTTGGTGCCACTCACGGGGCCGTTCGGGGGATATTTCGGGGTTTCACCCACTAACGCCACAGTTTTATGCTCTAAGTCTAGAAATATGCAAATTATCATCGTATTCTATAATTGGGAGTTCCGTGATTGCCTGGTCAGTTCGTACGAGTTACATTGGTCCCGTACGAGGTGTTGGTTCTACTCACGAGGTTGTTTGGGGGCTATTTCGTGTTTTCACTAACTAACGCTATGTTTTTATGCCTAATTCCAAAAATACGCAAATTATCATCCTATTCTCAAATCGAGGGTCCCGTGATCGCGCGGTCAGCTCCTACGAGTTACAATGGTCCCGTGCGAGGTGTTGGTGCCACTCACATGGCCGTTCGGGGGCTGTTTCGGGTTTTCCCGCACCAATTCCATGTTTATATTCCTAAGTCTATAAATATTCAAATTATCATCATATTCTCAAATCGGGGGTCCCATGATTGCGTAGTCAGTTCGTACGAGTTACATTAGTCTCGTGCGAGGTGTTGGTGCCACTCACGGGGCCGTTTGGGGGCTGTTTTGGGATTTCACCCACTAATACCATGTTTTTTTGCCTAATTCTATAAATATGCAAATTATCTTCGTATTCTCAAACCGTGGGTCCTGTGATCGCGCAATCTGTTCCTACGAGTTACATTGGTCCCGTGCGAGGTATTGGTGCCATTCACGGGGCCGTTCAGGGGTTGTTTCGGGATTTCACCCACTAACGCCATGCTTTTATGTCTATGTTTGGAAATATACAAATTATTGTCGTATTCTCAAATTCTGGGTCCATTGCTCGCACGATCAGTTCCTACGAGTTACATTGGTCCCGTGCGAGGTGTTGGTACCACCCACTAGGCTGTTCGGGGGCCGTTTGGGGTTTTCCCCCACTAACCCCATATTTTTATTCCTAAGTCTATAAATATGCAAATTATCATCGTATTCTCAACCCGAGGGTCCTGGTATAGCGCGGTCAGTTCCTACGAGTTACATTAGTCCCGTGCGAGGTGTTGGTGCCACTCGCGGGGCCGTTCGGGGGATGTTTTGGGATTTCACCCACTAATGCTTGGTTTTTATGCCTAAGTCTAGAAACATGCAAATTATCATCGTATTATCAAATTGGGGGTCCCGTGATCGCGCGGTCAGTTTGTACAAGTTACATTGGTCCCGTTCGAGGTGTTAGGGCCACTCACGAGGCCGTTGGGGGGCTATTACGGGTTTTCACCAACTAACGCCATGTTTTTATCCCTAAGTCTAGAAATATGCATATTATCATCATATTCTCAAACCGGGGCTCCTTTGATCGCGCGGTCTGTTCCTACGAGTTACATTGGTCCCTTGCGAGGTGTCGGTGCCACTCACGAGGCCGTTCGAGGGATGTTTCTATTTTTCACCCACTTACGCCATGTTCTTACGCCCTAAGTCTTGAAATATGCAAATTATTGTCGTATTCTCAAAAAGGAAGTCACGTGATCGCACGATCAGTTCTTACGAGTTACGTTGGTCCCTTGCGAGATGTTGGTACCACTCACTGGGCCGTTCGGGGCTGTTTCGGGTTTTTCCCAGAAATGTCGTGTTTTTATGCCTAAGTCTAGAAATATACAAATTGTCATCGTATTCTCAAACTGGGAGTCCCGTGATCGCGCAGTCAGTTCGTACGAGTTACATTGGTCCCGTACAAGGTGTTGGTTCCACTTACGGGTCGTTCGGGGGCTGTTTCGTGTTTTCACCAACTAACGACATGTTTTATGCCTAAGTCTATAATTACGCAAATTGTCATCGTATTCTCAAAATGGGGGTCCCTTGATTGCGCAGAACGAGTCACATTGGTCCCGTGCGAGGTGTCGGTACCACTCATGCGGCCGTTCGTGGGCCGATTCAACTTTTCCGCCACTAATACCATGCTTTTATTCCTAAGTTTATAAATATGCAAATTATCATCGTATTCTCAAATTGGGGGTCCCGTAATCTCATGGTCAATTCGTACGAGTTACATTAGTCCCGTGCGAGGTGTTGGTGTCACTCACGGGGCCGATCGGGGGCTATTTTGGGATTTCACCCACTAACGCCTTGTTTTTATGCCTAAGTCTAGAAATATTTAAATTATCGTTGTATTCTCATACCAGGGGTCCCTTGATCGCGCGGTCAGTTCCTACGAGTTACATTGGTCCCATGCGAGGTGTTGGCGCCACTCACGGGGCCGTTCTCTGGCTATTTTGAGTTCCCACCACTAATGTCGTATTTTTATGCCTAAGTCTTGAAATATGCAAATTATCGTCGTATTCTAAAACTGGGGGTCCCGTGATCGCGCGATCAGTTCGTACGAGTTACATTGGTCTCGTTCGAGGTGTTGGTGCCACTCACGTGGTCGTTCGAGGGCTATTTCGGGTTTTCACCCACTAACGCCTTGTTTTTATGCCTAAGTGTAGAAATACGCAAATTGTCATCGTATTCTCAAATCGAGGGTCCCGTGATTGCGCGGTCAATTCCTACGAGTTACATTGGTCCCATGCGAGTTGTTAGTGCCACTCACGGGGCCGTTCTAGGGCTGTTTCGAGTTATCCCCCAATAATGCCGCGTTTTTATGCCTAAGTCTTGAAATATACAAATTATCATTATATTCTCAAACAGGGAGTCCCGTGATCACGTGGTCAGTTCGTACGAGTTACATTAGTCCCGTCCGAGGTGTTGGTGCCACTCACGGGGCCATTTGGGGGGCTGTTTCGGGGTTTCCCCCACTAACACCATGTTTTTATGCCTAAGCCTAAAAACATATAAATTATCATCGTATTCCAAAATCGGGGGTTCCATGATCACGCAGTCAGTTCGTACAAGTAACATTGGTCTCGTGCAAGGTGTTGGTTCCAATCACGGGACTATTTTGGGTTTTCCCAACTAATGTTGTGTTTTTATGCCTAAGTCTAGAAATATACAAATTATCATCATCTTCTCAAATCGGGAGTCCCGTGATCGCGCGGTCGGTTCTTACGAGTTACATTTGTCCCGTGCGAGGTGTTGGTTCCACTTATTGGGTCGTTCGGGGTATGTTTCTGGTTTTCACGCACTAACGTCATGTTTTTATGCCTAAGTCTAGAAATATGCAAATTATCATGGTATTCTCATACCGAGGGTCCCGTGATCACACATTGAGTTCCTACAAGTTACATTGGTCCTGTGTGAGGAGTTGGTGCGACTCAAGAGGCCGTTCGGAGGCTGTTTCGTGTTTTCCCCAACTAACGCCGTGTTTTTTTGCCTAAGTCTATAAATATAAAATTATTGACATATTCTCAAACCGGGTGTCCCGTGATCGCGCGGTCAGTTCGTACGAGTTACATTGGTCTTATGCGAGGTGTTGGTGCCACTCACGGGGCCGTTCGGGGGCTGTATCGAGTTTTCCCCACTAACGTTGTGTTTTTTTGCCTATGTCTAAAAATATATAAATTATCATCATATTCACAAACTGGGAGTTCCGTGATCGCGTGGTCAGTTCGTACGAGTTACATTGGTCCCGTACGAGGTGTTGGTTCCACTCATGCGGTCGTTCGGGGGTTGTTTCGGGTTTTCACCCACCAACGCCATATTTTTATGCCTACGTCTAGAAATATACAAATTATCATCGTATTCTCAAACAGGGGGTCCTGTGATTGCACCGTCAGTTCCTACGAGTTACATTGGTCCCATGCGAGGTGTTGGTGCCCCTCACGGGGCCGTTCTCTGGCTGTTTCGAGTTCCCCCCACTACGTCATGTTTTTATGCCTAAGTCTTGAAATATGCAAATTATCATCGTATTCTAAAACTGGGGGTCCTGTGATCGCGATCAGTTCGTACGAGTTACATTGGTCCCGTCTGTGGTGTTGGTGCCACTCACGGGGCCGTTCGGGTGCTGTTTCGGGGTTCCCCCACTAACACCATGTTTTTATGCCTAAGTCTAAAAATATACAAATTATCGTCGTATTCCAAAATCGAGGGTTACATGATTACGCGGTCAGTTCGTACGAGTTACGTTGGTCATGTGCGAGGTGTTGGTGCCACTCACGGAGCCATTCAGGGGCTGTTTCGTGTTTTCAATCACTAACGCAATGTTTTTATGCCTAGGTCTAGAAATATGAACATTATCATCGTATTCTAAAACTGGGGGTCCCGTGATCACGCGATGAGTTCCTACGAGTTACATTGGTCCCTTACGAGGTGTTAGTGCCACTCACGTGGTCGTTCGGGGGCCATTTTGGGGTTTCCCCACTAACGCCGTGTTTTTATTCTTAAGTCTATAAATGTACAAATTATCCTCGTATTCTCAAACCGAGGGTCCCAGCATTGTACGATCAGTTCCTACGAGTTATATTAGTCCCGTGCGAGGTGTTGGTGCCACTCACGGGGTCGTTATGGGGCTGTTTCGAGTTTTCCCCCACTAACGCCGTATTTTTATGCCTATGTCTTGAAATATGCAAATTATCATCGTATTCTCAAACTGGTGGTCCCGTGATCACGCAGTCAGTTCGTACGAGTTATATTGGTCCTGTCCAAGGTGTTGGTGCCACTCACGGGGCCGTTCGGGTGAGGTTTTGGGGTTTCCCCCACTAACACCATGTATTTATGCCTTAGTCTAAAAATATACAAATTATCATCATATTCCCAAACCGCGGGTTCCATGATCACGGGGTCAGTTCGTACGAGTTACATTGGTCCCGTGCGAGGTGTTGGTGCCAATCACCGGGCTGTTTCGGGTTTTCCCCACTAACGCCGTATTTTTATGCCTATGTATAAAAATATACAAATTATCACCGTATTCTCAAATCGGGAGTCCTGTGATCGCTCGGCCGGTTCAGACGAGTTACATTGGTCTCGTGCGAGGTGTTGGCTCCACTCACGGGGTCGTCCGAGGTCTGTTTCGGGTTTTCACGCACTAACGCCATGTTTTTATGCCTAAGTCTAAAAATATGCAAATTATCATCGTATTCTCAAACCGGGGGTCCCGTGATCACGTGGTGAGTTCCTATGAGTTATTTTTGGTCCCGTGCGAGGAGATGGTGCGACTCACAGGGTCGTTCGGAGGCTATCTCGGTTTTCCCCACTAACGCCGTGTTTTTATGCCAAAGTCTAGAAATATAAAAATATCGTCATATTCTCAAACTGGGGGTCCCATGATCGCACGATCAGTTCATACGAGTTAGATTGGTCCCGTGCGAGGTGTTGGTGCCACTCACGGGGCTGTTCGGGGGCTGTTCCAAGTTTTCCCTCACTAATGCCATGCTTTTATGCCTAAGTCTAGAAATATACAAATTATAATCGTATTATCAAACCGGGGGACCCGCGATTGCGTGGTCAGTACGTACGATTTACATTGGTCCCGTGCGAGGTGTTGGGACCACTCACGGGGCTGTTGGGGGGCTGTTTCGGGTTTTCACCCACTAACGACTTGTTTTTATGTCTAACTCTAGATATATGCAAATTATCGCCATATTCTCAAAACGGGGTCCCTTGATCGCGATGTCAGTTCCTACGAGTCACATTGGTCCCGTGCGAGGTGTCGGTACCACTCATGGGGCCGTTTTGGGTTTTCCACCACCAACGCCATGTTATTATTCCTATGTGTATAAATATGGAAATTATCATCGTGTTCTCAAATCGGGGGTCCCGTGATCTCATAGGGAGTTTGTACGAGTTACATTAGTCCCGTGCGAGGTGTTGGAGCCACTCACGGGGCCGTTCTGGGCTATTTTGAGTTTTTGCCCACTAACGTCATATTTTTAAGGCTAAGTCTAGAAATATGCAAATTATCGTCGTATTCTCAAATCCGGAGTCCCGTTATCATGCGGTCAGTTGCTAAGAGTTACATTGGTCCCGTGCGAGGTGTTTGTTCCACTCACAGGGCCGTTCAGGGGGCTATTTCGTATTTTCCCAAACTAATTCCATGTTTCTATGCCTAAGTCTAGAAATATGCAAATTATCGTCTTATTCTCAAACCGGGGGTCCCGTGATCACGTGGTCAGTTCCTACAAGTTATATTGGTCCCGTGCCAGGTGTTGGTGCCACTAACGGGGCCGTTCGGGGGCTATTTCGAGTTTTCACCATCTAACGCCATATTTTTATGTCTAAGTCTAGAAATATGCAAATTATCGTCGTATTCTCAAATCGGGGGTCCCTTGATCGCGCGGTCAGTTCCTACAAGTTACATTAGTCCCGTGCGAGGTGTTGGTGCCACTCACGGGGCCTTTCGGGGGCTGTTTCGGGATTTCACCCACTAATTCCATATTTTTATGCCTAGTGTAGAAATATGAAAATTATCATTGTATTCTCAAACTCGGGGTCCCGTGATCACGCAGTGAGTTGCTACGAGTTACATTGGTCCCTTGCGAGGTGTTACTTCCACTCACGGGGCCGTTTCGGTTTTTCCCCACTAACGCCATGTTTTTATTCCTAAGTCTATAAATATGCAAATTATCATCGCATTCTCAAATCGGGGGTCCCGGCATCGCGCAGTTAGTTCATACGAGTTACATTTGTCTCGTGCGAGGTGTTGGTACCACTCACGGGGCCATTCGGGGGCTATTTCAGGATTTCACCCACTAATGCCATGTTTTTATGCGTAAGTCTAGAAATATGCAAATTACCATCGTATTATCAAACCGGGGGTCCCATGATCGCGTGATCAGTTCATACAAGTTACACTAGTCCTCTGCGAGGTATTGGGGCCACTCACGGGGCCGTTGGGGGGCTGTTTTGTTTTTCACTCACTAATGCAATGTTTTTATGCCTAAGTCTAGAAATATGCAAATTATTGTCGTATTCTAAAATCGGGGGTCCTTCTATCACGCGGTCAGTTCCTATGAGTTACATTGGTCCCTTGCGAGGTGTTGGTGCCACTCACGGGGCCGTTGGAGGACTGTTTCGGGTTTTCACCCACTTACGCTATGTTCTTATGGCCTAAGTCTTGAAATATCTTAATTATATTTGTATTCTCAAACGGGAAGTCACGTGATCGCGCGGTCAGTTCTTACGAGTTACATTGGTCCCGTGCGAGATATTGGCGCCACTCACGGGGCCGTTCGGGGGCTGTTTTGAGTTTCCCCAGCAACCCCGTGTTTTTATGCCTAAGTCTAGAAATATACAAATTATCATCGTATTCTCAAACTCGAAGTCCCATGATCGTGTAGTCAGTTCGTACGAGTTACATTGATGCCGTATGAGGTGTTGGTGAATTCACGGGAGCGTTCTGGGGATGTTTCGTGTTTTCACCAATTAATGCCATGTTTTTATGGCTAAGTCTATAAATATTCAAATTATTATCGAATTCTAAAACTGGTGGTCCCTTGATCGCGCGATCAGTTCCTATGAGTCACATTGGTCCCGTGCGAGGTGTCGGTACCACTCATGGGGCCGTTCGGGGCCATTTCGGGTTTCCCCCCACCAACGCCATGTTTTTATTCCTAAGCCTGTAAATATACAAATTATCGTCGTATTCTTAAATCGGGGGTCCCGTGATCTCGTGGTGAGTTCCTAAGAGTTACGTTAGTCCCGTGCGAGGTGTTGGTGACACTCACGAGGCCGTTCAGGGGCTGTTTCAGGATTTCAGCCACTAATGCCATGTTTTTATGCCTAAGTTTAGAAATATGCAAATTATTGTCGTATTCTCAAACCAGGAGTCCCGTGATCATGCGGTCAGTTCCTACGAGTTACATCGGTCCCGTGCGAGGTGTTGCTGCCACAGACGGGGTCTTTCGGGGGCTGTTTCGTGTGTTTCCCCATCTAACTCCATGTTTTTCTACCTAAGTCTAGAAATATGTAAATTATCATCTTATTCTCAAACTGTGGGTCCCTTGATAGCGTGGTCAATTCCTACAAGTTACATTGGTCACGTGCGAGGTGTTGGAGCCACTCACGGGGCCGTTCGGGGGCTATTTCGAGTTTTCACCCTCTAACGCCATATTTTTATGTCTAAGTCTAGAAATATTAAAATTATCATTATATTATCAAACCGGGGGTCCCTTGATCGGGCGGTTAGTTCCTACGAGTTACATTAGTCCCGTGCGAGGTGTTGGTGCCACTCACGGGGCCGTTCGGGGGCTGTTTTAGGATTTCACCCACTAATGCCATAATTTTATGCCTAAGTTTAGAAATATGCAAATTATCATTGTATTATCAAACCGTGGGTCCCGTGATCAGGCGGTGAGTTCCTATGAGTTGCAATCGTCCCTTGCGAGGTGTTTGTTCCACTCACGGGGCCGTTCGGGGGCTGTTTTGGGTTTTCCCCACTTACGCCATGTTTTCATGCCTATGTCGAGAAATATACAAATTATCATCATATTCTCAAACTAGGGGTCCTGTGATCACGCGGTCAAGTCGTACGAGTTACATTGGTCCCGTGCGAGGTGTTGGTGCCACTCACGGGGCCGTTCGGGTGCTATTTCGAGTTTTCCCCCACTAACGCCATGTTTTTATACCTGAGTCCAAAAATATACAAATTATCGTCGTATTATCAAACCGGGGGTCCCGTGATCGTGTGGTCAGTTCATACGAGTTAATTGGTCCCGAACAAGTTGTTGGTGCCACTCATGGGGCCGTTCGGCGGTTGTTTATGGTTTTCACTCACTAATGCCATGTTTTTTTATGCCTAAGTCTAGAAATATGCAAATTATCATCAAATTCTGAAAGCGTGGGTCCTGTGATCTCGCGATCAGTTCTTACGAGTTACATTGGTCCCGTACGAGGTGTTGGTTCCACTCACGCAGTCTTTCGGGAGCTGTTTCAGGTTTTCACCCACTAACGCCTTATTTTTATGCCTAAGTCTTGAAATATGCAAATTATCTTCGTATTCTCAAATCGGGGGTCCCGTGATCGCGCGGTCAGTTCCTAAGAGTTACATTGGTCCATGCTAGGTGTTGGTGCCACACACGGGACCGTTCTGGGGCTGTTTCGAGTTTTATTCCATTAACGCCGTGTTTTTATGCCAAAGTCTTGAAATATACTTATTATCATCGTATTCTAAAACTGGGGGTATTGTGATCGCGCGGTCAGTTCGTACGAGTGACACTGGCGCCGTCCGAGGTGTTGGTGCCACTCACGGGGGCGTTCGGAGGCTGTTTCGCGGTTTCCCCCACTAACACATTTTTTTATGCCTAAGTCCAAAAATATACAAATTATCGTCATATTCCCAAACTAGTGGTTCTATGATCACGCGGTCAGTTTGTATGAGTTACATTGCTCTCGTGCGAGGTGTTGGTTCCACTCACGAGGTCTTTCGGGGTCTGTTTCGGGTTTTCAAGCACTAACGCCATATTTTTATGCGTAAGTCTAGAAATATAAAAATTATCATCGTATTCTCAAACCGGGGGTCCCGTGATCACGTGGTGAGTTCCTACGAGTTACATTGGTCCCATACAAGGAGTTGGTGCCACTAACGGGGCCATTCGGGGACTGTTTCGGGTTTTCCCCCATTAACGTCGTGTTTTTATGCCTAAGTCTAGAAATAGAAAATTATCGTCATATTCTCAAACCGAGGGTCCGTCATCGCGGGTCAGTTCGTACGAGTTACGTTGGACCCGTGCGAGGTGTTGGTGCCACTCACGGGGCCGTTCGAGGGGTATTTCGAGTTTTCCCTCACTAACGCCAAGTTTTTGTGCCTAAGTATAGAAATATACAAATTATCATCGTATTATCAAATTGGGGAGACTCGTGATTGCGTGGTCAGTTCATACTTTTTACATTGGTCCCGTGCGAGGTGTTGAGGCCACTCACGGGGCCGTTGGGGGGCTATTTCGGGTTTTCACCCACTAACGCCATGTTTTAATGCCTAAGTCAAGAAATATGCAAATTACTGTCGTATTTTCAAACCGGGGGTCCTTTGATCGCGCGGTCAGTTCCTTCGAGTTACATTGGTCCCGTACGAGGTGTTGGTGCCACTCACGGGGACGTTCGGGGGCCGTTTTGGGTTTTCCACCACTAACGCCTTCTTTTTATGCCTAAGTCTATAAAAATGAAAATTTTCATCCTATTTTCAAGCCGGGGGCCCGTGATGGCGTGGTCAGTGCGTACGAGTTACATTAGTCCTGTGGGAGGTGTTGGTGCCACTAACGGGGCCGTTTGTGGGTTGTTTCGAGTTTTACCCACTAATGCCAAGTTTTTATCCATAATTCTAGAAATGTGCAAATTATCGTCGTATTCTCAAATCGTGGGTCACGTGATCGCGCTTTCAGTTCCTATGAGTTATATTGGTCCCGTGCGCGGTGTTGGTGCCTCTCGCGGGGCCGTTCTGGGCTATTTCAGGATTTCACCCAGAAATGCCACGTTTTAAAGGCTAAGTCTAGAAATATGCAAATTATCATCGTATTCTCAAATTGAAAGTCCTGTGATCATGCGGTCAGTTGCTAAGAGTTACATTGGTCTCGTGCGAGGTGTTTGTTCCACTCACGAGGCCGTTTAGGAGCTATTTCGTGTTTTCCCCTACTACCGCCATGTTTTTATGACTAATTCTAGAAATATGCAAATTATCATCTTATTCTCAAACCGGGGGTCCCGTGATCAGTTCCTACAAGTTACATTGGTCCCGTGCGAGGTGTTGGTGCCACTCAAGGGGCCGTTCGGGGGCTATTTCGGGTTTTCACCCTCTAACGCCATAATTCTATGTCTAAGTCTAGATATATGCAAATTATCATAGTATTCTGAAATCGGGGGTCCCATGATTGTGCGGTCAGTTTCGACGAGTTACATTAGTCTTGTGCGAGGTGTTGGCGCCACTCACGGGCCCGTCCGAGGGTTGTTTTGAGATTTCACCCACTAATGCCATGTTTTTATGCCTAAGTCTAGAAATATGAAATTTATCATTATATTCTCAAATCGGGGGTCCCGTGATCGCGCGGTGAGTTCTTACATGTTACATTGGTCCCTTGCGAGGTGTTGGTGCCACTCACAGGGCCGTTCGGGGGTTGTTTCTGGTTTTCCCCCACTAATGCCATCTTTTTATGCCTATGTCGAGAAATATACAAATTATCATCGTATTCTCAAACCGAGGGTCCCGTGATCGTGCAGTCTGTTCGTACGAGTTACATTAGTTCCGTGCGAGGTGTTGGTGGCACTCACGGGGCCGTTCGGGGGCTATTTTGGGTTTTCCCCCACTAATGCCATGTTTTTATGCCTAAGTCTAAAAATATACAAATTATCGTCGTATTATCAAATTGGGGATCCCGTTATCGTGTGGTCAGTTCGTACGAGTTAATTGGTCCCGAGCGAGGTGTTGATGCTACACACGGGGACGTTCGGGGGTTATTTCGGGTTTTCACCCAATAATGCCATGTTTTTTATGCCTAAGTCTACAAATATTGAAATTATCATCGTATTCTCAAAGCGTGGGTACTGTGATCACGCGTTGAGTTCCTACGAGTTACATTGGTCCCGTGCGAGGTGTCGGTGCCTCTCACGGGGTCATTCGGGGCCGTTTCGAGTTTTTTCCCACTAACGCCATATTTTCAAGGGTAAGTCTAGAAATATGAAAATTATTGTCTCATTCTCAAATCGAGAGTCGCGTGATCATGCGATCAGTTGCTAAGAGTTACATTGGTCCCGTGCGAGGTCTTGGTGCCACTCATGGGGCCGTTCGGGGTTGTTTCGGGTTTTCACCCACTCACGCCATGTTTTTATTCATAAGTTTAGAAATATGAAAATTATCGTCATATTCTCAAATCGGGAGTCCCGTGATCGCGCGACCAGTCCGTACTAGTTACATTATTCCTGTGCGAAGTGTTGGAACCACTCTCTGGGCCGTTCGGGAGTTGTTTGGGGTTTTCACCCACTAAGTCCATGTTTTTATTCGTAAGTTTAGAAATATGAAAATTATCATCATGTTCTCAAATCGTGGGTCCCGTGATTGTACGTTCTATTCCTACGAGTTATATGGGTGTCGTGCGGGGTGTTGGTGGCTCTCACGGGGCCATTTCGGGTTTTCGCCCACTAATGCCAAGTTTTTAAGGCTAAGCCTTGAAATATGCAAATTATCGTCGTATTCTCAAATCGGGAGTCCCGTGATCACGCAGTTAGTTGCTAAGAGTTACATTGGTCCCATGCGAGGTGTTGGTGCAACTCACGGGGCCGTTCTAGGGAGGTTTCGAGTTTTATTCCACTAACGCCGTGTTTTTATGCCGAAGTCTTAAAATTTTCAAGTTATCAACGTATTCTCAAATTGGGGGTATTGTGATTGCGCGGTCAGTTCGTACGAGTTACATTAGTGCCGTCTGAGGGGTTGGTGCCACTCACGGGGGCGTTCGGGGGCTGTTTCGGGGTTTCCCCCACTAACACCATTTTTTATACCTAAGTCTAAAAATATACAAATTATCGTCGTATTCCCAAATCGGGGGTTCCATGATCACGCGGTCAGTTTGTACGAGTTACATTGCTCTCGTGCCAGGTGTTGGTTCCACTCACGATGTCTTTCGGGGTCTGTTTCGGGTTTTCACGCACTAACGCCATGTTTTTACGCCTAAGTCTAGAAATATAAAAATTATCATCGTATTCTCAAACCGGGGGTCACGTGATCACGCGGTGAGTTCCTACTAGTTACATTGGTCCCGTGCGAGGAGTTGGTGCCACTCACGGGGCCGTTCGGGGGCTATTTCAGGTTTTCACCCACTAACGTCGTGTTTTTATGCCTAAGTTTAGAAATATAAAATTATCGACATATTCTCGAACCGGGTGTCCCGTCATCGCGTGGTCAGTTCGTACGAGTTATATTGGACCCGTGCGAGGTGTTGGTGCCACTCACGGGGCCGTTCGGGGGCTATTTTGAGTTTTCCCTCACTAAAACCATGTTTTTGTACCTAAGTCTAGAAATATACAAATTATCATCGTGTTATCAAACCGGGAGACTCGTGATTGCATGGCCAGTTCATACGATTTACATTGATCCCGTGCGAGGTGTTGGGGCCACACACAGGGCCGTTGGGGGGCTATTTCGGGTTTTCACCCACTAACGCCATGATTTTTGCCTAAGTCAAGAAATATGCAAATTATCATCGTATTCTCAAACCAAGGGTCCTTTAATCGCGCGGTCAGTTCCTTCGGGTTACATTGGTCCCGTGCGAGGTGTTGGTGCCACTCACGGGGCCATTTGGGAGCCGTTTTCGGTTTTCCACCACTAACGCTATCCTTTTATGCCCAACTCTATAAAAATGAAAATTTTCATCCTATTTTCAAGACGGGGGTCTCGTGTTGGCGTGGTCAGTTTGTACGAGTTACATTAGTCCTATGGGAGGTGTTGGTGCCACTAACAGGGCCGTTTGGGGGTTGTTTCGAGTTTTTACCCACTAACGCCAAGTTTTTATGCATAAGTCTAGAACTATGCAAATTATCATCGTATTCTCAAACCGTGGCTCGTGTGATCGCGCTTTCAGTTCCTACAAGTTATATTGGTCCCGTAAGTAGTGTTGGTGCCTCTCGCGGGGTCGTTCGGGGGCTATTTCGAGTTTTTGCCCACAAATGGCATGTTTTAAAGGCTGAGTCTAGAAATATGCAAATTATCATCGTATTCTCAAATCGAGAGTCCCGTGATCATGCGGTCAGTTGCTAAGAGTTACATTGGTCCCGTGCGAGGTGTTTGTTCCACTCACGGGGCCGTTCAGGGGCTGTTTCGTGTTTTCCCCAACTAACGCCATGTTTATATGCCTAATTCTATAAATATACAAATTATCATCTTATTCTCAAACCGGGGGTCCCGTGATTGCATGATCAGTTCCTACAAGTTACATTGGTCCCGTGCGAGGTGTTGGTGCCATTCACGGGGCCGTTCGGGGGCTATTTGGGGTTTTCACCCTCTAACGCCATATTTTTATGTCTAAGTCTATAAATATGCAAATTATCATCGTATTCTCAAACCGAGGGTCCCTTAATCGCGCGGTCAGTTTCGACGAGTTACATTAGCCCCGTGCGAGGTGTTGGTGCCACTCACGGGGCCGTTCGGGGGCTGTTTCGGGACTTCACCCACTAATGCCATGTTTTTACGCTTAAGTCTATAAATATGCAATTTATCATTTTATTCTCAAATCGGGGGTCCCGTGATCGCGCGGTGAGTTCCTACAAGTTACATTGGTCCCTTGCGAGGTGTTTGTGCCACTCACGGGTCCGTTCGGGGGTTGCTTCGCATTTTCCCCCACTAACGCCATGTTTTTATGCCTATGTCGAGAAATATCTAAATTATCATCGTATTCTCAAATCGGGGGTCCCGTGATCGCGCAGTCAGTTCGTACGAGTTACATTAGTTCCGTTCGAGGTGTTGGTGCCACTCACGGGGCCGTTCGGGGGCTATTTTGGGTTTTCCCCCAGTAACGCCATGCTTTTATTCCTAAGTCTAAAAATATACAAATTATCATTCTATTATCAAATCGTGAGTCCCGTGATCGTGTGGTCAGTTCGTACGAGTTAATTGGTCCCGAGCGAGGTATTGGTGCTACATAAGGGGCCGTTCGGGGTTGTTTCGGGTTTTCACCCACTAATGCCATGTATTTTTATGCCTAAGCCTAGAAATATGCAAATTATCATCATATTCTCAAACTGGGGATATTCTGATCGCGCGGTCAGTTCGTACGAGTTACGTTGGTGCTGTGCGAGGTGTTGGTGCCACTCACGGGGGCGTTCGGGGGCTGTTTCAGGGTTTCCCTCACTAACACCATTTTTATGCCTAAGACTAAAAATATATAAATTATCGTCGTATTCCCAAACCGGGGGTTCCATGATCATGAGGTCGGTTTGTACGAGTTACATTTCTCTCGTGTGAGGTGTTGGTTCCACTCACGGGGTCATTCAGGGTCTGTTTCGGGTTTTAACGCACTAACGCCATGTTTTTATGCCTAAGTCTAGAAATATAAAAATTATCATCGTATTCTCAAACCGGGGGTCCCATGATCACGTGGTGAGTTCCTACGAGTTACATTGGTCACGTGAGAGGAGTTGGTGCCACTCACGGGGCCGTTCGGGGGCTGTTTTAGGTTTCCCCCACTAACATCGTATTTTTATGCCGAAGTCTAGAAATATAAAATTATCATCATATTCTCAAACCGGGGTCCCAAAATCACACGGTCAGTTCGTACGAGTTACATTGGACCCGTGCGAGGTGTTGGTGTCTCTCACGGGGCTATTTCGAGTTTTCCCTCAATAACGCCATGTTTTTGTGCCTAAGTCTAGAATTATACAAATTATCATCATATTATTAAACCGGGAGCTCGTGATTGTGTGGTCAGTTCATACGATTTACATTGGTCCCATGCGAAGTGTTGGGGCCACTCACGAGGCCGTTAGGGGGCTATTTTGGGTTTTCACCCACTAACGCCATGTTGTTATGCCTAAGTCAAGAAATATGAAAATTATCATCGTATTCTCAAATCAAGGGTCCTTTGATCGCGCGGTCAGTTCCTTCGAGTTACATTGGTCCCGTGCGAGGTGTTGGTGCCACTTACGGGGCCGTTTCAGGTTTTCCACCACTAACTCCATCTTTTTATGCCTAAGTCTATAAAAATGAAAATTTTCATCCTATTTTCAAGCCGGGGGTCCCGTGATGGCTTGGTCAGTTCGTACGAGTTAAATTAGTCGTATGGGAGGTGTTGGTGTCACTAACGGGGCCGTTCGGGGGCTGTTTCGAGTTTTTACCCACTAATGCCTAGTTTTTATGCATAAGTCTAGAAATTTGCAAATTATCATCGTATTCGCAAATCGTGGGTCGCGTGATCGCGCTTTCAGTTCCTACGAGTTATATTGGTCCCGGGCGCGGTGTTGGTGCCTCTCGCGGGGCCGTTCTGGGCTATTTCGGGATTTCACCCACAAATGCCATGTTTTTAAGGCTAAGTCTAGAAATATGAAAATTATCATCATATTCTCAAATCGAGAGTCCCGTGATCATGCGGTCAGTTGCTAAGAGTTACATTGGTCCCGTACGAGGTGTTTGCTTCACTCACAGGGCCGTTCAGGGGCTGTTTCGTATTTTCCCCAACTAACGCCATGTTTTTATTCCTAATTCTATAAATATACAAATTATCATCTTATTCTCAAATCGGGGGTCCCGTGATTGCGTGATCAGTTTCTACAAGTTACATTGGTCCCGTGTGAGGTGTTGGTACCACTCACGGGGTCGTTCGGGGGCTATTTCAGGTTTCACCCTCTAACACCATATTTTTATGTCTAAGTCTAGAAATATACAAATTATCATCGTATTCTCAAACCGGGGGTCCCTTAATCGCGCGGTCAGTTTCGACGAGTTACATTAGTCCAGTGCGAGGTGTTGGTGCTACTCACGGGGCCGTTTGGGGGCTGTTTCGGGATTTCACCCACTAATGCCATGTTTTTATGCCTAAGTCTAGAAATATGCAATTTATCATTGTATTCTCAAATTGGGGGTCTCGTGATCGCGCGGTGAGTTAGTACAAGTTACATTGGTCCCTTTCGAGGTGCTTGTGCCACTCACGGGGCCGTTCGGGGGCGGTTTCGGGTTTTTTGCCACTAACGCCACATTTTTATGCCTATGTCAAGAAATATCTAAATTATCACTGTATTCTTAAATCGGGGGTCCCGTGATCGCGCAGTCAGTTCGTACGAGTTACATTAGTTCCGTGCGAGGTGTTGGTGCCACTCACGGGGCCGTTCGGGGGCTATTTTGGGTTTTCCTCCACTAACGCCATGCTTTTATTCCTAAGTCTAAAAATATACAAATTATCGTTCTATTATCAAACCGGGGGTCCCATGATCGTCTGGTCAGTTCGTACGAGTTAATTGGTCCCGAGCGAGGTGTTGGTGTTACACACGGGGACGTTCGGGGTTGTTTCGGGTTTTCACCCACTAACGCCATGTATTTTTATGACTAAGTCTAGAAATATACAAATTATCATCTTATTCTCAAATTAGAGGTATTGTGATCACGCGTTGAGTTCCTACGAGTTACAGTGGTCCCGTGCGAGGTGTCGGTGCCTCTCACGGGGTCGTTCGGGGCCGTTTCGAGTTTTTGCCCATTAACGCCATATTTTTAAGGGTAAGTTTAGAAATATGAAAACTATTGTCGTATTCTCAAATTGGAAGTCGCGTGATCACGCGATCAGTTGCTAAGAGTTACATTGGTCCCGTGCGAGGTCTTGGTGCCACTCATGGGGCCGTTCATGGTTGTTTCGGGTTTTCACCCACTCACGCCATGTTTTTATGCCTAGGTTTAAAAAAATATGAAAATTATCGTCATATTCTCAAATTGGGAGTCCCGTGATCCGCGACCAGTCCGTACTAGTTACATTATTCCCGTGCGAAGTGTTGGAGCCACTCACTGGGCCGTTTGGGAGTTATTTGGGGTTTTCACCCACTAAGTCCATGTTTTTATGCCTAAGTCTAGAGATATGCAAATTATCATCGTTTTCTCAAATCGTGGGTCCCGTGATTGCGCGGTCAATTCCTACGAGTTATATGGGTACCGTGCGGGGTGTTGGTGACACTCACGGGGCCATTTCGAGTTTTCTCCCACTAATGCCAAGTTTTTAAGGCTAAGCCTTGAAATATGCAAATTATCATTGTATTCTCAAATAGGGAGTCCCGTGATCACGCGGTTAGTTGCTAAGAGCTACATTGGTCCCGTGCGAGGTGTTGGTGCCAATCACGGGGCCGTTTGTGGGTTGTTTCAGGTTTACACCCACTAACGCCATGTTTTAATGCCCTAAGTCCAGAAATATGCAAGTTATCTTCGTATTATCAAACAAGGAGTCCCGTTATCGAGCGGTCAGTTCGTACGAGTTACATTAGTCCCGCGCGAGGTGTTGGTGCCACACAAGGGGCCGTTCGGGGACTATTTTGGGTTTTCCCCACTAACGTCGTGTTTTTATGCCTAAGTCTTGATATATATAATTTATCATCATATTCTCTATTTGGGAGTCCCGTGATCGCACGGTCAGAGTACAAGTTACATTGGTCCTGTACGAGGTGTTGGTTCCACTCACGCGGTCGTTCGGGGGTTATTTCGAATGTTCACCCATTAACGCCTTGTTTCTATGCCTAAGTCTAGAAATATGCAAATTATCATAGTATTCTCAAATCCGGGGTCGCGTTATCGCCCGGTCAGTTTCAACGAATTACATTGGTCCCATGCGAGGTGTTGTTACCACTCACGGGGCCGTTCTGAGGCTGTTTCGAGTTTTCACCCACTAATGCCTAGTTTTTATGCCTAAGTCTTGAAATATACAAATTATCATCGTATTCTCAAACTGGGGGTCCCGTGATCGCGCAGTCAGTTCGTATGAGTTACATTGGTCCCATCCAAGGTGTTGGTGCCACTCACGCGGCCATTCGGGGGCTATTTCGGGGTTCCCCCACTAACACCATGTGTTTATGCCTAAGTCTAAAAATATACAAATTATCATCGTATTCCAAAATCGGGGGTTCCATGATCACGCGGTCAGTTCGTACGAGTAACATTGGTCCCGTGCAAGGTGTTGGTGCCAATCACGGGACTATTTTGGGTTTTCCCCACTAATGTTGTGTTTTTATGCCTAAGTCTAGAAATATGCAAATTATCATCGTATTCTCAAACCGGGGGTCCCGTGATCACGCGGTGAGTTCCTACGAGTTAAATTGGTCCCGTGCGAGGAGTTGGTGCCACGCACGGGGCTATTTCGGGTTTCCCCCACTAACGTCGTGTTTTTATGCCTAAGTCTAGAAATATAAAATTATCATCATATTCTCAAACCGGGGGACCCATGATTGTGTTGTCAGTTTGTACAATTTACATTGGTCGCGTGCGAGGTGTTGGGCTACTCTCGGGACTGTTGGGGGGCTGTTTCGGGTTTTCACCCACTAACGCCATGTTTTTATGCCTAAGTCTAGAAATATGCAAATTATCACCGTATTCTCAAACTGTGGGTCCTTTGATCACACGGTCAGTTCCTTCGTGTTACATTGGTCCCGTGCGAGGTGTTGGTGCCACTCACGGGGCCGTTTGGCGGCCATTTTCGGTTTTCCACCACTAACGCCATGTTTTTATACCTAAGTATATAAATATGAAAATTATCATCCTATTTTCAAGATGGGGGTCCCGTGAGGGCGAGGTCAGTTCGTACAAGTTACATTGTCCCCATGGGAGGTGTTGGTGCCACTCACGGGGCCGTTCGGGGAGCTATTTTAAGTTTTCACCCACTAATACCAGGTTTTTATCCCTATGTCTAGAAATATGCAAATTATCATCGTATTCTCAAACCGTGGGTTGCGTGATCGCGCTGTCAATTCCTACGAGTTATATTGGTCCTATGCGAGGTGTTGGTTCCTCTCGCGGGGCCGTTATCGGCTATTTCGGTTTTCGCCCACTAACGCTATTTTTTAAGGCTTAGTCTAAAAATTTGAAAATTATCCTCGTATTCTCAAATAGGGAGTCCCGTGATCATGCGGTCAGTAGCTAAGAGTTACATTTGTCCCGTGCGAGGTGTTTGTTCCACTCATGGGGTCGTTCGGGGGTTGTTTCATGTTTTCCCCAACTAACGCCATGTTTTTATGCCTAAGCGTAGAAATATGCAAATTATCATCTTATTCTCTAATCAGAGGTCCCGTGATCGCGTGGTCAGTTCCTACAAGTTACATTGATCCCGTGCGAGGTGTTGGTGCCACTCACGGGGCCGTTCGGGGGCTGTTTCAGGTTTTCACCCTCTAACGCCATATTTTTATGTCTTTGTCTACAAATTTGCAAATTATCATCATATTCTCAAATCAGGGGTCCCTTGATCGCGCGGTCAGTTCCTACGAGTTACATTAGTCCCGTGCGAGGTGTTGGTGCCACTCACGGGGCCGTTCGCGGGCTGTTTCGGGATTTCACCCACTAATGCCATGTTTTTTTTCCTAAGTCTAGAAATATACAAATTATTATAGTATTCTCAAACCGTGGGTCCCATGATCGCATAGTGAGTTCCTATGAGTTACATTGGTCCCTTGCGAGGTGTTGGTGCCACTCATAGGGCCGTTCGGGGGCTGTTCCGAGTTTTCCCCCACTGACGCCATGTTTTTACGCCTATGTCGAGAAATATACAAATTACCATCGTATTCTCAAACTAGGGGTCCCGTGATCGCGCGGTCAGTTCATACGAGTTGCATTGGTGCCGTACGAGGTGTTAGTGCCACTCACGGGGCCGTTCGGGGGCTATTTCGGGTTTTCCACCACTAATGCCATGTTTTTATGCCTAAGTCTAGAAATATACAAATTATCATCATACTATCAAACTGGGGGTCCCGTGATCGTGTGGTCAGTTCGTACGAGTTAATTGGTCCCGAGAGAGGCGTTACTGCCACTCACGGGGCCGTTCAGGGGTTGTTTCGGATTTTCACCCACTAATGCCTATTTTTTATGCCTAAGTCTAGAAATATGCAAATTATCATCGTATTCTCAAAGCGTGGGTCCTGTGATCACGTGGTCAGTTCCTACGAGTTACTTTGGTCCCGTGCGAGGTGTCGGTACCTCTCACGGGGTCGTTCGGGCTGTTTCGAGGTTTCGCCCACTAACGTTTTTTTTAAAGGGTAAGTCTAGAAATATGAAAATTATTGTCGTATTCTTAAATCGAGAGTCGCGTGATCACGTGGTCAGTTTCTAAGAGTTACACTGGTCCCGTGCGAGGTCTTGCTGCCACTCATGGGGCCGTTCGGGGTTGTTTCGGGTTTTCACCCACTCACGCCATGTTTTTAAGCTTAAGTCTAGAAATATGCAAATTATCGTCGTATTCTCAAATCCGGAATCCCGTGATCGCACGGCCAATCCGTACGAGTTACATTGGTCCCGTGCGAGGTGTGGAAGCCACTCACTGGGCCGTTTGGGGGTTGTTTGGGATTTCACCCACTAAGTCCATGTTTTTATGCCTCAGTCTAGAAATATGTAAATTATCATCGTGTTCCCAAATCGTGGGTCCCGTGATTGCATGGTCAGTTCCTACGAGTTATATGGGTCCCGTGCGGGGTGTTGGTGGCTCTCACGGGGCTGTTGCACGTATTCTCCCACTAACGTCATGTTTTTAAGGTTAAGTCTAGAAATATGCAAATTATCTTCGTATTCTCAAATCGAGACTCCACTGATCACGCGACCAGTTGCTAAGAGTTACATTGGTCCTGTGCGAGGTGTTGGTGCCACTCACGGGGCCGTTTGTGGGTTGTATCGAGTTTTCACCCACTAATGCCATGTTTTTATGCCCCAAGTCTAGAAATATGGAAATTATCATTGTATTCTCAAACAGGGAGTCTCGTTATCTCGCGACCAGTTCTTACGAGTTACTTTAGTCCCGTGCGAGGTGTTGGTGCCACTCACGGGGCCGTTCGGGGGTTGTTTTGGGTTTTCCCCACTAACGCCGTGTTTTTATGCCTATGTCTAGAAATATACAAATTATCATCGTATTCTCAAACCGAGGGTACCTTGATCGCGCGGTTAGTTCCTACGAGTTACATTGGTCCCCTGCGAGGTGTTGGTACCACTCAGGGGGTTGTTTGGAGGCCATTTCGGATTTCCCTCCGCCAACGCCATGTCTTTATTCCTAAGCCTATAAATATGCAAATTATCATCGTAATCTCAAATCGGGGGTCCCGTGATCGCGTGGTGAGTTCGTACGAGTTATATTAGTCCCGTGTGAGGTCTTGGTGCCACTCACGGGGCCATTAGGGTGCTGATTCGGGATTTCACCAACTAATGCCATGTTTTTATGCTTAAGTTGAGAAATATGCAAATTATCATCGTATTCTCAAATCGTGGGTCATGTGATCACGAGGACACTTCCTACGAGTTACATTGGTCTCGTGCGAGGTGTTGGTGCCTCTCACGGGGCCGTTCGTGGCTGTTTCAGATTTTCACCCACTAACGCCATGTTTTTATGCCTAAGTCTAGAAATATGTAAATCATCATCGTATTCTCAAACCAGGGGTCCAGTGATCACGCGGTCAGTTCCTAGGAGTTACATTGGTCTCGTGCGAGGTGTTGATGCCACACACAGGGCCGTTTTGGGGATGCTTCTGGTTTTCACCCACAAACGCCATGTTTTTATGCCCAAGTCTAGAAATATGCAAATTATCATTATATTCTCAAACCGAGGGACCCGTGATCACGCGGTCAGTTCGTACGAGTTACATTGGTCCCATGCGAGGTGTTGGTGCCACTCACGGGGCCATTCGGGGGTTGTTTCGGGTTTTCCCCCACTAACACCATGTTTTTATGCCTAAGTCTAAAAATATAAAAATTACCATCATATTCTAAAAATTGGGTGTTCCGTGATCGCGCGGTCAGTTCGTACGAGTTACATTAGTCCCGTGCGAGGTGTTTGTGCCACTCATGGGGCCGTTCGGGGGCTGTTTTGGGGTTTCCCCACGAACTCCATGTTTTTATGCCTAAGTCTAGAGATATACAAATTATCGTCTTATTCCAAAACTGGGAGTCCCGTGATCACGCGATCAGTTCGTACGAGTTATATTGGTCCCGTGCGAGGTGTTGGTTCCACTCACGGGGTCGTTCAGGGTCTGTTTTGGGTTTTCTCCGACTAATGCCATGTTTTTTGGCCTGAGTCTAGAAATATGAAAATTCTTGTCCTATTTTCAAACGGGGGGCCCCTACGAGTTATATTGGTCCCGTGCGAGGTATGGGTGCCATTCACGAGGCCGTTCGGGGGCTGTTTCGGGTGTTCCCCCACTAACGCCATGTTTTTATACCTAAGTCTAGAAATATAAAAAATTATCATCATATTCTCAAACTGGGGGTCCCATGACCTCGCGCTCAGTTCGTACGAGTTATATTCGTCCCGTACGAGGTGTTGGTGCCACTTACGGGGCCGTTCGGGGGTTGTTTCGGGTTTTCTCCACTAACTCCATGTTTTTATACCTAAGTCTAGAAATATACAAAATATTGTCGTATTGTCAAATTGGGGGTCTCATGTTAGCGTGGTTAGTTCGTACGAGTTACATTAGTCCCGAGCGAGGTGTTGGTGCCACTCACGTAGCCGTTTGGGGGCTGTTTTGGGTTTTCACCCTCTAATGCCATGTTTTTACGACTAAGTCTAGAAATATGCAAATTATCATCGTATTCTCAAACCGGGGATCCCTTGATCGCACGGTCAATTCCTACGACTTACATTGGTCCCGTGCGAGGTGTGAGTGCCACTCACAGGGCCATTTCGGCTTTTCCCCCACTAACACCATGTTTTCATGCCTAGGTCTATAAATTTTTAAATTATCTTCGTATTCTCAAACCGAGGGTCCCGTGATGGCGTGGTCAGTTGGTACGAGTTACATTAGTTCCATGTGAGGTGTTGGTGCCACTCACGGGTCCGTTCGGGGGCTGTTTCAGGATTTCACCCACTAATGCAATGTCTTTATGCCTAAGTATAGAAATATGCAAATTATCATCTTATTATCAAACCCTGGGTCATGTGATAGCGCAGTTAGTTCCTACGAGTTAGGTTGGTCCCGTGCGAGGTTTTGGTGCCTCTCACGTGGACATTCGGGGCTGTTTCAGGTTTTTGTCCACTAACGCCTTGTTTTTAAGGCTAAGTCTAAAAATATGCAAATTATCATCGTATTCTCAAACCAGGAGTCCCGTGATTACGTGATTAGTTGCTAAGAGTTACATTGGTCCCGTGCGAGGTGTTGGTGCCACTCACGGGGCCGTTTGGGGGCTGTTTTGGGTTTTCACGCACAAACGCCATGTTTTTATGCCCCAAGTCTAGAAATATACCAATTATCGTCGTATTCTCAAACAGGGAGTACCGTGATCGTGCGGTCAGTTCGTACGAGTTACATTGATCCCGTGCGTGTTGTTTGTTCCACTTATGGGGCGGTTCGGGGGCTATTTTGGGTTTTCTCCACTAACGTCATGTTTTTATGCCTATGTTTAGAAATATACAAATTATCATCGTATTCTCAAACTGGGAGTCCCGTTATCACGTGGTAAGTTTGTACGAGTTACATTGGTCCCGTGCGAGGTGTTGGTTCCACTCACGGGTTTGTTTCATGTTTTCACCAACTAACGCCATGTTTTTATGCCTAAGTCTATAAATATTCAAATTATCGTCGTATTCTCAAATTGGGGGTCTCATGATCGCGCGGTCAGTTCCTACGAGTTACATTGGTTTCGTGCGAGGTGTTGGTGCCACTCATGGGACCGTTCGAGAGCTGTTTCAAGTTTTCACCTACTAACGCCATGTTTTTACGTCTAAATCTAGAAATATTCAAATTATTGACGTATTCTCAAACCAGGCGTCCCTTGATTGCGCGGACAGTATCTACGAGTTACATTGGTCTCGGGCGAGGTGTTTGTGTCTCTCACGGGGCCGTTCGTGGCTATTTCGGGTTTTCTCCCACTAACGCCACATTTTTATGCCTAAGTCTAGAAATATGCAAATTATCATCGTATTCTCAAATTGGGGATCCCATGATCGCGCGGTCAGAGTACTAGTTACATTGGTCCCATACGAGGTGTTGGTTCCACTCACGCGGTCGTTCGGGGGTTGTTTTGGGTTTTCATCCACTAACACCTTGTTTTTATGCCTAAGTCTAGAAATATGCAAATTATCGTTGTACTCTCAAACTGGGGAACCCGTGATCGCGCGGTCAGTTCGTACTAGTTACATTGGTCCCGTGCGAGGTGTTGGTTCTACTCATGGGGTCGTTTGGGGTTTGTTTCGGGGTTTCGCCCACTAACGCCATGTTTTTATGCCTAAGTCTAGAAATATTCAAATTATCATCGTATTATCAAATCGGGGGTCTCATGATTGCGTGGTCAGTTCCTACGAGTTACATTGGTTCCGTGCGACGTGTTGGTGCCACTCACGGGGCCGTTCGGGATCTATTTCGGGTTTTCACCTACTAACGCCATGTTTTTACATCTAAATCTAGAAATATGCAAATTATCGACGTATGCTCAAACTAGGGGTCCCTTGATTGCCCGGTCAATTCCTATGAGTTACATTGGTCCCGTGCGAGGTGTTGGTACCACTCACGGGACCTTTCGGCGGCCGTTTCTGCTTCCGCCCCCCCACCCAACGCCATGCTTTTATTCCTAAGTCTATAAATATGCAAATTATCATCGTATTCTCAAACCGGGAGTCCCGTGATCTCGTGGTTAGTTCGTACGAGTTATATTAGTCCTGTACGAGGTGTTGGTGATACTCACGGGGCCGTTCGGGGGCTATTTTGGGATTTCACCCACTAATGCCATGTTTTTTATGCTTAAGTCTAGAAATATGCAAATTATCATCGTATTCTCAAAACGTGGGTCATGTGATCGCGCGGACAATTTCTACGAGATACATTGTTATCGTGGGAGGTGTTGGTGCCTCTCATAGGGCCCTTCGTGGCTGTTTCAAGTTTTCGCCCACTAATGCCATGTTTTTATGCCTAAGTCTAGAAATATGCAAATTATCATCGTATTCTCAAACCGGGGATCCCATGATCGCGCGATCAGAGTACGAGTTACATTGGTCCCGTACAAGGTGTTGGTTCCACTCGCGCGGTCATTCGGGGGTTGTTTCGGGTTTTCACCCACTAACGCCTTGTTTTTATGCCTAAGTCTACAAATATGGCAATTATCATTGTATTCTCAAATCGAGGGACCCGTGATCGCGCGGTCAGTTAGTACGAGTTACATTGGTCCCGTGCGAGGTTTGGTTCCACTCACGGGGTCGTTTGGGGTCTGTTTCCGGTTTTCGCCCACTAACGCCATGTTTCTATGCCTAAGTCTAGAAATATGCAAATTATTATCGTATTTTCAAACCGGAGGTACCGTGATCGTGCGGTGAGTTCCTACGAGTTACATTGGTCCCGTGCGACGTGTGGGTGCCACTCATGAGGTCGTTCGGTGGATGTTTCGGGTGTTCCCCCACTAACGCCATGTTTTTATGCCTAATTATAGAAATATACCAATTATCATCATATTCTGAAACCGGGGGTCCCGTGATCGCGCGGTCAGTTCGTACGAGTTACAGTGGTCCCGTGTGAGGTGTTGGTGCCACTCACGAGGCCATTCAGGGGTTGTTTTGAGTTTTTCCCCACTAACGCCGTGTTTTAATACCTAAGTCTAGAAATATACAAATTATCATCGTATTATCAAAATGGGGGTCTCATGTTTGCGTGGTCAGTTCATACGAGTTACATTGGTCCTGTGCGAGGTGTTGATGCCACTGGCGTAGCTGTTCGGGGGCTGTTTTGGGTTTTCACCCTCTAACGCCATATTTTTATGTCTAAGTTTAGAAATATCCAAATTATCATCGTATTCTCAAACCGGGGGTCCCTTGACAGTGCGGTCAGTTCCTATGAGTGACATTGGTCCCGTACGAGATTTTGGTGCCACTCACGGGGCCGTTCGGGGGCCGTTTCGAGTTACATTTATCCTGTGCGAGGTGTTGGTGCCACTCACAGGGCCGTTCGGGGGCTATTTTGGGATTTCACCCACAAATGCCACGTTTTATGCCTAAGTCTAGAAATAGTCAAATTATCATCGTATCTCAAACTCTGGGTCCTGTGATCGCGCGATTAGTTCCTACGAGTTACGTTGGTTCCCTACGAGGTGTTGGTGCCTCTCATGGTGCCGTTCGGCGCAGTTTCGGGTTTTTTCCCACTAACGCAATGTTTTTAAGGCTAAGTCTAGAAATATGTAAATTATCATCGTATTCTCAAATCGGGAATCCCGTGATTGCGCGGTCAGTTTCTAAGAGTTACATTGGTCCCGTGCGAGGTGTTGGTGCCACTCACGGGGCTGTTCGGGGAATGTTTCGGGTTTTCAAGCACTAGCGCCATGTTTTTATGCCCTTAGTCTAGAAATAATCAAATTATCATTGTATTCTCAAATAGGGAGTCCCATGATCACGCAGTCAGTTCGTACGAGTTACATTGGTCCCGTGCGAGGTGTTGGTGCCCCTTACGGGGCCGTTCGGGGGCTGTTTCAGGTTTTCCCCACTAAAGCCGTGTTTTTATGGCTATGTTTAGAAATGTACAACTTATCATCGTATTCTCAAACTGGGAGTCCCATGATCGCGTGGTAAGTTCGTACTAGTTACATTGGTTCCGTGCGAGGTGTTGGTTCCACTCACGGGGCCGTTCGGGGGCTGTTTCGTGTTTTCACCAACTAACGCCATGTTTTTTTGCCTAAGTCCAGAAATATTCAAATTATCATCGTATTCTCATACTGGGGGTCCCATGATCGCGCGGTTAGTTCCTACGAGTTACATTGGTTCCGTGCGAGGTGTTGGTGCCACTCACGGGGACGTTCGGGAGCTGTTTGGATTGTTTACCTACTAACGCCATGTTTTTGCGTCTAAGTCTAGAAATATACAAATTATCATCGTATTCTCAAACTGGAAGGCCCTTGATCACGAGGTTAGTTCCTACGAGTTAATTAGTCCCGTGCGAGGTGTTGGTACCACTCACGGGGCCTTTCGTGGGCCGTTTCGGGTTTTCCCCAACTAACGCCATGTTTTTAATCTTAAGTCTATAAATATGCAAATTATCATCATATTCTCAAACTTGGGGTCCCGTGATCGCGTGGTTTGTTCGTACGAGTTACATTTATCCTGTGCGAGGTGTTAGTGCCACTCACGGGGCCGTTCGGGGGCTGTTTATAGATTTAACTCACTAATGCCATGTTTTTATGCCTAAGTCATGTAATACACAAATTAACATCATATTCTCAAATCGTGGGTCCTGTGATCGCGCGGTGAGTTCCTACGAGTTACATGGTCCCGTGCGACGTGTTGGTGCCTCTCACAGGGCCGTTCAGGGCTGTTTCGGGTTTTCGCCCACTAATGCCACGATTTTAAGGCTAAGTCTAGAAATATGCAAATTATCATCGTATTATCAAACCAGGAGTCACATGATCACATAGTCAGTTGCTAAGAGTTACATTGGCCCCGTGCGAGGTCTCGGTGCAACTCATGGGGACGTTCGGTGCTGTTTCATGTTTTCACCCACTAACGCCATGCTTTTCTGCCTAGGTCCAAAAATATTAAAATTATTGTTGTATTCTCAAATTAGGAGTCCCGTGATCGCGTGGTCAGTTCGTACGAGTTACATTGCTCCCGTGCAAGGTGTTGGTGCCACTCACGGGGCCGTTCGGGGGTTGTTTGGTGTTTTCACCCACTAAGGCCATATTTTTATGCCTAAGTGTGGAAATTGGAAAATTATCATCTTATTCTCAAACTCGAAGTCCCATGATCGCTCGGTGAGTTCCTACGAGTTCCATTGGACCCACTCGAGGTGTTGGTGCCACTCACGGGGCCGTTCATGTGCGGTTTCAGATTTTCGCCGCTAATACCCTGTTTTTAATGAGTCTTGATATTTTTAAATTATCCTCGTATTCTCAAATTGGGGGTTCCATGATTATGCGTTCAGTTCTTATGTCTTACATTGGTCCCATGCGAGGTGTTGGTGCCACTCACGGGGCCGTTCGGGGGTTGTTTCTAGTTTTAACTCACTAACTCCATGTTTCTATGTCTATGTCTAGAAATATGCAAATTATCATCGTAGTCTCAAACCAGGGGTCACATAATCGCATGGTCAGTTTGTACGAGTTACATTGGTCCCGTGCAAGGTGTTGGTGTCACTCACGTGGCCGTTCGAGGGCTGTTTTGGTTTTTTCCCACTAACGTCGTGTTTTTAGGCCTATATCTAGAAATATAAAAATTATCATCGTATTCTCAAATGAGGAGTCATGTGATTGCACGATCAGTTCGTACGAGTTACATTGGTCCCGTACGAGGTGTTGGTTCTACACACGGGGCCATTCGGGGGCTGTTTTGGGGTTTCACCCACTAACTCCATGTTTTTTTGCCCAAGTCTAGAAATATGCAAATTATTGTCATATTCTCAACTCGGGGGTGCCGTGATCACGCGGTCAGTTCCAACGAGTTACATTGGTCCCGTACGAGGTGTTGGTGCCACTCACAGGGCCGTTCGGGTGCTGTTTTGAGTTTTCACCCACTAACGCCATGTTTTTATGTCTAAGTCTAGAAATATGCAATTATCATTATATTCTCAAACTGGAGGTCCCTTGATCATGCGGTCAGTTCTTACGAGTTACATTAGTCCCGTGCGAGGTGTTGGTGCCTCTTACGGGGCCGTTCGGGGATGTTTCGGGTTTTCTCCCACTAACTCCATGTTTTTAATGATAAGCCTAGAAATATACAAATTATAATCATATTCTCAAACCAAGAGTCGCATGATCACGTGGTCAGTTGCTAAGAGTTACATTGGTCCCGTTCGAGGCCTTGGTGCCACTTACGGGGCCGTTCGTAGGTTGTTTTGTGTTTTCAATAACTAACGCCATGTTTTTATGCCTAAGTCTAAAAATCTTCAAATTATAATCATATTCTCAAACTGGGGGTCCCATGATCGTGCGGTTAGTTCCTACGAGTTACATTGGTTCCGTGCGAGGTGTTGGTGCCACTCACGGGGCCGTTCGGGAGCTGTTTTGATTTTTCACCTACTAACGATATGTTTTTACATCTAAGTCTAGAAATATACAAATTATCAAAGTATTCTCAAACTAAAGGTCCCTTGATCGCGAGGTCAGTTCCTACAAGTTACATTAGTCCCGTGCGAGGTGTTGGTACCACTCACGGGGCCTTTCGTGGGCCGTTTCTGGTTTTCCCAAACTAACGCCATGTTTTTATTCCTAAGTCTATAAATATGAAAATTATCATCGTATTCTCAAACTTGGGGTCCCGTGATTGCGTGGTCTGTTCGTACGAGTGACATTTATCCTGTGCGAGGTGTTAGTGCCACCCACGAGGCCGTTCGGGGGCTGTTTCGAGATTTCACCCACTAATGCCATATTTTTATGCCTAAGTCATGTAATACACAAATTATCATCATATTCTCAACCCGTGGGTCCTGTGATCGCGCGGTCAGTTCCTACGAGTTACATTGGTCCCGTGCGACGTGTTGGTGCCTCTCACAGGGCCGTTCAGAGTTGTTTCGGGTTTTTTCCCACTAATGCCATGTTTTAAGGCTAACTCTAGAAATAAGCAAATTATCATCGTATTATCAAACCAGGAGTCACATGATCTCGCGGTCAGTTGCTAAGAGTTACCTTGGTCCCGTGCGAGGTCTTGGTGCCAAGCATGGGGTCGTTCGGGGTTGTTTCGTGTTTTCACCCGCTAACGCCATGTTTTTCTGCCTAGGTCCAAAAATATTGAAATTATCATTGTATTCTCAAATTGGGAGTCACGTGATCGCGTGGTCAGTTCGTACGAGTTACATTGCTCCCGTGCGAGGTGTTGGTGCCACTTACGGGGCCGTTCGGGGGTTGTTTGGTGTTTTCACCCACTAAGGCCATATTTTTATGCCTAAGTGTAGAAATTTTGCAAATTATCATCTTATTCTCAAACCCTGAGTCCCATGATCGCTTGGTGAGTTCCTACGAGTTACATTGGTCCCACTCGAGGTGTTGGTGCCACTCACGGGGCCGTTCATTGGCTGTTTCGGATTTTTGCCACTAATGCCCTGTTTTTAATGAGTCTTGATATTTTTAAATTATCCTCGTATTCTCAAATTGGGGGTTACATGATCATGCGTTCAGTTCTTAAGAGTTACAATTGTCCCAAGCGAGGTGTTGGTGCCACTCACGGGGCCTTTCGGGGTTTGTTTATGGTTTTCACTCACTAACTCCATGTTTTTATGTCTATGTCTAGAAATATGCAAATTATCGTCGTATTCTCAAACCAGGGGTCATGTAATCGCACGATCAATTTGTGCGAGTTACATTGCTCCCGTGCGAGGTGTTGGTGTCACTCACGTGGCCGTTCGGGGGCTGTTTTGGGTTTTCCCCACTAATGTTGTGTTTTTATGACTATGTCTAGAAATATAAAAATTGTCATCGTATTCTCAAACTGGGAGCCCTGTGACCACACGTTCAGTTCGTACGAGTTATATTGGTCCCGTACAAGGTGTTGGTTCTACACATGGGGCCGTTCGGGGGCTGTTTCGGGTTTTCACCCACTAACGCCATGTTTTTATGCCTAAGTCTAGAAATATGAAAATTATCATCGTATTCTCAACCCGGGGGTCCCATGATCACACATTCAGTTCCAACGAGTTACATTGGTCCCGTGCGAGGTGTTGGTGCCACTCATAGGGCCGTTCGGGTGCTGTTTCGAGTTTTCACCCACTAACGCCATGTTTTTATGTCTAAGTCTAGAAATATGCCAATTATCATTGTATTCTCAAACCGGGGGTCCCTTGATCTTGAGGTCAGTTCTTACGAGTTACATTGGTCCCGTGCGAGGTGTTGGTGCCTCTCACGGGGACGTTCAGGGATGTTTCGGGTTTTCTTCCACTAGCTCCATGTTTTTAATGCTAAGCCTTTAAATATACAAATTATCATCGTATTCTCAAACCAAGAGTCGCATGATCACGTGGTCAGTTGCTAAGAGTTACATTGGTCCCGTGCGAGGTCTTGGTGCCACTCATGGGGCCGTTCGGGGCTGTTTCGGGTTTTCGCCCACTAACGCCATGTTTTTTTGCCTAAGTCTGGAAATATGCAAATTATTGTCATATTCCAAAATTAGGAGTCCCGTGATCGCGCGATCAGTTCGTACGAGTTACGTTGGTCTCGTGCGAGGTGTTGGCGCCACTCACGGGGCTATTTCGGATTTTCACCCACTAATGCCAAGTTTTTATGCCTAAGTCTAGAAATATGCAAATTATCATTGTATTCTCAAATTGCGGGTCATGTGATCACGCGATCAGTTCCTATGAGTTACAATGGTCCGTGTGAGGTGTTGGGGCCTCTCACGGGGCCGTTCGAGGGTGTTCGGGGGTGGTCGAGGTTGTTTGCGGGTGTTCGAGGGTTCGGGGGTGTTTGGGGGTTGGTTGGAGTGTATACCTACTAAGGCCATGTTTTTATGCCTAAGTCTAGAAATACGCAAATTATCATCGTATTCTCAAACTGGGAGTCCCGTGATTGCACCGTGAGCTCCTACGAGTTACATTGGTCCCGTTGGAGGTGTTAGTGCCACTCACGGGGTTGCTCGGGGGCTGTTTTGGATTTTTGCCACTAACGCCATGTTTTTAATAAGTCTTGATATTTTTAAATTATCCTCATATTCTCAAACTTGGGGTCCCGTGATCACGCAGTTAGTTCCTATGAGTTGCATTAGTTTCGTACGAGGTGTTGGTACCACTCATGTTGCCGTTCGGGGGCCATTTCGTGTTTTCACCCACTAATGCAACGTTTTTATGCCTAAGTCTAGAAATATGCAAATTATCATCGTATTCTCAAATTGGGGGACCCTTGATCGCGCGGTTCATTCCTACGAGTTACATTGGTCCCGTGTGAGGTGTTGGTACCACTCACGGGGCCGTTCGGGGGCTGTTTCGGGTTTTAGCCCACTTACGCCATGTTTTTAAGGCTAAGTCTAGAAATATTCAAATTACCGTCATATTCACAAATCGGAAGTCCCGTTATCACGCGGTCAGTTGCTAAGAGTTACATTGGTCCCGTGCGAGGTCTTGGTGCCACTCATGGGGCTGTTCGGGGTTGTTTCGGTTTTTCACCCCCTAACGCCATGTTTTTATGCCTAAGACTAGAAATATGCATATTATCGTCATATTCTCAAATAGAGGTCCCCTGATCGTCCGGTCAATTTGTACGAGTTACATTGGTCCCGTGCATGGTGTTGGTGCCACTTACGGGGCTGTTCAGGGGTTGTTTTGAGTTTTTCCCCACTAACGCCATATTTTTATGCGTATGTCCAGAAATGTAGAAATTATCATTGTATTCTCAAACCGGGAGTCCAGTGATCGCGCGGTCAGTTCGTACGAGTTACATTGGTCCCGTGCGAGGTGTTGGTGCCATTCAAGGGGTCGTTCTGGGGCTGTTTCGGGAATTCCCCACTAATGCCTTATTTTTATGCCTAAGTTTAGAAATATACGATTTATCGTTGTATTCTCAAATTGGGAGTCTCATGATCGCGCGGTCAATTCGTATAAATTACATTCGTCCCGTGCGAGGTGTTGGTTCTACTCACGGGGCCATTCGGGGGCTATTTCGGGTTTTCACCCACTAACGCCGTGTTTTTATGCCTAAGTCTATAAATATGGAAATTATCGTCGTACTCTCAAATCGGGGGTCCCCTGATCGCTCGGTCCTACAAGTTACATTGGTCCCGTGCGAGGTGTTGGCTCCACTCATGGGGCCGTTTGGGGGCTGTTTTGGGTTTTCACCCACTAACGCCATGTTTTTATGTTTAAGTCTAGAAATATGCCTATTATCGTTGTATTCTCAAATCGAGGGTCCTGTGCGAGGTGTTCGTACCACTCACATGGCCGTTCGGGGGACGTTTCGGGGTTTCACCCACCAACCCGATATTTTTATTCCTAAGTCTATAAATATGCAAATTATTATCATATGCTCCAATCGGGGGTCCCGTGATCGTGTGGTCAGTTTGTATGAGTTACATTTGTCCCGTACGAGGTGTTGGTGCCACTCACGGGGCCGTTCAGGGGCTGTTTTGGGTTTTCCCCCACTAACGCCATGTTTTTATGCCTTAGTCTAGAAATATACAAATTATCAGCGTATTCTGAAAATGGGGGTCCCGTGATTGCGCGGTCAGTTCATACGAGTTACATTGGTCCCGTGCAAGGATATTGGTGCCACTCATGGGGCCGTTCGGGGTGTGTTTCGGGTTTTCCCCGACTAATGCAATGTTTTTATGCCTAAGTCTAGAAATATACAAATTATCATCGTATTATCAAACCGGGGTTCCCGTGATCGCACGGCCAGTTCTTACGAGTTACATTGGTCCCGTGCGAGGTGTTTGAGCCTCTCAAGGGGCCGTTCGGGGCTCTTTCGGGTTTTCGCCAACAAACACCATGTTTTTATGCCTAGGTCTAGAAATATGCAGATTATCATTGTATTCTCAAATCGAGAGTCCTGTGATCGTACGGTCAGTTCGAACAAGTTACATTGGTCCCGTGCGAGGTGTTGCTGCCACTCACGGGGCCGTTCAGGCGCTATTTTGGATTATCGTCCACAAATGCCTTATTTTTAAGCCTAAGTCTAGAAATATGAAAATTATCTTTGTATTCTCAAATCGGGAGTCCTGTGATCTGGCAGTCAATTCCTTTGAGTTTCATTGGTCCCGTACGAGGTGTTGTGCCACTCACAGGGCCGTTCAGGGGCTGTTTCGGGTTTTCACCCACTAATGCCATGTTTTTATGCATAAGTCAGAAATATGCAAATTATCATCGTATTCTAAAATTGGGACTCCCGTGATCGCGCGGTGAGTTCCTAAGAGTTACATTGGTCTCGTTCCAGGTGTTGGTGCCAATCACTAGGCTATTTCGAATTTTCACCTCTAACGCCATGCTTTTAATAACTCTTGATATTTTTAAATTATAATCATATTCTCGAACCAGGGGTCCCGTGATCACACGGTCAGTTTCTACGAGTAACATTGGTCCCATGCGAGGTGTTGGTGCCACTCACAAGGCCGTTCAGGGGCTCTTTCGAGTTTTTACCCCCTAACGCCATGTTTTTAAGCCAAAGTTTGGAAATATGAAAATTATCAACGTATACTCAGACCGAGATTCTCGTGATCGTGTGGTCAGTTCCTACGAGTTACATTAGTCCCGTGCGAGGTGTTGGTGCCACTCACGGGGCCATTCGGAAGATGTTTTGGGCTTTCACCCACTAACGCCATGTTTTTATGTTTTAGTATAGAAATATGCAATTATCGTTGTATTCTCAAATCGGGGCTCCCTTCATCACGCGGTCTGTTCCTAGGAGTTACATTGGTCCCGTGCGAGGTGTTGGTGCCTCTCACGAGGCCGTTTAGGGATGTTTCTAGTTTTCACCTACTAACGCCATGTTTTTAATGCTTAGCCTAGAAATATGCAAATTATCATCGTATTCTCAAACCGGGAGTCGCGTGATCGCGCGGTTAGTTGCTAAGAGTTACGTTGGTCCCGTGCGAGGTCTTGGGGCCACTCATGGGGCCGTATGGGGCTGTTTTGAGTTTTCACCCACTAACACCATATTTTTCTGCCTAAGTCTGGAAATATGTAAATTATTGTCGTATTCTAAAATTGGGAGTCCCATGATTGCGCAATCAGTTCATGCGAGTTATATTGGTCCCGTGCGAGGTGTTGGTGCCACTCACGGGGCCATTCGGGGGCTGTTTTGCATTTTCCCCACAAATGCGAAGTTTTTATGCCTAAGTTTAGAAATATAAAAATTATCATTGTATTCTCAAATCGGGAGTCCCGTGATCGCGCGATCAGTTCGTACGAGTTACATTGCTCCCGTGCGAGGTGTTGGTTCTGCTCACGGGGCCGTTCGGGGGCTATATTGGAATTTCCCACACTAGAAATATGGAAATTATCGTCGTATTCTCAAACTGGGGGTCCCGTGATTGCCCGATTAGTTCCTACGAGTTGCATTGGTCCCGTGCGAGGTGTTGATGCCACTCACGGGACCGTTCGGGGGCTGTTTCGAGTTTTCCCCCACTAACTTGAAGTTTTTATGGGTAACTCTAGAAATATACAAATTATCGTCGTTTTCTCAAACTGGGGGTCCCATGATCGCGCGGTCAGTTCGTGCGAGTTACATTGGTCCCGTGCGAGGTGTTGGGGCCACTTACGGGGCCGTTCGGGGTTTGTTCTGAGTTTTTCCCACTAACGCCTTATTTTTATGCCTCAGTTTAGAAATATATAAATTATCGCCGTATTCTCAAATCGGGAGTCCCATGATCGCGCGGTCATTTCGTACGAGTTACATTGGTCCCGTTTGAGATGTTGGTTCTACTCCCGGGGCCGCTTGGGGGCTATTTTGGGTTTTCACCCACTAACGCCATGTTTTTATGCCTAAGTCTAGAAATATGGAAATTATCATCATATTCTCAAACCCGGGGTCCTGTGATCGCTCGGTCAGTTCCTACGAGTTACATTGGTCCCGTTCGAGGTGTTGGTGCCACTCACGGGGCCGTTTGGGGGATGTTTTGAGTTTTTACCCACTAATGCCATGTTTTTATGTGTAAGTCTAAAAATATGTGCGAGGTGTTGGTACCACTCACGCGGCCGTTCGGGGGCATTTTTGGGGTTTCACCCACCAACACCATGCTTTTATTCCTAAGTCTATTATATGGAAATTATCATCGTATTTTCAAACCGGGGATCCCGTGATCGCGTGGTCAGTTTGTATGAGTTACATTATTCCCGTGCAAGGTGTTGGTGCTACTCACGGGGCCGTTTGGGGGCTGTTTTGGGTTTTCCCCCACTAACGCCATGTTTTTTTGCCTAAGTCTTGAAATATACAAATCATCGTCGTATTCTCAAATCGGGGGTCCCATGATCGCGCGGTCAGTTCCTACGAGTAACATTGGTCCCGTGTGAGGTGTTTGTGCCACTCACGGGGCTGTTCCAGGGCTGTTTCGGGTTTTTTTCGCCTAACGCCATGTTTTTAAGTCAAAGTTTAGAAATATGCAAATTATCATCGTATTCTCAAACCAAGATTCTAATGATCATGTGGTCAGTTCCTACAAGTTTCATTGGTCCCATGCGAGGTGTTGATGCCGCTCACGGGGCCATTCGGGGGCTGTTTCGGGGTTTCACCCACTAACGCCATGTTTTTATGCTTAAGTCTAGAAATATGCCAATTATCGTTGTATTCTCAAACCGGGGGTCCCTTGATCACGCGATCAGTTCCTACGAGTTACATTGGTCCCGTGCGAGGTGTTAGTGCCTCTCATGGGGTTGTTTCGAGTTTTCACCCACTAACGCCATGTTTTTAATGCTAATCTTAGAAATATGCAAATTATCATCGTATGCTCAAACCGAGAGTCGCGTGATCACGCGATCAATTGTTAAGAGTTACATTGGTCTCTTGCGCGGTCTTGGTGCCACCCATGTGGCCGTTCGGGGCTGTTTTGAGTTTTCAGCCACTAACGCCATGTTTTTCTGCCTAAGTCCGGATATATGCAAATTATCATCGTATTCTAAAATTGGGAGCCCAATGATGGCGCTATCAGTTCATATGAGTTACATTGGTCCCGTGCGAGGTGTTGGTTACATTGGTCCCGTGCGAGGTGTTGGCGCCACTCAAGGGGCTGTTTCCGGTTTTCACCCGCTAATGCCATGTTTTTATGCCTAAGTCTAGAAAACTGCAAATTATCATCGTATTCTCAAACCGTGGGTCCTGTGATCATGCGGTCCATTTGTACGAGTTACATTGGTCCCGTGATCTCGTGGACAGTTCGTACGAGTTACATTTGTCCCGTGCGAGGTGTTGGTGCCACTCACAGGGCCGTTTGGGAGCTGTTTCGAGATTTCACCCACTAATGCAATGTTTTTAATGCCTACATCGAGAAATATTCAATTTATCATCGTATTCTCAAACTGGGGGGTCCCCTAATCGCGCAGTCAGTTCATACGAGTTACATTGGTCCCGTACGAGGTGTTGGTGCCACTCACGGGACCGTTCAGGGCTATTTTTGGTTTTCACCCACTAACGCCGTGTTTTTATGTCTAAGTCTAGAAATATGCAAATTATCATCGTATTACAAAGCCAGGGGTCACGTTATTGCGTGGTCAATTTGTACGAGTTACATTGGTCCCGTGCGAGGTGTTGGTGTCACTCACGTGGCCGTTCGGGGGTTATTTCTGGTTTTCCCCACTAATGTCGTGTTTTTATGCCTATGTCTAGAAATATACAAATTATTATCGTATTCTCAAATCGGAAGTCCTGTGATCGCGCGGTCAGTTCGTACGAGTCACATTGGTCCGTACGAGGTGATAGTTGTACTCATGGGACCGTTCGGGGGCTGTTTCGAGTTTTCACCCACTAATCCCATGTTTTTATGCCTAAGTCTAGAAATATGCAAATTATCATCGTATTCTAAAACCGACGGTCCAGTGATCATGCGGTCAGTTCCAACAAGTTATGTTGGTCCCGTGCGAGGTGTTGGTGCCACTCACGGGTCCGTTCTAGGGCAGTTTTGAGTTTTCACTCACTAACGCCATGTTCTTATGTCTAAGTCTAGAAATATGCCAATTGTCATCGTTTTATAAAACTTGGGTTCCTGTGATCCTACGATTTGTTCCTACGAGTTATAATGGTCCCGTGCGAGGTGTTGGTGCCTTTCACGAGGCCATTCAGGGTTGCTTCGGGTTTTCGCCCACTAACGCCATATTTTTAATGCTAAGCCTATAAATATGTAAATTATCATCGTATTCTCAAACCGAGGGTCCCGTGATCATGTGGTCAGCTCGTACGAGTTACATTTGTCCCGTACGAGGTCTTCGTGCCACTCAGGGGGCCGTTCGGGGAGCTGTTTCGAAATTTCACCCACTAATGCAATGTTTTTAATGCCTAAATCGAGAAATATTCAAATTATCATCGTATTCTCAAACTGGGGGTCCCCTGATCGCGCAGTTAGTTCGTACGAGTTACATTTGTCCCGTACGAGGTGTTGGTGCCACTCACGGGGCCGTTCGAGGGCTATTTTTGGTTTTCACCCACTAACGCCGTATTTTTATGTCTAAGTCTAGAAATATGCAAATTATCTTCGTATTCCAAAGTCGGGGGTCACGTTATCGAGCGGTCAGTTTGTACGAGTTACATTGGTACCGTGCGAGGTGTTGGTGTCACTCACGTGGCCGTTCGGGGGTTGATTCGAGTTTTCCCCACTAATGGCGTGTTTTTATGCCTATGTCTAGAAATATACAAACTATTAACGTATTCTCAAACCGGGAGTCCTGTGATCGCGCGGTCAGTTCGTACGAGTTACACTAGTCCCGTACGATGTGATAGTTCTACTCACGGGGCCGTTCGGGGGCTGTTTCGAGTTTTCACCCACTAATCCCATGTTTCTATGCCTAAGTCTAGAAATATGCAAATTATCATCGTATTCTAAAATCGGTGGTCCCGTGATCACGCGGCCAGTTCCAACGAGTTACGTTGGTCACGTGCGAGGTGTTGGTGCCACTCACAGGGCCGTTCGTGGGCAGTTTCAAGTTTTCACTCACTAACGCCACGTTCTTATGTCTAAGTCTACAAATATGCCAATTATCATTGTACTCAAACTGGGTTCCCTTGATCACTCCATCTGTTCCTACGAGTTACATTGGTCCCGTGCGAGGTGTTGGTGCCTCTCACGGGGCCGTTCGGGGCTATTTCGGGTTTTCGCCCACTAACGCCATGTTTTTAATGCTAAGCTTACAAATAAGAAAATTATCATCATATTCTCAAACCAGGACTCGCGTGATCACGCGGTCAGTTGCTAAGAGTAACATTGGTCCCGTACGAGGTCTTGGTGCCACTCATGGGGCCGTTCGGGGATGTTTTGGCTTTTCACGCACTAACTCCATGTTTTTATGCCTAAGTCTAGAAATATACAAATTATCATCGTATTATCATACCGAGGGTCCCTTGCTCGCGCTGTCTGGTCATACGAGTTACATTGGTCCCGTGCAAGGTGTTGGTGCCACTCACGGGACCGTTCGGGGTCTGTTTCGAGTATTCCCCCACTAACGCTATGTTTTTATGCCTAAGTCTAGAAATATACAAATTATCATCGTATCATCAAACTTGGGTTCCTGTGATCCTGTGGTCAGTTCGTACGAGTTACATTGGTCGCGTGCGAGGTGTTGGTGCCGCTGACGGGGCCGTTCGGGTATCTTTCGGGTTTTTGCCAACAAACGCCATATTTTTATGTCTAAGTCTAGAAATATGAAAATTATCGTCGTATTCTACAATCGAGGGTCCCTTGATTGTGCGATCAGTTCCTACGAGTTACATTTGTCTCGTGCGAGGTGTTGGTGCCACTCACGGGGCTGTTCGGGAGCTGTTTCGATATTTCACCCACTAATGCCATGTTTTTAATGCCTATGTCGAGAATTATACAAATTATCATCGTATTCTCAAACTGGGGGTCCTGTGATTGCGCGGTCAGTTCGTACGAGTTACATTGGTCCCGTACAAGGTGTTGGTGCCACTCATAGGTCCGTTCGGGGGCTATTTTTGGTTTTCAACCACTAACGCCGTTTTTTTATGTCTAAGTCTAGAAATATGCAAATTATCGTCGTATTCCAAAGCCGGGGGTCACGTTATCGCGCGGTCAGTTTGTACGAGTTACATTGGTCCCGTGCGAGGTGTTAGTGTCACTCAAGTGGCCGTTCGGGGGTTGATTCGGGTTTTCCCCACTAATGTCGTGTTTTTATGCCTATGTCTAGAAATATACAAATTATTAACATATTCTCAAACCGGGAGTCCTGTGATCGCGCAGTCAGTTCGTACGAGTTACATTGGTCCCGTACGAGGTGATAGTTCTACTCACGGGGCCGTTCGGGGGCTGTTTCGAGTTTTCACCCACTAATCCCATGTTTTTATGCCTAAGTCTAGAAATATGCAAATTATCGTCGTATTCTAAAATCGGCGATCCCGTGATCACGCGGTCAGTTTCAACGAGTTACTTGGTCCCGTGCGAGGTGTTGGTGCTACTCACAGGGCCGGGGAAGTTTTGAGTTTTCACTCACTAACGTCATGTTCTTATGTCTAAGTCTAGAAATATGCCAATTATCGTTGTATTCTCAAACCGGGGTCCCTTGATCACGCGATCTGTTCCTACGAGTTACATTGGTCCCGTGCGAGGTGTTGGTGCCTCTCACGGGGCCGTTCAAGGCTATTTCGGGTTTTCACCAACTAACGCCATGTTTTTAATGCTAAACCTAGAAATAAGTAAATTATCATCGTATTCTCAAACCAGGAGTCACGTGATCACGCGGTCAGTTGCTAAGAGTAACATTGATCCCGTACGAGGTCTTGGTGCCACTCATGGGGCCGTTCGAGGATGTTTTGGGTTTTCACGCACTAAGGCCATGTTTTTCTGCTTAATTCTGGAAATATGCAAATTATCATCGTATTCTAAAACTGGGAGTCCCATGATCGCGCGATCAGTTCGTACGAGTTACATTGGTCCTGTGCGAGGTGTTGCCGCCACTCACGGGGTTGTTTCGAGTTTTCACCCACTAATGCTATATTTTTATGCCTAAGTATAGAATTATGCAAATTATCATCCTATCATTAAACTTGGGTTCCCGTGATCCTGCGGTCAGTTCGTACGAGTTACATTGGTCACGTGCGAGGTGTTGGTGCCGCTCACGGGGTCGTTCGGGGATCTTTCGAGTTTTTACCAACAAACGCCATTTTTTACGTCTAAGTCTAGCAATATGAAAATTATCGTCGTATTCTCAAATCGAGGGTCCCTTGATCGTGCGATCAGTTCCTACGAGTTACATTGGTCCCGTGCGAGGTGTTGGTACCCTCACAGGGCCTTTCGGGGGCCGTTTTTGGTTTTCCGCCACCAACACCATGTTTTTATTCCTAAGTCTGTAAATATGTAAATTATCATCGTATTCTCAAATCGGGGGTCCCGTAATCACGTGAACAATTCGTACGAGTTACATTTGTCCCGTGCGAGGTGTTGGTGCCACTCACGGGGCTGTTCGGGAGCTGTTTCGAGATTTCACGCACTAATGCCATGTTTTTAATGCCTATGTCGAGAAATATACAAATTATCATCGTATTCTCAAACTGGGGGTCCCGTGATTGAGCAGTCAGTTCGTACGAGTTACATTGGTCCCGTACGAGCTGTTGGTGCCACTCATAGGGCCGTTCGGGGGCTATTTTTGGTTTTCAACCACTAACGCCGTGTTTTTATGTGTAAGTCTAGAAATATGCAAATTATCGTCGTATTCCAAAGTCGAGGGTCACGTTATCGAGCGGTCAGTTTGTACGAGTAACATTGGTCCCGTGCGAGGTGTTGGTGTCACTTAAGTGGCCGTTCGGGGATTGATTCGGGTTTTCCCCACTAATGTCGTGTTTTTATGCCTATGTCTAGAAATATTCAAATTATTAATGTATTCTCAAACCAGGAGTCCTGTGATTGCGCGGTCAGTTTGTACGAGTTACGTTGGTCCCGTACGATGTGATAGTTCTACTCACGGGGACGTTCGGGGGCTGTTTCGAGTTTTCACCCACTAATCCCACGTTTTTATGCATATGTCTAGAAATATTTAAATTATCGTCGTATTTTAAAACCGGCGGTCCCGTGATCACGCGGTCAGTTCCAACGAGTTACGTTGGTCCCGTGCGAGGTGTTATTGCCACTCACAGGGCCGTTCGGGGGCAGTTTTGAGTTTTCACTCACTAACGCCATGTTCTTATGTCTAAGTCTAGAAATATGCCAATTATCGTTGTATCCTCAAACCAGGGTCCCTTGATCACGCGGTCTGTTCCTACGAGTTACATTGGTCCCGTGCGAGGTGTTGGTGCCTCTCACGGGGCCGTTCAGGGCTATTTCGGGTTTTCACCCACTAACGCCATGTTTTTAATGCTAAGCCTAGCAATAAGTAAATTATCATCGTATTCTCAAACCAAGAGTCATGTGATCACGCGGTCAGTTGCTAAGAGTAACATTGATCCCGTACGAGGTCTTGGTGCCACTCATGGGGCCGTTCGGGGATGTTTTGGGTTTTCACGCACTAAGGCCACGTTTTTCTGCTTAATTCTGGAAATATGGAAATTATCATCGTATTCTAAAACTGGAAGTCCCATGATCGCGCGATCAGTTCGTACGAGTTACATTGGTTCTGTGCGAGGTGTTGGCGCCACTCACGGGGTTGTTTTGAGTTTTCACCCACTAATGCCATATTTTTATGCTTAAGTCTAGAATTATGCAAATTATCATTGTATTCTCAAACCGTGGGTCCTGTGATTGCGCGATCAGTTCCTACGAGTTAGATTGGTCCCGTGCGAGGTGTTGGTGCCTCTCAAGGGGCCGTTCGGGGGTGTTCGTGGTTTTCACTCACTAAGGCCATGTTTTTTTACCTAAGTCTAGAAATATGCAAAATATAATCTTATTCTCAAACTAGGAGTCCCGTGATCGCGCAATGAGTTCCTACGAGTTATATTACTTCCGTTCGAGGTGTTGGTGCCACTCACGGGGCCGCTTGGGGGCTATTTGGGGTTTTCACCCACTAACACCGTGTTTTTATGCCTATGTCGAGAAATATACAAATTATCATTGTATTCTCAAACAGGGGGTCCCTCGATCGCGCGGTTAGTTCCTACGTGTTACATTGGTCCCATAGGAGGTGTTGGTACCACTCGCGGGGCCATTCGGGGGCCGTCTTCGGGTTTCCCCCACCAACGCCATATTTTTATTCCTAAGTCTATAAATATGAAAGTTATCATTGTATTCTCAAACCGCGAGTCCTGTGATCACGCGGTTAGTTCCTACGAGTTACATTGGTCCCGTGCGAGGTATTGGTACCTCTCACGGCCCGTTTGGGGCTATTTTGGGTTTTCACCCACAAATGCCATACTTTTAAGGCTAAGTCTAGAAATATGCTAATTGTCATCGTATTCTCAATTCGGGAGTCCCATGATCACGTGATCAGTTGCTAAGAGTTACATTGGTCCCGTGTGAGGTCTTGGTTCCACTCATAGGGCCGTTCGGGATTGTTTCGAGTTTTGTCCCCTATTGCCATATTTTTATGCCTAAGTCTAGAAATATGCATAGTTATTGTCATATTCTCAAACCGGGGGTCCCGTGATCGCTTGGTCAGTTCTTACGAGTTACAATTGTCCCGTGCGAGGTGTTGGTTCCTTTCACGGGCCGTTCGGGGTTGTTTCGAGTTTTCACCCACTAACGCCATGTTTTTAATGCTAAGCCTAGAAATAAGCAAATTATCATCGTATTCTCAACCCAGGAGTCACGTGATCATGCGGTCAGTTGCTAAGAGTAACATTGATCCCGTACGAGGTCTTGGTGCCCCTCATGGGGCCGTTCGTGGATGTTTTGGTTTTTCATGCACTAAGGCCATGTTTTTCTGCTTAAGTGTGGAAATATGCAAATTATCATCGTATTCTAAAGCTGGGTGTCTCGTGATCGCGCGATCAGTTCGTACGAGTTACATTGGTCCTGTGCGAGGTCTTGGCGCCACTCACGGGGTTGTTTCGAGTTTTCACCCACCAATGCCATATTTTTATTCCTAAGTCTATAAATATGCAAATTATCATCGTATTCTCAAACCGTGAGTCCTGTGATCACGCGGTTAGTTCCTACGAGTTACATTGGTCCCGTGCGAGGTATTGGTACCTCTCACGGGCCGTTTGGGGCTATTTTGTGTTTTCTCCCACAAATGCCATACTTTTAAGGCTAAGTCTAGAAATATGTAAATTTTCATCGTATTCTCAAATCGGGAGTCCCGTGATCACGCGGTGAGTTGCTAAGAGTTACATTAGTCCCGTGTGAGGTCTTGGTGCCACTCATAGGGCCGTTCGGGATTGTTTCGAGTTTTCACCCCAATTGCCATATTTTTATGCCTAAGTCTAGAAATATGCATAGTTATCGTCATATTCTGAAACCGAGGGTCCCGTGATCGCTCGGTCAGTTCTTACGAGTTACATTTGTCCCGTGCGAGGTGTTCGTGCCTCTCACTGGGCCGTTCCGGGGCTATTTTGGTTTTCTCCCACTAACGCCATTTTTATGTCTAAGTCTAGAAATATGCCAATTATCATTGTATTCTCAAACCGGGAATCCCGTGCGAGTTGTTCGTACCACTCACGTGGCCATTCGGGGGCTATTCCAGGGTTTCACCCACCAATGCCGTATTTTTATTCCTAAGTCTATAAATATGAAAATTATTGTTGTATGCTCAAATCGGGGGTCCCATGATCGCAATGCCATTTCGTATGAGTTACATTAGTCCCGTGCGAGGTGTTGGTGCCACTAACAGGGCAGTTCGGGGGTTGGTTTGCATTTTCCCCCACAAACACCATGTTTTTATGCCTAAGTCTAGAAATATACAAATTATCATCGTATTCTCATACCGAGGGTCCTGTGATCGCGCGATCAGTTCATACGAGTTACATTGGTCCCGTGCAAGGTGTTGGTGCCACTCACGGGGCCGTTCAGGGTCTGTTTCGGGTTTTCCCCCACTAACGCTATGTTTTTATGCCTAAGTCTAGAAATATACAAATTATCATCATATTATCAAACTTCGGTTCCCGTGATCGTGCGGTCAGTTCGTACGAGTTACATTTGTCCCGTACGAGGTGTTGGTGCCTCTCACGGGGCTCTTTCGGGTTTTTGCCAATAACCTCCATGCTTCTAGTTCTAAGTCTATAAATAAGAAAATTATCGTCGAATTCTCAAACCGGGGGGTCCCTTGATTGCGGGATCAGTTCCTACGAGTTACATTGGTCCCGTGCGAGGTGTTGGTACCACTCACGGGGCCGTTCGGTGGCCATTTCTGGTTTTCCCCCACCAATGCCTTGTTTTTATTCCTAAGTCTGTAAATATGTAAATTATCATCCTATTCTCAAACCGGGGGTCCTGTGATTGCATGGACAGTTCGTATGAGTTACATTTGTCCCATGCAAGGTGTTGGTGCCACTCACGGGGCTGTTCGGGAGCTGTTTCGAGATTTCCACCACTAATGCCATGTTTTTTATGCCTAAGTCTAAAAATATGAAATTATCATCGTATTCTTAAACCAGGAGTCCCGTTATCGCGCTGTGAGTTCCTACGAGTTACATTGGTTCCGCTCGACGTGTTAGTGCCACTCACGGGGCCGTTCAAGGGATATTTTGGATTTTTTCCACTAACGCCTTGTTTTTAATAAGTCTTGATATTTTTAAATTATCCTCGTATTCTCAAACAGGGGTTCCATGATCACGCGTTCAGTTCTTACAAGTTACATTGGTCCCATGCGAGGTGTTAATGCCACTGACGGGGCCGTTCGGGGGCTATTTCTGGTTTTCACCACTAACGTCGCATTTTTATGTCTAAGTCTAGAAATATGCAAATTATAGTCATATTATCAATCCGGGGGTCACGTGATCGCGCGGTCAGTTTGTACGAGTTACATTGGTCCCGTGCGAGGTGTTGGTATCACTCACGTGACCGTTCGGGGTTGTTTCGAGTTTTCCCCACTAATGTCATGTTTTTTTGCCTATGCCTAAAAATATACAAATTATCATCATATTCTCAAACCGGGAGTCCTGAGATAGTGCTGTCAGTTCGTACGAGTAACATTGGTCCCGTACGAGGTGTTGGTTCTACTCACGGGGCCGTTCGGGGGCTGTTTCGAGTTTTCACCCACTATTACTATGTTTTTATACCTAAGTCTAGAAATATGCAAATTATTATCGTATTCTCAAACTGGGGGTCCCGTGATCCCGCGGTCAGTTCCAACGAGTTATATTGGTCCCGTGCGAGGTGTTGGTGCCACTTAAAGGGCCGTTCGGGGGCAGTTTTGAGTTTTCACTCACTAACGACATGTTCTTATGTCTAAGTCTAGAAATATGCTAATTATCATTATATTCTCAAACTGGGGTCCTTTGATCACGCGGTCTATTCCTACGAGTTACATTGGTCCCGTGCGAGGTGTTGGTGCCTCTTACGGGGCCGTTCGGGCTATTTCGGGCTTTCGCCCACTAACGCCATGTTTTTAATGCTAAGCCTAGAAATAATCAAATTATCATCGTATTCTCAAATCAGAAGTCGCGTGATCACGCGATAAATTGCTAAGAGTTACATTGGTCCCGTACGAGGTCTTGGTGCCACTCATGGGGCCGTTTGGGGCTGTTTTGGGTTTTCACCCACTAAGCCATCTTTTTCTGTCTAAGTTTGGAAATATGAAAATTATCATCGTATTCCAAAATTGGGAGTCCCGTGATCGCTTGATCAGTTCGTACGAGTTACATTGGTCCCTTGCGAGGTTTTGGCGCCACTCACGGGGTTATTTAGGGTTTTCACCCACTAATGCCATGTTTTTATGCCTAAATCTAGAATTATGCAAATTATCATTGTATTCTCAAACTATCGGTCCCGTGATCGTTTTATGCCTAAGTCTAGAAATATGCAAATTATCATCGTATTCTCAAACCGGGTGTCCCGTGATCGCGCGGTGAGTTCATACGAGTTACATTGGTTATGTTTGACATGTTGGTGCCACTCATGGGGCCGCTCGGGGGCTATTTCGGATTTTCTCCACAAACGCCATGTTTTTAATAAGTCTTGATATTTTTAAACTATCCTCGTATTCTCAAACCTGGGGTCCCGTGATCATGCAGTCTGTTACTACAAGTTACATTGGTCCCGTGCGAGGTGCTGGTGCCACTCACGGGGCCTTTCGGGGGCTGTTTGGGTTTTTACCCACTAACGTCGTGTTTTTATGTCTAATTCTAGAAATATGACAATTATCATTGTATTCTCAAACTAGGGGTCCCTCGATCGCACGGTTAGTTCCTATGAGTTACATTGGTCCCGTACGAGGTGTTGGTACCACTCACGTGGCCATTCGGGGGCCGTTTCATCTTTTCACCCACTAACACCATGTTTTTCTGCCTAAGTCTATAAATATGAAAATTATCATCGTATTCCAAAATTGGGAGTCCCCCGATCGTGAAATCAGTTCGTAAGAGTTATATTGGCCCCGTGCGAGGTGTTGGCTCACTCACGGGGCTGTTTCAGGTTTTTTTCACCCACTAATGCCATATTTTTATGCCTAGGTCTAAAATTATGCAAATTATCATTGTATTCTCAAACCGTGGGTACTGTGATCGTGCGGTCAGTTCCTACGAGTCAGATTGGTCCTGTACGAGGTGTTGGTGCCTCTCACGGGGCAGTTCGGGGGTTGTTTGGGGTTTTCACCCACTAAGGCCATGTTTTTATGCCTAAGTCTAGTAATATTCATATTATCATCGTATTCTCAAACCGGTAGTCCCGTGATCGCGCAGTGAGTTCCTACGAGGTACATTAGTCCCGTTCGAGTTACACCCAACCAACATGTGATAAGACAAGCACAATAATCAAACAAATCCGTGCAGGTGTGCAATATAGGAAACATGAGTCAGACATGTAGGAAGTAACATTTCATTACATCTTAATGACTCCAAACATTATAAAGCACAAGGATGAATTGACCTATTGTCTCAAAACACTATCAAATAGTCACATGAAAAAAATGGAATGATGTTGGAATCGGTCATCCTAAGTTGTCATCCAAAAACGTTGCAAACAGAATGCAAAAATCTATTTGGATTTTTCTAAAAATTTTATCAAAATAAAATCTTTTTGTATTTTTCAAAATCTTTCCAAAAGAAAATATATACAAAAAGTACATGTCACAATGCCAATAAACATAAATATCATGAAACAAAAAGAAGTGTGACAAACATGCAAACACAATCATCTGTATGATATGGAAAGAGAATAATCATGTGCAAGGAAACGAGAATCAACTTGTCTAAAATCTAGCGTATCCAAAAGTGATTTCCTAACCAAAATAGATGTGAAACGTCGTGTAGGGGATTTGGGAACCACGGGAACACTAGACATAGACTTCCTAGGACATTTTCCAAGATCAAAACAAAAGCGCCTAAGGTGACCTTTTCTACCACAATATGAACATGTGTAAATGGGTGGAATGACACCTAAAGTGTGATCTTTTCTAACATCCTTAAATTAGTTGACCCTCTAAAACAAATAATGGTTTTTGCTTTAGCATTAGAAGTATGAGAACACGATGAGCCATTACCATCACTATCAAACCTACTTGAGTCTGTCAAATCATTTTTTAACTTCAAAATTTTTTACTCAAGCAAGGAATTAGACTCTTCCAAATTAAGCAATGCCTTCTTTAAATTATCAATCAAACCTAGAAGGTTATCTCGCTCCCCCTCAATTAAAGCAAACTTTTTCCTAAGAGTCTCTTCACGTGCCACAAACTCATTGACTAAAATATTTTATCATCTTTGGAACAAACACAAACCATCGAATTTTTAAGGTCCTCCAATTCCTTTTCTAAAAATAGGACCCTATCATCACTCTCCTTTTTGGAAATTTTCAAAGTATCAAAATCAATTCACAAATTACCAAAGTGCTCACGACAAATATCACTTTGACTTTGGAACTCTTGCAAATATTCAATCTTACTTTTATAGAGAGAATTTTCTTTTTCCAAAACTTCAATTCTTTTGCACAGTTTCAAATTCAAACTTTTTAATTTTTCGGCACGGTCGTGAACTTTTTCAAAAGTAGGCTCCTCATTAAATGGGCGTTCCATTGGAAAAATTGCGATTTTTCACAAAACTGATTTTTCAAAAAAAAATCGATATCACACGATTTTGCGGAAAATAGGAATACACGATAAATTAGCGTAACCCGCTATGGTACCAAATTGAGAACGTGAGTTTCGATAATTGATTAAACTCGCAACTTTCTTCGTTGGTACACTTATTTAATTAGTGTCTATTTTTAAACCAAAATAAATCGGCCCCAAATCATTCAACTACGTGTGTACGTGTGTCAAACCGTAAAATAAATAAGTTTGAGGAAAAATCCCCGCACGGCAAAACCTTTTATTTCTAGAACTTTGAAAAGTTTACAAGACCATTGACTTACATACCAACTTGCATCGCCCACAAGAGTAACGCACAGTGTCTTCGTCAAACCTTCAAAGCAACGGCTAGAAATTTGCAGTGGTTCACACGCAGCTATACCACAAGGATCACAATCCTAGACACGCAGTCTGAAATCTTCACAAGGACTCCCTCCACAATAGCACATAGCTGTCGGTTGTAGAGTTCTCCCCACAAAGAATAAACAAGGGAAAAAGTTGTGTTATTGAACACCAACACAATTCATTAAAGCAAGATGGGAGATTTGTGAATTGTAAATTAAAAAGGGATTAAAACCCTAAAAGAAGAAGCAAAAAGATTACTGCTTTGGCAGTGTTTTTGTTCTGGAAAATGTATGGACTTCTTCATGAAAACATTACCATTTAATGAGTATTTATACAAAAACGCACACCCTCGAAATTCGAGCTCGTTCGAACGAGAAGCATATGTTGCTCGAACGAAGGACGCGCGTCGTTTAAATGACATCGCGTGACTTTTAATCTCGATCGAACGAGATGCTTATCTCGCGCGAATGACCCGGGCGTCAAAATCGAGGTCCACTTCAAAACTTAAAAAAATACTCATTCTCAGTATTTGACGAAAAAGTCCGCTCCAATACTTAGAAAATATTTTGTAAAAATCTCCCAAAAGCTCTAAGAGATAAGTAAAGGTATTTAAAACATAACCTTACCAAAGTAAACTTCACAGAGTCTTAAATGATGAAGAACTTGAGTAATTCGGATCCGTCTTTGATGTAGATGTATCTTGAATGCTCTACCATGGTGTAGCGGTATATGACATAATAAATTGATAACGGACCTATGAACATATGTCCTTACAGTATTGGTGCCACTCATGGGGCTATTTCGGGTTTTCACCCACTAATTCCATGTTTTTATGCCCAAGTCTCGAAATATGCAAATTATCATCGTATTCTCAAAATGTGGGTCCTGTTATCGCGCGGCCAGTTTGTACGAGTTACATTGGACCCGTGCGAGGTGTTGGTGCCACTCACGGGGCCGTTCGGGGGCTATTTCGAGTTTTTCCCCACTAACGTGAAGTTTTTATGCCTAAGTTTAGAAATATACAAATTATCGTCGTATTCTGAAAACGGGAGTCCCGTGATCACGCGGTCAGTTCGTACGAGTTACATTGGTCCCGTGCGAGGTGTTGGTGCCACTCAAGGGGCCGTTCGGGGGCTGTTTTGAGTTTTCCCCACTAACGCCTTATTTGTATGCCTAAGTTTAGAAATATACAAGTTATCATCGTATTCTCAAATCGAGAGTGCCGTGATCACGCGGTCAGTTCGTACAAGTTACATTGGTCCCGTGCGATGTGTTGGTTCTACTCACGAGGCCGTTCGGGGCCTATTTCGGCTTTTCACCCACTAACGCCATATTTTTATGATTAAGTCTAGAAATATGAAAATTATCGTCATTTTCTCAAACCGGGGTCCCGTGATCGCTCGGTCCGTTCCTACGAGTTACATTGGTCCCGTGCGAGGTATTGGTGCCACTCACGGGGCCATTCGGGGGTTGTTTAGGGGTTTTACCCACTAACGCCATGTTTTTATGTCTAAGTCTAGAAATATGTCAATTATCATTGTATTCTCAAACTTGGGGCCCGTGCGAGGTGTTGGTACCACTCACATGGACGTTCGGGGGCTGTTTCTGGGTTTCACCCACCAACGCCATGTTTTTTTTCCTAAGTCTATAAATATACAAATTATTATTGTATTCTCAAACCGAGGGTCCCGTGATCGCGTGGTCAGTTTGTATGAGTTACATTAGTCCCGTGCAAGGTGTTGGTGCCACTCACAGGGCCGTTTGGGGGCTGTTTTCGGTTTTCCACCACTAATGCCATGTTTTTTGCCTACGTCTAGAAATATACAAATCATCGTCGTATTCTCAAATCGGGGGTCTCGTGATCGCGCGGTCAGTTCCTACGAGTAATATTAGTCCCGTGCGAGGTGTTGGTGCCACTCAGAGGGCCGTTCGGGGGCTATTTTGGGTTTTCCCCCCCTAACGCCGTGTTTTTCTGTCTAAGTCTAGAAATATGCCAATTATCATTGTATTCTCAAATCGGGGGTCCCTCAATCGCGCGGTTAGTTCCTTCGAGTTACCTTGGTCCCGTGCGAGGTGTTGGTACTACTCACGTGGCCATTCGGGGGCCGTTTCGTGTTTTCACCCACTAATGCCATGTTTTTCTACCTAAGTCTAGAAACATGAAAATTATCATCGTATTCCAAAATTGGGAGTCTCGTGATCGCGCGATCAGTTCAAACGAGTTGCATTGGAACCGTGCGAGGTGTTGGCACCACTCACGGGGTTGTTTCGGGTTTTCACCCACTAATGCCATATTTTAATGCCTAAGTCCAGAATTATGAAAATTATCATTGTATTCTCAAACCGTGGGTCATGTGATCGCGTGGTTAGTTCCTACGAGTCAGATTGGTCCCTTACGAGGTGTTGGGCCTCTCACGACGTCGTTCGGGGGTGTACGGGGGTTGATTGTGGTTTCCACCCAGTAAAGACATGTTTTTATGCCTAAGTCTAGAAATATGAAAATCATCATCGTATTCTCAAACCGAGAGTCCCGTGATTTCGCGGTGAGTTCCTACGAGTTACATCAGTCCCGTTCGAGGTGTTGGTGCCACTCATGAGATCTCCTGGGAGCTATTTCGGATTTTCTCCACTAACGCCATGTTTTTAATAAGTCTTGATATTTTAAAATTATCCTTGTATTCTCAAACTTGGGGTCCCGTGATCACCTGGTCAATTCCTACGTGCTACATTGGTCCCGTGCGAGGTGTTGGTGCCACTCACGGGGTCGTTCAGGGGCTGTTTCGGGTTTTCACCCACTAACACCGTGTTTTTATGTATAAGTCTAGAAATATGTCAATTATCATTATATTCTCAAACCGGGGGTCCCTCGATCGTGCAGTTAGTTCCTACGAGTTACATTGGTCCCGTGTGAGGTGTTAATACCACTCACGGGGCTGTTCGGGGGCCGTTTTGGGTTTTCCCAAACCAACGCCATATTTTTATTCCTAAGTCTGTAAATATGCAAATTATCATCGTATTCTCAAACCGCGGGTCCTGTGATCGCGCGGTTAGTTCCTGCGAGTTACATTGGTACCGTGCGAGGTGTTGGTACCTCTCACGGGCCATTTGGGGCTATTTCGGGTTTTCGCCCACTAATGCCATATTATTAAGGCTAAGTCTAGAAATATGAAAAATATCATCGTATTCTCAAATCGGGAGTCCCGTGATCACGCGGTCTGTTGCTAAGAGTTACATTGGTCCCGTGTGAGGTCTTGGTGCCACTCATAGGGCCGTTCGGGGTTGTTTCTGGTTTTCACCCCCTAACGCCATATTTTTATGCCTAAGTCTAGAAATACGCATAGTTATCGTCATATTCTCAAGCCGAGGGTCCCGAGATCGATCGATCAGTTCTTACGAGTTACATTGGTCCCGTGCGATGTGTTCGTGCCACTCACGGGGACGTTCGGGGGCTGTTTCTAGTTTTCACCCACTAACGCCATGTTTTTATGTCTAAGTCTAGAAATATGCCAATTATCATTGTAATCTCAAATCGGGAATCCTGTGTGAGGTGTTCGTACCACTCACGTGGCCGTTTGGGGGTTGTTCTGGGGTTTCACCCACCAACGCTATGTTTTTATTCCTAAGTCTATAACTATGCAAATTATTATCGTACGCTCAAATCAGGGGGCCCGTGATCGCATGGTCAGTTCGTATGAGTTACATTAGTAACGTGCGAGGTGGTGGCGACACTAACAAGGTCGTTCGGGGGCTGGTTTGGGCTTTCCCCCACTAACGAGGTCAGTTAGTATGAGTTACATTGGTCCCGTGCGAGGTGTTGGTGCCTCTCATGGGGCCGTTCGGGGCTCTTTCGGGTTTTCACCAACAAACACCAGGTTTTTATACATAGGTATAAAAATATGCAAGTTATCATCATATTCTAAAATCGGGAGTCCCGTGATCGCGCGATCAGTTCGTACAACTTACTTTGGTCCCGTGCGAGGTGTTGGTGCCACTCACGGGGCCGTTCGGGCCCTATTTTGGATTATCGTCCACTAACGCCTTGTTTTTAATTCTTAGTCTAGAAATATGAAATTATCTTCATATCCTCAAATCGGGAGTCTCGTGATCTGGCGGTCAGTTCCTATGAGTTTCATTGGTCCTGTACGATGTGTTGGTGCCACTCACGGGGGCGTTCAGGGGTTGTTTCGAGTTTTCACCCACTAAGGCCATGTTTTTATTCGTAAGTCAGAAATATGCAATTTATCATCATTTTCTGAAACCAGGAGTCCCGTGAACGCGCAGTGAGTTCCTACGAGTTACAGTGGTCCCGTTCAAGGTGTTGGTGCCACTCACTTGGCCGTTCGTGTGCTGTTTTGGATTTTCGCCAGAAACGCCATGTTTTTAATAATTCTTTATATTTTTAAATTATCGTCATATTCTCGAACCCGGGGTCTTGTGATCATGCGGTCAGTTCCTATAAGTAACATGTGTCCTGTGCGAGGTGTTGGTGCCACTCACGGGGCCGTTCGGGGGTTATTTCGGGTTTTTGCCCCCTAACGCCATGTTTTTCAGACAAAGTTGAAAAATAACCAAATTATCATCGTATTTTCAAATCGATATTCTCGTGATCGCGTGGTCAGTTCCTACGAGTTACAATGGTCCTGTGCGAGGTGTTGGTGCCACTCACGGGGCCGTTCGGGGGCTGTTTCGGGGCTTCACTCACTAACGCCATGTTTTTATGTCTAAGTCTAGAAATTTGTCAATTATCGTTCTATTCTCAAACCGGGGGTTCCTTGATCACGCTGTCAATTCCTACGAGTTACATTGGTCCTGTACGAGGTGTTGGTTCCTTTCACGGGCCGTTCGGGGTTGTTTCGAGTTTTCACCCACTAACGCCATGTTTTTAATGCTAAGCCTAGAAATATGCAAATTATCAGCGTATTCTCAAACTGAGAGTCGCGTGATCACGAGGTCAGTTGCTAAGAGTTTCATTGGTTCCTTGTGAGGTCTTGGTGCCACTCATGGGGCCATTCAGGGTTATTTCGAATTTTCAGCCACTAATGCCATGTTTTTCTCCCTAAGTTTAGAAATACGCAAATTATCATCGTATTCTAAAACTGGGAGTTCGTCGATCGCGCGATCAGTTCATACAAGTTACATTAGTCCCGTGCGAAGTGTTGGCGCCACTCATGGTGCGATTTTGAGTTTTCACCCATTAATGCCATGTTTTTATTCCTAAGTTTAGAAATATGCAAATTATCATCGTATTCTCAAACCGTGGGTCCTGTGATCGCGCGGTCAGTTTGTACAAGTTACATTGGTCCCGTGCGAGGTGTTGGTGCCACACTAGGAGTCGTTCGGGTGCTGTTTCGAGTTTTCCCCCACCAACGCGAAGTTTGTATGCCTAAGTCTAGATATATACAAATTATCGTCATATTCTCAAAATGGGAGTCCCGTGATAGCGCGGTCAGTTCGTACGAGTTATATTGGTCCCGTGCGAGGTGTTGGTGCCACTCAAGGGGCCGTTCGGGGGCTGTTTAGCATTTTCCCCACCAACGCGAAGTTTTTATGCCTAAGTTTATAAATATAAAAATTATCATCGTATTCTCAAATCAAGAGTCTCGTGATCGCGCGATCAGTTCGTACGAGTTATCTTGCTCCCGTGCGAGGTGTTGGTTCAGCTCACGGGGCCGTTCGGGGGATATTTCAGAATTTCCCACACTAGAAATATGGAAATTATCGTCATATTCTCAAACTGGGGGTCCCGTGATTGCCCGGTTAGTTCCTACGAGTTACATTGGTCCCGTGCGAGGTGTTGGTGCCACTCACGGGGCCGTTTGGGGGCTGTTTTGGGGCTTCATTCACTAACGCCATGTTTTTATGTCTAAGTCTAGAAATATGTCAATTATCGTTGTATTCTCAAACTAGGGGTTCCTTGATCACGCTGTCAGTTCCTACGAGTTACATTGGTCTTGTGCGAGGTGTCAGTACCTCTCACGGACCGTTTGGGGCTGTTTCGAGTTTTCGCCCAGTAACGCCATGTTTTTAATGCTAATCCTAGAAATATGCAAATTACCATCGTATTATCAAATCGAAAGTCGCGTGATCACGCGGTCAGTTGCTAAGAGTTGCATTGGTCCCGTGCGAGGTCTTGGTACCACTCATGGGGCCGTTCGGGGTTGTTTCGGGTTTTCACACACTAACGCCATGTTTTTCTGTTTAAGTCTAGAAATACGCAAATTATCATCATATTCTAAAACTGGGAGTTCTGTGATCGCGCGATCAGTTCGTATGAGTTACATTGGTCCCGTGCAAAGTGTTGGCGCCACTCATGGTGCTGTTTTGAGTTTTCACCCATTAATGCCATGTTTTTATTCCTAAGTCTAGAAGTATGCAAATTATCATCGTATTCTCAAACCGTGGGTCCTGTGATCACGCGGTCAGTTTGTACAAGTTACATTGGTCCCGTGCGAGGTGTTGGTGCCACTCTAGCGGCCGTTCGGGGGCTGTTTCGAGTTTTCCCCCACCAACGCGAAGTTTTTATGCCTAAGTCTAGATATATACAAATTATAATCATATTCTCAAAATGGGAGTCCCGTGATCGCGCGGTCAGTTCGTACGAGTTATATTGGTCCCGTGCAAGGTGTTGGTGCCACTCAAGGGGCCGTTCGGGGGCTATTTTGAGTTTTCCCCACCAACGCGAAGTTTTTATGCCTAAGTTTAGAAATATGCAAATTATCATCGCATTCTCAAATCGAGAGTCCCGTGATCGCGCGGTCAATTCGTACGAGTTACATTGGTCCCGTGCGAGTGTTGGTTCTACTCATGTGGCCGTTCGGGGGCTATTTTGTAATTTCCCACACTAGAAATATGGAAATCATCACCGTATTCTCAAATCGATATTCTCGTGATTGCATGGTCAGTTCCTATGAGTTACAATGGTCCCGTACGAGGTGTTGGTGCCACTCACGGGGCTGTTCGGGGGTTGTTTTGGGGCTTCACTCACTACCGCCATGTTTTTATGTCTAAGTATAGAAATATGTCAATTATCGTTGTATTCTCAAATCGGGGGTTCCTTGATCACGTTGTCAGTTCCTACGAGTTACATTGGTCCTGGGCGAGGTGTTAGTACCTCTCACGGGCCGTTCGGGGCTGTTTCGAATTTTCGCCCACTAACGCCATGTTTTTAATGCTCAGCCTAGAAATATGCAAATTACCATCATATTCAGAAACTGAGAGTCGCGTGATCACGTGGTCAGTTGCTAAGAGTTGCATTGGTCGCGTGCGAGGTCTTGGTGCCACTCATGGGGCCGTTCGGGGTTGTTTCGGGTTTTCACCCACTAACGCCATGTTTTTCTAACTAAGGCTAGAAATACGTAAATTATCATCGTATTCTAAAACTGGGAGTTCTGTGATCGAGCGATCAGTTCGTAAGAGTTACATTGGTCACGTGCAAAGTGTTGGCGCCACTCATGGTGTTGTTTTGAGCTTTCACCCATTAATGCCATGTTTTTATTCCTAAGTCTAGAAATATGCAAATTATCATCGTATTCTCAAACCGTGGGTCCTGTGATCGCGCGGTCAGTTTGTACAAGTTACATTGGTCCCGTGCGAGGTGTTGGTGCTACTCTAGGGGCCGTTCGGGGGTTGTTTCGAATTTTCCCCCACCAACGCGAAGTTTTTATGCCTAAGTCTATCTATATACAAATTATCATCATATTCTCAAAATGCGAGTCTCGTGATCGCGCGGTCAGTTCGTACGAGTTATATTGGTCTCGTGCAAGGTGTTGGTGCCACTCAAGGGGCCGTTCGGGGGCTATATTGAGTTTTACCCACCAACGCGAAGTTTTTATGCCTAAGTTTAGAAATATACAAATTATCATCGTATTCTCAAATCGGGAGTCTCGTGAACGCGCGATCAGTTCGTACGAGTTACATTGGTCCAGTGCGAGGTGTTGGTTCTACTCATGTGGCCGTTTGGGGGCTATTTCGGAATTTCCCACACTAGAAATATGGAAATTATCATCGTATTCTCAAACCGGGGGTCCCGTAATTGCTCGGTTAGTTCCTACGAGTTACATTGGTCCCGTGCGAGGTGTTGGTGCCACTCACGGGGCCGTTCGGGGGCTGTTTCGGGGCTTCACTCACTAACGCGATGTTTTTATGTCTAAGTCTAGAAATATGTCAATTATTGTTGTATTCTTAAACCGGGGGTTCCTCGATCACGCTGTCAGTTCCTACGAGTTACATTAGTCTCGTGCGAGGTGTTGGTGCCTCTCACGGGCCGTTCGGGGCTGTTTCGAGTTTTCACCCACTAACGCCATGTTTTTAATGCTAAGCCTAGAAATATGCAAATTACCATCGTATTCTCAAACCGAGAGTCGCGTGATCACGCGGTCAGTTGCTAAGAGTTGCATTGGTCCCGTGGGAGGTCCTGGTGCCACTCATGGGGCCGTTCGGGGTTGTTTCAGGTTTTCACCCACTAACGCCATGTTTTTCTGCCTAAGTCTAAAAATACACAAATTATCATCGTATTCTAAAACTGGGAGTTTCGTGATCGCGCGATCAGTTCGTACAAGTTACATTGGTCCCGTGCGAAGTGTTGGCACCACTCATGGTGCTGTTTTGAGCTTTGACCCATTAATGCCATGTTTTTATTCCTAAGTCAAGAAATATGAAAATTATCCTCGTATTCTCAAACCGTGGGTCCTGTGATCGCGCGGTCAGTTTGTACAAGTTACATTGGTCCCGTGCGAGGTGTTGGTGCCACACTAGGGGCCGTTCGGGTGCTGTTTCGAGTTTTCCCCCACCAACGCAAAGTTTTTATCCCTATGTCTAGATATATACAAATTATCGTCATATTCTCAAAATGGGAGTCCCGTGATAGGGCGGTCAGTTCGTACGAGTTATATTGGTCCCGTGCGAGGTGTTTGTGCCACTCAAGGGGCCGTTCGGCGGCTGTTTTGCATTTTCCCCACCAACGCGAAGTTTTTATGCCTAAGTTTAGAAATATAAAAATTATCATTGTATTCTCAAATCAGGAGTCCCGTGATCGCGCGATCAGTTCGTACGAGTTACATTGCTCCCGTGCGAGGTGTTGATTCTGCTCACGGGGTCGTTCGGGGGCTATTTTGGAATTTCCCACACTAGAAATATGGAAATTATCGTCGTATTCTCAAACTGGGCGTCCCGTGATTGCCCGGTTAGTTCCTACGACTTACATTGGTCCCGTGCGAGGTGTTGGTGCCACTCACGGGGCCGTTCGGGTGCTGTTTTGGGGCTTCACTCACTAACGCCATGTTTTTATGTCTAAGTCTAGAAATATGTCAATTATCATTGTATTCTCAAACCGGGGGTTCCTCGATCACGCTGTCAGTTCCTACGAGTTACATTGGATCCGTGCGAGGTGTTAGTACCTCTCACGGGCCGTTCGGCGCTATTTCGAGTTTTCGCCCAATAACGCCATGTTTTTAATGCTAATCCTAGAAATATACAAATTACCATCGTATTCTCAAACCAAAAGTCGCGTGATCACGCGGTCAGTTGCTAAGAGTTGCATTGGTCCCGTGTGAGGTCTTGGTACCACTCATGGGGCCGTTTGGGGTTGTTTCGGGTTTTCACACACTAACGCCTTATTTTTCTATCTAAGTCTAGAAATACGCAAATTATCATCATATTCTAAAACTGGGAGTTCTGTGATCGCGCGATCAGTTCGGACGAGTTACATTGGTCCCGTGCGAAGTGTTGGCGCCACTCATGGTGCTGTTGTGAACTTTGACCCATTAATGCCATGTTTTTTATTCCTAAGTCTAGAAATATGCAAATTATCATCGTATTCTCAAACTGTGGGTCCTGTGATCACGCGGTCAGTTTGTACAAGTTACATTGGTCCCGTGCGAGGTGTTGGTGCCACTCTAGCTGCCGTTCGGGGGCTGTTTCGAGTTTTCCCCCACCAACGCGATGTTTTTATGCCTAAGTTTAGATATATACAAATTATCATCATATTCTCAAAATGGGGGTCCCGTGATCGCGTGGTCAGTTCGTACGAGTTATATTGGTCCCGTGCGAGGTGTTGGTGCCACTCAAGGGGCCGTTCGGGGGCTATTTTGAGTTTTCCCCACCAACGCGAAGTTTTTATGCCTAAGTTTAGAAATATAAAAATTATCATCGCATTCTCAAATCGAGAGTCCCGTGATCGCGCGGTCAATTCGTACGAGTTACATTGGTCCCGTACGAGTGTTGGTTCTACTCATGTGGCCGTTCGGGGGCTATTTTGTAATTTCCCACCCTAGAAATATGGAAATCATCACCGTATTCTCAAATCGATATTCTCGTGATCGCATGGTCAGTTCCTATGAGTTACAATGGTCCCGTACGAGGTGTTGGTGCCACTCACGGGGCTGCTCGGGGGTTGTTTTGGGGCTTTACTCACTACTGCCATGTTTTTATGTCTAAGTCTAGAAATATGTCAATTATCGTTGTATTCTCAAACCGGGGGTTCCTTGATCACGTTGTCAGTTCCTACGAGTTACATTGGTCCCGTGCGAGGTGTTAGTACCTCTCACGGGCCGTTCGGGGCTGTTTCGAGTTTTTGCCCACTAACGCCATGTTTTTAATGCTAAGTTTAAAAATATGCAAATTACCATCGTATTCACAAACTGAGAGTCGCGTGATCACGCGGTCAGTTGCTAAGAGTTGCATTGGTCGCGTGCGAGGTCTTGGTGCCACTCATGGGGCCGTTCGGTGTTGTTTCGGGTTTTCACCCACTAACGCCATGTTTTTCTACCTAAGGCTAGAAATATGCAAATTATCATCGTATTCTAAAACTGGGAGTTCCGTGATCGAGCGATCAGTTCGTACGAGTTACATTGGTCACGTGCAAAGTGTTGGCGCCACTCATGGTGTTGTTTTGAGATTTCACCCATTAATGCCATGTTTTTATTCCTAAGTCTAGAAATATGAAAATTATCATCGTATTCTAAAACCGTGGGTCCTGTGATCGTGCGGTCAGTTTGTACAAGTTACATTGGTCCCGTGCGAGGTGTTGGTGCCACTCTAGGGGCCGTTCGGGGGTTGTTTCGAATTTTCCCCCACCAACGCGAAGTTTTTATGCCTAAGTCTGTCTAAATACAAATTATCATCATATTCTCAAAATGGGAGTCCCGTGATCGCGCGGTCAGTTCGTACGAGTTATATTGGTCCCGTGCAAGGTGTTGGTGCCACTCAAAGGGCCGTTCGGGGGCTATTTTGAGTTTTCCCCTCCAACGCGAAGTTTTTATGCCTAAGTTTAGAAATATACAAATTATCATCGTATTCTCAAATCGGGAGTCTCGTGAACGCGCGATCAGTTCGTACGAGTTACATTGGTCCCGTGCGAGGTCTTGGTTCTACTCATGTGGTCGTTCGGGGGCAATTTCGAAATTTCCCACACTAGAAATATGGAAATTATCATCGTATTCTCAATCTGGGGGTCCCGTGATTGCTCGGTTAGTTCCTACGAGTTACATTGGTCCCGTGCGAGGTGTTGGTGCCACTCACGGGGCCGTTCGGGGGCTGTTCGGGGCTTCACTCACTAACGCGATGTTTTTATGTCTAAGTCTAGAAATATGTCAATTAGCATTGTATTCTTAAACCGGGGGTTCCTCGATAACTCTGTCAGTTCCTACGAGTTACATTAGTCTCGTGCGAGGTGTTGGTGCCTCTCACGGGCCGTTGGGGGCTGTTTCGAGTTTTCACCCACTAACGCCATGTTTTTAATGCTAAGCCTAGAAATATGCAAATTACCATCGTATTCTCAAACCGAGAGTCGCGTGATCACGCGGTCAGTTGCTAAGAGTTGCATTGGTCTCGTGGGAGGTCTTGGTGCCACTCATTTGGCCGTTCGGGGTTGTTTCAGGTTTTCACCCACTAACGCCATGTTTTTCTGCCTAAGTCTAGAAATACGAAAATTATCATCGTATTCTAAAACTGGGAGTTTCGTGATCGCGCGATCAGTTCGTACGAGTTACATTGGTCCCGTGCAAAGTGTTGGCACCACTCATGGTGCTGTTTTGAGCTTTGACCCATTAATGCCATGTTTTTATTCCTAAGTCTAGAAATATGAAAATTATCATCGTATTCTCAAACCGTGGGTCCTGTGATCGCGCGGTCAGTTTGTACAAGTTACATTGGTCACGTGCGAGGTGTTGGTGCCACACTAGGGGCTGTTCGAGGGCTGTTTCGAGTTTTCCCCCACCAACGCGAAGTTTTTATGCCTAAGTCTAGATATATACAAATTATCTTCATATTCTCAAAATGGGAGTCCCGTGATAGCGCGGTCAGTTCGTACGAGTTATATTTGTCCCGTGCGAGGTGTTGGTGCCACTCAAGGGGCCGTTCGGGGGCTGTTTTGCATTTTCCCCACCAACGCGAAGTTTTTATGCCTATGTTTAGAAATATACAAATTATCATCGTATTCTCAAATCGGGAGTCCGGTGATCGCGCGGTCAGTTCGTACGAGTTACATTTGTCCCGTGCGAGGTGTTATTTCTACTCACGGGGCCGTTTGGGGACTATTTGGAAATTTCCCACACTAGAAATATGGAAATTATCATTGTATTCTGAAACCGGGGGTCCCGTGATTGCTCGGTTAGTTCCTACGAGTTACATTGGTCCCGTGCGAGGTGTTGGTGTCACTCACGGAGCCGTTTGGGGGTTATTTCGGGGATTCACTCACTAACGCCATGTTTTTATGTCTATGTCTAGGAATTTGTCAATTATCGTTGTATTATCAAACCGGGGGTTCCTTGATCACGCTGTCAGTTCCTATGAGTTACATTGGTCCCATGCGAGGTGTTGGTGCCTCTCACGGGCCGTTCGGGGTTGTTTCGAGTTTTCGCCCACTAACGCCATGTTTTTAATGCTAAGCCTAGAAATATGTAAATTACCATTGTATTCTCAAACCGAGATTCGCATGATCACGCGGTCAGTTGCTAAGAGTTGCATTGGTCCCGTGGGAGGTCTTGGTGCCACTCATGGGGCCGTTCGGGGTTGTTTCGGGTTTTCACCCACTAACGCCATGTTTTTCTGCCTAAGTCTAGAAATATGGAAATTATAATTGTATTCTAAAACTGGGAGTTCCATGATCGCGCGATCAGTTCATACGAGTTACATTGGTCCCGTGCGAAGTGTTAGCGACACTCATGGTGCTGATTTGAGTTTTCACCGATTAATGCCATGTTTTTATTCCTAAGTCAAGAAATATGAAATAATCATCGTATTCTCAAACTGTGGGTCCTGTGATCGTGCGATCAGTTTGTACAAGTTACAGTGGTCCCGTGCAAGGTGTTAGTGCCACTCTAGGGGCCGTTCGGGGGCTGCTTCGAGTTTTCCCCCACCAACGCGAAGTTTTTATGCATAAGTCTAGATATATACAAATTATTATCATATTCTCAAAATGGGAGTCCCGTGATCGTGCGGTCAGTTCGTACGAGTTATATTGGTCCGGTGCGTGGTGTTGGTGCCACTCAAGGGGCCGTTCGGGGGCTGTTTTGAGTTTTTCCCACCAACGCGAAGTTTTTATGCCTAAGTCTAGAAATATACAAATTATCATCATATTCTCAAATCGGGAGTCTCGTGATCGCGCGGTCATTTCGTATGAGTTACATTGGTCCCGTGCGAGGTGTTGGTCCTACTCACGGCGCCGTTCGGGGGCTATTTCAGGTTTTTACCCACTAACGCCATGTTTTTATGTCTATGTCTTGAAATATGCCAATTATCGTTGTATTCTCAAATCGGGGGTCCCGTGCGGGGTGTTAGTACCACTTACGTGGCCGTTCGGGGGCAGTTTTGGGGTTTCACCCACCAACGCCATGTTTTTATTCCTAAGTCTATAAATATGAAAATTATCATTGTATTCTCAAACCTGGGGTCCCGTGATCTCATGGTGAGTTTGTATGAGTTACATTAGTCCCGTGCGAGGTGTTGGTGCCACTCACGGGGCCATTCGGGGCTGTTTTGGGTTTTCCCCCACTAACGCCATGTTTTTTTGCCTAAGTCTAGAAATATACAAATCATCGTCATATTTTCAAAATGGGAGTCCCGTGCGGTCAGTTCGTACGAGTTATATTGGTTCCGTGCGAAGTGTTGGTGCCACTCATGGTGCTGTTTTGAGTTTTCACCCATTAATGCCATGTTTTTATTCCTAAGTGTAGAAATATAGAAATTATCGTCGTATTCTCAAATCGGTAGTCCCGTGATCGCGTGGTCAGTTCGTAAGAGTTACATTATTCCTGTGCGAGGTGTTGGTGCCACTCTAGGGGCCATTCAGGGGCTGTTTCGACTTTTCTCCCCAAAATAGCTCCCGAACGGCCAAAAACAGGAAATCGGCACGGTTTAAAACAGCGCCAGACAAAATCTGGCATGGTTCAAAATCGTGCCAAAATCCGGCGTGCCAGATTTTTTGGCGCGGTTTAAAACCGTCCCAGATTTCCCAAACTGGCACGCTTTTAAACTGTGCCAGTTTTTTATGTGGCACGCTTTTGACACACTTTTAAACCGTGTTAGATGTTAAATCTGGCATGCTTTTGGCACACGTCGAAACCATGCCAAATTGTCTATTTTCTTGCACGCTTTTGGCACGGTTTTAAAGCGTGCTAGAATGCTTTTTAAGCGTTCACGTTTTTATACATTGGAACGGTTTTGGCACGGTTTAAAACCGTGCCAGATTTTTCGATTGAATAAAAAAAATAATAATAGAAAACAAATCTGGAAAATCTGCAAATTCCAAATCTAGTAGGAAAAATATTTATTATCTGCAAAAAAAAATCAAGAAAATTCACAAATTATGAATATCGCAGGTTGTTGATAAAGTAATGTGCATACAAACTTCAAAAAATTAAAGGAGTTAATACCAATATAAAGCCGCACATGACCATAAAAGTCGACAATAACTTCAAAAAATTACAAGAGTTAATAGTTCCCATATCAAAAAAAATTGGGCACAGTTTCCTCTATTTTGTTAACATTCCAAAACCTGCTAAACATAAAATCTACCCATATAAAGCCCACACGGCCATAAATGTCAACAATAAAACTACTACAGTGAGCACGGCCATAAAAATATACCATAAAACTACTGAATCCTGCTCAGCCATAACACAAAAAATAGAATCCTGAATATTAACGACACGAAATAAATAATCCCCTTGTTGTAAAGCATTGACATCTTCATGCGTTCCAAGTGGATAAAAGCTAGCGATTGAATGTCATCCTATAAAAAAAATAAGACACAAAAAAGATACAATATTAGTAACCAAGTCATTTTTAAAAAAATCGTATTCAGGCAGAAAAATTGCATATACAAGCAGAAAAATTGCATATACGACTACGCGGTCAGTTTTTACAAGTTACATTGGTCCCGTGCGAGGTGTTCGTGCCTCCTACGGGGTCGTTTGGGGGCTGGTTTGGGTTTTCACCCTTTAACGGCCTGTTTTTAAGTCAAAGTGTTATTTTTGCAAATTATTGTCATACTCTCAAGCCGAAAGACCCAAGACTACGCGGTCAGTTCCTACAAGTTACATGTGTCCCGTGCGAGGTGTTCGTGCCTCCTATGGGGTCGTTTGGGGGCTGGTTTGGGTTTTCACCCTTTAACGGCCTGTTTTTAAGTCAAAGTGTTGTTTTTGCAAATTATCATCATACTCTCAAATCGGGAGACCCGAGACTACGCTGTCAGTTCCTACAGGTTACATTGGTCCCGCGCGACGTGTTCCTGCCTCCTACAGGGTCGTTTGGGGGCTGGTTTGGGTTTTCACCCTTTAACGGCCTGTTTCTAAGTCAAAGTGTTATTTTTACAAATTATCATCATAATCTGAAACCGGGAGACCCGGGACTACGCGGTCAGTTCCTACAAGTTACATTGGTCCCGCACGAGGTGTTCGTGCCTCCTACGGGGTCGTTTGGGGGCTGGTTTGGGTTTTCACCCTTTAATGACCTGTTTTTAAGTCAAAGTGTTATTTTTGCAAATTATCGTCATACTCTCAAATCGGGAGACCCGAGACTACGCGGTCAGTTCCTACAAGTTGCATTAGTCCCGTGCGAGGTGTCCGTGCCTCCTACGGGGTCGTTTGGGGGCTGGTTTGGGTTTTCACCCTTTAACGGCCTGTTTTTAAGTTAAGGTGTTATTTTTGCAAATTATCGTCATACTGTCAAACCGAGAGACTCGGGACTATGTGGTCAATTCCTACAAGTTACATTGGTCCTGTTCGAGGTGTTCATGCCTCTTACGGGGTCATTTGGGGGTTGGTTTAGGTTTTCAGCCTTAAAGGCGTGTTTTTAAGTCAAAGTGTTATTTTTTCAAATTATCGTCATACTCTCAAACCGGGAGACCCGGGACTACGCGGTCAGTTCCTACAAGTTACATTGGTCCCATGCGAGGTGTTCGTGCCTCCTACAGGGTCGTTTGGAGGCGGGTTTGGGTTTTCACCCTTTAACGACCTGTTGTTAAGTCAAAGTGTTATTTTTGCAAATTATCATCATACTCTCAAACCGGGCGACCCGAGACTATGCGGTTAGTTCCTACAAGTTACATTGGTCCCGTGCGAGGTGTTCGTGCCTCCTACGGAGTCGTTTGGGGGCTGATTATGGTTTTCACCCTTTAACGACCTGTTTTTAAGTCAAAGTGTGATTTTTTCAAATTATCGTCATACTCTCAAATCGGGACACCCGGGACTACACGATCAGTTCCTACAGGTTACATTGGTCCCGTGCTAGGTGTTCATGCCTCCTACGGGGTAGTTTAGGTGTTGGTTTGGGTTTTCACCCTTTAACAGCCTCTTTTTAAGTCAAAGTGTTATTTTTGCAAAATATCGCCATACTCTCAAACTAGGAGACCCGGGATTACGCGATTAGTTTATACAAGTTACATTGGTCCCGCTCGAGGTGTTCGTGCCTTCTATGGGGTCGTTTGGGGGTTGGTTTGAGTTTTCATCCTTTAACGATTTGTTTTTCAGTCAAAGTGTTATTTTTTCAAATTATCTTCATACTCTCAAACCGGGAGACCCGGGACTACGCGGTCAGTTCCTACAAGTTACATTGGTCCCATGCGAGGTGTTCGTACTTCCTACGGGGTCGTTTGCGAGCTGGTTTGGGTTTTCACGGTTTAACGACCTGTTTTTAAGTTAAAGTGTTATTTTTGCAAATTATTGTCATACTCTCAAACTGGGAGACCCGGGACTACGCGGTCAGTTCCTACAAGTTACATTGGTCCCGTGCGAGGTGTTCGTGCCTCCTATGGGGTCGTTCGGGGGCTGGTTTGGGTTTTCACCCTTTAACGGCCTGTTTTTAAGTCAAACTGTTATTTTTGAAAATTATCATTATACTCTCAAACCCGGAGACCCAAGACTACGCGGTTAGTTTCTACAACTTACATTGGTCCCGCGCGACGTGTTCGTGCCTCCTACGGGGTCGTTTGGGGGATGGTTTGGGTTTTCACCCTTTAACGGCCTGTTTTTATGTCAAAGTGTTATTTTTACAAATTATCATCATACTCTCAAATCGGGAGACCCAGGACTACGCGGTCAGTTCCTACAAATTACATTGGTCCCGCGCGAGGTGTTCGTGCCTCCTACGGGGTCGTTTGGGGACTGGTTTGGGTTTTCACCCTTTAACGTCCTGTTTTTAAGTCAAAGTGTTATTTTTGCAAATTATCGTCATACTCTCAAACCGGGAGACCCGAGACTACGCGGTCAGTTCCTACAAGTTACATTGGTCCCGTGCGAGGTGTTCGTGCCTCCTACGGGGTCGTTTGTGGGTTGGTTTCGGTTTTCACCCTTTAATGGCCTATTTTTACGTTAAGGTGTTATTTTTGCAAATTATCGTCATACTATCAAATCGGGAGACTCAGGACTACGTGGTCAGTTCCTACAAGTTACATGGGTCCCGTTCGAGGTGTTCGTGCCTCTTACGGGGTCATTTGGGGGTTGGTTCTGGTTTTCACCCTTAAAGGCGTGTTTTTAAGTCAAAGTGTTATTTTTTCAAACTATCGTCATACTCTCAAACCGGGAGACTCGGGACTACGCGGTCAGTTCATACAAGTTACATTGGTCCCATGCGAGGTGTTCGTGCCTCCTACAGGGTTGTTTGCGGGCGGGTTTGGGTTTTCACCCTTTAACGACCTGTTTTTAAGTCAAAGTGTGATTTTTGCAAATTATCGTCATACTCTCAAATCAGGAGACACGGGACTACGCGGTCAGTTCATACAAGTTACATTGGTCCCATGCGAGGTGTTCGTGCCTCCTACAGGGTCGTTTGGTGGCGGGTTTGGGTTTTCACCCTTTAACGACCTGTTTTTAAGTCAAAGTGTTATTTTTGCAAATTATCATCATACTCTCAAACCGGGAGACCCGGGACTATGCGGTCAGTTCCTACAAGATACATTGGTCCCGTGCGAGGTGTTCGTGCCTCCTACGGAGTCGTTTGGGGGATGATTTGGGTTTTCACCCTTTAACGACCTATTTTTAAGTCAAAGTGAGATTTTTGCAAATTATCGTCATACTCTCAAAATGGGAGACCCGGGACTAGGCGGTCAGTTCCTACAGGTTACATTGGTCCCGTGCGAGGTGTTGATGCCTCCTACAGGGTCGTTTAGGGGTTGGTTTGGGTTTTCACCCTTTAACGGCCTCTTTTTAAGTCAAAGTGTTATTTTTGCAAATTATCATCATACTCTCAAACTGGGGGACCCGAGATTACGCGATCAGTTCCTACAAGTTACATTGGTCCCGTTCGAGGTGTTCGTGCCTCCTACGGGGTCGTTTGGGGGTTGGTTTGAGTTTTCACCCTTTAACGATCTGTTTTTAAGTCAATGTGTTATTTATTAAAATTATCGTCATACTCTCAAATCGGGAGACCCGGGACTACGCGGTGAGTTCCTACAAGTTACATTGGTCCCATGCGAGGTGTTCGTGCCTCCTACGGGGTCGTTTGCGGGCTGGTTTGGGTTTTCACCCTTTAACGACCTGTTTTTAAGTTAAAGTGTTATTTTTGCAAATTATTGTCATACTCTCAAACCGGGAGACTCGGGACTACGCGGTCAGTTCCTAGAAGTTACATTGGTCCCGTGCGAGGTGTTCGTGCCTGCTACGGGATCGTTTGGGGGCTGGTTTGGGTTTTCACCCTCTAACGGCCTGTTTTTAAGTCAAAGTGTTATTTTTGCAAATTATCATCATACTCTCAAACCGGGAGACCCAAGACTACGCAGTCAGTTCCTACAAGTTACATGTGTCCCGTGCGAGGTGTTCGTGCCTCCTATGGGGTCGTTTGGGGGCTGGTTTGGGTTTTCACCCTTTAAAGGCCTGTTTTTAAGTCAAAGTGTTATTTTTGCAAATTATCGTCTTACTCTCAAATCGGGAGACCCGAGACTACGCTGTCAGTTCCTATAGGTTAAATTGGTCCCGCGCGACGTGTCCGTGCCTCCTACGGGGTCGTTTGGGGCCTGGTTTGGGTTTTCACCCTTTAACGGCCTATTTTTAAGTCAAAGTGTTATTTTTACAAATTATCATCATACTCTCAAACCGGGAGACCCAGGACTACGCGGTCAGTTCCTACAAGTGACATTGGCCCCGCGCGAGGTGTCCGTACCTCCTACGGGGTTGTTTGGGGGCTGGTTTGGGTTTTCATTCTTTAATGGCCTGCTTTTAAGTCAAAGTGTTATTTTTGCAAATTATCGTCATACTCTCAAATCGGGAGACCCGAGACTACGCGGTCAGTTCCTACAAGTTACATTGGTCCCGCGCGAGGTGTTCGTGCCTCCTACGAGGTTGTTTGGGGGCTGGTTTGGGTTTTCACCCTTTAATGACCTGTTTTTAAGTTAATGTGTTTTTTTTGTAAATTATCGTCATACTCTCAAACCGGGAGACTCGAGACTACGTGGTCAGTTCCTACAGGTTACATTGGTCCCGTTCGAGGTGTTCGTGCCTCTTACGGGGTCATTTGGGTTTTCACCCTTAAAGGTGTGTTTTTAAGTCAAAGTGTTATTTTTCAAATTATCGTCATACTCTCAAACTGGGAGATCCGGGACTACGCGGTCAGTTCCTACAAGTTACATTGGTCCCATGAGAGGTGTACGTGCCTCCTACAGGGTCGTTTGGGGGCGGGTTTGGGTTTTCACCCTTTAACGACCTATTTTTTAAGTCAAAGTGTTATTTTTGCAAATTATCATCATACTCTCAAATCGGGAGACCCGGGACTATGCGGTCAGTTCCTACAAGTTCCATTGGTCCCGTGCGAGGTGTTCGTGCCTCCTACGGAGTCGTTTGGGGGCTGATTTGGGTTTTCACCCTTTAACGACCTGTTTTTAAGTCAAAGTGTGATTTTTACCAATTATCGTCACACTCTGAAATCGGGAGACCCGGGACTACGCGGTCAGTTCCTACAAGTTACATTGGTCCCATGCGAGGTGTTCGTGCCTCCTACAGGGTCGTTTGGGGGTGGGTTTGGGTTTTCACCCTTTAACGACCTATTTTTAAGTCAAAGTGTTATTTTTGCAAATTATCATCATACTCTCAAACCGGGAGACCCGGGATTATGCGGTCAGTTCCTACAAGTAACATTGGTCCCGTGCGAGGTGTTCGTGCCTCCTACGGAGTCGTTTGGGGGCTGATTTGGGTTTTCATCCTTTAACGACCTGTTTTTAAGTCAAAGTGTGATTTTTGCAAATTATCGTCATACTCTCAAATCAAGAGACCCGGGACTACGCGATCAGTTCGTACAGGTTACATTGGTCCCGTGCGAGGTGTTCATGCCTCCTACGGGGTGGTTTAGGGGTTGGTTTGGATTTTCACCCTTTAATTGCCTCTTTTTAAGTCAAAGTGTTATTTTTGCAAAATATCGCCATACTCTCAAACTGGGAGACCCGGGATTACGCGATCAGTTCCTACAAGTTACATTGGTCCCGTTCGAGGTGTTCGTGCCTCCTACGGTGTCGTTTGGGGGTTAGTTTGAGTTTTCACCCTTTAACGATTTGTTTTTAAGTCAAAGTGTTATTTTTTCAAATTATCGTCATACTCTCAAACCGGGAGACCCAGGACTACGCGGTCAGTTCCTACAAGTTACATTGGTCCCATGCGAGGTGTTCGTGCCTCCTACGGGGTCGTTTGCGGGATGGTTTGGGTTTTCTCCCTTTAACGACCTGTTTTTTAAGTTAAAGTGTTATTTTTGCAAATTATCGTCATATTCTCAAACTGGGAGACCCGGGACTACGCGGTCAGTTCCTACAAGTTACATTGGTCCCGTGCGAGGTGTTCGTGCCTCCTACGGGGTCGTTTGCGGGCTGGTTTGGGTTTTCACCCTTTAACGAACTGTTTTTAAGTTAAAGTGTTATTTTTGCAAATTATCGTCGTACTCTCAAACCGAGAAACCCGGGACTACGCGATGAGTTCCTACAAGTTACATTGGTCATGTGCGAGGTGTTCGTGCCTCCTACGGGGTCGGTTGGGGGATGGTTTGGGTTTTCACCCTTTAAGGGCCTGTTTTTAAGTCAAAGTGTTATTTTTTCAAATTATCGTCATACTCTCAAATCGAGAGACCCGTGACTACGCGGTCAGTTCCTACAAGTTACATGTGTCCCGTGCGAGGTTTTCGTGCCTCCTACGGGATCGTTAGTGGGCTGGTTTGGGTTTTCGCCCTTTAACGGCTTGTTTTTAAGTTTAATCCAAATGTTTTCAAATTAACAATAGGGAACTAAAATATAGTTTAAGCATCAAATAATGAGGAATCTAAAATATGTATTAAGAATGAGAGAGCATGAAAACTCAAATAAATATTACCTTTATCGTTATTTGGTGTCATCAATGGGAGGGAGAAAGTCATCGTGCCAATACAAAAATCCGTTGTTTCCCACATCTCCCAACGTCTCACAAGATCCTTGTTTTCCACCCCAAACTTGATATTCAGGCACTTTTATGAGGTCGAGTACAATCTTCACTTCTCTCTTTCCTAACTCATGGAAGTGAACTGAAAATATATCTCTTCGCGGCAATTTCCTACCATAACCGATGACTTGACTAGTGTGAGATAGTATCTTGCATTCCACCATCGAGCTAAAACTTAAAACTTGGGATGTGGGGTGATTAAAAGGACTGGAAGGAGTTGCAGTGTTTGGAGATGGTAATGCATGAGAATTATGTCCAACACATACGAATTTTCCACTCTCAAAATTCTTTACAAAATCTGAGAGAGTAGACTTCACACCTTCCATTTCTTCTCTGAGGTTATCCATATGATCCTTCTAACTTTCGTTGTCCGCATTTACCTCTTGAAGCATTTCTCGAGCAAATGCAGACGCCAATACAGTTGTTCTAGAAATCGTGGACCCAACGCAACGAACACGTCCTCGAGTGTCTTTCCCAAATAGATTAAAAATTGGTCCAGCATCCAAGGTCTCCTCTTGGCCACTCGCTTGGTATACATCTAAAAGCATTTTAACCTTATCCTGTACATAAAGACATTAAAGTAATCATTTAAATTCCATATTGGGTAAAAGAAGGAAAAAGAAAAATATTAAAGCTAAATTACCGCAAATGCTTCATCATGAGGTGCATAATCTCCGCCTTTTACTTTATGAGCTGACAACCACAATTCAGCACGGGTTGGTTCACGTCCATGCTCCTTTTTCCAATTCTCTACAGCTCGGGCATAACCATAACGACCCGTGTTATGAGTAGTCATTTTCGCACAATTTTGTTTTATCTCTTTATTTTTTCTTTGCAAATCCCTTTGGGCCTGTATAGCTTCATTGTCACAAAATGCCTCCCAATCCTCAAGTTTAACATTTTTAGGAACATTCTCCATCCACTGTGCAACATCGTCACCCTTCAAATTTACCCTTATCTTGGCCTTGAACTTCTTCCAAGACTCGTTAGCTTTTTTCATAAACATGCTTTTTTGATTATCTTTCACATCGGGAAAATCTTTCTACAATATATGAAAGAAACAAAATTTATCATTATGTAATTAAATTTAGTAACAATTATAATTGTAGCCAAAGAGAAAAAATAGTATACCTTGAAAATTGTCCAAATTTGATTCTTATATCACATGTCTACATGTCTCCATGTTATATAAGAAACCAGTATATGCGTCCTAGTGAGGTCTCCCCATCTAGTAGAGGGTGTAGCTGAATTATGCCCCACCGGAAGGCCATGCTCATTAAATTTTAATCTCTTTGTGGAAAGTGCATCACCCGTTGTCGAAGACCTCGAAATAACCTTCGAGTGGGAGTTTGATCCTGGTTTCTCACCACTTGGTGACGGATTTTAAGTATCACCCACCTGAGACATTATTTATCTGACAAGAGATTATTTGGCATATAAATAATCAGAATAAACAACAACAAATGAGAATATACTTATTCTGTTTAAAATAGAACATATATATATATATATATATATATATATATATATATGTACAGACTGTTTATATATATGTATATACAAACTTTTCCACTCGATGTTCCCGAGGGAAACTTTGCCATTTATGTTGGAGAAAGCAAAAGTGAATGCAGAAAAGTAGTTACTATGATTATTTGCGTGCCCAAGAGCTTACATTGGAGAAAACAGTCTCATCTTTACTAAATGAATGACCAGGTACTGCAGTTGCAATACCCATACAGTTGCGATAAGATTTGAAGACAGTACTAACACTGCCCCAATAACTAAATACCCAAGTTCAGGAGTTATTCAACACATAGCAGGCATGAAAGATTCAATAGTTTCAATAGATTAACAATGACTAAATACCCAAGTTCAATAGATTGACAATAACTAAATACCAAAGTTTAAATAGTAAAAAAGTCATATCAGCTTCGAACATGAAGCCATTACATTATATGAATGCGGTGTCTAAAAGTTCCAATAACTTCTCATCTTCCTTGAGAATGGAGTCATACATCGTACGATCAATCTCAATCGCATCTATTTCTTTTGTCAATCTCTTGGAAGAGTGAAAAACAATCGACCACCCCTTGAACTTGGTGTCTTTACAATAAAACACTTGAATTGCTTGAGATGCAAGGATGAACGGATCGTCATGTATTGAATTTTTACTCGTGAGCTTACTAAGGTTCACCATCACCAATTTTTAGGTCGGGCCAACTTTGCAAGCATTCTTTTCATCTACGTCCACCCAATCACAATAAAAGACTGTATGTGTGAACTCAATATAATTCAAGTCGAGTATTTGTCTAATAACTCCATAAAAAGTTGTGAGGACCCCCTTCTTATTAAATGCCTTCATGGATACACCACTACTCTGAAAGCTGCGATTCTCTTCATATGCAGAAGTACAAAAGGTATAGCCATTGCATTGGAACTTATCATAGCTAGTAACCCTATGGAGTGGGCCATCGAGATAGAGCAAAATTTCGATATCATTAGATCTTAAGGCCTACAATGAAATGAATATTTTTTTAATATTTTTATAGAAATAAGGTTATGATAAAAAAATAAGTACCTAGATAAAAAAGACTCTCCTCGTTCCTTATCCAAGGAATGAAATCATCAATTCTATGCATCGATGTAGTCCCAGTTAACCCAAATTTGCTACAAGTAACGAATTTCGACATTAAGAGATTTTCAATTATAATAAAACAATATGAATTAGTAATGGGTTACATATTTACCTTCTCCACTCATCAACGTCGTGGAATTGAAATAGGACCCATCTTCGTACTTGTTCATACTGTACAGTATTTAGGGTCAACTCCTTACCTTTACCCAATGCTTGTTGACACATTGAGTCATCAAACTCATCATCGAGAAAATCCTCAAGGTTCCTCTTATAAGTTCCTTCACCTCTAATCGACACATATTCCATGGCATACAAAGAAGCTTCATGTAATAAATATGCATTAACAATGCTCCCTTCGATTTACCTCTTATTTCGTGACCACCTTTTGTATCTTCCCATTTTTCCTTCAAACAACCACATTACACGATATCTAGGTGGCTCATCTATCAATGCTTCATCGGCTAAATGGTGCATGAGGTGGAACATGACCACAAAAAGGCAGGTGGAAAGTAAATTTCGAGGACACAAAGAGCCTCTACTAATGCTTATTTTGCCTTCACAAGATGTTCCCTGAAAATCACTTTTTCACAAACAACATTAAAGAATATGCTTATTCGTTGTATAGCTTTAAACAAAGGCTTATGATCTGGAAATGAATGCATAAGCAATGCAGGAAGCAATCGTTGCATAATGACGTGATAATCATGAGACTTGAGATTGGTTAATCCGGGAAGGTCAAGGTTAACATTATTACTGAAATTTGATGAAAATCCAGTCGGTACCTTCAATGTTTTCAAGGTGAGATAAAAGGCTTCTTTCTCTTCCTTTCCTAATGCAAAAGGTGCTGATGGCATTCGCCTTTTATTACTACCTTCAACATCTTGCATCCGTAATTTTCTCTTAAGATTCAACGAGACCTTTAACTCTTCCCGAGCTCTAACTGTATCTTTATTTGACGATCCTTTCACTGAGAGAATGGTACCTAAAAGATTCTCCATTACGTTCTTTTCAACATGCATAATGTCTACATTATGTCGAATATCATGATCCTTCCAGTACTCCAAGTCAAATAAAATGGATCTCCTCGAAAAACCCTCAGTACCTGTGAGATCCTCGTCGTCACCTTCACTTGGATGATCATCATTATCTACATCATCTTCCAATACTATTGGCTCTGTTTTCCCCCTTCCCTTTCCCTTTACCCTTCCCCTTCCTCTTCCCCTTCCCATTAGACTTCCCATTCCCCACTCCCTCTCCCTCTCCCTTTTTCCGGGCACCTTCTCGAGCAATAACAGACACAGTTTGCTCAACCTCTACACTTGTTAACTTCCGTGGAGCCATAACAGACTCTATTTTACCATTAAATGTTTTCTTTGATGTGTCGTACCTATAAGGATGGTTTTCGGGAAGGAACATGCGAGATCGTTGATAGTAACATTTCGTTGACTTGCAAAGATATTCATAAGGTGTATTTGTAGAGCAAACAGGGCACCCATAATAACCTTGAGTTAAACAACCTACTAACATCCCGTAAGCAGGAAAATCATGAATACCCCACATCAACATGGATTTTAACTGAAAATGTTCATTTTTATTTGCATCCCAAGCCTCGACTCCTGACCATAAGATCTTCAGCTCGTCAACTAAGGGTTGGAGGAAGACATCAATATTACTTGATGGTGACTTTGGCCCGGGAATCAATACAGTCAACATTGAAAACTCACTCTTCATACACATTGATGGGGGAGGGTTCAGAGGTTGAATAATCACTGGCCAATAACTATAGTTATGGCCAAACATGTTATTAGGGTTAAAACCGTCAGTTGCTATTGCAAGTCGAAGATTTCCCAGATCCTTTGCAAATTATCTCCACAAAATGTTTGCATTTACCCACTCTGCTGAATCTCGGGGATGACGCATAAATTCCATACAAAAACTTGCTCGAGCATCCCAAGTCATTTTCTCGGCTATCCATTTAATGGTATACAACCTCTTTAGCCTAGGGATTAACGAAAAATGTCGCATTACCTTCTTAGGAACCTTATGAAACTTCTTTTAGCCCTTAGGATATACAATTTCCTCCCCATCATCTCCTCTTGAAGTATACTTGTATCGCAAAGCACCATATTTTAGACATTTATTATAGTTTTCATGCTCTTTCTAAAATAACATGCAATTGTTAATGCACACGTCATACTTAACATAGTCCATACCAAGATCTCTAATTGTGTTCTTCATTTCGGTATAACTAGTTGTCAAGTTGTTCCCTTCAGGGAGTAACTCATTCAACAATCTGAGAATTCCACCCGTGGCGCCATCTGACAAATTAAATTGCGTTTTTATATCATTTAACTTCATAAGAGCATACATGGTCGTATGGCATGACGAACCAGTAGGAGAGTGAAGTGGCTCCATTGCGAGTTGATGTAAATGCTCATACTTCTTGCCTTTGCCTATATGTGTGTGAGAATCCTTCGAAACATCAAAAGTTTGGGGCCCTTCATCACCACCTACACAATTAGGTGCACTAGGACACGCTTCAGTCATGAACATCTCACAAGAATCATTCACAAGGTCATCCAAAGTTGGAATATCGGACACTTCAATGTGTTCTCCAACATTAGTCTGAGCAGAGGGTTGTGCTGATCCCTGGACTGGATTAAGAATTGACGTATCCCCATGAAAATGCCATAAGGTGTAATTTATATCCATACCATAGTCCATCAAATGGACAAAGATTTCATCTAAAGTAACATGTCCTTTCCCATTGTGACAAAGCCTACACGGACATGAATGTATATCCTCAGGAATAGTGTTATGCACATACTGTAAAAACTCTAACACCCCATCTCTATACGAATCGGTCTCAAAGTTTTTATCCTTTATCCACTCTTTATTGATCATCGATGACATCCTGATATACATGTGGATGCAGAATGTGTTAATAAGATCACATCACATAAAATAGCATTTCAAAATTTCAACAAGAGGAACTATGGAGAATTACTAAATTACAGCAATCGCATATAATACATTCTAATTATCCAAATTGTCCCATATGTATTTGAGGAACTGTGGGCTCTCTCTCCAACAGGAGTAATAGTTTTGAGGAACTGTGGATCCTTTCTGCATCTTGACACAGTGAGTAAATCAGAGAAATCTAAAGCAATATAAGGGTGGACCATCCATTCTTACTGTTAACGAAAATGTATTTTATCCCTAATTAATTAAATTAGTTTAATCAATGTACATTTTAGTTTAACTTAATATATTGATTTTGATGATTCCAAACATATTGTTTTATAAGGTCATTCTATAAATATTTATTATGGTATTATCCTGTTTATTTCCGACTTTACATACCTCGACTTTACACAACGACATATCCGAGTAAAGGTATTCACGTGTGGTGCACTTTTGCACTTGACACTTTAGACACACATGCATATTTCTTGATCTATGATTTTTAATTGTGTGACTAATTAATTATGAGCCAAATTTTTTTTTCTAAAAGAAAAAGTATATTATTTTTACTGAAAATATTTTTTTGTAAAATTGGTGTAACTTTGTTTAATATAAATTTCTTATTCAAAAAAAAATTTCGGAATAATTTTTTTTTACTGAAATGTATTTTTGAACTTATGTTGGCATGAGTATATATTATATTATATACATATATCTTGCTTGTGCCTAAGCATGTGATCCTAGTGTACACTTAAGCTTAGGAGCATTACCTCCATCCTAGATATCTGTAAGAGAATATTTCCTTCTTCCTTTTAGATTTTAGGTTTATTTCTTTTAAACCTTGTCATGTCTCATCCTATACCCACTTGCTTAAAGACTTATACCTGCCACCTACTTAGATTTTCGGCCATTGCCCTATAGTCTTGTAGGTGTACTTGTGTTGGAAACAGAGATCTGCTTTTTCCTTTCTTTAATATCTGTCCGGATTTTGTCTTTAAATATCTGTCAAAAAATTAGCTTTTTTTTTTTTTGTCCGAAAATATTTTTTAAAATATCTATTCGAATTTATTTATTTTTATCCGAAACATTTTTTACAATATCTGTTCGAATTCCTTTTGTCCGAAATATTTTTTATAATATATATTTCGTCCGAAAAATCCTTTTATCTGTTCGAAGTTTTGTTCGTTTCGTCCGAAAATTATTATTTTTAATATCTGATCGAGATCTTATATATAACCTTCTGTCCGAAATTTTTTTTAAATATCTTTGTGCATGCGTGGCATAATTTTTTTTTATGAAAAGTATGTTTTTATTACACATGTTACTTGTTTATACAATATACTATATATATATATATATATATGTTGGTATGTATGCTGGAAATTTATGTATGCCTGATTGATTATATATGGCATGGAGCCTTGTGTTAATTCCCATGTCCTGCCTGATTTGACCATTAACAAGCTCATTGCTTTAAATAATGTCATGTCCCATACACCTATGCATCCTTACAGATTTATTTTAAAACGTCACCATGCACTATGCTTACTGCCACACGCGAGTTGATTTACCTCCTCTGATATGTACTTTATAAATTGAGATTTGACTCTACAAATTTTACATTGGAAAATATAGGCTTATAGCCTTAGGCGATTGGACCTGCTGCATATCTGATTTCGCCCATATCCTGTTGTCCTTGTCAAGAGCTGATAGCCCATCATCTAGTGGCATAGCCGAGAGCTGTTTGCCAATAGATATGCTTTTTTAATCCGAAATTAATCTTTTTTGTTCCGATATATATTTTTATATTTCAGTTCGAAATTAATTTTTTTTGTTCCGTAATATATTTTTATAGTTCAGTTCGAAATTAATTTTTCTGTTTCGAAATATATTTTTATATCAGTCCGAAATTAATTTTTCTTTTGTCAGAAGATTTGACCCTTGTACCTGATGTATCCATTCCATGCCTTGGCATGTATGTTGAATCTATTTTGGCCACCCACTCAATCTGCCTTTCAAAGGCTATGACATCATAGGGCTGCAGAAAGATGTACTTTATTGTATATATCCTTTACATATCAGATATTTCTATTTGCATGTGGGCTAATATTTTTTGCAGATTCAAATATACTCAAATGAGGATACTGAGAAGATAAAAAATGAACATCTGCGTATCAGACTTGTAGATCATTTTCAGACTACACCATCCCAGAAAATCAGGAGCATTAATTGCTCAAATTGCTTATGTCCAACGGCTAGTTTTTGAAGACACAATTTAAAGCTGTGAGAGCTGCTTTGAAGATCAGCAGAACAAAAACGAAAATATGAGACAAACTTGAAATATTATTGAGAGAATTTATTTTTACTACTCAGCTACACATTCAAGAGAGCAATAAATTTTATCATCTGCTCAATCATTGAAGAAGAAGACTTGTGCTTACTTCAACATCATTTATTGAAGTCTGATTCAAGAAGGAGAAACTCAGATTACAAATTGTATTTTAAGGAGTTTCAGTATTGTATCTTGTACTACAAAAAATTCAGATTTGTTGTGAAGCTTTGTTGAAGCTTCGGTTTGTACCGGTGATTGGTTCCTACCCGCAAGTGGGCCACGGGATTTGAAGCTCGGAGTTAGCTTGCAAACATTTGTACGCGGTGGTTTGATCCTACCCGCAAGTGGATCAGGTTTAGTGAAGCGCAAAGGAGACAGGGGCTCTAGGCGCGTGGACGTAGGCCGGGATTTGGCCGAACCACGTTAAATTTCGGTGTCATCTATTTTCAGCACTCCTATTTATTTATTTGCACATGCATGCTTGAGTTAATATTTTCAGCACACTACCTTGCAAATAAATTAATTCCGAAATTTGACTAAATTTATTTTAAGATTAAAATAATTATTTTTGAATTAAATAATTAATTTCAGAATATCACTTATATTAAATACGAAAATTAATTTAATATTTCTAGAGTGCTAAAATCTGCATATCTAGTTGTTTAAATTAGTTAGTTGCATTTATTTGATATTATTGGATTTATTCTTTATAGTTTTATTAATCTGAAATTTGTTTAAGTGATTTAAATTTAATATTTTTCTGAAATATAAATTTGACATTAAAGTTTGTAAAAACTCAATTCACCCCCCCTCTTGAGTATATTCTGGGCAACACTTACGTTTTAGTTATTAGATAGAAACAAAACCTCCAAACCTTAGGTTTTTAGTTAAGAACACATAACGATCAACAACTCGTGTTCTTGGACAAAACCACCTTAAATCGCTTTAAAATTTTCATATTTTAGCCTAAAAGCACAACCAAACATTCTACCCTGCTTCTATAAACCCACGCCAATGATAATCAAGCCACATGACCTCATCGAACAATAATTTTTTGACCTAAGAAATTAAAAAACCGAAGATGTTCTTCACCGTCCAAATACCATATCAAAAGAAACCCAAAACCCATAATCAAGATCAATTTTCATGGTTATAAATCAATGATTTATCATTTCATGGTCACACTATGGTTACGATTTGCATTTACATGTTGATTCATTCAAGTTAATAGGCGAGTGTATTACCAATATAACACATAATCAACACCAATAAAAACTAAACTAACATCTAAAATTATGACACTATTGGAAAAATAATAACCACCAATTTTTAGTTCAATGGGGTATTGTAATCCCAATATACCACATCCCAACCGGTATGAACCAAGACACTGTAACAAGAAACCAGGTGAACCCAACACCCGTACAATCGCCCCGAATACATCCCAAAATAGAAACTGTTCAGCTACACCCAAATCCCAAACTCATTGACTAATAACAACTAATTTGGAACCAAAAGAACCCAAAATCGCAAATGTTTGGGTACATTCAACGGTTCAGGTACCCAAAATCGCAATTGTTCATATATATATATGTATGGTACCCCCTGAAATGTATACCCCCTGTACCCCCTGAAATGTATACTGATATATATATATATATATATATATATATATATATATATATATATATATATATATACCCCTGAAATCCCCTGAAATCGAATCAGGTACCCGAAATCGGTACTTGAAATCGCACCCCTGAAATCCAACTGATATATACCCCTGAAATCCCCTAAAATCGAATCAGGTACCCGAAATCGGTACCTGAAATCGCACCCCTGAAAATCGAATCAGGTACCCGAAATCGGTACCTGAAATCGCACCCCTGAAATCCAACTGATATATACCCCTGAAATCCCCTGAAATCGAATCAGGTACCCGAAATCGGTACCTGAAATCGCACCCCTGAAATCCAACTGATATCCAACTGATATATATATATATATATATATATATATAGAGAGAGAGAGAGAGAGAGAGAGAAAGAGATGTAATACCTTACGATAATGAAGCCGGTAGCGTGGGAGCAGTAGCAGCAACGCGGAGCAACAATGATGAGGAGAAACGATGGAAGCTGGTAGCGTGAGGAGGGAGAGAGAAAGAGAGAGAGAGAGAGAGAGAGAGAGAGAGTTAGGTTTAGATTGTCTTGAAAATTTGGTCCCTGCTCCAAATTTAGGGGGGTTATTTTTTTAACAAAGTGTACCCATATTTGGCACAGTTAAAAATCGTGCCTAATTTTGGCACTATTTCAAACCGTGCCAGATTATGATAAAATCGTGCCAGAATCTGGCATGGTTTAAACAGTGCCAGAATCTCCTTCCCTAAGCGTGCCAGATTAGCATTTTTGGTGTAGTGGGTGTTGGTTCCACTCACGAGGCCGTTCGGGATCTGTTTTGGGTTTTCCCCCACTAACGCTATGTTTTTATGCCTAGGTCTCAAAATATACAAATTATTGTCTTATTATCAAACAGGGGTTCCCTTGATCACGCGGTCAGTTTGTACGAGTTACATTGGTCCCGTGCGAGGTGTTGGTGCCTCTCACGGGGCCGTTTGGGGCTCTTTCGGATTTTCGCCAACCAACGCCATGTTTTTATGCCTAGGTCTAGAAATATGCAATTATCATCGTATTCTCAAACCGGCAGTCCCGTGATCGTGCGGTCAGTTCGTACAAGTTACGTTGGTCCCGTGCGAGGTGTTGGTGCCACTCACGGGGACGTTCGGGCACTATTTCGGATTATCGTCGACTAAAGCCTTATTTTTAAGACTAAGTCTAGAAATATGAAAATTATCTTCATATTCTCAAATCGAGAGTCTCGTAATCTGGCGGTCAGTTCCTATGAGTTTCATTGGTCCTGTACGAGGTGTTGGTGCCACTCACGCGGTCGTTCCGGGGGGAGGGGGGGAGGGTTTTCACCCACTAATGCTATGTTTTTAAGCCAAAGTTTAGAAATATGTAAATTATCATCGTATTCTCAAACCGAGATTCTCGTGATCGCGTGGTTAGTTCCTATGAGTTACATTGGTCCCGTGCGAGGTGTTGGTGCCACTCACGGGGCCGTTCGGGGGCTATTTCGGGGTTTCACTCACTAACGCCATGTTTTTATATCTAAGTCTAGAAATATGTCAATTATCGTTGTATTCTCAAACCGGGGGTCTCTTGATCACACGATCTATTCCTACGAGTTACATTGGACCCGAGCGAGGTATTGGTGCCTCTCACAGGGCGGTTCGGGGCAGTTTCAAGTTTTTGCCCACTAACGCCATGTTTTTAATGCTAAGCCTAAAAATATGCAAATTATCATCATATTCTCAAACTGGGAGTCGCGTGATCACGCGATCAGTTGCTAAGAGTTACATTGGTGCCGTGCCAGGTCTTGGTGCCACTCATGGGGCCGTTCGGGGGCTGTTTCGGGTTTTCTCCCACTAACGCCATGATTTTCTGCCTAAGTCTGGAAATATGAAAATTATCATCGTATTCTAAAATTGGGAGTTCCGTGATCGTGAGATCAGTTTGTACGAGTTACATTTGTCCCTTGCGAGCTATTGGCGCCACTCATGGGGCTGTTTTTGGTTTTCACCCACTAATGCCATGTTTTTATTCCTAAGTCTCGAAATATGAAAATTATAATCGTATTCACAAACCATGGGTCTTTTGATCACGCGGTCAGTTTGTACGAGTTACATTGGTCCCGTGCGAGGTGTTAGTGCCACTCAGGGGGCCGTTCGGGAGACTGTTTCGAGTTTCCCCCCACTAACGTGAAGTTTTTATGCCTAAGTCTAGAAATATAGAAATTATCGTCGTATTCTCAAATCGAGAGTCCCGTTATCGCGTGGTCAGTTCGTACGAGTTACATTGGTCCCGTGCTAGGTGTTGGTGCCACTCAAGGGGCCGTTCGGGGGCTGTTTTGAGTTTTCCCCACTAACGCCTTATTTGTTTTGCCGAAGTTTAGAAATATACAAGTTATCATTGTATTCTCAAATCGGGAGTCCTGTGATCGTGCGGTCAGTTCGTACGAGTTACATTGGTCCCATGTGAGGTGTTAGTTCTACTCACGAGGCCGTTCGGTAGCTATTTCGGGTTTTCACCCACTAACGCCATGTTTTTATGCTTAAGTCTAGAAATATGGAAATTATCGTGGTTTTCTCAAATCGAGGGTCCCGTGATCGCTCGGTCTGTTCCTACGAGTTACATTGGTCCCATGCGAGGTATTGGTGCCAGTCACGGGGCCGTTCGGGGGCTGTTTAGGGTTTTTACCCACTAACGCCATGTTTTTATGTTTAAGTCTAGAAATATGTCAATTATCACTGTGTTCTCAAACTGGGGGGCCCGTACGAGGTGTTGGTACCAATCACGTGGCCGTTCGGGGGCCGTTTCTGGGTTTCACCCACCAATGCCATGTTTTTATTCTTAAGTCTATAAATATGCAAATTATCATGGTATTATCAAACCGAGGGTCCTGTGATCACGTGGTCAGTTTATAAGAGTTACATTAGTCCCGTGCGAGGTGTTGGTGCCACTCAGAGGCCCGTTCGGGTGCTCTTTTGGGTTTTTCCCCACTAACGCCATGTTTTTTACCTAAGTCTAGAAATATACAAATTATCGTCATATTCTCAAACTGGGGGTCCCGTGATCGCACGGTCAGTTCATACAAGTTACATTGGTCCCGTGCGAGGTGTTGGTGCCACTCACGGGGCCGTTTGGGGTCTATTTTGGGTTTTCCCCCACTAACGCTATGTTTTTATGCCTAAGTCTAGAAATATACAAATTATTATCGTATTATCAAATCGGGGTTCCCGTGATCGCGCGGTCAGTTCATACGAGTTACATTGGTCCCGTGCGAGGTGTTGGTGCCTCTTACGGGGCCGTTCAGGGCTCCTTCATGTTTTCGCAAACAAACGCCATATTTTTTCCCTAGATGTAAAAATATTCAAATTATCATTGTATTCTTAAATCGGGAGTCTCATGATCGTTCAATCAGTTCGTACAAGTTACATTGGTCCCATGCGAGGTGTTGGTGCCACTCAAGGAGCCGTTTGGGCGCTATTTCGGATTATCGTCCACTAACGCCTTATTTTTAAGCCTAAGTCTAGAAATATGAAAATTATCTTGGTATTCTCAAATCGATAATCCCATTATCTGGTGGTCAGTTCCTATGAGTTTCATTGGTCCATACGAGGTGTTGGTGCCACCCACAGGGCCGTTCAGGGGCTGTTTCGGGTTTTCACCCACTAACGCCATATTTTTATGTGTAAGTCAGAAATATGAAAATTATCATCGTATTCTCAAAACCGGGAGTCCCGTGATCACGCGATGAGTTCCTACGAGTTACATTGGTCCCGTTTGAGGTGTCGGTGCCCCTCACTGGGCCGTCCGGGGGCTGTTTTGAATTTTTGCCACTAACGCCATGTTTTTAATATGTCTTGATATTTTTAAATTATCATCGTACTCTCAAACCGGGGGTCTCGTCATCACACAGTCAGTTCCTACGAGTAACATCGGTCCCGTGCGAGGTGTTAGTTCCACTCACGGGGCCGTTCGGGGACTGTTTCGGGTTTTTGCCCCCTAAGCCACGTTTTTATGTCAAAGTTTAAAAATATACAAACTATCATTGTATTCTCAAACCGAGATTCTCGTGATCGCGTGGTCAGTTCCTACGTGTTATATTGGTCCCGTGCGAGGTGTTGGTACCACTCACGGGGCCGTTCGGGGACTATTTCGGATTTTCACCCAATAACACCATATTTTTAAGTCTAAGTCTCAAAATATGCACATTATTGTCATATTCTCAAACGGGGTGTCCCGTGATCGCGCGATCCATTTCTACGAGTTACATTGGTCCCGTGCGAGGTGTTGTGCCACTCGCGGGGCCGTTTGGGAGCTGTTTCCGGTTTTCCCCGCACTAACGCCATGTTTTAAAGCCTAAGTCTAGAAATATACAAATTATCATCGTATTCTCAAACCGGGGGTCCCATGATAGCGCGGTTAGTTCCTACGAGTTACATTGGTCTCGTGCGAGGTGGTGGTGCCACTTACGGGGCCGTTCGAGGGCTGTTTCTGATTTTTTCCCACTAACTCCATGTTTTTAAGCCTAAGTCTAGAGATATGCAAATTATCGTCATATTCTCAAACCGAGAGTCCCGTGATTGCGCGGTCGGTTCCTACGAGTTACATTGGTCCCGTGCGAGGTGTTGGTGCCACTCACGGGGCCGTTCGGGGCCTATTTCGGATTTTTGCGCACTAATGCCATGTTTTTAAGCCTAAGTCTAGAAATTTGCAAATTATCGTCGTATTCTAAAACCGAGCATCCCGAGATCGTGCGGTCAGTTCGTACGAGTTACATTGGTCCCGTGCGAGGTGTTATGCCACTCACGGGGTCGTTCGACGATTGTTTCGAGTTTTCCCCACTAACGCTATGTTTTTCTGCCTAAGTCTAGAAATATACAAATTATCATCGTATGATCAAATCGGGGGTCCCGTGATCGCGTGATCAGTTCGTAGGAGTTACATTGGTCCCATGCGAGGTTTTGGTGCCACTCACGGGGCCGTTCGGGGGTTATTTCGAGTTTTCGCCCACTAACGCCATGTTTTTAAGCCTAAGTCTAGGAATATGCAAATTATCGTCATAATCTCAAACTGAGGGTCCTGTGATCGCACGATCAGTTCCTACGAGTTACATTGGTTCCATGCGAGGTGTTGGTTCCATTTATGGGGTCGTTCGGGGGCGGTTTTGGGTTTACTCCCACTAACGCCATGTTTTTAAACCTAAGTCTAGACATATGCAAATGATGGTCGTATTCTCAAAGCATGGATCCCGTGATCATGCTGTTAGTTCATACGAGTTACATTAGTCCCGTGCCAGGTGTAGGTGCCACTAATGGGGCCGTTCGGGGGATGTTTCAAGATTTCCCCCACTAACACCATGTTTTTATGCCTAAGTCTAGAAATATGGGAATTATTGTCGTATTCTCAAACCGGGGTTCGCATGATCACACGATCAGTTCCTGCGAGTTACAGTGGTCACATGCGAGGTGTTGGTGCCACTCACGGGGCCGTTCGAGGGCTGCTTCGGATTTTCTCCCACTAACACCATGTTTTTAAGCCTAAGTATAGAAATATGCAAAATATCGTCGTATTCTCAAACTCCCGTGCTAGGTATTGGTTCCACTCACGGGGTCATTCTGGGGTTGTTTCGGGTTTCCCCCCACTAATGCCATGTTTTTATGCCTAATTCTAGAAATATACAAATTATCTTCGTATTCTCAAACCCGGGGTCCCGTGATCGCGCGGTCAGTTCGTACGATATTGATTTGGATAAAATTGATTTAAACTCGAATGCGTCATACACTAAACAACCCATGAGTATTTTAGATCAAAGGATCCAAAATTTGTGTTCTAATGATATACTATTAGTACGGGTGTAGTGAAATCACCACAATGAGGGGGAGTCTAATCGGGTGCATGAGGATTTGATGAGGTAATAGTACCCCCATTTATTTTGATTTCTTTATATGAGGTGTTAGTATTTGACCTAGTTATATGGGGGGTTATTATACTTACTCAGTTAAATGTGGGATTACTGGTGAATATCGAGAACGAAATTCTTTTTATTAGGGGAAGATTGTAATACCCCACAATTTAAGGGTATTTATTAATAGTTAAATATTAAAATATGAGAATTTTTTATTGATATAATTTATTATTTCAAATTCGATTCCAGTTATCTACCCTCACCTAGGTCTAACTAACATACTAGTGATCGTCGCAAGCTCCCATTAAGTGCCTTACAAGGTTCCATAGAAATAGATGTATGATAACTATTATTGTATGCAAACTCCACTGAAGGCAAATGTGTCTCCAAGAATAGGTAGAAGACCTACGGCGATCATAATAGGTAGCCGGTGGAATTCCAGCGAGAGAGAATGTGTTACTATAAATAACCGCTATGAAAGGGGTGATGAGGTTCATAAATCAAAGGAAATTGTCCCCTCGTTATCTTGGGGCGTTCATGATTAAGAAAAATGTAGGGATTGTAGCTTATCATCTAGAACTTTCAGACTACCTAGATTTGGTGCATAACTTATTTCACGTTTTTCTACATTGTCCCTTTCTACACCTTAGAGATTCATATCAACATATTGATTGGGTGAAAGTCGATGAGTATTTTAGATCAACGAATCCAAAAGTCGCATTCCAATGAGATACCGTTATTACGGTTGTAGTGGAATCACCATAAGGATGAAGAGTATACTTGGGAGCACGAGGAATTGATGAGGCAATAGTATCCCCATTCGTTTTGACTCATTTATATGAGGTGTTAGTATTTGACTCAATTATATGGGGGGGTTATTATATTGACTTAGGTAAATGTGGGGTTAATTATGAATTTTGAGGACAAAATTCTTTTTGTTAGGAGGAAGATTGTAACAACCCATAATTTAGGAGTAATTATTAATAGTTAACTATTATATTTCGGGAAATTTTTATTAATTTAATTGATTATTTCAAATGAAATTGAATTTGAAAGGTAAAAAAATATGAATATTATTTACTATCTAACATTGGATGCTTAATATTAAAATAGGATTTACTATTAACATAAGCTGTTAAGCAGTAATTACTATTCAAATAGTATTTAATATTCACATATGATGGTATACTATTCAAATAGTATTTACTATTTATATAGGATCCTAAATAATAATTACAATTTAATAATTAAATAAAACGATGAGCATATGATGCTTATTCTAATAAACCAACAATTCTCTTCATTCTCAATTTCCATTTTCATTTCAATATATAACTGAACCCAAAAACTTAATTAATTTTCCACCCAAACTGCACCATTATAATAAAAAACATACTCTTTTATTATAGATAAAAAATGTATTTTTTTTAAATATTTGGGACAACTTTGGATCAATTCTAAAGGATTTTTAAAGGGTTGATTTAACTCCCTTTCAAAAGAGATTTATTCTACACATTTGGGGGATTATTTTTATCAAATGAGGAGAAATTATGAAGGGACTTTCTTCTAAGATTTTCTTAATTTTTTGGGATATTTTCAACTTCAATGCAAGACTCTCTTCTCATGAGATAAATAGTATTTTCAACCTAAAGAGTTTTTTTTTTAATTTCTTAAATTTATGTAGGATAATTAATGTTTATTTTGTTTTGATTACACCTTCGCTAATTCTTATTGTTGGCCAATAAATTAATAAATCTAATTCATGAAATTATATACTTGATTAATTTGGTCTAATTTGGTATAAATGAATTGAATTATGAATTATACATTCTTAGTATGATATAAATGTTAAATTTAACATTGAATGATTTATGTGTTGGAGATCATGACATTAGATTAATTTCATGTCTTATTATATTAAATTATATTTTTCATACTTTTCGAAATAGGATTTTAATAAATATTAACTTCTTCATTTTTAGGTTTATGAATTATGTTGAAGGTCTAAGATAGTCTCGAATTTTTTAAAAATAATAACTTTACTCAAAAAAATCATGAAACTTCATAACCTTATGCAAAATATAATTTTCTAAAAGTTCATCTTTTAATGAAATCCCAAAAAGGTCATTTAGGACCCAAAAAAGTAGAAAAACTGGACTAAGTATATTTTTCGACGTGTAGTAATATTAGTGAAAAGTGTTTTTTAACCACTCTAGAAGGCAAAAATTGAGACATTTTGTGTATTTTTTTTAGAAAATCACATTTTGGACAACTTTCTTATGTTATGTCTTTCCAAGATCTGATTATAAAGGACCCGTATTAACAAATTATTATTCTGACAACATAATGTTTGCAATATTCTAAATGAGTACAACCATAATATATGGGGATTGAAAAATATGTCTAAAATGTATTTTTATGTGATATAAGTGGAATAAAATTATTCTTTTTGATTTTTGTGGAGAATATATGCATTACCCCCTCCCTTTTAAAAGTCGTTTGACATTTAGAAGTAAAGGAAATTAAAGACTTAAAGATACAATATAAAAGATGTTGAAATACAGTTGTGACTTGTGGAGTTTTAATTGCATAATTATATCGAGAGTGTATAAATATTACTCTTATATTGATGACCCTAGGCATGAAGCCACTTTTTTTATACTATTATTATGGATATGTTAGGTGGATGAGGTTGGTTTCGTATCGTGTGACTTGGTGACCCCAAAGGGAACTAGGGGCCAAACACGATTACAATGATTTTATTATTGGTGGTGTTTGGGGGGGATAAGGTGAGGTTGGATGTGTTTTTGTGATGGAGATTTATTTATGTTATAAATTGCATTTTACTTTACATGCATGAGATCCTAGATAGGCTCTGAAGAAATAAAAGAAACTTTAAAATTTGTATAAGTGTGAATGAGAAAATATTTAAGAACAAAATTAACTAAGAATGAGATTGAAAGAAAGAAACAAATATAATAATAATAAGAAGAACAATAGAATGAATAGAGGCTTAATTCTCATTAATGGAAGAAGCATGCGTATCCTCTATTTATATAATGATCAAATAGTTAGTTAGAGCTAACTAACTTTACTAACAAAATAACAGAAAATAGAATAACAGAAATGAGAAGTGATGAAGATCTAATGTTCTATCATTTCCCCGCAAGCTGATGGTATCTGAACAAGGTAGCAGGCAACTTAATCAGGTAAAAGGTGGAAGTAATTTGTCTTGAAGATATTTGAACCTTGAAGTGCATAGAGTTTTTGTAAAGATGTCAGCTAGTTGATCTTCTGAGGAAATGTGAGAGATGAGTAATTTCTTTTGAGCAACCTTTTCCCTAATAAAATGGTAGTCTACATCTATGTGTTTACTCCTTGCATGAAGAACTGGATTACTCGCCAAAGATAGGGCACTGAGGTTATCATACCACAGTCTAGGTATATGAGAAAGATGAACTTGAAGATCACACTAACTCAGCAGTAGTGTTAGCAAGGGCTTTGTATTCAGCTTCTGTGCTAGATCTAGTTACAATAGGATGCTTCTTTGTTGACCATGATATGAGATTTTTCCCAAGAAAAGAAAAATAGCCAGTGATGGACTTCTTATTTAGTCTATCTCCCGCCCAATCAGAATATGAAAATGCTGATAGTGTGAGAGGTCTAGGTTAAAATAATAAGCCTTTTTTATAATAACCCTTAACAAATCTTAGTATCCTCTTTACAGCTTGAAAACGAGAGTTGAGAAGACTTTGCATATGCTGACATGCACAGTGAACTGTAAATGATAGATCTGGTCTAATGATGGTGAGATATTGTAAACAACCAACCAAGATTCTATAAAGTTATGGATTAGAGTAATGAGATAGATCTTCAACTTTAGATGATTTAGTTGGTAGAGGAGAGGAAGATGGTTTGCAATCAACCATTTTTGCTTCGGCAAGAATTTCTTTTACATATTTGGCTTAACTCAGAAGTAAACCTTTAGGAGTAGATGTGACTTCAATTCCCAAAAAATAGTGAAGTGGACCTAGTTATTTCATAGCGAAAGTAGCTTGCATAACTGTGATGAAGCTATGAATAAGAGAAGATGAGTTTCTAGTGATTATTATATCATGTACATAAATCAGAACCACCATGATGTGATATTTGGTCAGTTGAATCAATAAAAAGGTGTATACTTTGGAGTTTGTGAACCCTTGATCCAAGAGAAATCTAGAGAGAGTAGAATACCAAGCTTTTGGGGCTTGTTTTAGGCCATACAAGGCCTTGTGAAGTTTGTAGACATGTGTGGGAAGAAGTGGATCAGTGAAGCCTTAAGGTTCAATCATATAAACCTCTTCCTCTAGACTCCGATGGAGGAAGGCATTTGAGACATCAAGTTATTTCAAGGACCAGTTATGATTAACTGCTAGAGAGATGACTGTTCTGATGGTAGGAGGTTTTATAACATGACTATAAGTGTCAAAATAGTCTACTCCCTATGTTTGATGAAATCCCTTATCTACCAATCTAGCCTTATGCCTAGTTATGCTCCCATCTAAATTGTGTTTTACTTTGAACACCCACTTACATCCAATTACAAGTGTGTCATGTGTTAAGGGAACCAAAGACCATGTATGTCGCTTGAGTAAAGCTTTATATGCATCTGTCATGGCTTGTTTCCAGATAGGGATTTAATAGCTTGGGTAAAACTGGTAGGTTTAGGTGTGGGATAAAGAGTATTTAGATATGTAAAGGGATGTTATGGTTTATGAATCCCAGATTTAGATCTTGTGATAATGGAGTGATTGTTAAATGAAGGGATGAGGGATGAATCTTGAACAGTAGGAGCATCAATTGTATTAGAAGAATGAGAGGATATGGATGATGTAGAATCCTGATTGGAGTGTAGAGAGGATGTGGCATGGGAAGAAAGAGATGGAGGATATCCATCTTCATTTTCTAGAAATGAATCAAAATGAAGTGAGTAAGAAGACACATGTAAAATACAAGTAGGATTGCTAGATGAGATAGTTGATATATCAACAAATGGAAAAATATGTTCTAAGAACTTGACATGTTTAGAGACAGATACTTTACCACTAGACTTTTCTATACATATATAACCTTTGGAGCCTAATGAGTAACTAAGAAACACACAAAATCTAGAAGTAGGTTCAAGTTTTGAATACCTATAAGGTTTGAGCCATGGAAAGCATGCACATACAAAGGTTCTAAGATAAGAGTAATCTGGATTTGAACCAGTGAGTTTTTCAAAAGGAGAGGTGAAATGAAGAATAGGTGTAGGCATCCTATTAATACGGTAGACTGATGTAAAAAGAGCTCCAGTCTAATAAGAAGGTGGGAGAGGAGCTTGATTGACAAGAGTTAGAGAAGTTTCAATGAGATGATTGTGTTTCCTCTCACTAAGTCCATTTTGCTCAGGTGTATAAGGGCAACATCTTTGATGGACAATACCACTTGCAGCCAAGAAATTACTCATGGGATTATTGAGGAATTTTGTCCCATTATCAGATCTAAGGATCTTAATTTTATGAGAGAATTAATGTTCCACTATAGATTTAAACTAAATGAATTTGGAGTAAACTGTTGCTTTGGTATTGAGAGGATAGACCCAAATGTATCTTGAGAAATCATCAATAAAGAGAACATAGTATCTAAATCCAGTGATAGAGGGGGTTTTGGTGGGTCCGTAAACATCAGTATGGATGAGATGAAGGGGATGAGGAGAAGATGTAGTGGATAACGAAAATGGGATTTGTGACGTTTTGATATTCAACAAGAACTGCAAAAAGAAGAAGAAAAAGAAGAAGAGGTTGAGGATGGTAAGGATGGTAGTTTGTGTTATTTTATGAGATGAGAGATAATGGAAATGGACGGATGGCCTAATCTGTAGTGCCAAATATGGTGTGGTGAAGAGATGGTAGAGACTAAACCAGTGGACTTGGCTATTTTCTGAGAGATGAGATGGGATAGATCATTTGGAAATGAGTACAAACCCTGGGAACATGAGCCTTGATAGATTATTTTGCGGGAGAATTTGTCTTAAATAGTGTATCCTTCAGAGTCAAAGTTCTAATGTTCTATCAGGCTCAAATGGGTGCTAGATATGGGTGTTGATTTTGGGTAGAGGAGAAAGAAGCATAATGGTTGGTATTAGGATAGAAGTTGTGATTAGGAAAGGTAGTGGGAATAGGAAGTGTATAGTTTTGATTGAACCTATAATAACACTCAAAGGAAGAATGGTTGCCCTTACCACAAATTTGACAAGTTACCCTATTATTGGAGTTAAAATTTCTTCCATTCCCATAGCCTCTCCCTCTTGAATTTCTATTTCTCCCATTGTTTTTGAAGCTTTGAAAGTTTTGATACATCTGATTAGGGTTGTACATATTACTCTGTTGAGGGGTAAGGTCGGCATTTGAAGTACTGGAGGTGGATTCATCTTTCTTATCTACTGCTAGCAAGGTAGTTGTTGCTTCTGATGTACAAGTTTCTTTGTTAATATGCTTTTCTTCTGACCTAAGCATAGAATGTAAATCAAAGAATGTAATTGACTGGGTTCTTGTTCTGAGGGTAGTTTTAAGATAAGAGTATTCATGGGATAATCCATTAATGGTGTAAAGAACAAGATCTTCCTCTGCAACTGGACAGTCTGCAGCCATCAATTTATCACAACAGTCCTTTATTCTCCCCAAGTATTCATCCATTGAACAATATTTCTTAGCATTCAATAGTTTCAATTTCATCTTATGGACGTGTGATCGTGATACAGACGTATACCTACTCATCAGATAAACCCAAATTTCCTAGGCATGTTCAAAACCAACAATTTGTGGCAAGATTGTTGGTGATATTATAGTAATTAGACAAGTAGTTAATTGTCTATCAATATCTAACAATTTGGCATAATCAAGATTAGGAATGAGATTACCATATTGATATGTGATTTGTTGATCTGGAATAGGGTTCGACCCATCAACAAGTCCCAGAACATTTTTGGCTTGAAGTTGCCAGATCATGAAATTTGTAGTGTCGAGCTTGATTATAATCAGTGATGTTAAGTTTGAAACAAATAATACTAGATTTGGTGGGAGATTTACTCTATTGGCAGTAGTTGCCATTGTTAAACTCCAGCGAAAACTTGATTGAAGCTAGGTTTTGAGAATCTTGTAGCTCTGATACCATAAAGAAATAAAAGAAACTTTGAAATTTGTATAAATGTGAAAGAGAAAATCTTTAAGAATTGAAATTAACTAAGAATGAGATTGAAAGAAAGAAACAAAGATTAAAAGAAGAAGAACAATAGATTGAATAGAGGCTTAATTCTCATTAATGGAAGAACCATACATATCCTCTATTTATACAATGATCAGATAGTTAGTTACATCTAACTAACTCTACTAACAGAATAACAGAATACCAGAATACCAGAAATGAGAAGTGATGAAGATCTAATGTTCTATCAGGCTCACGGGCCTTATTTATAAATGAAAGATTTAAATTGTGTGTGTGTGTGTGTGTGTGTGTGTGTCTCTATATATATATATCAAGGTTCTAAAAAACGCGGGGCGTGATCGAGGCGTGGAGGCCAAGCCTTAAGCTTTAGAAGCCTAGGCGGGCCTTGGCGTAAAAAGACGTGAAAAGGCGTTTAGGTCTTTTTAATATATTTTAATATTTTTTAACCATAACAAGGCTATTAAAATACTAAAATTGTACATATCATAAAAATATGTCTGAATATTTGCAAATAAGAATACTATTTGATTATTTTGGATGAGATAATGGTTCGGTTTGTAAAAAAATCTTTAAAAGGGGATATCGTTTCACTAAAGCATTGTTGTTTTTAGAGAAAAAGTACGCCTTAAGGGTTTTACCAAGCATAAGGCGTCAAAATCTTAAGGCGGGGCGTTTCTCCCAAGCCTCAAGCCTAGGCGGGTTTTTTAGAACAGTGATATATATATATACAGAGAGAGAGAGAGAGAGAGAGAGAGAGAGAGAGAGAGAGAGAGAGGATCACAAGTGGGCCAAAAGACCGGACTTTTTAATGGACCTACAAAAACATAAAAAAATAAGCCAAATAATTTTAATTCCTTGGTGTAATTGGTTCGCGCCAGCGGCACCCATTACCTCCTACCCCCTACACCCCAACCTTACCCCCCCCCCCACCCCAACCCCACCCAACCCATACCTACGTCTGCTCTAACCCAACTATTCCGGCCAAGCCCACATACCTATTTTCCAACCTGGGTGGTTAAACCCACCTGATCCCAACTCCACGAACCCGGGCAGAAGACGAAAACTAGAACTGAAGCCTTGGCCAGCCACCTCCAAACTCCGGCAACTTGAACTCTGGCTAGCAGCCAAAATCGGTCGGTGACACCAGCAGATCCACTCCACCTCCTACCCACCGAAAAACCCACCTGCCATACCCGAAACAATAAAATAAAAAAATAGATCCTTACACGAACACCCAACATTTGGCAGTGGTTGGAGTCATCGGCGGCATGAGTTGTGACTCGCCAACGGACTTCTGGGTTTGGGTTATTGCTATTTTTTGGCAGCGACTTTTGGGTTTGGGTTTGCTAAAATGGATCTTGGCAGGGATAATGAGTTGTCGTTTTGGTGGGTCAAAGTTGGGCGGCAGTGGTTCACAAATGCTGTTGGGGCGGGGTGGGGGGGAAGGTGCCGGGGCGGGTGGGGGGAAGGTCGGGGGTCTGGCCAGAATCGTTTCGGGTGTTGCTGGTGCGAACCCGTTTTCACCAAGGAATTAAAATTAATTGGAATATATATGTGTGTGTGTGTGAGGCACGTTATGCTTTGCGAGACCCCTCAACAAATCGGGTGTTAGTCCCAATTTATATATTTATATATATACTTTATGGTATGGTTATTTGGGATACATACCGTTTATTGATATAGTGAAAATTATATTTACTAATTGTCTCTTCTAATCCGTAAACTAGGAGGATTTTAAATATTGTTGTTAAATGCATAATAAGCCAATATGGCTCCAAATCCTAATGAATAATTATGTCCCAAATCTTGTTATTACTCTCTCGTGTATGAACAAACTAACGATCATCTTGATAATTTTTCGAAAAGGACTTAGAAAATAAAAGCTCCATACAAATGTCTTATATTCATATGGCTTGTGATGCATGGTAAGTTAATGGCAAACCACATTCCAATGGTTAAAGGCTTCACCATGGATGCAAAATGTAATAAATGTGACTCAAATGAAGACATTGAACACCTTTTTAGGGGGTGTCACAAGTCCAAAGTAACATGGCAGCTCCTTATCACTCCGGAGAGATGGTAAAAATGTTTAAATCCCAACTTTGTTGGTTGGCTTAAAGAGAACATATGGGTTAGAGACAATGGTAAGTGGAGGGGTATTGATTGGACTACTGTTTTTATAGCTATTCGTTGAAATAATTGGAAAGCACTAATCAAAATGAGTTTTGATAATCTGGACATTCCCCCCGCATGTGCTTAGCTAAAATGAGTTGGAATCATGCTTGGGATATCCAACAAGCTTTTCCAAATAAGGTACCACACGCGAGAGAATCAAATCCCATTTTAATTTGTTGGAAGTTTTTCGTGCAGGTACTATACAACGAATTACTTCTTGGGAGTTTAGGCGGCTTGGCTAGAAATGAGCAAGCTGCTTGGGTTACTGGCTTATATGGCAAGTTGAACGGAAATGCGAACACCCTTAAAGCTGAACTTGAGGGATTTTTCATGGGCTAAAACTTATCAAGGAGAGGAATTGGACATGGGCTGCTACTGAAACAGACTCCGCATTTGCAGTGGCATTAATATGTAAAGCGGATGCTGAAAATCACCCTCTATGTGCCTTAATTGAAGTTGCATTGCTTTAGCGAAGAACACAGGGAGAGGTATTAGCCACATTTTGAGAGAAGGGAACAAATGCACGGATGTTATGGTCAAGTTCGGAAGTCGCCAAGTTGCGGATTAGGTCGTTGTGGAAGAACTTCCAGCTGAGTTGATAGAGCCTATGGCAGCAGATTTGCAGGGAACCTCCTGTCGTAGGGAAAGTTATTGTTGCTTTTTCATTTCCAGAGAATCATAAAAAAATGATTTTACAGAGTTGAATAAAGTTGAGAAGCTATTTTTGTTAGAGTAATGATACTCTTATCCGGAGTTAGTACCCAACTAGTATTCAATACGCTTTATATGGCTTGTAACTGGATGAGATCCACACTATAGTACAAGTCATATAAAATGTATTCGGTACTAGTCCGCTACTAAGTAAGAGTAACATTTTCCTTTTTGTCAATGGGGACACTATCTTAATCTTTTAACTTCATTCTTATATGTGAAACCTTGACTCTGTCCCTTCTTAGTACAGAAGAATGCACACCTCAGTTTGTTACAAACATCATCACCTGAGTTTGCATGGGAAAAGGGGTAAATTTAGAATACACACACAGTCTCAAATCTTTTCTTGATAGTCTTGTACTTTACCAAAAGACCACTATTAATTTAAAAGCCAACTCTCAAAGAAAAACGAGTTGTTTTCAAAGAAGGCAGCCTACAAATTAAAGAATACGACTTGTTGCTTTCAAAGAAAAACGAGAAGGGAACACGACTTGTAGAAAATCTTTCTATTTTCCATGATTAGTTCATTAGAAAGCACTATGAAAAAATGTAAGAGAAACTTTAAGTTGACGACGGCAAAAAGCGGTCCCATGGAATGACACTCCTACCTGTATCCCCGTCAATTACGTGGGAGAAGTTTGAAAAGTTGTTAGGTTCACTGTTTTAATTATTGATCAATGACGTTGGGGTTCCATAAGTTCTTTTTTTTTGTTTAGACCCACCGGTTCTTTAGTTTTACACCAGATGGGGGTGCTAGTAGGGCTAGTCATAGAAACCTTACTTGCGTTGGACTCTATACAGAATTACTCTACACAAATTAGTTATCTGCATAAGGGAAAAAAGTCTTGGCTTACCTGTGTTGAAAAAAAATTATCACAAAAGTTTACTTATAATCTTAGAGCAATATCACAATCATTTTAACTCTGGTAATAACCTTTTTTTTTTTTTTGAAAACATAATATTTCTTGGTGTTCATTCAGTGGCGGATCTAAGATTTTTGTTGAATCGGGGTGAAAGTTTCGAGTGGTGCCGGGGGTTTAGGGGCGGGAGCCTCCGAGGTGATTTTTTTTGGGATTATTTCAAATTTTATACAAATTATAGCTTTATAATACTCAAACAACCACAAATTACAGCAGACCTTGTTTTTATGTTTATTATTTTAATGGTCAAACAACTACAACTACAAAGAAATAGCACACCTTGTTTTTATGTTTATTATTTTAATTAATTACAATCTTTTTTGCACCCTCAGTTTTGTAAATAATTAATGGTATACCTTGAAGTTTAATGTTTTACCAAAAAAAACTTATATTTTTTCATTTTTTTTAAAATTGAACCGAGATTGCCGCCCCCCTTGGGCCCTATGTCCATCCGCCCCTGCTTTCATTTAAACTATTAAATCTGTTAATATAAGCCTTAAAAAAATCTTACACAATTACAACTCAATTAGTGTTGTGTGCAATCTCCAATATGGAAGAACCTGTAATGAAAGACCACAAATCGAAGCGAAAGGTAAGTACCATCATATATAAACTATTTTTGGCTATCAACAAAACATATTGTTAATTTCAATTTAATTAATTTTATAGAAAAAATTACGCATGAAAATATTGTTGTGAATTCGTTATCCCTCATCCAATCATACGGATGTAATAGTAGTATTAAACAACATGAAAATTTTGAATGGGACTATAAATCTCATTTTTGACAAACAAGGTACAATTGAATTATGAAAAAATAATATTATTAAATATTTCTTGCTAGACTCTTAATGCTTATGTATTCGATATATAGGTATTTTATTCCCAAGAAAAAAAGAACCACGTGGTGTAAATATGTGGGCAAATCTTGTGGTATGGTTGTGTGTAATAAAAAATCGGATAATCCAAAGTACGGTCGACATGGTCGAGTAATATTTTGTTGTGAAATGGGCGGTAAGTTCAAACAGAGCCGAAAGAGTGTTATTAATGATAAGGAGGTGAAAAGCAATGGGAAGCATAAGAAAATTAGGAATACAAGGACCAAAAAGTGTAGTTGTCCATTTTTTCTTAAAGGGGTTATATTGCAAGTTGATGATGAGTGGAGCTTTAATGTTGTATGTGGGTTTCACAACCACCCACTTAACGAAAAAACCACATTTGAAGGTCATTCGTTTCTCGGGAGATTGATTAAAGAGGGTGAGCAAATAGTGGTTGACATAAGCATATGTGGGGTCAAACCAAGAGAGATTCTTCATGTGTCGAAAATAAGGGATTCAAATAATGCTTCAACTATTGAAACAACACACAATTTAAGAGCAAAGAACCAAATTATTGAGAAACAAGGAAGAACATAAATGCAATAGTTGATGCACATTCGAATATGTGAAGATTGTTGAGGAATGTCAAAGGAATCAGTTAGTGACAAACTCTCGTCCCTTGAAAAAGATGGAAGTACAGAGACGCAAGCCTAAATATGGTCCGAACATGACAAATAAAGAATACTTTGCTTCACTTTTATATGAGTATGATCTGATGATTAAGGAACATATTATAGATGGTTTTCGTAATACTGCCCCTGATGACCACTACGGGTACATGTGTTGTGATGAATTATTACAATTTAGTGCACATAATGGATGGATGACTGTCAGACTGCATATGCTTATTGAGTTAAGGGATCATAAGGAATTGCACGCGCGTATGTTGGGTGGTGTCCAAACGTATGACGATGTGGAGGAGGCATTAGATTTTTTTCAGTACAATATCTTTCCACCCTCGATATTGGATGCAAGTTCCAGCCATGGGTTGCTTGTTCACCACAACTTTCAACTGTATTCTTTGTGTTTATTCTCCATAACAAAATATCACTTACTTACTGTTAAAGACATAACAAATATCAGAAGTAGACCGTATAGTTCTCATCATGTTGTATGATAATAATCATTTCATGAAAGTCAATCTCAAACTAGGAGCTCCAATGTTGCACATTGTTTCAGGATGGGAACACCATCGATATCCAGATGCGCAACGGTGATTTAATGTGGTGAGTGATTTGATTCGGAAGTGGGATATGCTTATTGGTTATCCAAGATCAGAGACAATTATAATTGAAATAAAGACGACGAATGTATTTTTTTATACAATAAAATTTCTTATCACTTAAGTATTGTATTTGTGTTTTTTCAAGGTCGTCATTTAATCTCAAATTCGACATGTCTTTGAAATAGCGAAACGTAGATTTGATCTTATCTTGAGAGATTAACATTTGTGGTTATTAAATATAGACAAAGGTCTAACAAACTCCATAGTCATTATTTTAAGTCATTTGGAATTTATTGTGTAGTTCACTTATATATTGTTTATATTTTAGAAAAGTTGGTGCAACGACTATCTTCGGATTTTTCTTCTGATCCAAGTGTTTGAATTAATAACTTAGTTAATTGTTAAGACTTATTTTTTATTCATATATTAATTATGTTGGATGAATGGAGTTTTGGACATACTCTGTTAAATTGCATTTGGATTGCTTTTATTTGTGTTGTATTCAGGTAGTAATAATTTGTGACATTACAAAGCTACCCATCCCAACAATATTATCAACAAATAATGATAAAGTTCATGTCTGGCACCCAAATGAATTCATTGTCTTAAAGAAGAGAATTTTGGAAAGTCAAATTCAATTATTTTACTTTTAAACAACTAGAAATTTGGGAAGGAGAGAATAAAAATGAGTAATTCTACACAACCCATCATTCTGAATGCAATTCAAAATAAATGTGTACGTGACAATCACATATTGTTTTTAACTTCACAAACCTGGTTAAATAATGGGGTCACAACCACCTTTGATTGACACAATACATTTGATTTGTAATTGGTTTAAACTGGGGAACTACATAAAGTTTCATTACAAATTATATAAATGAATAAGATGTAGGATAAGTGAGAGTGAAGTAATTTATATATTATTTAGTATTTTGAATAATAATAATAATAATAATAATAATAATAATAATAATAATAATAATAATAATAATAATAATAATAATAATAATAATAATAATAATAATAATAATAATAATAATAATAATAAGAAGAAGAAGAAGAAGAAGAAGAAGAAGAAGAAGAAGAATGACACTGATTATATTGAGAATTTTTACCTTTTGGGATTCATAAAATCTTCATCACGTACTCTTTCTTTTAACAATACACTTATCCCGTTAATTTAACCATTAATGTACTTTCACATTTTTTCAAATTTTTTAATAAACTTCCATTTACATTAATCGGCATTGTGATCAAAATCATCTTTTCACTTTCTTGATTGGGGTACCAATCCATGAGTGTTACATGACCTTTTACCGACTCCCACCATGCCAAAATATGAACAGTGATTTGAGATCTAAGCATTAAGCCGCATCCTAAGGCTCCGGACCCTTCTTAAATTTCCTGATTACCTTCAAGTACCTTTTACTTGTTACAAAACTGTAAACTTATATCATTTCCTTCTTTCTTATTCTCTATTAAGACTCTTTTCCTTTTTTACCCGATGATAAGGCCAAATACCCCAGACAAGACTAGTCGTAACCGTAATTTTCAAAGTTTGACACTTTATCATAAATTTATTTTTATTTTACCTTAAACTCGTATTTCATCTTTCAAAATAACATTATTTACCAATTCTTGTGAAACTTAACCTTTTAGTTCAAAATACCCATTTATACATTTTAATGCATTTTTCACTATTCATGCACACTTGTAAATTTCAATTTTATACACTCTCCCAAAAATATTTTTTTCATCTTTACTTTACAAAATATGAGTTTTCACCACAAAAAATTCAACTCTTTTGACTAGAGACCTATAGTTTGAAAAATTGTCTCATAAGTCCAATTTTTACATAAAATGATATGTTTATACTAAAACATTACTTTTCTCATTTCAAGCTTATATTTCCAACTGGTTAACTCCTGTCATTTTATGTGTCCATATTATTCCATTTAAAACTAACCTTTTCAAACTATAATTTTATGTGTTCATACTAAAAATAATACTCATGGTTATTACTTTGTCATTTCAAAATAATGCTCATGTTTGCAAATGTTAACATTCCGAATTTTGTTTTTTCAAACTTTCACTTTTGTTCATTTTTATCACACATTCTTCAACATATATTCATATGTAGTGGAAATAAGCATAAGTAGTCATACATATATACATATATCTAGTATATTTGATTTTAAACTTGAAAATAGTGTTGAACCCATACCACTTAACGATAATATCTTTTGTGAAAATGTAGAAAAGAAACCGCCATGCGCTCCAAAAATTCTCAAATTAAGCTCTTATAAGAATCATCTTCCACACCCAAAATAATACCTCTAAAACAATTGAAAACTCTTAATAATGTAAGGATAATTGTGTGGGAGAGTAAGATTGTAATATAAAGAGTATAAGCGGGCATTTGATGAGTTAAAATGGTGGATAGAATGAGTATTTTTGGATTTGATAAAATGCACATTTTCATTCTCCATAAATGGAAGAAAATGGGGTGGGTAACCCTCTATAAACCACCCTATATTACCCCCACTCATCTCAAATGGCTCCTAAGCAAGTAATGATGATACCCTCTGCCAAATGGGGTAGAAAAGACTCAGAGAAAGGATGAAAAATGTACAATGTTGGCATCCCACTCAACTCAAATTGTTCCATAATTTTTACTAACTTCGGACAGATAATACCCTCAATATGGATCTAAATAATTATTCTGAGCACTTTCATTTTTAGTCAAAAATCCATTATTATACTTATTATTATTATTATTTTAATTTTGTTTTTTATCCTTATGATATTAAAATTTAAAAATAAATTTAAGTATATAATTTGTTTCATATAATTTTCTTTTATTATATTTAAAATGTGTAACTTAATTTAACACGTGTAACGTGGTACACGATATTTTTGAATTTTCCACTTTAACCAAAATTTTAATTGAAAATATCCTATGTAAATTAATCCCATTAATTTCTCATAAAAACAAATCCATATATTTTGTGAATCACGCGAAATTCGAAAATATAACTTGATTTATTAATTTAACAAAATCCGAGCATTACATTCAATGTTTCATTTGAATGAGTTTTGCATCTCCTTCGAATGAGTTTGCAGTTTTAGTTATAATGAGGTTGCAACAAGAATCGAATGAAACCTTCTGCCTAAGCAAATTCTTTTTGCTAGAAGATCACCATATCCTAATTCAAAGAGATTTGATGCCTCGTTCAAATGAATTTGTTTTTCTTCGAACGAGGTTGACAAATTCATTTTAACGAGATGAATTTTTCATTCGAATGTAATACTACATTTTTTGTATCGCCATCTTTTTGCGTTTTTCTATATAAACAAGGGAAGGTAAAATTTATTTATTATATAAGAATTTCAAAACACTTTTCTAAGAACAAATATATAGCCTCATAATTATGTGTTTCCACTTTAAGAAATAAGATAATATTCATGTGTGGGATCTCGGTTGTTCACAGTGGATTTTCGTATGAATGTTGTAACAATTTTTAGTTAAAGATAAATGGACATTGATATACTATTGGACCTCATTCGGTATGCGTGGGTGGATTCCTTGAATAGCCATGAAGAAGGTTCAAGGAGCGATTAGAAGTGCATTAGGCTTGAGGGAATCGAGTTAGTGAGTAAGTCATTTTCTACCTAATACGAAATCCTATATCATAGTGGACTTTGCCTAGGCTAGGCCATTAGAGGTTTTCCTCATACATCTCATTGTTGTGTGATTATTTTATTCCATTCTTCTTATTCACCGAGGTGCAGGCTTTCACAGGATAAAATTGGAAAGTACTTAACACAGCATATGTTTAATCGGTGCTTAATTTAGAATTCGAATAATTGATCACTCTGTTTAATTTAATCAAATTAAAATTTAGTAATTGTCTAGTCAATCCTTCCTTTTACACACCTTGTTGTCTCAAATTATATCAGAATAGTTGCACTAAGTTATGGTGTCGATCCTTAGGTTTATTTTAGGATTTGATATGGATTTTTAATCATGAGGAGAGTGATATTATCCAACCACTTATGCTTCACAGGTTAAAATATCGATATTGGTAGCTGCGGATGAGATTTTTCCTTAAATATATTAATGAGAAGGCATGGAACTCAATGGGACAAATGTGGTCTGCTCCTATTAAAGCCTATTTGGTTAAAGTGTGTTCCTTTTGGAGTAAGGCTGAAAAGGATGCCTAGGCTTTGAATTCCAATGGTGTGAATGTTATTTTCTATGCTATCACGGCTAAAATATTTATATGTATTATGACTTGTGAGATAGAAAATTATGTTTGAGATATTTTAAAATACACATATGAGGTATTAATACAGTTAGGGTTTATAAGTTGCACAATCTGGCACTGAAGTTGGAGACGATTAAAACGGGAGAACATGAGTCATTTGATTATTTTTATGAAAAATTATCAGATATTGTTAACTCCTCGTTTAACATTGGTGAACCTATCCCTGGCCCGAAAGTTATTAGAAAAATATAATGGTTAGTGCCTGAAAGATCTAAAACCAAAGTCACGGTCTTAGATTTTCTTGGAGGTATCGATACTCTTAGGGTCCAATAAAGTCTAGGTGATCTCCAAACCTATTATATGAATATGTGTCTTCTTAGGAAGAAATAAGAAAAGAAAGAAAATATCTTAGCTTTAAAACCCGTAAAGAGGATGTGTCAGATTCCAAGAGTGAGGGTGAGTAAGAAGTCGATGAGATTTCTAAGTTTGTGAAGAATTTCACCAAATTTCTTAAGCTTAGAGAAGATAATAACTTTATTATAAAATTCGAGAACTTAACAACGACCATGATATGAAGAAAAGGGATAACCTTAAGAAGGTGGATTATCGGGACAAATGTTATAAGTGCCAAGGGGTTGGGTCTCATAATTTTGAGTTTCCCACTAAACTAAGGAAGGATGGTAAGAACCTTACATCCTAAAATGTAACTCTTTATGATAGCAAGTTGGAGGAGGAAACCAATTCTACTGTGGAGCTTAACTACACCGCTTTCATGGCTAGTCATGTAAGCCTAAATGAAAAATCTTGCATTAATGAAGATTGTCACGTGCATGATAATTTTATGGTCCGATATTAGTGTAATAAGTTTGTGAAGAGGAAGAGAGTGAGACTGAAGTTTCCTTTCATGAGTTGTATACGGATTCATTGAAATTGAAAAGGGTTAACTTGAAATTAGAATCTAAGTTAAAATAAACTGCCATGTGAAATAATGATAAATTAATTGGGGATTTAAGGTTATGCAAGATGAATCTTAGGGAGAATCTCGCACACATTGAAGGGGAGACAGATAACCTTCTAGGAATAGTTGAAAATATGAATAAGGATACCCTAGAATTTGACGAGTCTAAACTTCTTCTTGAGCCTAGAATTTTGAAGTTAGAAGATGACTTAATAGACTTAAGTTGTGTCAAATTTAATTTGGAACCTAGTTCGAAACGTTTGGATAAAATTTTAGGAACCGTCCAAATAAAAAAGGACAACATGGGTCTAGGCTATAATGATCCGAATACGTCCACTCCTAAAGACAATACCAAGATTATGAGAGAGTCAACCTTAGTCAATGACTTTCCCAATAATCAACAAAGGGATATTTTTTCCCGTGTCTACATGTGCAAGCATTATAACAGGAAAGATCACCTTAATATGTTTTGTTTCGATCTTAGAAAAGGTCCAACGAAGTCTAAATCTCATTTCAAAATGGTTACCAAAACCAGAGGCATTAAAATCATCATCGATTTGGATAAGGAAATGTGATTTGGAGGCACATAATTCTATACGTGTTGATTCTCACCTGCTTTCACATGATTCATCACATGATATATCTTACGAGTAATTGTGTTTGCATATTTTTCATACAGTAGTTTTTTGATTCATTTTATATGGGATAACTAGTGTTATAATGTTTGCGTCTTTTATATTTTGATTCTTTATTTATTTTGGGGTTTATATTTTAGAAGGATGATTCGTATGGATAGTCCGTATATTAGGTTATGCACACAAAAAATCAATTTTTAGCCAAATTTTATCTTGATTAATAATTAGGTGCGCACATAATATAATGTCAAAATTAATTATGAAAAAACAAGAAAATAATCAAACTAACCAAACACACGAAGAAGATTGAAGAAAAATCCCTTTTTAGAAACATTTAGATTTTAGCATTATTAAGAAATTAGCAGACTCGATGACTTATAGACTACTTAGAGCTCAACTAAGTATAATTCATAGTCTCCAATTCTTTATTAGATACGACATAATCTAGCACCGTCCATATGAAATGGTCTTCCCTCGGTATTCACTGATCAACCTTAAGATGCAATACCCTATCTTCTTTGATCGTAGAGCCTCAGCTCCACAAATCAGCTATAGAGTGAAACTCTACAAGGGTTAGATGTAACGAGTATTGAACTTAGGTTTAAACTCAACAAATCATATATGAGCTGAATTATTTGGAAATGAAAAGTGTTTTTCTAAAACACAAAGATGAACAGTTTTGGAAAAAATATTGGGAATTTGTTTTCGCCAAAAGTCATGAGATAAACTCATCAAAATAGATTTTTATCAAAAAACACAAATTTCTAGGCACTGGTCTCATTCGAATAAAAATGGCATTTCGTTCGAACAAAAATACCAGTTTTATTCTAACAAGATCTATTCCCGTTCGAACGATAACCCATTCTTGTTCGAATGACAATTCATTCTCGTTCGATCAACCTTCTAACGAACTTCCAATGACTTTAGCTCTGTTTAACACAGTATTCTCATTCGGTGATCGTTTGAAGCACCTTCCAATGAAAAGTGAGTTTTTTTCTAACGGGATCAATATCTTGTTCGAACGAAATAAAAAATAAAAAATAAATTATTTTCAAAATGCGATTTAACAAAATGCCTCGATTTAAAAAATAAACATCCCAGAATATAATTGGAATAAGAAAAAGAAATCTCAAGTCGTATACTATCATAAAGTGTCGGTGACAAATCCAACGGCTTGAAATCTAAAAACTATACTCGGTCACTAACATGTCTTCAAATGATTGTGGAGGCAGTGCGGATGTTGTGTTTGGTTTGAAACTCTGACTTTTAACATACCCAAATACCTAGTTGCTTAAGTTATGAGCAATTATAAAATGTTTTCATTACAAATCTCTCCCTTTGACTATTTCGGCACAAAACAAAAAAATCAAAAATCACATTACAATGAAACCCTAAGACAATGTATCCTAATGTCCTCCCAAATCCCAAAACGAAACCACATTTGTAACTTTGTCTTCAAATGAATTTGTTCTCCCATAAGACAAATTTGTCTTAATCTTGTATTATCAATGAAATCATCATCAAAGTGGAAGAGATCTACACACATGAAACAAAAGAAATATCATGATGTGTGCAAATTTTAAAGAAAAAAAAAACTCCACTCAATTTGTTCTCCCTCTTTTTTATCCATAATTGACAAAGGGTTAGAATCTAATCATGAATAAAAAGCATCACCTGAAGAATCGAAGATATCATCACAAAAATATTCATCAAAGGACATGCGACGAAAATAAAAAGGTCATACTAATTAGTTTTGAAATTTTTTGAATTTTTTTAAGTAGAAGGTATATGTATAAAAAGAACGTATAGGTACAAAACACACAACACCATGGAATAACTCTAAAATATCTGAACCATGAAAACAAAATGTAATTTTGTGAACATTTTCCATAGGCTAATTAATAGACATTCATAACATAGGCGCAGGAAGTCGTTGAGGTACTTCTAAAGAAAGAACTAACTTTCAATCTTAGGTGTAAAAATATTTAACTCAAGTGAAATTGACATGACTCATGCAATACGCCATGAATTTTAATGATTCAATCTTAGGTGTAAAAATATTTAACTCAAGTGAAATTGACATGACTCGTGCAATACGCCATGAATTTTAATGATTCTCAAATCAACAACGCCAAACTATTCAATGCTTTTCAAGAGAGTCCGTTGTGAAAATCCATCGATCTTCTAATTTATAACACCTTCTAAATCTCACGTATATAAGAATTCACTCTCAAATTTTAAAGATATCATAATGCTAATACGTAGTGAAGTATCAACAAATATGAAATAAATGTCCTTAGCACTTCTGTTTTGTGTGACGTTAATCCTTTTAGGCTCTTTTTGTAAATGGTGACTTTTAACGTTCTTGTTTCGTAGCCCTTTCTATTGATTAATATATAACAAACTTTTTTGGAAAATGAAATAAGAGCAATGGTTCTTACAAGCACAACTTACCTCTTTTTACATTTTGTTCATTATTAATCAAGATTCTAATGACAACATCGTATTTGACACATAATAAGCAAGCAAAATGTTCAAAAGTTCATGCATGGGTGCAGTAACGATGACAAAGAGTCTAACAAGAAGAATGTAATCATCAATGTTTAATGAAATGTTATCAGCACATTAGTAAGCACACTAACAAAATGAAGCCATGTCTCAAAACACCAAGAAAAGGTCATGTGAATGGATGGAATGTAGGGGTGATCCGAATATCTTAAATGTACATCCATATATGGTGAAAATTGAAAATATAAAAATATTTTTCTCTTTTTCAAAATTTTATCAAAAATAAAATCTTTTTCAATTTCTCAAACTTTTTCTTAAAAATCGAAAATCTTTTTGGATTTTTAATGAAATCTACAAAGAGAAAAGAATAGAAATACATAAAAATACAATCTAGCAACAGGGATATGAAATATGAACATGATAAGCACCCTACATTAAATAAAATAACTGAACTAGATAAATGGAGCAAATAACCAAAGGCTTCCTAAGATTCTTGAATCAAAGTGTATCTAAAGGTTTCGTGAAAATATTAGCTACTTGATGTTCGGTGCTCATAAAGCTCAAGGTCACAGCCTTCTCCTCAACGAGATCACGAATAAAATTCTCATGTATCCTAATTTTCTTTGTGCGAGAATGTTAGATCAGATTACGAGATATATGGATTGCACTTGTATTGTTAAACGAAATAGTCATTATGACTTAGTGAACCCTATAATGTTCCAAAATTTTATTCATCCATATGAGTTGCGTGCAACAACTCCTGGTAGCTATATACTCAACCTCTGTCGTAGAAAAAATATGGAGTATTTATTCTTGCTAAACCAAGAGACAAGAGAACTCCCAAAGTAAAAATACCCACCCGCGGTGCTCCTACAGCAATTAATATCGTCGTCCCAGTTGGCATCTGAATAGGATGACAAATGGTCAACAATATCAAAGGAATGCCAAGTACTATAAGAAAGAGTTCCACTCACGTATTTGATGATACGTTTAAGGGAGAGCAAGTGAGATTATTTTGGGGATGCCTTGTTTCGCACAAGGACTCAAACGCTAAATGTAATGTCAAGACGATTAGAGGACAAGTGGAGAAGACTACCTACCATGCTCCTATAAAGGGTTTGCCTTGTGTCCTTACCCAAAGTGTCTTTGCTAAGATTAGTTGATGTACTCATAGGGGTGCGTGAGTGCTTAACGGAGCCAAAATCGAACTTTTTCACTAGGTCCATAGCATATTTGGATTGAGAAATAAATATCTCATCCTCTAGCTAATGCACATGGAGACTTAAGAAGAATGTTAGCTTACCAACCACGCTCATCTCAAACTTTCTTTATATCTCCTCCTCAAAAGTGTGATCATGTCGAGTGTACGTGGGTCCAAATATTATGTTGTCCAGATAAACTTAGGCAACATATATAGTACCACTCTTTGTCCTCGGAAATAATGTCTTATCCACTCCCCCTCTCTTGAAGCCACGACTTAAGAGAGAGTAAGTCAACCTCTCATACAAAGCAAAGGGTTCTTGATTCAAACCATATAGGTCCTTCTTAATATAAAAGACGTGTTTGAGGTGCTTTGGGTCTTCAAACCCCTTCGGTTGTTCCACGTAAACTTCTTCCTATAGAATGTTGTTAAGGAAGGTACTCTTGACATAAAATTAATATAAATTGAAGCATTAATGTCAGGCTATGGCGATCAGTAAGCACGCGAACTCAAGCCTAGTAACATGAGTAAATGTATCATTAAAGTCTACACCCTCAATTTGTGTGTAGCCTTGAGAGACCAACCTATCCTTATTGCAAACTATGATGCCATTCTCATTCATCATTTTTTGGTAAATTGACTTGGGACCTATTACGTTAGTCTCTCTAGGTTCGGGGATTAAATCCCATACATCACTCTTCTAAAATTGAAGCAACTCATCTTGCATAGGTGATATCCAATTCTCATCCTTGAGAGCTTCTTTCACATTTTTGGGATCGACTAGGGAGGTGTAAAAAATTTAGCTAACCATATTCTCAAGTTGAGCGCATCTTAACACCTAGTGTACGATCACCAAGTATAGAGAAAGGGTCATGATTCTTATGAACCCAATAGGGTGGATCCTCTAAATCAATAGTAGGTCCATCGGGGTAGTATGAGGAATGGTATGATCGTAACTAGGGGGTGCATTATCCTTACACTTAGGGCTAGGGTCAATACACATCGGAATCTCATCGTCTCTAATCGTGGAATTTATTGACTCCATAACTTTAGATCTTGCAAGGTTACCCTATAAGCCCTACTCAATGATGAATAACCTAAAAATATCCCCTTGTCGCTTTTGAAGTTGAACTTTCCTAAATTCTCTCTATCTCTCAAGATTTAGCATGTACTCCCAAAGACATAGAAATCTGAGAAGTTGGGCTTCTTACTTATCCATAACTCATACGGAATGTGTAGCGTGTGTAGATGAAAATATACTCTATTCAATGTCTGTCATGCGATACTCATTGCCTCTGCTTAAAAATGTCTAGGCACGTTTCTCCTAAGAATCATGGATATACCCATCTCTTGTATCGTCAGGTTCTTCCTCTCAACTATCCCATTTTGTTGAGGAGTATCAAATGCCAAATATTCCCATTTGATGCCACTCCATCAAGATAGATATCCACTTCATTTTTGTCAAATTCATTATCGTTGTCACTACACATCCGGTTAATACTAACACCATGTTGGTTTTGTAGTTAACGACACATTATTGTCAGGAACACAATCGCATTGAAATTTTCCCTAAGAAACCCCAATATAGAGTATCTAGAAAAGTCCTTAACCATCACGAGAATGTATCTCTTACCACGTAAACTTAGTGAATGAATATAACCATTAATATCCATTTGAATCAAATTAAAAACACGAGAGGTGGTAATGGTATTCAACTTTCGCTGGAAATTACAAGTTTGTTTTCCGCAATGGCAAGGTAAAAAAATTAAGGAAGTTGGTTTCCCAAACGATGGTAAGACATGAACGATGTACCTTTTAACTAATCTCTCAGTATCTCTAAAGTTTATAGGACCTAATCTTTGATGTCAAAGGCCCATAGAGGAAATTGTGGCATTGTTGAACACAAAGGAGGACTCGAGAACGATCCCATAGAAATTATCTTTACTGCTCACTCCATGTATTAATAGTTCACTGATTAATCAGATCGTTAGATTTGTACCGATCAAACTTTATCCCAAAGTTTGTGTCATACAACTTACTCTAATTAAGTTCACTTTAAACCCTTTTACGTACAACACATTGTCTAGTTTAGGAAATTTGGGTATCTCAACATATCCACGTCCTAAAATATTAGACCTACTCCTATCTCATAATGTGACTTTGCCTTCCATGTGATCCATAAGGTTGGTAAAAAATAATATGTCACCGGTCATGTGCCTAGAACACCCACTATCAAAAATATAATTGTGAAGTATTTTAAACCTTAAGAGCAGCATGAATAACAAGGTTTTTTTCATATTCCTTGGGTACCCACGTGGTGGTAACCTTTTGTTCACCCTTATCATTGTTAGCTCTAGTTACAACATTAGACGTGTTCTTAAAAGGCATAGACATCCTTTTAAACTCTTACATTAATGTTTGTGAACTCACGACTAGGAACTCAAATTGCTCTTTAAACTACCAAAGTTGCTATAGTGGTGCGCAAGAGTATGTGTTCATTGAGTCATTCTTGACTTGTAGAAAACTTCCCTATGGTGACCTCTAATGGGTGAAAACATAGACTTTCTGGGTCTACCTTGGTTCGATTTCTTAGGTTGAACTCCATTTTTTGGTTTAAGTCGAGGACCATAAGGATCTTCCATAAATTTAGGAACCGATTTCGATGCAGCATAGAAGGTGGATGCATCATCATAAACTATTCCTTACCTCTCCCTAAATCCTAAAGAGGGACCGAGAAAAATATTTCCAACCTTCTTCAATGTATCTTATGTAGTAACCTTGACCTCTCGAGTACGTTTAAGGTCTTTCTCGAGTTTGGATACAAGGTCTTCAAGTCATGAGTCTCCGACAAAGCTTGAATATCTCTCGTAAGACTGGCCACTTTGTTGGTCAATTCACCATTTTCCCTCTCTACTAAAATGACTATCTCTCCCAACGAAACTCTCACTGAGGACTCTCCATCTCTCGAATATCTCGATTCCTTGTTTAAGTCAAAAACTCTAAGCGCCAAACCTTTATTTTGTTTTTTTTGTTTTAAAGGACTCGGTGTATAACTCAGCATAAGAACGTTGAAGGTCACTCTATCCTTCACTCAAAATGTCAACTCCCTCACTCTCTTCGAAATAAATAGAATCAGTGTAGAGGTCATCATGTTTAGAATTCCTCATAAGCGTGAGGTGTACTTGATGCACTAATATTACTAGCGATGAACACGGTGAAGTTACATCCATACAGAGATTCATCTCTGGAATCCACCAACTCAATATCACTATCACTAAGCGTGGCATTGAAAGCAGCTTTATCTTGTCCTTGTCTCTTTAACCTTGTAGCATGATCATGGGCATCGTGATGCTTACCATTACACTCATAGCATCTCTCCTTACCTTTCTTTAGTTACTCATTTTTATCTTTTTCAAAATTTTACTTTCCCAATTTATATTTTTTATCTTTCACAAAACTTTTATTTTCTTTGGAAGTATTTTCTTTTGTAAGTTAAAGAAATTTTAAAAAAAACTTTGCCAAAAGGGAAAGATCATAGAGATCAAAATCATACTCAGAGTCAGAAGAAACCTCCTTTTTTCTTTTTAGGTTTGATTTTAGATGAAATTCCCTCTTCCTTTGGTTTAACAATTTTGGAAAATATGTCTAACTCATAAGTTCAAAGGTCTCCTATGAGTTCTTCTAACCTAAACGTATCTAAAATTCCCAATGATTTAAGGACGGTAACCTTAGGAATAAATCGGGACGGAAGGGATCTAAGAATATTTTTCACTACGCGCATCTCAGGAATTCTCTCACCCAAATTGTAACTAGAGTTAAAGATATTAAACAGTCGTGCATAAAATTCATCAAAAGATTCAGACTTTATCATAGTAATAGTCTCAAATTGTGTGCTGAGATTTTGTATCCTGGAAGCTATCACAGCATTAACACCCTCATGGGTCAGATGGAGTGTATCCCAAGCTTCCTTAGATTTAGTGCACGTCATGATGTGGCAGAACTCATCAGGGGTGATGGATCTAGCAATGGAACTTAAACCGCATGAACTGAAATTCCTCCATTTTAATGCTTCCTACTTCCAAGTGATGATGGGATTTGGACTTATGACATTGCCATTAGTCACTGCGAGTGGTATCCATCCCCTTCATAAATAAGCCAGATGTGACACCCCGCCTAATTAAATACCGGGTGATCAGGCCTTTATTAAATTAAAATAAAGTTTTCATTTGGTTTATTCTTAGCATCACTGTCGAAACTAACTTTACTAACCACATAGTATTCAAAAATCCAGTGCCAAATTTTATCTTTTTAATTAAACAAACAACACCATGCCAACATAATTATAATAACTATACCATCCATGCAATAAATAAGAATATGAATAAATCCACAATAAATCACTAAAATAATATGCTATCGAATAAAACCTCGGTTCACAAATCTAATACAAAAGTCCAACCCGAATAATAGTTTGAGTACAAAGTCTGAATAACATAAATGAAGTAACTGAGTGCAACAAGCCCAAATGAAATATTGAACTACACCTTACATTAGGAGTGAAGTAACTGAAGCGACTAAGTCCAAATCTTGCAAGCATCCACAAGTGATGCAGCTACGCCTCCCTATGATAGATAATTATGCATGGTGTTCCTACGGCTGGACACCTAAAAGGTTTTGGAAAATAGTTTGCACGAACGGGTCAGAGCCCGAGTAAAAACATTTTGAAAACATAGCAAGTATTTAAATCGCAGTTTAAATAACCAGTTATTAGATACACATGTTATGCTGCAAATACTCTCTTGAGTTCCTCACCTCTCATCTATAGTGCGCACCTAGCGTCCCACCTAGTCATACTACCTAAACTAACTAGGTCTCAAGTATGTAACTAACCACCAATCAATCTGGCTCAACCGTACCGCCCATACAGTACACTATAGTCTCCCCTTAATTATCATTAAATCCTTGGTTAAGTCTCTCTTTAACCTACCTGTATTGCCCATACAGTACGTTACTGAACGACTAATAATTAACATCAACCTTATGTTATTATTAATTCAAGTTAACATTTCACACATGTTATCGTTCACACCATATCATTAAGTTTTTATACTTAAATTTCATTTTAAACATGCATTATCTATTTTTCCTACTATTTACACATTAGAAGATTCAGCATTGTTTAGATATACACTATCTAGTGTTGCTACTATCGCACATAAGTAGTTGATCATTAATTTAGATATACTCCATCTAGTCTTAATACTATCACCCTTAGTAGCTTATCATTATTTTAGATATGTGCCATCTAGTCTCACTACTATCACCCATAAGTAGAGTAAAACACCATTTTAGAAATGCACTATCTATTCTCACTACTATCACCCATAAGTAGATTAAACGTAATTGAGGTATACACCATCTAATCTCACTGCTATCACACATAAGTATATTATTTATAAGGAATATATATTTCACACACAATGTATATTATAAGTGCATACTTTGCATTCATGTTCCCGCATCATACATTAATGACTAGTAGTTCGGAATGTCCCCTCGAACTTATTTAGAAATGTCCCCTCGAACTTGGTTCGGAATGTTTCATCGAACTCATTAATCAAGTACATAATAGGTATTTACTCCACCTATAATTAAATCAGTAGGTATATGCACCACCTAATTATCCATGCTCATATGTAGTATATTCCTCTCAAATACTCACCATACATATTACTTTACGATTTGTTCCCACTATCATATTTATTTGAGTATTCACCCAACTCTAAGGGTCATGGCTACCCCTTCATTAAGTTTAGTAGTTAACTATATCCTAACCTACTAGTCTTCGATATAACTCATTCGAAATTCCCGTAATTTTCTATCTTTCTCACCCATAAATTACGACATAATTTAACCCAATTCATCCTCATCTTAATCCTCTCAATAAGACTAAATCATCACCCTCTCATAGGCCTCCTATAAATAATAAGTCCCTCGTTATTATTTTAATAAAGTCCCAAAGTTTCCCAAACAAATTTAGGAACTATGGGCTTATAGGGACAATCTTTTATTTTCTGGGAAACCAAATCGATTCGCCAGAAGGCCAAATAAATTCGCCTCTGGGCTGAATCGATTCGAAATGGTACTGTTCATCTCCTTCGTCCAGTTCATGCGTTTTCCCACCATTTTCATTTATCAAACTTACATGATACTTCACCAAAATCACAACCAAATGTCCTAAACATTTTTTAATTATAGTAGGATGATTTCTAACATTCTAAACATATCAAATCATCACAAAATTCCATCAAGAACAAATTAAAAACCCAAAGCTCTTCAAGAACCCTAGTTTTGTATTATTCCTACATATTCCTTTAAAGACCTAGATTAATTTTGTCTTAATCATAATAAACACTCTGATTTCGTCATACTAACATCAAGGAATATATATATATATATATATATATATATATATATGCAATTCATATTTCAATTCATGGATTAAACCCTCCCAAAATAATATTTAATCTCCCAAAAACATGAAATCAACCTTATTCTACATCGTTATTATAAATGCTTAAAATAAACATAAGACAAATACTTGCCTCTCAAAAGTAGGTCTGAAATTCGTTGGTTTGATGCTATGGTTGTTCTACCCTCGCTCTGATTTCGATTCCATTGCGTTCGACGACAAAAAATGGTGTAAGAAGCATGGTTCTTTCCTCTTCTTACTCTCATGTCGCCTCTCTTCCTTTTTCTTTGTGTTAACCTCGGTTACCTTTATCTAATGGAATATATAAACTTGATATTTTTGTTATTCTACAAATCACAAACTCACGAATGACCGAAATGCCCTTAAACGGTGTCGGGGTGGTCTAAAATAATCTTGGGACCCAAACTACACGCCTAAGTATATTTTTCGACTATTTTGACCTTTTAGGAACCAAATGTGACCTCAAAATCACCATTTGAGTCACTTTATAAAATTATCTTATTTCCACCTCAAAATACGACACGCGTAAAATTATAATTTAAATTAAATCAATTAAATATAAATCCTCAAATTAGATAATTTCTCTTAACTAAATGAATTTCTAAATCACCCATTTAATCAATTTCCACATTCTCCAAAAATAAAGGGTGTTACATACTTCCCGCCTTACAAACTCACCTACTTGAAATTCGAATAAGGCTCGTACTCTAAATGCTCGAATACAATCCTGTTCACATACCCGTAAAATCACAACATTTATTTCTAACCCTTCTAATCACGGATTAAAAAATAATACCATTACCCAAGGCGCCCATACACCCTATATCCATGCATATATGCCCTAATGTTATAAGACTTCACTAGTCTCCAATTTAATCTAGTTATTATCCCTCAGATATAACTGTGTAAACAAAACATAACTAAGGTACTAACCCCATGTCTTAATGACCAAACATCTCCCCACTTCTAACGTTGCGCTAAGTTTCATGCCCGGGATGTCTCGCAAAGCGAAATCCAAACAAGGAACCCCCCGATACACTACTACCCAACATTGTCGGTGGTTGAGATCCATTAAGCCCTCATTCTATCGTACGTACCCTCAAATATCCGTGTTTTGACATACTCATTCACTCTCATGCTACACAATACAACATATATCATGACACTCTTACCCTCACTAGTTTCTTAGCATTAAAAAGTCATGAGCTATATCTCTCTGCTCGATCATAAGCTAGTCTACCCTGAATCACATAAGTAACCGTCCCTACGCACCGAGATCAATTATAACAAGACATAACACCACATAAGTCTACTAAATAATATTGTAACATATATTCACATATATATAGGCTCAACCCTCTTTCAGGTGATACCTAGCAAAAAAAATCATACCCTGGGACAGCGAACATGAGATCTCACTATCACAATCTACGATCACTCAACCCATCGCTAACTAGTGAAATCTCAAAAAGTATTCTACTCTATTCTCATAACACTCAAAAGAATTAATCTAACATGTTATACAACCATACTTTGTGTACACACTATTTCTCTTGTAAGCGACACCAAAAGCCCAGCTTCCCCACGGTAATTAATTATACATACCGGAAAAGGATATTATAGCCAACATACCCACTAAACTCGACTCGCACTCGAATTGTATGGTTAATAATCATATCTAGTGACTCACTCATGTCACCCATACAAATCCCATACTCATAAGGATGAAATCCATTTTCGTTCTGCCTTACCTAATCGTCGGGTCCCTGAACGTAACTCTCGTTCTGAAACTGACCCACAATATGTTTCATAGGTTATACATCCAGGATCTCATCCTTTAGTTTCACCCACCTAGCCTTAGGGTAATACTTTTTCATTCATGGTCTGCACTCCCACAAGTGAAACCTCGGACTAAAAATCTCTCTGGCTCTAATTTCAGCCCTGCTGGTCTTCCCCATTATTTACTTGGTCCTAACGACCACGAGGAAGTGAATGTTATAGCTACTGAGGACCTTTTTGGTCCTGCCTGAACCCTACCATTCTCAAGATGAACATCTCTGGTCCTATCTCTCTTAGCCCGATTCCCCTGCCATAAATCTCGATCCTCCTGTTGTTGTGCCCCACTAGAACCGTTCCCCATATACTTTCTAATCTGACTGATATCAATTTCTCGTTGTGGACAAGTTCAATGCAGGTTGTTTTACACTCCACACATATGACACCTTTCTATGCCATTCCTTTATCTCAGGCCCCACCATCCCTATCAGGGTGTCCTTCTTTCGAACACAGTAGTCCTGTCCTGGTTGCTACCTTTGTTATCCCGTTTGGATCTGCTGGCCTTGTGGAACTCGTCGTTGGCCTGAACGTCCCTGAATGAATCCATCGTCACTTTATAGGAATTCAATTGATCTAAATAATTTAAATAGGTCTCACATTGGGTACACCCTACTGTAGTGTTTCCTAATCACCGATAAATCTAGTCTTGCTCTTTCAATAAATTCTCTCACACTTTTGGCTCCCTTCTAACGGAAGTGTTTGTAATCTTGTAAATGTATGAGTTTGACGACATCTGTAGTAATTGTCCTAGCCGAATTTCCTATTCACACTTTTGTACTCTACCGAGTCCATTATATGCTTACGGACCCCCTCGTTATTAACATCTATATCCCCTTTGGTGGTTACGATGTTCGCTAAACAAGTCAACTTATCTCTCATGAGTCAGACTCCTGTACATACCAACGGTACATACCGCTTGCGCGGACCCATTTTATAAACGATTTTGGGTTGAGTTTTTTGTGTGGTATTTAAACATTTCGAGGGAGGCATATAAAAAAAATAGGACATAAAAACGTTTTTTGCTATTTTAAAAAAATCAGTGAATCTTTTGCAGCTTTTAAAGTTATTTAAAAGCTCTGAACATTTGACCAAATTTTTAAAATAGCAAAAAAGTTATTTTGCGTTGATTTTTTATATAGGTCTATTGAAATGTAAACATCATATAAAAATATTTAGCGGAAAAATCATTTTTTTACTATTTAAAAAAATAGGTATGTACCATTTGGTATGTACAGGAGATTCACACACACACACACACACACACACACACTATATATATATATATATATATATATATATATATATATATATATATATATATATATATATATATATATATATATATATAGGGAGAGGTTCAAAAGAGAACATTTTAATGAACATTAAGGAAAAACAACCCAAAACCATTAATTTTAACTCCTATGTTGAAATTGACCAGCGTTAGCGGCCCTCGAGACCATTTCGGCCAGCACCCCCACCACCACCATGGTAGTAGGTATGGAATCTCTTATGGTGGTGGGGGTGGGGGTGGGTAGGTGGGGGTAGGGGTGCTGGACGGAATGGTCTCGGGTGCTGCTAGCGCGAACCAATTTCAACATTGAAGTTAAAATTAATGGTTTTGGGTGTTTTTCCTTAATGTTCGCTTTTAATGTTCTCTTTTGAACCTCTCCCTATATATATATATATATATATGTGTGTGTGTGTGTGTGTGTGTGTGTGTGTGTGTGTGTGTGTGGTATTTGTGTGAGTCTTTGCATGCATCAAATCCATGTTCGTAATTGTTTAATTTTTGGATTATTTGTAATTGTGTTGCTATATGTTTATCATTGATGTTTCACTTCACAATGCATATTGTGATTTGTTTCCTCATGATCATCCATGTCATATTAAGGGGGAGAAGTTTGTTTCATATTAAGGAGGAGAAGTTTAGATTAAGGGGGAGGGATTTCATATGCGGGAAATTATTTACTAAAAGTGCTACATATTTCATATTTGCCTTGCATTTGAAAGGTGTATTAAGTGCTCAGGTTTATGCTTTGATACAACAAAGTTTCATATGAGTAGATCTACTCAAGAGATAGTGTTCATCAAGTCCGGTTTTTCTCTTTTTCCTTTTGGGATTTAGGGATTTGGCATTACAGCTTGACGATCGAGTTTTTTATTTTTGGTTTTCTCCCGATATAACCAGAGGGAGATATTTGTAAGGACAAATTTTGTCATTGTTTCTTGTTTGTAATATATATTGAAAATTTGTAATATTGTCTTTGTTGTGTTTGAACGCGACTATTTGAGTTATAGGTCAGGATGTATTCGTTTCTTCCTTCAAGCCTATGCATCGAAGACATGTAGCGGTCGAGTAAATCGACATCAAATTAATGATGAGTTCCGTCTTCAACCTTAGGATCTAAAGAAATGTATAATTTTGTTATTATGTTAATCTCTGGGTATCGTGTTATGGTGTTAATGTTTATTGACGCTATCTTTTCGAAATGGTTGTGTTAATTTTTTATTTTTTTTGAAAGTAGTTCAAACAAGCTATGGTTTCAGTCAAACGAGTTTGAGTTTTTTTTTCTAATGAGGTCTAATGAGAATTTGAACGAAATTTGGTGCCACATTTGAACGACCTTGTTTTCATTCGAACGAGGTTGCCAAGCTCGTTCAGATGAGGTGGTTATTTTGTTCAAACGATATGCCTTGTTTTTTGCTCTGCCTCCTTTTCACATTTTCTATATAAATAAGGGTTGGTAGAGTTTATTTCAACACAAGGGTTTTAAATAACTTTTTAGAGAACAAATATATAGCCTTATAAAACCTTTTTTATACCTTATTTTTTTATATTCAAGAGTCAAGGTAATATTTGTGTTTGATGTGCCATGTTTTGAGCACCAAAGCTAGTTTACACTATATTGTCCGAGTACGGTTTAGCACTATAGATCCTGTGTGAATGAGGTGACACTTTCTAGTCAAAGATTGGTTGACACTAAGACGTGACAAATCTGCATTGTGTATGTATGGGTGGATTCATGCGAAAACTATGAATAAGGTTTGAGGAGCGATTGGAAGAGCATCGGGCTTAAAGATGTTGAGTCAGTGGGTAAGTCATTTATTTTCCTTGTATGGAATCCTATATCATAGATGAGTTTGCGCAGTTGAAGTTGTCTGAGGTTTTCCCATTATCTATTTTTCTCGTGCATCACAACATTGTGTGATTGATTTATTGCATTCTTAAAAAAGGAGTGTAGAGTTAAAAAATTACTATATAGACTAAAACAATGTCCTAAACAATGGAATGAAAAATTGATTAAGTAATGATCTCTAATGGTTTTAACTTTAAAATAATGGATAAATGTATATATAAAAAAATTAATGATAAGTGTTGTGTAATTATTTTCTTATATGTGGATGATATTCTTATATTTAGTACTAATATAGATGTAGTTAATAAAACCAAAAGTTTCCTTAATAAGAAATTTTATATGAAAGATTTGGGTGTTGCTAATGTTATACTTGTGTTTAAAACCATTAAAACTTATGAAGAAATCATTTTGACCCAATATCATATGTAGAGAAAGTTCTTAAAAAATTTATGCAATTTAATTATATTCCTACCAAGACACTTTATGACCCTAGTTGTCACTTAAGAAAAAAATATGGTCCTAGTGTATCATCATTACAATATTCCAAAGTCATTTGTAGTCTAATGTATCTTATGAAATGCACTAAACCTGATATCACATATGTTGTTAATAGACTTGGTAAATATACTTCCAATATTAATAATGAAAATTGGGATGATTTGATTAGAGTTTTTAGATATCTAAATTACGCAATAAATTATGGTATTCATTATGTTAGATATTGTGTTGTAATTGATGGTTTTTGTGATGCAAATTGGATTTATGATAATTATGAATGTAAATATACAAGTGGATATATTTTTCTCGTCGCAGGAGGTGTTGTATCCTGGATATATACCAAAAAACATGCATAACAAAATCCACTATGGAATAAAAATTCATAGCATCGGATAAAGCAAGTGAAGATGATTCTATGTTCATTTATGTCCTTAACCATTTCCACCCTTCTCTATTCATTGTGACAATCAAGCAGCAACCGAAATAAAATATAATAACTCTTAAAATGATAAATCTAGACATATCAAGAGAAGTTACAATAGTGTGAGGTAGTTTTCGAAAGATGAAATTGTAGAAATCAACTATGTCAAGTGAAAAGAAAATCTTCCAGATCCATTTATTAAAAGGCTAGATAGTGAGGGGATGGGTTAATAACAAAATTACCTAAAATGGAAACCCAAACCATATGAAGATCTGAAGATCTGGTTTTAATGGGATAACAAAGTAATACGAGTGATATGTTGGGTACTAATAAAAGTTTCACTTAAAACTCATTCCAATGATGTAATATTACCAATATAGATATTGAGTGGAGGATGATATATAATCTCTTAGTAATTTTTATAGATGTTATTTAATGAGGTGTAATAAGAGCATAAACTATTTAAGTGTGGTAGTGGAGACGTTTCCTCTAAGAAATAAGGTTCATTATCAAGGGAACTCAAGAAAACCCTGGCATGCTTAAGTCCAAAATGAGCACAACTGTGGGAACTAGATGATGATTTTTTGGATTCACGTGTGTGTTACACTGACCTATGTTTACAACTATGTTGAAATAGTTCAAGGAGTTAGTTCACTATCAACTGGTAAACTAAATAGATCATCAAAAAGAATGTTGAAGTAGAATGATACCTTTGACTTTGTGTCAGTTTTTATGGTTCTTATGGGATCATAATTTCACATAGTTGTATGACTCACAGGTGCTCAAATGGGAGTCTAAAAAATCATGATCGTAGAAGATTTTAAGTGGCTAAAAAGTCTCATCAACACGCGTCACCAGATAGTCAACCTAGATAAAGGATAAGTCTAAAATCTTTGCTATAGCTATCAACTGAGCTGGGACTCTCTCAGGATCCTCTACATATATAAACCCATCCTAATAAGGTACGGACATCAAAAAAATTATTTGTCGAGAAATACTATAACTCTGGTAACCTTCGCTTATAAGGTTAATACAAGAGAAGCCCAAAACCCCGTGGACATAGGTAATTTTCCGAACTATGTACACATTGCGTCGTGTTGGATTTTGGGATTGTTCATTAATTATTCAGCTTTGTTTACACTTAGGTATTACCTTTTACAATTAGTGCCGTTTGTGGGAAATGAATTCTATTCTTTGAGACTAAGTTAAAGCTCTAAAATATCTCATTTACTCGATGAAAAATGCGTAGATGTCAATGACCAAGAGGGACACCAATAACACGACTATGATCCGATGGGATATATGCTGATCACAATGATTATGATGAGGAGGAGTGCCACCAGTTCACCCATCCCCCACAAAGGGTCAGGTCCAATCTTGGGTATTTTTTCCATTTCCCCAAGCCATGTTACAATCCTCAAGAGGGTAGGACGATGAACAACGGTGAGCATGAGAAATCCTATAAGATAATAAAACTCGTCGATGATTATGAAAAATAGCTTTGAGAAAAAAAGGCCACTAACAGGTTCTGACAGGAACAAAATTCCAAGATCCATATGTGTTTGGAGAAATTAGAAAGGGGTACCCACAAGGAGAATTGCAACCACGACCATCGCTTAAGAACTCCTAGCCCTTAGGCAAACCGATCTATTAGACGAGGAAGGAGTGCCTAACTATTAAGATGTTCTCCTCTCAAGAGGTATCCTGAATGCAGACCATGCACCAATATTCGATGAGCAGAAAGAGAACATTGTGATTTTATCCGGAGGGAAGTATAAAGGCATCCAGCCCACTAAAGAGTACAGATGGCCAAGGATCTCTCCAAGAGGGGAGTTATTTCTTAGACCAAGTCGTCTCTCAACAATCCATAAAGGAATTTCAACCCCCAAGAAGTTCACTCATCCTAGATTTAAGATTTATGATATAAAAATTGATCCCACATATCATGTCAGGCAATTCCTACAGACAATAACCTTCTAGAACACGAATGAGGGCCTAAAGTGTAAAATTCTCCCTTCCAATTTAGGATATATAACATAAAAGTGGTTCGATAAGAGGCCCCACCAATAAATAGGATCCTTCAAGAAGCTGGTTAAGTCCTTTACAATCAGATTCATCACCAGTAGTGTCCACCCTAAAAGGATAGACTCACTCTTAATAATAACAAAGAAGCCCCAAGAGACGCTCGGCGAGTGCACTGCTGGATACTTAAAAGTGTACAATATGGTGGAGGATTTCACCAAGAAGTTTATAGTGATATCCATCAAGATTGATTTGTCCAATAGTTCACTACTCTATCAATCTTTGACAAAGCGAGAAGCCATTATGATGGACGACCTAATGGAGATAATTAAAAAGTACGCTAAGGTTGAAGATACGATGACCAAGGTCAGACAAGATGGAGACTAACAAAAGATACCTAAAATGGAGATAAAGAAGTGGATAGCAAGAATTTAGGAAGGAAACAAAGTGGAAAGATGGGTGGAACTGAGAAAAAGGACTTTAAAAAGTCCTTTAAGTCAGTCAAATGCAATTTTTATCGATCCAATCTACATAATCTTTTATAAGATCAAGGGATGAATATACTTCAAATGGATAGGGAAACCCAAGAAGACTAATTCAACACTGAAGTGTAGGTACCACAAGGACAATGGTCATAAGATTAAAAACTATAAGGACTTGAAGTTCCACCTAAAGAAGCTAGTGTAGGTTGGTCACCTGAATGATTTCACTGAGAAGAAGGAGAACCTGGCTCAGCTCGTGCATGATCAACGACAAAACAACGCCTTGGAGGAAGACTTAAGGCATAAGTTTTTTATGATTCAAGAGGAATCGAGCTAGAACCAGATCAAGGGGATGCCCTTGAATTGGTGGATAAAAATATGATGGCAGTCATGAGGGATTTCAGATTGACTCGGATCATCCCATTGTAAGCAAATGCCAGAGACTAGAGGACATTGACTATACGAAGCACATAGTCTTCATTGATGATAATTTAGTTAGAGTGAGGATTCCCCACCACAAAGACCTTGTCATTAATCTCAGATTTTCAAATTGGGATATAGACAAGCACTCGGTGGATTATGGATGATCCTTGGAGGTTATGTACTAGAGTATATTCAACCATCTGAATTTTGAGGGCAAGATATATAGGAAGCTCATGTTCCTTTGATAGTTTTTGCGAGAATAATGACTTTACCCTCACGAGAAGAGTGACTTTGACAAAAGTCAGGCCAATAAGAAGTACCTAATTAGCAATTCACTCATAAAGGAAGAAAAACGAGAGTTGGTTACCTTCCCCAAAGCCAATCAAGATGCGTTTACATGGAGTGCTTATAATATGCCAGGAGTAGATCCAGAGGTTATGTGCATAAGCTACACGTGGACCCATTACACTCACCAGTAGCTCAGAAGGCATGACGTAATGGACCAGAGAAAGGTAAGGCCCCATTGAGGAGGAAGTGGGAAAACTTCTGGACGAGAAGTCCATAAAAAAGTTTAATTTACCAAGTGGTTACAAATCCTATAGTGAGAAATAGAAAGTGGAGAGTCTGTGTTGATTCCACATACCTAAATCTTGTATGCCCAAAAGATTGTTTCCCTCTGCCAAGGTTAGACCAGTTGGTCAATGTCGTAGTCAACCATGAGCACATGAGTTTTCATGAAACTTATTCGAGTTATCATCTGATCCCTATGTTTTCTCTTGACCAAGAGAAGACCATGTTCATCACTACCTTCTGTCTTTACTGTTACAAGGTAATGCCACTTGTTTTTAAGAATGCTGGAGAAATATACCAATGACTTGTAACGACGATGTTCAGGGAGCAACTGGGGGACACCATGGAGGTGTATATCGATCATATGCTCGCAAAAAATAGAAATAAAGAAGACCACCTCACCGACGTGGATAGAACCTTTGAGGTATTCCGACATTATAGGATGAAGTTCAACACTGTTAAATACTCCTTTGGAGTTTAGTATGGGAAGTTCCTTACCTAATAAGTCAGAGATGAAACACGTACGCCCATGGGAATAATTTCCCATACATGCAATAAAGCATACTCTAATTTCATGCAAGTTTTCCTAATAACATATATATAATAAAAAAAATACTTTATTATTTGAACTAACCAGATTTTAATACATGAAGAAATTTATATCAATTAAATCTAATTTATTTTAGTGTCAAATTAATAACAATCTATTTTATATGACAATACAATTCAATATATCAAATATGGTGAATTATTCTGAATCAATGAAATAAATCATACAATAATTTATAATATCAAATCACACATAAAAGGAGATGAAGCAAGGAAGAATAACATGCATGGTTTTTTAACGTGATAAAATCCCAAAACTAGGGAAAACATCGACGACTCCCTCTACGGAGTAAAACAAAAAATTCCATGAAAATTTAAATCAAGCAAAAAAATTACAAATACAAAGAAAGCACAGACTGATTACCTACAAAAACCAAGTACAACAGTCCCGAGAGAATGGCGATGTAGAACTGAAAAATTTCTTTGATGTAGACTCCCCAATTTATTTCTCCACACTCCTTGTTATTGGCGTTAACCCACACTACTGAAAGTATTAGTGCTCCTAGTGAAGTGCAACATGTGTTGTAAAAATGCTCTAATGTGCAAACCATGGAAGAACTCACATCCAACACAAAATTTCCAAAACAAACAAATTTGCAAGACGAGATTAATATTTAATGCAATTGATAAACATAATCACAATGCAAATATCAAGAACATAAGTTTTCTGAAAAACTTACAAAAAACAATTTCATAATTGATTCACATATATTTCAAGACATATTATCATTCAAGCATAAATCTAAAAGAATCAATTAAAATATTTTTCTTTTCAGAAAACAATTTTAAAGAAATTCTAGAAAAGAAAAATAAAACAGACATTTGTCTAAACAAAATACTCTACTCAAAACATTTGAGAAATTATCATTACTGATGCAAAAAACTAGACTGTCCTAATTAATTGATAATATATAAAAATGAGTAAAAGAGACAAAGAATTTTTAAAGTGGTTCAACTATAAGAAAAGCCTACGTCCACTGTTGTGCATTGCCTTGGGTTGGTTTAATTTCCTCTTGTCTCGTTGTTCATGTCCCTTGGGTGTAGGGTTTACAATGTATTTATAGCACTTTGAGGGTGTACAAGAGTTGAAATATTAGGATGGAATGCCTTTAGAACATAGGCATTTACATTTGTACATTGTTAATAATGTATACAACTATTGTCGATTTGTTGTCATTATTGGTCAGTCTTCCTAGTGTTGATCAGTCTTCCTGGTGTTGGTCGGGTTTCTTTAACCTGTTGGTCGGCATTCCTTCAGTTGGTTAGTAACTTGCCCTTGCTGACATGGATTAAAGCCCAGATGGATTACACGTGTTCCTTCATTATTGATCCACGTAGCAGGATAATTTTTGGTATCAACAGAAGCCCCCAATGTGTCATGCTTGAGGTTTTTACAATAGTATGAAACATTTAGATCTTAAAGTTGCTCGGGCAATGATTTTGAGGCTTGGTCGGTTATTAACTTCCCATACTTGTAAATTTAATGACTTCAACTATCGGCACATAATGTGGGTAGTATTTTTGTAATTATCCATAACTTCAGCGAATCATTTTTGGGTAAATACGTCTTTTTCAACTTTAGTCACTAACAGTTCAATTGATATTTCCTTTTAATCATTGCCTTTCCAATTTTTTAGGCAAGCTATAAAGGCGGGAAAAGCCACACTCGTCTCTTACCTCAAACTTTTTGAGTTTTTTCTGCCATTGTGTCTTCAAGCTCTCTATCTTTCTCTCTTGTGCGATCGCTCTCTGTTCTTCAGTTCTTGCTGAATCCTTAGATTCTGTAAGAATGTTTTTCCTTTTTTTCTTCTTCATCAATCATGGTTTATCCTTTTACTTCCCTTGATGAATTCAAAAATAAATGGAATATTCCTTCATGGGTATAACTATAACATCCCAGTTTTCTCGTTGATCTTTTTTCATTAACTGACGGTCACTAGTTTCCCTCCATTTTTATTGTTGAATGTGTGTTTAACTTTCCCCCACACCCATTTTGTCTTGAATTTTATCAGTATTTTGATATCGTCCCCGCTAGAGTAGCCCCCAATACTGGAGGGTAGTTAATGGAGTATATAGATTATACCAACTCCATGGGACTCATCTAGGAATCCTAAAAATTATGTTATGCCATAAGTGGGTAATTAGTGATACCACTTTCTATTTGAAAACTAAGGCTGTGAAAAAAAACATTAGTACTTAACCTTCCTAACTCCAATAGAGATTACTTCGAACAAGGAGTAATTATTAAAAATTGACAACAAGCTCCTTTGACTGGGAATGCTGAGTACCAAGGGCCTAAATGCCCACCATGTGTCAATGTGATATGTTTCATTTATTTACTTGTCTTTCTTTGTATATTATGTTAACTGCTAATACTGATGTATATTTTTTTACTTTTAATTACAGTTGACCGAAAGAGAAAGCGTCCCAACGAGAGTGACATCAACCTTAAAGAGTTGAAGTTCATCTGGGGCATTCATCAAAAAGTTGGGGAAGAGCATACCAGATCATCCTCATACTTATTGCAGTATAGGAACACCATCACCTCCTTTTTTGCTCAACCAATTGTATATGCACCCTTTACTTTAATCAATCTTGACCAAGACCCTATCTCCACATCCTCTGTCACTGCATTTGGCAGTGGTGAACCTGTTACTTTTTATTCTTATTTACATTGAGACCTACCTCTTACTGCTGCCATGGGGGAGAGGAAGTTTCCTAATATTTTTGTTGACATAGTTGCTACTAGCTCCTCTAAACATACTGCTGATGGAGTAAAAAATAAAGAGGATGCTAGGAAGAATCCCCATTGTATTAAGGACCCCATCCAATAAGGGGGATATTGGGAAGAATCTTCCTCCTGAGAAAGCTAATGAAAGTTATCTCAAGAGGTTGAAAAGAGGACTCCCTTCTAGGCTGGCAGAAAGGTCTTCGGCCAACACCGACAAACATGAGTTGGTTGATTTACCTATTTTTGGCTCACCAGTGGCTCTTGGACCTAGTTTGTCCAGAAAAAAAATTCTGAAAGGGTTGCTCAAAGCGTAGCCATGGTAATTTATTTTTCCTTCTTTATCTCTTTATTTGATATTTTTTATATTAATTTGCCTTATTTTCTTTTTGTAGCTTCTTGTTGACTTCAACAATATATTGGAGAAGGATAATGCTTTGAGTTATTCTTCATAAGAGGTTGGAGAATCTTTTGATGATCTTAAGAAGTTAGTGATTGACTCCAAATAGGCACTGGACAATGAGCAAAAGAAGTGGGAGGAAAAAATTAAAGTTACAGAAGAAGATGCAGTGGTTGCTCGGGGCTAGGTTACTGATTTACATAAAGACTTGGATGCTAAAAAATCTAAGAATACCAAGCTGCAAAAGGATTTAGATGCTGAGAAGGCTTTGTTCATTGCTAAGGGGGCCAAAAGAGCTAAGGTCGGGGAGGTTGACTTCAATAAGGGCTGGGACAAAGCCATTGGGGCCGCTTCTTTGCAAATTGAATTTGCCAAGAAGAAATGCTTCAAGAATGGTTAGTCGGAAGCCCTAGTGGAGGTCGATACCCCTTAAGATTTCAAATTCTTCCTCAGATATGATCCAGGGGCTTATCCCAACATAGATGAGGAAATTGGAGATGATGGGTGTTCAAGTGAATCCCTTATGGTGTTGGATTCTGCTGACCAACACCAAGTTGTTGACTCCTCTGCTCCTCCAACTGACAACCATCTGCCTTTACCTACTCTTGCTTCTACTTCTGCTGAACCTACCCCAGACGTGAAGAAGGTGTAGATCTGCCTAAGTAGCCTTTGTTTTTTCTTTTCTTCTTGATAATGCGTATGTACTTGACAATTTATCAATAAAAGGAAAAAAAATTCTCTTTTGCTTGTCTTTTCTCTACACTTTGTACTCCGTTTTTTATTGGATATTCTTCTTGATTTTAATTGTCCATGGATAAATAGGAATACTTCTCCTCTAGTCATTCCGACCTACTCAAGAGATGCAACGAGTTTTTTAAAGCTGGTTATTTATCTCTAACCGAGGAAGATATACTGAAGGTACTCGGGGAAGGTGTGTTTGAGCAAGCCAAGGATGCCTATCTTCATTTGAAATGCCTTCTTGATCGGGTAGTGTCCAACAATGTTGCCTACTACAAAATGATTTAAGATCTATAGGAGGACTATAAGGAGGTCAAAGATCTTTTTCATGCCGTCTATGAGAAGAACTACAAGGCTTTGAGTAAAGGCTAGGGCTTCGAACATAAGTTAGAAAAATTTGCTTCTCACTTTCGAAGACAAGAATTTTTTCTCAACTGTGAAGTAGAGGAAGCCTGAGCCACTGCCAAGATGTTGGAGGAGGAGAACAATAATTTTAGAGATGAGTTAAATTCCTTGAAGTCTTCTTCTACTGATGTTGCTACGATCGACGAAGGTTATTCTTTCTTGGAAGCAAAAAATGCCCAGTTAATGGAAGAATCAGAGGAAATGAAAAAGACTAAGTCTGCATCTTCATCCCAAGCAAGAATTAGACCTAGCCGAGGAACTACATATGAGGTTAGGACTCAAAAAACTCTTGTTAACCAAGTTGCCCATCTTAATGCCAAAAACTAAGCCCTTACTGAAACATCCCAGAAGCTTCAAACTCAATCTGATGAACTTGCCATTCAGGCTTCTCAACTGCAAGCTAAGGATGGAGTGGTGAATAAATTGGATTATCAAACTGAGAGACTGACCTTCCAGTTTCACAAACAACCTAGAGAGATCTGGATGTAAGGGTATAATGAAGCTTTGGGGCATTTTGATGCTAGGTTTAAGCAGGCCCAAAATGAAGGCTGCAAATGGGTTTGGACCAGTTGTTTGACAGTACTGAAGGTAGAATAAAATATTATTTTCTGGAAATGGTATAATAATGGGTTGTTAGAACTTGAAGATCCTCCCTTTGGACTGTATGTTCACTCGATTCCTTCTAACACAATTCCTCAGGCTCTTATTTCTAAATATCTGGGAGACTATGGGCGGTACGATGAGCTGGAAATTATTCGACCTCCTCACCTGCTAGATAGGCCACGCCGCAGCAATAGGAGAATGCTTCAAGACTTTAATTTCATCAATTCTCCTTATAGTTTAGATGATCCTCCAGCTGGCATGGATCCAGTTTCTAAATATGAGGGGAAACGCCCTTTAGAATAATGTCCTATATTTCTTTTGTAAAAACAGTTAGGTAATCATTATTCAAATGAATGAAAAAGTATTTGATTTACATATTTTGTTAATCTCTGAATGTGACTTTTTTCTGGATGTGAATGTTTTCTTCTTTTTCATTAGTTCTATTGACACACTTACATTAAAATCTAAATTTAGTATCAATTACCAATAAGTACATAGGTTATACTAGCATACTTAGATTAGAATCTAAATTTGGAGCTAAGTACCCATGTGTCTCCAAAGGTTTTACTAACACACCTAAGTGCTTAGGTTTTCTATATTAGCTACCAATGGTGTGACCAGGCGTATGTGGAATATGTGCCTACATTCCTCTTAATTCCTGCACTTTTCTCAGTAGGATAAAGATCTTGTTTTATCCTTATAATTGTTGACCATCTTGAGGTCATAATAACTTGTTTGGTATGCTGCCGAGCAACTTATTGCTTATGACGACCAACATTTGGAGAAGACTTTTTTGTCTAGCAACATTTTGAAGTTTTTTTAGCAAATTTTAAGCTTATTTAAGATCAAGTATACAGGTAGGTAGTGCATAGCACTAGTACTCCCAACAAAATTGGAAAACAAAAATTGGTGGAAATATCATTTTATTAATACTAAAAATTGATATTTAACTGAGTACAATTGATTGCATTACTGGAAATATTTTCAAAGATGCTCAATATGCGACGGATTCTTGAATTCTTCCGCCTCCAAAGTCTCATTTCGTTAAGTTCCAGTTAGGATGAATGATGAATATGATAAGGGCAATGCCAATTTGCCTCAAGTTTATTATTTTTTAGGAGCACCTTCTTCGACACATAATCTCATTCCTTTAAGTTGGTCAGCTTCATCCTTTTATTATCAAACCGAGTTGTTCGCTGCTGGTAACCTGTATTTCCCAAAGCAACGTCTTCTTGGACTTCTTCAAGCATATCCAAATCCAACATTCTCATTAGATCACTTACAAAAGAGTTAAAATTTAAAACTCTATGGGATGGAAGACGTAACTCAGCAGGTATGACTACTTCAATCCCAAATACTAGCATGTATGGGGATTCTCTAGTCGCAGTCCTCAAGGTTGTTCAGTATGCCCATAAAATATAGTGTAGCTCGTTGATCTAGTTTACCTTTGCATTATCAAACCTTTTCTTATACTCATTTAGCTGAGTTCTACTTGTAACTTTAGTCTACCCATTATTCTAAGGATGTCCTGGAGCAGAGTGTAATTTTTGGATGTTGGACTGAGCATAATAAGCTGCGAATTCTTCATTGTCAAACTGCATTCCATGGTTAGTGATGAAGTTATAAGGCATCCCATATCTGCAAATGATGTTCTTCCAAATTAATTGGTAGACCTTTTCATAAGGCATGTCTATAAATGGCTCTACCTCAACCCACTTTGTAAAGTAGTCCACTCCAACAACCAAGTACTTGAATCTTCCTCGGGTGGTTGTCAATAGCCCAACCAAGTCTATACCCCACATGGAAAATGGCCAAGGTGAAGTGATTGGGGTGAGAGAAACCTGTGGAGTCTTGAAAATGCTGGAATACCTTTGGTATTTCTCACATTTTTTAGCAAAAGTTACACAATTCGCCCGCATAGTTGGCTAGTAATATCCTTGCACACTTATTCGTTGAAGAAGTTTTCTTCCTGCTATGTGAGCTCCACATGATCCTTCATGTACTTCTTGAATTAGGTCTGGAACCTATAATGGATGAATGCAATACTACAAATTGATTGTCAATCCTCTTATTTACAAAAATCCTTTATCTAGCACATATCTGGCAGCTTTATACTTCAACTTTTGGCTTCAACTATATCTGCTGGCAAAGTTCCTCTTCAATATATGTTTTAATAGGATCCATCCAAGATGTCCCCATGTCTACAGTGATAAAATTTATCATTAAATCCTCATCTATACTCCTATTGGCCAAAATCTTAATAGGGATAGTTCATCGGAGTTCAACTCTGGTAGCGAAAGTTATCCAAGCAAGAGCATCTGCTCGGTCATTTTCCAATCTTAGAATTCTATTCATTCGAACAACCAGTAATTTTTTTTACTATCTCCATTGATTTGAACAAGTATCTGGTTGTCAATTCGCCTTTAGTTCCATAAAAGCCGAAGATTTAATTTACTACCAAATGGGAATCACTATGTGCTATAACTTCCTCGACATTCAGTGATTGCACTAGACTTAAGCCCACAATGAGAGCTTCATATTCTGCTTCGTTATTTAAGGCTTGGAATTGAAATCGTAGCGAATATTTAATATCAATATTATCAGGAGTGTTAAGTATTATACCTACTCCACTACCTATTGCACAAGATGACCCATTAACGTACAAGTTCCATATTGGGAGATCGTTGTGAAAAGCTTGGTCTGTCAAAATACCATAGTGGAATGTTTTTCTCCTTGCTTCCTCACACTTCTTTGACATCTCCTTTGTTTGGAAAGAGGAACATGGTAGATCGGTAATGGCCTATTCTGGTAAAAGTACCTCGGGAGCTTGACTCTCAATAACTTCTTTAATTTTATTTTCTCCTGATCCTTGCTCAGCCTGCTGATTTTGTTGCTCGAGAACCTTAGGGTAAGTGAATTCAGCTATGAAATCTGCTATTGCTTGGACTTTTAGAGAAGACCTTAGTTGATAGATAATATCATACTCCCCCAATTCCACTAACCAATACATTAATCTGCCAAACTTCTTTGGCTTGTGTAAAGCCTGTCTTAGTGGCATATCGGTGTATACTACTATCGTATGGGCTTAAAAATAGGGCTTTATACGTACAGATGCTTCAATCAACGGTAGTGCCCACTTTTCTAAGAGAGGATACCTGACTTTTACTACTCAAAAAGCTTTACTGGTGTATTAAACAGGCTTTTGAACTCCATTCTCCTCTCTGTTCAAAGCAGAGCTAATGATTGATTCAGAAACAACTAAGTACATGTATAATTTTCCCCCATAATTGGTTGAGAAAGAAGTGGAGGTGACCCCAAATACTTCTTTAACTCCATAAAAGTTTTCTCACATTCTTCATTCCACTCAAAACTCTTTATAAGTATTTTGAAAAATGGTAGGAACCTATTTATAGCTCGAGACATGAACCTGTTCAGAGTTACTACTTGCTCGATTAGCCTTTGCACATCCTTCTTGCAGGTCGGGGACTGCATCTCAAGTATTGGCTTAATCTTATCTGTGCTTTTTTCAATTCCCCTCTAATTTACTATATACTCGTGGTACATTCCTTCATCTACTCCAAAGACACATTTGGTCGGGTTTAATCTCATCTGATGCTTCTCAAGTTGATCAAAAGTCTAGTTGAGGTCGACAATATGGTTAGACGTTTTTTGGCTCTTTGTAAGCATATCATCCACGTATACTTCCATATTTTTTCCTATTTTATCCTCAAAGACCTTGTTCACCAGCCTTTGATATGTAGCACCTGCATTTTTCAAACTAAAAAGCATAACATTATAACAGTAAGTTCCTCGGGGAGTAATTAAAGAAGTGATCTCCTTGTATTTGGGCTTTATTTTGATCTGATTATGACAAATAAGTATCCATAAAACTGAGTAATTCATGTCATAAGCTAGCATCCACGAGGTGATGTATTTGGGGAAAAGGAAAGTGATCATTTGGGCATGCTTTGTTAAGATCAGTGAAGTCTACGCACATCCTCCACTTATTATTTTTCTTCTTCACCATCACTACATTGGCCAACCAATCTGGATATTTCACCTCATCAATGAAGGCTGCTTTCTGAAGCGTTTTAACTTCCTCTTATATGGCTTGGTTCTTCTCGGGGCTAAACACTCTTCGTCTTTGCTTTACTGGCTTGATTTCTTTATTAACATTGAGCTCATGGCAAAGGAATCTAGGATCAATTCATGGCATATCTTCATGACTCCAAGCGAATACATGTTTTCTCTTTCTAAGGAAGACCACTAATTCCTGTTTAAGAACAGGATCCAGCATTGTTCCAACTTGAGTAGTGCGCTCTGGTTTGTCCTCATCTAATATAATGTTTTATGTTGCCTCTATAATCTGACCCTTTACCAGCTTTGTCTCCTCCCTTGGATATAAGGTTTTAACCTCATATTCTTCCTCAGGTTCATAGGTATCCACTTGGTAAGTGGTGGTTTTCGTCTTTATTTCTTCTAGATCTTCCTTTTCTACGGATGAGTAGTAGCATTCCCGAGCTACTTTCTGATCACCCTTCAGAACTCCTATGGCAAAGTTGGTTAGGAATTTCAAGCATTGATGAATCGTAGAGGGCACTACCTCAAATTGCTTTAGCCCAACTCTTCCCATAATTATATTGTACGCTGAATGGACGCTTGTATCCATTACAAAGAAACGAATTTTCTCTGCTCAGCTGGCTGGCAATGTACTAATCATCACTTTCATCTTAATGGTTTCCAAAGGGAAAACTTTTTCACCTAAAAAACCTATTATTGGTCGATGATAGGGCTCTAATTAACTAAGCTTAAAGTTCAAGATATTGAAACAAGAATAGAACATGATATCTGTCGAGATGTCATTATCTACTAACACTCTAGAGATAATGATATCTTAATTTCTGATTTTAATTACCAGAGGATCGTCATGCGGGTACAGTACTCCTGATAGATCATTTTTAGAAAACCCTATTACCAGCTTATCTTTATTAACCTTGCTTGGTCTATTTTCCTCAGCAAGATTAATCCTCTGTAAGTACAGAGAAAGCTTGAGCCTCATTAAAGGAAGCTTTTCGCTATACTGTATGATCTCCTCCTCCTGCATCTTCACCTGAAATCATTTGGAAATCCAAAGAACTAAAACTGAGTGTGAATACCTCGTATTTCAATTGGCGGGGATTTTGCGTAAGTTAGGAACATCATCCTGGTTATGTTCATGAGCCCTCTTCTTCTCCTCTCTAGGTCTGCAAGGGGAATTTGATCTATACTGAGCTCCTTTATTATTCTGTCGATTAAAAAACTGATTCAATTTTCCTCTTCGAATGAGAGTTTCAATATCATTTTGAAGGGAAATGCATTGATCCGTCGTGGAACCATGGTCTCTATGAAACTCACAATACTTAGTTTTATTCGTCTTGGTAGGGGAACTCCTCAAGTTATCAGGTCAACGCACATTTTTGTTGTCTTTGATCTCCTCCAAGACATGATGAATGCCCATGGTTAGTGGAGTGTAGTTGTGATACTTCTTGATCTTTTCTATAATTCCTTTCTATTTTGACTCCTTGTGCTCCTTAGAATCTTTTTTATCCTTCTTCTCATGTTTTCCCTCAACTTTTACTCCCGAGCTCCTCCTGGCTGCCATTGCTTCCTCAGCATTCATGATTTTAGCCATCAATAATGCCATGGTCTTTGGGAGATCTTTAGAAAGTGTATAATAGAGCTTCTCAAGGAGCAATACACTCATAAGGGATGTTATAATAGTTTTCTCCTCATAATCCATAACCTCCAGCTTCTCATTATTGAAACGAGTGATGTAGTCCCTGGTTCTCTCTCCCTTATTCTGTCGTACGCTAAGAAAATGCATTACCCTTTTTATATGCTTGGCTCCAAAACAAAAGTTTCTAATAAATAGCTCATCCAACTGGTGGAAGCTGGAAATCTATCCCCGAGGAAGGCTATTGTACCAAATTTGGGCAGACCCAATAATTGTTCCAGAGAATGCTCTACACCTCATTTCGTCAGCTACTTGGTATTTTTCTATATGGAGGACTGGATCGATTTTTCCATCGCATTTGGGTGTAACTACTGGGGCTTTGAATTTTGCTGGAGTGGGGAAATCCAAAATTGCTTACACAATGGGATATCCTTTTACAAATCTTCTTTGTAGTGAGTTTTTGTCCTTCGCCATCTCTCTTATCATGTCCACCAATCTATGGATATAAATTTTTCAAGCGTTGTTACCAGTATCAGGCCTATGTGTTTCTGTTATGTTATTCGCCGAACTCTCCTCTTAGGATTGTTGCTCCACCCGAGTAGTACGTCGGGCGTTTGATCTAGACTGGGCAGAGCCTTCCCTTCGATCAGATGGTCGTCGAGTGTTTCCTGACATTTCCCTAAGAACATTTATGTTCCCCTTGGGTCCCAAATGATCAAAGGGAGAAGCACGACTTATCCTTTCTGGAGAGTAGGATTGTGTATTAAAAGATTCTTATGCCCTGGATAGTGAATTTGATCTTGGACGGTAGGAAGTGTCCCCTGTAGTTCTTGACTGACTTCGCTGGCCATGTCTTGGTGGTGGTGGCATATTTCCATGGGCAGATGGAACAAGTGCTCATGACTGAAGATTTTGCACGAGTTTCCTGATAGTGTCCTGCATGGCCTCTTGGCCTCTTGCGAGACTAGACAGAATTCCAGTTAATTCATTCATTGTTGGTGGGGAAGAAGGTATAAGCGGAATGCCATCGTTCCTGAGACTTGCTTTAGGAATATCAACCTTTTAGGTGTTTAAATGAATGATAACGACGACGCCAATCTGTTAATGCAAAAAACTAGATTGTCCTAATTAATTAATCACAGATAAAAATGAGTAAAAAAAATAAATAATTTTTAAAGTGGTTCAGCTATAAGAAAAGCCTACGTCCACTGTTGTGCATTGCCTTAGGCTGGTTCAATTACTTCTTGTCTCGTTGTTCATGTCCCTTAGGTGTAGTGTTTATAATGTATTTATAGCCCTTTAAGGGTGTACAAGAGTTGGAATATTAAAGGATGGAATGCCTTTAGAACATAGGCATTTAGATCTGTACAATGTTAATAATGTATACAACTATTGGCGATTTGTTGTCCTTGTTAATCGGTCTTCCTGGTGTTGGTCAGTCTTCCTAGTGTTGGTCGGGCATCTTTAACCTGTTGGTCGAAATTCCTTCAGTTGGTCGGTAACTTGTCTTTGCTCACTTGGATTAACGACCATATGGGTGACACGTGCTCCTTCATTATTGATCTACGTAGAAGGATAGTTTTTGGTATCAACAATCATAACGAGCATAAAATGACATAATGAAATATTTAAGTAAGAAATAGATAGATATCATCATCAATCCTAAACATACTTTCTAGATAATATATATAACAGTTATATTAGCACTGTCATGTAGACATAAAATAATCACTCTAACAAAAATATAAAATTCAATTTTCTGTGAAAAGGCTTTATAAAATTTATTTCACAAATAAGAGAAAACATATCTGCAAAATATATTCAATAAACATTCAAGATCCAAAGAATTCTGATTTTAACAATATATACAACAAGGCAAAAAATCATAATATTTAGATGGTAAGAATATTGAATAAAATTCGGATCTAAAATATCAAAGTGAATTTAGTTTTTGTGAAAAATATGCGAACATTAAGAGTACAAAAGTTCTCTCTACAATAAAACATTATTTCAATCTAAAAAATATGAGATGAAGTGTAAGATTATTAAGAATTTAAAATAAAATTAAAATGAGATGAAGAATAAATCAACACAATGTGTGAAAATAATATTGTCTCTCTCCTAATATTTTCTTTCTAATTCTCCATTTTTTTATAAGAAAATATATTATCTCTCTAAAATGATGCAAGCCTCATAGTTTCTCACTCTAGAAAAATATTTTACCTATTCAAATCTATCAACACTAATAAACTCTACAATACTATTTATATAGGAGATAAAAGAATAATCTAGAAAAAACGAAATGAAGGGCGGAGATTATAAGATTTAGTCCTAAGGTTAAGATTGAATCCAGTTATAAAAAGTTAAAACAAAATATATAACAACTCAAGCTAACATAACTATTTAAATAACTTGAACTAATTATAATAAATTGAATAGACTAAAAAACTTAAGATACTACAACTGAAGGTATGGAGTTTCTAACAAATTCTAACAGTGAGATTGTAATAGCTCCTGATAAAATCCAACAGTCAAAACCATACAATCTAATGGTTGTAAAGAAGATTGATCAAGTCGAGGTCATCAGCTACAAATAATTTGACAAACTCAATTGGCAGTTATTAAAAAAAACAAAAGGCATCCTAAGACCTAATAATTTAATGGTCTAAAGCTCATACCAACATACGGATTATATCCTAATAACTTTGGTCACTAGAGGAAGTTAATAGAACCATACTCTCTAATAAGTTTAAACCAATTCATCCCATGGTACCTATAGCGGTGAGTAAATGATATACCTCAGTGAAATCTTCCTACATATATCATCACTAACCAAGTGGGTATCTGTAATACCACGTAATTTTGAGAGCATTGTATTTGCACATGTGCATTGATTTATAAATTTTATTGGAAATTAAATTGGTTACGGTAAATATTAATTAGCAAGTTTTGGGTTAATAATTATGATTAAAATTATTTACTTGAGTATAATAAGTAAATAGAGATTTGAAATATTAAACTATCGTTAGAGAGTTAAAATGCCAAATTTAAATGGTTTAAGGGAGATGCGTACTATATGCACATGTCGGGAATATTTAATGAAATAGTGAAACATTTTTAGTTCGGCGAATCGGATGACAGTTTTGAATGCACTAGTGATCCATAATGGGTTGAAAAAGTTAGAATATGTACTTGGGAGTTATTGTTAGGTTCTGAATCCTTTTTAGACATAGAATGGCCGTATAGGGTATGGCCATCTTTTGACCCTTATGGATTAACTCAAATACAAAATTAGGGTTTTATTAGTGGTATTTGAGGTTTAGTGGGGTGGATAGAAGCCTCGTCTAGTCTCTGCTTACCGGGGATTAAGGGAGAGATCAAAGAGAATAGAAAAGAATAAAAAGAGAGAAAGAAATCTTGAAGAATAGAGTAAAAGACATCTTCAGAAAAAAATTCATCTAGAACCTGTCAAGATTTGAATTTTATTCCATCAAGTAATAGTGTTTATTTGCTTTAGATTTTCATTTCTACAGTTAATTATGTTTATAGTTAATTAATGATTAATATGGAATTTTAGGATGTAATCATGGGGAATAATTAAAATGATTTGATTTTTGTTTAACATATGAATGTGATTGAGAACTAATATGGATGAAATTCATGATTAACATCGGGGAATATGAATATGAGAATGATGAACATTGGTATGGTGTCAGATCAATGGGTTTAAAAGTTTGATTAATTACAAATTGTGTGAATTGAATCAGTGATTAAGAATCCATTGGATTTAACATTGGAATCTTGTTTAGATCAGGTTTAATATACATCTGGGACATTTATATATGTATTTGGGATATTTTATTGTTTTAGGAGGCTTGGGACCTCCATTAATGGGTTTGGGAGGTCAAATTCTGAGGTAGAATACGAAGGGCAACATAGAAAATCAAACCAGTTCGCTGGGGGAGTGAATCGGTTCACTGGACTAATCTAATTTTGTCTTCCAACGAACTGACTTGGTTTTCTATCCTGGACCTATTTTTTTGTGTTTTTTGACTCGTTAGCATTGGATAAATGGGCGTATGGGGTTTCACGGTAGATTAGAATTTTCTTAGAACATTATTAGCGATTGCTGCGTGTTTTAGTCCAACAATTACTTGGATTCGAGTGACATGAATCATTAACAAGTGAGTGAATACTTAATTAGAAATTGGTAAGTCATTTAGACTTCAAGATTAGTAGACTAGTACGTTTTGGGGTTTTTCGTACGTAGTCAGTACTATATATATATATATATATATATACTAGCGGAATGCCCATAACTGAAGGCACGGTAATAACTTTTTTCTCGGCCTATTCACGATTTAGGTATGCTTCATACATATGGCATAACACGTGCCTAATAAGCAGTTTCTACATACTTACATTATGAATCATATGTACACAAGATATATCAACCAAAACATCTCCCAAGTGCATTATGTGCATGTCCTTGTACGGACGCCACTCCAGTGTACAAATACTTAATACTCTTAGGGGATGTTTAGGATATGAAGTACCTGTTTTTTATAGCATAAACTGATGAGATAACATTATCATAAGCCTAACCATGTTGCTTTAACGCATCTCATACTTTCGTACAACACATTATGTACCTAAAGCATGACAAATTGAGCTTAAAACTCTCCACTGTCATTAACAAAATTTCAAACATTGAAAATTCCTATCTTCTCAATAGAACGGCAAGGGAACTGATATACGTACTAAGATTTCATGACTCTTTTGAATATTTACCAATTAGAAAGAACATCTAATTGCAAAAATCCATTATACAATGGAACTTATACTTAAACATGTGAATTACTCAATTAAGAATCCAAAATATAAACATATAGAAATAAAATTATTATTTTATTAGGTAAAACTAAAAATAATAATAATCTTTAATATTTTAAGAAGAAGAAGAATTAAATATTGGATGGTTAAAAAAGAAACAAATATTGACATGACATCAAAAGCACACAATTACATTAGATATGAAAACCCAACTCTTTGCACATCCAACCAATTAAATGGCATATATAACTAAAGTAACCTAGTTAATTTTACAAACAAATAGAGATCTTAGAAACTAGTTCATAAGACTCGAACACAGACAATATATTTTAAGAAAAGGAATCGAACATATGTAAATTCAATCTAGCCACATCACTTTGTAACGGGTTCGAACTGCAAAAAAAGAGAAATGAGAAGATGTCAAATTCTTTTAACCAAAAGTAACAATATATAAAGGATGACTAAAAAAACAATTAATAAAAAGGAAAGATAAAAACACCCAAAATAAAGGGCACGATAAACCATAGTATATTTTGAGCTCAATTTATAATTGGTTACAAAAATATTTTCTAATAACTATTTTAAATGGTAGGTAAGAAAATTGTTGACTACCTTCAAAGGGAAACTTCATGCTTTCTATCATCTTTGGCTTCATCAACTACAAAACAGAGTCGAAAACGAATGATAAATAATAATATCAAATTTTAATAAATAAATAAAGTAACACATAATAGTGACCTTGAGGAAAATTTGAAACTTTGAATACACATAAAATTTATATTTTTCCAGATTATAAAGGTGTTAACTTAATAATATCAAAATAATATTACTTCAAACGATAGAGGTGACAAAAAAAAATTTGTTGTGAAAATGCCAAAGAATAAAAGAAAAGGAATTGGGAGCATGTTAGGGATGTAAATAACAATAACACCAAACCTACATTAAGCAACAACATAGATGAGATATAATCCTTAGTATCTCAAGAATGTCGAACATCAAACCTACAATAGAGATGAGATGCAAAGATGTTATTAATAGAAGATTTGCATATGAGGTTACGTAGTAGGAGCATTAAAATAAAATAAAAATATATAGAAATAAAATATATCATGTTTACATTCCATGGAAAAGTAATGTTTATACATTGCACACTAAGAATTCTACATCAAATTCTGAAATATAAATGCTTACAATAAAACAAATATATCGATAAATAAAATAAAAATGGTCCATTAGACAGAACAAATAGATGCATTTAAAAATGAAAGATAAATAAAATAAAGATTGATTACATCAAGATGCAATAAAAGTAATTAATAGTAATAGCTACCATAACTATTAAATCCAAGTGTAACCAGAACAAAAAATTTTAAACTCCACATTAGAAACAAACACCCTAGGAAAATGAATCACATATAGAGCAAAATACAAACAATATTAAATTGAAAATATAAAAAGTCTAAAGAAGGTAGACAAATCATGCATGCTTTTCACTCTATTTCATCATAAGCTTATACTAATTTCATTATAGGAAGAAAAATAATAGTGTGAGTTATAATAATTCCAATGAGGAACCTCATTCATATATATCATTCCCACATCATATATAGTTGTAAATAGAATTCATATAGTAAACTCTTCATATGATTCAAAATAATGCAACAAACATGTGTGAAAACCATAATTAAAATTGTATTGTCAATCCCACAACCACTCTCAATTAAATAAGTACACTTGTTCCTAAATGCTCATGTGATGACATGGTTGTAAGTACTATTATATACACAATTAAAAAGAAATTCACTATACTTAACACAAAACAAAAAATAAGAATGGGATTAACATGCATATGACCTACAAATGCAAATAAAATGTTAAAACTCTCATATGTAGATCCCAACCCACAAAATATATACTTATAGATCTAAACTAGTGCTGTAAACGGATATTCAAAAATCTGCACCCGTCCGATATCCGAATCTGAATTTGTGGATATATATCCAAAAAATGAAAACAGATACGAATATGGGTACTCTATAAAAATATTCGAGACAACGGATATGGATACGGATATAGATATGAATAGTACTAGTATCCTACATGGATAATCCATATCCTATGCAGAGTATCCACTTTACTGGATATCCCTTTTACCGGATATCCGTATCCATCAAACATATGTTGAAAATATTGCTAATAATATTAGTATTAGTATTACTAATAGAATAATATTAAAAAATAACTTAATCGTTTATTCCCTAAAACAATACAAACACATACTACACTCAAAACAAAAACAGCATAAAGTTATTATTTTATTGGGTATATTATAAAATGCCATGTATTATTATTTTATTGGGTATATTATCATGGAGTTACACTAAAGTTACAATACACCCTATCACACACAACATACATTCACTAAAGAACATATACTCCACTAAAAAAAAACTAATTTCATTTCATTTCTCTTTCATATAAAATAAAGAGAAAAGAAAACCTCATTTCAGTCCACAAAAAAACCTCATTCCGCCACCTCCCCCTCCGTCACATCAGCCCGCCATTGCTCATCAACCCCGCCACCGCTTCTCATCTACCCCTCCACTGCACATCAACTCCGTCGCTCCGCCATTTCGTATCCCCTCCTCCTGCAACAGATAGTTAACAACAACAGGTACGTTCAAAATAAAAATTAAAATATATAACTGTATTTATATATTGTTCATGTGGTTATTCATTAGTTTCCATAATTATAAATAAATGTAGAAGAGAAACAAAAAAGTAAAAGGTGTGGGTTTTATTGTAATGAGAACGGAAGTTAACAACAGGTATATTATATACCAAATAAAAATGCATACTTATTAAAATAAAAATATCGCTATGTTTTAAAGACTAAAAGATCCATGAGGTTATCATTCTCAGTAAATTTGATTTAATCTAAAAGGTGCATATTTATATCTACTGTTATGGAATGCTTTTGTTATTGATTTTTTTGGATGGCTATAAGCTTATATGGTTGTAAGGTATGGATGGCTTTAAGCCATATTATCATTATGAAATGACAATATTATTATGGAAGCCATAATTGTTGACGTTAGGAGGTAGTAATTTTGTTATATTTTTATTTGGATTGGATATTTTAATTTTTTTTTTGCTATGGCTAACAATATAAATGGATACGGATATTATCCGAATTCGATGTATCCGAGCGGGTACGGATATGGATAGTTGTTTTAAATATCCGAGCGGATACGGATATGGATACAGCTAGCCCATCCAAATAGCGGATACGGATATGGAAAACATGGTATCCGATTTGTATCCGTACGTTTACCACCCCTAATCTGAACCCACTAAATATATGCTTTTAGTTCATTAAAAACTATTAAATGTATTTGAGAAATATCACATATTTCATGTTTCTCAAACAATATTTTCCAAACTCGACAAAAAATCTCAAAGTTCAATATAGAGCATATATAGAGAAGCATCAAAATTGTTCAACCGAAAATAATCAAACCTTGAACAGAGGTTGAAGAACAAAGTTCATAATTTTTCAACAGTGCATTCAGGCATATAATATGGTTTTTATACCTATAGTACATATGAATATGAAAGAGTGTGTGTAACATTTACTAGATTAACACACCTACATAGAAATTGACCAAACAAATTAACACAAATGAATTAGATGAGTAAAGACTGAAATATCTCCTACATAAAATAATTTACATAATTCAATATGTTCACTATAATCCAAGTGACAAATAATAATACATATGAAATATACTCATCCAAGGTCATGACGAATAACAACATAAAGCATGCATAGAACCATTTCCATTCAGATTGATATTTTATTAATAAAATAATTTCTATTTAATGTTGTTTACCATTTCCTTTTCCTACCCTCAAAAAGACAAATCTCATGCAACATATAATAACACTTACAGGGCCATTCCAACACCCATCCTAAAGTATACATAAAATAGCATAGATTTTTTAGAACCAAATTATATTGAAAGTATAATCTCATAAAAGAATGCTCTACCTTTTGGGACGACAATACGACCACAGTCATTAGGAAACAAACATGAAAATAAATGTAAGGGAACTCATAGATATTGTACCACTAATAATATAACTCATAAAAACCACATATTGGAAATAAAAATTCAAATAGAATTCCAAAAGAAGCCATTTAGCTTAACTGTGTATAACACGTGCATAAATAGACAACAAACATATGTACATTGATTTGTGTTCCTACTAGATAGTTGGGCGTTGAGTAGTTGATTGGACCTTGAGTGAAATAGAGCATGGGATTAATTCCTAAATTAGTATATTCAATAAGCTTTTTGTATAATCTCGAATGTATAAATTTTTTTTTATACAAACGGGAAAATTTAGCAACTTAGTATTCATTTTGCACACATTCAATCCTATAAAACTATGCAACAAAGTCACAATGAAATGGTCATTTTTGTTGCATCCTTCAATCTTGCAAAAACATAAGATAAACAAACCATTGGCATAGAACAAGTCTAAGATATCATATAAGAAATAAAAACTAAATTAGGTATTTAACCAAAAATCTCACATGAAAGTTACAACTATGAAAATGTAAATTGATCAATATAGTTAACTTGCTTGACCTTAGGATATATACTGGATAATATATTAGGGTCTCCTACCTAAATAAAATAAACTTTAGTCAATGGTCAAAATAAAGAAACTAAAGAAAAGGAATTTGAAAACAATAGACGAAATCAACAAATTATAAAAAAATATTTAGTTAATAACATTTAATGATAAAAACATTTGAAATCATGGATTGCAGATTCGAGACCCCACGTTTTAGGTGAACTATGCTTTAAAATCGGGGGCGAGAGACAAATGATAAACATACAAGTCAGTTTATGAGAATTATCCTACAAAAAATAGAAACGTTAAGTGAGAAACATAGGATAATGGATATATTATTGTGTGTTTAATCAGGACTTACCAAACCAAGATATTGCAATAAACTAATTTATATGCTCCATAATGCTCACCAACAATAAAGTTTTTGTGATCTTCTTCCAAGTCAACTCAGCAATATTAAAACTATAATAAATGAGATGATGACAATAAATCAAATTTATAATATGTTGCTCTCTATATTTAGTTTTATATACTTTCTTATGGATACACAGAAGATATAGGAATAAGTAGCAAATGCATTGGTTGTAAATTTATCAAAATGCAAAACATGCATTCGTTCATTAGTAACAGGGCATCTAGATCTGGAAACAATACTCGTGAAATCGGATATTTAGGGCTGGATGGTATACTTGAAAGAGGAAAAATATATATTTATGAAATCAAATATTCTGAGTTGGATTGGATCTGCAAAAAATACAATGCATTTCGATCTACAAAAAAAACTTCAGATACCATCTAACCCCAAAAGACAACCACAAATTTTAACACAAAATAACCATTAATTTCATAAGAAAACCTAAATTTGAAACCCAAACATATATAATCTCAAATTTGAAACCTAAATTTTTAACCCTGAAATTAAATCCCATGTAAACCCAAAGTAGTAACTGAAAAATAATCAAACAAGAACCTAAATTTGAAATTAGATCTACATAAGTATCATACAAAGTGGTAAAAACTAAGAAATGTAGATGTACATATTGAAAGTAACGATTAATAAACTAAGAATCCCTCATAATTATAGCATTTATTCAAATCTACATAATAAATTAACGGCTTTGTTTATAAGTAAGAGGGTGAGGGATATTACATATGCACTTGTTATAAAGAGAATGGCCGCGGAGGAGGGCGTCAGCGGAGCTTGGAAGCATGGGAGGAGGGTGTAAGCGAAGGAAGGAAACAACGTGTAGCTGAGGGAGGGGTTAAATTGAGGGCGGGTTTTCTTAGTGAGTGAAACGAATGAATGAGGGAACAAGAGGAGAATGGGGTTTTTTGTGTATATAATTTATTTATGACGTCGTAAATATATGGCATGGCAACATACGAGGCCCTTGAATTTTAATAGATGGGAAAATCTCAGCACTTGGATTCGTGTTACTGTAATAAAACAGTAAAACACTTTAACACAATGTGTTTTCATGATAATTAATTTCGTAAAATTCTAATTAAATAAATCTCACGAATAAATTGATTGGATGTGATATGCATGATTATATGATTCATTTATGCCAAAGGTGTATATTCGCAGATAAGTAAATAAAATGTTAATTAAATTGTTATTATGTCATGATTAAACATAATAAAATGTGTAACTTGGGTAGACATTGTTTGGGCACCTTTTGAAATGATTTGGGAACTCGATTAAGTGTTTTCAAATACCTAAGTTGGGACCGGGGCATAGGTTTACCCTTAGGGGAGATATTGGACCAATCCAAGTAACATTTGGGCTTGTCAGGGGGGGAAAATTGGGGGTTTAGGTGTAATACGATAGTAGGGGTTCAAATATGTTAATCATCACCCTAAACACTCATTACATCAATAATAAAGTTGCCCTAGCATCCCCACACCCCTTTTCATAAGTTACCAAGGTTGGAGAGGAGATGAAGAAATAAGAATTCAAGATGGGAAGCTCAAATAATCGATTTACGGCAATAATTATCTTACTAAATCAATTGTAATTTGTTTCTTAATTCATTCATATATTTTCTCATAATAATTATGGGTTAAATGTTTAAATGAGGGTTATAAACAATTAGAAATAACTCTAGGATTGCTTAGAATAAATCTAGAAATAATTATGTTTTAGAATTAAACATTTTTTGTGACAAACCCGGAATTGAGGTCGTTGTATTGGGAAATTGAATATTAGAATCCATGTTAATTGTTATTGATTATGATTACAAATCATGTGTTGATCCCTTTAGTTTTAATAAAATTTAAATAAAAATTATGATTTAAAATTGGGTTAGGTCAACTGTAGTGTTTATATCCGAATTATTGAAATCTTGGGGGTACTCTTATATCGATTGTTTGGGTAACCACATAATTATGTCTTTTGCTCATGATGGGACTATAATTCTTTAAATAATAATGGTTAGAACATTAAAAAGGAAATTGGAATTTTGATTATGAAATTCGTATAGTGAAAATACAATAGTTTGGGCTTCTGCCAGAAATCGAATCGTTCGGCATGGGAAAATTGCTTCGGCCTTAAATTCCAATCGATTCGACTCTTGGGATTGGACCAGGGTGGGACCATGGAAATGTTTAGGTATTTTTATGAACTCAAACTAGTATTTGGGAGATCATCCAAGTGAGGGGATATTTAATTAAAAATATTTTTACATCACTATTAATTATTTGGAGAATTTAATAACTAATTAGATGGTTAATTCTTAGGGCAAGGGTATTATCTAGATGTTGATGAAACCAAGATGGAGGGTAATTGTAGGGATAATTACTTGTATATATTATGTGCTACAAATATGCATTTACTATTAGTGTGAACATAATTGTGTCTGTGGACGGCCTATTGATTGGGATTGCATACGTCTTCGGGATCGTGGAACGCATTGTCACAGGTGGGCTAGGTGTTGTGTAGGCCATTATTTTAGATCTTGTGTGGCGGAACCACTTACGATGAGAATCCATTATCATCGCTGTGGGTAATGTAATATCCGGCCTCGTTAAATTAATTAAATTATGCATAAATTTTATATGAGGCGAAACTAATTATAATTATAGGGATTTCTGGGTAACGAATTGGATTATATATAGAATTATTAGATTATGGATTACATATGAATTAGATATAAGGGGGAGTAAATAATAAATATAGGAGAATAATTGGAGAAAGAAAAATAATAAAAGAAAAGGAAAATGTCTGCTTCGAAGGACTTTGGATGTCGTTAGAAGAAATTGGTGATGTCACTAGAAGGGATCCTTAGAACAAAGGGAATGTCATTCGAACGACATCTGCGGTCGTTCGAACGACAACTTCGATCGTTCGAACGACCTCTTGACAAGATCATCCCGCCAGTTGTGCTGTTTGATTTTGAACCATATATCTAATTCTTATTCCATCTCTTGGAGCTTGGAGGTCAAGATGTATCACAGGGATTATTTAGCTTGTTGAGGGGTTTGTTTTGTATATAGCAGAGAAATGTGAAGAGGGAACCCACGAAAAATCCATTTTCTCAGCTATAGGATCTCGCAGCTCCCTCTCTTGGTGATGCTCCGCCTATGGGCATTAAGGGCTCTAACATATACACTCACACCATAAATACCTACTTCCTCCATTGTTAAAAATAGAGTTGCGAAGTATAGGAGTGGGTTATAGGAGGTTTTGAAAGGTATTTGAGGGTAACATTATTGGAAGAAGATGAATATGTTGATGGATATTTTGTAGAGAGTTTCTGATGGGGTTTCTTGGAGGCACATTTAGTGGTGCTAGACAACCCCTTTAAGGCCACCTTAGGAGGTGGGGGGTTGTCATCTCCCTTGATGTCCCACTCCTTCCACGTATTTGAGCTTCATTTAAGGTCGGATAATCTAGTCTCTATACTTAAGACTCTATTTCATGTATATTGTAGTCTTGTTGTTGTTAAATGTTGATAATAAGATTATTATTAGAATGATTTTGGGTTTTCATGTGAAAGAAATAATAGACATTTTTATGAAAAAGAAAAATGTAAGAAAATGATATATGTGTAATTTTCTTGTAAACTGAAATTAGAAATTTTTATGGAAAATAAAAATGTAAGTAAATATTATTTGTGTGATTTTATAGTAAAATTGAAAATAGACATTTTTATGAAATAAGAATGTGAGAAAACAATATTTTTGTGTGTTTTTAGTAAGGAGGAATAATAAACATTTTCACAGAATAAAATTTTTGAAAGAGTGTTTTTTGTTGAAAATAAAGAAAGGATAATTATTTTAAGGTGTTGAAATAGTAAGGGTGTGTGTTTATGAAAATAGTATATTTTTTTAGTAATTTTGATGAAAAATATTTTATGGAATAAAGTGTTTGGGAATAATGATTTAATCGGTAAATATTTGTTGAAAACCATGTTTAAACCATGTAATAGGATTTTTGGGTTTAAAATCCAACTTCTCATGCACGTAAACTTGTAGTATTTTGATAATAAATATATGGAAAAGTTTAAAGAAGACTTTTGTTGGGTGTAATCAGAAAATAATAAAAGATGGAATTTTAGTCCTCAAAGAAAGGGTAATTAGGACAAAAAGACATAATGTGTACGAAGTTAAAAGACTACATGCTAAATAAAAGGAATGACAATTATCTTATAAAAGTAGTCTTAAATGTAAGTGAATTTCTTGTATAAAAAAAGTAAAGGAATGTACATTTTGGGAAAATGTTAACAAAAGTATTAATTAAGTGTTAATCGGTAAACATATAATGGTTAGTGAGTGTAACTTAATAATGTTGTGAAATATTAACATTTAAGGGATTAAAGGTGTAAAAGTGTTTCCAATCAAGTAAAAGATTGCTCCAAGTGTAAAAGGTTGTAAAAGGGCTAAAACACTTAAGAAGTTGGTGCAAATAACTTAATAGTGTTTCGGGTGAAATTGACACTTGAAAAATGGAGTGAAAGTTGATTTGGAAACAAATGGGAAAAATGATAATTTTACTTAAAGTGAAATATTTTTATGTAACAAAAATGTTGGAAAGGGTGTTACACAAGGTCATCCTAAACAAATATGATTTTTGGAATAAAATCAAGGTTAAAGTATAAAGGATATGAAATGGTAAATTTTCAAGTGTAACCCAAATTCGGGCTATAAAGTCCCGGGTTTTGGCTTTGGCTGGGTAAAAAGGATAAGTGTAATAATGTGAATATTTGTAAAATGTTAAAACACACTACGAAACTCGGATGACACCAAGATAACTCGAGAAGGGCCTGGAGCCCTTGAGTGAAAAGCCTAAATCACTGGACATGGCATATGGTGTGCATAGTCGGTGGTGTTGAGCTCGTGGAAATACGCGGTATAGGAAGATTCCGAGAAAAGATACAGAAAATATGGAACATGTCAGTAAATGGGTTGAGTGGTAAAATGTGTTAATACAACATAACTTGAATGGTTATAATAAATGTTTCGGTAAAGGTGAAATGGACAAGTAAATGCGTAATTCTATTAATGTCCATAAAGGAATATAAAAAGGGTTAAAGAAAGTGAATAAATGGGTGGTTAAGCAACCTAAATGGTTAAACCATATTTAACACAAAAGCGTGTTGTAAAAAGGATTTTCAAATATTAAATAAGTATTTTCTAACACAGTGAGTGTGTGTGTTGAGATGGTGATTTTCAGTGAAAATACTAAAGTGTATTCAAATGAATGAAAGGGTAGATTCAGGGAAAGGAATGGGTTTGGATAAATTAAGTGTAATGGTTTCAAGTGTTGAACCGGGTGTGTTAAATAAAGTATGAAAAATAAAGCCTTTAATGAAATTAAGATAAATTAGTCTGGACAAAAAATATTTTTGTAAGTATAACGGTTAATGCATTGGAATATATATTTTTTAAACGTGTATATATATATATATTCGCATGCATGTGACTGTAGCATGTGAGTATTCCTTTCTGCCATTTGTTTCTATACTATTTGTATAAATCCCACTAGGCATAAGCTCACACCCTCGCTTTGTTACAACAGGTTGGGAGTGGTTTCATATTTTGAGGGCTTTATGCAGGTAAGTATATTTCATTTATGTTTATGTTAGTAGCTCTGTTTACTTGGACTCTGTGGGATCCCCACGGGTCCCTCACGTAATTCATCTTGAAACTAGAATCGCATGCAAATAAGTTAAAATGGTAACTAAAATAAAACTAAATTAGCAAAATTATATAGGTTGTTCCATTTCACTTCACACCTAATGCTCAGGTCGAACCGGGTTGACCCACGGATAACCCATGCATTCGAGTGGTATCAGAGCTTTAAGTTCAAGGTTCCTTTCAAGTGTGGCGTGGTGAGGTCGATATTGGATCTTTCAATGTCGTTCTGGTTTAGGTTGGTCATGCTAGTTTGATGACGGTTTAGTTCAAGCCCTCGACGGAAATGTCTAAGAGGTTAGCACGATAAGCTAGATTAGTGTCAAGTGCACACGATTATATTGATGGTTATTAATCACTTTCGCATTTCTGAATAGAATTGTAGTAATTTGTATGTGTCCATGCAAGCCTATAGTGGTGACATCGTAGTTTTTAGTGTGAGGTGCTTACATTAAAATGTGGTGACATGGTATTAGTAAAGATGTCGATATAACGCCCAATGGGAAAGTGGCTCGAGTTTCACATAGTCAACGGTAGAGGTTGACGATTAAGGTATCTCGATTAGGCACAAATGATTGGTTATATAAGGGGGAATGTATAACCCTTAGGTGCGGTGCTTATGGGTAGTTAATGCTAGTGAGAGAAGTAGGCCAATTCAATCCTTCGGATGGTATCGCAATTGATGGTCTTTCAGTGAACACATGAAGTTGCGTAGGCTTGTAGTGGAAACACTGTAATCTTTGTGTGAGAGGTGTCTTGATATGATTTTGATGGTGAGAGTAGCCTTATAGTGGAAACAATGGGTAGTCTTTACTACGACCTAGTGGTGAAGGTTGTGTATTTCATGTATGGAGACTATATAGCGGAATAGCATTCACAAGTATAGAATTTTATGGTAAATACGCATTATCCCATTTGGTTGAGGACCTACTTTGGGTGTACCTGGGTTATAAGATTAACTGGGGAATAGGATCTCGTGCGACGTTGTGGTGAGGGCCTTGGTATTTATAGGTAATACTCAACGCCCGTATCCTACCAAGATTTATGTAGTTGTGTTAACTCGTGGATTGGCACATGGTGTAATATTCTCATGGTAAGGCAATTTCTCTTCCATAGTTGAACATTCATTTGAGGATTGGGTCAGGCAGACCTGGATGTTTATAAGCTGCAGGCAACATCCTATGTCATTCCATAGCCCGTGGTAGAATTAATTATAGCTTATACTTGACTTATAGTCACTACAGTTTGGAAGGAATGTAAGAGTAGTATATAAGTGTTGGGACTCGATTTAGCCGTCGAGGGAATGGCTAGGTGCGAGGTGATCCAAGTGTATGAATAGTTCATAGGCACGTTGAGGTGCCCATAGGAAAAATTTATGTGTGGCATCATTGAGGATGAATATTGAATGTCGTATTGTCTTGAGATATTTGATGATTAAGGTGAACGATAAGACAGAAACTCATAGACTTGTGTCCTTGCGAGCACTGATTAATATCGATGTGGGTATCAAAAGGTTTAAAGAGTGCACCTACGATGATAAATATGTAGACGATGAAATCTCATCAAATTTGGGGCTTTCATATGGAATATGTTTTGTTTTCTTAGAACACCATTTAAGTTCAGCAAGAAGAGGCAAGATCATTCTTGTAATGATTGAGTTAAGGGTCAAGGGATGACCCTAGATTAATAGTCGTATGGTATACATGACGAGCATGGTTTCTAATAGGCACAGAAGGGTGTTGTGACCCCTAAGGTATGGTCATAGTTGTATCCTTTTATGAGTGATGCTCGGATGTCATGGAATGACTAGTATGGGTGTGGTAATACTCAGTTACGGGATATGTTAGGAAATGTATTGAGACCTTGAGTGATGTTGCCATGTGGATATTTGAAAATGGCAGTCAAGGCAAGGTAGAATTGAGACATGATTATTATGTCGGGCTGTCGATAACATATGCTGAAGTAACCTTGGCAATGCAATGATTAGTTATAGAAACGTCTTATCATGCTTGTACAGGTTAATAAATGTCTCCCAGTGTGATACTAATTACCCTTAGGGTACCAATGACGGCGGATGTGGTCGTCACGAAAACTCTTCATGAATTTTGTGTGGATAAAAATGACGATAAGTTTGGTGGTAACCTAGTGTGGTCAAAGGACACGGTTAGGTGAGTTTTTCGGCTGAACCAAGTAATATCCATGGAAGTTTGAGACATCGATTATGATCCGTAGAGCAGGCAATAACCTAGTGTAATTGGTTGGTGACGTCGTCACTAGTTTTTGGATAAGGTCGATGTAGACAAGGTAAGAGATATCCACCAAACATAATGACTCATTTACACCAAGGGTGTGAAAGGTAGGGACTTGCTCCCAAGGAGGTAAATCGGGCATTGGCTTCCTCAAGGACTATTGATTTGTAAATTGTGATCGCATTCGTATTATAGGAATGAATTGTTGATATTTGATTCGCTAAGGCTAGTGACCCAAAACTAGATATGAGGCCAAAATAGTACTCGATGAGAGTGTTGTGACTAAGTGGCAGGAATACAAGTATACAGTGTAGGTTAGTTTACATAAGTCAAAATCGGTTGCCTATGGGATATACTCCTCGAAACAGTGTCTTGTCCCTCTGAGTCAAGTGTGTTCCTTTCGGTTTTTGCAATCAGGAATCGGTACTCTCACCTATGTGGTGACTCAGATTGGTGTCATGTCATGGTACGACGCGGTTGAGCTCGGGAGAGTACGGTGGATCGGATTTGGTCAAGGCATATCAATAATTAGGTGATCTCATCTGAGATATTCTTGCTATTGCACAAAATTTTACGTGTGGGTGGCTACGCTTTCGGCAATTTGGTTTGTTTATTGTGTCAATATCCCTTAGGCTAGTGGAATCTAGATTGGCCGTCTCGACAGTTAGTGGCTCGAATTGTGATGAGAGGGATAATGGCTTGAGGACACGATATAGATTTGGAAATTAGGGAAAACTTAGCATACAATATTTCTTTGCCACGGTGAGTGGATTGAAGTTAGACACGAGTGAGTACTCGAGGATGAGACACCTAAGGTAGTGTTAGGTTCATCCGAGTGACGTAACGCAAGGTGTAAACCAGGTGTACAATAATGATTTGATGGAACTATTCCTCCATGCACTGAGAGAATGGCATGGTATGGTCATCGAAAAAATTCATGCGAGTTAAATAGTTAGGATAGCCTGGAAATTTATGGAATACACGATGTACGGTGCTAAACTAGAAATTGATATTAGTGATTTATACGACGGTTGATCATATCATGAGTTGTTTTGTGTGAGCATTGGTCGCTAGAAAATGATTTTCCCCTAATGGCATCGGTATGCCTTAGAAACTAGCATGGGTAGTGCTAGGTATGATGTGGACTTGATCATAAGGGGAGTGAAGAATTGAAGTCGACTATGTAGTGTCATGATTGACAGAATGATGAGCATTAGAGCATGTTGCATGTTAAACATTTGGATGACCTTAGTACTAAGGAATGCGATGAATTGTCTCAGAGGATACCTAGGACATGGGATGGAAGTTGGTGGACCGCATGAATTTGAGGATTAATGGAACGAGAATTTCGAGGATGAAATTCCCTAACGAGGGAAGTTTGCAATATCTCGTCCCATTAATTTAATTAAATTATGCATATATTTTATATCATAAGGAACTAATTTTAATTATAAGGATTTTTGGCTAACGAATTGAATTGTATACAGAATTATTAGATTATGGATTGCATATCGATTAGGTATAAGGGGGAGTAAATGATAAATATAGGAGAATAGTGGAGAATAGTTGGATAAAGAAATATAATAAAAGAAAAGGAAAAGGGTTGCTCCGAACGACTTTATATTTCGTTAAAAGCAATAGGCGATGTCGTGAGAAGGGATCGTTCGAACGAGGGGAATGTTGTTGGAACGACGTCTCTAGTTATTCGAACGATAACTTTGGTCATTCGAACGACCTCCTGATGAGATCATCGCTGCCAGTTGTGTTGTCTGATTTTGAACCGTGGATCTAATTCTTTTGCCAGCTATTGGAGCGACGGTCTACATGTGTTAGAGGGATTATTTAGTGTGTTGAGGGTTTTGTTTTGTGTATAAGAGAGATATGTGGGGAGGGAACCCACAAAAAATCCATTTTATCTCCTATAGAATATCACAACTCCATCTCTTAGTGATGCTCTGCCTCCGGCCATTAAGGTCACTAACATATACACTCAAACCATAAATACCTCCTTCCTCCATTTTTAAAAGAGCTATGAAATATATGAGTTAGTTGTTGGAGGTTTTGATGGGTATTTGAGGGGAACATTCGTGTAAGAAGATGAATATGTTGATGAAGGTTTTATAAAGGGTATAGGATGGGGTTTCTTGGAAGCAAACTTAATGGTGATAGACAACCCATTTAATGCCACCTTAGGAGTTGGGGGTTGTCATATCCTTGATCTTCCATGCCTTCCAGTGATTTGAGCTTCATTTAAGGAGGGATAATTTGCTCTCTATACTTAAGACTCTATTTAGTGTATATTTTAGTCTTTTTATTGTTAAATGTTGAGAGTAAGATTATTATTAGAATGATGTTTGGTTTTCTAGTGAAATAATTAATAGACATTTTTATTGAAAAGAAAAATGTAAGAAAATATTATTTGTGTAATTTTCTTGTAAAACTAAAATTAGACATTTTATTGAAAAATAAAAATGTAAGAAAATATTATTTGTGTGATTTCCTAGTAAAATTGAAAAATAGACATTTTTATGAAACAAGAATGTGAGAAAACATTATTTTTGTGTGTTTCTTGTAAAGAAGAAGAATAATAAAAAATTACAGAATAAAAATGTTAGAAGAGTGTCATTTGTTGAAAACAAAGAAAGGATTATTATTTAAAGGTGTTGAAATAGTAAGGGTGGTTGTTTATGAAAATAGTGTTTTTTCTAATAATTGTGATGAAAAACATTTTATGAAATAAAGTGTTTGGGAATAATGATTTAATCGGTAAATATTCGGTGAAAAACATGTTTAAACCATGTAGTAGGATTTTTGGGTTTTAAATCCAACTTCTCCGCGCGTAAACTTTCAGTATTTTGATAATAAATATTTGGACAAGTTTCAAGAAGATTTTTGTTGGGTCTAATCAAGAAATAATAAAATTTGGAATTTTAGTCTTCAAAGCATGTGTAATTGGGACTAAAAGACATCATGCATTTGAAGTTAAAAGACAACATGCTAAATAAAACGAATGATAATTTTCTTATAGAAGTAATCTTAAATATAATTGGATTTCTTGTATAAAGAAAGTCAAAGAATATATGTTTTGGGAAAATGCTAATCAGAAGTATTAATTATGTCTTATTGGGTAAACATGTAATGATTAGTGAGAGTAACTTGCTAATGTTGTGAAATATTAACACTTATGGGATTAAAAGGGGATTAAAGGTGTAAAAGTGTTTCCATTCAAGTAAAAGTTTACTCCAAGTGTAAAATAGTGTTAAAGGGTTAAAACACTTAAGAAGTTGGTGGGAATAATTTAATAGTGTTTTTGTATGAAATGAGCACTTGAGAAATGGAGTGAAAGGTGATTTTGGAAACAAATGGGTAAAATGGTAAATTTACTTAAAGTGGAAAATTTGTATGTACTAAAAATGTTGGAAAGGGTGTTACACAAGGTCGTCCTAAACAAATATGTTTTTTAGAATAAAATCAAGGTTTAAAGTATAAAGGACATGAAATGGTAAATTTTTAAGTGTAACACAAATTGAGGCGGTAAAGTCTCAAGTTTTGGCTTCGGCCGGGTAAAAAGGATAAGTGTAATAATGTGAACATTTGTAAAATGTTAAAACTTGTAAGGGCAAATTTCCAATTTAGTCTATTTGTAGTGATATGCCCAAAGTGTACCCTCGTACTCAGGGTCACTAACCTCGGCCTCTCTCACAGCCGAGTTTTATAGAGCTTCTAGATGTCATCAGAAATGTCGTCTTCTAGAAGGTCGGCCTGTCATCTACCAACCTTGGTTGTCCATTAGCCGAGGTCATCAGAGTCATGGGTTCAAACTATGCCAACGTCGTACTATGCCTCAGCCGATGTTGCACCCTACCTCATGCATAACCTCGGCCAGTCTTCCAGGCCAAGCCATATATCGGCGATTGACATGACAAAGCAACTGTCAGACTCCTACAACCTCGTACTCGGCCGAGCCAAGGTTTCATCAGTCAAGGACACAAGTCCTAGAATATGTAAGCATATGTAAGGTTTGGAACACGTGGGAAAATCAGTTATAACCGAATCATTCCCTTCACGTGAGGGAATATTGCGGCCATCATTATTTACATAAGATCAACTAGGTGTCATCATCATACTGGTTCGATCCTCATGCACATGCTCATTGCATGCTTGAGGGGTACATTACACCCCTCAATCACTATATATAGAGGTCTTCCTCTACCTTGTAAAAGGATGAAAAAAGGTAAACCTAGCTAAAACTCTGTTGGTTTACACAGTAGAGAGAGAAAGCTTGAGAGATTGTATATATGGCCATTAGATCCTTCATCTAGTGAGATTAGACACACCCTCATAGTGGACGTAGTCCTGATTGGCTGAACCACTTATATAATAGTGTTTCGAAATTTAATTTTTTGACAAACAACCGAATCGATTCAAAATTGTACGGTCATTATCTTCCTTACATTTTTCCATGAAATTTTTTCTCCAAAACTCCATTACACTTCTCTAGACTCCCAATAAACTTAACCTATCATTATTTAGAGGTATAGGGACAACATTGATTGTAAATAATAAATTGAATCCCATATAAATTCATTCAAGAATCGATCAAAACTTTAAATTACACAAAATCCTAGTTTCTCATGTTCTTAATCTTTATTCATCAAGAACCTCGATTTAATTCATCCTAATCACTTCAAATCCTCTAATTTTTGTGTTATAAAGACAAAGGAATATATCTACATGCATTCATATCTCAATTGAATTAAACCTACTTAAAACCATATTATTTCTCCCAAAGACACGAAACTAAACCCTATTCTTCATGGGAATTATAACATGCTTAAAATAAATTGACATTTACAAACTTGCCTCTCAATAGCAGGTCTGATTTCTTGGTTGATGATGGTGTGGTGGTTCTCCCCTTGCTCTAATCTCGATTTCGTTGCGTTCGGGGTGAAAAACTGTGTAGGAAGCTTTGGATTTCTTATCCTCTTCCTCTACTCTTGCTTCTCTTCTAATATTATTATGGTAACCCTAGTTCCTCTCTCAAATATCAGATATAAGCCTTAGAATTTTCAGAGTTCTTTCGACCACAAACTCGCGAATGACTGAAAAGCCTTATATAGTGTCGGGTTAGCCTAAGTAGCCCCAGGACCCAATCTATACCCCTGGGTAAAATTTTAACCCTTTCGGAGACAATCGTGACCTTAAAATCACCATCCAAGTCACTTTATAAAATCATCTTATTTTAACCTCAAATTACGGCATGCGTGAAATTAACTTAAACTGAATTAATTAAATCTAAATCATCTGAATTAAATAATTTCTCCAAATTAAATAAATTCTTAAATCACCAATTTAATTAATTTCCATATTCTCCAAAATACAGGGTGTTACATCTGGGTTGCATTTCGAGCTTATCTGGGGGCCTGAAATTAGGGGTTTTGGTGTAATACAAAATTAAAGGTTCAAATATGTTACTAACTAGTCTAAACACTCATTCCATCCATAAAATTGTTTCCCCAGTATCCCCGCACCCCTTTGGATAAGTTACTGAGGCTAGAGAGGAGAGGAACAAAAATTCATGAGGGGAGGATCAAATCATCGCTTTAAGGCAAGAATTCTCTTTCTAAATCAATTGTAATTTGTTTCTTAATTCATTTATAATTTTTTGCATAACAATTTGGGGTTATAAATTAATTGAGGATATGAACAATTGGAATTAAATATAGGATTGGTTAGAATAAATCTGGAAATAATTGTGTTTAAGAATTAAACATTTGTGGTGACAAACATTGAATTGAGGTAGTTGTATTGGCAAATTGAATGTTAGAATACATGTGGTAATATTTCTATTATTGACAATTAGAAATCATTTGTTTATCCCTTTAAATCTGAAAATGTTTAGTTAAAATTATGATATAAAACTGGGTTAGATGAAATCTCGTATTTAGATCCGAATTTTTGAAATCTTGGTGGTAATCTTATATAGATTATTTAGATAACCATATAATTGTGTTTCTTACTCATGATGGGACTATAATATTAAAATAAAAGTGGTTAAAACATCAGAAAGGAAATTGGGGTTTTGAGTATGAAATTTGTATAGGCAAAATACAATAGTTCTAAGCTTCTTTTAGAAATCAAATCGATCCGGCCTTTAAAGCGAATCGATTTGGCCTGGTGCAAACCGATTATGTCCAAAACTGCAAATTGATTCGGCTCCTAGGCTTGGGCTAGGAATTGGACCATGGAAATATTAGAGGGATTTTTACAAAATCAAGAGACTATGTGGGAGGTCATCCAAGTGAGGGGATAATTAATTGAAAACAGTTTTTTGTCATTGTTCATTAATTAGAGAATTTAATAATTAACTAGATGATTAATTCTTAAGGCAAGGGTATTAGTTGGAGATTGATGAATCCTAACTTGAGGGTAATTATAACGACAATTACTTATATTGTATGTGCTATAGATATGTATTTATTATTTGGGTGAACTTACCCGTTTTCATGGACGACCAATCGGTTAGGGTTACGTACGTCTTCAGGACCGTAGCACACGTCAGCACTGTTTGGCTAGGCATTGTGTAAGTCGTTATTTTAGGTCCTACATGGCGGCACTACTTACGATGAGGTAAGTGAGATATTTGGAATTCATGGTCATCATCGGGGTATAGACCTTGTAATGGTGTACCGCGCAGGGACTGCCCCTCTTATGTGTGTTTTGTTAAGTCCATGTGGTAAGGGACTCCTTCAGACTTTCCGATAGAGCAAAAAATCGATACCGAAGGTAGATGCCTTCGCATGTCGTATATATATAAAGACATATATAATTATGTAAATTAATTAAGAACAAATTCATGCAGTCTAATGATGTATATGACTGTTAATGAACACAATGATGCGTAAAATACTTAATGTGAATATATGATATTTATTGGGGGTGGTATTGTGGGGTCATTCTTGGGACTAGGATCATATGTGTAGATGTTTAGCTCACGTTTATTACTTATTCTATATGCCGTAAATAATATCATGTTGGTATAGGTATCGAACTTCATATTTAGGACCTTGGTTGGAAATATAGAGTATTATACTTAAATGAGGGTGAGATACTTACTGCATGGGAGTGCCGATAGGTAGTGTGTAATGTGAATTACCTGAATAATTATATAATAGTTTTGTAAGTTAATTCTTGCAACTTTAGGGTGGCACTGACCTAAATTATAAATTGTCCCCCTTTAGGTTTTCCAAGACAGGGATAGCAGGGCTTACCGAAGATCAGACTTGCCATCATACTTGATCATTAGTTGCTTTAGTTTGATTAATTCTAGAATATGTTACTACTCTTATTTCAGTTATTATATGATTTCAAAGATTCTATGGTCAGAAGCTCGAGATTTTTTATTTAGTCATTTTATTTTTCAGTCATATTGGAGTTTTATGTTTTACAACTTATGGGAGTTGAGAATTATTTATTGCCAGTTATTATTTCAAACAATTGCATTGTGCATGTTCGGTTTAAAATAAAAATATCACGTTATGGTTTTATGCTGAGAAATTCTCAGCATAAAACCATAACGTGATATTTTTATTTTAAACCGAACATGCACAATGAAATCATTTGAAATAATATATATATATATATATATATATATATATATATGTGTGTGTGTGTGTGTGTGTGTGTGTGTGTGTGTGTGTGTGTGTGTGTGTGGTGTGTGTGTTGTTTATTTATTTTAAACATACCTACTAGGTAGTCTTATTATTAGGAGGTGGAGCGTAGTGGGTAGTCCACCACAGTGTTGATAAGTTGGTGTTGGATTGATTCCCCTGGTAATAGTACTGTTGCATGGCTAGTATTTATGTGTTAGGATAAGTTTTAGTTTGGAGATTGGTTGGGTGCAATGTGGTATGATTGCGACCCCCAGACGTATGTTTATGACCACCTTCGTTGTTTGTGCTCACGCTTTGAATTTTGTGTGTGACAACCAGCCTATCAAAATAATGGGTGACCAGCCCTGTAACAAAATAAAATGTTAGTCTTATATGGCTCATTCTTAGCATCACTCTCGAAACATAATTGATTACTAAGCAACTAATTACTTTAACATGTAGTGTTAAATTTTATCTTTCATTGACCTATACCAAGATTAACCAATACCGAATAAATCCACACACATTGACTATAAATGAAACACCAAATAAAGTCTAAAACTGAGATTAAAAAAATAAGGTTCCCAAGTAAACCATCGGGTAAAAATCCAATAAAATAAATCCAACCAATTAAAAAGTCTGAAAATATTAGTCTGAATAAAAGGGGCAACATGCCCAATAATAGTATAATAGATAACCCATTCTACAATATCTAGAATGAAATTGGATAATCAAGAATTCTATAAGCTTCCACATCAGCTACAGCTACGTGTACTTATAAAGAACAATCATCATTGGCATCCATGTGGTTGGACACTTAAAAGTTTTAAAAATAGATTTGAAACAGGTCGGAGCCTAAAACCTTTTATAAAAAATTTAAGAAGTAATTAAGATGCAGCAAATAAATATGCAATTAATCTTTCCATATTTAAGCCCGTGTCGCACTCTCATTCGATTACCTCTCACCTCTCAACTATTGTGCATAACTAACGTCGACATCTTAACCCACCTAGTTACATCATCCTGTCTAACTAGTATTATTTCAAATCTCACTAGAACACTATCCTGACTCGAGTATTATCTAACTTTAATTTCTTCATTAGCTACATCTCTCATTAGCGTATTAAATCATTATTCATATTATAAATTTACTCCAGTTATTTATCCATGTTCATCATTAATGTATTAAGCCCGTATATAATTTATATCATTACTATATACATTTATAAGACATGTCACACCCAGAAACTATATTCGTAAATGCACAGCCGCATTTACGAATATCCTCCACATTCTGAAAGCGAACTCACTAGCATGCTATCGTGCTCCAGGAATGTCCACCACATTTTAGTCAACTGGGCTAAAATCTTACCACTGAACCCAAAAATCACAAACGAATATTGGAGGCGGCCATTGCCTTAAGTCCATGGTCATAGCCACACCACATTATTCCACGATATTCAAACCCTACATCACACGGGCATACAAAGCACCTATGACCCTAAAAAACGGTACGACCCCTGCCGGGATTGGCCAGATTGACCTCCAACGGGGCACAACCTCACTGACAACATAATGGCTAGGATAGGTATGTTTCATATAAATATCATACAAACATATATTATTTACATTCGTATATATATCGTCTCTATACACATATATATAAACTTAGTCACAATACCCGGTTAACTTGTCCCTATCACTCAAAGCACTGGCCTACAAATCCTGAGTCCATCTCACGAATCTTAATTAATTAATTTCTCATACTTTAATAAAAATACAATAGTGTCACCCTACTAAAATGTCTAGACTTACCCAACCAGTCATTCGTATAATCATTTAAGCTTATAAAGTAACATCACTCCGATAAAAAAACCCGGACTTAATTCAACCAGCCCGTTCATTTATTCCTGAATTCATCTCACAAATTCGATGTTTAAGATTTTATCATAAATTATCTCTCTCGCGATTTCTAATTTAAATTTAACTACTCACTCACCCTAAGGCAATATAATCTCTTTAAACCATCCACTAAACTCTCTCTGACCTTCAGGGCTTATAAATATGATTTGGAACTCCCTTGAATTTACCCAATAACCAAACCCAAAATTATCCAAAAATCAACTTTCATCGATCGATCGATAATCCCAAACTAATCAAGTTATTATTACAATAATTTATTTCAAGTTTTACACCTAAACTAACAAAATTTCCATTTTCTAAGCAACTAAATCAGGTCGTAAAATTTCTTGCATATTTAATACCCTGTATTAAAATTGCGATTTCTCCCTTTAAAAAACTCCAAATGACCTTATTCAAAGCCAAAACTTAGAAATTTTAATACATCTATGCCAATCAATCTAGTTATAAATAAAATTAAAATGGTATAAGTTTAAAGTAATATTAAAAATTCTGGCAGATTAAACACCCTGTAGTAAAATTGCGATTTCCCCCACTACAGAACTCTAAATGACCTCGTTCGAAGTTCACTAAAAATCTAAGACCTAGATCTTTCCAGAAATCTATTGAACTCAATATAATTCTAATTACAATTAAAATATCATAAGTTTGAATTAACATATAAAATTTTGGCAGATTGTCATCTTATGTTCATCAATAAAACTCTAAGTTATTCAAGATTCATGTTCTTCAACTAAGATCCCAACAACATCACATCTTTATGTGTCTTAAAAATCAAAATTTGAAATATAATCTAATTCTAAAAATCATAAATGGTTTTACATCATCAATTGATAATTTAAATTACACATGATATCAATTTCATCACCCCCCCTCAATTCACATGTGAGAACCCTTCCTAAAATTTCTTTTGTTTAATACCTACCATGATATGAACATGAATACACCTCAATTTGATTTAAAAAAAGTTAAGTACTTGACTTGGATTATTTGAAGGTTCTGATATCTCTCTTATTTGTGTTGATTTGATGTTAGAATCCTTGAATCTCCTCTCAAATTAGCCTTTTCTAATTTTCTCCTTTGATTTCTCTTCTTCCTCCTCTCTCCTTTATCTTTTAGCGATTAGAATAAATGATGTGGATGACTAGAATCTCTAACCCTTATATTTTAATTCAGTAATCCAGAAATTAGGTTATTAGGCTACATCAAAATTACCCAAAATACCCTTACGTGAGCCCGGGCTAGTATAAAAAGTCCCTGGAACCCAATTACTACCCTCGGGTATATAATTTTGACTATTTCGAAATATTTAGGATAAGTCGTTCACTCTTAATCATCATGCAAGTCACTAAACCTAATTATCCTATTTTATCTCAAAAATAACCCATACAAATGCCCCGGTTGTGATACCGTCAATTCCCATCGTTTTTACTCACATACGACACGCTACAACTGACTTGATTAAATTTACTTAAATATTCTAGTAAATTTACCACATATATATTAATCTTATTTTCATAAACTAATATTTACTAATTTCACATTATTTCCCATTTAAATTAAATTACGACACACATGCAATTTAACCGCTAAAATAAATTACTGAAAATTATAGGATGTTACATCCTTCCCCCCTAACAAAGGAATTTCATATTGAAATTTGGATAAGTAGGGCATTAATTTCTCCCTATATTTCCTTGAAAAACATCCATATCTTTCCAACGTCGAAATCATTATGAAGTTCTTGAGATGCCTCCACTAATGGTACTCTTCAGCCTGGCGGTCTATACACTACCGTTCAAATTAGTGACCAGTCCGCTTCAGTCACCTTACACTGAAATACCCACTATTTTATTTACCATTTCACATTGGTCACCTAATTTTCTAATCCCATTTCCAACTTACCCATACGCATATGTTCTACCCATACATTTCCACATCATCTCGTCACGGACGATACTAGAAAAAAAATCCAACTAATTATGGCGCCCATACACCTAATATCCCGTGCATATCTGCACAAATTCCACCCGACTCCACTGGCCTTAAATCATCAAATAACTATTAACTCATAATTTAATTCATATACACGTGCAACAACTAAAATGCTAACTCTATGCCCTACTGACTACACATCTCTCAACTCTCGACGCTTACTAATTTTCATGTGTGGGACGTCTCACAAGCGAAATCCAAACAAGGAATTCCCCGAATACACTACTACCTAAAATTACCGGTCATTGAGATCCACAAGCCCAAATTAAATAATCAGGATGCCCGAAATCATATCCCTAAACGTATAAGTCTAATCGTCCACTGCCACATCCCTAAATTAGTCATACGCTACGGTGCTCTCACTATCACCGAGTCCTCAGCGTTAATTGAATAACGAGCTAAATCTCTTCGCTTGACAAATCCAATATACCCTGAAACACATTAGTAAAAGTCCCTACACATTGGGATCAAATGTAACGATAATACTATACTCTCTGAAGTCTCCTATATAGTATAATATATACAGGATCAACCCTCTTTCAGGTGATACCTTGCAAAAAAATACATCCTACCCTGGAGCAACGAATATGATAGTCTTACTATAACAGTCCACTACTGTAAGGACATATTTCTATAAGTCCGTTATCAATTAGTATGTCATATACCGCTACACCGTCAAAGAGCTTTCAAGAACATTCAAGCATCAAAGACGGATCCGAATATCAAGTTCTTCATCAAAAGGACTCCGCGAAGTTTACTTTGGTAAGGTTTTGTTTTAAATACCTTAACTTTCCACTTAGAGCTTTTGGGATATTTTTACAAAATATTTTCTAAGTGTTGGAGCGGACCTTTTCGTCAAATTTAAGAATGAGTAATTTTTCTAAGTGTTGGAGCGTACCTCGATTTTGATGCCCAAGTCATTCAAGCGAGATATCCATCTCATTTGAGTGACATTGGATGTCGTGATATGTCATTTGAACGACATCTGTAAGTCATTCGCGTGACACTGCTATCTCGTTCAAATGAGCATGTTTTTCGAGGCGACGCGATTTTGTATAAATACTCATTAAATGGTTTCATTTTCTTTAAAAAGTCCCAACATTTTGAAAGATAGAAAATTGCAAAAGCAGAATACTGTTGGCTTCTTCCTTTTAGGGTTTAATCCCTTTTTGTTTACAATTCACAAAAAATCCCATATGCTTTGGTGAATTGTTTTGGTGTTCAAGAACACACTTTACTGTGGTTTATTCTTTGTGGAGAGAACTCTACAACCAGAGAGCTACGTGATATTATGGAGGGAGTCCTTATAATATTCACACTTGTGGAGAAGCTATTTTCTTCTTCATTACTAACCATCTGGAATTCTTGCAGGAGATTCTAGTCGACGAAATTTCTAGCCGTTGCTTTGAAGGTTTGACGAAGACACCGTGCGTTACACTTGTGGGCAATTATCAGGTTGTATGTAATTCAATGGTCTTGTTAATTCTTTAAAGTTCTAGAAATAAAAGATTTGGCCCTTCGGGGATTTTTCCTTAAATTTGTGTTGCGTGCTTTATCTATTTATGGGTTGACACACGCACACACATAGATGCATATTTAGGTTCTTATTTGATTTAGTTTATATAGGCTCTATGGACTCTAATTTTATAAGTGTGCCAAATTAGAAAGTTACAGCTTAATTTTAAATCGGTATCACACACCGAGCTATCACACAGTCACGTTTTCAAATTGCGATTAAGCCACCGTTAAATTGGACCTAAAAAATTGAGGAATTTTAAAATCCGGTGTCCAAAGTGGTTTAAAAGAGCCCGAAAAATATTTAAAGGCAATAAAAAGAAATTCATATCAATTATGGGTCATTTAGGTTTTTGCACCAATTCTCCAATGTTTGAGAATTTAGATGACCTCAAAAAGAAAATATGTATGAGGGAGTTTGGATGGAGAATTAAAAGGGATTTGCACGTCCTTGAAAGTATTGAAAAAGCATTAAATAGTTGTGGACGTTGTTGGTGTGGAAATCACTTTGACTTTGATTTGTTGATTTCTATGAGATGATGTCATCTGAATTCAATAATTTTTCACCGAAGGATAATTTTGATGTTCATTCGTTAGGAGTACACTTATGCATCGTGCACATATGATTGATTGAGTTGATTTACCTATCGAATGAGTTCACGCCCATACATTCCATTTCCATGACTTGGTTGTTTGAGTTTAAATCCATGGTGTGATTTTTAGTATCTTATTTTTGTATGAAAATTTTGAAAAATCAAAAATAGTTTGTGAAAGTTTTGGGATGTTCCTTTGCATGAGCGTAGTTTGATCCATGTTCGCTATGCATTTTATCGCGACACTCCATGTTTTGATTATTTCTTCATATCTGTCTATTTGGGGACATCATAAAAAGGGGGAGAAAGAATTATCATGTTATGGGGGAGTTTTTACATTATTAGGGAGATTTGAATATATTGATTGATTTACTCTTATATCATTTCAAACTCGATGCGTCACGAAGGTTTTTACTTTATCTCATGTGTGTAGGTACAAAGATTGAAGATCAATGTTGCACACCCTGATGAGAAAAGATTTTAAATTTGATGAAGAGTTTGAGATCTTACAAATTTATTCATGGGAGGGTAAATTTGTATAGGCATTCTTTTATTTCATAATTCATATGTTTTTATGTATGTACCGGCATAGACATAGGGGGAGATTTGTAAGGACATATTTTTATAAGTTCGTTATCAAATTAGTATGTCATATACCACTACACCTTCGAAGAGCTTTCAAGAACATTCAAGAATCAAAGACGGATCCGAATATCAAGTTCTTCATCAAAAGGACTCCATGATGTTTACTTTTGTAAGGTTTTGTTTTAAATACCTTAACTTTCCACTTAGAGCTTTGGGGATATATTTACAAAATATTTTCTAAGTGTTGGAGCGGACCTTTTCATCAAATTTAAGAATGAGTATTTTTTTTCTAAGTGTTGGAGCATACCACGATTTTGATGCTCAGATCGTTCAAGTGAGATGGCCATCTCGTTCGAGTGACATTGGATGTCGCAAGATGTCGTTTGAACGACATCTGTAAGTCATTCGCTGAGACTGTTATCTCGTTCGAAGGAGCATGTTTTTCGAGGCGGTGCGATATCGTATAAATACTCATTAAATGTTTTGGTGTTCAAGTGTTTTCTTTAAGAAGTCCCAGCATTTTGAAAGACGAAAAACTGGGAAAGCATAATACTTTTGGCTTCTTCGTTTTAGGGTTTAATCCCTTTTTGTTTACAATTCACAAAAAATCCCATATGCTTTGGTGAATTGTTTTGGTGTTCAAAAACACACTTTTATGTTGTTTATTCTTTCTGGGGAGAACTCTACAACAGGAAAGCTACGTGTTATTGTGGAGGGAGTCCTTATAATGTTCACACTTGTGGAGAAGTTGTTTTCTTCTTCATTGCTGACCATCTGGAGTTCTTGTGGGAGATTCCAGGCGACGAGATTTCTAGCTATTGCTTTGATGGTTTGACGAAGACACGATGCGTTAGACTCGTGGGCAATTATCAGGTTGTATGTAAGTCAATGGTCTTGTGAATTCTTCAAAGTTCTAGAAATTAAAGGTTTTGCCCTTCGGGGATTTTTCCTTAAATTTGTGTCGCATGCTTTATCTATTTATGGGTTGACACACGCACACACATAGATGCATGTTTAGGGGATGATTTGATTTGGTTTATATTGACTCTAATTATATAAGTGTGCCAAATTAAAAAGTTGCGAATTAATTTTAAATCGGTATTACACACCGCTCTATCACACAGTCATGTTTTCAACTACCGCTCAAACCCTTGCTAAAAAGTCACCACTCAGGATAATAATATGTTCTACTCTTATAACTCTCAAAAGGAGCAAAACTAACGCACAATATAAACATCCTCTTAGTGTCCACACCAGCTCCCTTGCAGGCGACACTGAAGAGCCTCATTACCTAATGGTTAATATATTCATAATAAGGTAATATTGCCAACGCACCCACTAAACCCGACTCACATGCGAATTTTAGTGTTAATAATCATATATTGTGATGCACCCATGTCACCAGAAACTTTCCCCATACTTCTAAGGATAAAAAAATTACCTCTAGCTGCTAACTGATTTACCTGATCGATAAGTTCCTAAACGCGATCCTCGCGTCAGAACTGACCCAAGAGTTATTATAATGCTTGTACCTCTAAAACACCATCCTGTAGTTTCCCCTGACTCGCTTTAGAATCCTTCTTCCTATGGCTCATCTCTCCATAATCGAAACAACTTCCTGGAAAACCTTTCTGCCTCTAGTCATGTCCCTGCAAGCCTCCTCCGCTATTCCCTTGGCCCTAGCAGCCCTAAGAAATGGGATGTTTATACTACTATGAATGAGGACCATGTTAGCCTTGTCTGAACTCCCTAGCCTCGGGTCTGAAGTCTACTGATTTGAACCTCTTAGTTGGATCCCCTTGCTAGGAATCCCGATCTTGTTGTTGTTGTGCCCCAGTGGCCCCATTCCCATCTACATTCCCAGAGTTTGTTCTCATTTGACGGGTTCTATTTGACAGCATCTTAAAGGAGATTTAAGTTTGTATAATCTCACATTCAAATACAAAATAATCAGTAGAAGAACGTAAATTTGCATACGTAAGGAGGAATGCATCAATCCTACAATAAGGCTTTATATCAAAGAACGCTACACAAAAATGAAAAAAGCCGCACAAATCCTAAGGACACTAGAACCCGATGCTCTGAACCATCTATGACACACCGCCTATTAAAATAATGAGTGGGCATCCCTATACCAAGATACAAAGTTTGTCTCATTTGGATCATTCTTAGCATCAGTGTCAAAAAATAATTAATTGCTAACCACCCAATTACTTTAACAAGCAGTGTCAAATTTTATCTTTCATTAACGTATAACAAGATTAACCAATACCCAATAAATCCATATGCGGTGATGATATAAATGAAACACCAAATCAAGTCTAAAACTGAGGTAAATAATTAAGGTTCCCGAATAAACCATTGGGTAAGAATTCAATACAATAAATCCAACCAACTAATAAGTCTAAAAATACAAGTTCGAATAAGAGAGGAAACATGCCTAACAATACTAGAGTAGAGAACCTAATCCAGGATATTCATAATGCAATTAGATACTCAAGAATCCTACAAGCTTCCACATCAGCTGCAGCTATGTGTACTTGGAAATAATAATCATCATTGGTGTCCCTATGGATGGACACCTAAAAATTTTAAAAATAGATTTGAAACGGGTCAGAGCCCAAAACTTTTTAAAAAAACATTTAGCAAGTAATTAAGATGCTAAACAAGTAGTTAAACTTTCCATATTCAATCCGGTGTCGCACTCTCATGAGATTACCCCTCACCTCTCAACTATTGTGCACACCTAGTGCCCACATCTTAACCCACCTAGTTAAATCATCATGTCTAACTAGTCTTATTGTAAATCTCACTAGCACACTACCGTGCTCAAGTATTGTCTAACTTTCATTTCTTAATTAGTTATGTCTCTTATTAGCTTATTAAATCATTATTCAAATTATAACTTTACTCCAATTATTTAATCACATTCATCATTAATGTATTAAGCCTGTATATAATTTATATCACTACTATATACATTTATAAGACATGTCACACCGAGAGACTATATACATATATATCACTCATAATATATGCAATCGTATTTTATAATGTCCTCCAAATTCTGAAAGTGAGCTCACTAGCATGCTATCGTGCTTCAGGAATGTCAACCACATTCTGGGCAACTTGGCCAGAATCCCACCACCAGACCCAAAAATTACAAAAGAACATTGGAGGCAGTCATGTCCTGAAGTCCGTGGTCATAACCACACCATATTATTACACATTACTCCAACCCTACATCACACGGGCGTGCATAACACCTATGACCCTGGGGAACGGTACTACCACTGCTGGGATTCGGTAGAGTGACCTTCCACGGCACGCAACCTTCCTGATAGCATAAATACTAGGATAAGTATGTTTCATGTAAATATCATACACACAAATATTATTCACAATCGTATATATATTATCTCTATACCCGTATATATAAATTTAATCATAAAACCTGGCTAACCCGTGCCTATTGCTTAAAGCACTAGTCTGTCTATCTCACGACTCTTAATTAATTAAATTCTCATCCTTTAATTAAAATACAATAGCGTCACCCTACTAAAATTCCTGGAGTTTCCCAACCAGCCCGTCCTATAATCATTCAAGTTCGTCTAGTAACATCACTCCAATAAAACACCCGGACTTAACTCAACTAGACTATTCATCTATTCCCGAATTCATCTCACCAATTCGATATTTAAACTTTAGCATCAATTATAGCTCTCGTAATTTCGAATTTAAATTTAACTAACAACTCACCCTAAGACAATATAATCTTTTTAAATCACTCCCCTAAACTATCTCTAACCTTTAGGGCTTATAAATTTCATGTGGAACTCCCCAAAATTTACTTAATAACCAAATCCCAAAATTATCCAAAAATCAACTTTCATGGATCGATCGATAATCCCAAACTACTCAAGTTATGCTTCCAATAATTTATTTTAAGTTTTACACCTAAACTAACAAAATGGGCAAGCAACCGAATCGGGTTGTAATCTTTCTGACATATTAAATACCTTGTATTAAAATTGCGATTTATCCCTTTAGAGAACACCAAATGACTTCACTCAAAGCTCATTGGAAACCTAAGACCTAGACCTTTCCATACATATATGGAAATAAATACAATTCAAAGTAAAATTAAAATGGCATAAGTTTAAAGTAACATAAAAAATTCTGGTGCATTGATATGCTGGCAGATTAAACACCCTATAGTAAAATTGAAATTTCCCCCTCTAGATGACTCCAAATGACATCATTCAAAGTTTACTGAAAATCTAAGACCTAGACCTGTCTAGACATTTATGGTGCTCAATCTAGTTCTATGTACAATTAAAATGGCATAAGTTTAAATTAATGTAAAAAACTTCTGGTAGATTGTCATCATATGTTCATCAATTAAACCCTAATTATTCAAGATTCATGTTCTTCAACCAAGAACCCAACAAGATTCAATATTTATCTATCTTAAAAATCAAATTTATAATATAATCTAAGTCCAGTAATCATAAATGATTTTACTTCATCAATTGATCATCTAAACTACACATGTTATCAATTCCATAAAAAAAACATTTACATATGAGAACCCTTCCCAAAATTTCTTTTGTTCTACACCTACTATGATATGAGCATGAATACAACTCAATTTGATTTAAAGTAAGATAATTACTTGCCTTGGATTGTTTATAGGGTCTGATTTGTCTCTTGTGTGTGTTGATTTGATGTTAGAATACATGAATCTCCTCCCAAATTAGCCTCTTCTAGCTTTCTCCTTTGATTTCTCTTCTTCCACCTCTCTCCCTCCTCTTTTAGGGTGTATAATAAATGTTATGGCTATCTCATATCTCCAACCCCTTATATTTTAATTCACTAATCCAGAAATTAGGTTATTAGCATACATCAAAATAACCCAAATACCCCTACGTGAGCCCGGACTACTCTAAAAAGCCCTCGGAACCCAATTACTACTCTCGGGTATATAATTCTGACTATTTCATCCTATTCCAGATCAATCGTGCACTCAAAATTACCATCCGAGTCACTCAACCTAATTGTCCTATTTTGTCCCAAAAATATCCCGCACAAATGCCCCGATTATAATATCGTCAATTCTCATCGTTTCTATTCACATACGACACACTACAATTTACTTGATTAAATTTACTTAAATACGATAGCAAATTTACCACATATATATTAATCTTATTCTCACAAATTAATATTTACTAATTTCACATTATTTCTCATTCAAATTAAGTTACGTCACACATGAAATTCAACAGCTAGAATAAATTACTCAAAATTATGGGGTGTTACAAGGTGATGAGATTCCGACCTTATAGCCCAGCGTGGTGCGTGTTATGCCTGAAGCTTGATAACACACTAGGGATATATTCGCAAGGCCCTACATTGGGGATGCTAAATATATATATATATATATATATATATATATATATATATATATATATATATATATATATATATATATAGAGAGAGAGAGAGAGAGAGAGAGAGAGAGAGGCAGGCTCATGTGCACACTAAGTTTGCACATGTGCTGATGCACACCTTTTTTTTAAATATTAAAAAAAATATTTTCGACTTTCTTTTTTTATGTGATATTTAAACATTTCAATGGACCCATATAAAAAAATCAGCTCAAATTTTTTTTTTTTGTTATTTTTAAAAAATCGGTCAAAGTTTTACAGCTCTTAAGTGCTTTACAAACTGCAAAAGTTTGACCGTTTTTTTTAAATAGCAAAAAAAAAAATTGAGTTGATTTTTTTTATATGGATTCCATGAAATGTTTAATAATATCACACAAAAAAAATCAACTCAAAAATATTTTTTTTACTATTTAAAAAAATTCATGTGCAAACTTAGTGTGCATAGGAGTCTCTCTCTCTCTCTATCTCTCTCTCTCTCTATATATATATATATATATATATATATATATATATATATGTATATGTGTATGTGTGTGTGTGTGTGTGTGTGTGAATATCTAATTATAGCATGTGTGTAGCCATGTAATATTTATGATAATATACCTAGTGAAAGTAGTAGTATTGGCTAGTGGTGTCTATTAGCGGGGTTGCCTATTTTAGTAGCTATTGTCCTAGTTAGACTGCATAACAAGATTAGGACAATAAAATAAAAGTGTTAGGTGCTCCCTATGAATGAGAGGTGAGGAAACGTCTCATATGAATGCGACTGGAAGTTTATTATGAAGGTAATACACTGCACCTTTACATTTAGAGAATTTAAATAGTTGCAAATATTTTCAATGTTTTCTTGGATATGACCCATTGTCAAATATTTCAAAAACCCCAGGTATTCAGCAGCAGGGACTGCAGGGTATGTCTCTTCATCATGTCGTTGGGTGCAATAGCTGTGAATGCTATGAGATTTGATTGCAGCCACCTGAGTTCATTCTATCTAGATTGAATTCATTATTCCATTATTTTTTCCTTTTGGACCTATTTCCCGTAGATGGTTAGGACTTTACTTTTGAGTCAGATATTTTTTATTATTCTTAGTAGTGTGTTTAAGTTGATTATTATTTCTGGTAACCGATGGTTTATTCGGTTTACATTATTTATGATTATTCTCTTATTAGTTTTGTTGTCATTTTATTTGGTACACATTTATAATTGTAATATTTATGATTATTACGACAATGACGCTAAGAATGAAATAATATTTGATTCTCGCTTAATTTTATTAAAGCCTTTATCAATAGATATTATAATAGGCGGGGTGTCACAGTTGGTATTAGAGCATCAGTTTCTAGTGTCTTCTAGGATTTTTTAGGACTTATTACGCTATCAGTGTTGCATTCCTTTAATATAGAGCCCTATGTGTAGGACTGTTATTTTCATATTGTGCATTTTCGTTCTTCTGCTAATTTTATATACTTTAGAGGAGTCTCATAATTTTGGTTTGGTTATGGATGCCATATACGAGGAGAGGGATACGAAAAAAGGTAGCAAGAAGGGTTACATAAGGGAGGTTCAGTCGGATCCATTGGTTTCCCAGGGGAATGTGATAGCAGCATAAGTCGTAGCCATCGTAGCGTAGTCAGTTAACACTTCCATGATAGCGATGGCCTGCCTCTGGCGTAGCCATAACCACCAGTGAAAACTCATACGTTGTCATCTGTGTGGGAAAGATATATGGGCGCCTTCTAAAAGGGCCATCCACCAGAGTTTCAGGATATTGCAAATGTGTTTGCAATGAACTAATAGAAGAAGAATATCATAGACATCTTCGTATAGTTGAGTGAAGAGACTCTTAAAAGCAAGTACTAGTTACTTTTAAGCTAGATATAGCAGCTCTGCAGTGGTCAGAGCTAGTCGCCACGCCAGAGAAGAGGGTACCTATAAGGAGGCGAGGTTTGACAACAAGTTTTTCTCATTAGAAGTACAAACTGAGATAAGGAGGCGATTTCTAGACCTCGCGTAGGAGGGTCGGACGTTGTCCGAGTATGATGTTTACTCATCTAGAGAAATTTATGCCAAATGAGATGAAAACGGATGAGAAGGGGATCTTAAAATTCATGGATGGGCTCACGTGGAGAATCCATTACCATTTGTTAGGTAACCTGGTGTTGAGGACTTACACTGATGTCCTTAACATCATATTGCTACACTACCAAAATCATCACTTCCACCTGAGATGAGCAAAGAGGTCAGGAGATTCAAGGCAGCAGGGCAAGATCGGGGGTAGCAGGGCCAGTGGAATGCCACAATAGCAGGGCTAAAAGTAGGGACAGTAGGGACAAAGGAACCGAGTTTATGGGGATTGTAAGGACATAATTTTATAAATGTCCGGGGTAGAATATAGGAAATTTCTGTTTTTCTCCTAGATATCAGTTCATATGTCTGATACCGCTACATTCAGCACGTCAACACGATCATCCTCGACGGCCTTTATCCGAATTCAATGCATCCACTTTCATGACGTGCATCATGCCACATGCAACGTCCTGCTCAGCTCATTCCCACTACTCCACTACGCTTTATCAGTAATATGTTTTATTGGATTGCATAAATATTTGGGAAATGTTTTTGAAAATTATTTTTGGAATCTAGATTTATTTTTTATCAAAAGCAGAATTTTTCTAAGTGTAGAAGCGAATGGCCTCGATCGACGAGCTCGCTCAAATGACTTTGGAAGTCGTTCGCGCGAGATAGGCATGTCGCGCGATATCGTTCGAACGAGCCACCGCCTCGATTTTTGTATAAATATTTGATCTCCTTCTACACGTTTTTCAAGTCGTTCTGTAATCTCAAAATTCTGCAAAAACAGCCCAAAATAAGACTTCACTTTTTAAGGTTTTCTAAACCTTTTTGATTCACAAAACCATTCCCATATATGTGTGTGAATCTTTAAACCTTCAAGAGGATCATTTACTCATCTGGAGTAATTTGTGAGGAAGTCGCTCTCTTCTTCACTGCTGCCCTACTAGAAAGGGATAGTTCCAGCCGCCGACAACAAAACCGATACCCGAGGGTATTTCTGTGTCACTGTATTTTTACTGTAATCTGTGTAAGCCGTTTCTCTTACAAAATTATAGTGAAAATAAAAGGTTTTGCCCCTTTGGGGATTTTTCCTCATATATGTGTTCTTGAATGTTTCATCACCGTATTTAATCACATATAGATGCATGTTTAGGACATAAGTGATAAAAACCTTATTTAATTAAATAACTTCCTTATTTGAACGCAAGCGCACTCCTCTCAAATTGGTATCAGAGCCAGTTACACAAATTTACGGTGTAATTTTTTGCAAAATTTTTCTACGATATCAATTTTCTGAAAAAAATGATTTTTGAAAACGAGTGTGTTCATAATGGAGAAGTTATATAATAAAATGCCAGTTTTTGACGGGACAAGCTATGCATATTGGAAAGCCCGCATGAGATCTGCATTAAAAGCCATTGATGAACGTGTGTGGATTTTGGTTGAAAGAGGGTGGACACCTCCCTCCGTCACTCTTGAAAATGTGACCAATTTAAAACCTGTTACTACATGGACTGAAGAAGAGTTTAAATGGTCATCTTTTGATTCTAAGGGTTTAAGTGTTATTTATGGGTCTGTCACACCTGATGAGTTCAAACGCATAATGACGTGCACCATGTCAAAAGAGGCATGGGATGTTTTACAACTCACCCATGAAGGAACTAATGCTATGAAAAAGTCTAAATTGCCAAATTTGACAACTCAATTTGAAACCATCACCACGCATGAGACTGAATGTTTTGATGACTTTTATGCTAGGCTTTCTGACATTGTTAATACTAGCTTTAATCTTGGTGAACATATTCCTAATGCGAGAGTTGTTAAAAAGATTCTTCGTTCTCTGCCTAAGTGTTTTATCCTTAAAGTCACTGTGCTAAATTCTATGGGTAATTTAAATACGCTAAAATTGGAAGAACTTGTAGGAGATTTGCAAACATATGAAATTGATATGTTCCCTAAAACTGCTAGGCCTAAAGATAAGGGAATTGCACTTAATGCCCAAGAGAGAAAGAGTGAGGGGTCGGCAAGAAAGAAGGTAGAGTCATCTAGAAAGAGAGAGACTGACATGTCAAATTCTGATTGTGATTTTGACTTAGATGATTTGGCTCTTTTTGCAAAAAATTTCAAGAGGATTCTCAAATTTAAGAAAAATGGCAACTTTAAAGATAAAAAAAAAAATTGAGAAAAATAAGTTTGAAAAGAAAAATGAAAAATGAAAAAGATTTTAAAGATCCTCCAAAGAAATAAAGTGAGAGATGCTTTGAGTACGACGGTAGGGGTCATAGAGCCTTGGAGTGTGCCACACGTTTGAACAGAGAGAAAGGGAAAGTTGTCCTGAATGCTACCCTTAGCGACGCCAGTGAGGTCGAGTCAGTGGATTCTGGAGACGAGTCACCGCATGATTGTAACTTCACCGCATTCATGGCTAGTCATATGAGCACTTCTTGTTCTCATCATGACGATGAGGATGATGCTTCACAAGGACACCTCAATAGTGAGAGCGATGTGAGTGAGGGGGAGGATGACACAAGTGAGAGCGAGAGTGATATTCAACGCGCCTACGCTGAGTTATATTCTGAGTCATTGAAAACTAAAAAGTGTAACAAAGCGTTAGTTGTTAAGATCACCGGCTTAGAGGAAGATTTGAGAAAAGCGAGAGAGAGAGAGAGAGAGTCCTCCACCTGTACCGCCCTGAGAGAGAGAGTGTCTGCCTGTGTTGAGAAAGAAAGTCTCTTTAGAGAGAGAGAGAGAGTTATTTTGAGAAAGAGAGAGGGGACTTGACTAAATAAGTGGCTAGTCTTACGAGTGAGCTTTATTCCTCCATGGAGACTTGAAAGAAACTTGAAGCCCTTGTTGCCCAGCTTACTCATGATCTGGAGAGAGCACGGGAAGTCAAGGTACAAATCGAGAACAGATCTGGGAAAATGGGAAAGATGCTCCTCGTCCCCGCTTTAGGTTTTGGTGATAGGCAGGGAATTAGGTATGATGGTGCCCCCACATCCGAAATTGCACCTAGACCAGTTCCTGAGTTTACTACGACTCCTTATGGCCATCGTCAAAATCCTCGAAGGAGAGTTCAACCAAGAAAAGAAAACCAAGGTCCACCTTTGACTGTGTTCTTTTGTACTTATTGCAAAAGAAAAGGCCACCCCAGGGAGTTTTGATATAGCATGGGTCGGAAACGACGTACTACTGCTCCACCTCAGCATACTAATGATTTTACCAGTCTCAGAGATCTTGTTGAGTTCTTAGCTGCCACGTCTCAGAGTTTGATGGAGGAATTCTGACGGATGTCTTTGCCATCAGTGAATGCTTCTCACATTCCAGCTAAAACCAACAACAAAAAAGGAAAACAAAAGGTCACCTCTTCTTGGGTACCTAAGAAAGATAAAAAGGCCTCTATTGTTCATATAGCTCTCAAAGCACATAATACCTCACAGTGGTATTTTGACAGTGGGTGCTCCAGACACATGACAGGTGATGCCTCATTTTTTACGACTCTTGAGGATTATCAGGATGGCAGATTCACCTTTGGAGATGGGAGCAAGTCTAGCATTATAGGACATGGTGCTATCAAGTTACCTGGATTTTCTAAGCTAGAAAATGTTTGTACATCAAAGGTTTGAAAGCAAACCTTCTCAGCATTAGCCAGCTGTGCGACGCTGACTTTGCAGTAAAGTTTGACTGGGACGCTTGTAAGGTCTATAATCAAGCCGGTAAACTTTTAGTGCAAGGGGTGAGGACAAAGGATAATTGCTATGGGACTGAGCCCACATCCTCACTTGTCTGCAACAGCGCCACGATCAATCCTATGGATCTGTGGCACCAATGCCTAGGTCACGTAAATATTATAAATCTATCTCGCTTAGCTAAAAAGGACCTAGTGCGTGGCTTACCATCTCTTGGAAGGCCAAATTCCACGATTTGTGGACCCTTTCAGTTGGGAAAACAAATTCGTAGTCCCCATAGGAAGTTGCATTCCATTACCACCTCTCGTGTTCTTGAGCTAATACACATGGATCTTATGGGTCCCACTCATACCGAAAATCTGAGTGGTAAGAGGTATATCCTCGTGATGGTGGACGATTTCTCCAGATACTCCATTGTAGGTTTTTGGAGGGAGAAATCCGATGATGTTGAGTTTATTACGACCAAGTGTCGTGTCCTTTAAAATCAACACGGTGTCACTATTAATAGAATCCGTAGTGACAACGACACTGAATTTAAGGAAGCAAAGGTCGATTTGTATTGTGATAGCCTAGGGATCAAACATGAGTTTTCTGCTGTGAAGACTCCTCAGCAAAATAGGATTGTTGGGAGAAAGAATAGAATGATCCAGGAGATGGCTAGATCTATGATTCTGGGTCGTAAAGTCTCTAAGAGATTTTGGGCAGAGTCAGTGTCTACTGCATGCCACACGGTGAATAGGGTTTACCTGCGTCCACACACACTTAAGACGCCTTATGAATTATGGACTGGTAAGAAACCCAGCCTAACATATTTTCGTGTTTTGGGGAGTAATTGCTACATCCTACGGGATAGAGAGAAATTAGGAAAGTTTGACTCCCAAAGCGACGAGGGAATATTGTTAGGCTATTCATCAAATAGTAGAGCGTACCGGGTTTTTAACCTGAAGAGCTCCAATAAATGTGACCATGCAAGATGACGAACCTTCGACGGTTATTGATCCTAATCTTGAGTGTGAGGATGAGGAATTTTCTGGTAATGATTTACTTGTACCTCTCCCACACTCTGTGGACCCTACTCCTATGTTAGGGGACACTCCTGCTTGGGTTCGCAAGAGTCATGACCCTTCTGCCATTATTGGTGATCCCACTCTAGGGGTCAAGACTCGTGTTCAGCAGAAAATGTTATTAGTCACTTTTGCTACACGTCCAAAGTCGAGCCTAAGAATCACAAAGAAGCACTCAAGGATGAACACTGGATATCTGCTATGCAGGATGAGTAGCTTCAATTTAAAAAGCACAATGTCTGGGAATTTATCCCCCGACCTAGTGAGACAAATGTGATAGGTACCAAATGGATTTTCAAGAATAAAATAAATAAAAATGGTACCATAATCAGAAATAAGGCTAGGTTGGTCGCTTAAGTCTACACACAGATAGAGGGTGTAGACTTTGGGGAGACATTTTCTCCTGTTACGAGGCTTGAGTACGTCCGCTTACTACTCGCCATCATATGTCATATGCGCTTTAAGTTATATCAGATGGATGTCAAGAGTGACTTTTTAAATGGAATTCTACAGGAGGAGGTTTACGTGGAACAACCAAAAGGGTTTGAAAACCCTAAGCACTCGGAACACGTCTACTATCTGAGGAAAGCCTTGTATGGTTTGAAGCAAGCACCCCGTGCTTGGTACGAGAGGCTTACTTCCTACCTCTTAGCCTGTTGCTTCAAGAGAGGGGGAGTTGATATGACGTTGTTCGTCAGGAGAGATGACGGTGCTAATTTAGTTACCCAAGTCTATGTGGACGACATAGTCTTTTGATCCATGTGCTCCCAACATGCTCACCACTTTGAAGAGGAGATGAAAAGTGAATTTGAGATGAGCATGGTTGGTGAGCTTATTTTATTCATTGGTCTCCATGTTCATCAGTTAGAGGATGGGATGTTCATCTCCCAATCCAAGTATGCTAGAGACCTCGTGAAGAAATTTGGTTTAGACTCCGCTAAGCATGCTCGTACACCTATGAGTACCACTACCAAGCTTAGTAAGGACACTTCAGGCAAGGACATAGAGCAAACCTTATATCGGAGTATGATAGGTAGTCTTCTCTACTTGACTGCCAGTCGTCCCGACATAGCCTTTAGTGTTGGAGTATGTGCACAATATCAGGCATCCCCAAAATAGTCACATTTACTTGCTCTAAAACATATTGTTAAATACATAAGTGGGACTCTCTCATACGGTATTTGGTATTCCTTTGATACTGATGACCGTTTGTCCGCCTATTCAGATGTCGATTGGGCCGGGGATGTAGATGGTTGTAGGATAACTTTTGGTGGGTGTTTTTATTTTTGTTCTTCTCTTGTCTCCTGGCTAAGCAAGAAGCAAAATTCCATCTCTTTGTCCAATGCGGAGGCTGAGTACATAGCCGCCGGGAGTTGTTGCACGCAACTCTTGTGGATGAAGCAAATGCTAGAGGATTATGTGATTTCACAGGACACCATGACCATTTCCTGTGATAACACGAGCGCGATACACATATCCTGCAATCCATTCCAGCAGTCGCGCACAAAGCACATCAGGATACGTGAGCACTTTATACGACAATTAGTGGAGGAGAAAGTCGTATCCCTGAGTTTTGTTCCCACCGACCGTCAGTTAGCCGATATTTTCACGAAACCGTTAGATTCCCTTCGATTTAAGAGTCTTAGGAAGTCTTTGGGGATTTGCACAGTTGACTGAGGGGTTGGTATATGTCTAGGATAGGATGCTTTTTCATGTTCATATCATATGCTTCCTACTGCTAGTGTGTTTTATATGTATTATTGCTTTGTTGTACAGCTATTTATTTATTCTTTTAAAAAAATACAAAAAGATTTTATTTTTTTATAAAGTTTTAGAAAAATCCAAAAAGATTTTTGTATTTTATTTGCATCTTTTAACTAAGGCGACTAATGAAGGTGGTGTGGGGTTTCGAAGTCTTTGGGATATGATTGAAAGTTTTTCTGTTATATTATGGTGGAAGTTTAGAAGCAGTAAATCTCTTTGGACTGATTTCATGACAGCTAAGTATTGTAGAAGAGATCATCCTTGCGTAGCTAATGGGAGAGTTGGGTCTCATACGTGGAAAAGAATGTGTTCGATTAGATCTTCAGCAGAAGTAAACATGAAATGGAGGCTTGGAGAAGGCAACTGCAGTGTTTTTTGGGATAACTGGAGTCCAATAGGCCCTTTAAACCAATATGCTTTTGAAGGTTCTCATCTCAAAGTGAAGGAGTTATGGTCAGATAATAGAAAGTGGGATTTGGCCAAATTAAATGAGGTTTTTCCTCTCCAGATTAGTTTCCAAATAATGAACTCATATATTCCAGCTCGAGATCAATCGGATGATTTAATTTGGTTAGGTACAATTGATGGGAGTTTTTCGCTACAGTCTGCTTGGGAGATAGTAAGAGATCATTCTCTTCTTTCTTGGTCTTCAGCTTTTTCATGGCAGAAAGGTATGCCTACGAAACTATCCAATTTTATATGGAAATTATTGAATGGTTTGCTTCCTTTGGATGATAAACTTTACTCCATCGGGTGGTGTGGTCCATCTAAATGCCATTGTTGTGAGTCTCCTCATGATGAATCTTATGATCATGTCTTTATTACTGGGGATATTGCTGCTAAATTATGGCTGCATTTTGGCAGTATAATGGGAATTCCAAATACTAGAACTGTCATTCGCAGTAGATGTCTTCTATGGTGGTCTTCAGCAGGTAATTCTTTTGCAGGTTCATGCCAAAAAATGATGCCAGTAATCATTTGTTGGATCTTGTGGTGTCAAAGAAATGAAAGCAGATACAATGGTTCTACTCCTAATTTATCTCGATTGATTGTGAAAACAGAGGAATATTGTAAGTCCATTTTTAAATTGATTCCTCATGCCCCAAAGGATTTCTCTATTTATTTCTTAGAAGATGTTTCCTTTCATAAAGAATACATTTGGGTTAAATGGCGACCTCCTGATAAGCAAGCTCTAAAGCTCAACATAGATGGGAGTTCAATAGGTAATCCAGGCAGAAGTGGTGGAGGTGGGATTCTTCGAAACGAACACGGAGATATGATCTGGGCTTTTTTTCATCATTTTGGTATTAAAACCAATATTGAGGCAGAAGCCTTAGCCATCTTAGAGGGTCTAAAATTCTACAGGGAGCTTAAGGATTATCAATTAATTGTTGAATCGGATTCAAAGATCTTGATTGATGTGATAAATAATAAGATAAAGTGCCCTTGGAAGATTAGAGATGTAATTGAAGATATTCATATTCTAGCCTCAGATCTCAGCTTATCATTTCTTCATGTTTATAGAGAAGGCAACCAACCGGCAGATATTTTGGCTAGTATGGGAAGCAAGTCTCAATCTTCTTTATGGTCTCATGATATTAAATCATTCCCAATTCAGCTTAGAGGAGCAATCAAAGTGGATAAATGGAGCATGCCTACAGTTAGAATAAGAAAAGTTTATGAGTAGGTCCTTTTTGATAGATTGCCATATGCATTCGACATTATTTAGATTCCTTTTAATTCTTGTAAGGGTTTTATTTATAAAAAGCCTCATTTATGCTTTTAAAATTTTCTCTCAGCTTGTAAGCCACCACGACAGGGCTTTTCTGTCCCAATTGGTATAATAATTGGGTGAGGGTTCCGTCCCTCTTCACAAAAAAAAAAAAAAAAAAAAAAAAAAAAAAAAATGGATGATCATTTAAGATAGCCGAGTCACAATTTCATTCCATCTATCCATGTGACTGTTTGATAGTGATCTGAGACGCTACATCATTTCATCCTTGTGCTTTACATTGTTTGGAGTCTTTGAGATGTGATTAGTGATATCTTTCTACATGTTTGACTCCTATCTCCTTTATTGCACACATGCATGGCTTTATTTGATTATTGTACTTGTCTATCACATGTTGGTTTGAGTGTTTCCATCTCAATTTTGTCTATACAACTAGCAATTTGCGATAAAACTTGACAAGATTGGAATGCATGTAAAAATCATTTTTGTGAGACTGAGTGTTTGTTTAAAGAACGGGGAGGGGCTGCTAAAGGTCATTATCTATTCTTTGAGCAAAAGCCACCATTCAAAAGGACCTAAAAAATGGAGGAATTTTATTATCCGAGGTCCAAAGAGGTTAAAAGAGCCCAAAAAATTTAAAGGCAATAAAAAGAAATTCATGCCACATATGGGCCATTAGGTTTCACCTTTAATTCTCCAAAGTTTGAGAATTTAGTAAGCCTCTATTCAAAATTAAAAACTGAGGGAGTTTGGTTGGAGAATATAAACGGGTTTGCACTTCCTTGAAAGTCCTGAAAAAGCATGAAGCAGTTTTGGACGTTATTAGTGTGGAAATCACTTTGAGCTTTGATTTGTTGATTTGATTGATTTGATTGAGTCAATGTCTCATATTACCACCTTTTTACACCAAAGGAAGACTTTGAGTTCATTCGTTAGGAGTATCCGACATCCATCGTGCACATATGTCATGTTTGTATGCCTTGATTTTCCTATCGAATTTAATCACACCCCATCATTTTTGCTATCATTGACTTGGTTTTTTTTGTGATCTTTCATGGTGTGATTCTTTGTTGTATACTATGTGTGAAATAATTTTGAAAAATACAAAAATAGCAGTTTATTCCCCATGTGTCATTCTCCATGTGCGTTCATTTCTGCTTCTCATATCTGTCTATTTGGGGACATCATAAAAAGGGGGACAAGAATTATGGGGGATAATTGATTTGGTGTTTGGTTGCTGATTTGCTTAAGCTTCATTGATCATCAATTTTTGCATATCATTATATTTCAAAACTGTTGCTTGTCACGGGTATTTGATTTATCTCATGTGTGTAGGTACATCATTGCTCATTATTTAATTACACACCCTGATGAGAAAAGCCTTGGAAGGTACAGGAGAGCTGAAGATTTGGAAAACATGTCATTTAGTATTCTCAGTTTGAGGGTTTAATGGGGATATTATCTTATATCTCATCTGATTGCATAATTCAGATTTTTTATGTATGTACCGGCATAGACATAGGGGAGATTTGTAAGGACATAATTTTATAAATGTCTGGGGTAGAATCTAGGAAGTCTCTATTTTTCTCCTAGATCTCAGTTCATATGTCAGATACCGCTACATTCGCCACGTCAACACGATCATCCTCGACGGCCTTTATCCGAATTCAATGCATCCACTTTCATCACGTGCATCATGCCACATGCAACGTGCTTCTCAGCTCATTCCCACTACTCCACTATGCTTTATCAGTAATATGTTTTATTGGAGCTTTAAATATTTGCATAAATATTTAGGAAATGTTTTTGAAAATTATTTTTGGAATCTGGATTTATTTTTTATCAAAAGCAGATTTTTTCTAAGTGTATAAGCGAATGGCCTCGATCGATGAGCTCACTCAAACGACTTTGGAAGTCGTTCGCGCGAGATAGGCATGTCGCGCGATATCGTTCGAACGACTTCTGTCCTTCGTTCGAGCGACATGGCTATCTCGTTCGAACGAGCTACCGCCTCGATTTTTGTATAAATATCTGATCTCCTTCTACACGTTTTTCAAGTCTTTCTGCAATCTCAAAATTCTGCGAAAACAACCAAGAATAAGACTTCACTTTTAAGGTTTTCTAAACTTTTTTTATTCACAAAACCATTCCCATATATGTGTGTGAATCTTTAAACCTTCAAGAGGATCATTTACTCATCTGGAGTAATTTATGAGGAAGTCGCTCTCTTCTTTACTGCTGCCCTACTGGAAAGGGATAGTTCCAGTCATCGATAACAGAACCGACACCCGAGGGTATTTCTGTGTCACTGTATTTTTACTGTAATCCATGTAAGTCGTTTCTCTTACAAAATTATAGTGAAAATAAAAGGTTTTGCCCATTTGGGGATTTTTCCTCATATATGTGTTTTCTTGAATGTTTCATCATCGTATTTAATCACATATAGATGCATGTTTAGGACTTAAGTGATAAAAACCTTGTTTAATTAAATAACTTCCTTATTTGAACGCAAGCGCACTCCTCTCAGGGATATCAGGGTCAGTGACTGGAATAGCCTCACCAAAGCCAACAGATTTCACAGGGAGGTGTTTTGTATGTAGAGAGAAGAGACACATGCATCGTGCTTTCCTGAATATGGCTAGGGGTCAGCAGTAGGATGCCCAGAAAGGGAAGCAGTTGCCACAATTATGGTCCCCACTAGCATTTCTAGTAGTGTCACCTCAATATGGGCAGTTACAGTTTGGGTGTGTCTATAACATTTGTGGTCAAGTTATACCAATATCACCACCGGCAGTTGAGGGTATGCTTCATATTCATAAGCACATATGACGAGTGTTACATGACACGTGAGTGCCACACTCTTTTATTAGCATTAGATTCAGGCGGAAGTCGGGTTTAGTGGATAAAACATATGATATTATTATGATAGTAGATTCATCGTTGGGTAACGGGGCTCTCATTCGTTCCATCTGCAGGGAAGTGGATGTTGACATTGAGAGGTTATGTTTAGTATTGGACTTAATCATTTTGGATATCTACGAGTATAACGTTATTTTGGGGATGGACTGGTTAGCGATGTATAGAATAATGTTGGACTGTTATAGAAGGTTTATCATCTTTTCTAGTCTAAGAAAGGATGTGTTTCTTATGGCGATGCCTTGTCCCGAGGGAGGACCGAGCATGCATTTAAATTACATTGACGAGGAAACTTTGGAGGCTATTTCGGTCTCGTTAGATTCTATCCCCGTGATTAGCGACTATATTGATGTATATTAGGAGATATCGCGGTTACCACTGAGTCAGGAGATTGAGTTTGTCATAAACTTATGGCTCCATTAGAGATGCGGGAGTTGACAGATCAGATTTAGCATATTTTAGGGAAGGGATTAATCCATAGGATTACTTTACCTTGAGGTGCCTCAGTCTATTTATGAAGAATAAAGACGGGTCGATCAAGTTGTGTATCGACTATCGGGAGTTGAACAAGGTAACGATTCAGAATAAGTGTTCGTTTCCACGTATTGATGATTTATTCGATCAACTGAGAGGAGAAATCTACTTCTCAAAGATTTATTTGAGGTCGGGATACCATCAGTTACGTATCAAGGATTAGGACCTAAGACTACATTTTTGAAGATATATAGGCATTATGAGTTTTGGGTTATGTCATTTGGTCTTACCAATGCACCAATTGCTTTCATTTATATCATAAATGGAGTGTTCATGAATTTCCTAGATCATTTTATCATTATCTTTAATCATAACATCCTGGTTTATTCTCGGACAAAGGGCGAGCATGTACAGAATCTACGAATGGTTCTTCAAATTCTGAGGGACCATCAATTGTTTACCAAGTTCGAGAAGTGTGGATTATTGTTACAAAAAGTTCAGTTCTTGGGACATATAGTCTACCATAGGACAATTTCAGTGGATTCGAGTAAGGTTTCATCAGTGAGGGAGTGGTTCCAGGCCACAACACCGATAGAGGTTCGTAGTTTTTTGGGATTAACGGGTTACTATTGTCGATTTATCAGAGTGATGAATTTGACTCATAATGGAGTACTTTATGATTGATGTGATCACTGTCAGTTAGATTTTGATGAGTTACAGGACATGACTTCGGCACCAGTGCTCACATTGCCTAGGGGAGGAGTGGAATACTTTGTTTTTACTGATGCATCCCTACAGGGACTTAGAGGAGTTATACTAGAGGCGGAGCGTGCTATAGATTTTCAATCTCGCAAGCTTAAGCCCCATGAGAAGAACTATCCCGCACAAGATTTGGAGTTCAAAATATTTATTTTTGCCATGAGGATTTGGAGGCATTATTTATTGGGGGAGAAAATTTATTTGTTCACGGACCACAAGTAACTACAGTACCTTTTCACGCAAAAGGTGTGGACTATGAAACAACACAGGTGTTAAATTTGGGAAGGAATACAAGTTAGACATATAGTACGATCTAATAAAGGCTAACATAGTGGCAGATGCATTGAGTCGTAAGCCTACGGGGTAGTTGGGGACAGTTTGGAAGAAGAAATTGGATGAGCTTAGTCAAGAAGATGCAGTTTGGGCTTATATGGCAGTGATGACCATCACACTCGGGAAGGGACAAGATGTATCAGTATATAAAGAGGCAACATTAGTGGGTTGTCCTATATGATGAGGAACTACAATATGTAGTTATAGAGTAGTCACATTGGTAATGATTCTCATTTCATCTAGGAAGGGACAAGATGTATCAGTATATAAAGAGGCAACATTAGTGGGTTGGTATGAAGCGAAAAATAATAGAGTTTGTCTCCAGGTGCACCACTTATCAGATGGTAAAAATTGATCATCAGAGAACATATGGGATTTTATAGCCATTAGATATTTCAGTATGGAAGTGGGAGAGTATATTGATGGATTTCATCACGGGGTTGCCGACATCATAGAGGGATTATGATTCCATCTGGGTTACTGTGGATCGTTTGACTAAGGTAGCTCATTTCCTTCCTATTTGGATTAACTACACGACAGGGCAGTATGCCCAACTTTTATTGTAGATATAGTGAGACTACACGAAGTGTCGCTCAACTTTGCTTTGTATGAGGATAAGATCTTTGTGTCCCACTTATGGCAAAGTTTTTAGGAGGAGTTGGCGAAAAAATTGCCTTTGAGGGTGGCCTATCACTCGCAGATCGATGATCAAACAGAGAGAGTGAATTAGATGTTGTAGGCTATGTTGAGAATGTGTATTATAAATTTAAGGGTAATTAGGAGTAGTATCTATCGTTGGTGGAGTTCGCGTATAATAACTCGTACCAGTTTACTATTTGCATGGAACGTTTCAAGGCTTTATACGGGGGACTTTATTATTCGACCTCGTATTGGTTATAGGTGGGGGACAATAACCTTCTCAGTCCGGACATGATTTAGGATATGTCGACGAATATTGAGTTAATTAGGAGCCATATTCGGGTAACTCATGATTGTTAGAAGAGTTATGCTGATGTGGACCGAAGACACTTGGTGTTTAACGTGGGTGATAAGGTGTTGTTTTGAGTATCTACCATGAAGGGAGTGATGCAGTTTGGGGAGAAGGGGAGGCTGGCACCTAGATATATGAGGAATTTTACCATTATTGAGAGGGTAGGTCCAGTTGCGTATAGGCTTGCCTTATCAGAGCACTTGCAGCGGATTCATGATGTGTTCCACGTGTCGTCGTTAAGGACGTATCTCAGGGAAGAGCTGTCTTACCATCATCTAGGGCTAGAGGAGATATACATACAGCTAGATATTACTTATGAGGAGAGACCTATTACTATTTTGGGTCATAGTGAGCGAAAGCTTCAGTAAAAGTTTGTACCATTAGTACGTGTGTAGTGGGGGAGTCACAATGCCATCTAATTGAAATGGGAGCATGAGGATGACATACGGGCAAATTATCCAGAGCACTTCATGGCAGGTATGTTCAAATTTCAGGGTTAGACTTCTTTTATTAGGGGGAGAAGGTGATACCCCCTAATTTTGAAAGTGCTTTATTTCCATGTGTTCATTGATTTATAAATTTAATTAGGAAATTAAATTGGTTTCGATAAATACTAATTACCGAGTTTAGCATTAATGTTTATGATTAAATTATTAACTTTCATATAACAAGTAAATAGCGATGTGAATTACTATATTGTGGTTAGAGAGATAAAATGGAAGATTCAAATGGTTTAAGGGCGACGCGTAGTGTATGAATATGTCGACCACAGTTAGTGAAATGGTGGAACATTTTTAGTTCGGTGATTCGGATGTCCTTTTTAGCACACCGATGATCCAAAAATGGTTGTAGATAGTCAAAAATAGGTACCCGCGGGTTATAACTGGGTTCTTAAGGCTTTTTAGACATAAAATGACCCGTATAAGGGTATGGTCGTCTTTCTACCCTTAGGGCTTAACCGAAATAAGAAATTAGGGTTTTATTAGGAGGTATTTAAGGTTTAGGGGGTGGATATAAACCTCATTTAACCTCATCTTATTAGGGATTATAGGAGAGAAAAGAAAAGAGAAAAGAGGAGAAATAGAGAAAGAAAGCTTAGGCAAGAGAGGAAGAGCTATTTTCGGAAATCAATTTATTTAGAACATGTCAACCTTCAGATTTTTTCTATCAACACAAGTGTTTACTTTCTTTAGATTTGTGTTTTTGCAGTTAATTGTGTTCGTAGTTAATTAATGATTAATGTGAAATTTTAGGATGGAATCACGGGAATAATTAAGAGGATTTGATTTGTTTTTAACATGTTAATGAGATTAAGAATTAATATAGACAAAATTTGTGATTTAAATTAGGGAATATGAATATGAGAATGGTGAACATTGATAGGGTGTTAGATCAATGGGTTTTAAAGTTTGCTTAATTTTAAATTGAGATAATTGAATCAATGATTAAGAATCAATGGGATTTAATATTGGATTTATTTATTTGGTATCTTAATTTATTATTTTGGGAGGACCTCCATTGAGGGGGTTCAGAGGTGAAATTCTTATATTGAAGACAAATAAAAGGAAGCCTAGCAACCCGAATCGGTTCGCTGAACCAAATCGTTTTGGTCTACCAGCAAACCAATTCGATTTTCTAGCTTGTTATGATTTTTATTTTGCGCTATTTTGACAAGCTAGCATTGGATAAATGGGTGTATAGGTTTTCAGGGTAGATTGGGATTTCCTTGGAACATTATCTTGGACTGGTGCATGTTTTACAATCAGTTGGATTCGAGTGTGATGAATCGGTTAATAAGTGAGTGAACACTTAATTGGAGATCGGGAAGTCGATTCGGACTTCGGGATTGATAGACTTGTATGCTGTAGGATTTCTATATATAGTCAGTACTATATATATATATATATATATATATATATATATTGTGGGTTACTTATATGTATACATATGAATGTTGTTTATTTATTTGAGTCATACCTACACTGCAGTGATATCATTAGGAGGTGGCGCATAGTGGGTAGTCCACCCTGGCGTTGATTGATTCCCCATGTTATAGTAACGTAGTATGATCATTATTCATGTCTGAGGATAGGTATTGGTATGGAGATCGGTTGGGTGTGATGTAGTATAGTTGTGACCCTCGAACATATGTTTATGACCGTCTCTGTTTTTTTTGTATACGTTTTGGGTTCTGTTGTGAGATTCCGACTTGGTGGCCTAATGTGGTGCATAGAATGCCTAGAGCCTGATAGCACACGAGGGATGCATCCGCGAGGCGGCACTACTCTGGGGATGATGTATATAGGTATATAGTAATTGATATATATGTATATGTATATGAGATTGTTGTGTGAATATATAATTATAGCATGTATGTAGCTATGTAATATTTATGATAACTAGTTGGAAACCCGCACGATGTGCAGGTTATACGTTAACATAATGGAAAACAACGTAGTAATTGCCAACACTAAAAAATGATAGAAGAAATGAGGGAATAAATTAAAATTTTATATTATTTATGATCATTAAAAATGTAGAAGAAATAAGACTACATAATATCACACGGCTCAACATATTATGTTTGAATGGAGACAAAAATAATTTTGAAAACTGAATTTTTGAGGCCAACATAGAACTATTATCTATACGAAAAATGCTCCTCGTAAAAATTCCAAACCCATATGCCAATCCCCACTCCATTACCACTGAGTCAGTACAATCAAAGCTAAAAAAATGCTAAAATCACTAAAAACTCTCGGGGTATATTGGTTATTCCTTTAGATTTCATACATCTCTTGGGTACCTATTCATAAAATCTTTTAGTATTTGTGTTGTACCAAATTGTGGAAACTTGATGGGAACACTTGGAAAAATGAACAATGACCAAAATGGAATCAGTAATAAAATTAAAACTAAAACTATCACAACTCACAATTGTGGTTTACCACCGCACATCATCATGAAGTAAATAAAATAACTAACCAAACCCTCATTACATATACATTTAGAGTACCACTAATATGAATATAAAAGGTGATTATACGCATACTAGAAAAAACTCCTCTAACTACTTTAAAAAGTGGGCCACAAAACACACCATATGTGATGTTTTATTAAAAAGTACACAACAGTGATTATACACGTACTGAACAAAACTCCTCTAACTAATAATATATGTTTTATATATTATCTTAACAATTAAAAGAAAATAGGTGAATAGGGGACTTGATCTTGTTTTAGACATTTTATCGAACATAAGGCATGAATCAATGAGAGGTTAAAATTATAAAATGCAAAATCAAAGAAAAAATCTTTGCGAAATAAACAAATCTTTCCAATCCTGAGAGGTTAAATTTAAATACAATATTATTACATTAATGTCGGGATTTAAGTTTTTAATAAAAGCCCTACATAATACTGTACGTACCCAACATATTTATATCCTACTTTTAAAAAAACGTATCAACATATCCGTATCACATCATATTTATATTGCGTATATGTAATTATGGTTCTTAGCACATCGCTAAATTTCCCACCACCATGTTGCTGAGAACCATATAATGTTCCAATGCCCCATTTCGTTGTAGATTTCCCTACCTCTGCTACTTTGATCGGAAAGGGGAATGATTATTATCACTTATTTTGTTATTTTTGGTCTTTGTTGTTGGTTTTCCATAACTCCAATAATTTGAAACAGCCATATAATTAAAGACGCAATTGTCCACAATTTACAAAATTACCAACACGTGAAAAAATTCTCATACCAGAAAAACAAAGTAAACAACTTCGACTCTCCTTAAAAAAAATAAACAGCTTGTAGTTGAAATAAAAGTTAAAATAGTAACAACACTTACTTAAAAAATGAAAACTTAAAATCTCAAAGCTAGGTTTCCAAAATTACCTCACTAAACTTAGTAAACAACAAATCCAGCTCTTCACTTTTAAACCTGAACAAGTGAACCACAAGAGCAGTCCCATGAGCCATGACAACTACCGATCTGATCAGTTCAGTTGTGTTGATTCACACTTTCTCAGTTCAAATATTTTTCATCTCTCTCTGATTGGTTTAAACTTGGGTAAAGTCGGAGAATGTTTCACCACATGTTTTGGATGATCTAATTGAATTTAAATGAGATTGTTCCATATTTGAGATCAGTTATGGTCGGTAATCTTGGTCGGCTGGTTATTGAGGCCAGCGACTGGTTGCGTTGCTCTGACTGGTAATCTTGTTCAACCGACCAAACATTTTCCAGCGACCCTTCAATGCTGATGAGGGGTAATTGATTATGAACGCAAATCATTCATTATCTGACACAAACTCTTTAGGTTTATTGAAGGGATTGGCGATGGGAGGAATTCCTTCAAGGGTTTTATTGGAGATATCTCTTTTAAGAGAGGGAGATGGAGAGGGATGAAGAGGTGGAGTGAAGATTAAATACCAAATTAAGGGAAATTTGAGACAAATCTCATCTTCTAAACATATATATACAGACCCTGAGGAAGTGGAAAGAGGGGGAGAAGAAGAAACAGGGATGTCTACCACTTAGAGGCCTCACAAAAGATTAGAGTTTATGGCTGTAAAGCTAATTCCACATCTACACAGAATCCAAAAGGGTATGGAAGAAAGAAGGATAGGGAAGGTCAATTGAAGAAGAGAGAGAAATTATGTACATTTATTGCGACCTTTAGTTTTAGACGGAGAAATGAAATTGGGTTATGTCACATGGACAGGCTCTTTGATGAGAAATTTTGAATGCTTGTATTACATTTTATAGTAGTATAGATATATACCTAGTGAAGGTACTTCATAATAGCTAATGGTGACTATTAACATGGTTGGCTATATCAACAGTTATTGTCCTAGTTAGACTGGGTAGCATGATTAGGATAATAAAATAAATGTGTTAGCTATGCACTATAGATGAAAGGTGAGGAAAGAGTGCTACTTGAAGTTAATTATGAAGGTAATACACTGCACCTTTACATTTAATGCCTTTAAATACTTGCAAATATTTTCAAATATTTTTAGGGCTTTGACCCGCTATCAAATATTTTCAAAACCTCATTTATTCAGCAGTAGGGACCACGGGGTGAGTCTCTTCATCATGCAATTGTGTGAAGTAGTTGTGGATGCTGCGAGATTTGATTATAGTCGCCTCAGTGCATTCGATCTAGATAGGATTCATTATTCCAATATTTTTCCTTTGGGCGTGTTGTCGATAGATGGATAGGACTTTACTTTTGAGTCGGATTTTTTCAATTATTTTTCAGTAGCATGTTTACGTTGATTATTATTTGTGGTAATCAATGGTTTATTCAGTTTAGTTTATTTATATTTATTCTCTTATTAGTTTTGTTGTCATTTTATTTGGTACATATTTATGATGGTTATATTTAGAATTTTTACGATAGTAATGTCAATAATGAAATCATATTTTATTTCCATTCAATTTTAATATAGACTTGATCAATCGTACTAGAATAGACGAGGTGTCAAAGTATCCTAACCCCATGTACAAAGTGTATCCAACTGATGGGTTTGAAAAACTAAACCTATATCTACATGTAAGGATAAATGCAACATGTAGCATTTTAAAAAATATCATGTGGATAATGTAGAGCCTAATGATTACAGTTGGTGGTTATAGGTTTAATAAGGACATATATTAGAGCATCCACAATGATGGATGCGCTTGAAAGGTTAATTTGCAAATTCAAAAGAAGGTTTTACCTTTTCTTAGAGTAAAATATCACAGTGGTGAAAAGTAAAGATTTGTATACACAGTTCTAATGAACATAAGTTGTTTGTTAGAAAAAATAACTTCACTTCCTATGAACAATATTTGTTCATAAGAAATGTTACAAACAAATGTTGTTCGTAGGAACTCAAATATCCATTTAATATAATTATTTATGATTTCTATGAACAACTGAAGTTCGTAGGAATTCTTACGAAGTTCAGAAGTTCGTAAGAACCCTTTACAAATTCTCCATGTATTCTGTAAATTTAGAGAACCACTGCAAATTGTTATACAAAAATTGTTCATTTTAACTCACCATTGGAGACCTTTCAATTTATAAACTTACAAATTTTATTAACTTTTTTTCCATCATTACGGATTCTCTTATGTGGTCAAGCCAATAATTAGAGCATGTCTAAAATAAAATGACATGACAGATCTTTAAACATCTAATGAATCTGCAACTAGATTTGTAATCAAGTAACCAAATACCTACTAATAAACTAATGGTTAAAAGGGAACAAATGTTACAGGTCTATCAGTGGTCAAATCGTAAGACTAATGAAAAGTTAGGTGCTAATGCACAAAATAATAAATGCCTATTATGTACAAACCAAACACCTACAGGTAATATTCTATGGTTTAAAACTAAGGCTATCAACAATTAAAAGTTCCAGAATTGAGAATCTAAGGCTTTAGGTATTAGCGGCAAAGAGGGCAAAACAAAATCTATTGACCGACAATAGGTGAAAATCTACCTAAGGATAAAAAACAAAAGATATCTAATACGCAATCCGTCAAACAGTTACCTAAGATACCTATGTGTACAAACCTAAATAAGATCACGTTATAAAATAATAAAAGACAGTTTTCTAATAGGTATAACATGTATCATCATCCTAAGCGGATATAATAGAACCAATTGTTTTAATGTTCAAATTTACTTTCAAAATAATTCCAAAAAAATATTTTGAAAATAAAAATTTAATTTAAACAAAAGTAATACCAATTTTATTTTTAAAAATTATTTTTAACAAAAAACCTTATTGTACTTTAAAAAAATATTTAGGTAAACAATCAAATAATATCATTTAATAAATGCATGAGTGCATAATGTGTGTCAATTGAGTATATGTGCAATGTGCATCCACACATGATATATCTTTACTCGGATATGTACGTCGAGTATAGTTGAGTCATCTGAGGGAGTTAAGTGACGTTGCATGACTTTCCACAGAGTGGTGTCAGACTAAAAATATGTTTTGACACAATATCCAAACTAGTTGAAATGTCGAAATAATATAAATGGAAGTAAGTTAAAAATTTAGGCTATTTCAAGAGATATATTAAGACAAACCCCAACCATATTGAAGCAATCAGAATGACGCATCCACCCAAGACCATTCGTGAAGTATAAAACCCTAATTGGCATGTTAGCCACTCTCAAATTATTTATCTCATAATCATCAGAGAAGTGCCAATCTTTCTTTCAAGTGCTCAGGAAGGAAAGGAAAGAGGTGTGGAATGATGAATGTTCCAGTACACTGGAGGAAATCAAAAGATATCTCAGTCATCCCCACCGTTGATCATCCCCGACGATAAGGGACCTTTATACTTGTATCTAGGAGCCTACACAACCAATATCTGCTCAGCTTTGGTCTGCGAAAGAAATGTGAAGAAATACTTAATTTAAAATTCGAGCAAGGTACTATTTGATGCCGAAAAGAGATACATGTCACTAGAAAATCTTACATACATGTTGGGTATGTCTTTCATGAAGCTAAAAAAATATTTTTAGGCACGCGCTATCAACGTCTCAACCTCCCATTGCCTAAAGGCTATACTCAGGAAGGCCGACCTCAACGAATGAATGTCCAAGTGTTTAGTGGAACTAGCACGGTTTCACATACTATTTTATCCAAGGTTCTCAATTAAAGGGAAAGTCATAGCTGACTTCATCGCCGATGAGGGGATGGAATTTACCCCTCAAGAGATTGAAGATAAATTGGTGTTGTATATTGATGGAGTATCAAATTCCAAGGGGGAATAGGGATAGTAATGATATCCATGGAGAAGACCATGCTTGAACATGAAATTCAATTGGGATTTGAAGTTCCAACAAGGAAACAGAGTATAAAGCTTTGCTCGATGAACTGCGAAAATAACTTACTTTGGGACCTTCCACATGGATGTATTTTTTGACTCGAGGTTTGTGTCAAACCAAATATCAGGAGACTAAAACACAAGATATGAATTCATGGAAGCGTACCTCAAATAAACCTGACAGTTAGTTGCCCATCTTGCATGTATACAAGTAGAGAAGTTCTTAAAAGGGAACAACAACCATGTGAATGCCCTAGCCATGCTCACTGTAGCCTTATAGGGAAACTTGAAGGAAAAAACTGAGGTGAAATACCTCGACCAACCCAGTATCAATCAAAATAAATCAACTAATCGAGTAATGAGCATCAATGCAACACCCAACTGGATGGATCCAATCGCGTAATACCTAATGGAGGACATTCTACCAACTGACAGAAATGAGGCGCATAAGATAAGGGTGAAGTCTTACCGATTACACTAAGAAGAAGATGGAAATCTTAATAGACGATCTTTTTCAGGACCATATCTCTAATGTGTACATCTTAACAATGTCGAGCCAACCCTCTGCGAGATCTATGAAAGGATCGGTATCAGCCACGTAGGGGTTATGTCGCTTGTATTTAAGGAAATAAAGGAAGGATACCAGTACTATACATGAAGAAGGATGCAGTTTCCTTATTAAGAAGCAAAACAATTGCAAAATTCTCTCACCACTTGTTCACCAATGGGCCAGCGACCTTAAGTCCCTTATATGCCCATGATCATTTGCCCAGTGAGAACTTGACATTGTTATCGCATTGCCTCTTGTATCTTGTAGTAGAAAGTACCTATTGGTTGGCACAAAATCTTTTCCAAATGGATCGAATGGGAGACCTTAACAAATATCCAAGACGTCAACATAACCATGTTTATATGGAAAAATATTATAACTCACTTTGAAATTCCTTGTATCAATATCACTGAGAATGGAACCCAGTTCGAAAGAAGTTTCTTCCAAAACTTTTATAATGAACGAGGCATACGGGGCTACTACAGCTTGGTGGAATAACCCCAGGGTATTGGGAAAGTGGAGGATTTAAATAAGACAACCCTCAATGGGATAAAGAAGTGGTTAGAGAAAGAAAAAGGTGACTGTGTGGGACAATTCCCCCACATTCTTTGGGTGTTCGTATGACATCTAGGCGATCAATGGGGGAACACCCTTTACCTTAGCTTATAATATGGAAGTAGTGATCCTACTTGAGATAGGCTTGCCAACCATGGTGTCCACCTTAGTCCGACCAAGACCTCAATAACGTAGTGATCAAAGCAGAGTTAGACATGGCTGAAAGAAGGGAGCTCACCCTTATAAAGCTTGATTCTTATTAGCAGCAATTGTCAAAGTAGTACAACATGGGGGTCTGGCAATAAGGGTTCAAGGTCGGTGACTATGTTCTTTCAATAATTATGGGCAGTGCCAAAAATACCTCAAATAGGAAGCTTAGATCAAACTGGGAAGGTCCTTTCATGATTATTCATGATAACCTAATGGGGGCATACCAACTGGAGACTATGGAAGGCACAAAGATTCTTAAAGCATGGACCACCGCCAACCTCAAGAAATTCTACTTTTAGTTCTATTTTTAGTACCAGTCTTTTACTGTTTAGAATTTTTAGCATTTTTCATTAAGGCATTTATAAATGTTTCTTAAAGAAGTTATTCACGACTTCTCACATTCAATATAGAAGAATAGTAGTTTGACTCATTGTTTGTACATAAATATGTTGTCTTTTCCTAAAAGGGTCCACTTAAATACCAACTAATTAGGCCATATTGACGAGTGAGGAAAAGTTTTGGCAAAAAATAAAACACATATAATGTCTTACTGCCAATGAAAATTGGACTGGGGAACCTTAGGCAGGCCAATTAGGTAATCAAGAATAAATCCTCATGGGGAGCGACCCGATAAATATGCGTATTTTTGTTTTTATCTCTAGGTCTATGGATGGATGTGACGGCATCTCCTAAAAAGTAAGACCAAAAGTCCATATAATCACGAAGGAAGGCAAAAATGTAAATTTTTTCTATTACTTATGAAAGTTATTACAATGAAATTATAAAAATATACAATATACAACAAATTACTCGCCGGATCGAGGTTTCTCACTTACCGCACCCTCAAACCCAGTAGGGGGAAAATCCAAAGAATATGAGGTAATGGTCATCCTAAGATCTCTGAGCCTTGATTAACTGTTGGAACTTACCCTTTCTACCAAGTGTTGTGGTCGGTGAATTTTTTTATCCCCATAATAGCTAAGGTAATTTCTCATTAAGCTCACTAGGATGGCATTCGGAGAAATACACAAAACATCAATCTTAAAAGGGATGTTTAGGATGTTCCAGGTAACCTGGATCATGTTAGTAACACAACTTGGTATCCTTGGGAACCTTCACCATGACAAGGGAATTAAGCCAACCATATTTATCACGAATCTTGTGAGCATGGTTAAGTACTGCATCCATATGTGCAAGAGCCTCATTATAACCATCGATCCAGATAATGTAAGATTGTTTGTGAAATTGATACTTAAGGTAATCAACCATCTCAATTAGTATCTTAATTATTGATAACTAATTCTCAATAGTAGCTGTCTGGTCGAGCAGGGTCTTCTTGGTCCTTTATTCCTTTATGAACTGCAAATTTCCCTTAGGTTGATGAGAAGATGGGATCTTTGGCTTAGTTATATTCTCTAATTCCTCACCTCAAGCAGACATTCTCTTATTCTAAGAAAGAAGCACCTTCACTTTGTTCGACAGACTTAGGCTTCTTACTACCTTCGAGATATGCCCTTAATGCATTATTCTACCCATCTATTATTATGGCAATCTCCCTAGCACCGATCTATTCAGCATTAAGAATGAACTCCTTATTTGAGTAGGCATATGTCAAAGAAAGTAGTTTGCGATCAAAACCACTACTTTTATGCAGCTCGGCTAGCATCTTTTTCATGATCGGCGTAAACATTCACCAGAGATTCCATACGATCCCTTTGAACATCAAAAATTATTTCATGATAAGCTTTGAAAATATGTTACTAAAGTCGTTTAATATAAAATTAAACTATTTAAGTAACACCGAACTATTTTTTGAAGAAACTCTTTTCTTAAAATCAAATCAAATTAATCACAAGATGTGTTTAACAAAATATGTGCGAGATCTGTTCATGATTTGTTAACATGTTTGATAAATCAGTTTAAAAAATTTAAACTCAGCACAACCAAGAATTAGATGAGGAGATGTAGAAAGATTAAGAACAAAGATTTTTAACGTGGTAAAACCTCACCCAACTGAGGAAACATCCACGACTCCCTCTACGGAGTAAACAAAAAAAAATCCACTAAAATAAATTATAAGAGTTACAAACTATATAACACACATGTACACAAATCAGACCTATACAACTTTAAGAATGTACCCACAGGTGTCCTTATAACTTCTCTGCAGTTCTGTTTATTGATGTTGTTTTCCCAGTTTGCTAACTTCCAATTTGTTCAAGTTCTTTACGTCGGCTCTTGTTCTTGAGATCTTATTACCAACACTTTTAGTGTGGTAGGGTGATAGTGTTGTGAAGGTTCTTTCTAACACATGCATGCACAGACACACACTTATTTTATATAAACAGTCCTATCAAATTACATATAAGATCTATATGTTGTGATTTTCTATTTCTCTCTTCTTAGAAAACTTAAACCTTATGTGACCTTTATTTTAATCCCAGAATCCACGGCTATCTTGCTCTGAAGACGTTTCAAGATCTTAATCAATCTCAGGTTTTGAAAATATTTTTGAGATTGAAAATCACCAAGTGCGATTCCAACTAAGTCGAAGGTCTTGTTTCAAAAGGACTAGAAATAGAAAACAATTTTGTTGATTTCGAAGTGAAAAACATTTACAGAAACAAATCAACAAATATTTTCACAAGATGAGAAACAATATATGTAGATCTATGTGTAATATAACATGCAGTGGCTTAGATCTAAGATTTCTGTAAAAGTATAAACACATATCTAAACAGATGTTTAAGTTGATAACAAGATCTGAGAACGAAGAGGTTGCAGCAACAATACTAACAAACCAATCACTCAAAATCTCTCAAACACTCAAGGTTGTGTTTGGTATACACTGGTTTTGAAAGAGGTTATGGTTTGAATATAGTTTTGGACGATTTAGGGTTAGGGTTTTCTAACTCTGGTATAACTCTCTCTCTCTCTCTTCTCTCTTCTCTCTCTTCTCTCTTTCTCACTCAAATGAACGAAGTGGAAAAGTATCATATGGCTGAGGGAAGGGCTCCTTTTATAGGAGGCTGAGAAGATTCGAGATAATAGTTCAAAATCAAGGGCTACGATCTGGTCTTGGAGTATTGACTTTGATCTAATGGTTTAAACAGAGGCGGTGATTAAAACGCTTCTGATTGGCTCAAGTTGGTTTCACCGGGATGGTATAAGAACGCATGCAGATCATTGATTAAAACTAATCCAAGGGTTGAAACAACGCACAATAATCGTCTCACAGAGAAAACACAATTTAGGTCGTTTATAGCTTGACAGGTGTAGGCAATTGATTGGTTGTTACACGGGCGTCTAAACTAATTACCCAGCATGCCTTATAGTCTCTGGCGCTTTCGGATTCTACCCAAGAGAACTTTCAGCCATTAAAACCAACAATCCAAAATATCATATTGACCCCAAAACTTTTAAAACCAAATTTTAATTAATAAAATCCTTATTTTAAAAGTGAATAAAATTCCCAAAAAATATTAAAAATCAATTTTTGGGATTTAAACACACTCAACATATACACACACTCTTATATGCAATATGAAACGTATGAATGCAATTCTAATGTGTGTGAGTGTTGGTAATTATATCTATATCAATCAAGTAAGAGTAATAAAATGAAAACCAATCTCTAAGGTTCTTTGGTTTCTAGGAAAGACACAATTTTCAAACTAGATGAACACTTATACAATACAAACTCAAGTGAGTCAAGAGTATAAAGTTCTTCAATCTCCCCCTTTGGAAATTTGAGACAAAATCTCCTTTGAGTCATCTAGAACTCGTAGGGCAACAAAAATAAGAAAAACCTATTCCTATAAAATTTTATCTACCCATTTCCAAGAAAAGAAAAGTACATAACTCAACTAATTACAATTGAATACCCTATTACAACTGTTGAGAGTAACTATGCAGAATCCTGCAATGAATCACTAAGATCAAGTTGTTTAGAATATATAAAAAGAATCATAGGACTCAAATTTCTCCCCCATTTTGTCTCAAATAGATAAAGGGAAAAACATATAGAGACCAAAGAGATTAATCAGCACACACCATACCTATTGATTTACGCAAAGAAATAAATCTATTGTAATCTAAAGGTTTTGTAAACGTATCTGTGAGTTTCAAATTAGTAGGAAGATAATTGATTTCTAATTCCTTAGTTTCAACCAATTCACGTATAAAGTGATGTCTTATTTTTATGCGTTTTGTTCACGAGTGTTAAACAGGATTTTTAGAGATATTGATCGCACTTTGATTATCACAATAGAGATGTAATTA